>CM067330.1:69255000-70578333 GCA_034376525.1 Nicotiana benthamiana
CTCCATCGCCACTTTTCAGTGTCTCTTGTTAGCTGACCCTGAACTTGGACTTTATTCAGTACACTTCCAAAATCCAACATGTGCTTCTAAGAAAACTGTTGTACAGTGGATCCCAAAATCACCCCAAAAAAATTACTGTAAATATTTGTGGAAATATCAACTCAAATCATATTTTGTCAATTATATTTGTTACATATAAAAGTTATCTTAATTAATCATAGAAAAAATGATATTATCTCCCACATTTTTTTTGAAACCTATTATGTAACTGTAAATTAAACGATAGTTGAGGATCACTTACTAGTTTAAATACATTGAAAAAAATAATTCATTTCCAAGTTTAAGATGAGATAAAAATTGACTGCCTCCCGACATCTAATATCGTGGACGACCTTGTGGTCTTGGTCGAGCCACATGACAAGCGCATCTGTCCCTGTGTCATCCCATTAATAACATTCGCCAGCGCTCAGCCATAGGCTAAAGGAGACATTGCAAATATCAGTCGCCACTCTGAAAGAGACCGGCAAACGGTAGCCACAGAGGCAGCCAAAATTTCAGTAATTTTAGGGGCTCCAACAAGAGCAGATCAAGGATTTAGCCCATAGGGCACAAGAGGCATACAAGGTGAATGTCATACAGAAAATCATAGATAACTTGATGGGTCAACTTAATATTAGCATTGATGTGTTACAAGGCCTACTCTGAAGAGGCGGAAACCACATCGTGGGTACTGTGAACCTCGCCCCGGTGCCACAAGATATCAAGATCCTTGAATCGAAGCCCTACAATGGGGCTCGAAATGCTAAAGAAGTGGAAAACTTCATATTCGACATCGAACAATACTTCGATGCTACTGGGGAGCTAGAAGAAACAAAGAAGATAGCAACGACTACCATGTATTTTAAGGGTGACGCAAAACTTTGGTGGCAGGTGAAATAAGAAGCTACCAGGGCTACTGAAGATATTCTTGATACATGGGGAGACCTGAAGGCAGCCATACACTTACAATAATTCCTTGAAAATGTTAGATACAATGCACGTAGAAAGCTTCAAAAGTTCCGCCAAACCAAGTGTCACGGCCTGGATTTTTCACCCTCAAGATTCAGGATGGCACCTACTAGTGAAAGCTAGGCAAGCCAACTATTCCGATTTATTTACCCTCTTTATTTTTAATCTCTTAACAATTTTAAGTCAACCTATCATAAACAATGAAAAATAACAATGCGGAAAAGGAAATTAAAAATTTAAGCTAATACCAAAATGAATCCATAAACATAACCACCCAGAACTGGTGTCACAAACTCACGGGCTATCTAGGAATGCTACAAATAGGGTCTGAACAAAATAAATACATATTTGTCTCTAAAATAGTAAAGAACAGAAGAAGACTAGTTAGGGAGGGGACACCAAGGCCTACGAACACCTGCAGGACTACCTCGGATCTCCTGATAGACTGAAGGCAGCAACCCCTAGGTCTGTATGCTCCAATATCGGGATCTGCACAAAAGAGTTCATAGTGTAGTATCAGCACAATCGACCTTGTATTTTGGTAAGTGTCAAGCCTAACCTCGCCGAAGTAGTGACGAGGCTAGGACACAACAATTAACATAACCTGCAGTTAAATAGTACCTAGAAGAATGACAATAACAGAAGTAATTCAAAAGTGACGAGGGACTATGGGGGGAAATACCAAAGTAAATCACATTAACAGTGGAATAAAAAAATTAAGGTAATTGAACCGAAAATAGCAAGGAATCAAACTAAACAGGCAATAAGTGCATGGCATCACCTTTCGTGCTTTTACTCTCAATCCTCACCAATGCAATCAAGTAATGAAAATGTGTACGGCATCACCCTTCGTGCTTTATCTCTCTTCATCACCATGTAAATATTAGAAATGTGCATAGCATCACCCGTCGTGTTTTATCTCTCGTCCTCACCATACGCATTGATATCAATAAAAATGTATATGGCATCACACTTCGTGCTTTATCACTCTTTCCTCACGATATGCATAAATATAAATGTGCACGGCATCACCCTTCGTGCGTTATCTCTCTTTCCTCACCCAAACAATAGCAACAACAACATCCCGGTAAGGTAATCAACAACAAGAATAAACACATCATGGCAAGGGAATCAACAGTAAGAAACAAGTATGTCCCGGCAGGGGAATCAACTATAACCAAGCTTGTACCAACACTTAACTTCACAAACGAAACCTAAACCAGATCCAACACTCAACAATAAGCAAATACCATAAAATAATTATAGGTCTTGTTCAGCACGAGGAATCAACAATTTAGGTAATTGTAGTACTTATTAAGAAGTACAATGATTACAATTTAAGACTCACGGGCATGCTTGACACCGAAGTATAGGTACTCGTCATCACACCTATGCGTCGTACACTATACTAGCACATAGCAAATAAAGAACCATTACCTATTCCCTCAAGCTAAGGTTAGACCAAAAACTTACCTCGAAATTTCACGGCCAACTCAAGCCTTAAACATCGCTCTTCCTTTAGAATTCGCCTTCAATTCAATTCTATCTAGCCCCAATTAATTTAACGATATCAATAAATGCTAAAGAATTCATACCTAATGCTTAATTATAGGTTTTCTATCATTTTTTCCAAAAGTCAAAAATCGACCCCAGGCTCGCTTGGTCAAAACTCGAGGTTCGGACCAAAACCTGATCACACATTCACCCACAAGCCTGTATATGTAATTACTTTCGAAATCCAACCCTAAAATGAGGTCTAAATTTCATTTATTCAAAAAGTCCTAATTTTGCCTAAGTTCCTAATCCTACCATGAAGATTCTTGATTATTTTATTAAAAAGTGATGAAAATAGTTGGGTAATTGAAAGAGTAAAGTTTAGAATTGATTACCAACACTTTTGGGGATAAATTTATGTGAAGAAAATCATCTGTAAGTCTTGGGGGTTCGAAAATATAGAGTAAATGGGTTCCACCTATTTTTGATACTATTTTAAAAGACTGGGCAAGCTTTCATCGCGTTAGTGATGGGCCTGTCGTGTTCGCAAAAGGCTGCTGGTTGAGGACTCAGGCGATTGAGAGTTCTCCTAAACGTTCGTGAAGGGTTGTCCCCCATAACCTTCGCGATCGCGGACCTGTGTATGCGTTCGCGTAAAAGAACGACAACTTCCCAGCCCACCTCCAATTTACCATACGCGTTCGCATGCAATAGGCGGTGTTCGCGTAGCAGCCCTTCCAGTGCTCTACCTTCACGATCTAGGTTACGTGTTCGCATAGAACAAATCCACCCTAGTCCTAATTTTCCTGTCGCGGGTCTGTGCACCAGAAGCATCAAATCTGCAACTTTTCCTAAGTATAAAAACATCTGGTGGCCTATCTGAAACTCACCCGAGGCCTCGGGGCTCCAAACCAAATATGTACACTAACCTAAAAACATTATATGGACTTACATGTGCAATCAAATCGCCAAAATAATGCCTCGAACTATGAGTTTAGCATCAAAATCAAAGAAAAATCTCCATAACTCCTAAGTTCAAATTTTAATAACCAAGGGTCCGATTCACGTTATATCAAGTCCTTCTGTTACCAAATTTTACAGGCTCAACCTAAATACCATATAAGACCTGTATCGGACTCCGGAACCAAAATACAGTCCCCTTAAAATGAATTTCAAATACATTTAAATTTCTAAAAACTCTTAAAATTTTAGTTAAATAATTTTCTTCAAAAATTCATTTCTCGAGCTTGGGACCACGAAATTTGATTCTGAGCATACATCCGAGTTTCATTTTTTTCTACGAACCCTCCGTACCATCAAATCACGGATATGGGTCGGTTTACCTAAAATGTTGGCTGAAGTCAACTTAAATTCACTTTTAAAGGCATAACTGCATCTTTATCAAATTTTCACATAACAACGTTTCCGACATACATTCAGACCATGCACGCAAATCGAGGAGAGGTATAAAGAGATTTTTAGGCCTCGAAACACATAATTGACTTGGAAATCAAGTGATGACCCATCTAAAACAATCGTTCGTTCTCGAACGGACATAGAAAAAAAGTAGCTGAGTCAGGGAAAAGATGGGGATATCGGCCCCGTATATTGGACTCAGACTCTCAGGTAGCTACCTCAGCAGGCTGACCTCGCTATTGAAGATGAACTAAAGGGAACTTTGTCAGTCTCAACTGACGAACCTGCTGGTCTAGAATAGCCACGGGCTCCTCCTCAAAGGTCAAGTCCTTGTCCAACTGGACAGTGCTGAAGTCTAACATGTAGGATGAATCACCATAATACTTCTGAAGCATAGATACATGAAACACTAGGTGCACAACTAATAAACTCGGCGGCAGTGAAAGTCTATAAGCTACCTCTTCCACTCGATCAAGAATCTCAAAAAGACCAATGAACCTAAGGCTAAGCTTGCCATTCTTACCAGATCTCATCATGCCCTTCATGGGCGACACCCGGAGCAACACTCGCTCTCTAACCATGAATGCCACATCACAAAATTTGCAGTCGGCATAATCTTCTGCCTGGACTGAGCGGTATGAAGACTATCCTGAATGATCTTCACATTGTCCAAGGCATCCTATACTATATCCGTACCCAATAACCAAGCCTCTCCCGGCTCAAACCATCCAACCAGCGACCGACACCGCCTACCATATAAAGCCTCATAAGGAGCCAATTGGATGCTCGACTAGTAACTGTTTGTTGTAGGCGAACTTCTCTAAAGGAAAAAACTGATCCCACGAGCTTCCAAAGTCAACATGCTCGGAGCATATCCTCCAAAATCTGAATAGTACGCTCAGACTACACATCCGTTTGAGGATGAAATGTTGATCTTAACTCGACCTGCATACCCAACTCACGATGTACTGCCCTCTAGAAATGCGAGGTAAACTACGTACCTCAATCGGAAATGATAGACACGGGCATACCATGAAGACAAACAATCTCCTGAATATAGATCTCAGCTAACCTCTCGGAAGAATAGGAGACTACCACAGGAATGAAATGTGCTGACTTAGTCGGGCTATCAACAATAACCCATACAACATCGAACTTCCTATGAGTCCGTGGGAGTCCAACAACGAAGTCCATAGTGATTCGCTCCCACTTCCACTCAGGAATCTCAATCTTCTGAAACAATCCATCATGTCTCTGATGCTCGTACTTTACCTATTAACAATTCAAACATTGAGATACATAGGCAACAATGTCCTTCTTCATCCTCCTCTACTAATAATGTTGCGGCAAATTCTGATACATCTTAATATCCCCCAGATGAATAGAATACCAAAATATAGGCCTCTTCTAGAATCAACTCACAAAGCCCATCCACATGAGGCACACAAATACGACCCTGCATTCTCAAGACTCCATCATCTCCAACTGTAACCTGCTTAGCACCTCCGTGCTGCACTGTGTCTCTAAGGAAAAGCAAATGAGGGTCATCATGTCGATCTTGGATATGCTTAAATAATGGAGAACGAGTGACTGTGCAAGCTAGAACATGGCTTGGCTCAGAAACATCCAACCTCACGAACTTATCCGCTAAAACCTGAACATCGAAAGTAAGGTGCCTATCACTAACCGGGATATACGCAAGACTGCCATACTGGCTGACTTCCTACTTAAAGCATCGGTCACTACATTGGCCTTCCCCGGATGATACAAGATGGTTATATCATAGTCTTTCAATAGCTCCAGCCACCTCCCGTGCCTCAAATTTAGCACCTTCTGTTTGAACAAGTATTCCAAACTCTTGTGGTCCATGAACACCTCACACGACACACTATATAAATAATGCCTCCAAATCTGCAGTGCATGAACGATGGTTGCTAACTTCAAATACTAAACTGGATAATTCTTCTCATGGATCTTCAACTACCCCGAAGCATATGCAATAACCTTTCCATTCTTCATTAACGCTACACCAAGTACAATACGCAATGTATCATGATACATTGTATATAGCCTTAAACCTATGGGCAATACCAACGCTGGCGCCGTAGTCAAAGCTATCTTGAGCTTCTCGAAGCTCGCCTCACACTCGTATGGCCACCTGAAATGGGCACCCTTTTAGGTCAACTTGGTCATCGGGGTTGAAATAGATAAAAACCCCTTACAAACCGGCGATAATAGCTTGCTAAAACCAAGAAGCTTCGAATATCTGTTGTTGATGCGGGTATAGGCTAGTCCTTGACTGCCTCTATCTTCTTCAGATCTACCTCAATACCCTCTATTGATATAACATGACCTAATAATGCAACCGAACTCAACCAAAACTCACAATTCAAAAACTTAGCATACAACTGACTATCCCTTAGAGTTTGAAGAACAACTCGAAGATGTTGCACGTGCTCCTCCCGGTTGTGAGAATAAATAAAAATATTATCAATGAAGACAATCATGAAAGAATCCAAATAAGACTTGAACACTCAGTTCATCAAATCCATGAAAGTTGTTAGGGCATTTGTCAACTCGAATGACATCACTAAGAACTCATAATGCCAGTACCGAGTGCGAAAAGATGTCTTAGGGACATCGGATTCCCTAATCCTTAACTGATGGTATCTAGATCTCAAATCAATCTTCGAAAATACCTTGGCACCCTAAAGCTGGTTAAACAAATAATCGATCATTGGCAATGGATATTTGTTCTTGATTGTGACTTTGTTCAACTATCGATGATTTATACACATCCTTATCGACCCGTCCTTCTGCTTAACAAACAACACCGTCGCACAGCAAGGCGATATAGTCGGTCTAATAAAGGCTTTATCCAGTAAGTCCTGCAACTGTTCTTTCAATTCTTTAAATTTTGGTCGGGCCATACGATACGGCGGGATAGAAATGGGTAGAGTGTCGTGAACCAAGTCAATGAAAATGTCAATATCCCTATCGAGTAGCATCTGCGACAGGCCAGAAGGAAATACCTCTGGAGACTTGCGAACAATGGGCAAAAAGTCCATAAAAGGAACCTCAGCACTAGAATCACGAACATACGCCAAATAGGCCAAACATCCCTTATCAACCATACGCCGAGTCTGCATATATGAGATAACCCTACTAGTAGAATGACCAGGAGTCCATCTCCACTCCAAACGAGGCAACCCCCGATAATGCTAAGGTCACGATCTTAGCATGACAATCCAATACTGCATGATATAGGGATAACCAATCCATCCCCATAATGACATCGAAATCTACCATGTTGAGAAGTGGGAGATCCACATGGGTCTCAAGACTAGTAATAATGACCATGCAAGCACGATAAACATGATCTACCACAATATAATCATCCACGGGTACAGAAACATATAAATGAGCACTCAAGAATCGCGAGGCATAACCCAATATGGGACAAAATAAGATGATACATAAGAATATGTGGACCCTGGATGAAAAAGTACTGAGGCATCTCTACTGCAAACTGAAATTGTACCTATGATAACTGCATCGAAGGCCTCATCCTTGAGTTTGCCTGGCATAGCATAACATCGGGGCTGGGCTCCACCACTCTTAACGGCATCCTTAGGACGGTCTCCTACTAGCTGGCCTCCAGCTCTAGCTTCCTGACCTCTACCTCTAGCGGCCTGACCTCCACCTCTAACACATTTACCCCTACCTCTAGTTGGCTGAGAGGGCGGTGGAACACCCCGTGATGGAACCATAGCATGAGAACCCTAGTGCTAAGAAATGCTCGAGGCTCGAAGGCAAAACCTACCAATGTGCCTAGTATCACCACAAGTGTAGCAAGACTTGGGCTGCTGAGACTATTGACCCTGAAATTTACCCTGATGGCCTGGATAACCACCCTGAAAACTTTACAGTGGAAGTGCACTGATAGGAGCTAGTAGTGCACTAGGGCAACTTATCAGAATACTGTATATGAGAACCAGGACCACCCGGAGCACCTTGAGAAACCTGAAGTGCTGACTGAAAGGGCCTAGGAGGATGGCCTCTACCAAAAGAATCTGACATGCCCCAACCTCCGGAGGCACAACTGGCGCTCAATCGAGTGAAACCAACTGAGAAAGCCTTATCAAACACTTTATACCCAACTTAATATGATAAAGAAATCTAGTTTTCATTTAATTAGACAATAGAAGGGATTGTACATTCAACATTAATAGTTCATTTTATATCATAACCATAAACCGTAGTTAGGTTCCAAGATTTCCATACAATTAAAATTTCAAGAAAAACAAGAGTTCAAAGTTACAACATATTTCATAGACCCATCCATCACCCATACGAAACCCACACAAGCATCTGCGAAGCCTCTATAGATACAAAAGACAAGTTATGACAATGCCGGCAACAAGGCTCCGGCTATACCTCAAAAGTGGAAGTCTACAACAAAGATGTACAACATAACCCCTTAAAGAAGAAAGGAGCTCACTAAGACTTCGAAAGGAGAACACTCCACTACGCGCGATATGCATTGTCCTCTATGGAGACACCTACATTCATTTAAAAATGTAGCGCGCCCGATAGAAGGGATGTTAGTACCATGGAATAGTACTAGTATTTATAACTAAACACCATCTAGTTAGAAAGAACTTTCATACAAGAATAAGGCAATCACAAGTATAACTCAAGAAAAACTTTAAAGGACCACAACATTGTCAAGTAAAAGAATCATACAAATTTTCACATCGTGATTCAGTAGCTTCTATCTTGGGACATTTCATACCGTTCAGCATTTTCCACATTACCACTACTATCTTGGGCGAAGTCCGATCTCAAGACGATCGACTAGGTTGCCTCATTTGATACATTCACTTCAATCACAAACACATTACCACAATGTGTGCGGCATGGCATCCCATCTCGGCTCGATCGGCTAGGACGCATTACCAAGTCATTTCCCTTTCTCCATCAATCATCACATTTCAATCTTCATTTCACATATATCGTTCCATAGGCACTTGAGGCCACAATTATCACGTCATACTTTGGGCACTAGGCCATATTTCACATCATTTCTAATTTTAATGATAGCTTTGTAATTTAGAAAAATAGGTGCACACAGGAGTAATTTAAATTGTAAGCATAAATGAGACTTCACATAGATGGCACAATATACGCAACTTCAATCTTGATTTAAAGTCTAAATATTTCAATGCACGATTCATATTCTTTGCCCATTTCAAGTTATCAAGATAGCACATTGATCATATTGAAGCACATCTTTCATCATACTAGGTTGCAACACCAATTCATGTGAAATAACAATCAATACAACAACCCAATCTTTAATTTTACTATATTTATACAAGCACCAATGGAGTTCAATTTCTAAAAGATGGGGTTTTAGCCATACATACCTCATTAGAGCTTTCCCTTAAATTCTTACAAGGTTCCAGGACACTTAGCAACTTCAATCTATTTTATAGGAATCACAAATTGAACCAAGAATTAGAGACATGGTTAAGTTCTAACTCGTTTAGGTATACTATCAAGCACCCAGTGTGCATTGTGATATTAGGTCCCTTTTTGTGAGAGATTTCTTCCATTTTATACTCCAATTGTTATCTCTACCCTATTATCTTTTATGCATGCAAGATTATCAGCCCTTATACCCATGAACTCAATTGCTAATAACTTATTTTAAATAAAAAGTTCAAAATTATATATTAGGGCACAAGTTCTTACCTTTTAGGGTGAAGACCTAGTAATTCTCTTGACAATCTTCAAGGATTTGGGGAAAGAGTTGAGTAGGAACTTGATGAAGATCACTCCCTCTCTCTAGAGCTTCCTCCCTCATTCTATTTTTAGTAAAATAACATAGAAAATGTCGGATGGGGTGTTTTTAATCGAATGGGGTTGGGTTTTTAAAGTTAGAAAATAGGATCCCTGACTTAGATTTACGATCGCGTAAGCGATCTCAAAATCGACATGCGGCTCGCAGAATGGAACTCAAAAATACTCTCAAAAACTTGAACAATCTGCCTGGGTATGCGACAAAAATGTGGTCTTCATACATGTTCTGCAGTCGCATAATGCACCGCATGACGACTATGCGGCCCACATATCGAGTATGCGATCATATAATTGGCTGAGTAGTTGACCTCAAAATTAGCCATCATACTGCTTGACTCTGCGGTGACTATGCGGTACGCATAGCTGTTATGCGACCGCATACTGGACCGCAGAATCGAACTTTTCTAGAAAATATTATTCCTTGACTTTTAATGCATTGATCAGTCCAAAGGGTCCGAACTGCAGCGAGCTTGCAAGACGCGAAGAATTTTACAAATTTCTAACACATATTCCTAATTTGTCACTAAGAGTTTTCAGGTTTTGAGTAGAATTTTTTTGGGGCCTTACAGAATCCTTGCCTCCAGACGAGGCACCACTAAATTTTCTTGAATGATGAGGCTTCTTATCATACTGCTAACCGCTCCCCTGAGCAAAAACCATCTCGACCCGCCTGGCCACATCTTGAAAAGAAATCTTGATATTTGTCTCCTTAGCCATCTGCAGTCTAATAGACTGAGTGAGTTCCTCAATAAACCTCCTCACCATATCTCTCTTGGTGAGGAGTATCCGAAGGTCATTATGAGACATATTAATTAATCTCATCATGTTCTAGGTGACAGTCATAGAACCCCATTGGAGATGCTCAAACAGCCTACGGTACTCCTCTATCTGAGTGACGGGAAGAAACTTCTCAAGAAATAGCTGTGAGAACTGCTCCCAAGTGAGAGCTGGTGATCCAACTAGTCTAGCCAAACAATAATCTCTCCACCATTTGTTGGGGGAACCTGACAGACGGAAAGCAGCAAAGTTGACCCCATTGGTCTCCACTATCCATATGTTGCAAAGAACCTCATGACAGCTGTCTAAGTAATCATGGGGATCCTCTGAAGATGTACCACCATAAGTAGTTGTGAACAGCTTGGTGAACCTATTCAACCTCTACAAAGCATCGGCAGACATAGCTTCTCCATCACCAGTCTGAGCTACTACACTTGACTGAACTGCTTCAACTGGCTGAGTTGCTGGAGTCTGAAAGTGGGGAGCCATATGCTTCGGAGTGCGGGCAGTGGGAGTTTGTGCTCCTCCCCCAGCCTGAGAGACGGCTGGTGCCACAGGAAGTAAGCTTGCCTAAGTGACACTCATTATAAGGCCCACTAGACGGACCAAAGCATCTTGAAGTACTAGGTAGCAATGAACCCCTCTGGGACCTGAGTTGATCCCACAGGAACCGTCTGGGCCGGAACCTAATCATCAAACTCAACCTTAGGCTCTGTTGCTAGTGCTGCTACTCTAGGCTGAGCTCTGCCCCTACCTCGGCATTGCCCTCTGCACATCGTGGGAGCTTCTGGGGGCTCGGGCTACTGATTGGAAGATGAAGAAGGACACGTTCTCGCTATCTGTGAAAGAACAGAGTAGAAGTTCAATTAGCATTGAGAAACACAAATCGCACGACATAGAAGAATAGAAGTGAAATTGTTCCTAACTCTGTAGCCTCTGGGGATAAATATTATCGTCTCCATACCGATCCCTTAGGCTCTACCAAACTTGTCCATGAATTGTGAGACCTAAGCAACCTAGAGTTCTAATACCAACTTGTTCCGGATTTATCACCCCTAGGAATCGTGATGGCGCCTACTAGTGAAAGCTAGGCAAGCCAACTATTCCAATTTATTTAACCTCTTAACAATTTTAAGTCAACATATCATAAAAAGCGGAAAATAACAACGGAAAAAGAAATATAAAAATTTAAGCTAATACCAAAATGAATTCATATACATAACCACCCAGAACTGGTGTCACAAACTCACAGACTATCTAGGAATAGTACAAATAGGGCCCGAACAAAATAAATACATGTTTGTCTCTAAAATATTAAAGAATAGAAGAACACTAGTTGTGAGGGGACACCAAGGCCTGCGGACGCCTGCAAGACTATCTCAGATCTCCTGATGGACTAAAGACAACAACTCCTAGGTCTGTATGCTCCAAATACCGGGATCTGCACAAAAGAGTGCAGAGTGTAGTATCAGCATAACTGACCTTGTGTTTTGGTAAGTGTCGAGCCTAACCTCGCCGAAGTAGTGACGATGCTACGAAACAACATTTAACATAAGGTGCAGTTAAATAGTACCTAGCAGAATGACAATAACAGAAGCAATTCAAAAGTAACGGGGAATGGGTAACATGCTATGATGGGAAAATACCAATGTAAAGAATCACACTAATATTGGAATAAGAAAATTAAGGTAATTGAACTGAAAGTAGCAAGGAATCAAACTGAACAAGCAATAAGTGCATGGCTTCCCCTTCGTGCTTTATCTATCTTCCTCACCATGTAAATATTAGAAATGTGCACGACATCACCCGTCGTCTTTTATCTCTCGTCCTCACTATGTAAATATTAGAAATGCAATCAAGTAATGAAAATGTGCACGGCATCACTTTTCATGATTTATCTCTCTTTCATACCATGTAAATATTAGAAATATACACGGCATCACCCTTCGTGCTTTATCTCTCTTCCTCACCATATGCATCAATATCAATAAAAATGTACATGGCATCAGCCTTTGTGATTTATCACTCTTTCCTCATGATATTCATAAATATGAATGTGCTTTGGCATCACCCTGCATGCTTTATCTCTCTTTCCTCACCCAAATAATAGCAACAACAACATCCCGGTAAGGGAAAGAATAACAAGAATAAACACATCTCGGTAAAGGAATTAATAGTAAGAAACAAGTATATCCCAGCAAGGGAATCAGCTATAACAAAACTCATACCAACTCTTAACTTCACAAACAAAACCTCAATTGGATCCAACGCTCAACAATAAACAAATACCACAAGATAGTCACAGGTCTTACTCAACATGGAGAATCAACAATTTAGGCAATTGTAGTACTTATTAGGAAACACAACGATTACAATTTAAGACTCATGGGCATGCTTGACACCGATGTATAGATACTCGCCATCACACCTAGACGCCATGCACTACACTACACTAGAACATAACAAATAAAGCACAATTACCTATTTCCTCAAGCTAAGGTTAGACCAAACACTTACCTCGAACTTCTACGACCAACTCAAGCCTCAAACACCGTTTTTCCTTTAGAATTCGCCTCCAATTCAATTCTATCTAGCCCAAATTGATTTAACAACATCAATAAAGGCTAAAGAACTCATATCCAATTCTTAATTAGAGATTTTCTATTATTTTCCCCAAAAAATCAAAAATCGACATCGGGCTTGCTTGGTCAAAATTCGAGGTTCGGACCAAACCCTGATAAACTATTCACCCACAAACCCGTATATGCATTAGTTTCAATATCCGACCCTAAAACAAGGTCTAAATTCTAATTATTCAAAAAACTCTAACTCTATCCAAACTCCTAATTCCTACCATGAAGATACTTGATTATTGATTAAAATGTGATGAAAATAGTTGGTTAATTGAAATAGTAAGGTTTAGAATTGATCACGACAACTTTGGGGATCAATATGTGGAACAAAATCGCCTCTAAGTCTTGGGAATTCGATAATATGGAGTAAATGGGTTCTGCCTTTTTTTGCTACTACTTTTAAAAGACAGGGCACGCCTTCATCGCATCCGCGATGGGCCTGCTGTGTTCACGAGGGCAGCCGTTTGAGGACTTACACGATCGTGAGTTCTCCTATGCGTTCGCGAAGGGTTGACCCCCTGACCTTCACGTTCGCAGACCTGCAAACGTGTTCAACTAGAAGAATGACAACTTCCCGGCCCACCTCCAATTACCATACGCGTTCGTGTGCAATAGGTCGCGTTCGCGTAAAGCAGCCCTCCTAGTGCTCCGTGTTCACGATCCAGGTTACGCATTCACGTAGAACAAATCCACCCTAGTTCCAATTTCACTTTTGTGATCGTGATAGATACTACGCGATCGCGATGCACAAAAGGCATGTGCACCAAATGCAGAAAATCGCCAAATAACGCCTTGAACTACAAGTTTAGCATCAAAATCAAAGAAAAATCTCCATAACTCCTAAGATTAACTTTTAACAACTGAGGGTCTGATTCACGTCATATCAAGTCCATTTTTACCAAAATTTTCAGGCTCAACCTAAATACCATATAAGACCTGTACCAAGCTTCGGAACTAAAATATGGGCCCAATACCATCAATTTCAAATACGTTTAAATTTCCAAAAACTCTTAAAATTTGAGTTAATTAATTTTTTTCAAAAATTCATTTCTCAGGCTTGGGACCTCAGAATTCGATTCCGAGCATATGCCCGAGTCCTATATTTTTCTAAAGACCATCCGAGACCGTCAAATTAAGGGTACAGATCTATTTACCTAAAATGTTGACCAAAGTCAACTTAAATTCAATTTTAATGGCATAATTGGCATTTTAATCAAATTTTCACATAACTGCGTTCCGAATATACGCCCAGACTGCACATAGAAATCGAGGTGAGATAAAAGGAGGTTTTAAGGCCTCAAAGCACAGAATTGACTCAAAACTTAAGTGATGACTTTTGGGTCATCACACCAAGTTAGTATGAGATTATGTGCATGAATTATCTGCACTTATCCTGAACGTACGTGATATAGGGGACAAATACAAACTCTTCTCCTTCCTGGAAGGTTTGAAAACTTATGCGTGTGTGGAGCTTCAAAGAAAAAGGGTATATACTTTACCTAAGGTGTCCAACCTGCACAATGCCTTGGGGACTACCAAGTGAAAGCTCGGAAGGATAGGTCTCAACTATATGTCCGAGGAGGATAGAAAAGGAGTCAACCTAGAAATGATGGACCTAGTAGAAGTGGAGGAGATCGGTGAAACCAAATCTAAGATTCTCACGATAATTATCGGGGGAGGAAGCCTTCTTAGGGATGTTGTTATTACAATGGGTCGCATTGGAGAAATGAATAACCACAAGCATAAAAGAACGCCCATCAAACTTTTGATGAAAGGACAGATGATGATGCTGACCAGGTAGAACCAATATGTGCCTTCAATGCACTTGTTTGTTCTATTTATGAGTCCTTAAGGTGATCTAGTGCCAGTATCTATAAGAAGAAGCACCCATGCACATCCACCATGAAAAGGAAAATGAAGGCAGATAAGGAGTCTTCTCTTAACCAGGAAAAAAAACCTAATTTTCACTGAAATTAAAGTTAATGGCAATCCAATTCAAGTGATGATTGATACGGGCGTTACTCACAATTACCTAGCTTCAACTATGGTAGAGCGCCTTGTTCATTCGAAGTCTATCGACTCACTTCCTCATCTAGTGAGTGAATAGCCAAAGGAGTGTTGGTGAAGTTGAGTCCTTATAAAGGAAAATTCAACTTGCGCGTGGTGATTATAGATGACTGCAAACTGATAGTTGGATTGGAATTCATGAGGCAAACCAACACCATTCATGTACCTTATACTGATGATAGGAGTAAACAGGACCAAGTCCTGCATTATCCCATGCACAACCATAAAGATGTCCACGGGGAACATCTCAGTCCTACAGTTGAAGAAGGGAGTAAAAAAAATTAACCTACGTTTCTAGATAACCAGTGTATTAAAGTTATTGAATGCTCTTTTATTCATGCACCTGTGAAGGAGCTGCTAAAGGAGTTTTATGATGCATTCTACATGACATGCCAAAGAAGCTCCTGCATAGGCAAAACTATGTACAATGAGATTGAGTTGGTGACAGGTGCAAAGCCACCTGCTCGGACACCTTAAAGAATGTCACAACCCGAACTTACTGATATTTAGAGATAGTTGACGGGGATGCTAGACACGAGTACCATTGTTCCCACCAAGTCCCCATATAGGTCCCTTTTGTTGTTCTAAAAGAAACATGACGGCACCCTACGACTCTGTGGATTATCGGGCCCTAAATAAGATAAATCTTGAAAAACAATTACCCTATCTCACTAATGGCGGACCTGTTCTTAGATTTGCTGGTGCTACAATATTTGCCAAAATAGATATGAAGACAGGTTTCTGGCAAGTCCGAATTGCTGTAAGATATGAAAACATGTTATTGGAAAGTCTGAATTGTTGAGAGAGATGAACACATGATGACTTGTGTGACAAGATATGGGCCGTACAACTTCTCGGTCATACCATTGGGCTTGACTAATGCTTCAACTACATTTTTCATGCTACTGAACCAAGTCTTCCGAGAGTACATTGACGAATGCGTAGTGCTCTACTTAGATGATATTGTGGTATTCAGAAAAACATTGATGGAATACTGGACACGTCCAATCCATGCTCAATAATAAGTAGGAAACGGTCGTTGTAATTATAATACCCGACTCGAGTCGAAGTCGAATTTCATAGAGATTAAGATCGGTATAAAGGTAAATACTCAAGAAGAGAACGTGAAATAGCTAAATTATACTTTCAACAAAAGTGGGTGATTGTTTTCAAAGTTAACAACTGGTAATTAGACTAAGTGATAGCAACTAGAGAATGAATTATCTTGGTATTTTAATCAATTAAGGAAAACCTAGGGATGTAACATACACCTAGGCGTAAACCAAATGAGTATACTAAGTTGATGCTTTTTTGATAGATTGGGGTGTATTTTGACTCTCAATTCTAGAGTACCCACTCAATACCTCTCGGTCATAGAGTGGTTATGCCCAAATTAGCTTTCTCAAGTCCAAGTGGGTAGCAATCTAAGCAATTGATATGAATTCAAGTCAGTTTTTCCCTGTCTCTAGTTCAAAATCATAACTAGCTCAATTTCTTGTTAGCCAAGTTTTCCTAGACCAGTTTCCTCTTTATTAAGTAAGAACTTACTCAAATAGGCATGAATCAATATTTGGACCCATTAATTCTAGATATAAAGCATGAATAAGACTAAGTAACAAAAAACCAATCATAAACAAGCACTAGTATTAATAACCCATAAATTTTATACACCGGGGTCGGGTCATAACCCTAGTTACAATCTAGCTACTCATACTTGAAACATAAAAACTAAGATAGAAGAATTAATCAAAGACATAAACTACAAATAAAAAAAGTAGTGGGTCTTTTTCAATTTCGATCACGTTTTTCCCAAAAAGATAAAATATAACTGCCATAATTTCTAGGAATACAAAAGTTGCCATAAATTGGTATTTCTCGACTATTAATAGTGTCTACAATTTTGTTGATAAAAATGCCCTGCGCGAGGTTCTGCGACCACAAAGTTTCTTGTGCGGACCAGACATTTTTCTTCTTTTGCATTAGGAGGAAATCTGCGGCTGCATAATTATCTCGGTGCCTGCACTTCAGCTTCTGCAGCCACACATTTTGATTGTGGACCGCATTCTCATGAGGCTTCACACTTCGCATTCTTCACCTTCTCTGAACTTATCAAACTTTATCAATGCAACCCGCAAAATGCATAATTTGGACTGTGGACCACTCTTCTACAAAACTCCT
Source organism: Nicotiana benthamiana (assembly GCA_034376525.1). Lineage (NCBI taxonomy): Eukaryota > Viridiplantae > Streptophyta > Magnoliopsida > Solanales > Solanaceae > Nicotiana > Nicotiana benthamiana. The sequence continues at coordinate 69,272,439 of CM067330.1, forward strand.
CAGAGACTTCAAGGCTTCATCTGTGGCCGCACTTATTTCTACGGACCGCATGATTATCTGCAGACCACACTTCTTCTTGCATTTCTCCTTTTTGCCTTGTTGAGATGTAATACTTCTTTTTGAATTAGATTTTTTCATTGAGCTCCAATCATCCAACATGCGTGTAATTCACACAATTTTATTATATTTGGAAATAAAATCACTGTTTTCGGACTAAAATTAAAGCAACAAGGTACTAATAAGTGGTCAAAACCCACACTTGTCAAATAATAGGAGACATGTGGAAGGTCTTAGCTCGACTTCGGAAGCACGAATTATATGTGAATCTATCTAAGTGATCATTCACCCAGAAATAGATTGACATGTCATCGAGGAAGGAGAAGGACAAATCAAGATGGACCAACAGAAGATTCAGGTTGTCGCAGATTGGTTGCCACCTAAGGATATCCATGCATTGAGGGCATTCCTATGATGACTCAAAGGGTCATCTTTCATTTTAGAATCCGATTCCTTGTTCTGAGGCCTTGAAAACCTTATTTTCTTTCTCATCGATTTGCGTACATAGCCGGGCGTGCTTCTGGAAAGCCTTATATGAAAATTTGAGAAACATATTGAGGTTTGCCTTTAAAATTAATTTAAGTTGACTTCAGTCAACACTTTATGTAAACAGACCTAGACTCGTGATTTGACGGTCCAGTAGGGTCCGTGGTAAAATATGAGACTTGGGCGTATGCTGGAATTAAATTTCGAGGTCCCTAGCCCGAGAAATAAATTATTGAAGAAAATTGTTAAACTGGAAATATAATAGTTTATGAAAATTGAATAATGTTTGGACTTGTTGGTATCGGGCCCGTATTTTGGTTCAAACCCGGTAGAGGTTTGTTATAATTGTTGAACCTTATCTGTGAAATTTGGTGAAAATGGAAGTGAATTGACGTGATTCGGACCTTTGGTTAAGAAAATAGGAAGTTTGAAACTATTTTGAAAATTTCATGTGTTTTGGTGTTGAATTCATAGTTCTAGGTGTTTTTTGGTAATTTGATCACATGAGCGAGTTCTTATGGCGTTTTAAGGCTTGTGCGCATGTTTAGTTTGGAGCCCCCAGGGCTCGGGCAAGTTTTGGATAGGCTACAGAGTGAGTTTGAACTTAGAAATCTACTGTTGCAGCTGATACCTATAGTAGGCCTCTGATCTTGCAAATTGCGAGATCAAGCATTTGCGAGCTTCACAGTCATGGAAATTGCTAGGTCTTTATCGCAATTGCGAAGAAGACCTGGGCCAACATAGTTCGCAATTGAGAACATACCTTCGCATTTGCGAAGAAACTCTGGGAAGGGAGTGATCACAAACGCGGTCTTTTTTGTCGCATTTGCAGAGGTCCCTAATCGCAATTGCGATCATTACCTTCGAAATTGCGATAGAAACAGAAGTGTGGAGAACTTTTCAATTGCGATAGTTCTTTGTATTTGCGAGCTTTGCAATTGCGAAGCTCAGGTCACAATTGCAATATCTGCAGTTGAGTAAAAGGGTCTTGGACGGGATTTTTTATTCATTTCTCCAATTTTTAAACCTTATACTTCAAAAGGCGATTTTCCTAAAGCAAGTTCTTCCACAAATCATAGGTAAATGATTCTTAACTTATTTCTTTCAATCTATTTCATCTTTTTACAAGATTTCATCACAAAATCTAGGGGTTTTCATAATGGAATTGGGAGTTCTTGGGTAGAATATAGGAATTTCAAAATTTGGGGATTTAGAACTCACATTGAGGTCGGATTGGAAAACTAATAGTATATTCGGGCTCGAGGGTGAATGAGTAATCGGGTTTTGGTCCGAACTTTGAGTTTTGGCCAAACGAGCCTGGGGTCGACTTTTTTGACTTTTTGGGGAAAATGCTGGAAAACTTATAGCTATAAATTGGAATTGATTTCTCTAGCATTTATTGATGATATTAGGTTAACTGTGGCTATATACAAGTGAATTAGAGGTGGAACCGAGAGGTAACGCAGCAATTGAGGCTTGATTTTTTCCATGGAATCGAGGTAAGTGTTGTGGCTAACCTCAGATTGATGGATTAGGTGTTGTTTCCTTATTTGCTACGTGTTTAGTTGTTTAGTACGGCGTATAGGTGAAGTGACAAGTACCTATACATTAGTGTTGGGTCATAGCATGTAAGTGAGTCTTATACTTGTGATTGTGGTATTCCTTTATATGTACTATTCATGCTTTAATTGGTTAATTCTCCATGCTAAACAAATTTTATTATATTCTTCCCTATTTTGGAAATTGGTTAAGTATTGACTCAAGTTGATATTCCTATTGTAAAGTTAACAGTTGAAACGTGATTGGTTATTGTTGATTCCCTTGCCGGGATGTTATTGTTTCTATTGTTTGGGTGAGGAGGAGTGCAAAGAATAAAGGGTGATGTCGTGCACGATATTGTGAGTGAGTGTTAATGCACGAAGGGTGATGCCGTGCCATATTCTATATTGATAATGCACGAAGGGCGATGTTGTGCTATATTCTATGAGTGGTAATGCACGAAGGGTAATGCCATGCCATGATTATGAGAGAGTTAATGCATAAAGGGTGATGCCGTGCCATTTTTGTTATTTCTTATGGTGAGGAAAAGAGTAAAAGCACGAAGGGTGATGCTCATGTTATTATGTTATTATTTTTGTTGGTTCCAAGCATGATATTTACTTTTCTTCTTTATTGTATTATTGTCAGAATTTGATATTCCCTTAAGCATGTTTCCCCTTCCCGGTATGTTTTGTTAAATTTCTGTTCTAATTGCTTTCTCGTATATGATTTAACTACATAGGTTTATATTATTGTCTTGCCATAGCCTCGTCATTACTTTGCCGAGGTTAGGCTCAAAACTTACCAGTACATGGAGTCGGTTGTATTGATACTGCACTCTGCACTTTCTATGTAGATTTCGGTGTTGGACCTCGTGAGTAGAGTTTGAGTTGCTGCCTTCAGTCCACAGGAGACCAAAGGTAGATCTAACGGCATTCGCAGACCCTAGAGTCCTCTTCCCTCTATTTTAGAGTTCCTATATCTTTTTATTTCGAGAACATATGTATTTCTTTTAAACAAGTATTGTAGAAATTCTTAGACGCTCGTGGATTGTGACACCAGATCAGTGGGGTAGTCATGTTTTTGAGTCTTGAACTGTTATAAATTTTTGCACTTTATATCTGTTTAGCTTTAATTATTACTTATTACTATTTTTGTTAATGATTAATGTGTTAGAACCATAATTTTCGGCTTTCCTAGTCTTCAAGAGTTAGGCGTCATCAAAATCCCGGCAGTGGGAAATACGGGTCGTGATAGTTCCTTGGCTTATGCAACTTTATTGGCAATTTGTGAAAATTACTCTCTCATTGAAGTGTCGTTGACAGAACTCCTAAAAAAAGTCACCGTTAGGATTGGGGTCCCAGGCGAGCAAAAGCCTTAAACGCAATAAAAGCAGCTATGTCAAGTAGCCCCGTCTTGGCTCTTCCTAATTTGGCCAAGCCGTTCAAAGTACAAATGGGTTCCTCCGACTATGCTTTGGGCGGAATCTTTCTACAAGAAGGGCATCCAATTGCATACAAGAGTCAGAAGTTGAAGGATGTAGAACGATGGTATGTCGCCCACGAAAAATAATTATTAGTTTTCGTCCACTACTTACGCCTTTAGAGAAACTATCTATTAGGAACCTCGTTCATGGTTAAGACAGATAACAAGGATGTTAATCATTTCATAACCCAACCAAAGCTGATTAGCCGATAGTCTAAGTGGTAGGAACTTCTAACAAAATCTTACTTCAACCTGGAGCACCCGAATGGGAAGACCAAACAAGTTGCTGATGTGCTTTGGTCAGAGGGCTGACCTAGCATCAGTGTTCCTACTCGCCACTCTAAGGGGAGTGAAGTGGCCACCACTATAAAAGACCACATACATGATGTACTCTCCAAGGATCCTTTTGCATAGTATTTGGTTAACTTGGCAGGACATAACAAGACTCGCAATACCACATGGAATATAGGTTCCTGAAGGTGAAAGGGAACCAACTTTATGTTCCTAAAGGAAGAGATCTACGAATGAATCTTTCAATGGAATTCCATGATACTTTGTGGGCCAGCCACCCCGGGGAAAAACGCACTATACCATTGTTGTGACATGTTTATTATTAGCCTCAAATAGCATATGATGTTGCTCAGTATGTGATGACTTGCCTAGTAGTTCAGAAAGACAAGTCTGACCGCTTGACACAAAGGGGACTTTTGGAGCCATTGACAATTCCAAAGAGTCCTTCGAAAAGCGTGTTAGTAGATTTCATCACCTGATTACGCAAGGTTGAAGATTTACAATTATCTTGGTTGTGGTATATTGGTTTTCAAGATATGCTAAATTTATAGCAGCCCCAAAATATATATCACCAGAAGATACAGTTCAACTCTTCTTTACTCATATTGTCAAATATTTGGGGCGTTAAAAACTTGGTATCAGAGCCTAAGGTTTTAAAAGGTTCCTAGGATGTCTTGGAGCCGTGCCTTGTAGAGCCCTTCTTATTGGTGTGTTGTCAACCACATTTATAAGTAGGGGGTTACATGGACATTCAGGAAATCACCCTCTTTTTTGTTATTTTATATCGTGCGGTGAATGAAAAGTGAAAGTATTTATGTCTAACTCATTCTCTATTCCAAAATTTTCAGTAGTAGCACCTAAGAAGAGAGCTAGACTCGGCCTTGAGGCCAATGCCACCCGAAGTGTGTGTATGAATCATGTACCTGATGCCGTGGGTGAGAGTGACTACCCGGTTTTGGATATACCTGGCCCATCTATTCCAGATCAAAATATTCATGTTCTTCCTGCGGTAGATGGTGCTACTATATCTCCCGCTGATATTCTTGATCAAGATGCAGTTCCAATCTCTGGTCCCGGGGTTTTTGATGGGGACCTTAGAGGAGCCATCCATATTTTGACCCAGTTAGTGGTTGCTCAAGCCCAGAGATCTCATGATGCCCCTGCATCCTCCAATGGACAGAGAGATTCTGCCAGCTCTAGAGTAAACCAATTTCTGCAGTTGGCCCCTCCAGAGTTCACATGCATAGACTTAGAGTTCGATCCGCAGGATTTCCTTGGTGAAATGTATAAGACCCTTCGAGTGATGAAGGCTACAGAGATAGAGGGGGTTGAGTTGGCTTCATACAGGTTGAGGGGAGCAGTGTATTCGTGGTTCGAGATATGGGAGGATTACGATGGGGAGGAAAGTCCTCCAGCTAAATGGGATGAATTTGTAGATGCATTTATGGACCACTTCTTTCCTATCGAGACAATGGCAGCATGTGCCACTGAGTTTGAGGTCCTCAAGTAGGTAGTATGAGTGTTTGGGAGTACCACATGGAGTTTGTGAGATTGTCCAAGTATGCTCCTCAGCTAGTGTCGACCATGGATGCTCGAGTTCCGCGATTCATTCAGGGTTTTAGTCCTTTGGTGGTAAATGAGGCTACTACATCGGCCTTACACTAGGATAAGAATAATGGAAAGAGTGTGGGATCCGCTTAGGCCACAAAGGCTAGGAAGTTGAAGATATGGGTGGAAAGGAAGAGAAGATGTAGGGCCCGGTCAGTAGGTCACTTAGGGAGACCAGTTCAAGGGAGAGGGCCATCATGGCCATCCCATTCATATGCTCAGTTAGCGAGCACACCGCCATCTGTGCACAGTTGTCAGCAGAGCAATCACTTGAGACTAGGTTGAGACAGTAGGAGACCTTATCAATCCAGTCGTCCAGGAGGGAAATTACAGCAGCATGGGAGGGCTCCGTGTCCCAAGTGTGGGAGGTTCCATACCGAGACCTGTTATTTAGATATCCTGGTGTGTTATAGATGCGGGGTGAGAGGTCATATACAGCGGGACAATCGTGCACCCAGTCAGGGCATGGGTAGGGGATTTGCTCAGTCATCCAGTTCTTTAGCTGCCACATTATTCGTGCGTCCTCTAGCTCCAGTAGGGCGTGGTGCAGTTAGAGGTGGAGCTCGTGGTAGGTGTGGACCCAGCCGATTTTATGCTTTGAGTGGTTTCCAGAGTGCAGCGGCTTCTCCAAATATTGTTACAGGTATCTTGTCTATTAAGACCATTGATTGTTATGCTCTTATTGATCCGGGGTCCTCTTTGCCATATGTCACCCCATTCATTGCTTTAAGTTTTGGGATAGAGTCCAAACAACTTCATGAGCCGTTCTCCGTTCGACTCTGGTTGGTGATTCTATTATAGTCGCGCGAGTTCATAGGAATTGTGTTGTCACTGTATGTGATCGTGTTATCACGGCCGACCTTATCAAGCTTTGAATGGCGGATTTTGATGTGATTATGGGTATGGACTGGCTTTATTCGTGCTTTGCTGTACTTGACTGTCGAACGAGAGATATGAGGCTCAAGATCCTTAATGAGCCGGTTATTGAGTGAAAGGGAAATGGTGTGATGCCAAAGGGTAGGTTTATTTCTTACCTTAAGGCTTCGAAGATGATTCAGAAGGGGTGTATCTATCATTTGGTCCGGGTGGCAAACACCACTTCAGAAGTGTCTGTCCCCGAGTTCGTGCCCGTTGTGAATGAGTTTCTTGAATTTGAGAGAGTTTGGAGAATTATGGAGTACGAATGAAGGAGGTTGATGCGTATAATTAAAGGTTTAGGCGGCTAAATTCGTGGCCATGATTAACTCGATAACCGGAAAAGTTATGCTGAATCATTTGATGATGCGTGTCTGTGGAAGTAAATATGGAGAGACGTGCGTCCAATCAACTGTTAGAAGCTTTTCAGATGGGATCAAAGAAATTTCCGTCAAAAAGAATGTTTATACTAAGTTTATACTAACTTCCCGGTGACACAAAATTATGTCACCAGCAAGCATGAGGAATATTTGTATAAGGTAAAAAATATGCTATGCTAAGTAACTGCATAAGAGAATGACGCGTGGAGCTGAAGACGGAGGATAATTAAACCCAAAGACAGTTGTTCCATTTGATATGGGGAAGAATGATGCTCATAAAGATGCAATAAATGTCTGTTATCCAGTAGCATTTAATGGAGTATATTCTGCATCATTTAGTACATTGCCCGCTATAAAGAATTGTTATTTATGCTCGCCGTCATAAATTCTTCAATATCCCTCATAATTGACATTAAAGAAGGGCATGTTCCTAAGATCTTGTTCTCTAGGTGCAGTTAGCTCTGTTATCATTGTAAATGACACGAATTTTCTAGTAAACTTACGTTATAATCAATTCAAATCTATATACAATTTTACATTTTTACCTTTTGATTTCATTACTATCGTGCCCGGAAGCTTTGCTCCCGGAATTTTTGTTTCTACTATTTCATCCTCATCTCAAGGATAAATATTGTATAATTTTTTAATTATTTATTTATTTCAGGATCGAATTAATTTACTTGTTTAGAAATTATGTATAAATATAATTGTACCGTTTTATGGGTAAACAATACGAAGCCTAAATTAACATAGAAGCAGCAGATTTATACTCTTTTACTTCAAGTCAGGATACAACCACCAAAATTCTGAACGTTGTCATTTTTGCTGCTCAGAAGTGGCAATCTCTGCTGGGTTTGACTAAAGCTTGTTTCTGAAACCTGGATCACTCTTTCTTCACATGCCTTCCCCCACATGACCGCATAGAATACCAAAGTTATGATGCTTGCTCCTATTACACTGCGATCAATCCAATTTCACCACTTTATTTCATTTAATATGTAAAACATTTTTACAGCCATTAGTGTATTTTAACATATGATAGCAACTTAATTTAAAATTTATTATGTCACCAACTAATGTTTAATATAAAAACTTACGGATAAAAACCTTATATGTGACCTGATTATACTCACCTTCCATTATAGACGTCGTCATGTAGAAAGGCAACCCCCATTAGAACAGCGACAACCATGCCAAGAGGCATAAACATTGCCACAAAAACAGGTCCCTTTTTCTTGACAGCCCATGTTTGGACCACTCTTCGAACTCCAACCATCAAAATTCCCTGTCACAATTGCATCACTTCACTTATCTTAGCACTGAGCCCGGTGCACTAAGCCCCCCTATGCGCATGGTCCAGAGAAGAGCCGAACCACAAGGGTCTATAGTATACGGCCTTATCCTGCATTTCTGCAAGATATTGTTTTCACGGCTCGAACCCGTAACTCCTAGTCACATGACAATAATTTTACGACCAAGGCTCCTCTTCTATTAGACAATTTATTAATTTAAAAAATAGATTGCCAGGCAAATTGTTGATCGGTGATACTTACAGAGTAACACATCGTTATGAACTTTAAATCTGGTTTAATTTTCCAAGCATTTGGATCCTTTTCTGCTATTAAAGCAACCGCAGATGACAAAATAGTCACAAAACCACAAGCAATTACAGTTACCATCAACTCCTGCGGATAGTCCTTCATTATCCATGCCTTAAATCATAAATAAATGGCAGAAAACAGAATTTAGTACATACTTTTACTTGAAATTTAATCTTCTTTTTAGCACAAGGGAATGAAATGAACAATAAAATGAAGGCAAGAGGGTACCTGAACTATGTAAAGCAGACTAACCAAAAAGCTAGCAGTTGTAAGGAGTGAGCTACCAATGATCCAATTTGATTGTGTTGACAAAAGAGGCTGACCAATATTTCTATTATACACTAGTGATTCATGAGAAATAATTGGTGGACCTTTGTAAAAAGTCATCACAAATGCTCTTGTTATCAGTATTACCGTTCCAACAGACTTTGCCTGACTGCTCTTTGCTCTCAACACTAGCTTTTCCATCCTAATAATAATTTAGAAAACAACTATTGTTGAAGAACTATTTTTTTTTTTAAAGAATGGAAGTAATATTGAAGAGTTAATTTGGTAACTGAACTTTATTGATTATAATAATAAAGTTAAGAACTTTGTAAAGTAACTGAAGTTTACGCACCGAAATAGTAAATCAAAGCTATCTTGATGGGTTGGTCTTGTCGTTGTAATAGGTAAAAACTCAGTGACTTTACTGTTATAATATGTAAGTTCAATTATTTTAACGTAACAATAAGGAATTTTGGGTATTATTATTATATTGGGTAGAAGGTCAGGGGAGAAATTCAAAAATAGCCAGATTTATAAGTGGTCATTCAAAAAAAGTTATAGTTTTAAAGGTAATCGAAATTTAGCCTTTTTTATGCAAAGATAAATTTGAACGAAAATACTAAAAAATACTCCAGCATAATATATCGGTCCAGCATAATATATTGGAGTTTGGAGCACCGGTGCTCCAAACTCCAGTATATTATGCTGGACCGATATATTATGCGGTGCTCCAGTCTCCAGTATATTATACTGGAGCCAACAAAGTATACTGGTCCAGCATAATATGCTGGAAGTTCATACACATTTGTACAGAACTCCAGTATATTATGCTGGAACTATTTTTTAATAATTTGATAACGCTAACTAATGATCAATTCAAAAACTGGCTAAACCGTCCTATTTTTACAAAGGTTAGAGGCATTATTACTGTCACAATGTATAAAACTCATTTACTTTAATATGACAAAAAAGGTTACATGACTTTACTATTATAATGGATAAAGGCAGATTGGCGGCAATAAGTGAAATTAATCCAAAATTGATGGAGTAAAAAGAAGAGGTGCATACCCAAGAACGACAGCAACTATGAAAGTAAAAGCTGGAATAAGATCAAGTATGGCAGAAGCCAGAGATGGTGAGCTATATTGTATTCCCACGTAGAACAAAGTCTGTCCAGAACAGCTTTATTTGATCATCCAATTAAGACCAAAATAACCCATCTAGAGAAAGAGCCATAGTTCAAAGAGAAACCCATAATATATTAGTTAGGTAGCCGGTTGAGATTTCGTTCGTTAACGGAATTAACCAAATAACACATTAATAACTTTATACCTGAGAAGAGCAAGAAGAAAGATTCTATACAAGATAGGGAATGTGAGCTTAGCACATGGCTTTGCTCTGCAGATGCAAATAAAAACAGTTATTTACAGTAATATTCAAGAAATTGAAAACTTAATATTAAATGAAAGACAGAAATAACCTGTGATAGATGAAGGTGGAAGGAAGAAGGACGAGTAAGGCTAAGGCGTTAGAATAAAGAACAAAGACATAATTGCTCATTCCTTTGTTAGTAGGTGCTTTATTCAGTGTGTTTAACCCAACTTCTAAACAGCAAACAATTGCTAATAACACTGATATTACTGAATTCCCCATCTTTTTTGTTTTTTGTTTTTTCTCTCCTCAGTTGTAGTTTGCAATTTATGCAGTTCAGAGGCTATCTAGAAACTAAGATTGCCAGAAAATATTTGTTGAGAAAATGGAAGTAAGCAGTAGAAAAAAAGGACTTCTAAACCAATGAACTTCAAAGTGTCACGTGTTCTGGCTGGAGTCGTTTGGCACGAGGTATAAGAAGAAATAGTATTGTGATAAAAATTTAATATTATTTTAATACTTTGTTTGATTTATAAATCTGGGATAAATTATTTCGGAATTAAAATTAATATCGAAATAACTTATATCTTGTAGGAGGTGAGATAATTATGTTGGAATAAATCCGACTATAACACTTTAGCCTTCATATCGAATTATTTGGAACTAAAACATAAGCGGAAGCGTACCTGAATCCATTTGGTGAAAGCTCCTTAATCCGGCTTGAAGATCACCTTGATCCAGCTTGGAGATTGTCCGAGTTTGGCTTTCCACTTGATGTGCAAGACAAAGGATTTGCTCTCTAATTTCAATGGGAAGAAGAGAATTAGTCTTGCATCAAATGGGAACCATAACCCCCTATTTATAAGCATGTAACCACAGTTACATGTATGTAACCTTAGTTAGCCCATCATTAACTAAGGTTACTCTATCTGGGTATCTACACATAAATTAGTCTTACACTTTATATGACAATGTATTGGCCTCATTAATAATAATGTCCATAAGACCACTAATTTAGGCCAAACCAAAAGATCGCACATAACATATAATTAATCCATATATTGTCCATATGTATGTAGTACAAGTCCAAATGTCTAACAATCTCCCACTTGGACGATATACTCATGCATATGTACAAACCTTAGTATTATATGTTACATTATACCTTTATGAGCTCAGTATTGCTATCAAAATAAAATTGTCATGATCAATCCGGTCCATCAATCATATCAACATAGGATCTAAGAGATCTTAGTTACTCTTGCGTAACTAGACCCAACATTGATCACGTATATCAATATAACCAACGACATGGATCAAGTGTAGGTGTGTAGCATGGAAATAACATAAAGTGTGGTCTGAAATAGAATGTCTATTTCCAACTGGTTCACTTTATTGAGATCAATCATAAACCATAAGAGTATTTAAAACTTTAAGACTGAATATCTGCAGATAAAACCTTAAAGACTGAATTACTGAATGTACTGGACAATACATAATTGTATAACACAAACTCCCACTAAAACTCATAATCCTCAACTGATTTGACACCCATGCGAGCAATATGCTCATAAAATATTTTGGGTGGTAATCCCTTAGTAAGCGGATCCGCAATCATAGAGTTTGTACTGATGTGCTCTATGCACAATTGTCCATTTTGTACTCTTTCCTTAACAACCCGAAACTTGAAGTCCATATGCTTTGCCTTCGTCAAACTACTGTTACTGTTAGTATAAAGGACTGCTGATCTGTTGTCGCATAATAGCCTGAGTGGCTTTTTAATACTGTCTACTATGCGCAGTCCACTAACAAAATATCGCAGCCATAATCCCTCATTGGATGCCTCATAACATGCCATGAATTCCGCTTCCATGGTGGAAGTGGCCGTAAGAGTTTGCTTGATGCTTCTCCAAGAGATAGCACCGTCAGCAAGTATGTAGATATAGCCTGATGTAGACTTCAGACTATCTTGACATCCAGCAAAATCGGAGTCGGTGTACCCGATGATCTCAAGCTGGTCCAATCTCCGATATATGAGCATGTAATCCTTTGTTATCTGTAAGTACCGCATGACCCTTTTGGCTGCCTTCCAATGGTCCATTCCCGGATTGCTGAGATATCTGCCCAGCATCCCAACAATGTATGCTATATCAGGTTGTGTGCATACCTGAGCATACATCAGACTCCCTACAGCCGAAGCATAAGGTGTCTTTTCCATTTCCATGGTTTCAAAACTATTCTTTGGGCACTGTATGAGACAAAACTTGTCTCCCTTAGCAACAGGGGTGTCGCCTGGTTTACAATCCTGCATGCCAAATCTTTTAAGAATCTTATCGACATAGCCCTTTTGTGACAGACCGAGAACACCTTTGGAGCGATCTCGATGTATCTGAATTCCTAATACAAAAGAGGCATTACCAAGATCTTTCATTTCAAATTTCTTTGAAAGAAATTTCTTAGTTTCGCGCAATAATCCTATATCGTTACTGGCAAGCAGTATGTCATCGACATATAAAACCAGAATATATTTTCTCCCACTGAACTTATGGTATATACAGTCATCAGCAATATTTGGTTCAAAAGATGTAATGACTTCATGAAACTTGTGATACCATTGACGAGAAGCTTGCTTGAGCCCATAGATGGATTTCTTTAATTAGCAAACCCTTTTCTTTGAGTCTCCTGAAACAAAGTTTTTAGGTTGTACCATATAAATTGATTCCTCAATGTCATCATTGAGAAACGCTGTCTTAACATCCATCTGATGAAGTTCAAGATCAAAATGTGCTACTAGTGCCATTATTGTGCTGAAAGAGTCTTTCGATGAAACTGGAGAGAAAGTCTCTTTATAATCAATGCCTTCATTTTGAGTGTAGCCCTTTGCGACTAGGCGAGTTTTAAACCTAATGACATTGCCCTCTGAATCCTTCTTGGTTTTAAATATCCATTTGCAACCAATTGGTTTAACACCTTCGGGCAATGAAACAAGCTCCCAAACGCCATTATCGCTCATAGACTTCATCTCATCATTCATTGCATCAATCCACTTTTGAGAGTTAGAACCTTTCATGGCTTGATGAAAGTTGATTGGATCATCTTCCTCAAGTCCAATGTCACTTTCTTGTTCTTGGAGGAATACAACATAATCGTCCAGAATTGCACTTCTCCCCTCTCTAGTGGATCTCCTTAATGGCACTTCAGGTTCTTGAGGTTGTTGAGTTTGATTTTCATTAATAATATCAGGAACTTGATTAGGGAGATTATCAAGATTGTCTTGAACTGGAGTTGTGTGATCCGTGTCAGGAATGAGAACACCCTGATCAAGATCAACAACTTGAGGAAAAGACACATGTTCTTCCTCAAAGACAAAATTTCTAACTTTATCTCCCCACCCCCCAAACTCAATATCCTCAAGGAACCGAGCATTACCCGTCTCAAAAGTAGTTCTAGAAGTGGGATCATAGAACTTATACCCCCTTGATCTTTCAAAGTATCTAACAAAATAGTTACTAACCGTTTTAGAATCCAGTTTCTTTTCATTTGGCCTGTAAGGCCTTGCCTCAGCTGGACAACCCTAAATGTGTAAGTGCTTTATACTGGGCTTATTTCCAGTCCAAAGTTCATATGGGGTTTTGATTGTAGCTTTAGTTGAACCCGATTAAGTATATATGCTGCGGTTTTCAATGCTTCTCCCCAGAGTGAGTCTGGCAAAGTAGTATGACAAATCATACTTCTCACCATGTCCTTTAGTGTTCGATTTCATCTCTCAGATACACCATTCATAGAAGGACTGCCTGGCATAGTGTACTGAGGAACGATCCCACACTCATCTAGGAATTTTTCAAATGGCCCTGGACGTTGTTCACCTGAACCATCATATCTACCATAGTATTCACCACCACGGTCAGATCTAACGGTTTTAATCCTTTTGCTTAGTTGATTTTCAACTTCGGCCTTATATGATTTGAACACGTCTATAAATTGGGACTTCTCATGAATGAGATATAGGTATCCATAACGAGAGTAATCATCTATGAATGTGATAAAGTATTGTTGCCCATTTCTACAAGGTGTAGGGAATGGCCCACAAATATCCGTATGTATCAATTCTAAGACATCTGAAGCTCTCTGGGCACCTAATCTCGTCTTGTTTGTTTGTTTACCCTTGATACACTCAATGCAAATATCCGAATTTGAGGAATCAAGAGAATCAAGAATTCCATCTGACACGAGTTTCTGAATTCTTTGTTTGGATATGTGACCCAAACGTTTGTGCCATAGTGATAAAGAATTCTCATTAGTTAATTTTCTTTTGGTACCACTAGAACTTGTATGCAAAGTTTCATTATGTGAGGTTATTATGTCAACCAAATATAGGCTATCATATGCTGATAAAAGACCAGTACCGATAAGATTTGAATTTTGAAAAAGACTCACTTTATTGCCACCAAATGAACAAGAATAACCGGATATGTCCAATTTGGGAACAGAAATTAAATCCCATCTAAAAGACAGTACAACAAAAGTCTCATTCAAATCCAAATAAAAATCAGTCTTAAACTATAGCCTAAAATTTCCAATAGCCTCAACTTCAACCCTTTTGCCGTCACCCACATAGATGTATCTTTCACCATCACTTGGTTTTCGGCAGTTCAGGCAACCCTGCATAGATATACTTATGTGAGTAGTAGCAGCAGAATCTACCCACCAAGTATCTTCAGGTACCGAAATTAAATAAACTTCAGAACAAACAAGAGCAAGAGATATACCTTTTTTCGCACGCCAAGCGTGGTATTTGGTACAATCTTTCTTCTTGTGATTAGTCCCCTTACAGAAAAAGCAACCTGATTCTGTAGTTTCAACCTTAGTTTCCTTTTGTTGCTTCTTCTGGGGCCTTGAGACCGCAACTTCCTTATTTTTCCTCTTCTTGTTGTCTTTAGAAGAGGATGCCAAATGAGCACTTTCTGTCTTATCTTGCTTTATTCTCTCTTCCTCTTGCACACAATGTGAAATGAGTTCATTAAGAGTCCATTTCTCCTTTAGGCAGTTGTAACTGACCTTAAACTGATTAAATTGTGCAGGGAGAGAGATCAAAACTAAGTACACAAGTAGTTCCTCAGGTAATTCCAACTTGAGTGACTTAAGTTTTGAAGCAAGATGAGACATTTCTAAAATGTACTCCCTTATGTTTCCTTTGCCTTTATACTTCATGGAAACAAGTTTACTCAAAAGAGTACTAGTTTCCGCCTTTTCGTTTTGTGCAAAACGCTTTTCAAGATCCTCAAGGAAAACTTTAGCATTATTTTCTTCAGTCATAGTGCCCCTAAAAGATTCTGGAATTGCACGTTTCATGATCATAAGACTCATGCGATTTGAGCGTTCCCACTTCTCCATCTCCTTCTTGTCATCAGAAGAAGATGTATCCTCAAGAGAAGCAGGTTTCTCAATCCGAAGTGCAAGGTCTAGATCCATGCAACCGAGAACTATCATAATGTTCTCTTTCCATTCCTTAAAATTTGTGCCATTAAGCACAGGATGCTGTTAATGTTTGCAGATATTGTAGCAGCTGAAGAATTCACTGAAAATAGAGCAAGGATAACTTAAAACATGCTTACAGTTATTTGATTTTTAACTTTAGTATACAGATTCAAAATAGGCAAATCCCATTACAAGATACCTTGCACAACATTGATTTTAGTCTTTGGACAGAAAATCAACTTGTAATTGGTACTCTTGGTGTAGTAATCAAAATATTGACAATAAACTCCTGTCAAATATCAAGCCTTCCTTTGGGCCGACTTAATATTCACATGGAAAACTTAATAATTGTCACATATTTATTACCACAAGCATGCTCGAATTCCTGCCAAATAACAACCTTCCTTTGGGCCGGTGTTAAACGCATGGAATACGAACATACACAGTCATCCTATATTTTAAAATCAATCAATCTTCACAAAAGAGGTTACTTTGGTAACATAATGTTTCAATTGACTAATTTAAAATATTAGATGCAAAATTAATTAATTCTATAAGCCATATATTAAATCTTAACTGAATATCATATGTTTATAATGTAAAATTTGAATATTAAAATCTAAATATTAATGGAAAAAACATTAATGTACAATTAAAATCTGAAAACTTAAAACGTTTCTTTGATAATGAAAAACGTTTCTTTAATAATTGTACATTATGTCTTCATTAATATGTTAATTATAAAAAAACGTTTCAATAAATAATGCAAGACTAATTATGTCTCCATTAATGATAAAACGTTTCTTGAATAATGGAAAAACGTTTCTGTAATTAATGGAAAAACGTTTCTTTAATAATGCAAGATTAATGTTTTAATATTAATCTTGCATTATGACTCCATTAATATCTTAATTAAATAAAAAAAACGTTTCAATAATAATGAAAAACGTTTCTATTAATTAATTTTGCGTTATGGTTTCATTAATATCACCAAAAAAACGTTTTTAATAAAAAAAACGTTATCTTTATTAAAAACGTTTCTGTCTTAATTGCCAGATAATCAAACGTTTCTGCAAATTTATTCCAGGACCTTTTGCGGCGACGAACGCTGCCACTAAACCCATAGAAGTCGCCGCTAAATGTATTAGTGGCGACTATGTATTGAAACTGGAGTGGCCATCACTGAAGGTTATTTGTGGCAACATTTGAGATCGCCACTCAACGATAATAAACTTAATGGGGCTTTCAACAAAAGGCTTAATCAAGGAATCATGTTCAACAATCGAAATTAGGCAATTTTTTCAACATTTCAATTCATATGGTGATAACATTGTATCGAAATACTAAAGTTTATCATCAACAAATCATTCATGAAAGCATGCTATATCAAGGTACTAGAATTTCAAAATCAAAATTCTATCTTAATTTAATCATAAAGCTTTACAATATAGAATTCATGAACTTCCAAATGATCCAATACGAAGGAGGCTCTAATACAAATTGTTGGAATAAATCCGACTATAACACTTTAGCCTTCATATCGAATTATTTGGAACTAAAACATAAGCGGAAGCGTACCTGAATCTATTGGTGGAAGCTCCTTAATCCGGCTTGAAGATCACCTTGATCCGGCTTGGAGATTGTCCGGGTTTGGCTTTCCACTTGATGTGCAAGACAAAAGATTTGCTCTCTAATTTCAATGAGAAGAAGAAGAGAATTAGTCTTGCATCAAATGGGAACCATAACCCCCTATGTAACCGTAGTTACATGTATGTAACCTTAGTTAGCCCATCATTAACTAAGGTTACTATATATGGGTATCTACACATAAATTAGTCTTAATATGACAATGTATTGGCCTCCTTAATAATAATGTCCATAAGACCACTAATTTAGGCCAAACCAAAAGATAGCACATAACATATAATTAATCCATATATTATCCATATATATGTAGTACAAGTTCAAATGTCTAACAAATTAATGTCGGAACAATTTATTCTTTCTTCTTAAAAATTATGTAAATATCATTTTTAATATAACATATCAAACCGTAAATAAAAAATAATATTAAAATAACTAATCACATCATAATTTATCTTAACATAATTTATCTTAACATAATTTATCCCAATATAATATATTCAAACCAAATGACCCGTAGTGTGTTAGGCACTTTGGGATCCTAATACTTGTATCGAATCAGCGCCGAACTCATAGCTCATCTCATAGTTCAGAACAAACTATTTATATATATTTCATAATTTCCTAATATAAATATAGTGCCTAAACAGATTATATCAAGCTGGATCGAAACCATATTTCATACTGTATATTAGGTGCGCAACATAATAATAGAGCAATTTTGTTCTTATCTTAAGTTTGGTAATATGTCTTTATTGTTTGTGGACGGACTCATACTTGCCCCTCAACTGTGACAAATAGAACAAATTTGTCCTCTGTTTGAGTTTGGTCCCAAATATGCACTTATCGTTACGTTTGGCTCAAGTTTTCTTCTCAAAACTAATGAAATTCACTTTTCACAACCCTTTTAAAGCTCAAAAGTTTATTTGAATTCTATTTTCTAACTGACGAATGGAAGAACAAAAAGAAGAAAAGAAAAAAATATGTAGATTTTTTTTTTCTTCAACACTACACATCAAAATCAGAGAAATTATTTCCAAAAATATCCCTTTTTACTTAAGGAATAGTTTTTTGTCTTTGTGAAGATCAATACTATTTATTTATGTTATTACGATTATATGTATAACTTTAGCTCAACGGAAATAAAATCAATATTTTATTATTTTTTTTCTCTTTCCCATGACAACAATCATAATTTTCTTCAGCATGATCAATATTTTTTTTAATTTACATAATAATTTCCTACAATTTGTCCATTTATTTTCAATAATTTATAATTCATTTAAGAATTTCAATTGTACCTGTGTTATTAATCTGTATTTCTGTAAATATATTAAATAATAATGTTTCTGAAAATAGACATAGAAAGTTACAACAACAACAACAACTACCCAGTATACTCCCACCAGGTGGGGTCTGGGGAGGGTAATATGTAGACGAGCCTTACCCCTGCCCGAAAGGGCAGAGAGGCCGCTTCCAATCGACCCTCGGAGAGTAGAGTAAAAATGGGAAAGCTGCATTAAGAAACAGAGATAAAATTAGAAACACAAGCAAGACAAAATCAAATAATAAAGCATAGGTACTCCCACAAAAGTAACGTAAATAGTTATGAAAACATCAGCAACATAAATACAGTCGCATGCAGTAATATCAAGCAGGAACTACCATACTAAAACACTAATCACCTATGAGCCCCTAACCTACAATCTTGATTCTAGACCGCCAGACTCCCCTATCAAGCATCATGTCCTCGGTAACCTGCATTTTGGCCATGTCCTGCCTAAGTACCTCTCCCCAATGCTTCTTAGGCCTCCCTCTCCCTCGCCGACCACCAACAATCTCCAATCGCTCGCAGCTCTTCACCGGGGCATCGGAGCTTCTCCTCCGAACATGCCCGAACCACCTCAGCCTCGCTTCCCGCATCTTTTCGTCCACCGGGGCCACCCCTACCTTCTGTCGAATAACTTCATTCTTGATCTTATCCAGCCTGGTGTGCCCACACATCCACCTAAGCATCCTCATCTCCGCAACCTTCATTCTCTGAACATGCGAGTTCTTCACGGGCCAGCACTCCGCCCCATACAACATTGCAGGTCTAACCACGGCTCTGTAGAATTTCCCCTTTAGTTTGTGCGGGATTTTCTTGTCACACAGGACCCCTGAAGCAAGCCTCCACTTTGACCACCCCGCTCCTATCTAATGGGTGAAATTTAGTAGAAATTAAATTCCGAAAATAGTAAACTTCTTCAAAATAAATTCTAAAAAAATATTGTAGGAATAAATCGAGCCCACTGAATACACAATATATCATTAAGGAAATTATTCCCCTCAAGTACCCGAGATTTTGGAATATATTCTCCCAGGATAGAACGGTTTACCTCACCACTGTATTGGTACCTAAAACTCTGGTGATCGACTAACCACTCGATGGTCGTATAACACAGTAAAATATTTTGTGCAGAAGAAGAAGAAGATTCAGAAAATTTCGTAAGTCAATATTCTGGGATTTGAAGGTCTATTTATAGCCAACTTCGTGATGTTTCTGAAGAGGTTTGCAACCTTTCAGAACAGTGATGACTGTTGGAACAGGTGTGACACTCTGAAGAGGTTTGCAACCTTTCAAAATAGTCATGGCTGTTGGAATAGGTGTGACACTCTAAAGAGGTTTTCAACCTTTCAGAACAGTCATGGCTGTTGGAACAGGTGTGACACTCTGAAGAGGTTTGCAACCTTTCAGAACAATCATGATTGTTGAAATTTTCTTTCCCACCATTTTCCATTCACTCTTCTTTTGTTATTAAACAAAAATCCAACAATCCCCTACAAAATGGGGAATGGATATAAACTTAAAGGAATGCACGGACGTGTTTGTGTTTTACAAGCAAGAATTGATTGCCTCTGGATAAGTAGGTTTTCCTTTGAACTTTCCGTAGTGAACTTATATCGGATATACTCGGTCAATCAGTAGATTTGAATCTTTGAACCACCGAGCTTTGTTGTATACCTAGATAACATAAGTCACACAATCAATCCTTAACCATCTATAGTTCTCACGGTTGTGTTCATTTCAGCCATGAGCACCGCCTGGTTTCATGAGTGCTTACAGAATGGGCCATTACTTTCATTCTCCTTGAAGCGGCTTACACTTCACACTCATATAGGTGATTCCTAAACGTGTAATCTTAAAGACGCACTATCTGGTCGTATCCTTCCAAACTTAACAAATCGTAAAATGCTTTAAGCTTGACTCATTAAAAAGCCTTAATGCTTTACCTCATTTTTGAACATTGTCTTCATCACGAGAATGGGCTGAGTTAGTTTTGACAATGTCGCCATGATGACTTGTCCTAGTCCTTTAACCTCGTTCCCTTTGATGATCTTTCAACTGCCTCTCTAGATAGGCCTTTTGAAAGTGGATCTGACACATTATCTCTTGACTTTACGTAGTCAATTATGATAACACCACTAGAAAGTAGTTGTATAACGGTGTTGTGTCTCCGTAGAATATAACGAGATTTTCTTTTATACATAACGCTCCCTTCCCTACCTATTGCCACTTGGCTATCTCAATGTATACATATAGGTGCCAAAGATTTGGGCCAAAATGGAATATCTTCCAAGAAATTCCGGAGCCATTCAGCTTCTTCACCGGCCTTATCTAAAGCCATGAATTTAGATTCTATCGTAAAAGGGGCGATGCACATTTGTTTGGATGATTTCCAAGATACTGCTCCACTCCCAATACTGAAAACATATCCACTCGTGGATTTAACTTCAAATGATCCGGTGATCCAATTTGCATCAGTATATCCCTCGATCACAGAAGGATATTGTTGTAATGCAAAGCATAATTTTGGGTATGTTTTAGATACCCCAAAACTCGTTTCATTGTCATCCAATGTATTTGATTGGGATTACTTGTAAACCGACTCAGTTTTGCTAATAGCACATGCTATATCTTGTCGCATACAATTGATGATATACATCAAACTTCCCAATACTCTTGCATCGTCCAGTTGTGAGTCACTTTCACCTTCATTCTTTAGAATTGCATAACTCACGTCAATTAGAGTCTTGGCAATTTGAAGTCCAAATACTTGAACTTGTCAAGTAACTTTTCAATGTAGTGAGACTGTGATAATGATAGACCTTGTGGAGTCTTGCAAATTCTGTTTCCTAATATCACATCAGCAACTATTAAATCTTTCATGTAGAATTTGCTAGCCAACATGTGTTTTGTAGCATTTATATTTGTCATACTTTTGCTCATTACCAACATGTCATTAACATATAAACAAACAATGAATTCATGACCTAGAGTTTTTTTAATGGAAACACATTTGTCACACTTGTTGATTTTAAATCCATTTGTCAATATTGTTTGGTCAAAGTTTGCATGCTATTGTTTGGGTACTTGTTTAAGTCAATAAAACAGCTTAACAAGTTTGCAAGCTTTCTTTTCTTTACCAGGAACCACAAAACCCTCAGGTTGTTCCGTGTAAATATCTTCCTCCAATTCTCCATTTAAGAAAGTTGTTTTAACATCCATTTGATGGATTTTAAGACCATACCCGGCTGCTAGTGCCACTAACACCCTAATGGATGTTATTCTTGTTACTGGCAAGTAAGTGTCAAAGTAATCAAGACCTTCCTTTTGTCTATAACATTTGACAACAAGTCTTACCTTATACTTTTCAAGTGCCATCAGCTTTAATTTTTCGTTTAAATATCCATTTCGAACCTAAAGGCTTATTTCTAGGAGGAAGATAAACTAATTCCCATCTATGGTTATCCAAAATTGATTGAATCTCACTATTGACTGCCTCTTTCCAAAATGTTGAATCAGAAAACGACATAGCTGCTTTAAAAGATTGAGGCTCATTTTCAAGCAAGAATGTCACAAAATCTGGTCCAAAGGAAGTAGATGTTCTTTCACGTTTGCTACGCCTTGGATCTTCTATACTTGGAGTATTTTCCTTTGGTTCTTCTCGAGGTCATTTAGGTCTTTCACTTAACGACTCACTTTCAGTTTTATACGGGTAGATGCTTTCAAAGAATTCGGCATTATCTGATTCCATTGTCGTATTAACATGAATCTCGGGATTATCAGATTTATGAACCAAAAACCGACATGATTTACTATTTGTAGCATATCTAGTGAAAATGCAATCTACTTTTTTTTGTCCAATTTTAATCCTTTTAGGTAAAAGAACTTGTACCTTTGCTAGACACCCTTACACTTGAAATATTTCAAGTTGGGTTTTCTTCCTTTCGATTTTTCATATGGAATAGATTGTGTTTTGCTGTGGGGTACTCTATTGAGTATTCGGTTAGCTTCCCCCCCCCCCCCACAAATTCTGCGGTAATCCGTAACTTATTAATAAAGAATTCATCATTTTTTTAATGTTCGATTTTTCCTTTCCAAAACTCCGTTGGATTGAGGTGTTTAAGTTGCAGTAGTTTGATGGATAATTCCATATTCCGAATATATTTCTGCAAATGGGGATTCATATTCTCCTCCTCTATCACTTCTAATCATTTTGGTCCTTTTGTTCAATTGATTTTTTACTTCATTCTTGTATTGCTTAAATGCTTCAATTGCTTCATCCTTACTATTAAGCAAATAAACGTAACAATATCTAGTGCAATCGTCAATAAAAGTAATAAAATACTTTTTTCACCGCGAGATGGTGTCGACTTCATATCGTAAATATCAGTATGAATTAAGTCTAAAGGATTTGAATTCCTTTCAACGGACTTATAAGAATGTTTTACAAACTTAGATTCAACATATATTTGACATTTCGATTAATTATATTCGAATTTAGGCAATACTTCTAAATTAATTAACTTTCACAAGGTTTTATAATTGACATGTACTAAAGGAATATGTCATAAATCATTTGACTCCAATAAATAAGAAGAAGCTGAAATTTTATTCAAACTGTCAACAACCATTACATCGAATTTAAAAAGACCCTCCATGAGGTAGC
Organism: Nicotiana benthamiana; assembly: GCA_034376525.1. NCBI lineage: Eukaryota > Viridiplantae > Streptophyta > Magnoliopsida > Solanales > Solanaceae > Nicotiana > Nicotiana benthamiana. Next base: position 69,295,554 of record CM067330.1, read on the forward strand.
CTTTTTCGACATGCATTTCGTTCTTGTTTACAACAACTTTATCAGAAACAAATACACATTTGAATTCATTCTTTATAAGTAAAGAAGTAGAAACTAAATTCTTCCTAATAGTAGGAACATGAAGAACGTTGTTGAGCGTTAACACCTTGCCGGAAGTCATCTTCAGGAATATCTTCCCGTAACCTTCAATCTTGGATGTTGCATTACTTCCCATGGAGATTTATTCTTCTCCACTATGTTGGCTTGTCCCTTCTTAATATCCTTTTTCAGGAGACGACAATCAGAGCTTTTGTGACCAACTTTTCTACAATTATAGCAGTTGCCCTTGAATTTCTTTTTGTTCTGCTCCTTAGTTTGTTCAGAAGGCATCTTCCTCTTCTTACTTTTTGGAGCAGTCTCTGTTAGAAACTACGCTTTACGCTAGAGGGGGGGGTGAATAGCGTATTAATAAAATTTAGCGTTTTCTTGCGGAATTTAAACTTTGCAGGAAGTAAAATAAATGCAGAAAAATAAACTTACACAAAGATGTATACTGGTTGGCCACCAACGTGGTTAGTCCAGTCCCCGAGAGACTCTCTCGAGATTTTTCACTATTTTGTTAAGCTTACGGGTGCTCAAAAAACCGTTATACACTTGAGGACACAAGCCTCAAACAGTTGCTCGGAGATCGCAATCTCAAAGACTTCACCCAAGGAAACGCAAGTTCCTTGAAACAAGAGAATCGCAATTCTCTTACAAGTATATCAAATACTTGGACACTCACTTAACTAAAGTACTCCTTATTGAGTAGATATGAGTAAAAGAATATGTTCAAGATCATAACAACTTTAAGCAATAATATGGCTCTCAAAAGCTTTATGAAATGAGTAGAAAATGAAGAAAATTGAATGAAAGCTTATAGCAATGTAATGATCAGTTTGTGTATGTTGTTGTTGTTAAAACACTGAAGTGAAGCTGTATTTATAGTTGAAAAACTTGGCATTACCGTTGCCTAATTGTCAATTAAGAGTTGCTGAAATTACTCAGTGATAATCGATTATTAAGACCACATAATCGATTATCTGCCAGTCAGTTTAAAAATCAATCCCAGATTTAACGCTTCACAATCGATTATACATAATCTATAATCGATTACTGGCAATATTCAAAATCAGATAATCGATTATACTAAGTTCATAATCGATTACTTTAGCAACGTTCTAAAAATCATTTCCGGATTTTAAGCAAAACATCGATTATATAAAATCTATAATCGATTACCTTATGGTATTTGAAAATCATTTGACAACGGTCAGCTTCAACAATCGATTGTCCTTTGCAACAATCGATTACTTGTTATTTTCTGAAAATCATGAAACTTACTGTCTCAGTGATAATCGATTATCTAAAGACATAATCGATTACTTGTTATTTTCTGAAAATCATAAAACTTACTGTCTCAGTGATAATCGATTATCTAAAGACATAATCGATTACTTAATTAAATTTAAAATCACTGGAAGACATCAACTCAACACAATCGATCACCATTAGTTCATAATCGATTATTTTGAGTATTGAAAAACTTTACCTCAACAACAATCGATTGTCATTTGTTCACAATCGATTATCATGCAGATTTGGAAAAACCTGTTCACTGTCTTACTCACAATCGATTACCATTAATTCATAATCGATTGTCATGCAGTCTGGACTCAGAAGCAATCGATTATCATAAGTACATAATCAATTATTTTAGCCCAGATTTTTGAGGCATGTTTAGAAAACATTTTGTCTAATGTAAATATGCATGTTTGAAAATCTTTTTGACACAGAATTAAATATGCATGATTTTGGAAAATAGTTTTATGAGAGATGCCATACTATGAGTCAAGTTATAGGATCGAGATTACAATTTTAGAACAACTCAATAACAATTAAAGGCTATCTCTTGAACTTCAATCTTATTCGCAACCATTGTGCGCTTGTACTTGAATTCCGTCATATATCAATTTTTGCTTCGTTTGTCATTCATCAAAACCTACAAAAGAGTACACGTTTAGTATATTGCATTGAGAACGTGTTTCTAACAATTTCCCCCTTTTTGATAATGGCAAACATTAAGCGGGATATGCAATTTAGGCAAAAGATATTGACAATTCAAGACAAGTAACAATTATGCAATTCCCCCTCAATTTAAGAAAGAGTTCCCCCTCAATTTTAGCTTATAAGCAATCAATGAATTAAGAGGTGGTGCATACCCGATATCCCGTTTTCTTCCCCCTTTTGCCATTAGCAAAAAAATAGTAAGGAAAGATGCAAAAGGATGAAATAAACAAGGTTTATTTATTGAAAAAAAAAGGGTACATCAATGGGAACCAAAAGATCAACAGTAAAAACCACACAAAAAAATTTTATTCATTTTCAGATTCAAAGAACAAGACGGAACCGTCTTGGTATGGAAAATTTAAAGGAGGAGGGGCGGTTGAGGCTGATGCGCCATGTTTGGATCGGGAACGTTTTGAAGATCGTCCAGACATGTTAAGAGAAATCTGCTGGAATTTGGCAAAGAAAATAGAAGAGATTTAGTTTTTGAATACTAGAGATAGTGCTTGAGTGGGTGAATGTGAGCTCTTATGATGCCTATTTATAGAGGAAAGGATTATCAAGCATTGAATGGAGACATTTGCTGAGATTTTGGTTTAGGAGCAGTAAAAAAAACGGTAAGAATTAAAATTACTGACAGTTAGATAATCGATTATTGAACTGAAATAATCGATTGTATTTGAGATTTTGAATCTGACAAATCGATTCTTGAGTCAAACGGTAAAAAATTTGAATGAAATAATCGATTATTAAGTTTTGGTAATCGATTATGGAGCATTAAAGACCTGACAGGAATCGATTGAGGAGCCAAACGGTAACAAAAATTAATATGAAGTAATCGATTGTCAATTCTTGGTAATCAATTATTTAGGGAACTAACTTGATACAGTGAACTTGGAGAATATCAGAATTTATCAAATAATCGATTGTATGAAAAAATAATCGATTGTTGTAGAAAGCATTGCTGAATGACTGAGGCGGAAATCGATTATGCAATTTAGGAAGTGAAAAAATTAAACACAGATGCATAATGTTAATAATCAGTCATAAACAATCGATTATTGATACTGATAATCGATGTACCGCACAGAAAATAATCGATTAGTGACTTGAAATAGTCGATTATTTTGTGCTAACACTTCATAATTCCCCCTACCTTTGGGGTGGTACCTTTTCTCCAACATCGCCAATTACCTGTTCGAGAGGATGATCCTTGATCGTTCTCCACTCGTTAGGCGTATTTATTCCTTTTTCTACTTGTGGCGCTTCTTCCGTTGGTTGTTCCCCAATTTCATTTTTGTTTTCCTTTGAAGGTTCTTCTTGGATTTTATCTTTCAAGCTATCTAAGATACCTGCAAGATCAAAACCGGATTCCTTTCTCGCCAGGCGAGTATTATCTTCGGAAAACATAACATGAGGGGATTCCTCCACAATTTGGGTTCTTTTGTTAAAGACCCTATATGCTTTGCTACGTGAGGAATAACCAATGAAAATACCTTCATCCGATTTAGCATCAAACTTACCCAATTGGTCCTTGCCATTATTATGAATAAAACATTTACAACCAAAAACACGTAAATGAGAAATGTTGGGTTTTCTACCCTTATAAAGTTCATATGGGGTTTTCATGAGTATCGGCCGAATTGCTACTCTATTTAAAACATAGCAAGCGGTACTCATGGCGTCCGCCCAAAAGTATTTGGGAATCTTAGCTTCGTCGAGCATGGTTCTTGCCATCTCTTCGAGACACCTATTTTTCCTTTCCACCACCCCATTTTGTTGTGGTGTCCGTGGAGCGGAAAAGGTGTGTTCGATTCCGAGTTCGTCACAAAAGTCCGCAAAGAGATTGTGATCAAACTCTCCCCCATGATCACTTCTAATTGAAGTGACGGTCGATTCCTTTTCGTTTTGAACACGCTTAAGGAAATACTTGAAATTTTGAAAAGCATCACTTTTATTTGCAAGAAATAGAGTCCAAGTAAATCTAGAAAAGTCATCAACAATTACAAAAACATATTTATTTTTACCAATACTTTCAATACGAGAGGGACCAAATAAATCCATGTGAAGTAATTGCAAAGGTCTAGACGTTGAAACAATATTCTTGGACTTAAAAGATGCTTTGGTTTGCTTCCCTTTTTGACAAGAATCGCAAATAGAATCATTTTCAAACTTTAAACTGGGAAGACCAACTACTAAGTTTTGAGAAAGAAGCTTGTTCAAGAGATGCATGTTCATGTGTGCTACTCTACGATGCCATAGCCAAGAATTATCCTCTTTGCTTAATAAACAATCAACATATTCGGATGAGGAGTTTGCAAGATCAACCATATAGATATTATCAATTCTAAAACCACGAAGTATGATCTTGAAATCACTACGTCTAAATACAAGACATTCATCCGAATCAAATAGAGCAAGATTTTCCTTGTCACATAATTGGCTTATGCTCAAGAGATTATGCTTCAAACCTTTCACAAGTAGTATATGTTTAATAGAGGAGTTTTCGTCCTTACCGACCGAACCAATGCCGATGATTTTTCCTTTATTGTTATCACCAAATATGACACTTCCTCCTTCTTTGTGCTCTAGTTGAAGGAATTTGGATTCATCTCCCGTCATGTGTTTGGAGCATCCACTATCAAGGTACCATAGTACACTTGATCCCTTCAAGCACACCTACAAAACAAATTAATGTTCTTTAGGTACCCATGCCATTTTGGGTCCTTGAGGGTTAGGCATGTTATAATGATGCAATTGATTTATATGTCTGTGACGAGTAAAGCAAGCGGGAGCAATATGACCAATACGTCTACAATAATGACAAGTCACATTGGGATTATGCATTTTTCTAGGTACATAGTAACTAGATGAATGAAGGTTGCTTACTCTACTTTGAACACCATTGTTCCTCCTATTATGAGCTCTAGGAGGTTCACAAGTTTGTCTAAAATATGCATCATTTCTAGAATATCTATTTCTAGGTGGAGGGTCATTTCTTGGTCTTCTAAATTGTTCAAGGTTTGGCCTAAAATATGCATCATTTCTAGGTCTTCTAGCATTTTCACTATTTGGTCTAACATGCAAGTTATTTCTAGGATTTCTACTTCTAGGATAAGCATTTTGGTTATTAGTCCTAGGTTGAGCTCTAGGTTGTTGTGGTTTAGCACCAACCTTTTCTTCATTCTTGAATCCTATTCCATGTTTAGTTGATTTTAGATTAACAAGCACATCATTCAAGTTTTTATGCGAAGAATTAAACTTATCTAATGTGCCTTTAAGTCTAGCTACTTCATTCTTAAGAAGCACACAAGAAGAACTGTTTCTAGTAGAACCTTCAGGTTTATCAGCACTTCTTTTTCCATAAAACTTGTTTTCCTCTTTTAGCTTCTCATTTTCGAAAACCAGTTTTTCTAATTCTTTTTCTTTTAATGAAAGCTGTGTTTGAAAATCTTTTTCTTTTAGAGAAGCGCTTTCTTTAACACTTTTGACAGTTTTTGAAGCTTTGATAAATTCAGCATATAGTTCATCAAAAGCATTTCTCATTTCATCAAGAGTAAAGAAATTTTGAGAAGAGATTTGACTTACCTCGTCTTTACCGTCTTCTTGAGCCATGAGACATAAATTTGCTGCTTCATCGTCTTCTTCTTCGCTCGCTTCATCTCCGGAATCTCCTCCCCAAGAGATGTATGCACGTTGCTTTTTGAAGGGTTTCTTCTCCTTTTTGATGTTAGGGCAATTTGATTTTATGTGCCCGGTTTCTCCGCATTCATAGCATTTTAGTTGATCGCCTTGCTTTTTGTTCTTGCGTTCATACTCTTTGCGCATGAATTTTTGAAACCTTTTGATAACGAGTCCAAACTCGTTGTCACCTTCCTCATCAATTTGTGATTGGCTAGCCTTTAGAGCAATCCTTTGCCTTCTTTGATTATCAACAAACGGGTTAAGTATTGTTGATTCATAGGTTTTGAGATTACCTCTTAATGCGTCAATTGTGACATCTGTGATGCCAATGGATTCTTGGATTGCATCGGCCTTTGATCGCCATGCCGGAGTGAGACTTCTAAGGATCTTCCGGACAAGTTCTCTATCCGTAAACGTCTTTTTGAGGGCGTGTAGATCATTCACGATCATTGTGAATCGCTCAAACATTTCGTCTATTTTCTCTCCTTCCTTCATGTGGAATAGTTCATAAGAGTGAGTTAAGAAATCAATTTTAGCTTCTCGTACCTGGTCGGTTCCTTCGTATGTCACTTCAAGCTTATCCCACATTTCTTTTGCTGTTTTGCAACATGATATCTTCCTGTAGTCGTTAGCATTAACAGCACAATATAATAGATTTATAGCTTTGGCATTATTTTGAACCTTACGAATATCCTCCGCGGTATATTCCTCTTCGGTCTTTGGAACCCATTCGTCTTCCACCTTCTTGGTTGGAATTTGGTTTCCATTGGTGAATACTTTCCACAAATGAAAGCTATTTGATTGCACAAAGATTTGCATCCTCTCCTTCCAGTATGAGTAGTTTGTGCCGTTGAATAGAGGAGGTCGTGTAGAGCATTGTCCTTCTTCAATTCCTGCAAAAGAGTCAAGAGTAGAAGCCATAGATGGTTCTCTCAAACGGTTAAGTTTTCAGAGAGTTGGGCTCTGATACCAATTGTTAGAAACTACGCTTTACGCTCGAGGGGGGGTGAATAGCGTATTAATAAAATTTAGCGTTTTCTTGCGGAATTTAAACTTTGCAGGAAGTAAAATAAATGCAGAAAAATAAACTTACACAAAGATGTATACTGGTTGGCCATCAACGTGGTTAGTCCAGTCCCCGAGAGACTCTCTCGAGATTTTTCACTATTTTGTTAAGCTTACGGGTGCTCAACAAACCGTTATACACTTGAGGACACAAGCCTCAAACAGTTGCTCGGAGATCGCAATCTCAAAGACTTCACCCAAGGAAACGCAAGTTCCTTGAAACAAGAGAATCGCAATTCTCTTACAAGTATATCAAATACTTGGACACTACTTAACTAAAGTACTCCTTATTGAGTAGATATGAGTAAAAGAATATGTTCAAGATCACAACAACTTTAAGCAATAATATGGCTCTCAAAAGCTTTATGAAATGACTAGAAAATGAAGAACAATTGAATGAAAGCTTATAGCAATGTAATGATCAGTTTGTGTATGTTGTTGTTGTTAAAACACTGAAGTGAAGCTGTATTTATAGTTGAAAAACTTGGCATTACCGTTGCCTAATTGCCAATTAAGAGTTGCTGAAATTACTCAGTGATAATCGATTATTAAGACCACATAATCGATTATCTGCCAGTCAGTTTAAAAATCAATCCCAGATTTAACGCTTCACAATCGATTATACATAATCTATAATCGATTACTGGCAATATTCAAAATCAGATAATCGATTATACTAAGTTCATAATCGATTACTTTAGCAACGTTCTAAAAATCATTTCCGGATTTTAAGCAAAACATCGATTATATAAAATCTATAATCGATTACCTTATGGTATTTGAAAATCATTTGACAACGGTCAGCTTCAACAATCGATTGTCCTTTGCAACAATCGATTACTTGTTATTTTCTGAAAATCATGAAACTTACTGTCTCAGTGATAATCGATTATCTAAAGACATAATCGATTACTTGTTATTTTCTGAAAATCATAAAACTTACTGTCTCAGTGATAATCGATTATCTAAAGACATAATCGATTACTTAATTAAATTTAAAATCACTGGAAAACATCAACTCAACACAATCGATCACCATTAGTTCATAATCGATTATTTTGAGTATTGAAAAACTTTACCTCAACAACAATCGATTGTCATTTGTTCACAATCGATTATCATGCAGATTTGGAAAAACCTGTTCACTGTCTTACTCGCAATCGATTACCATTAATTCATAATCGATTGTCATGCAGTCTGGACTCAGAAGCAATCGATTATCATAAGTACATAATCGATTATTTTAGCCCAGATTTTTGAGGCATGTTTAGAAAACATTTTGTCTAATGTAAATATGTATGTTTGAAAATCTTTTTGACACAGAATTAAATATGCATGATTTTGGAAAATAGTTTTATGAGAGATGCCATACTATGAGTCAAGTTATAGGATCGAGATTACAATTTTAGAACAACTCAATAACAATTAAAGGCTATCTCTTGAACTTCAATCTTATTCGCAACCATTGTGCGCTTGTACTTGAATTCCGTCATATATCAATTTTTGCTTCGTTTGTCATTCATCAAAACCTACAAAAGAGTACACGTTTAGTATATTGCATTGAGAACGTGTTTCTAACAGTCTCTTCAACGATATTAGCTCCCATAATCATTGAATTTCCACGAGACTTCTTCTCGGCTGTTTTTTTGTCTTACTCGATCTTTAGACGTATCACAAGATCGTTCAACTTCATTTCTTTGCGCTTGTGCTTCAGATAGTTCTTGAAATCCCTCCACAAAGGAGGCAATTTTTCAATCATAGCAGCTACTTGAAATACTTCATTCACAACCATACCTTCAGCAAAAAGGTCGTGAAAAATAAGGTGAAGCTCGGGTTCCCACAGTGTTGCTGTCTATTATTTTATAGTCTAGAAACTTGGCAACCACGAACTTCTCAAGCATGCATCTTGTGTCTTGTACTTCTTCTCAAGTGCGTCCCATATTTTTCAAAGTATTCATCGCACTATACATATTTTACAAGTCATCCTCTAAAGCACTTAAGATGTAGCCTTTGCAAAGAAAATCAGCCTGCTTCCATGCCTCAACAACCATGAACTTTTCACTATCCGGCATGTCCGCAACATGAACTGGAGACTCTTCACTATTGAATTTCTACATACCAAGAGTGGTAAGCCAGAAAAATACCCTTTGCTGCCATCCTTTGAAGTTGGTTCCAGAAAATTTCCCGGATTTCTCGGCCGGAGGAACATTAGTGCGGCTTGACGAGGCTATCATAGTTGCACCAACAGTCGCAGAAGAAATTCCATTCTCATTTGCCATTTTTTACAGTGTCAACAAAATAAGAGATCAATTAATGGCAAAATCAAAATAGTAAATAATAGTGTAATTAATAAACAATACGTAATACAAACAATTGAAGTTTTTATATATTGTTTTACAGAAAAAAACAATGAAGTTTTTATGTTGTTCAGATCGTTTTCTGAATTTCAATACTCTGATGAAGTTTTTATATCATAAAATCAAAATAACAAAATTCCGACACAATACAGAATATATTAGTAATTTTCATAAGATTGTTACTAATTTGTATTTCTGTAAATATATTAAATAATAATCTTTCTGAAAACAAAAACATGAAAGTTAGTAGAAATTAAATTCCAAAAACAGTAAACTTCTTCAAAATAAATTCTGAAAAAATATTGTAGGAACAAATCGAGCCCACTGAATACATAGTGTGTCCTTGAAAATTATTCCTCTCAAGTACTCGAGGTTTTTGAATATATCCTCCCAGGATAGAACGATTTAACTCACAGTGTATCAGTACCTAAAACTCTGGTGATTGGCGAACCACCCGATGGTCGTAAAAGACAGTGGAATATTTTGTGCAGAAGAAGAAGAAGAAGATTCAGAAAATTTCGTAAGTCAATATTCTGGGATTAGAAGGTCTATTTATAACCAACTTGGTGATGTTTCTGAAGAGGTTTGCAACCTTTCATACAGTCATGACTGTTGGAACAGGTGTGACACTCTGAAAAGGTTTGCAATCTTTCAGAACAGTCATGGCTGTTGGAACAGGTGTGACACTCTGAAGAGGTTTTCAACCTTTCAGAACCTTCATGACTGTTGGAAAAATTTTTCCCACCATTTTCCGTCCACCCTTCTTTTGTAATTAAATAAAAATCCAACAACTTGAAGATTATCGACTTACCCATGGAAAAATGTTTGTTTTTTAACCAAAAAAAAAATTTTGTGTTACGTTTAACTATTCTAAAACTTCGGAAGAGTAAGAAAAAATTAAGGAGAAAAATATATGACGAGTAGTTAGATGTAATTTATCTTTTTTTTTTTCATCTTGGGTTTGTATGATTTCTTTGATTAATTTTTTTTTTTTTTGACAATTATTTTGTCGGGTTGATTAAGATAGCTGCTTTATATGGTGGAACTACATCTCATTGGTAAAATATATTTTAAATACTGTCAAATCTCTTTATAATAATATTTTCATATAACAATAATCTATCTATTTATTAATAAAAAGAGAGGCAAAAGCCACCACTTTGGACGAGTGGCATCATTACAATAAGACATGGCATTTTAAAACATAGCTCCAACAAAATAGGAACTAAAGGATTATTTTGGGGGGAAATCTCAAACAAAATTCTTTGTAAATTAAAATTGTATAATTCTTATTTTTAAAGAAGCAAAAGGTCAAAAACATTCTAAAGCTTATTCAGATATTTATGTGTACGTTTAAGAAGAGCTCCATTTTTCGACCTCTATTTGGGAGGAAAATCTCCTATAAAATTCGATATTCTATTTTTGTGAACTAAAAATTTAGTTTTTATTTTTATTTTTTGACAAGATGTTAATATTTTTTTAGTTCATTGTTATTTTAAATTTTTAGATTTATCCCACTTGCCCTAAATTTCAGATTTTACCTAAACTTACATTATCTAAACCTACACACGATCAGGAACCATATGTAAGTGCTCAAAATTGACTATCCAAATTTTTATATCTTCCAGTGATAGTCCATACTTAAATTTCAAAGGCAAACATATATCAAAAATTCAACAGCTAAATTTTGGCAACGACCGCAAATACAAAAAAAATTGTGTTTTTTGCTTTTATGAAGCAACTTGCAGAAATCGAAAGATCGGGTGTTCCAGAATCTTATTTTGAAAGAAAAATTTAAAAGATAAAACAATATATTTGCCTAAACATGAAAAGAATGGACCTTGGGCCTAACTCAATCCCAAAAGCTAGCTTATGTGGTGAGGATTGCCCAAGCCATATAAGTAGACCAAGGACCTCATATCCCTCCGATGTGGGACAACTCAACACCCCCTCTCACGCCCAGATCTCTGGAGCGTGGACAACATAAATAGGGGCCCAACATCGGTAACAATAATTGGGATGAGCCTGGCTTTGATACCATGAAAAGAATGGACCTTGGGCCTAACTCAACCCCAAAAGCTAGCTTATGTGGTGAGGATTGCCCAAGCCATATATATAGACTAAGGACCTCATATCCCTCCGACGTGGGACAACTCAACAAAACATTTGATCAGGTTTGGTAATGGTCATGGCAGAATGATTATAGGTACCTTCCCATGAATTTTATAATTATTCTTCTATTTGATAGATCTACGTGGATGTAAATAATGAAGGAATCTCCATGGGCGGTGAAGAAACGCTCCTAAAGAGAAGCGGCATAGAGATCATTATTAGCGAGAAACAGAAAAATGATTTATGGAAAGTAATATTTATGTCATGGATGGTAATATTTATTTGAGTATTTTTTATTCTGTTTATGTACCTTTAATTTTCTGAACCTATTTTCTTTTCTTTAAGTTAACATATGATTGTTCATCCCAAAACATCGTGATGGTTCATAGTTCTATGATTAGAAAAAATTCTTTTTCTTAAAAAAATAATATAGTAGTAATTATGATAATCTCATAATCATGAAGACGGATTTCACTGATCGTACAATATGGATAATTAAGTAATTTGAAGTAATAGATTCAATATTTACCCCAAATATCATGCAAAGGAGGAAATCGGAGGAGAATTAATTTTTAAAGCCTGATAAAAAATAAGTAAATTTTTGAAGTAGAATGCAAGAATTGAAAGAGAGTTAGATGGCATTTGGCCTATCTTGAGTAATTTTTATTATAAGCTCATTCTCTATCTTGAGTTGTAAATTCTATAAAGGGCATATTCACATGTTAATTAGTTAAGTTGTACATGTTTGTAGGCCTTGGTGCAACTCTGATTGTGCCAAAAAACAAGGGCTCAAGTGCAGCTATTTTTGGATTGGAATGATAATTTCATCCTTTTCTTTAATATGTTATCTTCAAAATAAGTGTTGAAGCGACTAAATTGATTGCATCCCATTTTAGCAGGCCACGGAAGGAACAAGCCTTGCAAATTTGCCGGGGCTTCAAGAATTATTAGTGTTGATTTGAATGCTAGCAGATGTAAGCTTGGTAAAATATCTAAATTTGTGTGCTCTTGCTTGAACATTAAAATTTTTAATTTTCATATCTATTGACCTTTGTTTCTATTGTTAGTCATCCTCCTGTCTAAAAAATAAATTTACTCGTGTACTTATGCAGCAAAGAGATTTTGTATGACATAATTTATGAACCCAATTAAAGGACTATAAAACCAGTTCAAGAGGTACTCATGTATGTTTCTATCTCCTAATGTATCAGTTTATATTGGCATAAAATTGAATGACAGTATTATCCATTTGTAAATTTTTCAAATGTTTGATATGTAATTATTGAGATGACGGATGGCAGAGTGAAGCGTGGAGTGCACAAATCAAATTTAAAAAACAGATATTCAAATTAAATTTTGAACTCAAAGTAAAGAATCTATTTTGTAATTTTAGATAGTGCAGACACATTTCAGAAATATGTTTATTTCCGAAGGAACTAATTTATATAGGACATTACATAGTGATAGGTATGGTTATTAAGTGAGTGCTTTGCTGGTCAAATTGCATCTTGCTTTTCCTAATGTTACCTTTTTAGTGGAGGAATGGACATATGGGCATAAAACCACACTTAAAAGGCAAAAAAGTACACCTTTATAGCAGTTCATATTGCATAACTATCAAGTGATGGAAGGGAGAATTGAAGGGGTTTTTTGGTTCTGAATATGATGTTAGTCATCATGTAATATTGCAGATAAATGCATATTTTAGCCTTTTGACTATTATTGATGCGATACAGTATGACTGCTACTCAATAGCTTATTGCTACGTCTTCTGCTACATCATTGTTTGATTCTACACTTTCTTACTTTGACAGGACAAGTATGATTGAAGTCACTATTCGATTAATGAGGCATTCTCCATTTAGTGCTCCAATTGTTAATGCGATCTCACCGTTGGGAAGACTTAATGGCATACGGCATGTAAATGCGTTACAGCTCCTTTTCATTCTTATTATTCTTCTCACTCCTTATATAATTGGTTTATAAAGTATTATTTCACATCTGCAGTTGAGAAGGAGATAGTTGATCTCTACTTGGATCATATTAGGAAGCTTGCCAATAACTCTACATGATATTGGGCATAAAATAGAGCATGTGAGTATGAAATACATTGACAGAAGTTATATGGTTTGCATTCTTTCTTTTGTTTTCCCCCATAACATTATTTATTCAATTAAATATCTTTAAATTTATTCAAGTTTCTGATGCTCAATCTAATTATTATGTTGTAATAAGTTAAACATGTATGTAATATCATGTACTATTCTCTATATATATGAGATATAAGATTTTGCTTTCAATGTAGATTGATGGCAATGTAGGAAGAGAGTTCATTAATCAAAAATCGCTTCAACAATCAAATATAATTCAATTCAAACATACAATTTTGTTACTTACATTTTATTATTTTTTCTATGCACTTGGTGTATTTATTTGGAGAACATATAATATAGGCTAGGGCAGAGCTAACATAGGTCTGGTGGGTTCGATCGAACCCACTAATTTTTATTCATACCTTGTATTTGTCTTAAGATGCATATTAAATATGTATAAGTTGTTAATTTTGAACTCAGTAACATAAACGAGCTAGAATTCCAAACCCCTAACGTTCAAATTTTGGCTTCACCTCTGAATATAGGTTAAAATTTTTTGAGAGACTACAATCTTACTATAAAAGCAACTTGGATCCCTTTTTAGCATTTTTAATATAAGACTGCTCGACAAAATCAAAATTATAGTATTTTTATAGATGTTAACTGTTCGATCAAATCTATTTGGGGTATTCTAATAGTATTTTATTTTTTCAAGATGTTGTTGCACTGGTGTACAACCGAACCAAGTTATTTTCAAAGATGTTGCAATTAGACAAGAGTACATCAGATGCAATTCCTTGGCGGATCTTTGTATCGACACGTTAGTGTACTACAAAGTTTATTGCATATTTCCGTTTCAATATTTTGTGTTTATTCAACTCATGTAAGCCACTTTGCAATGCACATACCCCAACAACAGATGTACTTTGAATTGGTCTAGCCATGATCACCCTCCCTCTTAAGAAAATAGCAACCACATTTGCTGATTTGTTGTGTCTGGCCATAATGGTCAGTGAGGAGAAGATTATTTTTAAGTATGCATTTCGACGGACTAAATAGTTTTTATGATGGCTTTTATACTGGATATTTATTTCGTAAGATAATATCTTTACTTAGTTGCATTTTAAAAGCTCTTACTCTTAATGCTTGTAAATGTCGTGCCGGAATGCTTGTAATTTATACAGAACAGTAATTCCTTTATAAAACACAAATAGCAAAATATGTTTTGGAACTAAAAATTTCTCCTATTCACACCTTTAGGCGCCTGAACTAAAAAAAAATTATATCTCTCTATTCATATATCGAAACCACGATTCACTTGTGTCGTTGGAAAGTGGGCTTCTAGAACTATAATATTAATTTCTGATATTGTGCTTTTCACATGATTATCTGCCCTAACTTTAAAAATACATCTTTATGCATGTACGTCGAAGTTAATATCCGCTTGTGTAATAAAAAGAAGACTTCTTGACTATAATGTATACAAAAATTATGTCCGGATTCTTTGTAGATTTGTACAACTATTCTTATGAACTCAGTTTTGAATTTCTGTCATTTTGTTTTTCACAACTTTGCACGTTCTTACTAGAAGTTTTTTATTTTGCTGGTTCATCGTCTCTCTTTTCTGCAATATACTATCATTTATTTAATACTTCTATTTTAATTTTACTTGCAGTTCTGCAAAGTTATAATTTATTTTCGTATCAACCTATCATGGTGCACTTAAAGATCGAAAAATTTCATTTCTATACCTTTGAGATTGCGAGTTGTAGAAAGGATCCAAATACCAAAGTAATCATTTAGAACAATTTTGCCGACCTGATCTAAATGCCAAAGCAATCAGGTAGAAGGAAAAATAATTTTATTCTGTGCAGCGGCATGACATGGTTTGTGATGTTGCTATATGAATAGCTAAATTCCTCTGGGAATGAACACAGTTTTCTTATTCAAGTTGGAATTGGGTTGACTGATATCACTTATTAAAATATCAGCTTTTGCCAAGAGAATATCTTTTATAAACAATAAAAATGAATGCTTACCTAAGCCCAGAGAATTGTAAACACATAAATTTAAGAATTCCTGTCTATTCAAGGTTTATCCTCTTCAACTTTTGGAACTGATGTGACATCTTTAGAAATGGAGGAGAAGTTTAGGTGGCCAAAGTATGCAATTTTAAGTATTCTTTCTAAAATATGCATTGCGCAGCTACAATTAATTTTGCAATTTTCTCTAATTGCTCTAACAGAAAAAGGACTTCATGTGGCAAGTAGTCTTGAAGTTAATAATCTTGAAGCTTTCACTACTAGAATTTCGAAAGAAGCGACCAACGTTTAGTGACTAAATTTGATCTGTCACGAAAAGCAACAAAAAACTAAAATAATATTTAAAATATTTTAGCGATCAAAGTTGGTCGCTATTTGGTCGCAAATTTAGTTAAACTGTTGACTGGACTGGTCAGACTTGCTTGGTCAAAGATATACTGAGATTAGCAACTAATTTTGGTCGCTGAAGTGAGACCCACAAATTTTATTTATTAATTTATTATTTTATAAATATTATAAAATATAAATATATATAATTTAAAATTGGTGACCAAAATTGGTCGCTAATTGAAGGATAAGTTGATAGCGACCAACATTGGTCGATAAAATGGGACCCAGTTATAAAATTTTAATAAATAAATATTTATTTAAAAAATTTATAAAATATAAATAAATATAATTCAAAATTTAGTGACCAAAGTTGATCGCTAAAAGGAATAGAGACCAACTTTGGCCGTAAATGTGGGACCCAGTTTTAATGTTTAATAATTTTTATATTAATTCAAATATTATATAAAATTTAAATAAATTTGATTAAAATTTAGTAACCAACTTTGGTCGCTAAATTAAATTCATGTATAGTTAGCGACCAAAGTTGGTCTCTATATGGTCAAAATTTAAAATCACTTTTATATTTACTATCTAAATATTATAAATATAAGTCGTTAATACTTTTTTTTTCTTTTTTTTTTGAATAAACAGATTTCCTATTTCATTCCATCAAAAAAACTGTCCAAATACAACCAATGATGCGGATCATCTATTCTCTATTCCTAATCAGTCCACTGCATTCCAACTATCAGATTTTACAAAATTATTGTTGTATCACTATTGATAGTGTATGTAGCACAACAGACTAAGAGTACTCCTAAGGGTAGTAGTCTAAGTTCAGCAGCGCATCCTTCCATTTGTAAACTGAAGCTCCTTTTAAGTGTAGGTGAATGGCTATTTTTTTACAGACATTGTTGCTAAGCATTTTCCCACCTTGGAATCTCTATTTATTGCGCTCTCTCCATATCACTGTCACCAAAATCCCAAATATACAAGCAGTGATTTCTGCTACACCAGTTCTCTTCTTTGCTAGCTTACTGACCCATTCACATTCATGTTTCCAGTCAAGAATTGGTCGCTTATATCCTAGCCAGTTTAGTAGACGACCCCAAAGTGTTTTAGTCTGCAAGCAATCAAAGTACAAATGATCAAAAGTCTCACGATCATTCCCACAGAAAGTGCAATCCTGTGGAATCTGAATGTTGAGTTCCTGGAGGCTGTCCACAGTTGCCAACCTCCTATGCAATGCAAGCCACAATATGAATCTGTATCTTAGATGTAACTGAGCCTGCAGCATGATGCTCTTCCACTGGACTTTATGATATTGAGGATGTTGGAACATGTATAGTTTCTTAATGCTGAAAGATTCATCCCTCTGTAACTGAAGCAGTCAACTTTCTCGATTTCCTTGAAGGTCTGCAATGCCTTTTATCAACTCTCTCGACTCAAAAATCTTCCTTATTGCCCAAACAGCAGTTTTAGGAACTGGCATGTCATCAATACTGTGATTGTTTATATAAAAAGTATGTACCCATTTAATCCATACACTGTCTTTCTTTATGGTCAGTGCCCATAGGTGCTTTGCAACAGCAGCCTTATTCCATTTAATCAAGTTCAGAACATTCAGCCCCCCTGCACTGTATGGCAAACAGAGAGTTTCCCAAGCAACTAGAGATTTCCTCTACATAGTAGCTGAGCATGTCCATAAGTAGGATCTGCATATTGCTTCAGTCATCCTTAGAACGTTTTTTGGCAATAGGAATATTTGAGACTAATAGGCTTGAACACCAAATAAAACTGACTTGATCAATTGAAGTCGACCTGCACAAGAGAGCAGTCTTGATGTCCAGCAGCTTATTTTTTGTGTGACTTTCTCAACTAATGGCCAACATTGAGCAGTGGTCAATTTATTAGAATCCAGAGGCATCCCTAGATATTTAAATGGAAGTCTGCCTTCAGAATCCCAGTTCTTGTAAGCTCTCCTCTTTCTGCCTGTTTAATACACCAGCTATGTACACAGCACTCTTTTCAACATTTGCTTGAAGTCCAGATGCTTTGGAGAAGTTCTGGAAAGCCAGCTTCAGTAGTTTTACAGACTGAATGTCTGCTTTGTAGAACATAAGCAGATCATCCACAAAGCAAGCATGTGCCACACCCAGTTTCTTACATCTAG
The DNA here is from genome assembly GCA_034376525.1 of Nicotiana benthamiana. Lineage (NCBI taxonomy): Eukaryota > Viridiplantae > Streptophyta > Magnoliopsida > Solanales > Solanaceae > Nicotiana > Nicotiana benthamiana. Next base: position 69,313,495 of record CM067330.1, read on the forward strand.
GATGGAATTTGAACTCTTTCCTCATCATCACTTGCATGAATTCCCTCTATAAATACTCCATAGCCAGGACAAAAAGGTATGGGGACATAGGATCACCTTTCCTTATGCCTCTTTTGTATTTAAATGGATCAGTGAGTCCACCATTGATGTTGAGGGAATAGGTGACAGATGATATGCACTCCATTATCCATCCAATGAACTTATAAGGAAAACCCAAGTAATGCAGCAATCTTTCTAGGAAGCACCACTCGACTGTGTCATAAGCTTTCTTTAGATCTACTTTAAGAACACATCTAGGTGATATGCTCTTCCTGGAATAACCTTTGAATAGCTCTTGTGTAAACAGAATATTATCTGTGATGCTGCAACCCTCAATAAAAGCTGACTGTGATCTACCAACCAGATGGCCAATGACTGCTTTCAGCCTAGCTTTAAGGATCTTTGTAATGATTTTGTATAGAGTTGTAAAACATGCAATAGGCCTGTAATCCTTCACTTTTCTTGGATTTTGCACTTTAGGAATTAGTGTTAGAGCAGTGTTACTAACTCCATTATGCAAATTTCCAGTGATAAATAATTCCAGCACAGCCTCCTAAATGTCTTCACCCACTACATGCCAATGCCTTATGAAAAACTATATTGGAAACCCATCCACACCTGGTGCCTTATTATGAGGCATATCCTTTATTGCCATAAGTATTTCCTCCCTTGTAACTGCCTTTACTAGTTCATCTTTCTGTTGCAGGTTAAGACAAGGACCCTGGTGGATTACTGCAGTGTTTGGACATTGGAAAATACTATTGTTTTCCCCCAATATCTTCTTGAAGCATGTCATAAACTCTTCTTCCACCTATCTGGGGTCATACAATTTAATTCCCTCTTCAGTATATATAGAGCTTATAGTATTAATATTTGTCCTCATCTTCACTTGAACATGAAAATATTTGGTGTTTGAATCTCCACAAGCAATCCAGTGTGCTCTAGACTTCTGGTGTAAGATCTGCTCCTCTATGTTACTCCATTTCTCAACTTCCATAAGCTCACTTCTTTCTTGATCAATCAAGCCTTGATCCATGCAGTTGATCTGTAACTGATTCTGTATAGCTTCTAGCTTCTGCCTAGCCTTGCTGAGGTGGATCATATACATTTCCATATAGGTATTCAATTCCTTTAACCCCATTTTTAGGGCCTTTAATTTATTCCATACTCTGTGCATTTCCCTCCAGGCTGTCTTTGGTTCCATACCCTTTCCACAATGCTAGAGAAATCAGCATGTTCCATCACAGCATTATACAGTTTAAATGGCCTTGGATGTAAGTACCTTCTTTTCTCCACAGCATTGCGTTGTATATGGATAGGGGAATGGTCTGATACTCCAGGTATCAACACATATGCTTCTATATGGCTGTACTCCTACATCCATTCCACATTTCCAAATGCCCAGTCAATCCTGCTACAAACTCTTGTCTCTGGTTTTTGTTTATTACATTATGTATAAGAACATCCCAAACTCTTCAACTGAGTGAGTTGCAGAGCAGTGAGTGTATCTTGGAAACCTTCAATCTCCTGTTGCATAACTGGTGCCCCTATCATATCATCTATGTGGAGAACATTGTTGAAATCTCCACTGAGTAGCCAGCTCTCCTGAATAGTTGCTTCTAAGTTCACCAGTTTTCCCCATAGTTGCTGTCTCTTATTCATCTCATAATTTGCATACACTACTGTTATCAGTGCTCTGAGATTTGTGCTTCTTTCTTTTACCTTACAATGTATAAACTGTTCATCAGTCTTCAGTATTTGCACCTCAACATTTGAATTCCACATTAGCCAAATTCTCCCATTTGGATGCTCGGTATAGTTCCAGCTATATCTCCAATCACTTCATATTTTTGTCATGATCCTTTTTGCCTTATCTTCTTTTACTCTAGTTTCTATACATCCCAGACAGTCCACTTTATGTTTCCTCAGAAAGAGTTTCAGCTTCTTCTGTTTATGGGCCTTGTTAAGGCCCCTAATATTCCATGTGCTGAATATCATTTTGTGGTGAAGCTGGATGGGCCAGCATCCCCTGGATCTTCACCTAGTTGTAGTAGGGAGAATCTGTTTGTCATGTTCACTAAAGTTCCTGCACAATGTTGTACATTTTTCCCTTTTGATTTCCCCTTATCCACAACCCTACTTTCTGCCATGTCAGCATTTTGTTTTTTTTCCTCCATTTTCCTAGCAGTTCGATCTACCACATCATTCTGCTTGGCTTTTGTATCCATTTCCAGTTTCCTCTTTGCACTAGCTTCTTTTCACTTGCTTCTTTTGAGTGGATCTTTGTTAACTCTTCATTTCCCTGCAGCTTCTCAAACCAGCAATCATCTGAATTATGGCCAAGTCTTACACAGTCACAACAGTATTATGGCTTCCATTCATACAAAATCTGTTGAGTGATAACTCCCCTCTTACTGTGTAGTTCAAAACTATCAGGCAGGGGTTAGGATATATCTTTTTCCACCAGTACTCTTGCATAGGATATCTTCTCCAATTCAGCAGTGATTCTATTAGTGTACATAGGCTTCCCAACCACACTAGCTAGCTTACTGAGAGCTTCAGTTGACCAAAAACCCAATGGCAGTCCGGGGAAAGTAATCCACAGAGGAATTACACCCACACTTCCTGGATCAAATCTAAAATCCATTCTCCACTGTTGTAACACAAATGGCTTGTTATGGAAAGTATAAGGACCTGCCTGGAGGACAAGGTCCATGTCTTCACTATTATCGAATTTGAAGATATAGTAACCTTCCTCATGATACAACACATCAGGGTTTTTAAAAAGATCCCATACATTTGTGATGTAATTATCCATTGTTTGCTCATACGGGTCTTCACCAAGCACAAAACCAATCAGCGCATTGCTCCAGTATGCCTCTTGTTCCTTTGTATCATCCTCTTCAATTTGTACCACAAATGTACCATCACGCACAGCAGGTGGTACATAGCACAGCGGCTTCCCTTTTTGAGTGGTTCGATTCTTCTACATGTCATCCCTTTTACCTTCAAATTCCTTAGACCCTGCAAAATCCTGATAGATCTGATATAGCTTTGCCTATGCTGAAAATTGGAGTCGTCGGTAGACTTGTTGTGCTTCGGCATTGTCCGTCACCAAATTTTCCTCCTCGCCTTCATCGACTCCCTAACTAATTTGTTGGAATTTCTGTGGTAAAAAACTTGCAAAGGTAACCGGTTGTAATCGTTGTTGCAATCCATTCTCAGGTGTTATTAGCATTCCAGTATCTCCATTCCTGCTAGGGTTGTGAAAAATTGTAGGCGCCGAATCAATTCCCATTAGCCAGCGAGAGGGTTTGTCGAGAGCAGGCGTTTCTATTCTACTATCATCCTCCGTTATCTCCACTGTCGCTTGAGTCCTCCTTGTGCGTCTTGCCATGGCTGAAGGCGCAAGTTAGCCCACCTTGCTAATCGTGCGCGGAGAGCGTTTTTTCCAGTTCTATCTACTAGCAGATCTCTTCTTTAGACTGTATCAACATCTCATTAATACATTTGTAATATATTATATATACTTACGCTATATTATGCATTAAGTATAAGTCTATTAGCTAATATTATATTGAATGTAGCTTATATATATATATATATATATATATATATATATATATATATATATATATATATATATATATATATATATATATATATATATATTATATACTTACGCTATACTATGCTCTAAGTACAAGTGTATTATATCGAATATAGCTTATATATAAAATGTATATACTTACGCTATAGTATGCACTAAGTATGAGTGCATTAGCTAATGTTATATCGAATATAGCTTTTATATATATATATATATATATATATATATATATATATATATATATATATATATATATATTATATTTACGCTATATTATGCACTAAGTATAAGTCGTAATAGTATATCGAATGTAGCTTATACATATATATTATATATACTTCCGTTATACTATGCTCTAAGTATCAGTGCATTAGCTAATATTATATCAAATGTAGCTCATATATATATATATATATATATATATATATATATATATATATATATATATATATACATATATATATATACATATGTATATACTTACGCTATAATATGCACTAAGTATCAGTGCATTAGCTAATATTATATCGAATATAGCTTTTATATATATATATATATATCATAACAGGAAAACAATTAATTAATTAATTAATTTAAAAAAAATAGCGACCAAAGTTGATCGCTTTTTGGTCAAACGGTCAAACATGGCGACCAAAGTTGGTCGCTATTTTGGTCAAATTAGTCAATAACTATATAGCTACCAAAATAGCAATCAACTTAAGTCTCTTTTTTTAAGTGCAAAACTCAAAATCGGGTTTCCCATCCCAAAATCTTATTTTCTCCCCAAAAATTTTCCAGCCTCTCTTTCAACTTTTTCTCCTCCCCTTCTCAATTTCCCTTATACAAATCAATTCCCCCACCCCTTGCCACCACTGTGACCGTCGCTACCACCACTGGTCCGCCACTACCACCACTGTCCACCACCACCGTTGTTCTGCCGCCACCACTGATTTTTGGAGCTCCTTGCCACCATTGATTTTTAGCCTCCTTTTAATCTACCAAGGTTATTAATCTACCTATTAGCTTTTTAATTTTTAAATTTCGCTATATAATTTTATGTAATTTTTAGAGTTTTTGCTTATTTAGTATTAGGGATTCTTCATTAGCTAATATGAACTTAAGGTAGAAATTATGATCTTAGTTCTTGTATTAACTTATATTGAGTTCAATTGTGATAAGATACAATTCATTGTCTTAGAAGAGGAGCAATACCTAAATAAGAGTACCTAAATTCATGTTTTAAACAATAAATTAAACATTTATAAGATAAGAAAAAAAAATTAAGGAAGGAGTTTATTAATATGTTAATTATGAACTTAGAGATTAGGCTAGTTCTTGGATGTACAATAGGAATTATCCTAATCGGCGGGGATTGCGGGAGGATTTTGTAGAAGGGGTTGATGACTTTATTAGACATGCAATGCCACTTCCGCCATACATAAATAAAGGAGTAATTAGGTGCCCTTATGTTAAGTGTGACTGTACGAAGTTTGTTAAACTGGAGGAAGTTAAGGTTCATCTTTATAGTAAGAGGTTTATAGCGAATTACATTGTGTGGACTGATCATGGAGAGATAGATGATAGCCATAGGATATTTTATAACATGGTTGTTGGTGAAAGTGGTAGGTCCAAGGAGAATAGAAATCGTGATTCCGGAATTCATGATATGGTTGCGAATGCTTTTGGAATGCACTTTGGGGGCGAGCCCAACGAAAAAGTTGAACAAACTCTTAATGATGAAGCAAAAGATTTTTATGAACAGTTAGAGGAAGCTAGTCATCCAGTACGCGAAAGACGTCCACACTCTGAGTTGTTTGTTGCAGTTAGATTACTAAGTATGAAATCTGATTGGAATATTTCTCAGGGAGCCATGGATTCTTTCATTGACCTTATGCGTGAACTAGTTGACGAGGAAATCGAATTACCTGGTGTTCTATAAGGCAAAGAGATTAGTTTCTAAGTTAGGACTTTCGTCAATGAGAATTGATTGTTGTGAAGATGGTTGCATGTTGTATTATAAAGGTGACGCAAATTTAACCAGTTGTAAATTTTGCGACAATCCTCGTTTCAGGAGGCTTTCCAGCGAGAAGATGATCGATATCAAGGCGATGCATTATTTACCTCTTATACCTAGGCTAAAGAGCTTATATGCGTCGATGAGTTCTGCTCCTCATATGAGATGGCACTTTAAAAATAGAAGACCACCTGGTGTTACGCGTCATCCTTCAGATGGAGAAGCTTGGAAGCACTTTGATAGGACATATACAGATTTTGCTACTGAACCAAGGAAACTTTGGTTAGGTCTGTGTGCGGATGGCTTCACACCTTTTTCTGTATCTGCAACACCATATTCATGTTGGCCAGTCTTTCTTACACCTTATAATCTACCACTTGATTTGTGCATAACTAGTCCATATATATTCTTAAATTGCATTATCCCCCGTCTACGTAATCCGAAGAGTTTGATATATGTATATTTGCAACATTTGATTGATGAGCTAAAACAATTGTGGTACGATGGTGTTGAAACATATGACATATCAATCGAGCAAAATTTCAATTTGCGTGTTAATTTAATATGGACAATTAATAATTTTCCTGCGTATGGAATGTTGTCTGGGTGGATGACTGCTAGGAAGCTAGCTTGTCCTTACTGCATGAAAAATAGTAACGCGTTCACTTTGAAACATGGCCAAAAGCAATCATGGTTTGATTGTCATTGTCAATTCTTGCCTGAGGGTCATGAGTTTAGAAGGTTGAAAAACGCTATCAAAAAAAATAAAATGGAATATGATTATCCACCTCTGATACGTTCAGGTGATGAAATTTGGGAGGGGGTTTAGAACTTCAGTAAAGTTACTGAAGTTCCACCTCATAGATTCCCTGGATACGGTGTTACTCATAATTGGACTAAAGAGAGTATATTTTGGGAGTTGCCTTATTGGAAAGATAATCTTATCCATCACAACCTTGATGTCATGCATATTGAAATTTTTTTTGACAATTTGTTCAACACACTGATGGATATTAAAGGTAAGACAAAGGATAACCCGAAGGTCTGAGCACGTGATTTTTGCCTCGCTTGAAATATTCCTATAGAATTAATTAAAATTAGGAATTTTCTTTTGTTATTTGCATTTTTAGGAATTAATTGCATAATTTTGTGTTTTTTTGCATTTTAAATTTATATAATTCATAAAAACATATTTTTAAAAAAAGTACATTTGCATTTAGGACTCAATTTTATATTTTTTTCATTTTATAAAATCAACTAGTCATTTTTCTACATTTGTTTAGTTTTCCTTTTAAAACTAGGATTTAGGTTATTTTAGAAATTAATTAATTTGAATTGTAGAGTTTAAATTTTGGTCTTGTCTATTTTATTTTTATTTTTGTACTTAATAGACATTGAAAAAATGCAAAACAAAAAGAGGATTAATTAATTAAAAAGAGAAATAAAACAAATAAAAGGAAAAGAAAAGAAAGAAATAAAATTTTAGCTTCTTATTAGGAGACTCGAATTGGGCCACCTTATGTTTAAATATCCCAGCCCAAATCCCAAATCCACTTCAAAACCAAACTATAAACCCGCCACAAACCCAGTCCAAATGGTCGACGCGTGAAACAACGCCGTTTCCTCGTGATCAATCAGAGTCGTTGATGATGCTTGATCGAACGGACGAGAACTGACTAGGTTTTTAGCTATATAAATGTCGGATACACCCCCACCCCTCCACACCATCTCTCAAACACCCGTGATATTGCCAACGTAACGCCACCATAAAACCACCGCTCCCCGATGTCCACCGCCTGCCGGAAATCGCCGTCTGCCATCAGCCAGTCTCCAATTGACCCTAAATTAACACCAGTTGTTCCTCTTCTCCTCCTCTTTCATATAACACAAGCCCCAGCCTTCGAATCCCAGCTGATGGTGTCAAATATTTATTTAAATAGGCGGTTGTTCCGCTGTCCATGGCGGCGCCGGCTCGGACGGCCACTAAAAACACACCATAGGTTCTTCTTTGCCTCCTCTACCCAAATCTTAAACCTACTTCCTTCGAATCTCCCTCAAACGTCTCGAATTTCAGATAGAACATTGATCCCAAACCCTAATTTTTCAAAGATGCCGGAGTTCGTTTGATTTTGGACTGTAATACTCCTTAATCTTGTGTTTCTCATGGAAGCACACGATTAAGGACAGTTGCAGTTCGGATTTTGCAAAGCATGGTCGGAATCCCTTTTATTCGATTATTGAGGTATTTTTATAATTTTTCTGTTCTTATTGATATTTTTTTAAGTATTTGTTCATCCAAATTAGTAGGTTTCTTAGTAATTTTCTATTTTCCTTCTTTTTTCTTTTATTTCTGGTTTAGTTATTTGTTTGATTAATCATGTTCTAGGGATTTTGATATTAGTCTGAATTGTTTGGATTCAGTGTTTATTTGGATAGGTTTTGATTTCTCCGTTTGCTATTCAATTCTAATTTTCTTGTTGTTATTAGTTTTGTCTAGTCATTGATTTCCTGTCGTTTATTAGTTAGTTTTCACTTAGTTTAATTTGTTTTGGTTATAGCTGAGAGTACTCATTTAGGGTAAAAGGGTTTGAGGTTTAGCTAATACTGAGATTGTAATTTCAAAATAGATTCAGGGGTAATTTAGGTACTTAGAACAGGATAAAATGCTGTAGGATAAGCAAGAACACCCTATACGCTTCTAGAAAAGGATTAATGTTATAATTCTAAGACTCTAATGCAAATACTTGAGGCACAAGTCAATCTTTCAAGGACTAGTTGAATAAAGTCTAAAAATAAAAGGGGGACTAATGGGTAAACACAGTAAAAAAGGATATTCCTAAAGTTTAGCTATAAAAAGGCATCGTAATGCCTTCATTACCAAGTTTTGAAGTGTGAAAAACCTGAAAAATTCTCTAAAAATTGTCCAGCCTCTTAAAGTTCTTTTAATCTTAAATCTTCAAAAAAATCAACAACAAAAAAATAGGTTGAGGATATCAACATTAGATCCTAGAGAGAAAGTTCCAAAAATTAAGAAAAATAGTTTAGAAATTCAGCATTCACTGTTTCATCTATTTTCAGTAGCTGAAATTTATTATCAAGCTCTGAAGTTGATCTTGATACACCTAGTGAGCTCATTTTTATCATCATCCTTTAGTTAAACTTTGGTTTTGTTAGATTGAAGCTTATTTTGGGCAAAACTACTGCATCTTGCTTTGTTTCTCCTGGGTTTTGACTTGGAATTGTTGGTTATCTGCTGAAGCTGCATGTGCTATTACACTGTTGCATAGCTAACCCTCTTTTTCCTTATTTTCACTCAAATTCAGGTATTCATTTGTCCTCACATGATACCTGAAGCATTAAATCCTAATGTATGACCAAACTTGAAGATCAATGATGAGTTATATGTTATTCTCTGGAATTTCTACTATTTTTAGTTAGATTGAATGTTCAGCATAGTGATGTATGTAAACAATACAGTCATGTGTAAATAATTGGATTGTTGGATTTTTATTTCTTAAGAGTCATAGTTAATTTGGTCATGATTGTCATGGCAATTTGAACTTGAGTGTAGAATAGGGTGTTGGCTAGATATTGGGTTCAACAGTAGCATGCACTCTTGTATTAATGTAGAAGCAGGTGTATTATGTAATTTACATTCACATATTTGCTACATGCCTGCTACAATGTGAACTCCAAGAGTTAACCATAATTTAGTATTTGCATTTGCACTGCATTGGCTTGAGGTTTCGTTAATTACTTTCATTGTTATCAAACTCCGGATTAATTATGTTGTTATATTAATGAGTTGAATAACGCAATGAGATTGGAAAGCAAATTGTGTCTCGCCTGTGATTTGAATAATTCTTGTTGTTTCTTTGTGTTAAAAAAGAAAATCGTTACGTCCAGTTTGTTTATAACTGGTACTGTTGATTGCCACAAAAATGAGATTTGGGCTCATTGAGGAGCCAAGCGTGCCAGGGTTTTTATCAACAACCCACTCAGGCCAACATATTTTGCTGAAGAGCTCCTTGTGAAAACTGACTAAGCTTTCTTCTTGGGCCAGTATCCCAATATACTGAAGCTCGAATACATATTCAAAACTTTAATTTAATTTTTCAACATAAGCTTGGTATTTCAAGTTAGGTAGCAAGTTCAAGTTAGAAGGGTCTTCCCTTTATTTGAATCCGGATTTGAACACAAGGCCCGAATTTCGTAATATTAATTAATTAAGTCTTATTACATATACATCTTATAAAAAATCCTAGTTTGCTTTAGGCCGGCCTTTTAATAATAAAATGAGGCGCCAAACGAAATCCACAAATCGCGTGACCCTCTTTAAATGTTTATATTAAAATACTTAGAAATTTAGGACATGTCATTTAGCGAACGGCTTCCCGCAACGATAATAACACGTTAGTCGCTTTAGGCGTGTCTTTAATAATTTTACCTTCTTAAATACGGGTGTGCATTTTATGTGACCCAAATCTAAATCCCGAAACGCCGAATAAAATGTGTTTTGGATCCGGGTGCATTTCATGTAACGTAATCCAAAGGCATATTTTAAACGACGTTCATACTCCTAATATTCAATTTAATAAGCGGTAGACAATTTTAAAATTGTACTATAGGATGAACATGTATAAAAATTAGAGGTTTAGCCAATTGTAATAGTTTATGCGACCGTGATAGAACCACGCGATTCTAGGGTGCCTAACACCTTCCTTCGGGTCAACAGAATTCCTTACTTAGAATTTCTAGTTCGCAGACTCCATTTGGGCAGTTAAATTTTTCTCGATCTGCAATTTAAAACAAACTGGTGACTTGGGATACCATAAGCCAAGCCTATCCCAAGTGGCGACTCTAAATAAATAAATAATCTCATTTCGAATAATGTCCCTTTAATTGGAAAAACTTCCTTATACATTTATCCTTCGGGGTAGTCATGTAAAAAGGAGGTATGATAGCTTTAGCGACTCTGTTGGGGAATAGAACACAGAATCTCTAGTTCAGGGTTTAAGAATTCGAGCTTAGTATAATTGTGATATTTGGATTTATTTGATTTTATTACATGTTCCATGTTATAGGTACTAAATGATTTACCGCTTTGATATTAGATGAATTGTATGTAAACTGTTATGAAACCTTCTCTTCTTATCTTTAGGGATGTGCTCGCTGGTCGAGACTCCCTAATAGTGTAATATCTTGAAATAAGAAAGAGGCTCGAATGAGTTACTAAGCCGGACGATCTTCCGGGTCCCTGGTATGTAGCCCCCCTCCTCGACTCGAGTTGTCCGCTCGAGTACACAATGTAGGACAAATACTAGGTTCTTAACCTCGTACAACAAAACCTCATGCCGGATCCCCAGTAGGAACGTTTGCTTGCATCACATGCATTTGACTTAGGGGACTCAACACAGGGGTTGTGTCCGTCTAGGACAGGTGACCCGAAATGAAAAGACCATCCTAATACATATTACGTGCTACTTGCGCATTTATTTGCTTTAGATTTGCATGTTGACCGGCTTGTGAATAAGGAGGATAAAATTGAGAAAAATGGCAGTAACACGGATAAATAAGAGTAATCACTTGTTCCGGAAAACCAATGTTCAAACAGTACTGAAATGCTGCCGGATTTCTAACAGAAAAAGATAAAGAGATCTTTTATAACAAATTTTTGCTTTGACTAAATGTTTTGCCCGAACTACGCTGGTTTGATTCTCACTAGGTGTGAGATACGTAGGCAACCCCATCGGGTCAAATCTCCCTTTTGCAAAAAATAGCCAAAATAAAAAGCAAATGTCGAATTTTATTTGTTGTCGTGAATAAATCGGGTGATGCCTTTGTTATCAAGAATAGCCGAATGTTATTGAAAGGGACGCCGGAAGGCTGATTTTGCACAAATGTTCACCTTGGGTTCTTATCTTATCTTTGGCCAGTTAGCGGGCCCAGCCTTATAATCTTCTTCCGTAAGTGCTGAAAGGTCGTATCTGCAAAACTGGGTTTTTGGGTTTTAGAAAACAAATTCATAAAAGAAGGGGGTCAATTTTGATTGTGAAGTCAAACAGAATAAATTCTTAAGATTCTAATTCGCCTTAATAAATGTGCAGGATGAGAACAATCCAAAACGAACCTCTCTCGTTTATAAGCAGAATCACTTTGGAGTTGGGACTGTGGTGGAATGATCTAGGTAGAGAAGGGCAAGACGAGGTCAAGAAATATATGGGGGGCCTTCGCGGGCTATTGGAGATTGTATCCCAAGGAGACATCATAAGAGCATTGGTCACGTGCTGGGACACGACGCACAATGTGTTCCACTTTTCAGATTTTGAACTTACCCCGACTTTAGAAGAAATAGCTAGGTACATTGGAGATGTTGAGCTTCCTTTGAGACACAAGTATCTGGTTGCTCCAAGAGTTTTGGATGTGCAAAAATTCTTAGATACCCTGAAAATAAGTAGAGTGGTACACGACTCGAACTTGGCAGTAGGGTTTTGTACTTTTTCATTCCTACATAGCAGATATGGTCACATAGGGGGTTCAACAAACCAGAGAACAAAATCTGCAGCAAAGGAAACCGCATCATATGGGAAGAACATAGACGTTTTTCTTTTATGGTGGCTTTCCAAGTGCTCTTGGTGTTTCCGAGGAAAGATGGGAACATCGAAATAAAAATAGTAGGGGTTGTCAACACTCTATGCACCCAAGCCAAGTACACACTCGCACCTATGATAGTAGCTGAGATTCTACGTGCTCTCACAGCTTGCTAGACCGGGAAAAATTTCTTTGAGGGGTGCAATCTATTGCTGCAAATGTAGACGACCGAACATCTATGCCACCATCCCCAGTTCATGAGCCACATGTCAGCGGAGAAAACTTGCATAGAGGAGTTCCACACAAGAATTGAAGGGCTCAGTTTTCCAGAAGGAGTAACAAGATGGATATCTTACTTTCGGTCCCTCACTGCCGGTCAAATAGAGTGGACGCTGGATTGGTTGTCTGTAGACGAGATCATATACATGCCGGCAACAGAGCCTCACTTCCTTCTGATGGGTCATAGGATCATCCAGCCTTATGCCCCGCATCGAGTCTTGAGACAACTCGGGAGGTGCCAAATAGTGCCAAAAGATAAAGATCTCAGTATCCTGATAGTCGAGATTGGACCTGATGGTCAGTTCCTCGAAGCAACGGTTCGCAAAATTGGGAATGAATGCCAATACCTAACTGTAAACACTTGCGTACGGGATATATCTAGAGGAAAAATGTCTTCAAGATACCTTGCTTGGTACAGGAGAGAAATTGAGTTCAACAGGCCAGCCAAAAGGCCCCATCTCCAGGAATTCGTTGAAGCATCGCAAGAGCAGCGGGACTGGTTGGCTAAAGAACATGAGTACAGGGCTACGATAGGCAAACTGGAGAAGCAGGTCATGAATTTGCAACTCGAGAAAGATTTGCAGGCCACCCCAGATGAAGGCGAAAAGAAGAAACTGGTTAAGGAAAATGAGGCCCTTTGGGCCTAAATTCAGAAAATGAAAATAGCAGCGGAAAACCCCGTCCGGAGTGCCAAGGATACAAAACTTATAGATGGCCTGAGACAGAAGGTGAATGACTACAGTTTTGATTTGAAAATAACATAAAGGGAACTAGCCAGGGCTCGATAACAATTGGTTGAAAATGCGACAAAACGAGCATGCATGGTTAAGTAATTAAAAGAAAAGTTTGATGGTAAGGTGGCAGGATTAAAGAAAATGGTAGTCATTGCAGAAAACAAAATGCTCAAACAAGCAAAAGACTTCAAAATCGAAAGGGAACAGTGTTACACGACATTAGCACAATTAGAATTGGAGTTGCAACAGCTTCAAAAGCAAAATCAAGTAGCCGAACAAATTTTGGGAGCCAGAACTGAGCAGATTGGGCGGTTATTGCATGAGAAAGGTGTCATATGAGAAAGAATCAAAAGAATCGCCCAATACATCACAATGAAGTGTTGCAGCTGTGAGGATATGCCTAGATCTATGTTCTTCGCCACTGCGATGCTCTTTGCTCGCCGCATAATGGAAGATCTTCATCACCTCTAGGGAGATTTAGCTAGTCGACCTGCAGCAAGGTCGAACTATGCCTCGTGGGTCCTAGGATCAATTGAAGCCCTAATGTATTCGTGATTTCTTGAGGTTATATTTTTCTTGAAGTCTGTCAGTTTGTCGCGGAGTCTGTATTTTCTTTCACGCAAGGTTAGTTGTTTTTTGAGTCTGTAGTTCGCCTTTCATCGGAGACTGCTTGTTTAAATCTGTTAGTGTTCGAGTCTTTGTAACCAACATTTGTTATTATGAAAATTGAAAATACCAAAATATTTTATTTCCCTTTTATTGGCATGAACTACGCTCGGTCTGATTCATGTGGAGGATAATACGTAGGAAATCTTCATAGGATTCGACCGTAATCTTAAAAACACAAATAAAAAGCAACAAAAGAGGAAAAGGGGAGGAATGAAAAATAAAAGAATGGAAAGCCCTAAGAGAGGAAACCCAAACAGAAAGAGGGAAGAAAACAAAAGAAGAACTAGGGAGGAAGAAAAACAAAAGAGGGAAAAGCAAGAAAAACAAAGACTGAAAATCAGAAGAAAATTGGAATAAAAGCCAGGACGACACATGCAACCATTGCAAATATGTAGACATCCTTTAACTGTATAGGTGCATCACACCCCAATGTGTGATTCCCTATCTTTTGTCTTTCTCAAACTAACCATTGTCTTTTATCTGTCCAAACCCCCAATTACCAAATTGAGCCCCCTCCATAGCCCACCTACACTTATACTCAACCACCATATGAGCTTATGCCAGTGCAAGATAAAACTCCTAAAGTGCCTGAACAAGATGAGATAGCGAAAAGAATGAGGAGCCATGAGCAAAGCTTAAAGAATATGCAGGGGTTGAGTTGGAAAAAGAGTGTTTCTTATACAGATCTGCGCATGTTCCTACATGTGCACCTTCCCCTGGGATTTAAAACGCCAAAGTTCGAGAAGTATGATGGTTATGGCGACCCTATTGTTCACCTGAAAAAGTATTGCAACCAATTGCGCGGGGCAGGCAGAAAAGAAGAGCTGTTGATGGCATACTTCGGAGAAAGTTTTGTAGGCATTGCTTCAGTGTAGTATATGGACCAAGATGTCTCACGATGGCACATTTGGGACTATCTTGCCAGAGATTTTGTAAGGCAATTTCAATACAACATTGACATCGCACCTGACATGAACTCCTTGGCAAATTTGAAGAAGAAGCCTTCAGAGAGTTTCATAGAATATTCTATTAAGTGGCGCGAACAAGCATTGAGGGTGAAGCCGCCCATGGCTGAAACAGATATGGTCACTGTTTTTCTACAGGATCAGGAAGCAGATTACTTTCAAAACCTGATGTCGGCCATGGGCAAGCCTTTTGCAGAAGCAATCAAGATTGGCGAAATGGTAGAAAATGATTTGAAAACGGGAAGGATTTTGAGTCAGTAGTCCATTAATCCCAAGCTATCCAAGGCGGGGCGGGAGGAGTCACAAGGAACAAAAAGAAAGAAGAAACCTCGATGGCAGCATCAGGTATGAGAAGGCATCATGCTCCTAGGCCCATGTTCTCAGGAAGAACCCCTCAACATGATTACCCTCACCAAGACATACCTTATGCTCCCCAGCCTTATGCAGTTATGAACGCCCAACCATTTGCACGATCGCAGTAGCAGGTCAATAGGAAGCAGGATCCTAGAAACCAGCTTCCCTAAAACCACTATAATCCACGCCCTCCTCAAAATAATTTCCGTCCCAGGGAGCCACCCAGAAGGCAAAAATTTATGCCAATTGGGGAGTCCTATTCCAGCCTACTCCCAAAACTCTTCCAGTTGGGTCTACTGCAGTCTGTGCCTCCGAACAGACAAAACCCTGAGTCACCTTCTTACCAACGGGGTGTCCAGTGTGCTTATCATTCATGGGCTGAAGGACACAACACAGAAAATTTTTGGACTCTGAAGCAAGCTGTGGAAAATCTAATAGAACAAAGGGAAATAGTGTTGAGGGATAAAGATGTCCCGAATGTGACTAATAACCCATTTCCGGACCACAATAACGAACCGGTTATCGAGATGATCTACGAGGAAAAAGAATTCAAACCTGCTTTGAAAGCCATAGTTGTTATTGCTGACGTAGACAAAAAGCTAAGAGCTGCCTCCAATAAAGCTGAAGAGCAGAAGAAGAATAAAACCACGCACCCAGAAGCTGAAAAGAAGGTTGAGGTTAAAACTGAAGCGGCACATGTCAAAGATACTGTCCTTTATGTCCCATGTGGTCTTCGGGAAATGCAGTTGAATCTGAGTCCCCCAAAGTAATTTGAGTTGAACATGACTCTGTACGTACCTAAAGGAACCTATGTGGTGCGGGGACCAACTAATTCGCAAAGGCTGAATAAGCCCGTGGTGGTTGGTTGTGCACCTCAGAGGCATATGACAGACCCTTTTGCAGTCCCTTGGAACTATTAAGAAACCGTGGCGACATATAAAGGCAAAGAAGTCATTGGAGAAACTCAAGAAAGCTACCATG
Source organism: Nicotiana benthamiana (assembly GCA_034376525.1). Classification (NCBI taxonomy): domain Eukaryota; kingdom Viridiplantae; phylum Streptophyta; class Magnoliopsida; order Solanales; family Solanaceae; genus Nicotiana; species Nicotiana benthamiana. Next base: position 69,329,731 of record CM067330.1, read on the forward strand.
TAAAGAAATACTCTGACTTGGAGGAAGTGAACGGCGCTACCAAGAGGAGATTCTAGCCCAAGAAGCCAGTAAGCCCCGAGGAGGTGGAAGTTTTCTTCTAAAAGATGAAAATGCCAGACTATGATGTAGTGGACTAGCTTCGGAAGTCCCCTGAACAAGTCTCTTTATTATCCTTGCTGATGGATTCTCCTGAGCACTAGAAGGTGCTAGCCAAAGCTCTCAATGAGGCTTACGTGCCGGCTCAAACCTCTGTGGAACAATTGGAGAGGATGGCAGAAAGATTCTTCGTTGTCAATCAGATCACATTCAGTAAAAATGATTTGCCTTCAGCGGGAGCCGGCCATAACAAAGCCCTGCATCTAACGATCAAATGTGAAGGTTATTATGTCAAAAGGGTAATGGTAGATAGAGGCTCTGGGGTGGACATACGCCCACTTTCCATATTACAGAGAATGGAAATCGGGACAAAAAGGATCCACCGCAATAATTTATGTGTTCGAGCTTTCAATGGAATTAAAAGAGACACAATCGGAGAGATTGATCTGGTCTTAATCATTGGCACAGCTTTTGAGGTAACCTTTCAAGTGTTAGATATCGACACATCCTATAATTACCTCCTGGGAAGGCCATGGATTCACGCAGTTGGAGCTGTGCCTTTTACTCTACACCAAATGTTGAAATTTGAACACGAGAACCAAGAAATTGTGGTCCATGGTGAAGATGAACAGTCAATTTACCGCGATCCCTCTGTCCCCTGCCACGAAGCTAAAGAAGCTGGTGAGCATATAGTCTATCAGGCTTTTAAAATTGTGGTGGCTGATCAACATAAAGAGGGCAAACCCTGTCCCCAACCTTTCCTCTCCAATGCCTCAATCATGGTAGCCAGAGAAATGATACGTCAAGGATTCAAACCGGGGAAGGGACTTGGAAGGTCTTTACAAGGGATAGCTGAGCCGATTGCCTTGCCTACTGCAGAGAGGTTTTTTGGGTAAGGCTTCCACCCGACACCAGAGGATATAACATGGTCGAACCGCAGAAAGCATAATGGATGGGCTTTACCTCAACCCTTTCCCCACTAGTACGAAATATTTGTGAATCCAAAATACAGTGAGGAGGAAGAAGATGAGACCTTCATAACTGAAGAAATATGTGGGGCCATGAGAAACTATTGTATGAAACCAACATGGTTCAGCTAGGAGAAGCACCGTTGAGGTGCTATACGTGGGGCTAGACGCCATATTTCAAAATTGGAAGGCTACGCCATTCCAAATCAGGCAGGAGGCCCGGTAGTCCTATCTTGCTATCTTTTGTTGCATCATAAGTCATTTCATGGTGTAACTCGGATGTTTTCCTTTATTTTTCTTTCCTTTTAATTTTCCATATGTAAACCCTGTTATCTTACAATTCCAAAGAAATGAAATCAATATTTCATCGTCTATATTCCTTTTTTATTTGTGATTTTGTTGTTTTCCTTTTATTCATTTCTTTCAGTTCCAATAATGCATCTTTAAATAATATGACATGCTCGCGAACTTTGTGCCCTGATCCAAACATGCCTTCTAATTGTGAAATAATGAATCAAGAACCAGAGTATGATGAAGAAGAGGCTTTTAGGGAAATCAATCGAGAATTGGAACATTTTGAAAATTAACCTAAGCCAAATCTAAATGATGCCAAACCAGTTAACTTGGGAGGTCCCGGCAAAACCGGGGAAACCAAAATAAGCATCCATGCAAATGAGGAAATCTGGGACGTACTGATCCAACTCTTGATTGAATTCAAAGACGTGTTTGCTTGGTCATAGATGATATGCCAGGGCTGAGTATTGATTTGGTGGTTCATAAGTTGCCTGCATACCCCGAATGCCCTCCAGTCCAACAAAAATAGAGAAAGTTCAAGCCTGATGTCAGTGATAAGATCAAAGAAGAAATCACAAAAAAGCTGGGGGCGGAAGTAATCCGAGTGGTTCGATACACCACATAGCTGGCCAATGTAGTCCCGGTTCCAAAGAAAGATGGGAAAACCCGAGTGTGTGTAGACTATAGAGATTTGAATAAGGCAAGTCCCAAAGACAATTTCCCTTTACCCAATATGCACATCCTAGTTGATAACTGCGCCAAACACGAGATACAGTCTTTCATGGACTGCTATGCAGGATATCACCAGGTGTTGATGGATGAGAAGGATGCCGAGAAAACTGCCTTCACCACACCTTGGGTTACTTATTGGTACATGGTTATGCCTTTCGATTTAACGAATGTTGGGGCAAAGTATATAAGGGCTATGACCACTATCTTCCACGTCATGATGCATCAGGAGATAGAAGTATATGTGGACGACGTGATTATCATGTCCAAGACCCAAGGTGATGATGTGTAGGACCTAATAAAGTTCTTTGAAAGGCTGCACAAGTACGATTTGAAATTATATCCATCCAAATGCGCATTTGTGTTCCTGTCAAGCAAGCTCCTGGGGTTCATCGTCAGCCGGAAAGGTATTGAGCTGGATCCAACAAAGATAAAATCTATTTGAGAGCTACCTCCTCTGAAAACTAAGAAGGATGCAATGAGCCTATTGGGAAGGCTAAATTACATTAGCCGATCCATCGCCCAGTTGAATTCTACGTACGAGCCCATATTCAGGTTGTTAAAAAAGGATACAGCAATCAAGTGGATGGATGAGTGTCAAGAGGCTTTTGACAAGATTAAAGATTATCCGTCCAATCCATCAGTCTTGATCCCGCCGGAACCAGGAAGGCCATTGTTCTATATCTGACGGTCCAGGAGCTCTTTTGGTTGCATTCTTGGGAAACATGATGTCACTAGAAAGAAGGAGCAGGTCATCTATTACCTGAGCAAGAAGTTTACCAGTTACGAGGCCAAATACACCTTGCTAGAAAGAACATGTTGTACCTTAAGTTGGGTGGCCCAGAAACTGCGACATTACCTGCAAGCCAACACCACTTACCTTATAGCCAGGCTGAATCCTTTGAATTACATATTCCAAAAACTGATGCCCACATGGAGATTGATAAATGGCAAATCCTGCTCACCGAGTTCGACATAATCTATGTCACTCGCACAGCAATGAAGTCTCAAGCATTAGCAGATCATCTAGCCGAGAACCCGATTGATGATGAATACCAACCCTTGAATACCTATTTCCTGGATGAGGAAGTGAATTCGGTGGAGGTAACGACTGAGGACAACACTTCTTTGAAAAGGTTCTTCGACGGAGCGGTAAATGCAAAAGGTGTAGGGATTGGGGCAATCTTAATTTCACCTACCGGTAACCACTACCCAGCCACGGGTCGGCTCCGGTTTTTCTGCACAAAGAACACAGCTGAATATGAAGCCTGCATCATGGGCATGAATATGGCTATCGACCAAGAGATCGAGGAACTATTGGTCATGGGGGATTCAGATCAAATCATTCGGCAAGCCCAAGGGGAGTGGGAAACAAGAGATGTCAAACGCATCCCTTATCGATAGCATGTGGAGGATATTAGCAAACGGTTCAAGTCGGTACAGATTAGGAATATTCCTCACTGTCACAATGAGTTAGCCGACGTACTTGTTACTTTGGCATCCATGTTGCCTTACCCCGGAAATGCCTACATCGATCCCTTGGAAATCCAAATCAAGGAAAGACACGGATATTGTAATGTCACTGAGGAAGAACCCAGCACTCAGCCATGGTATTATGATATCAAGAGGTTTCTGAAAACATAAGAATATCCCGAGCAGGCCACTGGGGATCAAAAAAGAACAATCAGAGTGCATGCGAGTGGTTTCTCCTTTAGCAGTGATATCTTGTATAAGAATACACCGGATCTTAACTTGCTAAGATGTGTTGATGCCGAGGAAGCCGGAAGGATTATGCACGATGTACACGCGGGAGTGTACGGGTCTCATATGAACGGGTATGTGTTGGCGAAGAAAATACTTCGGGCAGGCTACTATTGGATAACCATAGAGAAAGACTGCTTCAGCTTCGTTTGGGGATGTCATCAATGTCAGGTGCACGGGGATTTGATTCATACACCACCAACTGAACTACATCCTATGTCTGCACCTTGGCCATTCGCTGCCTGGGGCATGGACGTCATTGGGCCAATCGAGCCAAAAGCCTCAAATGGACATATATTCATATTGGTTGTTATTGACTACTTTACAAAGTGGGTTGAAGCCATCACACTTAAGTCAGTCACCAAGAAAGTTGTGGTAGACTTTGTGCATTCCAACCTCATTTGCCGCTTCGATATTCCTGCATCCATCATCACGAACAATGCTGCCAACTTGAATAGTCATCTGAAGAGAGAAATACGTGAACAATTCAAGATGACACATAGAAACTCCGCTCCGTACCGGCCCAAAGCCAATGGTGCCGTCGAAGCAGCTAACAAGAACATCAAGAAGATTCTGAGAGAAAAGATTCAAAGCTCCAGACAATGGCATGAAAAAGCTACCTTTTGCATCACTTGGATATCGCACCACGGTGTGCACATCGATCGGAGCAACCCCACACTTGTTGGTCTATGGATTTGAAGCTGTTATACCCGCAGAAGTAGAAATTCCTTCACTTCGGACAATTGTCAAAGCAGAAATTCAGGATAGTGAGTGGGTTAAGACTCGCATGGAGCTGTTGTTATTAATTGACGAAAAACGAATGGTCGCGGTTTCTCATGGGAAGTTGTACCAACAAATAATGGCCCACGCTTACAACAAGAAAGTGCGCCCCAGGCATTTCGAGGTCGGACAGCTTGTATTGAGGGGTATTCTCCCTCACCATCAGGAAGCTAAAGGGAAATTTGCTCCTAACTGGAAAGGTCCATACATTATCAGAAAGATACTGCCCAAAGGAGCATTATACATGGACGACATCGAGGGAGATGATCCCCAAGCAGCAGTGATTGCAGACGTAGTAAAAAGGTACTACTTTTGAACTCCCTGTAGTAATGATTCAGTCTGGTTGAAATGACGAAGGTTTTCCTTCCCGATAACCCAAACACTATCAACCCTTTGAACCGGTTACATTTCTTTGATCACCCTATTTGGAACCCGGATTTGCTAGAAAGAAAGATTAAACCCAGGTGGGCTAACTGTCTCCACAAAGTTTCAAAGGAAAGATACCCAAAGGTTCGAAAAATGGAAACCGTGGCAAAGAAATTGCAACCGAAAGGCCTACGAAGGAAAGATAAATCCGAAAGATTAGTTCTCCCGACCAACTAAAAAGGCAAAGTCTGGAAATCCAAAGGGCTTCTCAACAGAAGTGAGGTCGAGATCAAGCAATCAGGGACACAAAACCGACCACCGTTTCGAACTAACAATCGTGCTTTGTTTGAAAATCTTAAACAAGTGTAATCCAAAGCAATTGGATAAATAGCATATGCAACCGAAGCAAATACACAGGAGCTAAGAATAGCCTTGCAGCAATGATCAACCAAAAGGGAAGTTCCCTTTAAATCCTTTCCGTAGTTTTCATAAAAGAAAAGAAGAAAAAGAGAATCACACAAGTCATGGTAGCATAGGACCCCGATCCTTATCTCCAATCCTCCAAATCTAGGACCATATCCCCTAGCTTTCCCTAGCATAACCTGTGGACCTCCCTGGCATAACCCGAGGATCATTCTCCTTCCTCCACAGTATAACATGTGGCTCTCCCCGGCATAACATGAGGATCATTCTTCTTTCATTCCCAGACATAACCCGAGGGTTCTTTTCTCTTTACCGCTGGCATAACCCGAGGACCAGTTTCCTTCTATCCCCAGCATAACCTGAGGGTCTTTTCTCTCTTTCATTCCCCAGCATAACCTAAGGATTCCTTTCTTTCATTTCCCCGCATAACCTGAGAGTTCCTTTCTCTCTATCCCTAGCATAACCTGTGGACCTCCCCGGCATAACCCGAGGATCATTTTCCAGTCTCTCCAGCATAACCCGAGGGCCATTTCCCTTTTATCACCAACATAATCTGAGGATCTTTTTCTTTTCTCCCCCAATACGAGTCTTTTATTTGCATCCCGGCGTAACCGGGCGGATTCCCCTGACATAACCCAGGAGTCTTTTCTTCCCAAATCCCGGTGTAACCCGCGGATTCCCCTGGCATAACACAGGAGTCTTTTCTTTCCATCCCGCCATAACCCGCAGATTCCCCTGGCATAACTCAGAAGTCTTTTCTTTCCAAATTCCGGCATAACCCGGGGATCCACTTGGCATAACCCAGGAGTCTTTTCTTCCCAAATCCCGACATAACCTGCAGATTCCCCTGGCATAACCCATGCGACTTTTTTTTCCTATCCGGGTATAACCCGCGTATCTCCCTGTCATAACCCAGGAATCTTTGTCATGTCATCTCGGCATAACCCGTGGATTTGTCTTCTTTACCCCCAGTAGGGACTCTTTATTCCTATCCCGGCATAACCTGTGGATCCTCCTCTTATCCCCAGCAGGGACCCGTTTTCTTTCCCAGCATAACCTGGCAATCCTTCTAAAAGATACAAAATCTCGATTTTATTGTTCTCAATAAAGAAATAGCTTAGATATGTTTTGCAAATAACTCACGAAATTTTCCCTGTGAAAACTGGGGCATAAAATTTTGTTCATTTGTTTGTTTTGGTGTCCGAACAGGTTTTACCTCAAGACGTAGGATTCGAGATGATCGGAAGAGCGAATCTCAATCAAAAATAAAGGAAAAGAAGAAAAGAACAAAAAGAAGCAAATACAGAGTGATTGAAGAAGAAAGACGTGGACTGCTCAAATTTGATTCAACATCACAAGCCACGCATGTCCCGCTTTACCTCAATGCTGAAAAAAAAAACCAGGACTTACAGCTTATGAGCATCAAGATTTGGGTCGGGGTCCACAGCAAAATCGGTCATGACTCAAGATCAAGCTTCAAGTGATTTATAGATAGGGATCTTGTAACTCATAGTTGATAGGCATAACTAGCTTACGTTGATTTTTCTTTTGGTATAATAAGGAGATCAGCAAGCAGTAGCAGCAGCATCAGCAATGAAATCACAGCTCCTGGTAGTCCCAGCTACCAAAATACTCCAGAACTACACTGACCTGATTCCTTTATAGCCAAGGTAAGTAGGCAACCTTTGAAGCAGGGTTCTGTCAGACCGTTTTCAAAAATGCTTCTCATGGAATGCCAAGCAGGCAAAAATCTCTTAGTTGCTCAGTTATCTTTGCCCGAAAATCCTTCGTGTCTCCGAGCAATGAGGGACAGTTGTGAGCACGTGATTTTTGCCTCGCCTGAAATATTCGTATAACATTCATTAAAATTAGGAATATTCTTTTGTTATTTGCATTTTTAGGAATTAATTGCATAATTTTGTATTTTTTTTTGCATTTTAAATTGATATAATTCATAAAAATACAAAAGAAAGTACATTTGCATTTAGGACTCAATTTTATATTTTTTTTTAATTATATAAAATAATAAAAAACAAAAAAAAGGTATAATAATAACAACAACTAGTCATTTTTCTATATTTGTTTAGTTTTCCTTTTAAAACGAGGATTTAGGTTATTTTAGAAATAGATTAGTTTTAATTGTAGAGTTTAAATTTGGTCTTGTCTATTTTTATTTTAATTTTTGTACTTAATAAACTCTGAAAAAATGTAAAACAAAAAGAGGATTAATTAATTAAATAGAGAAAAAGAATAAAACAAATAAAAGGAAAAGAAAAGAAAGAAATAAAAATTTTAGTCTTCTTATTAGGAGACTCGAATTGGGCCACCTTATGTTTAAATATTCGAGCCCAAATTCCAAATCCACTTCAAAACCAACCTATTAACCTGCCCCAAACTCGGTCCAAATGGTCGACGCATGAAACAACGTAGTTTCCTCAGGATCAATCAGAGCCATTGATGATGCTTGATCGAACGAATGAGAACTGACTAGGTTTTTATCTATATAAATGTCGGATACAACCCCCACCCATCCACACCATCTCTCAAACACCCCTGATATTTTCGACATAACGCCACTACAAAACCACCGCTCCTCGCTGTTCGTCGACGGTCGGTCTTCAATTCACCCAAATTAACACCATTTGTTCCCCTTCTCCTTCCCTTTTTAATAACCCAAGTCTCAGCCTTCTAATCCCAGTCGATGGTGTCGAATATTTATTTAAAGAGGTGGTTGTTCCGCCGTCTACGGCGGCGCCGGCTCAGACGACCACAAAAAACACACCATAGATTTTCCTTTGCCTCATCTACCCAAATATGAACCCACTTTCTTCGAATCTCCCTCAAATGTCTCAAATTTCAAATTGAACACTGACCCCAAACCCTAATTTTTCAAAGATGTCGGAGTTCGTTCGATTTTGGACTATAATAGTCCTTAATCTTGTGTTTCTCATGGAAACACACGATTAAGTACAATTGCAGCCCGGATTTTTCAAAGCATGATCGGAATCCCTTTTATTTGATTATTCAGATATTTCTATCATTTTTCTGTTCTTATTGTTATTTTTTTTAGTATTTGTTCAATCAAATTAGTAGGTATTGTTGTAGTTTTCTATTCTCTATCTGTTTTTTTTATTTCTGGTTTAGTTATTCGTTTGATTAATCGTGTTCTAGGGATTTTGATATTAGTCCGAATTGTTTGGATAGGTTTATTTGGATAGGTTTTGATTTCTCCGTTTGTTATTCAAATTCTAATTTTCTTGTTGTTATTAGTTTTGTTTCAGTCATTGATTTCCTGTTGTTTATTAGTTAGTTTTTACTTAGTATAATTTATTTTGGTTATAGCTGAGAGTCCTCATTTAGGATAAAAGGGTTTGAGGTTTAGTTAATACAGAGTTTGTAATATCAAAATAGATCAGGCGTAATTTAGGTACTTAGAACTGGATAAAATGTTGTAAAATAAGCAAGAACACCCTAGACCATTCTAGAAAAGGATTAAAGTTACAATTCTACGACTCTAATGCAAAGACCTGAGGCACAAGTCAATCTTTTAGGGACTAGTTGAATAAAGTCTGAAAATAAAAGGGGGACTAATGGGTAAACACAGTAAAAAAGGGTTGCTCTAAAGTGTTGGCTATAAAAAGGCATCATAATGTCTTCATTAACAAGTTTTGAAGTTTGAAAAACCTGAAAAATTCTCTAGAAAAATTTCAGCCTCTTAAAGTTCTTTTAGATCTTAAATCTTTAGAAACATAAAAAAAAAAAGGTAGGTCGAGATCATCAACATTAGATCCTAGAGAGAAAGTTCCAAAAACAAAAATAGTTCTTAAATCCATCATTCACTGTTTCATCTATTTTCAGTAGCTGAAGATTATTTTCAAGCTTTGAGACTGATTGTGATATACCTAATGGAGCTCATTTTTATCATCATCCTTTAGTTCAACTTTGGTTTTGGTAGATTGAAGCTTATTTCGGGAAAAACTACTGCATCTTGCTTTGTTTCTCATGGGCTTTGACTTGGAATTGTTGGTTATCTGCTGAAGCTGCATCTGCTATTACACTGTTGCATAGCTAACTCTCCTTTTCCTTATTTTCACTCAAATTCCAGGTATTCCTTTGGCCTCACATGATACCTGAAGCATTAAATTCCAATGTATGACCAAACTTGAAGATCAATGATGAGTTATATGTTATTCTCTAGAATTTCTACTATTTTTAGTTAGATTGAATGTTCAGCACAGTGATGTATGTAAACAATACAGTCATGTGTAAATAATTGAATTTTTGGATTTTTATTTCTTAAGAGTCATAGTTAATTTGGTCCTGATTGTCATGACAATTTGAACTTGAGTGTAGAATAGGGTGTTGGCTAGAAATTGGATTCAACAGTAGCATGCACTCTCGTATTAATGTAGAAATAGGTGTATTATGTAATTTACATTCACCTATTTGCCATATGCCTGCTAAAATGTGAACTCTAGGAGTTAACAATAATTTAGTATTAGTTTTTGCACTGCATTAGCTTGAGGTTCCATTAATTGCTTTCATTGTTATCAAACTCTGGATTAAGTATGTTGTTATATCAATGAGTTGAATAACGCAATGAGATTAGAAGTCAAATTGTGTCTCGCCTGTGATTTAAATATTTCTTGCAGTTTCTTTGTTTTAAAAAAAATCGTTAGGTCCACAAAAATGAGATTTGGGCTCATTCAGGAGCCCAACATTCCAGGGTTTATATCAACAACCCACTAAGGCTAATAGATTTTGCTGAACAACTTCTTGTGAAAACTGACTAGGCTTTCTTCTTGGGCCAGTAGCCCAATATACTGAAGCTCGAATACATATTCAATGCGTTAATTTAATTTTACAATGAAGCTTGGGCTTTCGAGTTAGGTAGCAAGTTCAAGTTAGAAGGGTCTTCCCTTTATTTGAATCTAGATTTCAACACAAGGCTTGAATTTTGTAATATTAATTAATTAAGTCTAATTAGAGATACATCTTATAGAAAATCCTAGTTTGTTTTAGGCCGACCTTGAATAATAAATTGAGGTGTGTCGCGCTAGACGAAATCCACAAATTGCATGGCCCTCTTTAAATGTTTATATTAAAATACTTAGAAATTTGGGACATGTTGTTTAGAAAACTTCACAGCTTCCTGCAACGATAATAACACGTTAGTTGCTTTAGGCGCGTCTTTAATAATTTTACCTTCTTAAATACGGGTGTGCGTTTTGTGTCACCCAAATCCAAATCCCAAAATATCAAAATAAAATGTGTTTTGGATCCAGGTGAATTTCATGTGACGTGATCCAAAGGCATATTTTAAACGACGTTCATATTCCTAAAATTCAGTTAATAGCGGTAGACAATTTTAAAATTGCACTGTAGGATGAACATGTATAAAAATCATAGTTTTAGCCAGATGTAATAGTTTAAGCGACCGTGCTAGAACCACGGGATACGAGGGTGCCTACCACCTTCCCTCGGGTCAACAGAATTCCTACATAGAATTTTTGGTTCGCATACTCCTTTTGGGCAGTCGAAATTCTCCTCGATCTGGGGTTTAAAATAAACCAGTGACTTGGGACACCAAAATCCAAGCCTATCCCAAGTGGCGACTCTAAATAAATAAATAATCTCATTTCGAATAATGTCACTTTAATTGAAAAAACTCCCTTATACGTTTATCCTTTGGGGTAGCCGTGTAAAAAGGAGGTGTGATAGAAGGCTAGAATGGACTTACAAGAATATTGCAGGCGGCCTGAATTACACTTGCAGTAGCAAACGATGGTAATTTATTCAAGCCCAAAGCAAGTTACACATTCACTTTGGAGGAAACACGGCAGTTTTGTGATTGGGTAACGAAATTGAAGATGCCCGAGGGTTATGCGTCGAATTTTGGGGAAAAAGTTGATATGGTGGTAGGGAAGTTGAGCCACTTGAAAAGTCATGACTGTCATGTTCTCATGGAGATCTTAGTACCTATTGCGTTTTGTGGTTTTCTTGAAAGAATCCGGAAACCCATCACGGAGATTATTTTGTTTTTCAAAGACTTGTGCTCTTCCACATTAAGGGAAGAAAACCTAAGCTAGATGGATCAGAATATTCGTGTAACTTCTTTTAAGATGGAAAAGATATTTCCATGTGGGCTTTTTGATGTGATGGAACACCTTCCAATCCACCTTGTACACGAGGCACGACTTGGAGGGCATGTTCAATGCAGATGGATGTATCCCTTTGAGAGGTAATATTATAGTCCATATATAATTTTCTTTTTTATTTGAATGTTCTTGGCTAACCTGAAATTATGTACGACAATTGGAAAATGCAAATAATTTGTTAAGTAGAGGAATAGAGTTGAAGAATTTATATGCGAAGCTTATCTTGCAAAGGAAACTGCTCATTTTTGTTCGTATTATTTTGAGAGTAATGTGCCATGTGCTAGGAATAGGCCCAACAGGCACACGGTCGACCTTAGGAATGATCCATTATATCCGCCTATGTCCATATTCAATCAACTAGGCCGATGTTCTAAGGATGGTAGAAAGAGAAGTTTGAGTGATATAGAGTTCAAGTCATCTACACTTCATGTGTTGCTAAATTATCCCGAAGTAGTACCATTTGTCAAGTAAGTATTGATTTAATAGTTATCAAAATATAAAATTTACTGTGATTACATCTCAATGCAACTACTAAAAATATTTAATGTGTCATAGTCACTTCGTGGGTCAATTTGGCTATGATGTTGTATATACGGCATTTGATACGTGGTTCAAACAATTTGTAAGTTTATCTTTAAATTATTCTAACACTCTGTAGGTAAACAATATTTGGAAGTTATCTAACTTATGAATTTTGTTAACAATATGTAGGTAAATGATCCAAATAATGGTGTAAATCAATTTTTGAAAGATATATCTTGGGGACCTGGGGTTGAGGTCACAACATATTCCAAGTACCTTGTGAATGGTTATAAGTTTCATACAGAGGATCGCTCTAAAAATAAAAAAAAGCAACAACAGTGGAGTGTGGGTTCAAGGTGGTGGTGGCAACCAAGTTCGAGATATTGATTATTATCGTGTGCTCAAAGAAATAATAAAACTAGAATATACAGGTTGGCCAAAAAAGAAATTGATACTCTTTAGATGCAAGTGGTTTAACCCAAATCCAACAAGAGGTACGAGAGTACACAATCAGTACAACATAATTGAGGTTAATCACACGAGGGAGTATGATCGCTATTATCCTTTCATAATTGTACATAATGTTAGGCATGTGTATATGCTCCTTATCCATTTCGGCGGAATAAGTCCGATTGGTGGGTTGTAATCAAAACTAAGCCTGTAGGTAGGGTCGAAGTCGAGAATGTGTTGGATGTTGCACATCAAAGCGATATCTCCAGTGTTCACCAAATAGTGGACAAACTTTTAGAAAATGATGTAGAACATCCTGAACATATATTGGAAGAAGTTGATATAAATGAAGTAACAATTATAGAAAATGAGGAAGAAGAATCAGCTGATGAAGCTCAAACTAGTGAGGAAGTAGAATACGTCGATGAGCTTTAAAAAGTTGGTTTCTTCAATAACTCTTGTTTATAGATAGTTTCTTTATATGTTTCAATCTAAATATGTATTATATTATGCATATGAAAGGCAAGGGTCGAGGTAACAATGAAGGTAGTAGTTCTCGAGGTCGAGAAAAGGCTTGGAAACCAAAGAGGAGGGTAGAAGATACTACTCATTAATCTTTTCCACCCTTTTCTGTTGTGTCTATGTCTATGGCACAGCCTCTGCCCCAGGGCTATTCTGAGCTGCCACAGCATGTCATGCCTACACCTTCGTGCAGACCCCGGGTATTTCATCACAGAGCCATAGGACTATGCGTCCGACATACAGTCCACCTACCTCACTACCACATGGACCACAACCAGCAGCATCACATGAATCGCATCGATCCATGTTACAACCACATGGATCACAGCCATCAGTGTCACAGCCACTCGGGTCACAACAGTTAGTGTCACAGCCACTCGGGTCACAACAGTTAGTGTCACATCCACCTGCGATCCATGCAGCTATGTCGCAGTCACAGGGCTCACATCTATCTTCATCAGGGACCACATATTGGAAGCCTTCACCTGCGAGATAGTAGCTCTGACCTCCTTACTCCTTCCACACTTGCCTCTGATATAAATATTTCGGACGATGATGCTAATGATGCTGCTGACGAGGAGGTGCATTATGATCAGTATGGCAGGATCATCACAATCCCTGAGGGTGATGGGTAAGAGTTATTTGTTATTTTTATGTCTACTTTTTTGTACAGTTTTTACTAAGATATTAATTTGTTTTATTTATTATATTGCAGGTTCATCCCAAGTAATATCACTATGATGATAATCACCAAAGCAACCAGAAAGCTTTATGATGCCCCTTATGCGTCTTGGCGTGAATTCCCATTCTCATTGATGGGGGCAATTTTCAATGAAGTTAAGGTATAAATGTTCTTTTATGAAGTATAATTATTTATATTTATGATATTTCCATATAATATTTAACTTTGAAATACAGAGCAAGTGTGTATGGGAACACCAGTATAGCGCGGACGTGGCTACAAATTTTCATCAAAAAGCTCGCAAGCGGTTGTCGCATACTTTCTCCAAAGCTAGACAGATGAACCAGAAGCCTGGCTGGTTGCTTAAGAATTTATGGGATGATTTGCAAAGGCAATGGCTTACTGCAGAATTCTTAGAGAAGAGCAGAAAAGGAAAGAAAGCTCGCACATCTGAGACGGGAGGATCCTTGCACACTGGAGGTGCAGTCAGCCCGGGGACAATAAAAATAAGAATGGTACGTAATTGCTTAATTTATTTTAATTTTTAAAGTTTATCTATTCTATTTATTAATTAAAATTTATGAGTTTTCAGGAAAAGAATTTGGGTCGTACGATGAACCAAGATGAGCTATTCAAAGAGACTCATATTGTCAAGAAGAAGAAAGAGACGAATCAAGAAAGGTGGGTCGAGGGACGAGCCTCGACTGTACATGTAAGTTTTCACTTTTCATTAAGTATTTTCATTTACTTTTATACAAATTTTGAACTACTAATTCAATTTACTTTTCCTTATAGGATCGCTTCACAGCTCAAGTTGAGGAATTCATACGCAGCTAGCCACCTATGAGTCGGGCGTGCCAATCCAACTTTCGGCCGAGGATGCTGAAAGACTATGGATGCAGGATGCAGGCTGTCCAAAATGGAGGAAGGTATACAGCCTTCCTACTAAGAAATTTCATCACTATAGGTGTGGAATGCAAGGAATAGGGACTTCCTTGCAAGCCGAGCAATTTGATGGGGAGAGCCTATCCGCTATGTGGGAGACTGTGACAAAGCTCACATCCGAGCTAGAAGCGTCCAAGGAAAGAGAAAAGCTTAGAGATGCTCAGTTCATTGGCGTGGTCGCTCAGTACCAGGGCATGCAAGAGCATATCAGAAACCTCCTAGCTTCTGGATCTTTTCCGATTCCCCGCTCTCGGCCATCATCGCCAAAGGCTGGCAGTCCCCATACTCGTTCCTCCTGTCCTCCGAGTGGTCGTTCCTTCCGTCCTCCACGTGATCATTCTTCCCGTCATCAACAAGTAGGCCCTTCTCAATACTGTCATGATTATGAAAGTTCATCAGACGGTGATGATAATGATGTACCAAACACTTATTGAATTTTGGACAATTTGAACTAGTCAAATACACTCGGTTTTTGATTGGGTTGTAATAAGAGTTAACTTAGTTTGGTAGTTCTATTGAACTTTACACTTTGTTGGTTTTAATGTAGCTTTTAATGTTATTTTTGTGTTGTTGTTGTGTTGTTGGGTTGTTGTTTGGTATTGTTGTTGGAATTATAGTTGGAATTGTTGTTGGTGTTGCTTGTTAGAGTTTTGGTATGACTGGCAGGTGGTGTAGCTGCCAAAACAGACAGTTTCTGCCAAAATAATACACAGAAAAGCAACCAACTTTGGTTTTTATTTGATCGCTTTTCATTTTAAAAAATAATTTTCTGGAGAATAACGACCAGCATTGGTCGCTATTTACCCAGATTTCTACAAAAAGCGACAAAACTTGGTCCCTATTTCATTAAAGAAATATAATTTATGGTAATATAGCGACCAACGTTGGTCGCTTATTTTTAAAAAATAAATTAAATTCATCAATTTAGCGACCAACCTTGTTCGCTATTTTAATAAAATAAATAAACAATTGAATAAAAAAGTGACCAACCTTGGTCTCTAGTTTCCAGATTTTAAAATATAATATTTGGATTAGAGACCAAAGTTGGTCGCTTTGTAATGATTAATAATAAATAAAAAAATATATTTTATATTTAGAGACCAACTTTGGTCGCCAAATTTATTTATTAAATTAATAAAGCGACCAAAGCTGGTCTCTATAGTTAAAATCCGGAATATTTGATCCATTTACCTTAGAGACCAAAGTTGGTCGCTAATTAACGACCAACTTTGGTCCCTAAATAAAAGAGACCATCGATATCGCTACCAGGCCTGTTTGGTCGCTTTTTGGTCACTTCTTAACCTATAAGCGACCAACTTTAATCATTATTTTCGATCGCTTTTGCCCGAATTTCTAGCCGTGCTTATTTCATGTTTCTTGCTACGTTGTGAATCTTCCTTCTATATTGTTTTCCAATTTCTTGAGTGATGATGATGAAGAAGCCTTGAAATAATTATAATTTAAGTCTCATCTCAGTTGATATTTTGTGTTAACAAACATCTTATTATGTTTATAATAGCTTACTATCAAAGATCTTTCCCTAATGCTTGATGCTTTAGTATCAGTTCAAAGGAATATTTTGTTATTTGTATGTAACAGGAATATTATTAATGTGTACCAAATATTGTGTAGAATTTGGTGCCTTTATGAGAAGTCCTAATACATATATTAGAATATTGCCAATAATCCAAGTTTCCATCATCTTCCTTAATTAGTTATTTTTGTAATGGATATGCGTCTTTTCATGACTTTGATGTATGAATAATCAAAGCATTTACACGTTTAATAAATAATAATATTTTTATGCTCCATTGTGTCTACCGTATTTTTCAAGTAAAATTTTCTTATGAAAATTATATTTAATATTTTTCGCGTAACGCATGATATGAATATTAGTACACTATAAAAGTCAAGTTTTTTCGGAACCGATTTTTATGTTATCAATTATTGTAGTGAGATTTGACTGAAAGTATTAAAGGTCTGTTAGTTTTGAGGAAATTTTTTTTTGAGCTTGTCCACTAATGATAAAGACAAATTTAGCGCCAAATTCAAATAGAGAGCAAATTTATTTTAGAGAAAAAGATATTTTATAGCCGCCCAAAATTTTATTAACCCATATTTGAAGTTACCTTTAGGCCCAATTTATTAATAAGTTGTATCCATATATCCTAATGTACATCTCTTCCAAAGATTACCTTTATTCACATGATATTTCTAGCGGATTTGCATTTATACCTAATTTTTGGGTCATGTTTTAATTTATATCTGCTTTACAAAAAAAAGTGCAAGAGTAATTATTTTTCGGCCAACTTCAGAAGTACGGGCCTGAAGTACTATAATTCTATATCTGAAGTTTGAACTTCAGAATGTTTGCCTAAAATCTAGCCTTATCAAAGAAAAACTTCAAATATTTTTGGCTGAAGTTTGGTCTGACTTGCAAAGGCAATCACGCAAACTTCAGTTAATAGTGCAATGACAAACTTTAGTTCAATAAAACTACATCATGTTTTGGCTAAAATTTTTGTTTTATATTTATTGAACTTCAACGTTTTAGGAGCTGAAGTGTCTTTTGTGTTTGCTGAACTTCATCGTTCTAGGATCTGAAGTTTCTTTTGTATTTCCTAAACTTTAGTATTCTAGGCGCTAAAATTTTGTTTATATTTATTGAACTTCAACATTTATAGAAGCTCATACAATAAGGCTATACATATACAAGAATATCAATAGTTTGGTTCAATATGCAAAAAAGGGCAGATTATAAAGAATGATAACATATTATAGATGAAGACAAAAATTACATATAAACACTAATATTTTACACCTAAAGATTCCTATCTTTGGTCACTATTCGAAGCAAGCGATTTCATTGGTAAATGCCTATGGGTTGTATTATAGGTAGATAAAGACGAAAACTTTTGAGTTAAAAAATTATAAATAACAGTATTATAATTATTGGATATAGCAGCACGAACAACAATAAAAAAATTCATCCCTATAAATTGAAGCTTCATAGCAACATCAATAACAACAGAAAAAGAAAGAAAGAAAAAGAAGAAAGATGGTTGAAATTGTTTAAAAATTAAGTACAAATTAATTTTTTTTTTAAATAAGTATAAATTAAATCTAAACGACGAATAAGGTGCCCGTATAATTTTTATGATATTTGTCTTTCTTTCTTTGTATCTTATTTACGTATTTCTCTTCTCAAGACCACTTTCATTCCTATCTTATTTCTTTTTATCAAATTAAATATAGGCACTTTTCTTCCTCCATATTCTCTTTTGCTTCATCTTTTTTACTCAACCACTCCGCTACTGCTCCGTCGATCTTTCTCTTTCATATCTACCGCCATTGTCCACTATCAAAGCCGATGGTCAGCAACTCATCAATATATAAAGAGTTTTATTTTGTAGTTTTTTTCTGTACAAATTAGTATAAATATTCATGCGATGCAGGGATAATTTGACAAAATATAATTTTATAAATTATGATTTACTATATCTTACTAACTTAATAAATATTAATTATATTTTATTATTTAATATAGTGTGCAAAAATATAATAGAATTTATGCATAATTAAACGATACACATTATATAGTAATCAAATAAAAATTTTGATCCTTTTTATTTTTATTATTGAAATTAGCGAGTACTTAGAATTATTGATAATTTTCTTGAGTGTTATTTATTTATCTTTTATTTTTTAATTTATTTAAAATATAAATATCATAAAATTATCTCTATCCCCCCTGTATTCGTATATTCCTTTCTATTGTAATACTTATTTGATTAGAACTCTGAAGTTAATCGTGCTTGGGTGAGAGTAGTATTAGGATGGGTGACCCCCTGGGAAGTCCTCGTGTTGCATCCCTCTTTTACTCCAGTTGATCAAGTCAGTATTATACGGGATGCAATCCTACTGGTCGCAAATTTTCCTTCTACCCAAAAAGGTAATGAAGATGATCGAGGCAACCTGTAGAACTTTCTTGTGGACTGGAGTAGCAAATGTGTCAAAGAAAGCGTTAGTAGCATGGAACACTATCCGTCTACCATTTAGTGCGGGGGGCCTAAATATGCTGAATTTGCCAATATGGAATAAGGCGGCCATCGCTAAACATCTGTGGGCCCAAACAATGAAGAAGGAAAGCCTGTGGGTCAAATAGGTGCACACATACTACATTAAAAACTTGGGTGTGAAGGAGGTACCAACTCCAAAAAATGCGGCCTGGGCAGTTAGGAAGATTTTTGAGACTCGATCATTGATCACAAATCTACAAGGAATTCAAGGGGATCTGGAATGTAGATTGCAATTGCTACAAAAAGATGAACGATTTAGCATTAAAAAACTCTATCTTTTGCAAATCAATACTCAAAAGTACACTGGAAAAGCATTATACTACAGACAAAACTCCACCCACGATTCAAATTTATTGTCTGGCTAGCTCTGCACGGAAGACTAGCAACAGTGGAGAGACTAATGACTGTTGGGATGCAGATCCCACAACAATGTGTATTGTGCAGGCAAGTGGATGAATCCTTTGACCATCTCTTTTTTACTTGCCCGACAGCTTGGGAGCTATGGAATAGACTGCTAGTCAGGTTGCGCTACCATAGGGGCATAAATGATTGGAATAGCGAAGTACGATGGATCAGCAACATTGCTAAAAGGAAAAACGGGCGTGCTGAAATTACTACCAGTGTTTTTGGGATACTTGTATACTATCTATGGCGAGAAAGAAACAAGATCAGATTCCAGGGCGGAAGAATGGATATAAATGCTATATGCAAAGAAATAGCAGTCCACATACATATACAAGGAAACTCTTGTAAACACTGGAAGACTGAATTGCGAAGACTGGATAGCTACCCTTAGATATTACTGTATGTATAAATTATGGAAGTGAAACCACTATAGACTGAGTGAGAAAAGTAGCTGGTCAGCAGCGACCCTATTTGTAAAATGTTATGTTACTATATGAAATGAAGTTTATTTAAAAAAAAAAAATTTGTAGTTTATTAAAAATTTAAATAAAGTAGTATTGTTAACTAAATTATCATTTTGAATTCATGAAAAGTGTATATATATATATATATATATATATATATATATATATATATATACATACTTTTAGTATCTTTATATCTTCATTTTTTTCATTTAAATAGAAAGTTTATTTATTTTATTTTATTTTTTAGTTTAAAATAATTTTAAAATTCTAACTTAAAACTAATCACCAATTTGAGTTGGTAGTTTTTTTTTCCTTTCCTTTATATATATTTCCATTTTTTATTATATCTATTTTATTTTATTTTAAAATATTTTAAAAGCTCTAATTTAAAACTACTCTCCAATTTGAATGAGTATTTTTATTTTCTTTTTTCTATTATAGCTAATAATAAGATATATGTATTTATAATTTAAATAGAATAACGAACTAATTAAAAATTAAAATTCAAGGTTTACAGTTAGAAAGGGAGTAACCAAAACTACTTCCGAACTTGAGTATGTAGTGTTTTTTTGTTTTATTTTTTAATATTTTCTCTTTTTTACTGTAGCTAATTTCATTTTTTTCTTAGTTTTAGTTTTTTTTTATTTCAAAATAATTTGAATATTCCAATTTGAAACTACTCCCGTTTGAAAAATGTCACTTGAAAAGTATTTTGTCCTAAAAATGTCACTTGACTTCTTTTAGTTTTCATTTGTTGAAAGTCATTTTTTTCGTTTTTATTTTAAAATAATTTTAAAACTCCAACTTGAAACTATTCCTAAATTTGAATTGGTATTTCTTTTATTTATATATTTCCTTTTTTACTATGGCTCAATTTATTTTTTATTTGTTCTTTTTTATTTTAATATATTCTTAAACTTGAAACTACTCCCCAATTTGAATGAGTAATTTTTTTTTCGCTTTTTATAGTTAATTATAAGATATCTATATTTATTTATTCAAATAGTGTAACCAATTAATTTAGAAAAAAATTAGTTAGATAGGTATTTTTTTTCTTGATAAAACTCCAACTTGAAATCTCCCCCAATTAAATTGGTAATATTTATTTCTTTATTTTCGATTTTTATTTTAAAATAACTTTAAAACTCCAACTCGAAACTACTTTCCAACTTGAATAGATATTTTTTTTATTATTAATATTTTCTTTTTTTACTATAGCTAACTTAACTTTTTCTTATTTTTCAATTTTTTATTTTAAAACAACTTTAAACTCCAGCTTGAAACTACTCCTAATTAGATTGAGTAGTTATATCTTTTTTATATTTTCGTATTATAATATAGCTAATTATATGCTGTCTATATTTATAATTCAAATAGAGTAACCAATTAATTAAAATATTTAAGAAGGTTTTTTCTTAGTTAAAAAGGTATTTTATTTTGTCTTAATAATGCCACATTTAATAATTAATATTTTCTTTTTTTTATTGTAGCTGATTTAATTTTTTTATTTTTTTATTTTAAAATTACTTTAAGAAGGATTTTTTAGTAAAAATAGTAGTTTATTTCGTCTTAATAATGCCATTTTTAATTATTAATATTTTTGTTTTTTAATTGTCGCTAATATAATTTTTTATTTATTTTTTAAATTTTAAAATAATTTAAAATTTCAATTTGAAACTAATCCCCAATTTGAATGAAAGTTAATTTTTTTATATTTTTAGTTTTTATATAATTAATTATAAGATATCTATATTTATTAATTCAAATAAAGTAACTAATTAATTCAAAATTTAAAAAGTTTTTTTAGTTAAAAAATTAGTTTATTTATCTTAATAATGTCACTTGGCTTTATGTGGTTACGTCATTTATCTTAATAATATGCTTTTGATCCTTTTTTTATTATATATAGATATTTGCTGCTGCTTCTTCTCTTTTGTGTGCATGTGACTGGTACTTCTTTATTATCTTTCTGAAGTCCTATGGTGTTTTGTAAGTAAAGATATTTTGAAGTGGGTATTGTTGGAGGGTTGAGATTTTTAATGATGGTTCAAAGATACAAGTATAATTTCTTATTAATTTTTTTCATATAAAACAGTATATAAAATTTTATACACTGTTATATATATATATTGCATTTTGTATAAGGATTTGCTTATAAAAATTGTATATAAATGGTTATACAGTGTATAAATATTGTATAAGCACTATCATACATAAAAACATTTGTATATACAATGTATTGTGCATTTTTCAGTGCATCCCTAAGGTATCACTAGTGTATCCCGAGTATTTTTTATATACAAAGGGTATACTATTTTACAATGTCTAAAAATATATATTATTTAACAACGTATAAAATATACTCTCTCTTTTCCAGTTAATGTGAACCTATTTACTTTTTGGTTCGTTCCAAAAGTAATGAACCCTTTCTAAATTTAGTAACAATTTAGCTTAAAATTACAACTGTACCCTTAATGAGAAGCTTTTATAACCACACAAATACTCCGAGCCTCATTTCGACTTATTTAGGACGACTTATTTATAACGTGTTTTAATTCTTTGCCAGAGCAAACAACAAAAACAGGCAATCGGTAATAATGTAAAATACTTGTAAAAATAAATACAGTACTAAGGAATATAGTGCTTCTTCTAAGGTTCTTGGGGTATATTGGTCAGGCATAACTCACCTAGTAGCAAAGGAAACTCTTTCAATCCAAGCTGAAGAAACCCTACTATTTTGAAAGACCGCCAATTTTTATTGAATCAAAACTAGCAAAAGACGGTGAAGGATTTAGTTTGCTTTGTTAAATATTTAAGTGACGACGTTTGTAATATGCTTGTCTGTATAGTCAATCAAAATATCTTTGGGGACATCACTCTGTCTAAGGGTGTACAAAGGAAATCGATAAATCGTATCGATCTAATAATTCGAATCAAATCGAGAAAAAAAAATTGATTATGGTTTGGTTTGATTTGGTTTAGTGTTGGAAAAAAAAACCGATCATAATTGGGTTGGTTTGATTTTAACTAAAGAAAGTTAAACGATAACCAAACTAACCCGACATTACATATAGTGAAATTTTAGATATATTTAATACATAAATATACTTACTACATCAACATCAATATACCCAGTAAAATCCCTAATGAGATCTGAGGAGATAAGAGTATACGCAGACCTTACCCCTACCCAGAAAAGGGCAGAGAGGCTATTTCCGGGAGACTCTCAGCTCAACAGGAGAAGCAATACTATCAAAAGGAAATACGAAAAAAGATATGTAACAACAAAAGATACCAGAAAGAAAAAAATCGCAGCAAATAAGTGAAAGGACGATAACACAAAACTATGCAAAACAACAATGTGAATAAAACAAAGACCACTAACAAACCTAAGCGAAACTCTATTAGACTACCCAGTACAAAGAGGGAAGAACTCTCGACTACCCCCTAGCCTACCACCCTAATGCTCGGCCTCCACATGTTCATATCAAGAGCCATATCCTCGGAAATCTGAAGCCGCTTGATGTCCTGCCTGATCACTTTGCCCCAATACTTCTTAGGTCGTCCGCTGCGTCTTCTCATACCTGCCAAAGTCCCGCTCACACCTCATAACCGGTGCATCTAGGCTTCTCCGCACGTGTCGGAACCATCTAAGTCGCGCTTCCTTCATCTTGTCGTCCACGGAAGCCACACCCACCCTCTCCCGAATATCTTTATTTTGAATCTTATCAAGCCTAGTGTGCCCAAACATCCATCATAACATCCTCATTTCTGCTGCTTTCATCTTCTGGATATGTGAATGCTTGACTGGCCAACACTCAACTCCTTACAACATGGCCGGTCTAACCACCGCTTTATAGAACTTACCTTTGAGTTTTGATGGAACAATATAGTCACACAGGACTCCAGACGCTGACCTCCATTTCACCCTCTGTTTCACCCACCTCACCCCAATACGGTGCGTAACATCCCCGTCGATCTCTCCATCTCCCTGAATAATTGACCCTAAGTACTTAAAACTTTCTCTCTTGAGGATGACCTGTGAGTCAAGCCTGACGTATATTTATTGAGGTATTATTTCAAGGTTGGACTTAAAACTTTTGAATGTTCCAATAAGTTTTATAGCCATTAACATTAGTAAATTAAATAGTGCTAACAAAAGCCCAAACCAAAATCAAATCAATACTAATGCTAATAAGAGACATTCAACTCAATACGACGAACGGGAATGTATTGAATATCTATGTTTTGTTTTACAATAATTTAGATACATAATAAATATTTATTTTTTCTTTAGCGTTTAGTCATGTAATTAATACTCCCTTATTAGTCTACTTATTTTAGCATGATTTAGTACTTTTTGATTATGTTTATTTTTATTATGACCTTTTAACTAGCGATATTACATAGTTTATTGTCTTTATTGTTCAATATTTTAGAATAATGCCATGAAATATTTTATATTTTGTATTATTTTCTTAGAAAACACTTTATATAGTTGTATCTTACTAGGACTAAAGAAATATTTTGGGCACAATTTATATTGTTTTACGAAGATTTTACCGGGCGAAAAAACCCGAATTAACCTAAAAACCCTACAAAATAGAGAGTGAAAAATTCAAATTTTATTGGTTTGGTTTGGTCATTAGATATAATAACCAAACACAATTAATTTGGTTTGAAAATTATAAAATCCGAATCAACCTGACCTATATACGCCCCTATCTCTACGGGATTCAAAATTTTGAACATGCTCTAATATTAATATTAGGGGTGTACATAGACCGGGTTGGTTCGGATTTTACAATTACCAAACCAACCAATTGTGTCGGGTTATTAAATCTAAAGATCAAACCAAACCAATAAATTCGGGTTTTTCAATATCGGTTTTTCTCGGATTTTTTCGGGTTTTCGGGTTATTCGGGTTTTTTCGAATTTTTTCCGGTAAAATCTTCGTAGACAAAATATATAACGTATGCTCAAAATATTTCTTTAATCCTAGTAAGATACAACTATATAAAGTATTTTTCAAGAAATAATACAAAATATGGGATATGTCATGACTCATGACATTATCCTAAAATATTCAACAATTAAAAATAATAAAATTATGTACTATAAATATTGCTAACTAAAAAGTCATAATAAAAATAAACATAATCTAAAAACACTAATTCATGCTAAACTAGATAGACTAATGTGGCAGTATTAATTATATGCCTAAAAGCTAAAAAAAAAAAATAGGTTATGTATTTTTATCTAAATTATTGAAAAATAAAAAATAGACATTTAATACATTCTCGTTCGTAATATTGAATTGAAGGTCTTTTGTTAGCATTAGTATTGATTGCTAGCATTATTTAATTTACTAATATTAATGGCTATAAAACTTATTGTAGCATTCAAAAGTTCTAAATCAAACCTTGAAATAATACCTTAGAAGATAAAATTATGAAATTTTTTAAGAAATATTTATAAATTACATTACAATAAGTATATTTATATATTAAATATATCTAAAATGCTATATATGTAATGTCGGGTTGGTTTGGTTTCGGTTTGACTTTCTTTAGTTAAAACCAAACCAAACCAATTATGGTCGGGTTTTTTTTTTCAACACCAAACCAAGTCAAACAAAACCATAGTTGGGTTTTTTTCTCGGATTATCGGGTTGGTGGGGTTTATCGGTTTTCTTTGTACACCCCTAATTAATATAATATTTCTCAAAAAATACTACTAGTACAATAAGATTTAAGAAAAAAGATACGTATGTTTACGCATCATCACTTTGCCTATGTAGTAGAGATACTCTGATGGTGGCTGAACCAGAATCCATGCCTATATTGTCTTCAACACACGTTTCCTCTTTAGCTTTTCCCCACATCACAGAGTAGAAACCCAACGCTATAATCGTTCCGCCAATTACACTGCAAAATATTAGTATTTTATTCACAGAGCAATTAGTCATCAATTAATTAATTAATTAATTAAAGACTAAAAGAAGCAACTAATCTTCAAGTTTATGCATGAAGGAGAATTACTAACTTTCCAACATGAAGAACATCACCAAGAAAAGTAACCCCCAATATTACAGCAGCTACCATTCCAAGTGGCTTAATCATTACAACAAAAACTGGTCCCTTTTTCTTTAACGCCCAAACAAAAATAAGACTTCTAAGGAATACCATTAAAATTGCCTGCAAAAAAAACATAAAATAAGCTCTTTTTGTTAGTGTTAAGTGCATCCATCTTTTCCACTCCATATATCTATAATAGAACAACTTATTTTTAGGTACGAGGATCATACACATTTAATTTTATGCTTCGATTCTAACATAGATTTCTTAATTTTTATATATAATTAATATTTACATATTCAAAAACTAATTATGAATTCAAACTTTTTAATCGTTAATAATCTAAAAAAGCTTGAAAATTTTCATAGTCAAGAGAACTTTTTTTGACTCAAATCGGATAACTTTAAAATGCACGATATGAGTTATAATGGCGCAGTACTAATAAACTAGTTTATTTAGTATAAAACTGATCGGATGGTCCTCGCTACTTTTAATAAGCAGCAGTTTAATTAACTATCACGACAAGAGGGGTTGCTCTGATGGTAAGCAACCCCCACTTCCAACCGAGAGATTGTGAGTTCGAATTTCCCCAAGAGCAAGGTGAGAAGTTTTTGGATGGAAGGATGTCGAGGGTCTATTTGGAAACAGCCTCTCTACCCAAGGGTAGGGGTAAGATCTGCGTACATACTGTCCTCCCCAGACCCCATTAAGTGGGATTATACTGGGTTGTTGTTGTTGTTGTTGATGTTTAATTAACTAACTATCACCTGATATGAATATATTGGAAATGTTGGCCTAAACTTTTAGATTGTAATTAAACAGTATATGAACTAGAATTTTCTTCATAAGTTAATTACTTACAGCGTAACAAATAGTAATCAACTCCAAATCTGGCTTAAGTCTCCAAGAACTTGGATTTGGCTCAGCAATTAAGCCAACCACAGCTGACATAATTGTTACTAAGCCACAAGTAACTGTTGTCACCATAAATTCTTCTGGAAAATCATTTATAATCCATGCCTGAACATAAAATGATATAATCTCGGCATTAAAAATTAAACATTTTATACTATCATTATTTAAAAATTAAACTCGGTGAACAAATTACCTGGACGATGTATAAGAGTGCCAGCAAGAAATTAGCAGCACCAAGAAGAAATCCTCCAAGGATCCAATTTGATTTAGAAGTGATGAGAAGTTGATGAAAATATTTAGGAAATTTTGATTTATTGAAAAAAATGGGAGGGCCTCTATAAAAAGTCATAAGCAGTGCCCCAATTAGTAATGTAATTGTCCCAATAAACTTTGCCAGACTGCTTTTCACTTTCAATCCTAACTTTTCCATCCTGCTCATAAGACCAAATTAATATTGCCCAATGTCACAAAATAATACATACTATAGTGCAGAAGAAATAGAATAATCTATTGACAAACGAATACGAAACAATTCTGTTACAAACTTTAGAATTTTAAGTTTTGTACAATGACATTATACAAATAAATTAATTAAAATATGAGGTTACATGCAGTCTTGCACCAACAGAATAATTATTTATTAAACACATGTTCTAATAACATAGAAAATAATTTTCTTTTGTTTAATTATTTGGTGTCTCAGACTAATCTAGATTTGCAAATAGTACTATGAGAGATTTTAACGTATTCTATCCAGGAAGACTTTATTCTTAAGGCTCGACGAACAGCTAGTCAAGGGTAAAAGCACAGCTACCATTCACTAGGTGGTGAAAAAGAAAATTAATTGCTTGATATAACATGTTAAAATACATATTTTTTGTTTTTTTATTTTTCGACAAGAGGAGAAATTCGCAGGCGTTATAATGTTTGTCACAGTCTCTGTCCTTCGGGTAAATACTTTAAAACGAACACTTTATGCACACTGGATCAGTTAAGCTTCTCTTGTGTAAGAATGTGCAAACCACACAAAAAATATATATCGCACTAGGGAAGCCATGTGCGAAAAGTTCGCCCCAAAATACATTGAGGGGAATCTATCCCAAATCATCCGCACTGATGACCGCCCTCCTGGGCAACCCCGAGGTTTTAAAATACTAAATAATCTTACAGTAAAACGACAACGTAGGTAAAATGGTTCAGAGTTAAGGAACTGCTCTTACCCGGCAATTATAGCAATTAGGAAAGTGAAAGCCGGAACAAGATCTGTCATTGCTGAGGCCAGAGTTGGATTGCTATACTCTATTCCAAAATACAACAATATTTGCACAGAGCAGCTTTTGTAATTCCCACAAATCAAAACATTTAAAACCATTAATCAACAGTCACAATAATTAACAAAAGAAAATTCAGCAATTCATCAAGTAGTACCTAAGAAGGGCAAGAAGTAACATCCTACTGAACATTGAGAAATTGAGTTTTCTGCAAGGTTTGATTCTGCTGTATGCATATTAATCAAGAATCAGTGAACAAAAAAACAGTGATATTTATGACAGTTGACCACTTTTATGGCTTTGTATCTAGAGACATTGGACTCAACTTGTAATCACTTTCGAGCTTCAGATCACTAATCAAATTTTGAAAAAGTGGCCAACTTGTAAATACAAGGATAAAAATGAAAAGAAGCAAAGATAAAGATTTGGAGAAATTAATTAACCTATGATAAATGAAGGTGGAAGGGAGGAGGAAGAACAAGGCCAAAGCATTGGAATAAAAGATGAAGACGAAATTGCTCATTCCTCTGCTGGTGGCTGCTTTGTTCAATGTGTTTAAACCTACTTCCATACATTCTACTGTCAACAACAGTGCTATTATCACCAATCCTGAGCTACACATTTTTCTTTCTCCTTTTTTTCTCTCTGTCCCAGCCACCTCAACTTAAAGACTTTTATGAAAAAAGATTACTTGGCCAAACGGCCTAGATTTTGTAAATATGGACACAATACTTAAAATGTAAAGATTATGAGTTTTTATCGTGATTTAAAATTAATACTCTCTCGATTTATTTGTATTTGTCCGTTAGACTTTGCACATTCTTTAAAAAATCGTAAATAAAGTATATAATTTACCATGATATTAATATTAATTAATATATATTTTTAATGAATTTAAAAAAATAATTTGAAATGATTGGATGAAAGAAAATATATTTTGTTTTAAAATGCTAAAAATAACAAGTAAAAGTAAAATTTAATTTTAAAATACTTGATAAGTAAAAATAAACGTAAGGAGCATACAATAACAAGTTAATAACTAAGTTCGTCCAGTAAGTCTAACTTAACTAAAATCGAGTTTGAAATTCTTATAATTTTTTGAAGGAAAAAAGAGAAAAGACTAGTATTATTAATTTGTTAGATACCGCCTTCTTTTGAGAATATGGGAACCCAAATTTTCAAATCATAAAAAGAAAAAACACAATCTCTTGAGTCTTTTTCGTTATGATACTTCTAACTTTTAATATCTATATTTTAATAATTTATTTTTCTTTAGAAGTATTATAATTGTCTAATTACCGTATCTGATACCATATCCTGCTAATACACGACAAAAGAAAACTCGTTTTCTATGAGCTGTTTAAGCCCTCCTACTTCGTGCTTCCCACATGTCCATCGAAGAGGCTTTCTTTAATCTAAAATTTTAGTA
The DNA here is from genome assembly GCA_034376525.1 of Nicotiana benthamiana. Classification (NCBI taxonomy): domain Eukaryota; kingdom Viridiplantae; phylum Streptophyta; class Magnoliopsida; order Solanales; family Solanaceae; genus Nicotiana; species Nicotiana benthamiana. The sequence continues at coordinate 69,359,070 of CM067330.1, forward strand.
CAACGGCTATAGTATTTATTTTTGGAGTTTATCGATTGCTTCTATTATCGAGATTGCAAACGAAAAAGAGAAGAAAAGAAGTGGAGTACCTCTTTCACTAAAAAGTGCTAGCTCTTTGTTCAAATAATTAAATTTATGCACTAAGGGATTAAATCTAATTAATAATAATATTTTTAGATGTGAGTTATGAAAGCGTGACAAATATTCATTCCAAGTAATGTGAGTAATAATAGAGCATTAAATAGCAATAAACAATAATAAATGACATTAAGTAAATAAAGGAATAATTCACCTAGTAAAGGAGGAACTAGATATTATTTCTTATGACAATGATGAATGACCCACAAATCCTTAATTGTTCGAATTATCCTTGGTAGAAAGTATGGAATAATATAGACATGAATTTTAATAAAAAAGGTGTTGTTTGTATTTTAATAAGAGACAGAGGGAGAGAGAGAAAAAGAGAGAGAATCTTTCTGTCAAAGTGTGTTCTTAAATATGTCTATCATGCGTCCTACACCATTGTCTTCTTATATGAAACACTTTCTTAACAAACCCTCAAAGTACAAGTGCAAAGAATATCCAATAGGATATTCTCTTTAATATTTTATTTCCACTATTAGCTGTTATAGCTTTGCCAATGATGCTCGTCTTCGATCCTTATTGACATCTCGACCACGAATCTCGCTACCTCTTGGTTGACCTTGACTGACGACAGCTTGAAGACTCTTCCCTTAGAGTTATCTTGTTTTAAATACTTTAGGGCAGATTTTGACCTATATAGTAGTCCCTCCACTTATTGAGACCAGCCTCAAACAACCTAGATGAGCAGACTCTGTTTGTCATGGTCGAGAAGATTGGACGAGTGGGTCGAGTCGCAATGTTTGAGATAAGCTAGCAATGTGGCCTTTCGTGACCGCAACTTTTGAGGCTACATCGTTTCTGGATCAAAGTGATGTCATGATGTCATGCATTATTATGGTGTGTTTTCCCGTTGTGTTACATCATCTCGCGTCATCTATTGACTCGATATTTGTGCTAAGTAATGATGGCATAATTTCTTGGTTTCGATGCATGAGCTCTTATAAATAGGGATGTGAAGGCATACACTCGCATTTGACGGATTTTCTATATCGAAATCTTTGGCCTTCTTCTTCTTATTCCATTATCGGGTATCTTCTTTTCTGGCTCTAGTGATCCCTGTTGTTTTTAACTCTTCGTTACGTGAATATCCTCTCTTTTATCAGAATTATGGCTAACATATCTTCTAATCCTGGCGAGGAAAATAACTGGTTCCCTTGGCAATGGTTTTGTCTCCCCATGCGGAGGGCGTCTATGTTGCCGTTGAGGATGAGAACTTCCCTACGGTGGAGTAGATAGTTCCTCGTGGTGAGAAGGTCAGGTCTGATTTTTCATAGGCTCCTGAGGCTGAGCCCGAGATCTCCAAGTCGACGATGAAAGAGGTTGATTAATTAGAGCTTAGGGCTAAATTCGACATTCCCATTCGTATTGAGTTAGTCCCTACCAAGTGGGATATGGTACAAGTCGACCGCATCGGATATTATGCATTCTACGCCTACCCCTTTCACAACGGCTTGCATTCTTCCCCTTCTCCCATAGGCAGAGGAGTTTTGCTATTTCTATGGCATTTTCCCGGCTCAGCTCGCTCCGTATATTTACAAGCTCATTAGGATGCTTACCAAGTTTGTGAAATTGGTCGAGGTCGAGATAACACTTCGGTATTTGATGCATCTCTTTGCCCCTAGTTCTATAGGGGGACAATGTTATATTTGCCATCGAGATGGGAAGTGCCTAGTGGTGAAGATGGATGATTTTACCCTCCACGAGACAGCGACCATAGTCTTTGAAGATGACGTCGAGCTGGCATCTAAGGTTCCGAGATTAGCGTAAGCCGTTGAGGGTGTATCTCTTCCTTCTGTGATGATGGAACTCGAAGAGCCGGCCACTAGGGTTTCTGATACTTTGCGGAAAGAGGGTCTGTCGACTTCACAACCAGTCGACGATATTTCTTTGCCATCTAATGGGAGAGATAAAGGTTTTGCCGAAGATGGTTATAAGATGCGTTCAGTTGTTGATGTCATTGAACTGAGGATGATGAAGGAAAGGTTTACCCATCTCGAAGTGAGGTTGGAGGGGTTTACGAGGACTATTGTGATCCCCGTGGATCTTGATATATTGAAGAATACAGATAACATAGTCCCGCCCTCGGCCCTCTTTGCTCCAAAGTGGAAGGCAATACCCTCAGAGAGCTGGACGATGTCACTCTATCGAGGAAAATAGCCGGCCTTGCCCTTAGGGTGAGTATTTTAGGGCTTCATCTTTCCGACTAAATTTTTTTTGTTATTTTTTGTCTTTGTTGGTAGGGCATCCTAGTTTTTCTTGTTTTTCTTATGTTTGCAGACCATGATTTTGGAGATTGAAAGCTCTCGAAAGGAGGAGAGGCGTAAGAAATTTTTTGAGAATATGGAGCATAAGTACTTAGAGTACCGCGGTAAGTATCGGGAGAATCGCAGGCATTTTTGGCTAGGGCGACAACTTACAGGCCCTTTGTTATGAGTTAAAGGAGAAGGACGACGAGCTGGTGAGGGTCATTGAGAAATGTAGCATCCTCTAAAGGACTTTGAGATGTAAGGAAGAAGATCTTGACATCGACAAGGGGGTCGAAGCCCAATACACTCCAAGCCTAGGTAGTTTCATCACAGCCCAACTTGAGGAGTGTTAATTCAGAGTGGATGCTCCATGTAGTGAGCTCACCAAGAAAGCATTGGATCTTGAGAAGGTGAAGTTTGCTCGATCGGTGGTTGTTGTGCCCTATACCACGAAAGCGAATTTCGACACGTGACAACTCTTTTAAATGGGTATTAAAAGATAAGAGTCGTCACCTAAGGATTTTATAGTGCGTTAGGCCACTATTTATGAATAACCCTGTTTGACTAGTCAAGACTACCAAAGATTGGGTAAGGACTGAAATTACTTCAAAAAGAAGGTGTTAGGAACTCTTTGAGGTCCACACTTGTGGGTCCCAGTCGACATTTATACTATGTGGATTAGATAATTGAGCAAGGTGGTCAAATAAGCAAGGTAAGATGTAGAAGTGGAAAATTCCATTATAACATAAGAATTAACTTTATGACTAATTGAGTTAAATCTTAAAAAATCACAAGGAGTACAATTACCTCGATTCTATGACTAAGTGTGAACAACTAGTATATAAAAGGATAGGGGGACCTAAGTTTTTAAGGTTAAAGGATCATCCCGTGAAACATAAATAATACTTTGCAACTCATTTAGGGTAGGGGTTGCTCATATTATTCAGCGGGCATAGACAATCATCTCCTGCTATTTAATTACTATGTTAAAGTTTACTTAAATGTGCTCCAATTTGGTTCTAAGCCCTATCCTATATGTGCACTTCCCGTCCCATGCCTATAGTTCTGGAGGCTTTGGACATACTATTAGGTGGTTCTAGACTTTACTTAGGTTTCTCAGACTAGGCAACATTCAAAACATATAGGACTATATATGATTGAAATGAAAGGATCAAGTTGACCTTCACACATAAGCACAAAAGTACGTGATCCGATCCTTATATTAGGAAATACACAATTTCAGAATTAATACTTAGTCATTAAGTCCTATAGGCGTGATCTCTATATGATTGCAGTATTGCACAGGTAGTGTTGTAGTTTTTGCACTACTGTATGTGCATATTAGAGCGTTACAAATCCTATAAGCATGTTTTCTAATTGTTTGCATATTAAAGCAGTGAACGCAATCCCAAAATTCTGAATTACCATGGCCGATTTTATAAATATGCGTCTTAGGCAGGGAACAATATCTCATAGGTATGATTTCTAATAGTTGGCAATTGAAATTGACTTTATGATACTTTATCCTTATAGGCATGCCATCTAACTATGTGAATACAATGGAGAAACAAAATTAGTTGATTAGTTGATTAAGATCCTATAGTCATGATATCTAGATGTGCAGCATAGTAAAAGCAATAGAAGCGATTGACCAATCGATTAGTTGGAGTCCTATAGTCATGATATCTATATTGCCATCATACTAAAAGCAATAGAAGCTATTTACCATATGATTAGTTGGAGTCTTATAGGCATGATATCTAGATTAACAAAGCATATGTTATTACATCCTATATCCATGTTGTCTAAATGCACAGTAGTAACATAGGAACAAGTATGACAGATATTTGGACTAACGTGCTTTAGCAATGTACAAGTGATGTGTGCATAATTTCTATAGGCATGGTTCCTATTAATGCACAACAAATAAAACATGCTAGACGTAAAAGCAAACAGAACACATAGACCCTATTGGCATGTTTTCTACCCTTTCATACAAGTATTATAATACCCAAGTCCTTTTTTTATTAGTTTCCCTCATCATTCGTTATTACAAGTTATTACAGCCCTAATAAAATAATACAAATAAAATATGAATAGTTACAGAAAAATATCGGCCCAATGATAGGCTCCGTGTAGATAACCTAGCCCTTTTTTCCTGGGCCTTCAACAACTTCAGTAAAATCAGAACCCAACTCATAAGATCAGTAGTAAGTTTGAATCCAACTGCCAATCCCAACATCGCATAGAACAGACACCAAACCCAAACGAAAGATTCACACATGATTACAAGCAACAGACTATATGTTGAACTAACTAAACAAAGCAAGAAGTCTATATACTTAGTTTTTAAGACTGTAAAGCTAATTATCACAAAGACACAGAGAAAAACTTATCTGCAATGTTGGCAGGACACTCATAAAATAAATTCATGTATGTATTTTAAAGATCCAGGAAATATGATTGATCATCATAAGCTAGCAAACCTCCAAATAGAGTTGCAAAGTAAAGAATGACCCAGAATTAGTCTAAAGGATTTTAGATATTAGCATGAGGGTCTGGCCGAATTAAAGATAGGAACAAGTGGAATAACAGTCTTCTCATGAAAGTTCTAGCATGGGAGCTTAGTGATGGTGGCATAACATATAGGCTAGGGGGCATAGTCTACAATGGTTGACAAGCAATCATTTAATTTAACTTAACATGTTGAGAATCAGTCAAAATTCAGACATTACCAAAAAGTCATAGTAGGTAAAATATGTCAATTCTAGAATAACATAATAGGTAGGCATCAAGACTTACACCATTTAACCACATATAGAAGAAGAGGATATATATTGGAGTCCTACGCAATATTTGAAGAACACATAATTAAACAAGTCAAAAGAGAACACATTAAATAGCAACAAAACATGTCATGCTTGTTTAGAAGTTCAAGCAACACTACATTTAGAATTTACATGAGCATGGATCAAACATAAGAAAGTTAACAAGTTGCATATGAATGACTCAATAGGAAGTAATACATTAGAACAAATTCTGGACATGAATTAATCTATCATAAGAATATGAAATAAGCAGAGAGACGAACTCATGACAAGCAGCAAATATAAGCATACAAAAACACACTAGGCTAAGATAGCTCAAAACATTCAGAAGTCATGGCATATGACGAAAGTTAGAGCTTTAGGAAGGTTCTAATAATAGGTCACACAAGGCTACAAGATAACATCAAAGCAAAGAAGACCACAAATAGAGACAATATTGTAGCACATTGGTTCATCAAAGCTTAATGACATGGATATACATGCATGAACACAAGCACCGGAGAATAAAATTACAAGAGTCAAAGGTACTTACCAGTAGAAACCAACGAATAAGTAACGAAGAAGAGCAAAATTTCAGCAATACTTTGAAAGTCAATAGCAATAGAGGAGAACAAGACTGTTACATCCCATATTTACATACGTGAAAGTACAACATAAGTAAATTGATGGAAGCTCGAAATTGAGATATTACATCACGTATTTTCATACGTTAAAGTTTCGTCATAAATTAATCGACGTAAGTTCGGGAATGAGATTATTTTTAGGATTATAAGTATTATGGTATTTCAGCCAATTGATGAGTAAATTCATGAAGGTGAGATGATAAGCGAATCAAAAAAAAAGAGTTCCGTCAAAGTTTGACAATTTGGAAATAAAATATGGTCCAAGCTATAATACCCCCGTATTTATGGACTAGTGTCATGCAAGGTAATACATGACCATAATAGTAACGTATATAAAGCATGTTAAAAGTAAGTAATATTTTAAATAATATTTAATTATGTGGATAATTGGGTAATTATTAATTAGAATGGGAGATTAGCTAACTAATCAAGATTTTTGGATAAGATTAAGGGGGCGTCACCCCTTAATGTGGCAGCCCAAAAGATGTGCATTTTAAATCACATTTTAAGGTGACAATTTAGTGGTTTATTCATCCTAAAGTGGGCTCCAAAAGGACCAAAAAATTTAAGAGATCCTTTATCTCATTAAGCTGATGCTAAGCTTGCAAAAGTTTATGGATTAGCTTCAAAATGTTATGTATGAAATCTCAAAACAAGGGGATTATATGTAATCTTCAACAAAATTTGCATCTTAGCATCTTAGTAATGTGATTTTATTGAAACAAAATTCAAACAACATTTCTTAGCATCTTAGCAACGTGAGATTTGGCAATTTTAAGGGAGTATATTGCAATATTTCTCTAGAATATCATACGGATTTTCCCCTACTTTGATCCGCCATTATGTGTTCTTCGCAAAAGACGTATATTAGAAGGATTGTCAAGAGAATCCACTCAGGTATGTTAACACAATCCCTTCTTTCTTTTTTGTATGATCCATACATTACAAACAAAACGAGAAAATATACAACTTTCATAAAAGACTCTAACATAATTACCAAAAGGAAAAGTTAGACCCCAAAGTAATATAAATCAGTATGGGCTAGTGAAAAAGGAATATTAAGCATGAACTAGGGGCTGAGTGATTTGATAATAGTCAGCATCATCAGAATTTGATATAGCGTTCTGACGATAATAGAATAGACAACAGAAGAAGATTCATGAGATATTTAGAGAATGGTCATTCAGGAAGACGCTTTCCTAAAGCAAGCAATGTGAGCAAAGTTATACTAAAGGGGTTGTATGTGCTAATTACACTAAGTATCACCATCGCAAGTAAGAAATTTTGTTATCATTGGTACAGAAGGATTACTACAAGGTGAGTAAGGGCCATCGATAATGTGAAAAACGCAAAAGATGAAGAGGTAAACCATCAATATGTAGGTCGTTGCAGCTCCAACTCTCAGTACTCCCCTAAAGGGGGAAATATAGAGTGATATGACATTAAGTCAAAATTAAGTAGTTTTAGTAATTATGGAATGGTAAAGGAAAAATGTGATAAAAAATAAAAAGGGATGAGATTGCCCTTATTCAAAGCCTACAGACATACTACAATTCTAAAAGATTATGCAACATAACGTCAAGGAAAGGAAGTAAGGGTCCACGCCTGAGATGTTATTGATAGATAAGGAGCCAGTACGAGATGTAAACTAAGACAAAGGAAATAAACCAAGAAATATTATACGGAATATTGATATGAGAATGCGCCAATGAGTAGTTAGTAATCGATTTAGGGAGAGCCTAGTTATGGCTAAACACGAGGTTCCGGACGAGTCGGCAGATTGTGCAAGATAAACATAGTAAAATCCAACATAGTGAATTCATCCTCGCAGTAATGTCATTGTAATACTTGAGAAATATTCAGATAGAAGTTGGGATAGTTAAAGGTACCGTATAAGTATTACGAGAATAAAACAGAGTGCCACTGGGAAGACAGTCAAAATATCAATTCATAAATAACCCTACAAGAACAAGGGCATGGAAGTAAGTAACTATAGATAATTATAGGCAAGCCACTTCAGATATTCCCCGATTAAAGTCCCTAGTGGCAATAGATTACGGAAGAAGTTTCAAGTTATTAGTGGTAGATTGTAGATCAACATTGAAGTAAATGAACACTGGATGGATGAAAGTCGCAAATTATGAGATGAGATTAGGCCATCATTTTCAAGATGAATAGTAATGAGGAAGCATTAATGGATTTAGATTAATACACGTAGGATAAGAAATGAGGATAACATGGATTTTGGTAGCAGACCTCAGTAAATATAAATCGAGGTAAGAGTTATAGTATATTATGACCTCCTTAGATGTAGCAACGTCATACGGATACATAATCGGGTCTATGAAATAAGATATAGTAATATTCGTGACTTCAACAAGTACCAAGTGAAGTATTTCAGTATACCTATAGATGCCCAGAGGGGCATCTTGCCAAGCTTTATATATATTTTCAAAGTGAGGCCTAGAGATGGGATAAAAATTGGAGAAAAAGGGGAGAAGAGTCGCATAGGCATACTTATAAAGTCAGAGTCATACAGACTGCATGATAGAAGATAGCAAGCTATATAATACCCTAGTATTTATAGACTAGTGCCATACAATGCACCACATGACTATAATAGTAAGGTGTATAAGGTGTGTTAAAAGTGAGTAGTATTTAAATAATTTGAGATAATTCTTAATTACATGGATAATTAGATAGTCGTTTATTGGAATGGGAGATTAGTTAATTAATCAAGATTTTTGGATAAGATTAAGGGGGATGGGGCATCACCCCTTAACGTGGCAGCTCAAAAGAAGTGACTTTTAAATCACATTTTAATGTGGAAATTTAGTGGCTTAGTCATCCTATAGTGGCATCCACAAGGACCATCAAATTTAAGGGAACCTTTATCTTATTAAGGTGATTCTAAGCTTACAAAAGTTTATGGATGAGCTTCAACAAGTTACAGATGAAATCTCAAAAAAAGGAGATTATATGAAATCTTCAACAAAATTTGCATCTTAGCATCTTAGTAATGTGATTTTTCTTGAAGCAAAATTCAAGCAACATCTCTTAGCGTCTTAGCAACATAAGATTTGACAATTTTAAGAGAGTACGCTGTAATAATTCCTAAAAATATAAAGTTTCCCCTACTTTGATCCGCCATCATGTGTTCTTTGCAAAAGACGTGTGTTAGAGGGATTGCCAAGAGAATTGGCTTAGGTATGTTAAGGCTATCCCTTCTTTCTTTTTGGCATGATCCATACGATACAAACGAAACGAGAAAATGTACAACTTCCATAAATGACTCTATTCATAGAAATGTTAGAGATGCATATTTTCTTGATTCCCCATATGTCCTATTATTTTATCATTTATTCATGGGTCTCGGAAAATACGTAAGTTGATAAAGTTTAATTCATGACATTGATTAAATGTATAATGGTCGTATAACGTTCCAAGAGATTTTATTGACGTACCTATCATACACTACATTCATTTATATATGTATATTGACCCATCACCAGATGGTGTTTTATATATATATATATATATATATATATATATATATATATATATATATATATATATATATATATATATATATATATATATATATAAAAGATGAAACAATAAGGAAAACAATCAATTAAGCCTAAAAAAGAAAGAAAAAGATCACATGCAATCAATAACATAGCTGGTAAAGGGGTGAAAGAAATTTCAAACCCTAGGTTAGTTAAATACCCATAAGTCTGGTCACAAATGCAACAATCGTTCATTGTAAAGTATAATACATGAAACATCATCCAGATCATCACAAAATTAGAGCCAAATCAGGTCCATCTTGAAAGGTAGCATTTACCGAAGTTAGGTAAATACTAAGTAACACCATGAACGCATGAGTAGTAGCAGAATAAAGCAAGAGAATCACGAAGGGATTCCATATTAGTGCTGGATTTAGCGAAGATTTAGAGATACAACGACTAGGGTTTGTAAAGAAGAAGCGAGGATTAGAGAGAGTAGAGGTGGTTGAAGCGGGTAGTGGGTCTCTAGGGTTAGTGGAGAGAGATATATGGAAAGGGGTAGTCTTAATTTGGGTCGTTGATCATTTGAGATCAACGCCCAAGCTCGAAAGAGGAGTGGGATGGGTTAAGATCGGGTTGCAACCGGATTTGGAAGAGGGTTGTTTGGTCTTGGGTTGTTGAAGAGTGAACGGGGATGGGCCCTAAATTAAATATACGAAAATAATTATTAAAAATAATTAATAAATAATAAAACATTATTTATACAACAAAATGATTGAAAATAATAGCTTGTCATTATAAAACTTGGAAATGTTATTTTAGCATAAATAATATAATAAAAATGTAATTACGCATAGCATATAAACTATTATTGCAAAATTATGTAAATAGCTTTAAAATTTAAATATAAATATAAATATATGAAATAAAATAAAATATTATAAAACATATATGTTGTCGCAAGTAAACACTTTTTATGATTACGTCATTATAAAATAATTTAAGGGGATAATTAATACATATTCAAGTAATTTAAACGTAAGAAAATTAATTTTAAAGCTTTAAAATTATGAAAATTTATAAAAAAAATGTGTATATGACCCCTGTCAATTAGGTAATGATGTAAAATAATATTTTGAGAATATATATAATATTTTATAAAATATGATGGCAAAATTGGGTATTAACAGATGTCCCTCTTTACTTATAAATGATGAAAGAGTTGTCTGATAAAGAAATCAAAGACCAATTTTGTCTGAAATTAGTGGGGATGATGTATTTTTGAGAAAATAGGACCGAACCTTGGTTCCTAAGTTGCCTATATATCTCTGTTACATGAATCAGACCATGTGTAGTTTCTGGATCCAATAACGAACGAACCGATGGATTTGTTATAAGAGCGATCACGTGTTTCGAAAGGGATATTTTGGGTATGATAGTGTCATGAGTAATGGATAATTTCAGGTGGATCTATTAATGCGAATTTGAAACAAAAGGTAATTAATTAGTGATCGTCGGTTGTGTTTGAGGTGATCGAAGGATGTGAGTGTTGTGAACTGAAACCTGAGCGAGAATTTCTCATGTTTGAAGAATGATTACCTATCGAGTTACCTACAAAACTTAAAAGAAGATGCACGTGAATATATATATTATATAGGGTTATTGGGAAAATCTAAACATGATACTAATTCCCTTCGAACCATTAGAGTTGTCTTCAGACGATGAGGATGATGTCCTTAGACCATGACATCATAGGCCATGAAACATATGATAAGGGATTTGCAGGCCATGAGATGGTGTCCTTGGGCTGTGAGGATGATGCATTTGTACTATGATCTTTAAATAATGATGTGCAGTTTTGAGAGATCTTAGGCCATGGAATGGTGTCTTCAGGCTATGAGGATGGTGCCTTTAGATTACGACGCCTTTGGACAATGTGGAAATGTTATAACCCATGAAATTCAAAGATGTGGCGATACCAATCATTTGATAGAGGAAACATGTGATGCTTAGTCATATGCGAGGATGAGACAAGACAAGGTTTAGTCTTGTATGAGATAAGGGCGGTGCTTAGCCCTATGCAAAGAAAGGAGACAATACTTAGTCTTATACAAGGGAAGACAATGCTTAGCCTCATGCAATAATAGAGGTAGTGCTTAGCCCCATGAAATAATGGAGGAAATACTTAACCTCATGCGATATAGCAGAGATAATGCATAATCTCATGCAAGGAAAGGCAGTTCTTAACCTTATATAATAATGAAGATAGTGCTTAGCCTTATGCAAGGAATGGAGACAGTGCTTAGTCTTTTGCAAGGAAAGGCAATATTTAGCCATACACAATGGTGAAGGAAGTATTTAACCCTATGAAATAAGTGGAGACCATGCTTATTCTCATGCAGGAAAGGCAGTGCTTAGCCTTATGTGATAATAGAGGAAGCGCTTAACCTCATACAAGGAATGAAGACAATGTTTAGTCTCATTCAAGGAAAGGTAATACTTCGACTTATGCAATGGTGAGGGAAATGTTTAGCCCTATGCAAGGAGTGAAGGTAGTGCTTAGTGTTATGCAATAATAGAGGCAACATTTAGCCTCATACAAGGAACAAAGACAATGATTAGTCTCATGCAACGGCGAGGGCAGTGTTTAGCCTTATGAATAATGGAGGAAGTACTTAACCTCATGCATCATAATACAGACAATGTTTAATCTCATGTAGAGAAAGGCAACGTTTAGCCTTATGCAATAATGGAGGAAACTCTTAGCTTCATGCAATGTAGCGGAGATAGTGCTTCCTCTCATGCAAAGGAAGGCAACATTTAGCCTTATGTAATAATAGAGGCAGTGCGTAGTCTCATGCAATATAATGGAGATAATAATTAGTCTCATGCACAGGAAGGCAGCGTTTAGCCTTACGGAATAATAGAGGCGGTGTTTAGGCTCCTGCAATATAGTAGAGATAGTGCTTAGTCTCGTGTGAAGGAAGGTAGCGTTTAGCCTTATGTAACAATGAAGGCAGTACTTAGCTTCATGCAATATAATGATTACAATGTTTAGTCTCATGCAAAGAAGGTAGTGTTTAGCCTTGCGCAAAGAGAGGGTAGTGCTTAGCCTTATGCAAGAAGAGCAATGACTAAATGCCAGAGGTCTAAGTATTTCTTAGTTTGACGTGTTTGGCATCTTTTTTCGGTGTGAATATAGTGATTTCATTGTATATATATGCTTACAGACGTGTTTGTTATATCTCTCGTGCCTGCATGCAAAGAAAAATTGTGAGTTTTGGAGGGGGAGGTTGGTCCGTGCTCTCGATTCCTTGCTTTGCCTACGCTCCTATCTTAAGGTCCTGATTAGTCATAGTGGGTAACGTATGGCTACCATAGAAAAATGAAATTTTCGAAAAACATATATTTGTGATAAGTCGTTTATATAAAAATGTAGTTGTTCAAAATATATGATAATGCATGATAACATATAATTTTGTCGAATTGGTGATTGTGACACACTTTTGTGACATTGTAACCTCCTTAACTCAGAATTTTGAGGATCCTCCTCAAAATTATGCCCCAGTTTAAATACATACATATGGAAATACATTCCTTGGTGATCCTAAGCACGATCCGATCGGGCACACACGAGATCTTGCGCCGGTTTCTGACCATAGGGGGAATGAAGATTTTATTATAATGTGACTGAACCTATAGGGCAACCTACATATCGCCTCTTAAATGGGAATCAGGTCAAGCATAGTTCAGGTTACATCAAATATAAAGTGCAAATATTGTCTTAAACATAATATCTCTTGACTACATCTGAATTGATAGGTTTTGGCCAAATCTCTCCATCCATCTCTACAAGTATATGTGCTCCTCCTGTCAGTACTCGGTGAACCATGTAGTGGCATTACCAATTAGGTGATAATTTCCTTTTTTGCTTCATCCTGATGTCGGAAGATTTGTTTCAACACCAATTGTCATTGTGTGAATTGCCTTGATCCAACCTTTTTATTGGAAGCCCTTTCCATTCTGTTCATGTAGAGTTTACCGTGATACACTGCATTCATTATTTTACCATCAATGAGAGCTATTTTTCATGTTGGTTCTATACCTATTCCAGGTCGGTGAGATCGGCTTCTTATATGATTCTTAAGGAAGTAATCTCGACTTCGGCAGGGAAACGTCTTCGGTACCATAGATCGGTAGATAGGGGGTTTCCCCAGTTGATGTACGAATGGTGCTGTGATACCCGACAAAGAGAATGGTATCTTCTCATGCCATTATTTATAGTTGTACACCATTTTCCTCAATATCTTCTTGATGTTCTTGTTGGAGGCCTCTACGTCTCCATTTATTTGCGGCCTATATGTTATAGAGTTTCTATGCTTGATCTTGAATGTTTCACACATAGCTTTCATTAAGTCACTATTGAGATTAGCGACATTATCAGTAATGATTGATTCAGGTACTCCAAATTGACATACAATGCGATCCCAGTCAAAATCTGCTACGGCCTTCTTAGTCACAGCCTTATAGGACGCAACTTCAACCCATTTTTTGAAGTATCCTATAGCCACCAAAATGAACATGTACTTATTTTAAGAAGCGGTTTTAATTGGTCAAATGATATCTATACCCCAAGCAGAGAAAGTCTAGGGTAAACTCATTGCACTGAGCTCATTTGGCGGCACTCGTATCATATCAGGATGTATCTAGCATTGGTGACATTTGTTAACATATTTGATGCAGTTTGCCTCTATAGTCATCTAGAAATACCCTGCTCCTAATATCTTCTTGGACAAAATGAAACCATTCATGTGAGGTTCACAAGTCCTAGCATGTATTTTTTCGAGCAATATAGATGCTTCCTTTGCATCGACACAACACAATAATACCCAATCAGGAGTTCTTCTATATAGAATTCCTCCTCTCTGAAATAAATGGTTGGCCAATCTTCAAATCATGCGCTTCTGAGTGTGTGTGTGTAATTACCTAGGTATTCTCCCTTCTCCAAGTATTCTTCGATATCATGGAATTATGGTTTTCCGTCAAACTCTTCTTCAACGTGAGCACAATAAGTTTGTTTGGATGTTGTATCATGGAAGACAAGGTATATAATGCATCTGCAGACTCATTTTGGATCCTTGGAACATGTTTGAATTCTATCTTGGTAAACCTCTTGATCAGTTCTTGTACGCGGTGCAAATATGGTAATATTTTAGTATTTTTAAGGCCCATTCTCCTAGTACCTGATGTACCAATAGATCAGAATCTCCAAATGGTGGTATCGATGGCCAACCTGAGTCCCTAGATGCATGCCTCATATTTTTCCATTTTGTTGGTGCAGGGGAACCTAAGTTTTGCAGATACCAGATAATGTTTACCGATCTCTAATATTAAAACTGCTCTGATACCCACTCCATTGAACTTTGATGCTCTGTCGAAGAACATCCTCCAACAATCATATGCTTTTGTAATATATTCTCCTATAAATGACACTTCCTCATTGAGAAAATACATCTTCAATGGTTTGTATTCTCCATCTGTGGGATTCTCCGCCAAGTAATTAGCCAATGCTTTCCCCTTTACTGTCTTCTGAGTCACATAGATGATATCGAATTCACTTAGCAATATCTGCCACTTTGCTAACTTACCCGTAGGCACGAGTTTCTAAAAGATATATTTTAGCGGATCCTTGATATGAGATATGTAGTGTATGCACAGAAATAAGGTCTCAACTTCTAGGCTATCCATATCAAATCACAGCAGGTGTGTTCCAACAGAGAATACCAAGACTCGTAAGGTGTGAACTTCTTACTTAAATATTATATCGCTTGCTTTATCCTCCTAGTTTTGTCATGTTGTCCAAAAATGCAGCCAAAGGCTCCATCCAATACGAATATATAGAGCAGCAAAGGTCTTTATATTTCTGGCAAGACCAACACATATGGTTTAGATAAATACTCCTTAATTTTATCGAGGCATGCGTTTTAGATAAATACTCCTTAATTTTATCGAGGGCCTTCTGGCATTCTTCAACGCAGATAGTTGCAGCATCTTGAAGATTGGCTCACATATCACTGTTGATTGTGCTATAAGGCGGTTGATATAACTGAGGCGTCCTAAAAAACTCATCACATCTTTTTTATTCTTCGGGGGTGGCAAGCCCTGGATAGCCTTAGTTTTTATGGGTCCAACTCCATACCTAGGCAGGTGACGATGAAACCTAGAAACTTTCAAGTAGGGATTCCAAAGGCACATTTTGTTGGGTTCAACTTCAAATTGTATTTCAAAGTAGGTCGAAAAAAATTTAAGTGCTATGTGATCCGAGATCTTTTTGGATTTGATGATAACATCATCCATGTATACCTCTATTTCCTTGTGTATCATGTCGCAGAGGATAGTTTTCATGTCCCTCATGTAGCTGGCCCCAGCATTCTTCAAACCAAACGGCATAATTTTGTAATAGTATATTCCCTACGGTGTGATAAAGGCTATTTTTTGGCATCCTCTTCATCCATCCAGATCTGGTGATATCCTAGGAAACAATCCACGGAGTATTGGAGTTCATGCTTGGTGTATTTGTAAATCAATATGTGTATATTAGGCAACAAAAAATCATCCTTAGGACTTTCTCTGTTCAAAGCTCGATAACCGACACGTACTCTTAGTTTTCCATCTTTCTTCAAAACTGGCACAATGTTGGCTAACCAGATAAGCTATTCGACTACTTGAAGAACCTTGGCTTTTATTTTCTTGGTGACCTCCTCTTTTATCTTCAGACTTATATCTGGATTGAACTTTCTGAGCTTCTGCTTTACCGGTGGGCACACGGGATTGGTAGGTATCTTGTGAGCTACTATGGATGTGCTTAACCTAGTGATATCATCATAAGACCATGCAAAAATATCCTCATATTCCTTTAGAAACCTAATATACTTTTCATTCTCTAACGGTGAAAGATGAATGCTTATGCGAATTTCTTTGACTGTTTCAGAATCTCCTAAGTTAACGGCCTCAATTTCCTCCAAATTAGTCTTTGGTTTGTCTTCAAAATCCTATACTTCTTTGACAATTTCCTCAGGTATTATATCATCCTCCAAATCATTCGAATCATTTTCCTTATGTTGCTTTGTCTGATTATATGCCACAGTCGTAGGTTCATCAGGATATGTAATAATTATGTTGAAAAGAATATATAGAGATAATACAAAAATGTTATGAAATAATATAAGAACAAGAACAATATAGAGAGAAGTAGAGAGAGGAGTATTCTTATTGATACTTTGGGATTGATTTACAATGGAATAGAACCCCTATATTTATAGGGAGGTGGTGACTTAGCCACCAAGTAGTAAACCCTAGAATCTCTCTAAATATAGACATTCACCTTAAATAGGATTCTATTTATAACACTCCCCCTTGAATGTCTATTCAATAATGTGCCTCGTTAAAACCTTAACTAAAACAAAACCCAATGGGAAAAAATTAAAGAAAAGGAAAAAGAGTACACATGTTTGAATATGCCTATCGGTTGCCTCGTTAAAAACCTTGCAAGGAAAACCCATTGGGACAAAACCTTGTAAGGAAAAAAGAGTGCAACGCGCATTAACTCCCCCTGAAAAGAGCATCAATTCATATCCTTGAATTTTCGCATTCCGATCTTGTGAACCAGCTTCTTGAAGGTTGACGTTGGTAGAGATTTTGTGAACAAATCAACCATATTGTCGTTTGAACGAATTTGTTGCACATTGATATCACCATTCTTTTGAAGATCATGTGTGAAAAATAACTTTGGTGAAATATGCTTTGTTCTATCTCCTTTTATGAATCCTCCCTTCAATTGAGCTATACATGCTGCATTGTCTTCATACAAAGTCGTGGGTAGTTTGTTACATTTCAAACCAAATTTGTCTTGAATATGATGTATGATAGACCTCAACCACACACACTCCCGACTTGCTTCATGAATAGCGATTATCTCGGCATGATTAGATGAAGTAGCCACAATTGATTGCTTAGTCGATCGCCAAGATATGGCGGTGCCTCCACAGATAAACACATAACCCGTTTGAGATCGAGCCTTGTGTGGGTCGGATAAATATCCAGCATCAGCGTAACCAACAAGATCAGAACTGCAATTATTGCCATAAAATAAGCCCATATCGGTAGTCTCTTTTAGGTACCGCAATATATGTTTGATCCCATTCCAATGTCTCCTTGTCGGAGCCGAGCTATACCTTGCTAAGACATTAATTGAAAAGGTTATGTCAGGCCTTGTAGTATTTGCAAGGTACATTAGTGTGCCAATTGCACTAAGATATGGTACTTCAGGACCAAGTAGCTCTTCATTCTTTTCTTGCGGTCGGAATGGATCTTTATTCACATCAAGTGATCGAACAACCATCGGAGTACTTAAAGGATGTGCTCCATCCATGTAATACCGTTTCAGTACCTTTTCTATATAGGTAGATTGATAAACAAAAATTCTGTTTGCCAAATATTCAATTTGCAAACCAAGACATAATTTTGTCTTTCCGAGATCTTTCATCTCGAATTCATCCTTTAGATAATCAATTGTCTTTTGGAGTTCTATGGGGGTTCCAATAAGGTTTATGTCATCGACATATACGGCAAGTACAACAAATTCCGATGTTGTTTTCTTTATAAAAACACACGGGCAAATGGCATCATTTATATAGCCTTCTTTTAATAAATACTCACTAAGACGATTATACCACATTCGTCCTGATTGCTTTAGACCATACAAGGATCTTTGCAATTTGATTGAAAACATTTCCCGGGACTTCGAATTATGAGTGTTTGGCATTTTGAGTCCCTCGGGAATTTTCATGTATATCTCATTATCTAGTGAGCCATAAAGATAGGCAGTAACCACATCCATTAAATGCATTTCAAGCTTTTCAAGGACAGCAAAACTAATGAGATAACGAAAAGTTATGGCATCCATTACAGGCGAATATGTCTCTTCATAATCGACACCAGGCCTTTGAGAAAATCCTTGTGCAACAAGGCGTGCCTTATATCTTTGTACCTCGTTTTTCTCATTTCTCTTGCGTACAAAGACCCATTTATAGCCAACAGGCTTAACACCATTAGGTATTTCAACTATAGGGCCAAAAACTTCACGTTTTTCTAGCGAATTCAATTCTGATTGAATTGCTTCTTGCCATTTTGACCAATCATGTCTTTTTCGACATTCTCCAACAGATTGAAGTTCAAGATCCTCATTTTCTTGCATAATGCTAATGCGACATTAAAAGCAAAGACATAATCCACCACTATATCCACTCGATTAAAATTTTCCTCAATATCGATTGGATTTATGGATAGTTCCTTATTTTCCTGAGTCTCGGGCTCAAAGGATTCTTCATGAATCTCAGAGTTTATTAAATCATGAATTTCCTCATGAGATTCTTTCGTAGTGTCATTTTGATCGTTTGCTTTCCTCTTTCTAGGATTTCGGTCTTTGGAACCTAATGGCCTGCCACGCTTCAGGCGTGCATTCGACTCATTAGATATGACACTAGATGATTGTCAGACAGGGACATCAATACGGATTGGAACATTCTCTGCGGGGATGTGGGATTTTGTTATCCTTTTCAAGTCCGTAAATGCGTCAGGCATTTGATTTGCTATTCCTTGCAAATGGATAATCTTTTGCACCTCTTTTTCACAAATAGAGGTATGTGGATCAAGATGAGATAATGATGCATTTTTCCACAAAATTTCCCGTTTGGTTTCACCAACTTCTCCCCCTAATTTTGGGAAAAGTGTCTCATCAAATTGACAATCTGCAAATCGTGCAGTGAACAAATCACATGTCAATGTTTCGAGGTAGCGAATAATGGAGGGCGATTCAAACCCAACATATATTCCTAACCTTCTTTGCGGACCCATTTTGGTGCGGTATGGCGGTGCTATAGGCACATATACTGCGCATCCAAAGGTTCTTAAATGGGATATATTGGGTTCATGACCCAAAACCAATTGCAACAGGGAATATTTGTGATAATTCGTCGGTCTGAGACGAATTAGCATTGCTGCATGCAAAATGGCGTGACCCCATACCGAAGTGGGCAGCCTCGTTTTCATGAGTAATGGTCTTGCAATCAACTGCAGGCGTTTAATAAAAGATTCTGCAAGACCGTTTTGAGTGTGAACATGAGTTACAAAATGATCCACTTTTATCCCAATTGATAAGCAATAATCATTAAGTGCTTGGGATGAAAACACAGCAGCATTATCCAGTCTAATAGACTTGATTGGATTATCAGGAAAATGTGCTCGTAGTCGAATTATTTGTGTCATTAGTTTTGCAAACGCAAGGTTGCGTGATGACAACAGGCACACATGAGACCATCTACAAGATGCGTCTATTAGGACCATAAAATATCTAAAAGACCCACTAGGTGGGTGAATAGGTCCACAAATTTCCCCTTGTATACGTTCCAAAAACGTAGGTGACTCAGTCCCAACCTTTGTTGGTGATGGTCTTGTTATTAACTTGCCTTGATAACAAGAAGTGCAAGAAAATTCATTATTTAAATGATCTTGAAATTCTTTAACGGATGCCCATATGAGCTTTCTATAATCCGTCTCATCATGATTGATCCAGGGTGTCCCAATCGGTCATGCCAAAGTACAAAAGTATTGGAATCAGTAACCTTTTGGTTTACTGTTGAATGTGCCTCAATTGCACTAATTTTTGTCCAATACAGGCCACAAGATAAAGACGGGAATTTCTCAATAACCCTCTTTTGGCCAGAGACATTCTTTGTAATGATGAGATATTCAAGATTATTCTCATCTATTGTCTCAACATGATAGCCATTCCGGCGTATATCTTTAAAACTCAACAAGTTTCTCTTAGACTTGGAGGAGAACATTGCATTCTCTATGATAAACATTGTTCCTCTAGGCAGAGTTATAGTTGCTCTTCCGGAGCCTTCAATCAATTTACTACTACCAGAGATTGTAGTAACATCTGCCTTACACATACTTAGTTGAGAGAAATATTTCTTTTCTTTGAGTATCGTATGTGTAGTACACGAATCAACTAAACAAATATTTGATCCAAGTTCGCTTTGTGAGATATCCATATTTGCTTTCCCATGGTTTGACATACAAAAGAAAATAAACGAACATGAGAATAAACAAAATTCAATCCGTTTGTTTCAATGTAATCGATTGTTAAACATACATAATCGATTATTTGCTAATTTGAAAAACTTCGGATCACACTGTCTTAATATAATCGATTGTTTAAACATACATAATCGATTATGTCTTAATATAATCGATTGTTAAACATACATAATCGATTATTTGCTATTTTGAAAAACTTCAGATCACACTGTCTTAATATAATCGATTGTTAAACATACATAATCGATTATGTCTTAATATAATTGATTGTTAACACGTATATAATCGATTGTTTTACAGTTTTAATGCGAAATATTAGATAATCGACTAATTGTTAGGTTGGTCGATTAACTCTACTGAAAAATAAAAATATCTTTGAAATTTAAGCATATTGAAACATTCTAAAGAACTAATACTAACATCATATCATAAACTAACTAATACGAGCTGATACTAATGACTATTAGTTTATTCACTAACTAATACAAATAAGTAAAATAAAATCAAACAATTCCATCTTCCTTCATCACAGATCCATCACTGATTAAGTGGTCTATTTTCCCCTCGGGTTGCTCAAAGAAATCTGCCACATCCAGGTGGGTGATGTCAAAATTATCGTCAGAGACAAAATTTGTTTCAGGGCCTTTATTCTTTAGAGATGCTTGATAAAGATCAACCAAATGTCTTGGTACACGGCAAGCTTTTGACCAGTGCCCTTTTCCACCGCAACGATAACATATAGTTTCTGAACTATTTGCCTTTGGATTCTCATAATCCCGTTTCTGCTTTTGGTGGTTATTTCTCTTTGGGGGGTGACGGACATCAGGGAAATTTCTTCCTTGTCTACGTCCATGTCTAAGACCCCGATTATGACCACGACCCTGACTAGATCCATGGCCTTTTCCATGCTTGGCATAATGAGAATACACATTATCTGCTTCAGGAAATGGTGTAGACCCAGTGGGTCGATTTTCGTGATTTCTCATGAGCAGGTCATTGTTTCGCTCAGCCACAAGGAGAAGAGAAATCAGTTCAGAGTACTTTTTGAAACCTTTCTCTCTGTACTGTTGTTGCAGTACCATATTGGAGGCATGAAACGTTGTAAACGTTTTCTCAAGCATATCATAATCAGAGATATCATCTCCACACAGTTTCAATTTAGAAGTAATTCTGAACATTGCAGAATTACATTCAGAAACAGACTTAAAGTCTTGGAGCCTCAGATGAGCCCAATCATATCGTGCTTGTGGCAGAGTGACCAACTTCAGGTTGTAATATCTCTCCTTTAAGCCGTTCCACAAGATGAGTGGATCTTTGACTGTGAGATATTCAATTTTCAAACCTTCATCAAGGTGATGGCGCAAGAAAATTAAGGCCTTAGCACAGTCTTGGGTGGATGCTTTATCTCTGTCTTTAATGGCGTCTCCAAGACCCATAGCATCTAAGTGGATTTCAGCATCCAACACCCATGTCATATAGTTCTTGCCCGAAATTTCAAGGACAACGAACTTTCTTTTCATAATATCAGACATAATTAAAACCAAATTCGGAAAGAGGGAAATACCTTAATTTTCTCAAGAGGATTCTTGAGATGGTTAGAGACTCGTGCTGATAACGTGTTATGAAATAATATAAGAACAAGAACAATACAGAGAGAAGTAGAGAGAGGAGTATTCTTATTGATACTTTGGGATTGATTTACAATGGAATAGAACCCCTATATTTATAGGGAGGTGGTGACTTAGCCACCAAGTAGTAAACCCTAGAATCTTTCTAAATATAGACATTCACCTTAAATAGGATTCTATTTATAACAAAAAAGCAATAATGCATTAATAAAGCTTAAATTTTCAACAAGTACGACTTGATGGCTCGAGTAATTATTTCAAAACAAAATACTGAAAATATTTTAAATGCTCAAAATTTACCTGGGATGGTGCAGCGATCTAGTCATAGAACAAGTTCGTTCTGCCCTGGTGTACTTTTTCCATATGAAGTCTCTACATTCTCTGCCATAGGAGCATTTTCTTTCTTGTCACTCAAATCATCCATCTTTCCTTTATCCTTGCTTTTGATGTCGTTGGGAGAGGGGAGGTAGAGGACCTCTAGATCTGGTGTGATATGCTGACATTGGCATTTGCACGAACTAACCTTTGGGATAGGAATAATCAAAAGAAAGAAAAATAAAAGGTAACCAAGTCAGCAAGACCAAATGAAAGTTGTTTGAAATATTTATCCAGGTGACATATAAAGTCATGCAATGATTTACATCCTAACTTGGGGGCATCATTGTGCCCGAGGTAGGCCTAAGCGACAAATAGTCTTGGAGAAAATTTGTGCCAACATAGCCTCATTCCATTAAAGAGAAAGTAGATCAAATCAATCCGTACTAAATCGAAATAATATGAAGTCACTAATGGCATGAAGTCTTATCATATCAGAATCTAACGAAATCTAACTATAAAGCAATAAAGAACAATATCTCCTAATCTATTCAGTCCCAGAAAGACGTTCTCCATGCTTTTCTCTTTTGACTCCATCAATCACATCTCCGGGGTCACACATATCGAGTTGCCATACTAAACTTAGGGATATTGTGATTCGTTTTCTGCAAATAAAAAAATGCTAGCCCTTCCTCCCGATTAGGCTATTCACACAATAACGGTCAACATGTTGGCACATTTTCTCCAAGTAATGCACATAATATGATGGTATTCTTTGGTACTGTGGAAATCCCTTTGGCCTTCAGACAAGGTTTATCTGAGCGGATTAATGTGTCAATGGCGTGTCAATCCATACTAGGTTTAGCATGATGCATGTACGCTTCAAATTGGAGTGTGGTTTCTAGAAAGGTATAGACTGGTACTCTCAAGTGGACAATTCTAGAGGGAAAGGCACGAGACTATCGATTGCACCACTGATCGACTAGTCTACCACAAACAAGCCTTTCCGATTTAAAAAGGGTGATTTTAGGAAAGTGTGAATACTCGTCAAGCGCCACTATGTTGATAATATGCATGAGTAGAGTATGATGTGGAGCATGCTTTACACAGAAATAGTAACACATTGCCAAGTATTTGCATGATAAGATATGTAAAAACAACAATTATGATAAAGATGAACAAGAGTAGAAACAAAATAGAAATAAAAAGACATAAAGAGAAGTCAGTTTAATTCATGAAAATATGCGAGAAAGTAATGAAGCATGAAAATAGGGACAAGGGAGTCGTGATATAGCAGTCTTAGACAAGATGTGGAAAATAGAGAGGGGTTATCTATGTCATAGCAATAAAGGGAAGCAGGGAGGGGATGCTCATGTCATTGCAAATTAAACAAATAAAAAAAATAAGGAAGGGATGTGCATGTCGTATCAATTTAAATAAATAAGAGAAAGGATGTACATATAAATAATCCATATAAGTGAAATTCGTTATGGTAAGAGCCTAAGTGAAATCCCCAATAGAGTCGACATGCTGTCCTGCCCTATTTTCTCCCGAAAGCGGGTTTTGATGCGTAGCAACTTTTCTAAATGGGTGTCAAAAGATAAAAGTCTCCACCTAACAATATAAGGTGTGTTAGGGCACCTATTTGCGAATAATTATATTTTATTAGTCAACACCACTAAAGATCGGGTAAGGCCTCAAATTATCTCAAAGAGAAGGTGTTAAGCACTCTTCGAGATCCACAACTGTGGGTACCAGCCGAAATTTATACTATGTGGATTAATTAATTGAGCAAGGTGATCAAATAATCAAGTAAGATGTCGAAGTGGAAAATTCTATTATAATATAAGAATTAACTATATGACTAATTGATACAAGTCTTAAAAAATCATAGGGAGTACAATTGTGTCGATTCTATTACTAAATGTAAATAGCAAGTATATAGAAGGATTGTGGGACATAAGTTTTTTAGCCTAAAGGATCATCCCATGCAATATAAATAATATGTAGTAACTCTCTTAGGGTAGGGGTTGCTCATATTATTCAGCGGGTACAGATTATCATCTTTTGCTACTCAATTACGATGTTGAAGTTATTACTTACAAGCTCTCTAATTCAATTCTAAAATGTATCCTATGTGTGCACTACCCGTTCCATGTCTATGGTCCTAGAGGCTTGGACCTACTATTTGGTGGTTCTATGCTTTAGGTAGTATTCTCAAAATGATAAAACTAGGCGACATTCAAAACAGATAGTACTACACACAATAGCAATGAAAGGCTCAAGTTTACCTTCACACATAAGCACAAAAGCATGTGAAAGGGTCAATATATTAGGCAGTAAACATTTTCAGAATTAAGACTTAGAGTCATTAAGTACTATAGGCATGGTCTCTGTATAATTCCAGTATTATAGAGGCAGTGATATAGTTTCTAGATGAACGTATGGGTAGATTAGAGCGTTACAAGTCCTATAGGCATGTTTTCTAATTGTTTGCATAATAAGGTAGTGAGACAATCGCAAAATTCTGAATTACCAGCGTTGATTTTATAGATATGCATCTTAGGTGGGTGACAATGTCCTATAGGTGTGATTTCTAATAGCCGGTAATTGAAATTGGTTTTATGATACATTATCCCTATAGGCATGTCATCTAAGTATAGCAATACAATAAACTAACAAAAGTAGTTGACTAGTTGATTAAGATCCTATAATCATGATATCTAGATGGACAGCATACAAAAAGCAACATAAATGATTGACCAATCAATTAGTTGGAGTCCTATAGTCAGGATATCTGGATGTGCAGCATACTAAAAGTAATATAAGCGATTGACCAGTTGATTAGCTGGAGTCCTATAGGCATGATATCTAGACTAAAAAAGCATATGTTATTACATCTTATAAGCATGATAGTAGTAACATAAGAACAAGTATGACAAATATTTGGACTAACGTGGTTGAACAGTGTGCAAGTGAGGTGTGCATGATTCCTATAATTGTGCAACAAATAGGGCATGCAAGATGTAATAGCAAATAGAACACATAGACCCTATGGGCATATTTTCTATACTTTCATTCAAATATTAGAATACCCATGTCCCTTTTTATTAGTTTCCCCAACCATTTACTATTACAAGTTATTACACCCCGAATGAAATAATACAAATCAAATATGAATAGTTACAGAACAAGACAACTATATGCCTGATGATAGGCTCAGTATAGATAACCTAGTGCTTTTCCTAGGTCTTCGACAGCTCCAATAGACCCGAAACCTAGCTCATAAGATAGTAGTAAGTATGAATCTAATAGCCAAGCCTAACATCACATAGAACACACACCAAGCCAAATGAAGGATTCACACTTGATGACAAGCAACAGACAATATGTTGAACTAACTAAATAGAGCAGGATGTCCATATACTTAGTTTTTATGACAGTAAAGCTAATTATCACTAACACACATAGACAAATTCATATGGCATACTGGCAAGACACACATAAGATAAATTCATGTCTGCATTGTAAAGGTCTAGAGGACATGATTGATCATCATAAGTTAGCTAACTAATCTAAATAGAGTTTCAAAGTAAAGCATGACCTATAATTAGCCTAAAAACATTAGATATAAGACTTTTAACATAAGGGCATAGCAGAATCAAAGACATGAACAAGTGGAATAGCAGTCTTCTCATGGAAGTTCTAGCATGAGAGCCTAGTGATAGTAGCATAACAAATGGGCTGGTGGGCATAGTCTACAATGGTTGAAAAACAATCACTTAATTAACTTAACATGCCAAGCATCAGTCAAAATTCAGAAACATTACCAGAACTCATATTAGGTAAAATATGGTAATTCCAGATTTACATGATTTGTAGGCATCAGGACTTACACCAGTTAACCACATATAGAAGAAGAGGCTATATATTGGAGTCTTAAGAAATATTTGAAGAACACATAATTAAACAAGTCAAAAGAGCATATATTAAATAGCAAGAAAACATGCCATGCTTATTTAGAAGTTCAGGAAACACTAGCATTTAGAATTTACATGAGCATTGATCAAACATAAGAAAGTTGACAAGATGTACATGAATGATTCAATAGGAAGTAATACATTCGAACAAATACTGGACATAAATTAATCTATCACAAGAATATGAAACAAGCAGCGAGATGAACTCATGACAAGCAACAAATATAAGCATACAAAAACACACTAGGCTAAGTCAGCTCAAGACAGTCAGAAGTCATGTGCATACATAGAAACTTAGAGCTTTAGGCAGGTTTTGAATCTAGGAAACGCAAGGCTACAAGATAACTTAAAAGCAAAGAAGACCACAACTAGAGACAACATAGTAGCATATTGATTCATCAAAGCTTAAGTGATATGGATGTACAGGGCATGAACACATGCACAAGAGAATGAAATCGCGAGAGTCAAAGGTACTTACCAGTAGAAACAAATGAATAACTAAAGGAGAAGAGCAAATTTTAGCAATACTTCGAAAATAAGTAGCAATAGAGGACAATAAGATCCCAATCCCAGTGTGTTAGAGTTTGCAAGGACTTCTGAGGAGTCCCGAACAGTACTCACACTATGAATTCTGGTAACCTTGGCTTCCAGTCAGCTAACAACAATAGATTCAGATAGTACCAAGTGAGTAACAGTAAAAGAGAAAATCTCTTAAGGTATGTTGAAGGGGATTAGGGAGGGGTTTATGCATCGACAGATTAAGACGAACAAACAAGGAAAATAATCAATTAAGCCTAAAAAGGAAAGAAAAATCACATGCAATCAATAACATAGACGGTGATGGGGTGAAAGAAATTTCAAACTCTAGTTGAGTACAATGGCCATGAATTTGGTCAGAAATGTAAGAATAGATCATTGTAGAGTACATATAGATGAAGCATTGGCTAGATCTTCACAAAAATAGAGCCAAATCAGGACTGACTTGAAAGGTAGCATTTACCAAGGTTAAGTAAGTACTAAGTAACACCATGAAATAAGGTAGCAAATCACAAAAGGATTCCATATTGGGGATGGATTTGGAGAGAATTTAGAGATACGAAGGGTATTGTTTTGTGAAGAAAAGGAGAAAATTAGAGAGAGTAGAGGTGGTTGAAGTGGGGAATGGGTCTCTAGGTTTAGTGGGGAAGGATATATGAAAAAGGGTCGGCTTAATTTGGGTCATTAATAACTTGAGATCAATGGTCAAGATCGAAAGAGAAGCGGGGTGGTTAAGGTCAGATTGCAACCAAGCTTTGAAGAGGGTTGTTTGGTCTTGGGCTATTGAAGAGTGACCTCTGATGGGCTAAACGTTTTGGGTCTATTGTGGTCTGAAATTAGAAATAATTGGGGGAATATATTAAATATATAAAAAAAATAATTAAGAAATAATAAAACTGATTGAATATAATAGCTTGTCATTGTAGAATATTAGAAATGCTATATTAGCACAAATAATGTAACAAAAATATAATTATGCATAACATTTATACTATTATTGTAAAAATTGTGTAAATCACTTTATCATACAAACATAATTATATGAAATAAAGTAAAATATCATGAAACATATATGTGGATGAAAGTAATAAAACTAGATGATTAAGTCATCATAAAATAGGTTAAAGGGGTAATTAATATATATTCAAGTAATTTAAATGCAAGCAAATCAATTTTAAAGCGTTAAAAATTATGAAAAATTATAAAGAAAAAACACTTATATGATCCATGTCAATTAGGTAATACTGAAAAATGATATTTGGAGAATATATATAATATATTAATAAAATAAAAGGGTAAAACTGGGTGTTAACAGGGGCCTTGAGGAAGGCGGAGGCTCTGGAGGTAGTGATCCGTACTCTTGGTTCTGAAAGAGAAAATGACTTGGAGACGACTAGGCTTAAAGAAGAGAGGATTGATGAAAGGATTGGAGAGCTTGAGAAAGAGGCTTCTGGTCTCAACGACCAAGTTACCGCTCTTGAGGTCGAGAAGGCCCGTTTACTGTCTCAACCGTCCTCTTCTCATACTTTAGATTTTCCTAATATTCCTCGAGAGTTGTATGAGGAGTGGATTCATGCCGAGGCCCATTTGGATGTGTTTAGAGATTTACATGCAGCGGAAACCCTTTTTGAGGCCGGCGAGGACGAAGGGGATGAAGGTATAGATAGGCTTGAGCAGAATGCCTAGTACGATGTTGCATAGCCTGAGGGCGAAGGTGGGAAAAGAGAAGGTGTCAAAGGTCAACGGGGAAATGCTTTCGAGGGCCAAGTTGGTGAAGATGTCACAAGCGGTGATGGTGGTGGCCAGTGTTTTTCTTTACCTATTGTATATTTTTTTGTGTAGTTGGTAGCGTCTTCATGAGCCTTTGTAAAAAATATTCTAAGTATGAATTGCCAACTTTGTTATTTGCATCTGATTCTCTTCAGTGGTTCATTTTTTTAATGTTTTTTAGTTCTGCCGCTTGGTTACCTTGATTTTCTAGCCTTGATCGCTTAATGATGAATGGGGACTAGAGGTTGGTACGTCAGTAGGTGTCAGTTTGAACAAGGTCAAACATATTATAATTAAACTGAGGGCTAGTATTTTTTTGTTTGAACAAGGTTGAATATAACCTAAGTTTAATTATGGCCGAAGTCTAATAGCGTACAAGGTCGAACATAACCTACATTTAATTATGGCCAAGGGTGGATAAGTGTTAGTTCGAATAATGTTGGACATAACCTATATTTAATTATGACTGAGGGTCGGTAGGTGTTAGTTCGAACAAGGTTGAACATAACCTATGTTTAAATATGGCTGAGGGCTAGTAGGGGTTAGTTCGAATGAGGTCGAATCATACCCTAAGTTTAGTTATGGCTAAGGGAAATAGATGTTAGTTCAAATACGGTCGAACATAACCTATTTCTAATTATAGCTAAGGGTCGGCAGGTGTTAGTTCGAACAAGGTTGTACATAACCTATATTTGGAATGATATGCCTATAGGTGCGTAGTTTGTCGACACTGTAAACTTTAAGCATTGTTTCCTTTGTTGTACACGAAATAGAAATAAACTTCATGCATTGCTGCTTTGGTCATACACTTGGAAAAATTTAAAAATTTTTGAGCTTTGGCTGGCGTTTCAGTCCCACTCTATCTAGTCCCTTCATTTGCCGACCTGGAGAGTACGTGAGAGGTCGAGCAATGAACTAACCATCCCGTGTCTCCATCTTTGCATACTTTGACTTGAAGTGTTCTCTTTGAAAACCCAATTGAGACAAAACTCAAGTGAGGAAAAAAGAGTACGGTTCAGAGGACGTTTTATTCTTAAAAGTTGAAGTACTTGAGGTGGGTAATATTCCTGTTGTTTACTAGTAGCTTTATTTCCATTGTTTCAAGTTGGAATGACCCTTTGTTTGATTTTGCCGTGGTTTTGTACAGGCCATCCCAATTTGTTCCTAGTTTGCCTTCCCGTGGATCTTTTCTCTCTTGAGTTATAGCTTTAAGCACGTAATCCCCGACTTTGAGTGCTTAACATTTGCCTTCTTGGTATAATAGCATTCTTCTTTTTGTTTTTGGACGATCATCCTAATGTAGGCCATGTCTCTTCGTTCCTCAAGTTCTTGAGCTCAAGCCTTTTGCTTTCATAGTTCCTTGGTCTGATCTCATAGGAGTACCTTAGGTTGGGCTCTCTGACCTCGACCGACATTACTACATTGGTCCCATAGACCAAATAGTAGAGTGCCTCTCCTGGGTTCATCTTTGGTGTTGTTCGATAGGTCCGCAGTACTTTCGGTAATATTTTTGCCATAGTCCATTGGCATCTTCAAGATTTTCTCCATGTTATTCAATATCGGCTTGTTGGAGGACTCTTCTTTCCCATTGCTCGCGGAGTGATATGTCGTCAAGAGTATTCTTGTGATATGCCATTTCTCAAAGAACTTGGCAATTTTCTTTCCCGTGAACTGGCTCCGTAGTTACAGCTAATCTCTTTGGGAAGGCCAAACTTCCTCCATATAAAGGTGATCGCTTCTTGTTCACGTATTTGGGCGAAAGCTTCTGCTTCCACCCATTTGAAAAAATAGTCAGTTAAAACCAAAAATATTCGTACATTGCCTCGCCCAACATGAGGGGGCCCATGATGTCTATTCCCCCATTTGATGAACAACCAAGGCAAGGTGACTAAGCGAAGGTGTTTACCAGTCTGATGAATCATTGGAGCATACTTTTGGCTTTGCTCACATTCTTTTACGAAGTCTGCAGCCTCTTTTTTCATGGTGGACCAGTAGTATCCCGCCCATATGAGGCATCTAACTAGAGCCTGATTGCCAGAGTGGGCTCTATAATAGCCCATGTGGACCTCTTCAAGGATGCGCCGTGTGTGATTTGGGCCCAGGAATTTTGCTAGAGGGCCATCGTATGTCCTTTTATACATGACGTTTAGGATGATACTGCCTGGCCGCTTGCATTCTCAGTTTCTTAGCTTCTTTTTTATCATTTGGGAGTGTGTCATCCTGCAAATATGTATTAATACAATTCCGCCAGTCCCAAGTTAAGCTTACTGTCCTTACCTAGATTTAGTCGAGCGAAGAGTTGAGAAGGTGGACTATGTTCTCGTCTCCAATTGTGATGTTTCTGGTGGATGTCATTCATTTATCGAGACTGTCTGCCTCAGCTTTCTGCACCCGGGGAATTTGGTCAAGTTGGAATTCATCAAACTCGAGCAGTAGCTTGCAGATTTCAGTATGATATGTTTGCAACCTTTGTTCTTTGATTTGTAAGTCCCTATGACTTGGTTGACTATGAGTTAGGAATCACAACACAGTTTTAATCGTCTTCCCCCGAAAGTGGGTGCTAATCTAAAACTGTAATTAAGGCCTCATACTCGGCCTCGTTGATAGTCATATATGGGAACCTTATGGATTGAAAAATTACTTCACCTATAGAGGCCTCGAGTATGAGTCCCAGTCCGGCCCCTAACGTGTTAGATGCACCATCTGTGTATAGGACCCAGAGATTTTGTGTTTGGGGGGGGGGGGGGGGGGGAATTTTGTGCAGCCTATCTCTCAATTTTGGGCATTACCTTTGCGCTGAAGTTTGTGACGAAGTCAGCGAGCACTTGTGACTTTATCATTTTTCATAGCTAGTACTTGATATCGTTCTCGCTTAGCTCGTTGCCTATTTTTCCAGCCTTCCCGATAGCTCGAATTTATGCAAAATGCTTCTCGGGCGAGGGGGGAATTTGCAACGATGGGGTGGAATTGGAAGAACATTTTAATATTTCGCGAAGCTACAACCAATTCTAGAGCTAACTTTTCAAGGTGAGGGTACCTTGTCTCGACGTCAACTAATATTTTGCAAATATAATAAATAGGGGATTGTGTACCTTTGTTTTTACGAAACATGACTAGGCTCACAGGTACTTTGGATATAGCGAGGTAAATGAGCAAATATTCTACTGGTTCTGGTTTTGAAAGTACTGGCGGTGATTACAAGTATGCTTTTAATTCCATTAGGGCTTGGACGCACCCGGAGTCCATTCGAGGTTGTTGTCCTTCTTGAATACGGCAAAAAATTTGTGACATCTAACTGATGATCGTAAAATGAACCTTAACATGGCAGAGATCCGGCCAGTCAACCTTTGAACCCGCTTTTTAGTGGACAAGTGTTGCAGTATCTCTTCGATGGCTTTGATTTGGTAAATGTTGACCTCGATCCCTCTTTGTGATACAAGGAAACCTAGAAACTTTCCCGAGACCATGCCAAACGCCCACTTTCCAGCGTTGAGTTTCATTCTGTATCGCTTGAGTATGTTAAAAGTTTCTCTCAGATGGTCGATGTGATCTTCTTTCCTTTTGGATTTGACTAGCATGTCGTCAATATATATTTCCATCATTTTGATGAGCTTTTCCTTGAACATCCTCGTCACCAACCTTTGAAAAGTCGTCCCTGCATTCTTTAATTCGAAGGGAATGACACGCTAGTAGTATGTCCCTTAATGAGTGATTAAGGCGGTCTTTTCTTGATCCTCTTCTTCCATGAGGATTTGATTATTACCTGCGTAAGCATCTAAAAAGCTCTGCAGTTTGTGTCCTGCTATTGCATTAATGAGTTGACCAATATGGGGTAATAGGAATGAATCCTTTAGGCATGCTTTGTTTAAATTTGTGAAATCCACATACATTTTTCATTTTCTGCTCTTTTTAACCATGACCACGTTGGAACCCATTAAGGGTAATTCAATTCCTTGATGGATTCACTTTCTAACTTTTTTCTACCTATTCACATACTGCATCATTTATTGCAGAGTTAAATTATGCCTGACCTATCTCACTGGGGTGGAATTGGTCGACGTTCAGCTTGTGCGTAGCTACTTCCTTTGGGATACCTGGTATATTTGCATGGTTGAAAACAAACAAATCCGTGTTAGTAGTTAAGAATTGACGAAATTTACCTAATTCCTAAAGTTTTTAGTCGATATATGCTTTCTTGATGTGGTCGTTGAGGTCTAATTGAACGGGTTCGAGGTCTTCTATGGTTGATCTTGCAGCTTTGGCCGTATCAGGGTCTATGATGACATCCTCCTTATCGTCACATATAGACCTCGACCATGTTTCTTGCTATGCCTCTTTTTCTATGTCCATTTGTTCAGTAAACCTGCTATCTAGGGCGATGCGGTAGCATTCCTGTGATGTGCGTTGTTGCCCTCGCATGCTGAATATTCCCTATGGAGTCGAGAACTTGATGACTTGGTATAAGCTGGAAGGGACGACCCTCATGGTATGTATCCATGGTAACCCTATTATGGTGTTTTACGATGTGTCTTGGTCTATAATAAGGAACGTGGTTTCCAGAGTGACACCACCGACCAGAACGAGGAATATGATCTTGCTGGATGTTAACTCGACTGCATTATTTAAACCAGTTAGCACGATGCAATGTGGAGCTATCTTATCTTCGAGTTTCATTTATGTAACTACTCGAGAATGGATAATGCACGCGTCGCTCCCATCGTATACCATAATGCGCCTTACATCGGTATCTAAAATCTATAAAGTGATAACAAGGGCATCATAGTAAGGGAAAGTTAAGGGTTGGTATCCGACTTATCGAAGATGATACTCTCTTCGAGTTCATCATATCGTTCACGGGTGATCAGCTATGTGAGCTTATGGGTAGTGGTACACTTTACACTGTTGATGGAAGCATCGTCGTCACCACCAATGATTATGTGAATGGTGCGAGTTGGTGACGGCAGTTTCAGCGGTCCTTGGTGTTGTTCACGGCCTCAGGCAAAGTTGGTTCTTCCCTAGTTGCTCAGCAACTCTTTGAGGTGTCCTTGTCCTAACATGTTCACGACCTCCTCCCTTAGGGTGGTGCGATCTTTGGTTTTGTGCTCTCGTTCTTGGTGGAATTAGCAGAGGGCATATGACTTTCTGGTAGTCAAATCTAATCGCATCTTCTCCGGCCACTTCACCTTTGGTCTGATCTTCTCTAGAGCATAGACTATTTCTGTAGGTGACACACAAAAGTTGTGAGCGAATAATAAATGTGGCATACTTTTTTATTCCGATGAGTCCCTATCCTTGGTCTAGGCGCGCCTTCTTCATAACGGGAGGAGGGTGCAGCAGCTACTCTGACATACGGTTGATGTAGTTGCATGTTAGATCATAGAGCTACGAATTGTCTTCTGGTATCATTTCTTTTATATTTTCTAGGTTCAACTTGTATCGCGGTTAGCCAATGGGTTGGTCCATTGAGACCGTCTTCATCTGCTCGGACCACGACACAATACATGTTATGTATTTTCTCCCAAGTGGTTAGGGGGTACTTTATTATTCGACTTAATAACTTTCTACTCGCCCTCAAACCACTCATTATCAGCCCATTTTAACAGGTTGTGACCGCCAAACCTTCTGACACGTTTGGCGGAGTCATCCTTACTCAGTTGAATCGGGCAAGGAAGTCCTTCGGTCTTTCTTCCGAGGACTGTTTGATAGAAAATATATCATTCACTCTCGCCTAGGGCTTATTGGCCCCATCATGGGTCATTACGAACTTATCGACCATCTCTTCGAAAGTTTCGATAGAATGCGCATGTAGCTGCAAATACCATGTCAATGCTCCTCTTGTGAGGATTTCTGCAGAAAAATTCAAAAAAAAAATGGAAAATACTTGTTCTTTTTAGAGGTCATTGCCTTTCATGGCGGTGACGTAATGAGTCACGTGATCTTCAGGTTCGGTCATGCTATCGTATATTCTTATGCAGGGCGGCATTTTAAAGGTTTTTAGTATGGCATGTGGGGTGGCGTTATCATCATATGGTTGCTCGATGAACCGGCAGGCATCTCTCTTCGGTAAAAGTTTAGGGGCGTCTGTAATCTTATCGACCCTTTCTTGATGTTGTCTCATTTGGCCCCGAAGCGATCTATTCTCATTCTCTATTTACTCCATCCTTTTCAGAATGGTTGCAAGCGTATTTTCGTCTGCACTATCAACGACATTATGAGTAATACCTGTCATTGGAGGGAGAGAAAGTTGATTATGCTGCTCGCCCGCTAGTTGTATAATGTTGGTTCTTGCGTTCTCTGACCGTGTCAAAAACGGGTTTATGGATAACGTTGGTTAATGTGTCAGTCAGCCATGGCTCAAGGAGCTTTTTTCCAGCTAGGGAGTCTCCTCCACCACAGATGTGGAGGCTCCCTTACCTAGAGATTTTGTAATATTACAGTGAGAGGAGGTGATCCATCTCGCCTAGGTGATGCATTAAGTTTTGTGTCTCTACTTGTTGTTTCACAGCTTTCGTTGATGACGTTTATGAGGCTGGTTGGGAGGTCACCCATTATTCTCGTCCTTCTTCCCTGTTACTTGCCATGTTGGAATTTGTGCACACAAAGAAAGGAGATCTTATTCCTGCTTCTCTTTTTTTTTTTTTTACATTAGTGACTGATCTAGAAGAAACTAAAAATGTAACTAGGAAATTTTCATAGACAGCGCCAAATTATTTGACCAAAAAGTGCAACTCTTGGCTCAAATAATTAAATTTATATATTAAGGGATTAAACCTAGTTAACAATAATATTTCTAAATGCGAGTTATGAAAGCGTGACTATTGTTTGACAGTTCTGGTAGAAATATAATAATGATGTGTAACAATCGTTCCAACAAGTAATATGAGTAATAATAGAGCATTAAACAGCAATGAACAATACTAAATGGCATTCAAGTAAATAAAGGAATGATTCACCCAATAAAGAAGGAACTAGATGTTATTTCTCCTGGCAAGGATGAATGACAAATAAATCCTTAAATGTTCGAATTATCTTCGAATCTGATAGAAAATATAAAATAACGTAGATAAGAATCTTAGTTAAAAAAGGTGTTATTTGTATCTTAATAAGAGAGAGATAATCTTTCTGTCAAAGTGTTTTCTTAAAAATGTCTATCATCTGCCCTATACCATTGTTTTCCTTTCTACTCATATGAGACACATTCTTGACAAACCCTCATAGTTTGAGTGTAGAGAATATCTAATATTCTTTTCAATTTTCCACAACTAGCCTTTATATTGCCAACGATGCCTGTCTTTGACCCTTGTTGACATCTCGACCACAAATCTCGCTAACTCTTGATCTTCCTTGAATGACGACGGCTTGAAAACTCTTCCTCTAGCGTTATCGTATCTTAATACTTTAGGGCAGATTTTGACCTGTATAGCATCAACACATTGGGAATTACTTTTTATGTCTTATTTTACGTATCATTTTCTTTTGGAATATTTCAAAGAGAGAGATATTTTTATATTTGGAAGAATTAACTTTAAATCTCTCATGTTACTTTTAATAAAATAGTTTTTTCGGTCGAATAATAAAATGATTAATATAAAAATGTTTAAAGTGTGCTTTCGCTTATAAACTTTAAAAGTCTTTTTTTTAAAATAAATTTAGTGTCCAATTAAATATCGTCGAATGAAAGGAATAATAAGTGAGTTGATAGTTCCAGGGGTAGAAGCTACCCGGTTATAAGGTGTTTTGATCGTTAATGTAGAAATTAAATTTTCATAGTAAAATTCTTCCACAAAATATTTTTCAAGAGAACCTTTTATATCATACCAAAATACACTATTCTTTCTGCAATTTTTGATATATGAATTACTGAATTTTGGTTTTGGAAATACTGGATTTAATTATCTGGAAATTGAGAAATCTTATTATTTTGAGTAGCAAATCCAAGTGAAGTAATAATTTTGTTTTCAAACGTTTTTCCCAAGTAAAATTCATATCTAAGCATAACTTCCAAGTGTTCTTTTACAACTTCAATTATACATATACATAATTTTTTCAAGTTCAACTAAATATTGTCTAAACGCCTAGTTCAGGGGAAAAACGTGCTTGTACATCAATTTTAGACTCTGCATAAAGTCAAAAATCAATAAATTATACATCTAGTGACACCTAAAAATCTATATGAAAGCAACTTTAATAGGCAATTTAAGCAAAAAGATACTGGGACGGCAACTTAACCCTTAAATAATCAAACAGTATAACTATAATGAAAACGAGTGATTGATACTGTGAACAGCAAGTTTTACATTGGTTTGTTCCTTTTTTAATATTGATACTGAAAATTTATTGCATGGAGAAATCATTACCGAAATTTTATTGCACCCGAAAAAGCCATAACAGATTCATATGAAAGTTAGCCTTAATTCGATGATGCTAGAAAATTAAGTAGATTACCGAATATATTTTTATTTTATTTTTTGCTTCTATTTCATAGTTTAAGGCATGTGCTCATGTTTTGTTACTTCCTAGTTCCCTTCATACTCTTGGTCATTAATCAATATATAAATTTGGATCGGCCTAAAAAGATTAAAGAATTATAAACGAAGAAGAGAAATTGTTAACATTTTACATCCTTCGATTGAAGGAAGAAATTGAAGAACATGAACAGTTGAGAAGAGAGAGAAGAGAGAAGAGGGAACTGAAAAGTCCCGATATTTTCTATTTTGTCTCGAACCTTCCGTCCACTTTACAATATACTGAAAATAGAATAAAATCTAATTCGTGTGTGTGTGTGTAATTACAACTGTGTCCTCTCACGTGTATACACATTACATATAAATAAATGCACAGTATTTACAGACTGGGCTACTGCTGCCTGAGTCACTTCTGGAATTGGGCTGGATGGTTGTTTGTGTACTGGGCTGCTGCTGAAGCCCAACACCCCCTTCAAGCTGGAGGGTGAGCAAACACCGAGCTTGGACAGAAAAGAATGATGCAGAATTCCTGTTAGGGGCTTAGTAAAAATATCAGCTAGCTGAGAACCAGATGAAACATGATGCAGAGATATGAGACCATCCTGAAGCTTGGTACGAATGAAATGGCAATCAACCTCAATGTGTTTAGTCCGTTCGTGAAAAACTGAATTTTTGGCTATGTGTATTGCAGCCTGATTATCACAGAATACAGGTACAGCATAGGAGACAGGAACACCAAAATCAGAGAACAGTCGAGTGAGCCAAGTAATTTCACCAACAGTTTTGTTGATAGCCCTGTATTCAGCCTCGGCTGAAGACAAGGATACCACAGGCTGCTTCTTGGCTTTCCAACCAATCAGAGAACCCCCTAAAAATATGCTGAAGCCAGAAACAGACCTCCTAGTGTCTGGGCAAGAGGCCCAGTCACTGTCACAGTAGGCAGTCAAGGATAAATCAGGGGTATTATTGAGGAAAACACCAAGATCAGAAGTTCCTTTAAGATATCTAAGAGTATGTAGGGCTGCATGCATGTGAGAAGAGGAAGGTTTTTGAAGAAATTGACTAAGGTGCTGCACAGCAAAGGCCAAATCAGGCCTGGTGTGGGTGAGAAAATTAAGCTTGCCAACTAGGCTTCTGTAAGGTTCAGGGGAAGGAAGAGGAGCACCCATGTCCTGCTTAAGTTTAACAGAAAGGTCAAGGGGACATGTCACAGAAGAAGCAGCAAGACAGTTATAGGTGAGGAGAAGATCAGCAATGAATTTCTTTTGGTGAAGTAAAAGACCACCAGCACAGTAATTAACTTCAATACCAAGAAAATAGTTGAGAACTCCTAAATCTTTGATCTTAAAAGCAGTATCCAGAAATGTCTTTAAGGCAGTAATCTCTTCCATATCATTACCAGTGAGGATGATATCATCCACATATACAGCCAACAGCACAATTGAGGAACCAGATTTCTTATGAAAGAGGGAGTAATCATTGAGAGATGAAGAATACCCTTTAGAGCATAAAGCCTGGGACAACTTGGCATACCATTGCCTAGAAGCCTGCCTTAATCCATACAAGGATTTCTGGATGAGGCATACTAAAGAGGAAGAAGAAGAAGAAGAAGAGACTGTTAGACCAGGGGGTAATTTCATATATACTTCTTCATTTAAATCACCATGGAGAAAGGCATTATTGACATCCAGTAGAAAGAGAGTCCAAGACTGTTTTACAGCAACAACAATCAAGGACTTGATAGTAGAAAATTTGACAATAGGAGAAAATGTATCAGTGAAGTCCACACCCTCAACCTGAGTGTCACCTCTGACAACCAGCCTAGCTTTATATCTCTCCACACACCCATCAGCTCTATATTTAACTTTGTAAACCCACTTGCATCCAATAGGCCTCTTACCAGGAGGAAGGGGAACTATGGACCATGTATTATTAGCTGCCAAAGCTTCAAATTCTTTGGTCATGGAATCCTGCCAGGCAGGATCAGAAGCAGCCTGGCTGTAAGAAGTAGGCTCAACATGTGCAGTGTGAACAGAGCTGTTACAGCAAGTGGAAAAAGAACTAGTGCCAGAGATGGAAGTGGGAAGGTCACAGATGTATTGCTGAAGATGTGCAGGAGGGACATGAGGCCTTCTTGATCTTCTAGGAGCAGGTAACACAGGTTCTAGGTTTGGAAGAGAATGGGAAGTGGTGATAGTGGTATGTAATGGAACAGCAGCAAGAGGACAGGGATTAGAGACAGGAGCAGAAAGGGAAGGAGAAGTATCAGATAGTGAGGAAGGACTGACTAAGGATTCATCAACAGCAGGAGAGCAGACAGGGAATGAAGGAACAATGGAAGATGGAACAGAGGAATTACTCCATGAAGAGGCAAAAGGAAAGACATCCTCATGGAAAGTAACATCCCTGGATATGAGTGTGAGTTTAGTTTTCAAGGGTCAGCTATTGGGTGAAATTTGTCTCTATGCTGTTTAGGTACAGAAGCAAAGCAAAGACAGCCAAAAGTCTTAAGATGGAGATAAGAAGGACTCTGTCCAAACAGTAACTCATAAGGAGAGACATTGTCAAGAAGTTTGGAAGGAAATCTATTGATGAGATAGGTGGCAGTAAGAACACAATCTCCCCGGAATTTAAGAGGAAGTTTGGACTGAAAAAGTAATGCTCTGGATGTTTCCAGAAGGTGTCTATGTTTTCTCTCAACCACACCATTTTGTTGTGGTGTATGAGAGCAAGATGTTTAGTGAAGGATACCATTCTCAGCAAAGAAATTGAATCCAGCATTACTAGTCGCAAGTTCAAGAGCATTATCACTCCTGATGGTTTGGACAACAGTCTGAAACTGAGTTTTGATCATGGCAATGAATGCCTTGATAATGGGAAAGGCATTGCTTTTGGACCCCATAAGGTGAGTCCAAGTAGCTCTTGTAATATCATCAACTATAGTTAAAAAATACTTGCACTCATTATAGGTGGCAGTGGTATAAGGACCCCAGGTATCTAGATGGATGAGTTGAAAAGGATGTGATGTTTTAATAGAACTTTTAGGAAAGGGCAATCTAGAATGTCTTGCTAATGGGCAAAGAGTACATATAAAAGGCTGTTTATTTGCAAATTTACATAGAATAGAGGAAATGTCTTTCATTCTAACAAAAGGAATGTGCCCTAATCTGTTATGCCATAATAGCTCCAGTTTATTCAATTCAGTATGGTATGTACAATGAGAGGAAGAAACAGAAGCAACAGCTAATGGAGAATGGTAATTACAAGGAGTGTATGATTGAGAAGGAGTAGAAAGAGAAGATTGTACAAGCCTGTAAAGACCATCATCCAGTTTACCAATTTCCAGTGGCCTCTTCAGAGAAGGGGCATGTATCAAGCAAGAAAATATAGTAAATAGAACAATAGAATTCAGCTGTTGAACAAGTTTGGAGATAGAAATGGGATTGTAATGAAAACTGGGAATGTAGAGGACATAATGTAGGGTGAAACAAAGAAATTTAATGGATCCAGTACATGTTACCTTAACTTTGTAACCATTAGGTAAGGTAACTAAGTATGGTATAACTAAAGGTTTGATGTCAAACAGAAGGGTTTTATTGGAAGTCATATGGTCAGTGCCACCAGAATCTATAATTCAAATGCATGCACTAACTCTAGTTAACATGCAAGCTCCATAAGATACATTTCTTAGAGAACTGAGAGAAGAGGAAAGTGTACCAGCAAAGTTTGCAGATGCCATAACACTGGATTGGTGTTGAGAGTCTGAGACTTGTGTCTGTTGGAGCAGCACCATGAGCTGTGAGTATTGTTCCTTTGTTAACCCAGGAATCACAGAATCTGAATCACAACACCCCTGAATACCCTCACCCATGCTTGAGGAATCAGCAGAATTTATACCCCCTTGCACCTCAACATTGGCAGCAGTTCTCTTGTTCTTGGTAAACTTGAAATCTGGTGGAAACCCATGCAGCTTGTAGCATTTGTCAATCAAGTGACCAGGTTTCTTGCAATATCTACACACTAGATTTGTTTTGGTGGTGTCAAAACTGATTTTCTGAGTGAACTGCTTAGGATGTGAATGTGCTCCATAAGGTTTATTCATGAAATGAGTGCTAAAGGCACTGGAGTCACTATGAATTGGGCTGGTGCACGAGTGACTTGTCTTTGCCTCTCATCCTGAAGGAGTATATTATATGCACTGTCCAACGATGGTGGAGGCTGCAGCATAAGGATATTACCCCTAACACTAACATATGTGTCATTAAGCCCCATGAGGAATTGGTGCAATTTGTTCTCATCATCCTCTTTTTGAAACTCAATCCTGGCAGCACATGTACATGTACTACCTCTTGAGGTTCGCATAAAACCCAGTTCATCCCATAACCTCTTCAACTTGTTGAAATAAGATGCTATATCTAAGGATCCCTGAGTAGTAGATGCTAACTCTTGTTTTACTTCAAAAATCTTTGTACCATTGACTGTCCCATACCTATTGTTAAGTTGACTCCAAATACTCTGAGCAGTGTCAGAATATTGGACACTCTCGGCTATCTCCGGAGTGAGAGAGTTTTTGAGCCAAGAGATGACCATGTTATTGACCTATCCCACTGTCTAGATTGAGGATAATTTTCAGGAGGTTTAGGGACAGAACCATCAACAAAACCTAATTTGTTCCTCGCGGACAGAGAAACGATTATGTTTCTCCTCCATCCCCCAAAACCAATCCCTGAAAACGGATTGGTGACCAAAGAAACTCCGGGTACATCGGATGACATAAGAAACAAAGTGTTTGAAGGACCAGGAACAAAATTAGTAGAAGCAGAAGAAGAACCACCATCGATGTCAACCATTTTAAGTGCTAATGATGTTGAAACTCGACAAAAACCGAAAAAAATTTAACAGACCGTGAATATCTAAACTGACGAATTCAAACAACAATACTCCACAAACATACAACTTATAATGTTGACGGAGTAAAGAACAAGCTCAAAACGGATAAGTTCAGCGGAAAACTAACCGGATAAGAAACCCTAGATTCTGAAAAAACAGTAGGAACATGGATGGAATTTGGTGAGGGTAACATCGATCGAACGCTGATGACGAGGAGAATCGGAATATACCCGCTCTGATACCATGTTAATATTTTACATCCTTCGATTGAAGAAGATGAACAGTTGAGAAGAGAGAGAAGAGGGAACTGAAAAGTCCCGATATTTTCTGTATTGTCTCGAACCTTCCGTCCACTTTACAATATATTGAAAATAGAATAAAATCTT
Source organism: Nicotiana benthamiana (assembly GCA_034376525.1). Lineage (NCBI taxonomy): Eukaryota > Viridiplantae > Streptophyta > Magnoliopsida > Solanales > Solanaceae > Nicotiana > Nicotiana benthamiana. The sequence goes on from CM067330.1 coordinate 69,401,554, forward strand.
ATTCGTGGGTGTTTGTAATTACAACTGTGTCCTCTCACGTGTATATACACATTGCATATAAATAAATGCACGGTATTTACATACTTGAGCTGGATGGCTGTTTGTGTACTGGGCTGCTGCTGAAGCCCTACAGAAATCTCGATTATGAAACGAATAGCCAAGGAACTTTTTTTTTAGTAAAGAAAAACAATAAATTAAAGAACATTTTCAAATGGAGCATTTCCATAAATGTCAATGTGGAAACAGAAAGAGTAAAAAAATTTACGGCATAGAAGGAGTATTATTACTTTTAACTGTGATAAAAATTGTTTATATTTGGTAGCTAAAAAAGTATATAATATTTTTATAATTTTTGTATATAATATACAGAATGTATATATACACAAAAAGTATAAGAATTATATATATATTTTTCAAATATTATTTTTACAAAAGTTATACAGTGCCATTTTTCCGACATAGAACAAAGCCCTATTCGTTTATAATTGGAATTTGTACTTGCGCGTTGTGCAGAAATACCGTAAACATAAAGGAACATGAAAGAATTTCGATTTTGCGAAATATGAACATTCATAGAAAAGTTTGATGGATTCTACACCTTCCATTTGCATGTTTTTAAAGAATTTCAAAGCTTCATAAAAATTTTCATTCAACACCATAGCCATCGATCATTGCTCTCTAAAAAAAATATTTTTATACTTCAACCTATTAAAAGTCCGCCTTTCTAATTTAACCCTGAAACTTTTCGAATATATATCAATGAAACAACATCCTAAGTGTAAATTAAAGCAAACAACTAAATTCGGCTCCAATCCGCTCTTCACTGTAGACACGGTCTTTTATGTCTAAGGTATTTTTCAAGTAATATTTTCTTTTGATAAATAATATATAATATTCCTGTTAACCACATCTAACGTCTTCCTACCATGTTTTGCATTTCTAATCACCCCTTTATCACATCAGCAGATTTGTTGCTATCCATTTTTTTATGTATGGGAACTATCGCTACAATACTTTAAAAAAATAGCCTTAAATATAAAGATTGTAGAGCCGCAATTTGATTATGTGAAGATGTATATTTACACGAACACAAAATACAAAAAAAAATTAGGCAGAGACTGAATACTGCTTGCATCATTCTTCGCTTTAATACATAATTGTCTCAACTCCTTTCTTTTGGTAGTCAAAATACTACCAAGAGACCTACTAAAATATATAAAGTTGAAAGAATCTAACAGAAGCTTTGAATACCTATCAAAAACATAACTTTAACAGATATAGTTGTCATGTAATGCTTATATTTTCGCATAACAAAAAGTACAGTGTAACATGAAATTTGTCATTTGATGGTTAATCAATAAATAAAGATGATTAAAAAGAAAGCAAATGGAGATATGTTGGGATGAAGTTATTGCAAAAAATCATCTGTAATCATAAATATCTTCCATTTTAAGGAAGAAAAATCATTGATCTTTCCCTAATCGAATCACGATATCCGTCATTGTTCTTGACTCTTATTCTCAAGAAAATATATTACCACACAACATAAAAAGACAACAAATTTGTCAAAACAAAAAAAAATACGGGTAAACTTCACAAAGGAAATTTGATACTTAAAAATTTTTTAACTTGGTTTCATCATTCACGAGCTCCTATAGATAAATAACTCCAGAAAAAGAAGGAACGAGGAAAAAGAAACTTGCAAAGACCAGAGAAGAGGTGCGTACCTATTTTCTCTGTGACCTAACTTATGTGCACCTCAAAGGAGCCTTTAATATTACCGAAATATTTCAATAATTATCATATAACAGATCCCAGAGGCAAGATCCACCACCCAAAACTTTTTAAAGATACAAATATTCAACAACCACTAAGAGAAAATACTTATGTTGCAAGCTTAACTTCAAGTAGAATCATATCTTTCTCCCCGCCTTTGATAGGGAAATCAAGCCATGATTTGCTGAGAGGAAACACAGGAATAATAATCTCAAGATGAAAAAAATATATCTACTCACCATCTGATAAAACTTTAAATTTCCAAATTATTGGTGCGGATGAAAATCACAAAATTAAGGGTGGTCAAATGAAATTACAGGATCGTACAGATAAAACTATAAAATGTTGTTCAATCATAAAATAACTTTTATATGTCTCAAGATGACTGACATAATTATTATTTATTTCACAAACTATAACCGCATCACCAGGTCTTATTGTCATGTCCTTATCCTCCACAAAGCCGTCGTCCTGAAAGTAGTCCGTCAGTGAGCCAAAAATGAAAGATTGAGAAAAGAAGAAGCACAAAGAACAGAAAACAATGTGCTTGTGTACATTAAAGTAGTTGAATATAGTAAGTACATGAACCTCTTTTCAAGAAAAATTCCAAATTTGGCAAAGTTTCTAAAAGTTTAATTTCACGAACTATCAACCAAATAATTCTTTATTTATACCTCCACTATACTGTGGTGTAAGTTGCTTTGTTAAAAAGTTGAAGATTTGGTGTTTTCGCAAAATCATTTTGCCGCTAATTAATATCTTTTGCTTAAATGATGATTACTAATTCAACTATCTACGATCTCTAGAATCCAAAGGCAAGCAAATATCAACAAATTGGGAAGAAGAAGAATTTAATTTATGAGAAAGTGACACTTGAGAAATTGAATGCCATTACTAATGTCAAAAAAATTCTGGAAACTAAATTTTAGGATTGTGAAAAATTAATGCATAAACGCAACAGAGAAAGGCTTTAAAAATAAGTTAAACCAAAGGACGAATATGTTACCCTTGCATATTGTAAGATCAACTTTATAGAACATGATATTTCAGGTTTGAAATGATCCGTATTTTTCACATCTTTCAAATTTTATTGCCTCGAGTTACTTGAAGATATCGGATTTCATAAATTGATGTAGCCATCTTTGCAAACTCAAAGTAAGAGAAACCACATACTATTGTTAAATCAACTTGGAGAATACTATTGTTTGCATAGAGAACATGGAATAAAAAGGGAAAGAAAGAAACCACATAACACATTATTTGCCGTAGACAAAAAACAGTTACGGTAAGGGTGTTTGAAATTGAATCGAGAAATCGAAATTTAATGACTTATTGGTATCGGGTTAATAATTTAACGGATGAAGAACGAATTGAAATATTTTTATTAATGGCTTATTGGTTTGGGGTCGGATTATTCAATTTTCTTAATGAATAATCCGTTAACCCTATATATATATATATATATATATATATATATATATATATATATATATATATATATATATATATATATATAATATCAAAAATTCTTCCACTTCCGGTACTCTATCTCTAACGCATAATTCTTAAATATGTATACTACAGTCTTTAATACCGTGTGACTGAAAAGTTGAATTCTTGAATTCTCCCAAGCTCGTAATTTGCAAGGATGTGGTATAATATACAGTAATACAAATGACAACTCCATTTTTCTTGCTTGTCCTTTTGTTTGGGAATTTTGCACAATAAATAAAAATCATTGACCAACGTAGATTGAAGTCAATATTGATGGACTCAAGAAACCAGAAAACATCATGATAAACAAAATCAATATTTCTAAGGTCAATTCTGAATTTGTATGCTAGGCTGTCAGCAACTAATTAATATACGCAATATAAATTGAGCGGTTAAGGGTCAATATATCCTTGTACTATTAAATATAGGTCATATTTATCCTCCGTTTGAATTTTTTATCAAATATGACCTCACCGTTATACATTAGGGCCATATATATCCATCAGCCGTTAAAATACCCTCCCATATATTTTTAGTAGCACGTGGCATCTTATGATTGGATTAGACGACACGCCCCACTCCTTTAATTAAATCCGCCCCAACCCAATGAAATTTAGTCTTCTTCTCCGTTCAATCCCTTCAATATGTCAATAATTTGGTATTGTAGTTCATACTACCATGACGACCCAATGATAATTTTGAGAGGTTTTTTTAAACCTAATTTACGAATACATTTGTTGCTGACAAAAGGATAATTATGTTGTCGGTTTTACTTTTGTGTCGCTCATTCTATATATATAAGATGGTACTTTCCCCTTTGGTTTTGCCATCGATATTTCCCCAAAATTCTTTTCATATTTTGATGCTTCCCTAAAGGTCCATGTTTATAATTATCCTTTTTTGGCGTATAACCATGCTCGATTATGTTAATTGTGTTAAGACTTTGGTTTCTTCTCTGGGTGAAGCGTCGTGCATGAAGATGTATACAGTTCTTTTGCTTTATGTGTTCTGCTGTAACTTACAATGATATCCTACTTTTAACAGGACCTAATTTGAATGGACTTTTTGGAAGGCAGTCTGGAACTACTGCTGGTTACTCCTACTCTGCTGCCAATACGAATATGCCTGGGAAGAAAAGACCTTATTATTAGGAAATATTGTAAATATCTTTTGTGTATCCTTTTATTATTGGTAGAATATTCTCTCATTAATTGTACAATCCTATAATTGGTAGGTTTTGATTTTCCTTCATTATTGTACAATCCTATAGTTGGTAAGTCTTGATTTCCCTGTGCTCTATATATACCTTTGTAAGCAATATATTTTAATGAGAAGCCTCAAACCAATGAACTTCTCCCAAATCTCTCTACATAACTTCTCCCAAAACTCTCTACATTGTATCATACGCCAGTGGCTTATCGCCAACCAAACCCTCTCCACTGCCGCCGCCGCTGCACTAATCGGCAGCCCTCTCCGGCGTCCCGCTCCGGCATCTTGCCGCCCCTCTCCGGCAAAGAAGATCAGCCGTCCCTCTCCGGCATCTTGCCGCGTCGCCGCTGCACTAATCGGCAGCCCTCTCCGGCGTCTTGCCGCCCCTCTCCGGCAAAGAAGATCAGTCGCCGACCTTTACGGTCCTCTCCGGCCTCTTGCTGCGCCGCCGCTGCACTAACCGGCAGCCCTCTCTCTCAGCGCCTTTTCTCCGGCGTCTTGCCGCGCCGCCGCTGCACTAACCGGCAGCCCTCTCTCTCAGCGCCTTTTCTCCGGCGTCTTATCGCGCCACCGCTGCACTAACCGGCAGGCCTCTCTCTCGACGTCGATCAGCGCCTCCTCTGCCTCGCGCTCCATGGCCGCTGCACCAACCGGCAGTCCTCGGCTTCTTCTGTTGATGTCCAAGATTGGCGTGTCCTCCGGCCCTCCATCTTGAGGGGGCGTATTAGGAAATATTGTAAATATCTTTTGTGTATCCTTTTATTATTGGTAGAATATTCTCTCATTAATTGTACAATCATATAATTGGTAGGTTTTGATTTTCCTTCATTATTGTACAATCCTATAGTTGGTAGGTCTTGATTTATAAGCAATTTATTTTAATGAGAAGCCTCAAACCAATGAACTTCTCCCAAATCTCTCTACATAACTTCTCCCAAAACTCTCTACACTTATATGATTATTTGCTCAACCCCAAGAAGGTATGGTAACGTTTTCATTATGTAAGATTTTTGTGTCTGCATAACCACGGAGACACGGTTGTCTGATGGGACAACCCAAGTACATAACTTTTCTTGTAGAAATTGCATTTCTAGTCATGAATGTATATACATATTTTAGTTCCTTTTGTTTTCTGCTTTCTTGTGTTTCCTTCCATTAGAATGCGCCTTTCCCTTATTTGCAATTCTGTTGATTGTTTCTACAGTACATACCTGGAACAAAGATGGTTTCCCTGGTTTGAAGAAGCCACAGGATCGTGCAGACCTCATTGCCTACCTGAAATCTGCTACTGCCTAAGGAATTACCGACAGATATTTTCTATTTTGTAGTCTGATAGAAAATCCGTTCTATTTTGAAGGGATTGAACGGAGAAGAAGATAAATTTCATTGGGTTGGGGCGGGTTTAATTAAAAGAGTGGGGCGGGTCGTCTAGTCTAATCATAAGATGCCACGTGCTACTAAAAATATATGGGAGTGTATTTTAACAGCTGAGGGATATATATGGCCCTAATGTATAACGGTGGGGACATATTTGATAAAAATTCAAACGGAGTATAAATATGACCTATTTTTAATAGTACAAGGATATATTTGACTCTTAACCGTAAATTGAATTAGGTTGATAAATCATTTGATAATCATCCGATAAGAGCTAAATCAATACTAATCCCCCTAGCGAATAATACATTTAAAAGCCGATAACTGATAAGTCAAATCGTTAAGAGTAAATAATTGAAAAATTCGCCTGATAAGCAGTCCTAAGTTACATACTAAGGTTAAGATAAAAAGGCCGCGTTTGGGACTGTGTTTCGTATTTTTCCTCTTTTTCTTTGTACAAATTGGCAAATCTAACTATTTAGGTATATATTAGTAACTTAAAAAAAGGCCTAATCCCATCGTGAGACGATTTTTTTTTTTTAAAAATGGCAATTAAATTTTTTAAGGCAATTATTAGATAGATAATGAATACCAACTTGATAGGGAAAAAACAATTTCTATGGTTCGTTTAAGGGAACATGAGAAACCAAGGACGGTGGGTACTCTTGTTCTCTATATGTTTGTTGGTTTCCCTATACTTTCAGTTTTAGAAAATACTAGTAAGAGTAGCCCGCGCCAATATGAACAAGATCATAAGCTAAAGTTCTTATAGCTCTTGCATTCTATACCTTGTGAAATAAGATTATGAACTCAAAGCAAATTTATTAATATCATCAAGAACAATGGAAAAATTTTAAAAAAACAACCACATCAATTTGCCAATTTTACTCTCTTTCTCCCTCCCTCCCTCCCTCCCTCCCTCCCTCCCTCCCTCCCTCCCTCCCTCCCTCCCTCCCTCCCTCCCTCCCTCCCTCCCTCCCTCCCTCCCTCCCTCCCTCCCTCCCTCCCTCCCTCCCTCCCTCCCTCCCTCCCTCCCTCCCTCCCTCCCTCCCTCCCTCGCTCCCTCCCTCCCTCCCTCCCTCCCTCCCTCCCTCCCTCCCTCCCTCCCTCCCTACCTACCTCACTCCCTCCCTACCTCCCTCCCTCCCTCCCTCCCTCCCTCCCTCCCTCCCTCCCTCCCTCCCTCCCTCCCTCCCTCCCTCCCTCCCTCCCTCCCTCCCTCCCTCCCCCCCTTCCTCCCTCCCTCCCTCCCTACCTCCCTCCCTCCCTCCCTTCCTCCCTCCCTCCCTCCCTCCCTCCCTTCCTCCCTTCCTTCCTTCCTTCCTTCCTCCCTCCCTCCCTCCCTTCCTCCCTCCCTCCCTCCCTTCCTTCCTTCCTCCCTCCCTCCCTTCCTTCCTTCCTCCCTCCCTCCCTCCCTCCCTCCCTCCCTCTCTCTCTCTCTCTCTCTCTCTCTCTCTCTCTCTTTCCATAAGTTTTTGGCCAATAATTTCGTGTAATTCAGCAAAAGAATCTCTTTCTATCCTGGAGGAGATGGCTGTACATAAGGAGCCAAGGACAACCGATCATAATGGTGGCAAGCAACTGGTGCAAATTTTACCGCCAAATGTGAGTTCTTCCGCACTCCAAGCTGTGAATAATATAGGACCTGATGTATTCATATATAATGAGAAAAAATAGAACTAACAATCACAGCACAATAGAAATTAGGTTGCTGAACAATCAATCATAAAGCGAAATAGAAGAGAAATAACAACAAATGCCAGCATGGATAACAGAAGTATGAATGACTTGGAAAATCCTCATTCCACAATACCGACATTGAATAAATCATATAAATTATTGGCATATGCATCTTTCCTGATATCAAGTAAAACAGAGAATTAACTGCAGATCGATTGCAGATCTTTGGACGGTTATTTATGCTTCACCATCTCTTAAGATTTTTTAAAAGCTTTAACTACTTCACTGGTAAGAAAGAAGATTTACAATAACACGATTTTTCCCTGAAAAATCTTATTCAATTTGTTCCTAACTAATCCAACCAATTTAGCCTCCAGAAAAGCTTCACCCAAGTGCAATTCAGTTAGCCACTATTATATAGTACTTCAACTAATCCTTTGGTTGGCCTCTATTATAATACTTCAACTAATCCTTTGGTTGGCCTGGTAAGAAGCTCCCACACAAGTAAACTTTTAAGCCAGCCTTACTCATAAAAGTTGACAGGAATACTGAAAGGAAGAAAGCACCTGTATATAAAAAGAATATATGCTCGTAATATTCAGACTAATGCCCTTTTGTTTTTGTTTTTGTTTTTCTTTTCCTTCACTGAGCCGAGGGTCGACTGGAAACAGCCTCTCTGCCCTTTCGGGTAGGGGTAAGGCCCGTCTACATATTACCCTCCCCAGACCCCACTTAGTGGGACTATACTGGGTAGTTGTTGTTGTTTGTGTAAGAAATCAAAGATATTACTAACACATAATAGTTATTCTTCGTAGTTTCTAATGTTCAAATAATATCTTCTTCTCACCTCTTCTAAAGATTCTCTTCTACACAAGTAAGATCGCGAAACATTGAGATCAGTTGTGGACTTTCAAACATTCAATAAAGTCCGCCGAAAATAAAATAGCTTTATGTATTTCAAAATTTCATCTAACATTACATATAACCAGTGTCCACTTCCACTTGATACCAAAGGCAACAACTTCATCGGCACCTTGGGAGGTGAACTCTTGATGGATGTACAATGACAAGGTATAGAAAAATAAGATACCTTAACATGAGGTTACCTTAACAACAACATGAACCAACAACAACGACAACCCAGTATAATCCCACTTAGTGGGGTCTAGGGAGGGTAGTATGTACGCAGACGTTACCCCTACCTTGGGGTAGAGAGGCTGTTTCCAAATAGACCCCCGGCATCCTTCCCTCCAAGAACTTCTCACCTTGCTCTTGGGGAGACTCAAACTCACAACCTCTCGGTTGGAAGTGGGGGTTGCTTACCATCAGAGCAACCCCTCTTGTCTAACAACATGAATCAACCATAGTAATTTTACAAGCAAATGTAACTTTAAGTTTCAACTTTCACTTAGAAAGACCAAATGTGGAGAACAAATGATAAAATAGCTTATCGGGGCTATGCAATGCTAAACTCATCTAGATTTCAAACGAATCTAGTGGCAGTTAATAATTAATAATAGTAATCTAGATGAAACTGCATTTTCATTCACATTTATAGTTCAATACTGTATTTAATTGTGCAGTGTTTAATTTTGCTCAGCGAATACTAATATAGATTTTCCAAAATAATGAAAAGAGAACCTAGCTCGAAATCAACGCATGCCACGCATTACTCATTCCCATGGCAGCATACATATACCAACTTTTGAGAAATACAATGTAAGACATCGAATAGCTAAAAACGCTCACATATATCAACAGGTAGAAAAGCATATACCAAATAAAATCCTACCTGCACTTTATTGTACACTTTTACTAATTATTCAAAATCAAAACTCTGAAAATCAACCAAACTACTTCCATCTTAGTTCAGATCAGATTTAGGCATGCTGTTCAATAGAGATAGGGCTCGGGTTTAGATGAAAATGTCTGTGAAAACTCCCAAGACTATAAACTTCGATTTCAGATATAAATAATACCACGAGGAAAAAACTCTAATACTGTTCAATAATAAACAAAAAGACCAAAGTAGCACTCTTAGATAGAAATTATCACCACTCAGATCACTACCATGATTGCAGCATACCCCTGTCACTTTCGAAGGAAAGAAAGATGTAAGGTTGTAGTTATCCTCCTACAGAAGGTCAAGTTCAATACTCATTAGTGTAGAAAGCTAGGAGAAAGGATTATAAGATATGATGTAATCTTTCAACCACATATAGAACATACATCTCAATGTAATGGAAACTCAACATTAGAAGCCATAACTAATATCAGCGTATGCATAAACTCCAGAAATATTTGCAGCCCTAACATCTCCATGACAGAAGCGAAACGGTGATACCCTGCATATCATTTACCAAAGCAAATCAGGAAAGTTAGCAGCCAAAGGAAAAGGAAGGAACAATTTATACAATTTTTATACATTTGCGTATGTATGTATGTATGTGTTCTTTCTGTAGGAGTACGATAGTAAAACTAAAAGCACATAATATAGAGCATTTGAACACATAGCTATCATGAGAAATTAGAAGATAAGAATGCATCTGAACTTTGCCCTAACCATGAAAAATCAGACAATATACAAATATTATGAAACGGCATAGGACAAGGATCACCTGGCATACTTTAGGTAATACTAATTAGAGGTTGGAACTGGATCTCTTTCGTAGCAGTATAAGCAAGACTCAGAATCTCGCCCTGGAGACCCTATAAAAAGAAAATGATAAATCTGCTGAAACTGCTTCTCTGGAAAAAAAGAAAGATAAAAGAGTATAATTCGATGCCTTGTTACTATCTTACAAATATACTTACTTGACTCTAAGGATTCACGAGGTGAATTCCCTGCACAAGAATAACCCAAAAATCATTATCAGTGTGACAATCAGCTTAGTTAAAAACTAAATGTACGTGGAAGCAAATATTTCAGAAGCAATTGTCTAACATGACAACATATAAATATATGGTTTTGAACAATATTATCTAGCAGTAATAAATGACATACCTCTTGGGTTGCTGAATGATGTGTAAGTTGTAAACCTCCTGCACAAAGGGCAGGAAACAAAAGAACTTTTAAGTTGCTTTAGGCATATTATCAAACACCTTAGCTACATCAATATGTGCAATACCATAGTAGAGCGCTCACCTATATATAGAAGAATTTTCGTAAGAGGCGTTTCAACAGGTAGTCAAATTCATGTACAGAACTCACCAAGAAACATAAAGAAATGACAATGAGGAAAAATAAAGATTTTCAATTTCAAAAAAATAAATGAAGATTTATATATCAAGAAATGCAAAATGGGACACTTCACTTGAATAAAGAGGCGCAAACCCATAGAGAATTTCAGAAGTAGAATGAAGATGTCTAAGCCAGTAGTCTGTTAGAAAAAATAGAGGATGAAGATGAATCAAAATCTATAGACTTACCTAGTTGTGTCGCAACAGCAGGACCAAAACACAGATCAAAGACAACGGAGAAATATGATTTACAATTATTGACATCCATGCAAAATTCTAGCAAGAAATTACATCCAAAAGAAGAGAAACTAACACACACCCAGCAGATCGGGGGTACACCAGTAGAAATGAAGCAAGGGATTTCTTTATTCCTATACACCATTAAAAACGTTATTATCTTTAATATTGTTATGAAATAGAAGATTCTTACACTTCTATTTAAGGTGAATGTCTTTAATGTATTTAATTAGAGAGATTTTAGAGTCCTATTATTGGTAGCAAGATCTTCCTCCTCCCTATAAATAGAGGTGCTCTCTACCATTGTAATTCACCCCTCTCAACTCAATAAGAAGAACTCTCTCTACTCTTCTCTCTATTGCTATTGTTCTTGTTCTATTGTTCTTGTCTTTTGCTTTAGTTTATAACACGTTATCAGCACGAGACTCTACCGTCTCAAGTATCATTCTCGAAAATCCAAGGTATTTTCCCTCTTCCTAATTTAATTTTCGAGTATGTCTGACATTATGAAAAGAAAGTTCGTTGCCCTTGAAATTTCGGGCAAGAACTATATGACATGGGTGTTGGATGCTGAAATCCACCTAGATGCTATGGGTCTCGGAGACACCCTCAAAGATAAAGAAAAAGCATCCACCCAAGATTGTGCGAAGGCCTTGATTTTCTTGCGCCACCACCTTGACGAAGGTTTGAAGATTGAATATCTCACCGTCAAGGATCCACTCGTTTTGTGGAACAGCTTAAAGGAGAGATATGACAACCTGAAGTTGGTCACTCTGCCACAAGCACGATATGATTGGGCCCATCTGAGGCTACAGGACTTTAAGTCCGTTTCTGAATATAATTCTGCTATGTTCAGAATTACTTCTAAACTGAAGCTATGTGGAGATAACATCTCCGATTACGATATGCTTGAGAAAACGTTTACAACGTTTCATGCCTCCAATATGGTACTGCAGCAACAGTACCGAGAGAAAGGCTTTACGAAGTACTCTGAACTGATTTTTCTCTTACTAGTGGCTGAGCGAAATAATGATCTGCTCACGAGAAATCACGAAAATAGACCAACTGGGTCTACACCACTGCCTGAAGCAGATATGGTGCACTCGCATTATGCCAAACATAAAAGGGACCATGATCACGGTCATAAACGGGGTCAAAGCCAAGGACGTGGACAAGGAAGAAATTCCAAAGAAGTCCGTCACCCCCCAAAGAGAGATAACCACCGAAAGCAGAAACGGGGTCCAGAAGATCCTAAGGCAAATAGTTCAGAAACTATATGTTATCGTTGCGGTGGAAATGGGCACTGGTCTAGGATTTGCCGTACACCAAGACACTTGGTTGACCTTTATCAAGCATCTCGAAAGAGAAAAGGCCCTGAAACAAATTTTGTCTATAATGACAATGAGGATATCACCCACCTGGATGTGGCAGACTTCTTTGAGCAACCCGATGGAAAAATAGACCACCTAATCGGCGATGGATCCGTGATGAAAGAAGATGGAGTTATTTGATTTTGTTCTACTTATTTGTATTAGTTAGTGAATAAACTAATAGTCATTAGCATTAGCTCGTATTAGTTAGTTCATAAAGCAATGTTAGCAGTAGTTCTTTAGAATATCTTCAATATGCTCAAATATCAATAAAACTTTTATTTTCCAGTGGGGGTAATCGACTAGCCTGAAAAACTAGTCGATTATCAACTATTTTCGCATTAAAGTTGAAAAACAATTGATCAACAATCGATTGTCGTTGACTAACAATCGATTGTCTTGAAACAGTGAGGTCTGGAAATTTTCAAAAATAGCCAACAATCGATTGTCTTTGTCTAACAATCGATTGTCTTGAAACAGTGAGGTCTGGAATTTTTCAAAAATCACCCACAATCGATTGTCTATATCTAACAATCGATTGTCGTTAGGCAGTGTAATCTGGAATTTTTCAAAAATCATCCACAATCGATTGTCTATGTATAACAATCGATTGTCTATGTTCCAACAATCGATTGTGTGGGTTTAATAATCGATTGTCTTATGAAAAACGCTGAAATTTTCAAACTGCAAAGTAATTGATTATGGACAACATATCTGATTTTGTTAGTCAACTGTTAGTAGCAGATCTTGAAAATATTATGTGACACAAAAGAATTGAACTTGTTTATTCTTATGTTCATGTATTCCTTTTGTATGTCATACCATGGGAAGTAAATTGATTGAAAGGCTCCGGAAGAGCAAATGTAACTCTGCCCAAAGGCATGACGTTTATCTTAGAGAATGCAATATTCTCCTCCAAGTCTAAAAAGAAACTTGTTGAGTTTTAAAGATGTACGCCGGAATGGCTACAATATTGAGACAATGGATGAAGATAATCTTGAATATCTCGTCCTCACTTTAAAGAATGTCTCCGGCCAAAAGAGGGTTATTGAGAAATTCCCGTCTTTATCTTGTGGCCTGTATTGGACAAGAATTAGTGCAATTGAGGCACATTCAACAGTAAATCTAAAGAATACTGAGTCCAATACATTTGTACTTTGACATGATCGACTGGGTCACCCAGGATCAACCATGATGAGACGGATTATAGAAAGCTCATATGGGCATCCGTTAAAGAATTTCAAAATTCTTTCAAGTAATGAATATCCTTGCACTTCGTGTTATCAAGGCAAGCTGATTATCAGACCATCCCCAACAAAGGTTGGGACTGAGTCACCCCAGTTTCTGGAACGTATACAAGGGGACATTTGTGGACCTATTCACCCACCTAATGGGTAGTTTAGGTATTTCATGGTCTTGATAGACGCATCCTGTAGATGGTTAATGTATGCTTGTTGCCATCACGCAACCTTGCGTTTGCAAAGTTAATGGATAATAGATGAGAATAACCTTGAATTCTTCATGAAAACGAGGCTGCCCATTTCGGTTTGGGTTCACGCCATTTTGCATGCAGCAATGCTACTTTGTCGGCTGCCCGCTTCGGCTTAGGGTCACGCCATTTTGCATGCAGCAATGCTAGTTCGTCTCTGACTGACGAATTATCACAAATATTCCCTATTGCAATTGGTTTTGGGTCATGAACCCAATATATCCCATTAAAGAAGCTTTGGATGCGCAGTATATGTGCCTGTAGCACCGCCATCCCGCACCAAAATGGGTTTGCAAAGGAGGTTAGGAATATATGTTGAGTATGAATCGTCCTCCATTATTCGCTACCTCGAAACATTGACAGGAGATTTGTTCACTGCACTATTTGCAGACTGTCAATTTGATGAGACACTTTTCCCAAAATTAGGGGGAGAAGTTGGTGAAACCAAACGGGAAATTTTGTGGAAAAATGTATCATTATCTCATCTTGATCCACATACCTCTATTTGAAAGAAAGAGGTACAAAAGACTATCCATTTGCAAAGAATAGCAAATCAAATGCCTGACGCATTTACGGACTTGAAGAGGATAACGAAATCCCACATTCACGCGGAAAATGTTCCGATCCGTATTGAAGTCCCTATTGGACAAATATCTAGTGTCATATCCAATGAGTCAAATGCACGCCAGAAGCGTGGTAGACCATTAGGTTCCAAAGATCGAAATCCTAGAAAGAGGAAAAAGAACGATCTAAATGACACTATGAAAGAATCACATGAGGACGCTCATGATTTGATTAATTCCGAGATTCACGAAGAATCTATTGAGCCTGAGACTCTTGAAAATACGGAATGCAAGAATGTGAGGATCTCGAACCTCAGACTGTGGTAGTACAAAATTAATTGAGAGCTCTCGAAGAGCCAATTATTACTATATTGGAGAAACACAATTGAGTATTGTGCTGTAGTAAGTCTCAAAGAAACTTATTCAGTTTCCAAAGTACACGCGAAAGCGATTGATTATATTGAGACTATAAATAAAGGAAGGCTTTGATTCTCCTATTACTACAACTTGTAGCGGGGTAATTTGTATATGAAAAGCTACCCGCTTTGTTCTCCAGTTTGTACTACACAAACGAAAGAATGCCACAATAAAGTGGATATCTATTGGTATAAAACCCATGTCATAATAAACCCGAAGTTTATTGATAAGTGCACATGTCATGGTGTAAATTTGAAGTTTACCAATATTGATAATTTATTCAGTTGACATTCGTGTTAGCCATCTCATTTGAAGTATGATGTGCAAATTCACATAGGTGAATATCAAAGAACTAGAAGTTCTTGTTCTCAGTAACGAACTGACCAACTAAAGAGTTCGGGTTGAAGCCCCTTGATTCTGGAAATATCAAAGGTGAATATGGGCCCATTCACCTGCCATGTATACCACATATGATGCATCTATGATATGGTTACATGCGCCATTGTTATTAACCCGCAGCCTGGCAGTGCTTGCGAGGTAAATCGCTCAGTAATCTAACTTCGAGCATAGTTTCCAGATTCTCTACTCAAGACAGTTCATCTTGATAAGTTGGTTTATATTAAAGTTGGTTTAGCAAGATAATTATTGAGTGCTTCCACTTAATAGCTAAACTGTTTCTTATGAGAACTAAGTTATATATATATCAGTTTGATATAAGTTGTATACGAGAGTATATTCTCCCCTCACAAGTGGTTCAGGGTCAGGAACCAAATAATTTCATCTTATTATTAAGGTGCTGTGTATATTGACATAATGCACAAAGATGATTTTCCAAAGTTGAGGAAACATGTTAGCTTTACTAACATGAGGGGGAGACATGATAAACACTTGAGAAAGTGTTACATGGGATGAATTTTCATTTGGATATGTATATCCCCGAATATCATGATATGAACCTGAAGTTCATAAAAGGGATAATTCAAATTGCAACATATTGCAAAGCATGCTTTACGCATTTACTGACTCAAAGAAAGCAACTAAATGGAAGAGATACAATTCAAGAAGAATTGATTCCATATGAAAGACATGTAGTTTTGAACCTATAGTTCAAATGCTTGAAAGATAAAAGTCAAAGGTATGTATAGTCAGTTTTCGATATCTTATTTGTTTAGTATCACTAATGAAAGCTTGATATGCAGCTAAAGTTTATTATGTGACTTACATGACTTAACTTGAAAGATTTAAGTTGCTTGAAGCATATGCAATTCGTGGTCCTGAAGTACCACATCCTAAGTGCAATTTGTGTACATATGTATCTTGCTATAACTATAAGCATGATGGCATTGAGAATGCATCTATGGAGATATTGAAGAGTTATTCCACGACAATATATGAAGATGTTCATATCTATCAAGAATGATGATTTCAAGGTACGGAATATTTATTCAAGTCAATATGGTTGATTTGTCAAATCTCTACCAAAGATCGTTTTGAAGATGATGCACAAGATTGGAATGCAAATGCTCAAGGATATAAATTGATGTACTCATTAGGGGGAGTCAATGCGCGTTGCACTCTTTTTCCCTTACAAGGTTTTTTCCCACTGGGTTTTCCTTGCAAGGTTTTTAACGAGGCAACCAATAGGCGCATATTCAAACATGTGTACTCTTTCCTTACTTTAATTTTTCCCATTGGGTTTTGTTTTAAGGTTTTAACGAGGCACATCATTGAATAGACATTCAAGGGGGAGTGTTATGAAATAGAAGATTCTTACACTTCTATTTAAGGTGAATGTCTTTAATGTATTTAATTAGAGAGATTTTAGAGTCCTATTATTGGTAGCAAGATCTTCCTCCTCCCTATAAATAGAGGTGCTCTCTACCATTGTAATTCACCCCTCTCAACTCAATAAGAAGAACTCTCTCTACTCTTCTCTCTATTGCTATTGTTCTTGTTCTATTGTTCTTGTCTTTTGCTTTAGTTTATAACAAATATTCATATTTAGTAAATTACCATATATACATAAATTTTATTTATAAAATATATATTACACCTTAAATGACTATCAATTCATTATTAGTGTCTTCAATTAAAGAATTTAATATCTCACACACGCAATTATAAGACATTGAACATGTTAACATTAAACGTCTGCCAAGAAGACGTTAAACATATTAATACTAAACGTTTATCTCCATTATGAACCACCAATCATTTTTTAAGGGGAAAAATCAGCTAATAATTCATTAAAAATGTTCAAGATGTTAGCTTCTCTATTTTTTAATAGTTCTTATTCAGCCATCTATTCTTCATGTTAGTGCTGGCCGTACCTCGGATAAACTGGAAGCTTAGAAAAATTCCATCGTAAATGGTGTGCCTTCCAAACATTTAGATGTATTGTGTTTTGTCTTTCACCTATTTCACTGTATCTACAAGTATTTTGCATAAGAACTAAGAGGGGGGAGGGGGGAGGGGGAAGATATATTTTTGCCCCTAAGGAAATTTGTACAGTAGAAGTTTTTCCCAAGGAAAAAATATTTTTGAGCAAGTCTTTAATAATATTCACTTAAATATAACTACAATAACATACAACTTAAATGCAAATTTTATATAAAAATTATACAATATATTTTTTGTATATTACGTATCTGATTTATACATATTAAAAATCAATTTCATACAACTAATTATGTATTATGCTATAACTGGATGAGAATTGGGATATAAAAATTTAATTTATCCAGTTTGTAAATAAATTGTAAATTATTTATATTCTAATTGTAGGTTCTTTATTTCCTATTTTGACAAATTAAAAACGACTAAAACTTCTACAAAAACGCAATTATGTAAAAAATGACAATTATGCTACAATTGAAATGGAAATTGGGATATTAAAATTCAATGTATCCAGTTTTTAGATATTTTGTAGATAAATTGTAGATTATTTGTACTCTCATCGTAGATGCATTATTTTTTATTTTAGCAAATCTAAAACGACTAAAACTTCTACAAGATCTTCTGCAAAAAATAGTCTACAATTTATCTACAATTTCTGCAATATGTCTTCTTCTTATTCTTCGAGTTTCAATCTGAATTTCAGTCAAAACCAAGTCTAATCTTCATGAAAACCCCTCAAAATTGAGATATAAACTCCAAAACATATTACTAATTATTTTTAACAACACCCAATCAAAACAAATAATGATTTTTGAAAACTCAAAGAATTCAAAGTTTCAAAGCTTTTTAATGGTTATCAATGGTGCAACTGCTGCTATCTTGTCTCTTTGAAGGTTTGTTCTTCTTCATTTAGAAAATTTGAAGCTGAAGGTAAATGTGTGTATGAACTTTGAAGATTTGACTTTAATTTGATGAACTTTGTTGTTCTCCAATGATGAACATCAACTGGAGTAAAATGCGGAACTAACTTTATTGAAGAGTTTCTTCAATTTTCTATGAATCTAGAGGGAGAATTTGGGTTCAGAAGATAAAAATGGTAAAAAGAACGTGGGTATGGGTAAAACATGGGTGAGACTGACGGTTTAGGAGAGAGAAACGTGCAAATTCCTTTAATTAAGGAGTAAAAAATATACAATTAATTATACCCTAATTAATTATGGTATAAAATTGGTAACTTGGTATACTAAGTGTAATTATGTCAAACTTTAAACATTGAGGGTAATAAGGTTTCCTATGTATCATAAGAATATAAAAAATCCATAAAAAGTAATTCCTTGAAAAACCCAACACACACTCGTTGGGGTTAGCCTAATCTCACGGGCGGCCCAACGAATTTTATGACCTAAAGTTATTTGCTATGAGAGATAGAATAAAGCAGCCTTGTCTAAACTTCTCTGGGCCTTAATGTTGAAAAAGGACATGCTCTGGATTAAATGGATTCACTGTCACTACATAAAGAAGAAAGATATTGATACCATGAAAATACCAAAGCAACCTAGCTGGCTAGTAAGGAAGTTATTTGGAGCAAGGGACTGGTGGACAACTAATAACACAGCAGTGCAAACATGCCGCCAGAGTGAGAACTATAGCATCAGGAAGGCATAGATACACTCTACTCCATAATATCCCAAAGTTCATTGGAAAAAACTAGTGATGGTGTCTGGGTTGCTACCAAAACAGAAGTTAATATTATGGATGGCAATACATAGAAGATTGGCAACAACTGACAGGCTAGCAAAAATGGGCATACACACTGATCAGTCATGCATACTATGTAGGAGAGACATTGTAGAGACATATGACCATCTGTATTTCGAATGTTCTTATTCCCAAAAGCTGTGGCATGGACTATTACATTGGCTGAACTTCCACAGAATGATAAACACCTGGGATTTAGAAGTCAGATGGGTGACTGCCAGGGTAAACAACAGGAACCCAAGGAAAACTATACTAGGAGTTATGTTTGCAGCAGTTGTCTACAATATTTGGATGGAAAGGAATGAATGAAGGTTTCGACAGTCGAGCAACGAAGCCACAGACAGAGCAAGGCAGATTTTCAAATACAAATCACTGGACTGAAGAAGCCAAAATGGATGTCTATTATGCAGAATATAAATAGTTATCCTCAATGTAATCCTTGACTATGTATACATCTTCTTGTATATTAGGAGTTAGCTAAACAACAATAGTTATAGAGTAACTAGTTGATTAAATTTTGAGATATGTTCCATAGTCCAAAAGAACAGAGGATGTATATTGATAATTGGTTGAAATAAAATTTTCCTTTCGACCAAAAAAAAATTTTATGACCTAAAGCCAAACTTTAAGAGGGACCTTAACTTTTTAACTTTTTTTATTATTTATTTGAAGTCTATTTTTTTAGCTTTTTTTAAATATAAAGTTATTAATAATTGTCTTATAATCATTAATTCCTTATAAATGTTTTTAAATTTACAATATAGCTAATTCATTTAGCATTTCTTCTGATATTGTTGTTCTTAAGCAACGATAACATAAATTATGAATATTATTCCATAAGCAAATTAAGCATTCGAAAAAGAACTAAATCTTTTTATTTGATTAAATGTATCCAGTAAACTATTATGTTCTAATTATACTATTTTCCTTAATACTTTTAGTTAAGAAAATAAATCGATCTAAACCATCAATATCGAATTGATTATTATGCTTTAAGGAACATCAATATTAAGGCAATATTTTTTAAAATTTCCAACTTTTAGTGATTTTAGTTTTACTGTCAGATTAAGAACTAAAAATATTTTCTCATGTTTTGAATTGTTCAAATATATTTTGAAGTGAAAAAAATAGCCTTAACTATTATTTGAAAAAAAATAATCAACTCAAAATGACCCTTTGAAAATCTTTTAGATTTAATTATCAACATTCGTATGAAATCATTACTTCCTATATATCACACGTTTCTTACTGAATTTGGGTTAGATCATAATGTCAAGTGCAATTTTCTTAGTAAAAATTATAGTAATTATGAATGTTTCTTCTTTATATTTGTTAAATTAAACTTTTTCATTAAAGAGATTTTATAAAGTTTCAAATAGTATATTAAAATATATTTTTTTTAAATTTATTCATAATCTATTAAATATGACAAAAAATAAGCTCTCACAATTAAAAGATCTAAAATAATTATTTTACTTGCTTTATGGAAGGCGGTCTCCGCTTAATCTTGATAAATCAGAAAGAGCAACATGACAGATAGGGGTGTACAAAGGAAACCTACAAACCGCAGCAATCCGATAATCCGAGTCAAACCGAGAAAAAAACCCGACTATGGGTTGGTTTGATTTGGTTTGGTGTTGGAAAAAAAATCCGATCATAATTGGTTTGGTTTGGTTTTAACTAAAGAAAGTCAAACTGAAACCAAACCAACCCGACATTACATATATAGAAATTTTAGATATATTTAATATATAAATATACTTATTGTGATGTAATTTATAAATATTTCTTAAAAGATTTCATTATTTTATTTTTTGAGGTATTATTTCAAGGTTGGACTTAGAACTTTTGAATGTTCCAATAAGTTTTATAGTCATTAACATTAGTAAATTAAATAGTGCTAACAAAAGTCTAAACCAAAATCAAATCAATATTAATGCTAACGAAAGATATTTAATTCAATATTATGAACGGGAATGTATTGAATATCTATTTTTTATTCTGCGATAATTTAGATAAACATGCATAACCTATTTTTATTTTTTCTTTAACGTTTAGGCATGTATTTAATACTCCCTTATTAGTCTACTTATTTTAGCATGATTTAGTAGATTATGTTTTTTTAATTATGGATTTTTAATTAGCAATAGTTATATTACATAATTTTATTGTCTTTATTGTTGAATATTTTAGGATAATGTCATGACATATCTCATATTTTGAATTATTTTCTTAAAAAATGCTTTATATAGTTGTATCTTACTAGGACTAAATAAATATTTTTAAGCATAATTTATATGTTTTGTTCTACGAAGATTTTATCGAAAAAACCTGAAAAACATGAAAATTCGAGAAAACCCGAAAAAACCCGAGAGAGAAAAATCCGAATTTTATTGGTTTGGTTTGATCTTTAAATTTAATAATTCGACACAATTGATTTGATTTGATAATTGTAAAATCCGAACCAACCCGATCTATATACACTCCTATTGACAGGAACTCGGAAGAACCACGCGCGGATCTACACATTAAATTTGGGTGCTCGAGCACCCATTGACATCGACAAAGAGTATATATAATTATATAGAAAATTTGAGAAAATATATAAAAATTTATAAAAGTACTCATTAATTTTATGTACAAAAAAATTCAGCATCTACGAATTTGAATTCCTAGATCGGTCACTGGAAAGAACAAAAGCAACGCAAAAATAGTAAAGCAAGAAGGAAAAGAACGAATTTCCATTTAACTCCCAAGAATTATTCCTTATTTCTAAAGATAAAGTACATGTGTTTCATGGAGAAGAAAATAGTACACGTGTTAGACAGTAATGCTGTACATGTGTTCCTACGGAGAGACATGAATCGACTCACAATTTGAAGATATATCGTTCCAAACTTTAAGTTGCGGAATTGGTGTACAACAAAGAAATATCAAGCTGGTGAGATATGTAATTGATCTTGTGGGTTCATATGCACACTTTGATAATAATAATATTGAGCAAAATTTTGAAAAAACATACACATGGCCGAAACAATTGACAAATAAGAGCAAAAAGTGACGGGCCAAGTTGGTCTTTTGAGCATTAGTGATGATAATGTCACTTTTGGCAAAGAGGAACATGTGGGCTAAAAGAAAAAAGGGTATCCAATATCTATTATTAATAATAAAATTGATGAAGTAGTACAACACATGAAAGAAAACCATTTTGCTTTCGGTGTCGGCTCATCTGAGCAAAAAAGTGGCGCTACGACTGTGCAAAATTTAAATAATAACCATGTGGGCCAGCTTTGTCTAATTGAAAATTCCGAAAATCTTGAGCAAAATGGTCAAGAGTTGGCTTCATCTATTCCGGGCAATGGCAAAACAGCTGTTGTTCAAACCAGTGCAATCATTTCAGCAGAGGAAAGAAGACTATTGGATTCTATGGACAAGGTGGAATCTCGAGCCAGTGACGACCGAGGATATGAAAGTAATGAAGAATTGAGCACACAGGAGAAAGTAGGATCCTGTAGTAATTCACAGCTTCTCGTCAATTCTGGGCAGAAACCAATAAGTATGACCAGTACAACAGATTTTTATCACATGATAAACAACTGTTGGAAGCAATGCTAAATGCACATCCCTTTGAAATTTTGGGTCGTGATCCTTATAGCGCTAAACCCGCAAATAGGAGAAGGAATGAGGTACAACAACAAATCAAGCAAAGTGATATTAAATCACAAGATGTACCAAACTTGGATGCACAAGGTGTTCTACACATGCCAAATCATCGGACATCAGAAGAAGGTGACTTAATTGAAGTGTTGCCACAATGCGTCAAAACAGTCCAAATTAACGCTACAAAGGAACTAAAGTCTCAAACAAAGGAAAAGAGCAGGGACGACAATGTTAGACGACCTCCGATGAGAAATGCCAAGCTTAAGCAGGCCGCCCTAACTACGTCAACAAAGTCCAATCAATCTAAAAAGAAATCATGAATTTTGAATACTTCTTAAAGAATTGGGACGGTGTTGATAAAGAATTAAAAATTGAAGAAATTGCAAGGATCGACAAAAAGGGAACATCAGTGTAACTTTTTCATCACTTTAACCTGCCACTTTGTTAGTATACTCATTTGTAATCTCATCACAGAGTATGTTACAAACTCTGTGATGATCATAAAATATTTGGTCCTGTCAAGTTCGTAGTGTTGCATTCTTGTTAATAAGTGAGGTTGTCAAGCCTCAATAGGATTTAGTATGGTAAGTTTAGCCTGGTATGTATTATATGGGTAACAATACCGGTGCTAATGCCCCCTTATTTGTACTTTTCCTAACTGTTATATTTTCTTGTTTACTATTAATAAAAACCTAGCCCTAGGCTCTTACCTAGTGGATTAAAAAAAAATCGTTCCAAACTTTACTGTACAACTAAAATAGCTTTTTTGTACACTTACGTAGTGGCATATATATATATATATATATATATATATATATGCCCAAAACGTGAGACTGAGTTGGTTAATTTTTTAAAATTTTGTAATTTTATTTCTATTTTAATTTTTTTAATCTTCAAATTTATTGGAATTTTATCATAAAACTTGATATGTGTTGATATTTGTTGCTACACTTGGCATAATGTTATGAATTTACTTTTCTTTTTCTATATTAATAATATTCAAATTTATTGGAATTTTATCATAAAACTTGATATGTGTTGATATTTGTTGCTACACTTGGCATAATGTTATGAATTTACTTTTCCTTTTCTATATTAATTTGCCTCTCCTTTTTTATATTAATAAATGTTCCATTAATAGCTACATGATGAAGCCTGCCTTAAGATCCCAAACCAGTAGCCTCTACCAATAGTCACCACCATGTAATGCTAAAGTTTCCTACTCTTATTAAGTCACTAATATTTAATTATACACATCAAATTAGACTCCTTCTCCCAAAAAAGAATGATAATATTTTCTCATTAGTTAAGTTCTTCTTGAACTTCTCTTTTACCTTTATTGTCAAGTTTTTGTAGTTATGCAATTTTCAAAAGTTTTATAATTACATAAATATTATATGACATATATAAGATTATATGTTTTAAAAGTCTTATTACACAAATACATGTGTATGTATAATATATAATATCACAAGTTTTAAAAGTTTTCTTACACAAACATATGTGTAAGTATTTAAAATTTATTGAAATTAAATCCATAAAACTATTTAGACTATATTTTAAATTCAAGATTAGTTCAAATAAATTATTGGACTAATATAATTGCATTAGTTATATAGTCAAATATATATTGATTAAATAAAGAAAGAAAGAAAAAATGACACTTGATGCAACACATAAGAGGAATTGACAATTTTTTAATCTTATATTAAGTTTTGGCAAAGGCAACCTCAAATAATTACCATTATATAGTCAAATCCTAAAAATTCTATTTTATTATTTATTCTCCTCACCCTTGGGTCATCATAGCACAAGATGTCATTTTCTTAGAGGCCCATTTGATACCACTTATGCAATGACGTGGCACGCCAAGCCAAATGGAAGAGATAATAGGATCATGCCACATGTCAAAATGACAAGGCATGCCAACTCAAATTAAAAGGGCAACGAAATCGTGCCACTTGTGCACGTGACATATACTCACCAATCAAATATGGTCTTATCACACTTCGGTCTGATTGGTCGAAAAGAGTGTGTTCTCATTACAACTCTGCCGCCCTCCGATAACTAATTTAAATAGGGGTCTTCATAACTCAGAAAAAGGGACCAAAAATTATGATAAGTACAAGAGATCTCGTGGATCAAATGTCACAATTTCTCGACAAGCATCAAGTCTCAAGCACTCAAGCCTAAGAAATTAAGTTCAAGCTCAAGAACGAAGAACAAATCAAGGTTTAAGGAGCACGAGTTCAAATCAAAGTTCATGCTAGTTGAATTTAAGATCATCGATCGTGGCAAAAAATGTAGATTCAAGATTAGGCTCATAAGTCATTGAATTTATTTACTATTAGAAAGAATAATAATAGGAATCATAGAGATTGTAACACTCAAATTATTTAAAATAAAATACTATGATTGTTGGAATTTTTTTCAATCTCGATTATTTTCTTGATGCAAATTTTTTTGTCTACAGCAGTGGTGAAGTTAGGAGTTTCTCCAAGGGAATTCAAACTTGAAAGAAGTTAAAAAGAATCTCCGATAAAGGGTATTCAATATATATTATATACATCTAAACCTAATATATATTATATATATAGTGTAATTGTTTTTACGAAAGGGGTCAATTGACCACCCTTAGCACAATATGGCTTTGCCCCTGGTCTACAATATGATATATTTAAGATTACAAGTCTCAAAAGTCGTATAACTACACAAATGTATGATATATTTAATATCACAAGTTTCAAAATCTGCATTTTTTTTTATAAAACTCCATTCCTTATCAAACTGCATCATATTAATTGGGCACAAATCACTTTTAATCGATGGCGGAAACTATTTATATCCAATAGTTACAAAAGTATATAAAATTTATACGAACAACCATCTAGTCCATCTATATAATAGTCAAAAAATTATGTAATTATATATATAATTACAATTACATAATTTTTGACTATTATATAGATAGTTATTTTCCCTAAATTTAAAAAAAAGGAGCCTGGACTAGGACTAGATGGTCGTTCGTTCATACCTTATATCGGGATTTTTACATATACATCCCATATAGCAAACCTTATAACCACTCATGTTTAAGGTTTGTATTTATTACTTTTTAGTATACCATGTTTCAATTTATGTACCAAAATTTACTTTAAAGGTTTAATTATCAAAGATTTATTAGGGGCTTGATTTGTGGAACAAAATATTTCCATATTTTCTTTCCCTATTTTTTTCTCTTTCTTCCAACCGATTTTTACTACATTTAAGGTTTAATTATCAAAGATTTATTAGGGGCTTGGTTTATTCTAGGCATGATTTTAGGAGCATATATTCTCCAATTGGTATAATTTTTCGTATGTATTACATAGAGAGAAACTGCGTGGAATGTTGAGTTCAAAAGGATACTCCGGAGAGTTTCTCTCTTCAGTGCTTAAACAAACTCTCTATATTTTGAGTCCTGAAATGCAGTGCTTTTAGGGCTTTGTTTTTTCTCTCTCTAAAAAATTTGATTAACAGGAGAGAGAGTATGTGTGTGAGTGTAAGTTGTTTGTGAGTTGTGTTTTAGCTGGGTTGATATGAGATTTGAGAACAAATAATGTTGATATATGCATTCTGTTCAGATGCTTTTTGAACTTGATTTGACTATAGTTCCCCTTCTATTGACTTCTTCATTAAATTTTGAAACTTGCTTTTGGTTTCTAAATTTTTTCAGTAACGATTTCAATATTTTTTGTGACACAATATTATAGTTTAATTGTAGTATAAATGTAGTAATTTTGTAGATACTCTTAAAAACAATACAACTTTATACAATACTTAAACTGATTTGTATTTTATTTACAGAAATTTTATCTACAAAATATCTACAAACTGAATAGATTGAATCTTAATACCCCAATCACCATTTCAATTGTATCATAATTGGCATTTTCGACATAATTATAGAAGACTTGTAGAAGTTTTCTTCCCAATCTACAATTTATCTATAACTTATCTACAACTTATCTACAATTTATCTATATTTTATCTATAATTTATCTACAATTCTACAATTTAACTACAATTGAACTACAATTTAACTACAATTTCTGGAAAAATATGTCTTCTTCTTCTTCGACGAGTTTCAATCTGAAAATCAGTCAAAACCAAGTCTAATCTTCACCAAAACCCCTCAAAAATTGAGATATAAACTCCTAAACGTATTTCGAAGAAGTAGAGTGTACTGTTGTAATGAACTTTGGTTGTACTGAACAATTTTTCATGAATACTGAACTCACTGGAAACACTTCATATAACCTACATCTAACTACATTTTAAAAATTCACTGGAAACACTTCATATAACCTTAACTACATTTACCTACATTTGATTACATTTTAAAAACACACTGGAAACAGCAGTATAAATTAAGAAAGAAAATCTTTGATTAGAAAGTGACTTTGAATAATAACGTTCCTAAGCTTGGCTAACGTTCTTGATTGTAGGAATGGTTAACGTTCTGATGTTAGGAATGTATACAAAATATATAGAATGAAATGCTGTATTCAAAAAAATGAAGTGTCGCTAAATGGAATACAACAATATAAATTAAGAAAGTATGATTAATTGAAGGGATTTTTACCTTAACTGAATTAGCATTTATTTGGTACAAAATCAAAGATTAATTAGGAGCCATAAATACAGGCATTATTTTAGGCTATAAATTATTTAACATAGATTTGAGCCTTAATAAATGGCGTTATTTTAGGGTGCAAATGTAGTCAAATATAATTAAATGTAGTTAAATGTAGTTAAGGTTATATGAAGTGTAGTCAAAGAAATAAGAACACTTTGTCAAGGACACCGTCTACCTAGGTATGTAACAAAAGCTTGTTGCTGATATTTGAATGGATAGATAGAAACAGTAAATAAACAACTGTATCATATTTTCATGTTTGATTAACTCATGTTGTAGTACAGTCAAGGACATCAAAAGGTGAAAATCCTTCAAAAACAAGAACAATGAATAGTTAATAGGCAATGACTGGGAATTCAAAAGAGCTCACTAATTTGCTGCTATAATTACTGCATATCCACCATTTATAAGTACCTGATTACTTTGAAATATTAGGAAAATCAACTTTTTTGATAAAAATCGCTTAACAACTTAAAATTATACCACTAATCATATCAATTGCAGACAAAACAAACGTATCTATCCATATCAAAATTTTACGAGTGTTTAACTGGAAAAAAGTACCTATGATTCACTACACATCAATGGCACATATATTCATCATTTTCAAATTATACCACTAACCATATCAATTTAAGATTTTACCTTAACCGATTTAGCATTTATTTGGTACAAAATCAAAGATTAATTAGGAGCCATAAATACAGGAGTTATTTTAGGATACAACTCATTTAACATAGATTTGAGCCTTAATAAAAGGCGTTATTTTAGGAGGCAACATCTGGAAAGATTTCGTTTGGTACATATTGTGTAACAAAAACATGGGATATGATGGTAATAAACAAACAATGCACAATAATGGTAGTAAAGTTTGTTATATGGGATGTATAGGTAAAAATCCCAATTATATCTCGATCCGAATCTACGGATGGTGATAGTATTTCTTCGGGTTTGAATCATTCTTGTTGGTTCGACATTTTCAAGAGATAGCTAGTTAATTGGCAATTAAATGGATTATTTTTAGCTTCAACTTCTGACAATTCAATGCAATTGCGTAATTGTGCATTTTACTTTCACTTTGTGATCTTAGCAAAAAGCTAACTATAGAAACTGATTTTTTTTGGGAATTTTTCATAAAGCACCATCTTTTAAGTTTAATTAGTTATTTATAGATATTCTTTGCTATATTACGTGTTATAGATACCTTTTATGTTTTTATACAATGTATGTCATGTATTTAAGTTGTTGTATTCATAAAAAGTGATCCGTCTCTCTCCTTTTCTCTCGGCGCACGTTAGCATAACGTACGCCGAGCTCGTAGATATGGCGAAAGGCGGCAACCGCGGCAGAGGTCGACCACGGAAAATACCGATTGAAACCTTTGACAAGCTGAACCAACTGATTTTGGAGAAGAAAGATACCAACGATGTGCAGAATCCCTCTGCACATAACCTAGACGCCATGGAAACAGATGAGCAAGCTGCAAGTGTAATGACAGTGCAGCAAGATGCAATAGTATGTAGGGATGACACGACTATGGAATCTCCGACAGCAGCAGGTGTCGAAGTGGCTACAACTCCTCCGATTCCAGTAGTTCCAGATCCTTCGACATAGGTGACCATGCAACCAGCAACGGTGATAAAGGAACACCCAGAGACTAGCAGAAACACCTTAGTGGAGCCTAAGAAGAGCTGGACAACCCTATTCCAGAAGAATCGATTTGCGACCCATGGAATGGCTCTTGACTACATACCCCCAGTGATGGTTGATGCGCAACTTATTGTACAACTAAATAAATCGGAGGTGGAAGAGAAAGAGGCAAAATGGAAGTGTGCCTTAGTGGTATACATCCTAGGAGACAGGCCTGGCTTCAATACAATGAAGAGATTCATCAATCACCACTGGTCGCATCTCCCAGAGCCAGATTTGTTCTACCATGAAGAAGGATATTACATAGTGAAATTCAAAACAATTTCTAACGCCAAAGAGATACTATGTGCAGGACCTTACTCAATAGCCAATAGGCCTATGATACTCAAGTAATGGACTCCTGACTTCGATTTTTCAGAAGAGTTCCCGACTGATATTCCATTATGGGTAAAGTTTCCGAAACTTCCAATGTCTTGCTGGGGTATGAGATCTCTAAGCAGAATTGCTAGCGTATTAGGGAAACCAATATTTGTAGATGAATGTACAGCAAAATAGACAAGGATTTCCTACTCCAGAATGCTCATAGAGGTGACTGTCACTAAAGAACTGCCAACAGAGATATGGGTTATGGATCCAAATGGGAAAAAGTTCCTTCAAGAGAGGGTTATGAGTGGAAGCCTTACTATTGTGAGAAATGCCAAACAATAGGACACAACAGTGCAATGCAGCCAAAGCAAATCACAAAACAGCACACACAAATGTGGAAGCCTAAGGTAGTCCAGGAATGGAGAACTAAGGGCCCTGTGCAAAGTGTGTCACTACAGAAGCAGTTACCAGTACAACATTATGAACCAAAGGGAGTTCCTACTGAAACCAGGATAGTCCAGGGTCAGATGGCTGACAAAGAAAGCCAAAAAGATAAAGGGAAACAACCTCAGAGCTCAGCTTTCAACATCACTAATTTCCCACCTTTGTCCCCCATCACTGTCAGTAATAGGTTTGAGGTAGTTTCTTGGAGTAAATAAGACCCTCCAGGGGAGCAGGGGGAATCAACTTCTCAATAATGAAGTGGTTATTTTGGAATATAATGGGTGTTAATAAAAGGTACAAGCAAAAAGAAGTTAGGGAATATATTAGGAAAAACAACATTAGCCTAGTTGGATTAGTAGAAACTAAGGTAAAACAAATGCATGCTAGTAGAATTGCTAAACTACTAGCACCAGGATGGGGCATCTTAACAAACTATGTCTGTGGTGAAAAGGGCAGAGTGTGGATTATATGGAACCCAAAAGTGTTTGAAGTCACTAGTCTTCTGGCGGAAAGCCAATTGATATATAGAAAGGTTAGTAGCAGGACATAGGACTTCACATGCCTCCTCACTGTGGTGTATGGCTTCAATGGGTTGGAACAAAGAAGATCACTATGGAGCAGCCTCCAAACACCATCATCAGGGATGCAAGATCCATGGGTAGTTACTGAAGATTTCAATGCTATCTTATGTGACAAAGATAGGCAGTCTTGCAAACCTGTAAGACTCCCTGAAATCCAAGAGTTCAGTAAATGTATTCAACAAGCTGGATTGTCAAAATTGCCTTGGAGGGGTGACTACTACACATGGACAAATAAGCAGACTGGTGTGGACAGAGTATGCAATATACTGGATAGGGTATTTGGCAACTATGAATGGATGATCAAGTGGAACCAAGTGGTAACTGAATATGATCTTGCTCTAATATCATATCATAATCCCATGATAGTGACATTACCATCATCTTCCTGGAATGGAAAAAAAACTTTCAAGTTCTTTAATGTATGGGCTGATCATGAAGATTTCCATCAGATTGTGGCAAGAGTTTGGCATACTAGAAGTTCAGACACTATGAAAGCCATATGGTCTAAACTCAAAGCTCTGAAAAGTCCTTTGAAAGACCTGAATATCAAGGAATTCAAGACTATTTCACAGAGAATAGAACTTAGCAGACAGGAACTGGGGACAATACAAGCCCAAATGACACAGGCATACTCTGATGCCCTGCAACAGAAGGAGAAGGAACTAGTGATGACACTGGAAAAATGGTCAATGATTGAAGAAAGTGTCCTGCAGCAGAAGGCCAGAGCAAAATGGATACAGCTTGGAGATTCCAACACTAAATATTTCTCTGCAGTCATGAAGGAGAGAACTCAACACAACCAGATTACTGAACTTACAAATGAATTGGGAACCAAAATCACTACAGCTGAAGATATCAAAAAGGAGATCATTGTATCCTACAAGGCACTGATGGGAACCTCTGTATCCACCCTGCCAGCTATAAATCAAATGTACATGGCAAATGGACCAAAGCTGACACAACAACAAAGAAGGGATCTATGTGCTGATGTAACTGATATGGAAATTGTGGAGAGTCTCAAGGCTATTGGAGATGACAAAGCACCAGGGATAGATGGTTACAATATTTTTTTCTTCAAAAAGAGCTGGAGTATCATTGACAGGCAGGTTATCAGTGGCATCAAGCAGTTCTTCTCCTCAACCAAGATGTACAAACCCATCAACTGTGCCACTATTACCCTAATTCCTAAAGTGTCCAAACCAACTACAGTCTAAGAGTATAGGCCAATTTCTTGCTTCTCTGTCCTCTATAAAATGATCTCAAAAATACTGGCCAATAGGATCCAGAAGGTGATGGCAAACATTATCAGTGAACCCAGGCAGGGTACATTCCAGGCAGAAAGATAACAGACAATATCATTTTGGCACATGAACTAGTCAAAAGCTACACCAGACAACAAGTGTCACCCACATGCATGATTAAAATCGACCTCCAGAAAGCCTATGACTCAGTAGAATGGGCATTCTTACAGCAGGTTATGGAACAGATTGGCTTCCCCAGCACATTCACCAAATGGATAATGGAATGCATCTCAACAGTGAGCTTCTCTGTGTTAGTCAATGGAGAGGCAACTGAACCCTTTGCTGCTGCTAGGGGACTTAGGAAAGGGGACCATATTTCCCCCTTCCTATTTGCTCTGGTCATGGAGTACTTGAGCAGATCATGAAACTCACTGAAGGGAAATCCAGCATATCAATTCCACCCCAGATGTAAAAAATTAGGTATTACTCATATGTGCTTTGCTGATGATTTGCTATTGTTTGTCAAAGGTGACACTACTTCTGTCATAGCCTTATCCAGATGCTTCTCTTAATTCTCTGAAGCATCTGGCTTACAGGCTAACCTAAACAAGAGCTCTGTTTACTTTGGTAGTGTTGCACTGGATATTCAGAAACAGATTATCGACCACCTTGGCTATGAGCAAGGTGAACTACCATTCAAGTACCTAGGTGTCCCCCTGTCCACCAAGAAAATCACATTGCTCTAATGGTAACCTCTGGTGTAAAGGATCACTACCAAGATCACCTCATGGGCTGCCAAGACACTATCTTATACTGGGAGAATCCAATTGGTCCAATCTGTCATTTTTGGTATCCAAGCTTACTGGGCACAACTGTTCATATTTCCTGTTAAAGTCCTGAAGATGATAGAAGCCATTTGTAGGAGCTTCATTTGGTCTGGGATGAACTCTATCACTAGAAAAGCATATATCTCCTGGGACAGAATGTGTACCCCAAAATCAGCAGGAGGGATGAATCTCACTAATCTCAAGCTCTGGAATAAGGCTGCCATTGCAAAGGCATGCTGGGATCTAGCTCATAAAAAGGACAAACTGTGGATTAGATGGATCACTGTATACTACATAAAAAATAGACCTATTGAAACCATGCCAATTCCTGCACATGCAAGTTGGATGGTCAGAAAGATCATCCAATCGAGAGAAGTTTTGCAGAGATTTCAACACTGGAAGGAGCAGGGCTGCTCAGTTAGACAGCTATACCACTTACAGCTTCAAGACCTACTGAGAGTCCCATGGAAGAATTTGATCATCCAAAACTATGCAAGGCCAAAGGCAACTTTCAATCTATGTCTGTTCCTACAAGATAGATTACCAACAAAAGATAGATTGCACAGCTAGGGAATGAGTGTCGATCAACAATGTAACTTATGCCAAAACCATCTAGAGACCAGGGACCATTTGCTATTATTCTGCCCAGACACTGTTGAATTATGGGAGAAAATAATGCATTGGCTGAAGGAGACCTATCCTCACATCACTGCCTGGAACCAGAAAATGCAGTGGCTTGTAAGCAAATCCAAGGGTCGAACATGCCGAGCAGCCATCTTCAAAATGGTAGTCGCTGAGTTTGCATATACTATCTGGCTGGAAAGGAATTCAAGAATCTTCAACAAGACATCTCGCTGCAATGAAGCCCTTTTGAGAGACATAGTATACACTTGTAATGTTAGAGGTACCCCACGAATTAAAAACCACTTACAACACCTTCCAATATAGTATTGTTAGGTAGTTAGGACATTAGATACAGTCTTAAAATGTTATATTAGAGATAGTCAGCTGAGTTAAAGCTAGACTATGGTTTTGTAATGTTACTTCATTGGTGATTAATGAAAGCCTTAATTACCAAAAAAAAGTTGTTGTATTCATTAATACAACAAAAAATATAGGCGTAAAAACTGAAATTCCAGCTAAGTTTGACATGTATTTAGCTGTATTCAAGCGGCATTAATGTTAAATATAGTAATGTATGTTCGCTAAAAACGGAAGGAAATCAAATCAAATGATATTCTCCTAATTTAACTCAACGAACTAAATCGATCCCTCATTAATCTGTATTTGAAAGATACATAATAAAGATTATAGCTGAATAAAGAGAAATACATATTAATAATATAGTTAAGTAGAACTGTATATAGTTGAATATTACAACAAAGTACAACTTAATTCATCCGAGTAAAATACTTGAATACAACAAAAATAAAACTGAATACAGCTGAATAATCTCTTGAATACAACAAAATACAACTAACTTCTGTTGAATAAAATAGTTGAATATAACTAACTACAACTGAATAAAACTGAATACAACTGTATAAAACACTTGAATATAACTAACTACTGCTGAATAAAATAGTTATATACAACTGATTAAACCTGAATACAAGTGAATACATCTTAAATATACATTCGAATACAACTGAATACAAATAGACGATTTGGGCGATTTAGAGAGAGAAACAACCATATGGCTTAGCCCGCCAGCGGCCAGCCATTAATTCCGGCTGGTCAGACCTCTAAAAACTCACCCAGTAGCATCAGTAACTTCTCTGGATATCTTCATCTTCTTGGTGATTCCTTTATACAAATCTTCCAAACTACAAGGCAACGTCCACTCTATCGGAGCAGCCTTTCATGGCACATTACTTGATGTACCTTCACCGATAGCATTCCTGAAAGAAGTAAAAATATCTTCACCAAACATACCCTTAGGAAAACTTGAACCACCTGTCATTCCACCACCCATATCTATCAAAATCGACGAATTAAACTTACCATAAGCGATTGTAATTGAGTAATAATGGAGGAGAGCTAGAGAATTTGGGTGGGAGAAGAGGTATGAATCTTGGGTTGAGGGAGAAAGAGTAAAGTGTATGCAAAAAGAGAGAGAAAGGACGTGCTTAGTCAATTTTATAGTGATTATGTGAGAGAAAAGACTAAAAAGGATAGAGAAAAATATTATTTAGCATATATGGTGCCTTAAATGTAGGATGTAACTATAATTAGATATTTGGCTATAAAGTATAAAAGGTATCTATGTGATGTAATATATTAAAATGGTATTTATTTAAAATAAATAGGGTACTAAGGTTTTCTATTGGGTGTAAAAATTCCAACTCTTTTTATAGGCACAGTTGAAGCGAGGAGACAAAAAAGAAAATGGAAACTTTCAAGTGTTGATTTTAAAAATACAACTCTTTCCGGTCCACTTTAATTAATATCTTAGCTGGTTTTACATATTTAAGGAATTCATTTTTTATTATTAATTAATGATGAAATTAACCGTATTAACTTTAATGTTATGAAACAATAAAATAAGAAAAACAATATTGCAGAGAAAGAGAGAGGAAATTCATACTGAATTTTGGGATGAATTACAATAGAATAGAACCCTCTATTTATAGGGAGAGGTTGACTTAGTCACCAAATAATAAACCCTAGAATCTCTCTAAATATAAACATTCACCATAAATAGAATTCTATTTACAACCTTTCCCCTAAATGTCTATTCAACCAATAATGTGTCTCGTTAAAACCTTAACTAAATAAAACTCAGTGGGAAAAAAATATTAGTAAAAGAAAAGGAGTACACATATCTAATAATACACATTTTGGTTGTCTCATTAAAAACCTTGCAAGAAAAACCCAGTGAGAAAAAACCTTGTAAGGGAAAAAGAGTGCAAACGCGCGTTGATTCCCCCTGATGAGAGCATCAATTTACATCTTTAAGCATTTGCATTCGAATCTTGTGCAACATCTTCAAAAGATCTCTTGAACGAATTTATTTCACCTTGAAATCATCATTTTTAATAGATGTATTGTCTTAATATGATCTTGTTGGAATCGTCAGTTCAATATCTTCACATAGAGGTGAAAACTCTTGCTATCATATTATCATGCTTATTGTTATAGCAAGATACATTTGTGCACAAATTGCACTGCGGAAGTGGTACTTCAAGATCAAGAATTATATATGCTTCAAGCAACTTAAATTCTTCATGGATTGTCATATAAGTTAATCCATATAATAGATTTTAGATGCATATTATGTTTTCATGTCCTGCCAGACATATAAGATACATAAAGGTGATAGTATATAATATTGTCTTTATACTTTTAAGTGTTTGAATTACAAGTTAAAAACTACTTGTCTTTCATATGAAATCAAATTCCACTTGAATTGTTTCTCCAGACTTAATATCCTTATATATATATATATATATATATATATATATATATATATATATATATATATATATATATATATATATATATATATATATATATATATATATATATATATATATATATATATATATAGCGCTATAATCAATGTCGTCGACAAACTTTTTATATTGGTTCCAACCTCCTTATTTTTCATAAAGACATAATATAGAGATCTCTTCATTCATATATTCACATACCTGAATCTCTCATGAGATTTTATGAAGTGTTATGTCATGTGATCTTCTAGATCACTTGCCTATTTTATTATGACCATTTTGATCATTTCCTCATCTTCTTTATCAAGAAGTTTATTTGAAATTGGTTGTCTAAATATTTTAAATGTACCATAAACTTTTTCCTTCTAGGATTTAATAGGAGTATTATCAATGAGAATATAGTTACTTTCTTTGGGTCAACAAATACGACAGGCATGCGTTGCAATACTATATTTCTTTGGGTCAATAAATACGTCTAGCATGCTTTGTAATATATTGCAAAGGAATTATTCTTTTTTGAACTTCAAATTCATATTATTTTATTCGAGGATCTTGTACAAATAATAATTTATTCCACGTAACTTTTTCTCAACTTTTGATCATGTCTCCCCCTCATGTTAGAAAAACTAACTTCTTTCCTTAACTTTGAGAACACATCTTTGTGTGTTATGGTGTTAATTAAAATATACACTGCACATCAATAATAATAAGATAAAATTATTTTGTTCCTGAACCCGAACCACTTGTGAGGGGAGAAAATAATATACTTTCGTATAGACGTATATCAAACATATATAGATAACTTTGTTCTCATAAATAATAGTTTAGCTATTAAGTGGAGGTACTCAATAAATTATTTTGCTAAACCAACTTATCAAGATGAACTATCTTGAATAAAAAATCTGAAAATTATGCTCTAAATCAAATTATTGAGCAAGTTGCCCCGCAAACACCATGTTGCGGGTTAATACTAATCACACATGTAACCATCTCATAGATGCATCTTGTATGGTATACATGACAGGTGAATGATCCCATATTCACTTTAATATTTCTAGTATTCATGGGATTCAATCCCAATTTTAGTTTGTCTATTAATTAATAAGAACAAACAACATAAGAGAATTCGTAAAGAACTTTCTAATTCTTTAATATTTATGCATGTGAATTCTCTATTATTTTTGCATAACATACTTAAATTGATATGGCTAGGCCAATTATGCCAACTGAATAAATTATCAATATTGATAGAGTTCAGGTTTACACCATGGTGTGTGCAATTATCAATAAATTCCAAATTTATTATGATGTGGGTTTTTATATCAATAAACACCCACTTAGTGTGACATTCTTTTTTTTCTAGTACAAACGGGAGAATAAAGCGGGTAACTTTTTACATACATATTACCCTCCTACAAGTTGTAGTAATAGAAGATATTAAATGTTTCCTTTACTTATAGTCTTAGTATGACTAATCGCTTTCGCGAATACTTTAGAAACTCAATTAAGTTTCTTTGAGACTTACTACAACTCAATGTCTTGTTGATAATCAATTGTATTCCTTCAAAGTAGTATAATTCAATTAATTTTGTGCTGCCACATATTCATCAATATCCATATGGTAAATATCTCTTTCAAGCAGAAAGTTATATCATTATGGTTATGGTCAAAGTTATATGCAAGATCTGTTTATTGCATTACCGTTGTCTTTTTATTATCACAATGCCAAAATATTTTGGCGTACAATAAGTATGTGATCAATGACCATTTATGCAATAATAATGACATTATTTTTTTATATCATCTCAAACTTCCTTCTAGAGATGAGATATATTCATTATCACTAGCACATTCATATTCTTCCAAAAATGAATACGTATTCATAAATCATATGTTGTCACATTCACATAATGAATGGACCATAATCATCTATATGTACTTTATAAAATCTCAAGTTAGATCGATGACAAATATTACTTTTCACAGAGTAAACGGTTATTTTGAGAATCCTTATTATTCTCATTATCACAATGATGACGATTATAATTTCGTCTATTACCACATCTACATACATTGATACCTTCACTGTAATAATTTTGTCTTTTTTCAGTCTTATCGCATATTTGCTATTCACATTCTCTTAAGGGAATGAGAATGAAGCAAATTCAATGGGACGAGTTTTTATTTCTTGTGCTCACAATCATACATGACTTTGATCATGATAAGACATAAAAAATTTACCACTTATACTTTCTTACTAACTCCATTAGAGTCATTCTATTTATACTCCCTCCTGTCCAAAATAAATAATTTTTTCAGATTTCAAGAATGAATTAATTATTTTTTTCTGTATTGTCCTTGGAGTAAATAATATTGGAATATGTATTATGAGTGTTTATGTGAGATAGTAAATGTTAATATGGTCAATTCTATTGCTAAAAGGCAAAAAATCACTTATTTTGAACGAGAGGGAGTAACATTTAGTTTGTTCATTGGAAATGTAACAAATACTTTTAGGCTCTTTATTCCAATAATAAATTAGAAAATAAAAGTTAATTACTTCTTAATATCTAAAAAATCAATATTATGGACCACAAAAAGCCAAAAGATCAAATAAAGTGAACCAGAGGGAATATATTAATTGATTATTGGTTAACACTAGTTAAGACACCTGTTTTCTATTCATTAATTTAATGCAAATATCAGATATGAATAAAATTATATTTTATTATAGAGTGACATTTAATTGTCAAAAACTTAAGGGGCAATAGTGAACACTGAACTGAATCACTAATTAGTAAACCAATTCTAACCCGCAGGTCACGTATTACCCATAAAAACCGATAACAACATTGTGTGTATTAGTGGTTTCTTTTGCTTCAAAGCCTCGAGAATTCCGCTCTAATTCTGTATTTATAAGCAATCCCACATTAATATTAGATTCACTGCATTCTACAACTAAACACTTACTTCTTAAAATTAATTTCTCTCGTTTAATTTATTGTTATAAGCATCATGGGCAAAGTCAAGATCGGAATCAATGGTATTTTCACTGTGATTAAATTGGATTTTTAGTGTCTCCATTTGTTTATTTACCTTTTTTTTTATAATGAATTCTTGGTTTTTATTTAATGAATGTAGGATTTGGAAGAATTGGCAGGTTGGTTGCTAGGGTGGCACTACAGAGTGATGACTTAGAACTAGTCGCTGTCAATGACCCCTTCATCACCACCGACTACATGGTTACTTCCCATTTCCTTTTTAACTCTTTTTTTTTATAATGATTTCGTATCTAAAATTTAGATAATTATTTACGCTATTTTTGCTGGAGTTACTAACACTCTATTGTTTTTGCCTTTGTATTTGTTTTATTGTTGTTTTTCCTTTTCTCCACTGAGCCGAGGGTCGATTGGAAACAGCCCTCTCTGCCCGTTCGGGTAGGGGTAAGACTCGTCTACATATTACATTTCCCAGACCCCACCTCCCCAGACCCCACCTGGTGGGACTATAATGGGTAGTAGTTGTTGTTGTTGTAGTATCTAAAATTTACTGACTCGACTAATAGTTTATTAATTTATCAACTCCTATTTTAATTCCTTAGTTCAAATTAATTGTAAAATTTAATTGTCACGACTTGAGAATGTTCCACATTCATTACCAAAGGCTGTGAGTTCAATTAATTTTTTCACCATGGACCTAGGATATATATATATATATATATATATATATATATATATATATGTGTGTGTGTGTGTGTGTGAGAAATCCTGAAAAGTAGTATAAAATATATTAAATCTTGGATCCATATTTTTAAAGAAGTTAAGAGTCATGAATATTTCTGAAAAGCAGATGCTTATAGGCACAAAATGAGAAAAAAGGGGATATTCCCTATTCTTGGATCTGTGCCCAAACCGAATCAGAATTTTAATCAGGTGTAAATCTGGTACTACTACTTACTACATAGTAATTTCAACTCTATGTTTTGATTGCTTGAATGCTTGAACATTGTCATGGGTGGACGTAGAGTTTGGTCGTTCGTGTTTATTTGAAGTAAGTACTTTCGACTCGACGCAGAACATAAGTTTATGTCTAAAAGTTTATTGGAATTACAACAAATAATAAATATGAACCTATAACTTTGAAAATACAATGGGTTCAATGCTAGAACCTTAAAAGCTGAACCCACGGAATCTAAATCTTATCATAGACTTCACTTTTGTTACGGTGCATTGTTTTTTGATGTATTCCAATGAATTTACGGTATTATATGCGTTGACGGTGATAGATTTTCGTACTTAGATCAGTAATGTGCATTTTTGTGTTTTCTAGACCTACATGTTCAAATACGACACTGTTCATGGCCAATGGAAGAAACAGGAGCTTAAAGTTAAGGATGAAAAGACTCTTCTCTTTGGCGATAAGGCCGTTAAAGTATTTGGTGCTAGGTAAACTAATTCTATTTCCAAGCTTTCAACCTCGCATTACAATGGGAGTTTATTTCATTTTTGTGTTCTTACTTTTCTTGGTGTGGCAAACAGGAACCCCGAAGAAATTCCATGGGGTGAGGCTGGAGCAGAGTATGTTGTAGAATCCACTGGAGTTTTCACTGATAAAGACAAAGCTGCAGCTCACTTGAAGGTTTTCATAATTTATTTTCATATTTATACACTGATAGTTTAAAGACCTTATATTAACGTTGATTCCCTCTATTTTTCATAGGGAGGTGCAAAGAGGGTTGTCATTTCAGCCCCTAGCAAGGATGCGCCCATGTTCGTTATGGGCGTCAATGAGAAGGAATACAAAGGAGATGTTAACATTGTCTCTAATGCTAGTTGCACTACCAACTGTCTTGCTCCATTGGCTAAGGTTATTAACGACAAATTTGGTATTGTCGAGGGACTTATGACCACAGTCCACTCTATTACTGGTAAATTAAACCCCCGATTAGCTAGTATACTTAATAGTACGTTTCTTCTGTTTGATTTTATGGATCGTTGATTACGATGTATTGTTATTCAGCAACTCAAAAGACAGTCGATGGTCCTTCGATGAAGGACTGGAGAGGTGGACGAGCTGCTGCTCATAACATCATCCCTAGCAGTACAGGAGCTGCCAAGGTAACAGCCATATTGCACTTCCTATGAAGTAAGATTTAAATCATATTTGGTGAACAGACAACTTTTCTGTTTCGCCTTCATTGTGTAACATGTTCTGTCCAAATCTAGCTTTGTATATTTCATATGCCCTATATGCTTTTATTAGCCGGTCCACGCTCCAAAAAACCAAGCATAATTTGCCCTTTTCTTAACCTATATATACACTTATAAACACTTTTGTGCTTCCAGTGGAAATTGTATACTTACTATAGCTTTTATATTTGATTATGCAGGCTGTGGGCAAAGTTCTGCCTGCACTGAATGGAAAGTTGACTGGGATGTCTTTTCGTGTTCCAACTGTTGATGTTTCAGTGGTTGATCTTACAGCAAGGCTTGAGAAAGCAGCCACCTATGATGAAATCAAAGCAGCTATCAAGTAATAACCGTTTTGAAATTTTGTCGTAATTGATGAATTTAGTTAATCTTAGGTCCAGAAATTTTGCAGGTAGTTACTTTTTGTGAACTAATTTATCTTTCTACAGGGCTGAGTCTGAGGGTAAAATGAAGGGAATTCTTGGCTACTCCGAGGATGATGTTGTCTCATCTGATTTTGTGGGTGATTGCAGGTGAAATCCTGTCACATTACTTACCATCTAACAGATCTCTAGACTAGATTCGGCGGGTTCAACAGAACTCACTATATTTAGCTCGGGCAATGTCTAATTTAGCTCGAGCAATGTATGAGCAGAACGCACTAGACTCTAAATTCTGGATTTGCTGATACTTTAATATTCTAATATGTTGCATATGTCAGGTCAAGCATCTTTGATGCCAAGGCTGGTATAGCTCTCAACGGGAACTTTGTTAAGGTTGTCTCGTGGTATGACAACGAATGGGGCTACAGGTATGTGTTTACCGGAGTTTTTACTTTGTATTCGATTAGAAAATATGGTATAAGATGTTTCTGACCAAAGGTTATGTAACGCTGAATCTATTAAAGTACTTTTTGTCGAACCAAGTATATGTATGCAAAAGAAAAATCTGAAATATATACATATAATAAGATTATACTCATCATGATTCCATTGACTCTGCATCGCTTCTGTTTGAGATACATACCCATATAAATACTACCTTTACTGTTTTCATGAAATTTCTAACAACATACTGTACGCTTTTTTTGTCGCAGTAACCGTGTTATCGACTTGATTCGTCACATGGCGACTGTTGCATAAAGAA
The DNA here is from genome assembly GCA_034376525.1 of Nicotiana benthamiana. Taxonomy (NCBI): domain Eukaryota; kingdom Viridiplantae; phylum Streptophyta; class Magnoliopsida; order Solanales; family Solanaceae; genus Nicotiana; species Nicotiana benthamiana. Next base: position 69,443,795 of record CM067330.1, read on the forward strand.
TTTTTGTTCTATCAATGGCGGCTGGTTAGATTTCGGCTAGAAGAACTGAAGAAGCTCTGGAATAATAGAGAAGTAGAGATCAGTTGCAGTATGCAGATCCCTTGTGTTATTTTTGGAGTTTATTAGAAAGCTTCTAAGAATTTTTCGTGAGGATTTTTTGTTATAGTTCAGTAGGAATAAAAGACGAACAAGTGCATTCTGCTCATACTTTTATGATAGAAAGATGCAAATTTTGGTACACTGAGATGTTCTTTTTGGGGTTTCAGCATATGCTTTTTTGTGTATGTCGAATCGTCGACTTTCACTTTTTCAATTGAATTGCAGTAATGACAATTTCTCTTTTGCACCTTCCTTATTCTCATGTTAGTTATGTGAAACGAAAAGAAAATATGTTATTTTTGTAACACAGTTGAATTCGTGTTTTGTAGGCTAACTTATAAAATGGCCAAATATTTGTTGTACTATGAGAATTTTTTTTAAATATACCCCTTGTTATACTTTGAGTCCAAATATACCCTTGTCATAATCTTATTGGTTGAAATATACCTCTTTTCCATTAAGTTTGTTCAAGATAGGTATCCAATCCTATGTGATACTAACATTTGATGATGTGAAAGCTACATTGTGGCTTCACCTCTGAGCCCCTAACTCTTTTTACCGCTCTCCTTTATTTGTTTTTGGCATATGGCTTCCTGACCACTTAAAATTTGTATCGGATTTTAAAGTCGATAGACAAACTTTAATTATTTTCATTTGAACACTCGAACTCACATATGCAAATGTGTGCAAATCACGAAAATTACGCGCGTGACTATAATAATTTTGATTTAAAAGAATCTAGAACCAAAAAAAATACAAATTAAAAAGAAAGAAAATAAACCAGACCCACTTCCCCATCCCCAATAAATTCCCTTCACCCCAATGTTCTTTTCCTCCCTTTCGTCCTCCCCCATGAAATTTCTAGGACGCAAAACCTAATCGGAGATGGAAAAGGAAAATATCTACCTTTATATATTATGTCATGCGCATATGCAAAAGTTTTTACACATAAACAACCAAATCAAATCAACTAAGACTAACATCGTGATCGGGACCAAGCTGCTATGAAAACAAAAGTTTGTCTTCGTTGTTCCATTGTCTTCGTTTCAAAATATATAAGGAACGAAATAACTATTTACCCTACTCTTTATTATATAGGTGTTGCTGAATACCAATTAAATGAAAGAGAAAAATGCATATGATACCGATGGAAAATATAATATGATTGTACAGATAGTGATGAGGATTCTAATGGCAAGCAATTCAGTAGCAAACGAAACTTAATTTAGAAACAAGAGAGAAAAAACACTAAATAAAGAAAAAAAAAACTAAAAATTAAGGAAAGGAATGGAGGTGGGTGAATGCAGAAGAAGGGAGAAGTGGGTGAACGGAGAAAAATGTCAGGTCTTTTCTCCCTTTTTTTTATTTTTTATTTATGACTTATTTTTGCTCATTTAGTATTTAATAATAGGACTTACAAATAATACATGTCAAGTAATTAATACTCTAGTATATGATGTTTTGTACATGTCAATGTAATTGGTATATACATACTACTGAATGTATTTATTTGTACTCGGACAATTAAGTTCGAGTGTTCAAATGGAAATAATAAAAATTTGTATATCGGCTTTAAAATTCGGTACATGTTTAAGTAGCCAGGAAGCCATTTCGACTTTGTTTTTCCACCACTTAAAATTTTACCCCTCCACCATAATTGTCACAATAACCGCTTCTATAAACAATATTGAATTTCTAACTAGTCAACTTAAACCAAATCGGAATATCTGAAAAGTATGAGACAAATGCTGCTCACCTGTAAATACTTTTAGCATCTGAATTTGCGAAAATATACTTCAATTACTCAACCTCAGGCAGATTTATGTGGAGGGGAGTAAGGGTACATGCACCCATGCAACCTTCCCTAGGTAATGTATAAGCAATACTAAATTTTCAGATTATGTAGCTAAATATATTATGGCCATCTATGCTCAATCGATTGCCCTGGTGCATTGGCCATTAAGTGCCCCTTTTGTCCCTTATGTGAGGGGTTCAATTCCCATATAGTTCTTTTTATTTATTTTTGTATTTTTAACAAAATAAAAAATTTGTTATAAATAGAACTCTATTTAAGGTGAATGTCTATAATTAGAGAAATTCTAGGGTTTACTACTTGGTGGCTAAGTCACCACCTCCCTATAAATATAGGGGTTCTATTCTATTGTAAACCATCCCCAAGTATCAATAAGAATACTCCTCTCTCTACTTTTCTCTCTATTGTTCTTGTTCTTATATTATTTCATAACACGTTATCAGCACGAGACTCTACCGTCTCAAGAATCGTTCTCAAGAAAAACTAAGGTATTTCTCTCTTCCTAATTTGATTCTCGATTATGTTTGACATTATGAAAAGACAGTTCGTTGCCCTTGAAATTTCGGGCAAGAACTATATGACATGGGTGTTGGATGCTGAAATCCACTTAGATGCTATGGGTCTTGGAGACACCATTAAAGATAGAGATAAAGCATCCATCCAAGATTGTGCTAAGGCCTTGATTTTCTTGCGCCATCACCTTGATGAAGGTTTGAAGATTGAATATCTCACCGTCAAGGATCCACTCATCTTGTGGAAAGGCTTAAAGGAGAGATATGACAACCTGAAGTTGGTCACTCTGCCACAAGCACGATATGATTGAGCTCATCTGAGGCTCCAAGACTTTAAGTCTGTTTCTGAATATAATTCTGCAATGTTCAGAATTACTTCTAAATTGAAGCTATGTGGAGATAAAATCTCCGATTATGATATGCTTGAGAAAACGTTTACAATGTTTCATGCCTCCAATATGGTACTGCAACAACAGTACAGAGAGAAAGGGTTCACAGAGTACTCTGAACTGATTCCTCTTCTACTTGTGGCTGAGCGAAATAATGACCTGCTCATGAGAAATCACGAAAGTCGACCCACTGGGTCTACACCACTGCCTGTAGCAGATAAGGTGTATTCTCATTATGCCAATCATGAAAAGGGCCATGGATCTAACCATGGTCGTGGTCGTAATCGGGGTCATAGCCGTGGACGTAGACAAGGAAGAAATATCCATGATGTTCGTCACCCCCCGAGGAGAAATAACCGCCGAAAGCAGAAACGGGATTATGAGGATCCTAAGGCAAAAGGTTCAGAAACTATATGTTATCGTTGCGGTGGAAAAGGGCACTGGTCAAAAGCTTGCCGTGTACCAAGACATTTGGTTGATATTTATCAAGCTTCTCTAAAGAATAAAGGCCCTGAAACAAATTTTGTCTCTGACGACAATTTTGACATCACCCACCTGGATGTGGCAGACTTCTTTGAGCAACCCGATGGGAAAATAGACCACCTAATCGGTGATGGATCTGTGATGAAAGAAGATGGAGTTATTTGATTTTATTTCACTTATTTGTAATAGTTAGTGAATAAACTAATAGTCATTAGTATCAGCTCGTATTAGTTAGTTTACGATATAATGTTAGTATTAGTTCTTTAGAATGTTTCAATATGCTCAAATTTCAATAATATTTTTATTTTTAAGTAGAGGTAATCGACTAACCTAACAGTTAGTCGATTATCTAATATTTCGCATTAAAACTGCAAAACAATCGATTGTCAATGTTCAACAATCGATTGTCTATGTTTAACAATCGATTGTCTTAAGACTGATCTGGAATTTTTTCAAAATAGCAAATAATCGATTGTCTATGTTTAACAATCGATTGTCTTAAGACAGTGATCTGGAATTTTTTCAAAATAGCAAATAATCGATTGTCTATGTTTAACAATCGATTGTCGTAAGACAGTGTAATATGAAGTTTTTCGAAATAGTCAACAATTGATTGTCTATGTTTAACAATCGATTGTCTTAAGACAATGTGATCTGGAATTTTTTCAAAATAGCAAATAATCGATTGTCTATGTTTAACAATCGATTGTCTTAAGACAGTGTGATCTGAAGTTTTTCAAAATAGCAAATAATCGATTGTGTGTGTTTAACAATCGATTGTTAGTGTTCAACAATCGATTGTGTGTGTTTAACAATCGATTGTTTTAAGAAAATGCTTAAACTGAAATTTTCAAACTGCATAGTAATCGATTATGGAAAACATATAATCGACTATCTGATTTAGTTAGTCAACTGACCTCAGCAGATTTTGAAAATATTGTTTAAATGTGACACAAACGAATTGAACTTGTTTATTCTTATGTTCGTGTATTTCTTTTGTATGTCAAACTATGGGAAAGCGAATATGGATATCTCACAAAGCAAGCTTGGATCAACGTCCAGCTGTAAAAATATTTGCCTAGTTGATTCATGTACTACACATACGATACTCAAAGAAAAGGAATATTTCTCTCAACTAAATATGTGTAAGGCAAATGTTACTACAATCTCTGGTAGTAGTAAATTGATTGAAGGCTCCGGAAGAGCAACTGTAACTCTGCCCAAAGGCACGATGTTTATCATAGAGAATGCAATGTTCTCCTCCAAGTCTAAGAGAAACTTGTTGAGTTTTAAAGATATACGCCGGAATGGCTATCATATTGAGACAATAGATGAAGATAATCTTGAATATCTCATCATTACAAAGAAAGTCTCCGGCCAAAAGAGGGTTATTGAGAAATTCCCATCTTTATCTTGTGGCCTGTATTGGACAAGAATTAGTGCAATTGAGGCACATTCAACAGTAAACCAAAAGGTTACTGATTCCAATACTTTCGTACTTTGGCATGATCGATTGGGACACCCGGGATCGATCATGATGAGACGGATTATAGAAAGCTCATATGGGCATCCGTTAAAGAATTTCAAAATTCTTTCAAATAATGAATATCCTTGCACTTCTTGTTATCAAGGCAAGTTGATTATCAGACCATCACCAACAAAGGTTGGGACTGAGTCAGCCACGTTTTTGGAACGTATACAAGGGGACATTTGTGGACCTATTCACCCACCCAGTGGGTCCTTTAGGTATTTTATGGTCTTGATAGACGCATCCTGTAGATAGTCTCATGTGTGCCTGTTGTCATCACGCAACCTTGCGTTTGCGAAATTAATGGCACAAATAATTCGACTACGAGCACAATTTCCTGATAATCCTATCAAGTCTATTAGACTGGATAATGCTTCTGAGTTTTCATCCCAAGCATTTAATGGTTATTGCTTATCAATTGGGATAAAAGTGAAACATTCTGTAGCTCATGTTCACACTCAAAACGGTCTTGCAGAATCGTTAATTAAACGCCTGCAGTTGATTGCAAGGCCATTACTCATGAAAACGAGGCTGCCCACTTCGGTATGGGGTCACGCCATTTTGCATGCAGCAATGCTAATTCGTCTCAGACCGACGAATTATCACAAATATTCCCCGTTGCAATTGGTTTTGGGTCATGAACCCAATATATCCCATTTAAGAATCTTTGGATGCGCAGTATATGTGCCTATAGCACCGCCATCCCGCACCAAAATGGGTCCGCAGAGAAAGTTAGGAATATATGTTGGGTTTGAATCTCCCTCCATCATTCGCTACCTCGAAACATTGACAGGGGACTTGTTCACTGCACGATTTGCAGTCTGTCGATTCGATGAGACACTTTTCCCAAAATTAGGGGGAGAAGTTGGTGAAACCAAACGGGAAATTTTGTGAAAAAATGCATCATTATCTCATCTTGATCCACATACCTCTATTTGTGAAAGAGAGGTACAAAAGATTATCCATTTGCAAAGAATAGCAAATCAAATGCCTGACGCATTTACGGACTTGAAAAGGATAACGAAATCACACATCCCCGCGGAAAATGTTCCAATCCGTATTGATGTCCCTGTTGGACAATCATCTAGTGTCATAACCAATGAGTCGAATGCACGCCTGAAGCGTGGCAGGCCATTAGGTTCTAAAGATCGAAATCCTAGAAAGAGGAAAGCAAATGATAAAAATGACACTACAAAAGAATCTCATGAGGAAATTCATGATTTAACAAATTCTGAGATTCATGAAGAATCCATTGAGCCCGAGACTCTGGAAAATACGGAACTATCCATAAATCCAATCAATATTGAGGCAAATTTTGATCGAGTGGATATAGTGGTGGATAATGTCTTTGCTTATAATGTTGCATCTAGCATTATGCAAGAATGTGAGGATCTCGAACCTCAATCTGTTGAAAAATGTCGAAAAAGACATGATTGGCCAAAATGGCAAGAGGCAATTCAATCAGAATTGAATTCGCTGGCAAAACGTGAAGTTTTTGGCCCTATAGTTGAAACACCTAATAGTGTTAAGCCCGTTAGCTATAAATGGGTCTTTGTACGAAAGAGAAATGAGAAAAACTAGGTACAAAGATATAAGGCACACCTTGTTGCGCAAGGTTTTTCTCAAAGGCCTGGTGTCGATTATGAAGAGACATATTCGCCTGTAATGGATGCTATAACCTTTCGTTATCTCATCAGTTTTGCTGTCCTTGAAAAGCTTGACATGCATTTAATGGATGTGGTTACTGCCTATCTTTATGGCTCACTTGATAATGAGATATACATGAAAATTCCCGATAGACTCAAAGTGCCAAACGCTCATAATTCAAAGTCTCGGGAAATGTTTTCAATTAAATTGCAAAGATCTTTGTATGGTCTAAAGCAATCAGGACGAATGTGGTATAATCGTCTTAGTGAGTATTTGTTAAAAGAAGGCTATATCAATGACGCCATTTGCCCGTGTGTTTTTATAAAGAAAACAACATCGGAATTTGTTGTACTTGCCGTATATGTCGATGACATAAACCTTATTGAAACCCCCATAGAACTCCAAAAGGCAATTGATTATCTAAAGGATGAATTCGAGATGAAAGATCTCGGAAAGACAAAATTATGTCTTGGTTTGCAAATTGAATATTTGGCAAACGGAATTTTTATTCATCAATCTACCTATATAGAAAAGGTACTGAAACGGTTTTACATGGATGGAGCACATCTTTTAAGTACACCGATGGTTGTTCGATCACTTGATGTGAATAAAGATCCATTCCGACCGCAAGAAAGGAATGAAGAGCTACTTGGTCCTGAAGTACCATATCTTAGTGCAATTGGCGCACTAATGTATCTTGCAAATACTACAAGGCCTGACATATCCTTTTCAGTTAATGTCTTAGCAAGATTTAGCTCGGCTCCTACAAGGAGACATTGGAATGGGATCAAACATATATTGCGGTACCTAAAAGGGACCACTGATATGGACTTATTTTATGGCAATAATTGCAGTCCCGATCTTGTTGGTTATGCTGATGCCGGATATTTATCCGACCCACACAAGGCTCGATCTCAAACGGGTTATGTGTTATACCTGTGGAGGCACCGCCATATCTTGGCGATCGACTAAGCAATCAATTGTGGCTACTTCATCTAATCATGCCGAGATAATTGCTATTCATGAAGCAAGTCGGGGGTGTGTGTGGTTGAGGTCTATAATACATCATATTCAAGACAAATGTGGTTTGAAGTGTAATAAACTACCCACGACTTTGTATGAAGACAATGCAGCATGTATAGCTCAATTGAAGGGAGGATTCATAAAAGGAGATAGAACAAAGCATATTTCACCAAAGTTATTTTTCACACATGATCTTCAAAAGAATGGTGATATCAATGTGCAACAGATTCATTCAAGCGATAATATGGCTGATTTGTTCACAAAATCTCTACCAACGTCAACCTTCAAGAAGCTAGTTCACAAGATCGGAATGCGAAGACTTAAGGATATGAATTGATGTTCTTATCAGGGGGAGTTAATGCGCGTTGCACTCTTTTTCCCTTACAAGGTTTTGTCCCACTGGGTTTTCCTTGCAAGGTTTTTAACGAGGCAACCAATAGGCGCATATTCAAACATGTGTACTCTTTTTTCCTTTTCTTTTATTTTTTCCCATTGGGTTTTGTTTTAGTTAAGGTTTTAACGAGGCACATTATTGAATAGACATTCAAGGAGGAGTGTTATAAATAGAACTCTATTTAAGGTGAATGTCTATAATTAGAGAGATTCTAGGGTTTACTACTTGGTGGCTAAGTCACCACCTCCCTATAAATATAGGGGTTCTATTCTATTGTAAACCATTCCCAAGTATCAATAAGAATACTCCTCTCTCTATTTTTCTCTCTATTGTTCTTGTTCTTATATTATTTCATAACAAAATTCTTTATTTCCCATGCCTTTTGTAATTAACATAATGATGTACCCATATTCTTAAAATTCTTGATATGTATATGTCCCAATATCACACACACAAGTTATATAAAGAGATTATTTATTTTCTTGAGGAAGAGAACATCACCAGAAATTCGAGAAATTTCACATTATAGTGAATCCATGGAAGCAACAAGGGAGAAATAAGCATATATAAAGAGTAAACTTTGAAATATAATATTTTTTATGGTGGCGATAATAATGGTAATGGTGGTGGAGGAAAAGAAAATTTTAGTAGTGAATAAAAAAAAAAGAGAGGGATAAAATAGGTTAGGGACACTAAGATTGCATATACACGGCATGCATCCATATTTAAAATATGTATGCCACTTAGGATTGAATGTCCGCATTAAACAAACTTAACCGAAAAGGAGTATATTCGAAGCGATAGTACTACGATAATGATACATTTGGACTCAAAGTATAAGTAAGGCATATTTAAACCTTTTCCCATATTATATGGGTATATTTGGACCTTCTCTGTTTTATTACTGAAAGATTTAACCAAGAAGATATGTATACAATTAATAATCAATAATAAAGAGTATGATAGCGGGAAAAAACAAATAAAGAATATAAATAAAAGGGTAAATTCGTCTAATTGTGATTCGTATAAGAACTTGTTCTACAGTTTTCTTCCACAACGAATTGCCGACTTTCTCAATTCCACTCCTCGACAAAGGTAATATCCTATGTGATTTTCCTACCATTATCGTGATTCACTAAAACCCTAGGGTTACATCCTAGATTTTTGCAACAAAGCACAAATTGTACCATAATTTTCTCTTGTTTTAATGCTTCTTTTCCTGGCGTAACAGTTATGTTGCAGCGTTTCAGCTTAAACATGAAAGCTATCACCAATGTGTTTAAAAGCGTCATTCGCCCAAGTTTGTTTCCTTTCATTTACTCTCTACCATTTTCTACCTTGCGAATTCTTTTTTAATACTGCTAATCCCCAATTTCTTTGTTTTCCCCTGCAATTTCAGTTGTTTTAGCTCCTGTTTATACGACCGCAGCTTATATTGCCAACAGAACTGTATGCGAGTAATTTTCTTTACCCGATACCTTTTTGCCGTTTACTAGTTGTAATTTTCATGAGAGAGAGAGAGAGAGAGAGAGAGAGCAGATCATATGTTAATGAATTTTACAATTATAATACTATTGATTGCATAAAAAATTATAATACTAGTGTACTTTAATCTATTCAAACAGGTTATATGTTGTATTGCTATTAGGTATGTGACCGTACATATCACATTATGGACAGTAATTTGTAGTTGTAGTTCTACAACTTGATAATGTATGAATGCTTTCATCTTCAAATTTCTTGCAATTTTTTTTTTCTGCAACGGAGTTTCTGTACATAATTTTCAATTTCTTTTTCCAGAAATTTCTGCATTGTGCTCGTACATTTCAGTTTTTGCACCACAATTTTTGCATTCTGCATACATTTTTTAGTTTCTCTATGATATTTTTCTGGATTCTGCATATTTTGATACAAATGATAGAGATGAATCTGATACTGTTCAAAGCAAGTAAGAAGGAAGACATTGGGGGAAAAGGGAAAAAATGAGGGTCACAATGAGAAAAAGAAATCTGTTATAAGTGGATGGAAAGACTTAACAGAGGGATGTTTTTGGTCAATTTCTGAAACTTAAAGGACGTTTGTAGTTAAGTGAAATATTACAAGAATATAGTGAAAGTTGCTAAAACAATAAGAATGATTTTGGTTAAAAGCTAACACGTAAGTTAAATCCTTTCACCTATTATGGACAGTTATCTGTAGTTGTAGTTCTATAACATGATAGTGTAAAAATCTACATAATTAGTACTAAAGTTAGACTTGTTAATCTATTTTTGCTCGTTATTGTATTCTTTCTCATTAAATGGTTACATCACTGTTACACCAAGCCGTTTAACCGCCTTCTGCCATTCATATGAACTAGTAATAATCTATTAGAAACTGATTGGTGTTTTCTTGTCCGTACGGTAATCTTGTAATTTCTTTTGCAACAGGTTGTACGAATACGAGATTGATAGAAAAAGGTTGCATGATGAAAACAACTTTATAATTACTATTACTACCTTACTTTTGGAAAAAAAAATCACAATGTGTCTCATGATGAGAAACAATTCTCTAAATGTTTGCAGTGCTGAAGAATGAAGATGCCAAAAAGCCTAAACCAGAACCTGAACCTGAATCTGAAAGGTGATTCATACTGTCTTATTCTTTATTCTCATAAGGGAGCTGAGACAAATCTTTATATTTCTCTCGTGTTCCTTGTTAAATAGGGAATAAAGCGACTGCGGTTTCACCTTCTACCTTTGGCCTGGTTCCAGAAACCAATAGATAATAGAGATTTACTTTGATCAAGGTAAGATAATTGCATTACTTATTCCCTGCTAATTTACAGACTTCTTTCATTTGTTGAAGGCTTATTTATGTGTGTTTTTGCTAAAAAAAACCTTTTATATTACGTCCTCCCTCTATCTTAATTTATGTGATACTTTTCGCTTTTTGTGATTCAAACTATGTGAATCTTTTACCAACATTTAAATATATCTTTTCATCATATTGACATGAGAAGAATTGTTGCTCATATAGTTTTGAATATCTAAATATTAATTTTCAAATATCGAGTTGACCTAATCCTATTTCGTTTCGAAAATTAGTCAAATTGACTTTCCAGGAGCGAAAAGTGTCACTTATATTGGAACAGAACCGAATATTAAAAATCTTTTGGTGTTGTACTTTTCAAGAATTTTTCAGACTACCTAAAGATGGATAGAAGATTTGAATGTCGTTGCTATTATTGAGGCAAAGACGAAAGAAATCAACAATAATTTACGGCGAGAGATTCTTCTTCTTAATTAGGCTTATCAACCAGATCAGCGCGAGTATCGTACTGAGATAGAGAAGCATCTAAGCTCTAGAAAAGAGAAGATAAACAATGGGAAAGGCGGAAGCTTCTCGTTAGGGAAATTACTAATTGATACTAAATTACTAATACACCCTCTAGCATTTTAAAAATGACATGAAATATACATGTCTAAGCTCTTTCTCTTCTATATAAGAAGATAAGAGATAAATTGCTAATTAGTGGGCATGATCATCCTAGACAAAATGGAGGCCATAATCACATCGAGACAGCCCAACCCGAGAACTAAAGCAAAGCTTTATGTACGTTAAAATAGCACGGGCTAACCAGTTTTCGGACGGGTCATTCAAAAATAACCATTATTTGTCAAGTTATTGAAAATAATTACTATTTTATTGCAACAGAGACCGGTCCATCAATTAGCCGTTCCTATTTATTATGTATCTGTTTGAGAGAGAGTGCATATTTAGGTAGTTGTTTGAACATCATTCTCGGAGTATAGACGGGAGTCATAACTGAGGGTTTAGAGGTTGGATTAGAGATAACGATACCTCGAGTATAATCTAAGTGAACTGTAATGTGAATCTAGCTAGCGTTGCTTGAGAAAGTGCGTCTAATAAATTATCATAATTGCTTGAGAGAGATATATGGTAGCTGGAGAGTTCATGATTGATAGAGGCAACTAAGTCATAGCTATAAGAAATATACAACTAAGGAAAATCAACAACGGGGAAAACCATTACCTTATATCTTTATTCCAATTGTTTACGGTTCAAGCATAGTTAGTTTTCAGCTAGTTATTTATTTTCAATCTTGTCTTCTTGGTGATATTAAACAGATACGGCTAAGCCTTAGTTCTCTTTGGGATTCGACTCCGGACTTTTAGACCGGATTATATTTGCGGCGATCGCTTATCCTTTTTAGGACTAGAGTTGGGCATGATCAGTATAGAACTGGTAATTAGGTATATTAAATGTAATTAAATCGAACCTTAAACATTGAGGGTAATATAGTTTCCTATATGGAATAGGAATGTAAAAATTTCTAAAAAAAAATCTATTACTGGGTCAAAAAATCAATAGTGGCACAAAAGTATCCTACTTTTATCATTCTCAATCCTAAGTGAACCGATGAGAAGTGTAATGTCAACCTAAATAGCTACGCATCTAATTGATTAAACTAAAAATAGTTAGAGGCATAATGTATGTATAATTCATGTACAATATGTGTATAATCATATATAATTAGTATATAATCTATTTATACTGGCTAGTAAAAGTAAATAGTAAATTTAATCGGTTATTCATGTAAAGATCCCTTCAATAACCTGGAACAAGTTGCAATAATTAGGATAGCCAACCCAAAACCCATAACCTAATTTAATGAAAGATTAACCTAATTAGCGGTCATTTAGTTGTTTAAGCTAAATTAGCTAAAAGATGTAAAATATATGTATACAGTATATTTATGTATAATTATATATAATCAATAATACAAATTATGTATACCTGTTAGAAGATACAAACAATGAATCAACCAACTATCTATAAAGATCCCAATTTAATGGGCTAAACTTATCACTAGTAGTGGGTAGGGATTTTTACCTAGCAATATTAAATTAAGTTTATTTACTTCTACTAGAGAGGTGTTAACTTAATCATAATTTGCTATATAATTCGGTAATTACATACAAATCAGTTATAAATATGGATGTCACGATCCCAAAATTTTCCTCCAATAGATGTTGTGGTGTCACCTAGTTTTTTAGATTGAGTAAGCTTAATAACGTGCAAAATATAACTAAAATAATAATTAACGTCTTAAAATCCAACAACTAGTATACATAATTGCCCAAAATCCGGCTAAATACAAGTCATTTGCTCTATGAAGTGATACTGAACTTCTATATACATCAAAGTCTAATAAAGGGTAAGAAATAAAATAATCTTGGTAATGGGGGACTTCGAGGCTTGCGGACGCCGGCAAGTATACCTTGAAGTCTTCGCGTACGGACTCAGCTTACTGATGCCCGGTCTGGTAGTAAGTACCTGGATTTGCACAAAAAGATATACATAAGCATAGCATGAGACGGTACCTAGTAAGTGCCAAGTCTAACCTCAGTAGAGTACGAGGTCAGATCAAGGCCCTATTGAAATAAATAAAAGGCGGAATATGTGTAAGGCAGTGTAATAATGGCAGTAATGAAATTTAAACAACAAATAGCATATCAAGGTTGACTTCACGGAATTAAAGAAATTTAAACGCAGCACAGAGAAAAATAATTAGTAATATGCTAAGAAAACAACAACCAAAAACATGTGCTAAATGGAGAAATGCCAACAAAAGTTACTACCGAGATACCGCTATAAGCACATAATTTTTAACCCGTTACGTACTTAAGTTGCTCTAGTATTTTATACATATTTAGTTGAGTTTATTCTTCCTAGAATTTTTATTTATATGATTTTTATTTTTATTGTTTTAATATGTAGAAAACCAAAAACACAAAAATAGTCTTATTTATAATGTTTCTCACCTTATTATGTTTTTCAATTTAAATTAAGGTTGACTAATATGTGTATAACGATATTATTTTAATTCTACCATAACTTTAGCATTTTTCTACTTTTTTTTTACTTTATTATAACATTTGAAAATATCAAAAATAGTTTCACTTTTAATTTTTAATTTATTTTAACCAATTAGAAATGATTTTATAAATATTTTATATTAACTTGGAAGAAAATTTGGTTTGATAGTGAATTCTGAGATTTTCTTTGCCAAAATTGAGCCCATTTTGAATCTTACCTTATCCCATTACCCCCTAATCCATTTTGCCTCGCTCCCTTAACCCATCGCGGTCCAAAAGTGGTCGACCGCGGTCATGGTGGCTTCAAGATCAGTTCTTTGCCTTTTTCTTGCTTATTTTTGCGTGGGGTCTTCTTGATTGGCATTTTATCCACCTTCGTGACTCCAAAACACTCCATAGGCTCTTCCTAACTTGGATTAGTCCATACGAAGCAATAGAAAATCAATTAGAGTATTTTGTTATTATTTAGCCTTTAAAACACAATAAAATATGGTACATTTAGAGTGTAAATATCGTCTATATAGCTTATTATCACTGTCCCTAGTCAAACCATTTGAGCCTAAGACATTTCTTATTTGATAGCCACATTACAAGCTTTTACCTATTTGTAGTGACCCTCTCTTGACACCATAGCTTTCCTTAACACTCTTGAGAAATAATTGGCTAACACATAAGTTTGGGGCAGAGATGAGGAGTTTGAAAGTGGTGTAAAGGCACAAAAGAGAAGAAATAAACAAAAGAAAAAGATAGAATGAACAAAAGAAAAATGCAAAAGAAAGTGAATAAAGTGAAGAGTTGAAGGGATTCAAAGAAAAGCAATGATGCAAAGCATGGATAAATGAACATCATGACTTAAAAAGAGTGATGTTAAGAATCTCTAGTTCCTCTAAGGAAAAAGATAATGACTCGAAGAGTCGGCAAAACATGAGCCAAAAAGAGAAAAGGGGAGTGCTTAAGGAAAGATGAACCATTTTCTATTCCAACATTCCTACCCTCATCCAATAAGCCTTCATTACATTTCGAAAAATTCATACGTGATTTTAAGCCGAGTGAACTTACATTAGTAGTGATTTACATAAGGGGCAAGCATATGGTACTTAGAGCCGTACTTCTGATATTCTTTTGAGAAAGATGAGCGAACTTTTCACAAATACTTGAATTGAGTGCTACATTCATAAGTGAGATTTGCTAACGAAGAGTAGAAGAGGAGGAGTTTGGGATCCACAACGACATACAAGAAAGAGCGAGCTTCCTTGATGAATAAAGTTAACTCTTGATGCTCTAGTGTTACATTAGAACTATTGTACTTAAAAAGTCAAATCATTGCCTAGTTAATAATTCATAAGTGTTGTGGATAATTGTTTGTCCCAATTGATGTATGTTTAGTTCACCTTAGGATAGCTGAAATAGATCTTTTCTTGTGGAGGTATGAATTATCTTATTTACTTGAGGGCAGGTGAAAGCTTAAGATTGAGGGAATTAATAAGTAGGGATTTTGACTACTTATTTGCACATTTTTACTTTCGTTTTTGCTAAAAACGCTTAAGTGTATTCTCGAAAACTGATATTACCTGATGCCATGGAGGGGCCTAATCCCATTTCGGCTCTTATACATGCTGCTACTATGGTAGCAGCGGGAATTTTTCTTGTAGCTCGGCTTCTTCCTCTTTTTCAGAGTTATACCTTACATAATGTATTTGATCTCGGTTATAGGAATAATAACAGTATTATTAGGAGCTACTTTAGCTCTTGCTCAAAAAGACATTAAGAGAGGTTTAGCCTATTCCACAATGTCTCAATTGGGTTATATGATGTTAGCTCTTGGTATGGGGTCCCCCACGGCAGGGCTTCTCGCTTTTCATGAATGTGTCTCCCCCTCTGCTTATGTGAGTTTTACCCGCCTTTTACTCTGCTTGCTTCTGACTCCCTATGAGCCCTTACTTTTTCGGAGGGTCGGCGGGACATGGGAGCCTCAGCTCATGCATCGGTTTACCGAAATAACCTCTTCTCTCCCACTTCCTTCTATTCAAAAGGCTATGTGCTTTCTTACAGGAGTATTGGAAAATGAGCCAATATGATAAAATTCAATGAGTATTTTGGACAAGGACTAAAACCAAGCAAAAAGTGGCAAAGTGCGGACCGCAGAATTTTACTTGAGGCCGCAGAATGCGAAAGAATTTTAACTGTGCTACTTTGCAATGTGCGGCTGCAGAAGAGGAGGATCAGAGAGTTCAAACTTGAAAGACCGCACTATTATTATGCGGCTGCAGAAGTCCAGAGTGCGACCGCTCGCAGAATTGTGCAATTCGCAGAACCTTAAGAAGTGCGACCGCAATTCAGAATTGTGCGGCTGCAATTCAGAATTATGCGGCCGCAATTCAGAATTGTGCGGCTACAGAAGTCGCTCCTATCAAGCTCAGCTTCAAAGTACGGACCGCAAACAAAATTGTGCGGCCACAGAACCTCCGAAAAGGAAATTTTGTTCGAAATTTTCAGTCGTGTATAAATAGTATTTTTTATCAGAATTGAGTTAAGTTTGAACTTCAGAAAGTAGAGAGTCGTTTAATTTTACAATAGCTTGTCGAGGATTTTTATCTCTTTAACATTTAATACGAGTTTAATCTTCATTTCTTCTTTAATTTCTTCATTTTTATCTATGAGTAGCTAAATTTCTAGCTGGGGTTATGACTCAACCCTAGTGTGGGTACCTAATGGGTGTTTGATTTAGGGCTTGATTAAAGTTGGGTGTATGATATTTAGCCTAGTTCTTGCTTTAATTGTAGAATTAATGGTTATAAAAATTGAATTAGGTCTATTTGAATTAGTCTCTACTTGAGAAAGGGTGATTGAGTGTAGAAAAACTTGGTAACAAGAAATTTGAATAAACTCAAGAAATCAATAGTCCCAATTAAAGGGATGAATCTAGAGATAGTGAACCCCGATTTGAGCATCTATCAACCATTTTGCGAAATACCCATTTGGGCTTGAGAAAGTCAAAGTGGGTAAAACTAGGGGTGTACAAAGAAAACCGATAAACCGCACCAAACCGATAATCCGAGTCAAACCGAGAAAAAAAATTCGACTATGGTTTGGTTTGACTTGGTTTGGTGTTGGAAAAAAAAACCCGACCATAATTGGTTTGGTTTGGTTTTAACTAAAGAAAGTCAAACCGAAACCAAACCAACCCGACATTACATATATAGCAATTTTAGATATATTTAATATATAAATATACTTATTGTAATGTAATTTATAAATATTTCTTAAAAAAATTCATAATTTTATCTTTTAAGGTATTATTTCAATGTTTGATTTAGAACTTTTGAATGTTCCAATAAGTTTTATAGCCATTAATATTAGTAAATTAAATAATGCTAGCAATCAATACTAATGCTAACAAAAGACATTCAATTCAATATTACGAACGGGAATGTATTAAATGTCTATTTTGTATTTTGCAATAATTTAGATAAAAATACATAACCTATTTTTATTTTTCTTTAGCTTTTAGGCATATAATTAACACTCACTTATTAGTCTATCTAGTTTAGCATGAATTAGTGCTTTTAGATTATGTTTACTTTTATTATGACTTTATAATTAGCAATATTTATAGTACATAATTTTATTATTTTTTTATCGTTGAATATTTTAGGATAATGTCATGAGTCATGACATGTCTCATATTTTGTATTATTTTCTTGAAAAATACTTTATATAGTTGTATCTTACTAGGATTAAAGAAATATTTTGAGCATACGTTATATATTTTGTTCTACGAAGATTTTACCGGAAAAAACATCCGGAAAAAGCCCGAATAATCCGAAAACCCGAAAAAATCCGAGAAAAATCGATATTGAAAAACCCGAATTTATTGGTTTGGTTTGGTCTTTAGATTTAATAACCCGACACAATTGGTTTGGTTTAGTAATTGTAAAATCCGAACCAACCCGGTCTATGTACACCCTTAAGTAAAACTACTCTATTATCGAAAGGTATTGAGTGGGTAATTATGTGTTGATTGCTATATTACGCCCCAATCAATGTGACTTACTCTAAAGCCCATAACCTGTTAGCAACTACCTAGGTAGAAGTCACAACCCGAGATCTCTTACAATTTGAAAAACAACACCAAAAATATCATTCTCTAGTTTTATATTTGATGTATTTTGGACACATAATAATAATTGCATCAACCGCTTTACAACCCCAATTTGAGATGTGAACTTGGGCGACATCAATTCTCCATCGATTTTCAGTTCGAGTTTCGTCCGAGGTTTTAGCCGTCGTTAAGTTTCAGAACATCAAAGTTGGATTCAGATTGAGGTTTATTTCTTGAACTCTAAACTTGGATATTTGTTCTTCTTTTATTTTTATTACCTCGTTTTAAGCTTAAATCAAATGCAACCATGTTAGTATATGTTGTGTGCACTGATCTCTGTTGGTTTGAAATTGTGGCATCTTTTGATCTTGAACTTTGAGCACTATTTCATTTTGAAAATGTTTATAGTTTGGATGGTTCTTGCTTGATTGTATCTGGGTCAAAAATAGTTAACAATTAAGTGGGTCTTGGGGAGCTTTTATGAAAAGATCAAGAATTAAGCTTAAGTTGATAAAACAAGAAAGATATTGGACTTTAAGTGGTTATCTTGCTCTTATTTATTTTGTTTATCTTATTTTGAATCTGCTAGGAGCATGTTTAGGCCAACAACACGTAAATAGACAATATTAGAATATAGTTTTATTAGTTTTTGAGGTGAGAGGCCGTTCTCTTAGTTAAATTTATCCGGCAATCCTCGAAGAGCTTGTAAATATTTTAATCCCAGGATTACCCCATAGTATATGTATTTGGAAGCCAAAAACAAACACTGTGGAGAAAATATAGTGTAGGTTAGCTCAGGACTTTAAGTTTCTTTTTTTATTTTTCTTTTATTTGGTGGGGACAACCTCGATCATCTCTTATGTGTTATTTTTGCTTTTTGTATGGTTCTACCTCAATCTGAGTATTTTTAAAAACCAACTTGATCATGTATGCAACCGTAATTATTACGATACTTGGGAAATGCCTAACACCTTCTCCCAAGTCAAATGAGCCCCCTTACTTGAAATTTTTGGTGCGATCAGTTTTAGAGTCAAATGTTTTTTGAAGAAAAAATATTATTTTAGAAAAAATGGTAACCTGACACACCGAAATCAAATATCAGGTGACGACTGCGAAAAATCTTTTGAAATACAACTTTTGTCATTTTTATGATTGAAAATCCATTTGAGTTCTAAAATTATTTGTCTCTTTTAAAAGGGGTTAGAGGTGAAAAAAGGGGTGTGACAATCGCCTCATATGCTCAAATCACAAATAAATCACAATCTTTTCTTATATCACCGTGGGAGCTTTCACATTTAATTTTTAAAATTATTTCCGGAAAATAGCATCCCGCATTTAGCTTACCTTATCACACTACATGATTTCTAGTAATTTCCCTGCTAGCCACGCATATCACGGCCACCTTATCTCACCTCATGCATTTCAACCCCAAAAAAACTTATACCACCGCATGCGTATTAATATTACAATGTATCACAAATCGTACCTAGAGTTCTCAATATCACAACTTGCCAAAAGAAATCAACAATAACGATATTTTCAAAAGGAACCCACGGCTCAACCACATTATACCCATAGTCTCTACAATAACAATTGGAAGCAAATAACTCATTGGTTATTATTATTGTCTTTGTTGCACGAATGAATACAATTGCATGAATGAATGCATTTTATACACACTGTATTCATTGCATGAACAAAAAGAATTGGCACACGTTATATTCCTTGCGAGAACGAATACAATTGACACAAGCTGTATTAATTACACATTTGAATATAAGTGATACAAGTTATTAACAATTGAACAATGGCTACGAATTGAACAATTGAATAAGAACATCTTTAGTTATTAAAGTTCTGGAGTTCGACTCTCAAAAGAATATTTTATTTTTCTATATTTTGTATTTCGCCTTAGTTATTTTCATTGCGTGAACAAATACAGTGGATACATGTTGTATCATTTGTATATACCTTTGTATACAGTCAATTGTATTCGTTATATATACCCTTGTATTTCACATTGGTTACTGTTGATACATATTGTATCCGTTGTACGAATGAATAAAACTACGCAAATGAATACAGTTGATACACGTTGTATTCGTTGCGCGAACACATTCAGTTAATACATGTTGTATTCGTTGCACGAACTGATACAATTGACGCAAGCTGTATTTGTTGCACATTTGAATACAAGTGATACAAGTTAGTAACAATTGAATAGTAGCTACGAATTAAATAATTGAATAGAATCGCATGTTTAGTTAGCAAAGGTCTTGAGTTTGACTCTCAACAAGAATATTATTTTGATGTATTTCAGTATTCCGCCTTAGTTGTATTCGTTGCACGAACAAATACAGTGGATATATGTTGGATCCTTAGTACATATCCATGTATACAGTCGGTACAAGTTGTTTCCATTGTATATACCCTTGTATTACGCATTGGTTACAATTGATACATATCATATTTATTGCACGAATGAATACAATACAATTAACACATGTTATGTTCGTTGCGCAAACGAATATAATTCACACAAATTCTATTCGTAACACGTTTGAATATGAGTAATACAAGTTAGTAACAATTGAATACTCTAAATTATAGTAGTTTATGAAAATTGTTCTGCATGGATATTTAACCATAGGTCAATGATAAATATGTCAAATAAATATTATTATTTTTTTAACGAAAAGAAACTAATAAGGAATACCGGCTTTTTTATTGAAGAGTTCATTAGCTCTTGGTATTTACATTAAATTAATGAAAAAGGTAATTTTGTGCACAGAACATTCGTATTTAAGCGGAGTTCGAGGAAAGATTATTCTATTAGAATACGGTTTTGCCTTAAACCTGTATAAATAAAGAATATTTTGTGTAATAAACTGTTTTTCTTCATTAGTTTGGTATAACACTAAGAGCTAATGAATTCTTAAATGAAAAAGTCGGTGTTCCTTAGTAGTTTTTTTATTGTTAAAAAAATTCCTTTTAATAAGTGTGAAAAGCTACAAGTACGGCCTTGAGGATCCACCAGAAATAATGACATGGCTAAGTTAAGAAAAGAATTAGGCCCATGTAAGAATACCACCGACTTGCTACTCCCTTCTTATGTAAACAGTCTTTTCCCTCACTTTCTTTTATTTTATTTTATTTTATTTTTTGGTTTCTATTTTGGAGGAGTTTGCTAATGCGTCCTTATTTTTCATGTGAATTCATTTGCATGTCCTTTTTTAATCACAAGATCTACAGACCTTAAAGAACATATTACACGTCAAAATGCACATGATTCCCAAAATAAATGTTTGTTTATTTAGGAAAAAGTTCAATTTTTCTTCTTAGGAAATAATAATGATTAATAAAAGAAAATTTTCCAAAAAAGCTCATATAATCTACATCGTTCGGAAATGTTAAAGGAGAATAAAGAATCACATTTTTTACATAGATTTATGGACAATAAAATTTGATACTTCGTGTAGCAACAACTATATGATCAAGCTTACGCGTAAAAAATTACTAGTAAGGGAGAGGAGATTGTAATAAGAGGGTGTGGGAAGAGGCGAATTTCGAATTTAAATTTTATAGGTTCAGCACTTTTAAGATTTTTTAGCATCGACGCCATTGTACGTCTAAAGCTATTAATTCATGATATTGCTATTTATTATAATACTAGTAAAATTTTACACATAAATTTATATTTTTTTAAAAAGTATTGAATTCAATTGAACTTTGGTGCTGATACGTTATATGTGTAGCCTTGTCGTTGGATATGGATGTCCGCGTGGGGATGGGGTAGGGGTGGGGTGAAGTACAAAAGAGAAGATCCACCACTCTTTATGGAGGGTCCAAGGTTAACAAGAGATGGCAGGAAGAAAGAAAGAAAAAGGAGAGACAGAGAGAGACTAGTCGGACTCTTCCATTGCCTTCCTTTACCTTCTTAGGATCAACGTACTTATCCTCTAAGTACTAATAATCAAACTTTTTGTTTCTATCATCCACAACCCTACAACTATTAATTATTCTTATCGAATTTAATACAATAGAATGGTAAGTATTATTCTTTTTTATTTTCAGTCAAAAATTTAAGTTCGAGTATTAAGTATGCAATCATCTTTGTTAGGAAACGCTTTAAATATGAGCCGCAATACTATTACTCGATACCATATGAGAAATATAAAAAAAGGAATTTAAGATTTTAAGTCAGCTAAAAGATTGTTATACACACTCAATCTATATATATATATACACGTCTAAATAAATTTAGACCTATAAAATATCGCTGAATATGCTTTTTTATTTATATTAATCTCGTACCAACAGCTAAGTATTAACGGTTTATGGTCAATATATATTACATTCATTTTACTTGTTCTGAAGGCTACCTTTCGATAAAGAGAGTTGGAAATAACTAACCTACATACTTTTTTTTTCCTCCTTGAATAATAAACAATAACAACAACAACAACAACAACAACAACTACCCAGTATACTCCCACCAGGTGGGGTCTGGGGAAGGTAATATGTAGACAGCCTTACCCCTACCCGAAAGGGCAGAGAGGCTGCTTCTAAGTGACCCTCGGCTTTTTTTTTTTTTGGTATTAGCAGTAGTCATTGGTGTCGATTATTGTTTTTGCCACTTAACGGTCATCGAAATTTCCATTTTATTATTGCCTAAGCCTATTTTATTCCATAATCTTGGCCCATTTCTGTTGCCTATTTTTAGGGAATGTTAGGCATTGTACTT
The DNA here is from genome assembly GCA_034376525.1 of Nicotiana benthamiana. Classification (NCBI taxonomy): domain Eukaryota; kingdom Viridiplantae; phylum Streptophyta; class Magnoliopsida; order Solanales; family Solanaceae; genus Nicotiana; species Nicotiana benthamiana. Next base: position 69,466,411 of record CM067330.1, read on the forward strand.
AAAAAGTATTTCATTCATGAGTTAAGAGAAACGATTATGAACCACATCTAAATCTCATTATATAATATTATATATATTTATATATAGAGAGAGATTTGTCAAAATCTATATTTTTTAAGAGATGTACTAAAATATAGGAGGGAGGATTTTTAGGAAAGCCTCGCCTTATAATAGGAAGGTGTTGGTTTTTTTTTTCTTTTTGTTTGGAAAATTTCCAAGGAAACTCGCAGTCACTATCCTTCAGATGCACACAAAATAATTTGTTCACCGTGCGACTCGCAAACCATAAAAAAAATGTAAACTACACTAAACATGCTTAATATAACGAGCTCTAATTGAGGAGGTTACTGATGAAAAAAATTAATCTTAAATCTTGTACGTGGAAAATCATTCACCCAATCAACTTAGCCGAGCCTTGCGGGCACGAAGGTATTCGTTGTTGGTGTTAGTCATAGACATTTTGTTCCACCAACATAACTAGTGATATATAGCTACCAACAGTTGAACGACATGTCATAGGAAAGTAATGGTATTTGTGGAATTGATATATGGGTCACTGTAAATTATTAAATGGATAACTTTAGGATGGCCTAACTCTAATCATGTGAGCTTAATTCTGACCCGACTTCAATTGGAGCACATGTTTGAAACCCTTAACTATATATATTATCATGCCTTTCCATATATGGTGCTTAGAGTAAAGTTTATTAATCCAAAACCAAATTTTATAAAAAAATAACACAACAACATCAATTATAATTGATAATAATTAATTACTAGTTATCTTCAATGTGGAAGTTGTTTTCTCAAATTCTTAAAAAAAAGAGAATAATATTCAATTCTAATAAAAAGATGTGTGGAAATCAAAGTGCATCATATATATAATTCACCATATAGTCATACTGCCCATGTGCAATCCCTTCTGTAAAGAGTTTTATAGATAAACAAAGTACATTTAATTGCAATAGCATGACATGAAAAGACGTTTGTTTTGGGGACATGTATATTAGTGACACTTAGAATATTATTATGGGAAAGCCTAGACATTTCATGGTTGGTAGTTGGGGGGAATATACAAGAACCTTATGACATAAGTATGTTTATATGGTCTTTTCAGACATCATTGAAATGGCACCTCTTTTCTTCTTTTTTTTCTTTTCTTGTTTCCTCATTTGAAAGTTGGATTTAATTTATGGGACATCTACATAATAGGGCATAATATTAATAGAGCAATTTAATTTGCTGCTAATCTCTTACAGTATCATCATAGTTAAAACGTGTAATTATTTCTTCTACCTAAACATTTCATGCCAAAATGTTTCATCAACAGAAAAGTAGTTCGTTGCACGAAACATTTCTTCACATTTACGATTAATCCAGGAAAGAATCTCACTTCAAGATGGTATAATATAGACCGTCAATCCAGGACAAGTACTAGTGACTAATTTTACGATTCGAAGTTATAATCTATGGATCACACAAAGACAAATCCAACAATGAACTATGGACCACACCAAAAAAGTTTCATAAACAGTAAGAATTATTGTGCCTAGATCCAAAACAAATTAAGGTCGACTTTAAGAATTATTGCACTCTTAGTTATAGTCTCAATAAGAATGCAAGTTCTTACCGTGTTACTAAATCCATGGATGTGCCTGAATTAGTTCAATATCATATATTAAAAAAAGGAAAACTTCAATATATATATATACATATATATATATATATATATATGTGTGTGTGTGTGTGTGTGTTATGAAATCTCCTATTTAAGGTGAATGTCTATAATTAGAGAGATTCTAGAGTTCTATTCTTGGTAGCTAAATCATCCCCCTCCCTATAAATAAAGGGGTCTTCTACCATTGTAAACCATCCCTAACATTCTCTAAGTATCAATAAGAAGAACTCTCTCTACTCTTCTCTCTATTGCTCTTGTTATTGCATTATTGTTCTTGTCTTTAATATTCTTCATAACACGTTATCAGCACGAGTCTCTAACCAATTGAAATTTTCGATTGTCTTAACTTTTGCTTGTGTAAGGTTTTGCTTCAAAGAAAGAATGAAGAAAGAAGGAAAAGAAAAAAAAAGGAAACAGAAACGGAAGAGAGAAAAGGAAGAAAACATTGAAAATATAATTGGTATACCTTAAAGGTAAGTAACTTACTTTTCCCTTTCAAATTCTTGAAATTCTATTTTGATTTTATATACAAACATAGACAACAAAGTTTGATTATAACTCTAAAGGAGTTTGTAAGAAATTATAACCACACGAAGTGGTAAAATCTCTATGTCCTGCCATGATTAAATTCATGTATGATTGTGGGCAAATAATTGAAAATCCGTCCCATTGAATTTGCTCCATTCCCTTTAGAGAATGTGGAAGCAGTATATGATAAGTCTGAAAGAAGACTAAAATATTACCATGAAGGTATCAATGAATATGGACGTGGCAAAGAATTCCGTCCAATTGAATTAGCTCCATTCCCTTTAGAGAATGTGGTAGCAGCATGTGGTAAGTCTGAAAGAAGACAAAATTATTACCATGGACGTGGCAATAGACGAAATTATAATCGTCATTATGGTGATGATGAGAATAATAAAGATTCTCAAAATAATCTTTCACTTTATGAAAGTAATATTTGACATGAGATTGTGTAAAGCACATGATTATGATCCATTCCCTGAAGTGAATGTGATAATTGTAATAGAGCCCGTAAGTATGAACACGCTCTTTATGTAAATTTGTTTTATGTCTGACATTATGAAAAGAAAGTTCGTTGCCCTTGAAATTTCGGGCAAGAACTATATGACATGGGTGTTGGATGCTGAAATCCACTTAGATGCTATGGGTCTCGGAGACACAATTAAAGATAGAGAAAAAGCATCCGCCCAAGACTGTGCGAAGGCCTTGATTTACTTGTGCCATCACCTTGATGAAGGTTTGAAAATCGAATATATCACAGTCAAAGATCCACCCATCTTGTGGAATGGCTTAAAGAAGAGATATGACAACCTGAAGTTGGTCACTCTGCCACAAGCACCATACGATAAGAACCCAAAAGCAAATAGTTTATAAACTATATATTATCGTTGCGGTGAAAACGGGCACTGGTCAAAGGCTTGCGTATACCATGACATTTGGTTGACCTTTATCAAGCATCTCGAAAGAGTAAACGCCCTGAAACGAATTTTGTCTCTGACGACAATTTTGACATCACCCACTTGGATGTGGCAGACTTCTTTGAGCAACCCGAGTGGAAGATAGACCACCTAATCGGTGATGGACCCGTGATGAGAGAAGATGGAGCTATTTGATTTTATTTTACTTGTTTGTATTAGTGAATGAATAAACTAATAGCCATTAGTATTAGCTCGTATTAGTTAGTTCATGATGCAATGTTAGTATTAGTTCTTTAGAATGTATCAATATGCTCAAATATCAATAATATTTTTACTTTCCAGTAGAGGTAATCGACTAACCTGAAAAACTAGTCGGTTATCTCATATTTCGCATAAAAACTGCAAAACAATCGATTGTCAATGATCAACAATCGATTGTCTTTAAAACAATGTGATCTGGAATTTTTCAAAAACAGTCAACAATCGATTGTCTATGTCTAACAATCGATTGTCGTTAGACAGTGTAATCTGAAATTTTTCAAAAATCATCCACAATCGATTGTCTATGTCTAACAATCGATTGTCGTTATACAGTAAGGTCTGGAATTTTTCAAAAATAACCAACAATCGATTGTCTATGTCTAACAATCGATTGTCTTAAGATAGTGTGATCTGAAGTTTTTCAAAAATAGCAAATAATCGATTGTCTATGTTTAATAATCGATTGTCTTATGAAAAACGCTGAAAATTTTCAAACTGCAAAGTAATCAATTATGGATAACATATCTGATTTTGTTAGTCAACTGTTAACAACAGATTTTGAAAATATTATGTGACACAAACGATTTGAAGTTGTTTATTCTCATGTTCGTATATTTCTTTTATATGTCAAACCATGGGAAGTAAATTGATTGAAGGCTCCGGAAGAGCAACTGTAACTCTGCCCAAAGGCACGACGTTTATCTTAGAGAATGCAATATTCTCCTCCAAGTCTAAGAAGAACTTGTTGAGTTTTAAAGATATCATTCAAAATGGATATCATATTGAGACAATAGATGAGAATAATCTTGAATTCTTCATGAAAACGAGGCTGCCCATTTCGGTTTGGGTTCACGCCATTTTGCATGCAGCAATGCTAGTTCGTCGGCTGCCCACTTTGGTTTGAGTTCATGCCATTTTGCATGCAGCATTTTAGTTTGTCGGCTGCCCACTTCGGTTTGGGGACACGCCATTTTACATACAGCAATGCTAGTTCGTCTCTGACTGACGAATTGACACAAATATTCCCCGTTGCAATTGGTTTTGGGTCATGGACACAATATATCCCATTCAAGAATTTTTGGATGCGCAGTATATGTGCCTTTAGCACCGCCATCCCACACCAAAATGGGTCTGCAAAGAAGGTTAGGAATATATGTTGAGGTTGAATCGCCCTCCATTATTCGCTACCTCGAAACATTGACAGGAGATTTGTTCACTGCACGATTTGCAGACTGTCAATTTGATGAGACACTTTTCCCAAAATTAGGGGGAGAAGTTGGTGAAACCAAACGGGAAATTTTGTGGAAAAATGCATCATTATCTCATCTTGATCCACATACCTCTATTTGTGAAAGAGGCACAAAAGATTATCCATTTGCAAAGAATAGCAAATCAAATGCCTGACGCATTTATAGATTTGAAAAGGATAACAAAATCACATATCCCCGAAGTGAATGTGACAACATCTGATTCACGAATACATATTCATTATTGGAAGAATATGAACATGAAATTGGTATTAAATATACCACACTCACCCCTAGAAGGAGGTTTGAGATGATATATGGCATGAATGATCGTTGGTCACGTACCTATTGTACGCCAAAGTATTTTGGAAATATGACTATTAAAGGACAACGATAATGCAAGAAACATATCTTGCATATAAGTTTGACATGACCATAATGGTATAACTTTCTCTTTAAGAAAGATATTCACCACATGGATGTTGATGAATCTGTGGTAGTACAAAATTAATTGAGAGCTCTAGAAGAGCCAATTATTACTATGTTGGAGAAACACAATTGAGTATTGTGCTGTAGTAAGTCTCAAAGAAACTTATTCAGTTTCCAAAGTACACGCGAAAGCGATTGATTATATTGAGACTATAAATAAAGGAAGCTTTGATATCTCCTATTACTACAACTTGTAGCAGGGTAATTTGCATATGAAAAGCTACCCGCTTTGTTCTCCAGTTTGTACTACACAAAAGAAAGAATGCCACAATAAAGTGGATATATATTGGTATAAAAACCCATGTCATAATAAACCTGAAGTTTATTGATAAGTGCACATGTCATGGTGTAAATTTGAAGTTTACCAATATTGATAATTTATTCAGTTGGCATTCGTGTTAGCCATCTCATTTTATGTTTGATGTGCAAATTCACATAGGTGAATATCAAAGAACTAGAAAGTTCTTTATGAATTCTCTTGTATCACTTGTTCTCATTAATGAACTGACCAACTAAAGAGTTCGGGTTGAAGCCCATAAATTCTGAAAATATCAAAGGTGAATATGGGCCCATTCACCTGCCATGTATACCACATATGATGCATCTATGATATGGTTACATGCGCAATTGTTATTACCCCGCAGCCTGGCCGGTGCTTGCGAGGTAAATTGCTCAGTAATCTAACTTCGAGCATAATTTCCAGATTCTCTACTCAAGATAGTTCATCTTGATAAGTTGGTTTATATCAAAGTTGGTTTAGCAAGATAATTATTGAGTGCTTCCACTTAACAGCTAAACTGTTTCTTATGAGAACAAAGTTATATATATCAGTTTGATATACGTTATATACGAGAGTATATTATATTCTCCCCTCACAAGTGGTTCAGGGTCAGGAACCAAATAATTTCATCTTATTATTAATGTGCTGTGTATATTGACATAATAATGCACAAAGATGATTTCCCAAAGTTGAGGAAACAAGTTAGCTGTTCTAACATGAGGGGGAGACATGATAAACACTTGAGAAAAGGTTACATGGGATGAATTATCATTTGTATATGTATATCCCCGAATATCATGATATGAACCTGAAGTTCATAAAAGGGATAATTCAATTGCAACATATTGCAAAGCATGCTATACGCATTTGCTGACCCAAAGAAAGTAACTAAATGGAAGAGATACAATTCAAGAAGAATTGATTCCATATGAAAGACATGTAGTTTTGAACCTATAGTTCAAATACTTGAAAGTATAAAGTCAATGGTATGTATAATCAGTTTTCGATATCTTATTTGTCTAGCATGACATGGAAAACTTGATATGCATCTAAAGTCTATTATATGGCTTATATGACTTAACTTGAAAGATTTAAGTTGCTTGAAGCATATGCAATTCTTGGTCCTGAAGTACCACATCCTTAGTACAATTTGTGTACATATGTATCTTGCTATAACTATAAGCATTATGGCATTGAGAATGCATCTATGGAGATATTGAAGAGTTATTCCACGACATTATATGAAGATGTTCATATCTATCAAGAATGATGATTTCAAGGTGCGGAATATTTATTCAAGTCAATATGGTTGATTTATTTATCAAATCTCTATCAAAGATCGTTTTGAAGATGATGCACAAGATTGGAATGCAAATGCTCAAGGATATAAATTGATGTACTCATTAGGGGGAGTTAATGCGCGTTGCACTCTTTTTCCCTTTCAAGGTTTTGTCCCACTGGGTTTTCCTTGCAAGGTTTTTAACGAGGCAACCAATAGGCGCATATTCAAACATGTGTACTCTTTTTCCTTTCTTTAATTTTTCCCATTGGGTTTTGGTTTTAAGGTTTTAACGAGGCACATTGTTGAATAGACATTCAAGGGGGAGTGTTATGAAATCTCCTATTTAAGGTGAATGTCTATAATTAGAGAGATTCTAGAGTTCTATTCTTGGTAGCTAAATCATCCCCCTCCCTATAAATAAAGGGGTCTTCTACTATTGTAAACCATCCCTAACATTCTCTAAGTATCAATAAGAAGAACTCTCTCTACTCTTCTCTCTATTGCTCTTGTTATTGCATTATTGTTCTTGTCTTTAATATTCTTCATAACAATATATATATATATATATATATATATATATATATATATATATATATGTGTATATATATATATATATATATATATATATATATATATGTGTATATATATATATATATATATATATAATATTTTTGCCGACTACTTTTAATTTAAATAATTAGATGAGCGGCAAAGTTGATTCTTCAGTTAAAAAGTAGTCTCTCTATCACTTCATCAATAGAATTTTAAACTATTAAAAGCATGCTTTTCAAAGAAACTGACTTTCTGAACGTCACTCATAAGACTAATGTAAACCTTTTCTCAGTTTCACAAGAACGAAGCTTGATCTTGTTAGATTCAATTTTAATGATATAAATAATATACTTGAGCAGAAAATTCATTATAGAAGAATAAGGAATCAAAAAGATACTACAAAGAATTTTAATGCTTAGGAAAAGAAATTAATTACTAAAGATTACAGATAGGTGCGATGGAAAGAATCAAACAAGCCTAAAGTTAAGGCATTAATCAAGGCCAACATATCCGAAAGATCGAAGAATCTGTAAAGAATTGATGAGTGGATAATTCTGGAAGAACCAACAATCAAAGAGTAAATCATACACGTAATCAATTGTTAAAGGAAGGATATCAAGGAAGAGAAATCGCTAGCTATCTTATTTTTGGAAAGAATCGATCTCTTTCCAAGGATCAAATCTCTTGGGGTGTCAAGCCTCGATCTTCACCAAAGTATTTATACTTAGCCTCAAGCCTTAGACATATATACCTTGATCTAACCAAAAAATTCTCTCTTTGTTCTACTACAAACAAACATTGTAGTTCTCTAAGTTCTGCTGGGTAACAAGTCAGAGAGAAAAAGAGAATTCAACACTGGTGAGACATTGTATCAAAAAAACGATGAGTATTTTAGGAACTGAGTTATCAATTCTTTTCCATTGTACTCGGAGAAGCGCAATTACTAAAGAGAACTCCCTTGCAACCCAAGGGTACTGGACTAGGATTCACATTGAATCCGAACCAGTATAAAATTTCGGTGTTTTAGTTCCTGCACTTACTTTCTGTTATCATAACTGTTAGGTCATTACATCGAGTCGACTAATTGAAAAACTAGTCAACTTATAAGAGATTAAGTTTAAAAATATACAATTCAACCCCCCCTCCCCCCGTACTTTTAGTTGGTATCAGAGCAAGGCTCACATTCTACTTTTGCTTAATAGCTTGTGAGAAAAGATCATGGCAAATCAAGTTATCATAGGAGCTCTCTTTCAGGAAGGAACTTTACAAGTTAGACCACCATACTTCAACGAACAATATTTTCTCATTGGAAAGTGGGGATGAAAATATTTGCCAAGGCTTATGACGCCAAAGTTTAGAGAGTCATCAAAAATGGGAACTATCCTTTACCAGCTACTACCCACCACTTGCTGATCCTGAAGTAGAATCATATACAAAAGAGCAAATGGTAGTGGTACAAGTTAACAATAAAGCGAGAATCTTCTTCTAATGCTATAACTGGTGAAGAATATTAGAAAATCTCAAGCTATGACATAGCCAAAGAAATGTGGGATAAGCTTGAGGTCACATATGAAAAAACTAGCAAAGTAAAAGAAACACATATTAACGTGTTGGTTCATGATTACGAACTCTTCTCAATGAAAGAAAGAGAATATATTAAAGAGATGTTTGCCGGGTTTAGCAAGATAATTAGCAATCAAAAGGCATTTGGCAAGCCTTATACCAGTGGTGATCAAGTCAGAAAAATTATCAGAAGCCTTCCAACCACTTAACAGACCAAAGCAGTCACATTGGAATCTTAGGATCTAAACAAATTATCTTATGATGAATTACGAGGAGAACTCATAGCTTTTGAAAAGACGCATCTCAAGAAGACCGGTCAAGAAGAAAAAAAGAAAGTAGTTGCATTTAAGACCTCAACTAAATAGCTAAAAATAAAATTTTAATCCTGAAGTTCTACAAGAAGAGATTGCTATGCTATCAAGAAACATGGATGGATTAATGAGAAGATATTGAAATACAAAGAAAGGAAGAATTCCACCAAGACGACCCAGGCAATACAATGAACAGGACAAGAATGATGAAAAGTGCTATAAGTGTGGAAGATTTGGACATCCAAGCTGAGTGCCCCGAACCGAAAAGAAAGATATCTAGAGATTTTAACAAGGACAAATCTTTTGGAAGCTGGAGTGATGAGGACAACTCAGACCATGAAGAGATAGCAAATCTCTGCTTCATGACCATTCTGGAAAACGAATGAACAAATCCTCAGGATGCTGGACAGATGAGGACACTTCAGATGAAGAAAATGAAAACTACTTCATGGAAAGAGATGAAATAAGTAAGGTAAGATCTTATAGCTATGAAAAATGCAATGAATTGCAGGACATTCTTGATTTTAACTTTAAAAGAGTCTCAAAAAATTATGAATGAGCTTAAGTGACTAACTAAAGAAGTTAAAGACCCGAAACTCAAACATAAAGTATGAAATCAAAAAAGAAGTACTTTAAGAAGAGTTTGAGGAATTGCAAATACAACTCAATGGCATGTGCAAATCCAGCAGTCATAGTCCTGTTAAGTCAAACCAGACGACTTACAAGTCAATTGGAAAAGAATCAGCCAGAACTAAGTCGACTAGTACTTACAATAATGAAAGATCTAAAGATAGGTCAGAAGTAACGTGTCATTACTGTAAAAAAAGTGGGCATAAATATTCTTCTTGCCATTTTTGTAAAGCAAATATTTCAGGATGGATTTGGAAACCGAAAAATAATCCTGAATCTAGTAACACTAACCCTCCAGAACCCAAGCAACCTTGGGTACCTAAAAGAAAGTAATCACTTTGTTTTGCAGGAACACTATAAAATAAGCCGCAAAGGAAAATGGCATCTAAACAGTGCGTGTTCCAGTCATATGACAGGCGACAAAAACCTATTCAAAGAAGTTACAAAAATTGATGGAGGAAGTGTTAAGTTTGGGGATGACTCAAAAGGTAAAATAATTGGTACCGGAACAATTCCCTTCAATAACAACTATGACATCACTGACGTTTATCTCGTCGATGGCCTCAACTACAACCTCTTGAGCATAAGTCAACTATGCAACTCTGATATGAGGTAAATTTTAAGAAAATAGGTTGTGCTATTAAAGACGAATCAGGTAAAATAATCCTTCCTCGAAAAAGGTATGGAAATGTCTATATCCTTGATGGTTTTGAAAAGATAGATGATCATATTTTTTTAACTTCTATGTCTGAAGATCCATGGTTATGGCATAGGAAACATGATCATGCTAGGATGCTTCTGATAGAAAAACTGTCCAAACATGAATTAGTTATTCGGCTACCCAATCTGAATTTCTCTAGAACTCTTATCTGTGATGCATGTCAAATGGGTAAGCAGACCAGAAACACTTTCAGACATAAAGACATAGTATCTACTTGCAAACCCTTGCAATTACTTCATATGGATTTATTTTGGCCTACTAGGACTGCTAGTGTAGGAGGAAAGCGATATGTTTTTGTTGCTGTTGATTATTATTCATGTTTCGCTTAAGTAATTTTCTTATCTCATAAGGATGAAGCATTAATAAATTTTAAAGTTTTCTGCAAAAAGGTTGAAAGAGAAAAGGGATATCTGATCTCAGCAATTCAGAGTGACCATGGAGGAGAATTTGAAAGTAGAGCATTTGAAGATTTCTGTAATGATCAGGGATACACACATAATTTCTCTGCACCACGCTCACCACAATAGAATGGGGTGATAAAAAGAAAGAATAAAACCCTCCAAGATATGGCAAGAAACATTTCATTCACTGCCAAATCACTTCTGTGCAGAAGGAGTAAGTACAACATGTCATATTCTCAATGCCTCATAAGGCCTATTCTTAAGAAGACTCCATATGAATTATGGAAAGGTAAACGTTCTAATATCAGCTACTTTCATCCCTTCAGAAGTAAGTGTTTTATTCACAATAACGGTAAGGATTAAAAACATTGGAAAATTCGATCCAAGAAGTGACGAAGGTATTTTTCTGGGCTACTCATTAAATAGTAGATCTTTTAAAGTCTATAATAAATGTATATTATGTGTGGAAGAATCAATATATGTTATATTCAATGAAAATAATCCCTTGGACGAGAAATGAATTGTTGCAGGTGATGAAGATCAAGTTCAAAAAATTCAGGAGACAAGCAAATCTCAAGAGTCAACTAATATAACTACTATGAAAGAGTCAACTGGTGAAATCATCATCAGTGTACCAGGTCAAACAATCGAGTCAACTTCTAATGCAGTGCATTGATAAGATAGGATTTTACCATGTTTATACCCCTACTTTCTATTGCTTTGGTTAGAAATTGCTACAAAATAGTCCCAAAATACTTACAAGGTGTGCTTGAGTGCAGGTTTGAACGACAAAGTGGCAAATGTCAAAGATCAACTCAAAACGGAGTAAAACTCGCTCAAGCATCAAAGACCAAGAAAACTGAAGGAAATAGAGCCTAGTGTGGACCGCGCAATAGTAACCTCGGCCGCAATAGTAACTGCGGCCGCACTAGAAAGTTCAGAGAGATGGTATATACAAGACTTAAGCTACGCGGCCACTGTCAGATTCAAGCGGTCCGCACCAGAGCCATTCGCGTCCGCGCTGCCCTTATACGAGGTCCGCGCAAAGGAGATTCAGAGAGATGTCATAATGACAAATCAAAGCCACGCGGCCTACGGTATGTCTAACGTGGCCGGCGCCAGAACCCTCTGAGAGAAGCTGAAATCATCAGTACAAGAGAAGCTGAAATCATCAGTACAAGAGCCAGCGCAGACGCGGTCCTTTTTGTGCGGTCTGCGCTGACCCAGTAGGGGTATGTTTGTCTGATTTTTTTTAGGCTAGTATAAATAGAACATTTTATCATTTTTAGGGAAGTTTTGAGGATTCTGTATGTAGCTGTGCACCCGGGAATGAGATTATAGCCATTTTTTGCACTTCTGCTCTTTATTATTGTAGATTCTACTATTCCTCATCTATTTCTTCTATTTCCTCTTTAATTATGTGTAGCTAAACGTTTTAGCTAGGCTTGTGTCTCAACCCTAGTATGGGTAATTGATGGGTTTTTCCATCTAAGGTTAGATTGATATTGGGTGTTTGTTATTTGGGTTCATTTTGTGTTTCAGTTTTGAATTTGTGGTTGCAAACATAGATTCAAGCTTAGTGGGTTCAACTCTTCTTGAGAAAGAGAGCTCATGACCCCAAAATTGACCCAACAAGGAATTAGGATAGACGCATGAGAAATGATAGTCCCGAGTAACAGGTTAAACCTTGAGAGAGTAATTACCCTACTTGAACCCTAGTTGCTTGGTCAAATTGGCCTATGCAACAGGTCTCCAGAGAGCCAATTGGAAAAAATTATTTTATCTGCCGAGAGGTGTGAGAAAGGGTACAATTGTGCAACGATATAGCGTAAGCCCCAAATATATCAATCTACCCTTAGTAACTTCTACCCGTCGGTTAGCCAGCTAGGTAGTGTCACGACCCTAGTTCCTTTCTCTATATTAAATACAGCTTAACAATATTCTCATAGCATAATTTAGTTTTAATCATTAGTTTCATAATAGTAGTTATAAAAATAAATAAAATCAAAAATGTTTGAACTGACATTAGAAGCACAATCGCATCTCTAGACTAAACAGATAATACAACTCAACTACTAGCTCCATGTGGAAATTCGATCCCGAACCACTATTCGGGTAAAAGCTATTACAACCCGCTCTTCCTACCTTGGATTAGCGTTGAGTCGGCACCGTTTTCGGGGAGCTTACGATGTTGACTATCTGTTTAGTTGGTTTTGTGTTTTGCTTCTCTTTCCTTCTTGTTTACTAATTTTGTTTTTGTCGATCAATCAGGTACAAATGACTTTAAATGAAAATGACCCTCTTGGCAATTCCATAGGGGGGAGAGGAGGTTGAAGAGATTGATCAGGATAAACTTGTAACCCAAACTCCACGTAGAGGTAGAAATGCCAATGCAAATACTAATTCGAATGAGAATATTCCAGACCCTCCTCCACCACCGCCAAGAGTGGCTCCAAGAGTACTCCCAAATCAAGGATATGCGAGTGCCATCGCTCCTCCCTGAATCCGGGAGGGGAACTTTCAAATCACAAATTTCATGTTTACCTTGCTCGAGCAAAGAGGTATTTTACGGGCGCCTCTGATCAAAATGCACACAAGCACTTGAAAGGGTTCGTTGATACGTGTTGGGGTAGCAAGAAAACAAACGTGCCCGAGGATGCTTTGAGATTGAGTCTATTTCCATTCTCTCTTCGGGGTAAAGCATTGGATTGGTTAGAAAGACTCCTCAATCATTCCATCACAACTTAGGATGAGTTGGCGGATAAATTCAGTGGAATTTTTTCTCGCCAAGTCATATGGCAGCACTTCGGGATGAAATTTTAGCCTTCAAGAAAGAGCCAGAACCGTTTCATGAAATCTGGGAGAGATATAGAACAATGGTGAAGTAATTCCCTAATAATGACATGACTGAGGCGATGATTCAATAAACCTTTTGTCGGGTCATCAACACCACGAATCAATGCATTGTGAACCAATTAGCCGAAAGGAACTTCATGAAGCTTTCTTACCAAGAGGCATATGATGTACTTGATGAAATAGCCGACACCTCTTCGGCATGGCGAATTCGAGCAAATGTGCCCCAAGGTGACCCCATGGTCATCCATTTGCACAAGGAATTGCATGATTATAGCCAAGCTATTGCCGAGCTTACAACAACTATGAATCAATTGGCGAAGGCGCAATTGCAACAAGTCCAAAACCCATGCCAAGTCAATGCAATGAAAGGTGTTTCTATGTTGAAAAGGAGGCAAAGAAGGAAACAACAACCTCAAGGTAATTGTGAGCAATTTGACAACAACAATGATGGTGGTGGTTAATCAAATGAGTGCTATGATGATCAAAGCGAAGAATGTCAATATGTCCATAACTGCCAAGGAAATAGAGGAAATCAAGAGAATCACAATGGCATCCCCAAGGTAATTGGGGCAATCAACAAGGCGACGAAAATTGGAATAGTAACAACAAACAACAAGGTGGTGGAGTTTGGAACAACAAAAATCAAAGCAACAATTGGGGCAATCAAGAAGGCGGCGGAAATTGGAATAGTAACAATCAACAACAAAGTGGTGGCAATTGGAACAACAACAATCAAAGTACCATTTGGGTTAATCAAGGTAACAATCAAGGCAATTGGAATGAGAACAACAATAATTGGAGGAACAAAAATAATCAGGGAGGGTGGAATAATAGCGGAAACCAACACAACCAGGGGCAAGGTTTTCAAAGGCCCCCCATGTACCAACAACAGAACAATCCACCCCCTTTTCAATCTCAAGGGTCTAGTTCGTCGGGTAGTGATATGACGAGAATAGAAATGATGTTCGACAAATGATGAAGACGAACCAAGAATATGATGCTCAATTGGCTTCCCACAATACCTCTATTCTAAATTTGGAGATTCAACTAGGCCAAACCTCTCAATCGTTGAATACTCGACCTAAAGGTGCTCTACCAAGTGATGTGATGACGGTTACAACAAGAAGTGGCAGAGGTGGTGATGTGCATGCCTTTAATGAAAATCAAGTTGTGAATGACAAAGTCGAGTTGCATGATGATAATGTGCCTTTGGATGTTGATGATGTAGTTGAACCAAATATGACCAATGATGTGCGGATTGATATTGATGATGAGGCCAGGGTAGAGACTCAAGATGCCGTGAACCCGTCTAGGGAACACATTATTGATATGCCTGAGCCGATGATTCCCAAGGCTAAGGCACCCTTGCCTAGGCCACCTCCACCTTACCCTCAATGGCTAGCAAAGCAAAAAGGTGATAATCAATTCAAAAAGTTCATCAAAATGATGAAGAGTCTTACTATCAATGTGCCATTAGTGAAGGCACTTGAAAAAATACCTGGATATGAAAAGTTCATGAAGGACTTGGTAACAAAGAAGAGATCGATGGAGTGTGAGACAATTTAAATGACGCATCAAGTGAGTTCTATAGTGCATTCTATGGCCTCGAAACTTGAATACCCCGAAGCTTTTACTACCCCTTGCACTATCAGTAGTGGGGAGTCCGCCAAAGCCCTTTGTGACTTGGGGGCTAGTATTTATTTGATGCCTTATTCGGTTTTCCACACTTTGGGAATCGGGAAACCTAGGCCAACCTCTATGAGATTTCAAATGGCGGATCGATCGATGAAGTGACCCTTGTGCATAATTGATGATGTTCTTGTTTGTGTTGATAAATTCATATTGCCGGCCGACTTTGTCATATTGGATTGTGAGGTGGACTTTGGAGTACCGATTATTCTGGGAAGACCTTCCCTAGCTACGGGGAAGGCACTGGTTGATGTTGAAGTGGGTGAGTTGACA
The DNA here is from genome assembly GCA_034376525.1 of Nicotiana benthamiana. Classification (NCBI taxonomy): domain Eukaryota; kingdom Viridiplantae; phylum Streptophyta; class Magnoliopsida; order Solanales; family Solanaceae; genus Nicotiana; species Nicotiana benthamiana. The sequence continues at coordinate 69,482,086 of CM067330.1, forward strand.
TGTTTGCAAATCAATGAGACTACCCAATAGCACGGAAGTGTGTTCATTTGTGGACATTTTCACAGCTGTGATAGTAGATGACACTTGTTCCATGATAAATGTTGAAGATCCTATTCAGGTCTGCTTCTTAACATGGATGTCAATGATGATGCTAGTGGAGTGGAGTGCGTGAATGCATTGCATGGTATGGGGTCATATTCATATGAGCCTAGAAAGTTATTTTTGGATCTTGAAAACCGCAAAACTCCACCAACAAAGCCATCGATTGGGGAGCCATCGGTGTTGGAGTTGAAGCCCCCTCCTCCAAACCTTAGGTATGAATTCTTGGGTTCAAATTACACTTTACATGTTATTCTTTCATCTTACTTAACTAAGATGCAGGTTGACGCCACTTTGGCGGTTCTTCAAAAGCACAAAAAGGCGATTGGGTGGACATTGGCCGATAATTGGGGAATAAGAACCGCCTTTTGAATGCATAAAATCATCTTGGAGGAGGATGCAAGGCCTTCACTTGAACATCAAAGAAGACTAAATGAAGCAATGCAAGAAGTGGTAAAGAAAGAGCTTATCAAGTGGCTTGACGCCGATGTGGTTTATCCGATTCCTGATAGCTCATGGACCTCTCCGGTCCAATGTGTGCCAAAGAAAGGAGGGATGGCGGTGGTGAAAAATTCCAACAATAAGCTTATTCACACTCTAACCATTACCGGGTGAAGAGTTTGTATAGACTACCGGAAACTCAACAAGGTAACTGGGAAGGATCATTTTTCGTTGCCGTTTCTGGACCAAATGCTTGACCGCCTTGCGGGACGAGCTTTCTATTGTTTTTAGGATGGGTATTCGAGCTATAATGAAATCCTAATTGCTCAGGAGGACCAAGAGAATACCACTTTTACATGCCCATATGGTACATTTTCCTTCTCCCGGATGTCATTTGGGCTTGCAATGCTCCGGCGACCTTCCAACGTTGCATGATGGCCGTTTTCACCGACATGGTGGAAGATATATTGGAGGTATTTATGGTCGACTTGAGTGTGGTTGGTGACTCCTTTGAAGAGTGCTTGGTAAACTTGGATAGAGTCTTGGCCCATTGTGAAGAAACTAATCTTGTTCTAAATTGGGAAAAGTGCCATTTTATGGTGAAAGAAGGCATAGTATTGGGTCACAAGATTTCTAAGCATGGGATTGAGGTATAAAAGGCAAAAATTGAGGTAATTTTGAGGCTTCTTCCCCCTAATTTTGTAAAAGGGGTGAGGAGTTTTTTTGGGCATGCCGGGTTGTGCCAGTGATTCATCAAAGATCTCTCGAAGGTTGTGAATCCACTTTGCAAGTTGCTAGAGAAAGATGTCTGGTTTGTTTTTGATGAAAAATGAATGGAGGCCTTTGAACTGTTAAATCACAAGTTGACCACAACTCCTATCCTCACCGCACCCAACTGGAGGCAGTGTTGGGTCAACGAATTAGCAAAATGTTTCATCCGTGTACTATGCAAGCAAGATGATGAATGAAGCTCAACATAATTACACTACGATGGAGAAAGAATTGTTGGCTATTGTATTTTCCATGGAAAAATTTAGGCCATATCATATGGGGGCCAAGGTGATTGTGCACACTGACCATGCCGCCCTAAGGTATTTCATGACCAAGAAGGACTCCAAGGCGAGATTGATGAGATGGGTTTTACTTCTCCAAGAATTTGACTTAGAAATAGTGGACCGGAAGGGAAGTGAGAATCAAGTTGCGGATCATTTGTCTCGGTTGGAGGAAGAAGGGACACCATGCGACAACCTTGAAATAAATGATACATCCCCCAACGAGCAACTTCTTTCTGTGTCAATGTGTGACATACTATGGTTCGCGGACATCGCCAACTTCATTGTGACCGGAATGGTCCCATGTGAGCTCTCTTCCAACCAAAGGAAGAAACTCAAGCAGGATAGTTTGGATTTCTATTGGGATGATCCGTACTTATTTAAAATTTGCACAGATGGTGTGATTAGAAGATGTGTCCCGGAAGGTGAACAATTGAGCATTTTGGAGGATTGTCACTCCTCTCCCTAAGGTAGCCATCACGGAGGGGTGAGGACGACATCAAAGGTCTTGAGTTGCGGTTTCTATAGGCCGACGTTGTTTGAAGATGCTAGTGATTTAGCAAAGAGATGCGATGCATGCCAAAGAGCCGACAGAATCTCAAAAAGGGATGAGATGAACCTCAATACGATTCTTGAGGTGGAAATTTTTTATGTTTGGGGTATCGAGTGTTTGGGTCCTTTCGTGAGCTCTTGTGGGAACACTTACATCCTTATGGCGGTGGACTACGTATCAAAGTGCGTTGAAGCCGTGGCTTTACCCAATAATGAAGCCCGAAGTGTTGTGGAATTTTTGAAAAAGAGTATCTTCACAAGGTTTGGCATTCCTCGTGCTATCATTAGTGATGGGGGGTCCCACTTTTTGCAACATGGCTTTTGACTCATTAGTTTCCAAGTATGGAGTAAATCACAAAGTGACTACCCATATCACCCTCAAGACAGCAGCCAAGTGAAAGTCTCTAACGGAGAAATAAAGAGTATCTTATCTAAAACAGTCAATGCAAATCGGACCGATTGGTCTAAATATTTAGATGATGCTCTATGGGCCTACCGGACGACGTACAAGACCCCAATTGGTATGTCTCCAAACCAGTTGGTATTTGGGAAAACATCTAACTTACCGGTGGAATTGGAGCACAACGCTATGTGGGCCTTGAGAATGTTGAACTTGGAATGGGATGTTACAGCAAATCTCCGTGTTGAGCAACTTCATGAGCTTGATGAGTTTAGATTTCATGCATACTCCAGCTCGTCCTTGTATAAGGACAAGATGAAGTATCTTCACGACAAATATGCTCGGGGGAAGGAATTCAAGGTTGGTGATATGGTTTTTCTTTTCAACTCGCGGTTGAAGTTATTTCCGGGAAAGCTCAAGTCAAAGTGGAGTGGACCGTTCGTAGTTGTATGTGTGACTTCATTTGGTGCTCTTGCACTCAAGAACAAGAATGGTGAAATTTATCGGGTCAATGGGCATCGTGTCAAGCAATATTTGGGAGATTTTGATGAAAGCCACGTAGTGGCACTCATTCATTTAGAGTGATGTGATGCTAACATGGGTCGTACCGCGACGTTAAATCAGGCGCTTCTTGGGAGGCAACCCATGTCTCTTTTTTTCTCTCTGATTTTATTTGTAGCTTAGGATATTTGAGCTAATTGTTTATGAGATATTGCAGGGATTATGATGAAGGAGTGCAAAACAAAAAGGAAAGAAATTGCAGTCTCCGAAGTTTGCCAGTGCAGTCACGGTGCATTTTTGCGTGGTCCGCGCTGGCATGAGCTAAGTTTGCTTAGTCTCTAGAGTTTTCCAGTGCAATTCCGATGTATTTTTGCACGGTCTGCACTGGAAAGTCAAAAGTATGGTGCTCTCTGAAGTTTTTCACGCGGCCGTATTCACGTTTGTGCAGTCCGCGTGGGCTGCTTTGTGCAACACTACAATGAACACACCCACGCAGTCCGCGATCACCTTTGCGAGGTCACGCTTGTGTGTAAGTATGAGGCCCACAGGTTTTTCTATAAATAGAGACCCAGGGTCTCGCTTTACACTTTTCGCAAATTGAAAGCCATGTGCCTTATTTCTATTGTTCATCCATTCTTGAGATCATTTTTCTTGATTACTTGGATAGATTGCATTCCTTCTTCATATACCGAGTGACATTTCATGCTTTGGTGATTAATTATTTTCTCATTTTCATTTTATTTGTCCACCAGTAGCTTATAACTTCTTTTTCTTCCCATGTTTCGTTGAACTAGTAATTTAGCTTAGATTGCTTGTTAGTTTTTTATGGGTAAACATGATTAATGGACAGGGTAACTGAGTAGAGACACGTAGGTATCAAAAATTGAGTGAAAATGGAAGAAAACTTGAAACCCTCACTTAGTCCCTAAAATTTGCCTCAGCGCGGCCCACGGTCGCCATAGCACGGTCCGTGTTGCCTCGACGTGGTCTGAATTTCATTTTTACGCGGACCGCGGTACCTGAAATGTCTCAACCATAAATGCTTCTAGTACGGTCGCGACACTCATTGTGCGCTCTGTGCTGGCCCATCGCGAACGCACCCCCTATTTACGCGGATCGTGGTAGGATATTCAGAGACATGTCTTTTCTGGACCTTGTTCGGCTCGACCCACGGTTGCCATAGGGTGGTCCCCAATGCCTCCAAAGCAGTCACACTCTTGATGGTGTGATCCGTGGTGCCAGGTTCTGCAACTGTTTCTGCAATATTTCCAATGATGTCTGCAATTTAATATATGTGCATGTTTAACTGCATGTGCTTAAACTAACAATGTTAGAAATGTATGCTTGCAGATAATGGTCAAACAACGAGTAAAATATGCTAAACAACCCGGGCAAGGAAAATACTCCCAGGGACTCAAGGGCAAGGACAAAGGTAAGAACATGATACGCCTAATTCTCCAAGTGAGAGAAAATACTAAAAAGATTCAGAAAGCCATTAAAGCAGCTGACAGAGCCTGTGACCAGTCGGGAAGTGAATATGTACCTTCCCAGGATATCACTTCTATTTTTTTACCAGAGCATGTACCTGACTGGCCCAGAAGGCTAAGATTGATTGATGACTCTCCTCCACCTTCACCCCCTACCCAAGCACCAGACCGTGCACATTCTGAGTCGTTTGAGGGCCCAAGGGCCGGTAGTGGTGAGTACTTTACCTCCCTCACAGCTTCACTATCTAGAAAAAGTGCAGATGATGGGGATGAAAGTGATAAAGAAGTATCGGACAGTAGTGTGCCCCAGTTGGGAATGTTGAATGAACAAGAAAACCGGAGGTTTGGGAGGATCCCGTTGTTAGCCAAGTGGTTTTTCATAACTTCCGAGAGTGGTGAACAGTGCAAAAACTGATTCCAGAGAGGAGTATCATTACAATTGACCTTCTACCCCTACTCCCTAATGTACATAGACAGTTCCATACTAGAGTGGGATGGGGAGCACTTTCAGGATGAGTTAGTGGATGCAAATTAGCACATGGTGAAGGAGTTTTACTGCAATGTGGCCCACGTCAAAAAAGGCTCAATTACAACCAAAGTGAAAAACAAAAGTGTTGTATTCTCTAGGAAAGCGTTCAATGAGTACTTGGGGTTTAATGACGAGGATGAAACCCAGTACAATGAGAAATTGGTTTTGGGGGAAGAGGTTCGCCCTTAGTTAGCTAGGTACTTGTCCCACCGGGGTGCTGCTCTAGATTGGTTGCAAGCAGGGAAGAAAATATTCCGGAAGACCTTCAACTTTGAGGCTTGAGGATGGTTGACATTTGTGTACAGTCGGCTTGACCCTTCTACCCACGATCAGACTATTCCTCTTCAACGTGCTATGTTGATTGCGTCTATTATGGTCGGCTACCCTATCAATGTAGGCAATATGATGTCCCTTATGATTGCTGATGTGGGACGAGAGTATGACAGGAATTGCCCTTTTCCCAATACTCTCACCATGTATTTCCAAGATTTCAAAGTAAAGAAAAAGTCATATGATGTGAAAGTAAGACCCGTCGCCCCGTTCTCATTATTTAGCATTCAGGGGTCAGACAACCCAAAAGACAAGAAGTACAAGGCACTTGCTTCTGCCCCAACTAGCCAGTCTGAAGAGCCAGTTGTGGTGGAGTCATATGTTAAACCTTCCATCGAGTTTCCCTCTATGCCTACTGCTAGTGATTTGCCTCTAGAACCCTGCTCTTCTACTAGGACAAGCACTTTAGCTGGTCCGGGAGTCCCATCTTCCCAAAATCACCCTTTCACGGCCCATTAGTTGAGCTAGCCCTTGGCCAATTTGATAACTGGATGTCAGCTGCGACATCCAAGTTGTCGACATTATATGCCACAGTTGAAGCCGATTCAGCACCTCCCGCTGTTCAGGTTCCTCAGTCCATTGAGGACACTTTGAAGACACTCTTGGACAACCAGGAGAAGATTATGAGAGTCGGGATGCCTTGACTAAGGCTATGGAGTTACATGGCAAGACATTGGCGGATCTTACCAGAGAGCACAAGAAAATGAGAAAGTCGCTGGCTTCCAAAGAGTCGGTGAAATCGCTGAGGACGGATGTGGACAAGCTATTGGCAGACCAGATGCCTTTAGACTTGTTATTCAGGGATCCAGCCCCTCCAGCAGTAGCACCAGTGCCACAGCCACAATAGGAGCAGGCACCCAGGCTTCCAAGGAAGAAGAGGAAGCTCCCCAGCACAGTTGATGCAGTCATTAAGCTGGCAGATCCATAGGAGATCCCCTCGAGTGAGGTACCTCTCATTCAGCCGGTCCAGGAGTAGGCCCCAGTCCCAGCACCTGAGCAGCAGGAGTCCGAGAACCAGTTTGAGGTTCCCGCCTATACAGTAGACCAGGGGACCACTAATGATCCCATGCAGACGGACCAGGCCTAGGGAGTTTCCACATCCTTTACTTTATTTTTATGCTTAATTGTGTAGTTAGCTTTGGGGATAATATTAACTCTTATTCGTGGGGGTGCGCCCTATATTTTGGTTATCCATGGATGACTGTACATATACATTGATAGTTTTTGCTTTACTTTGATTTGATTTTCTATTTTGGGTTGTATATAACTTCACATTTAGCTACATTCCTTATACTTTTATTCTTTCCTTTGGTCTGTATATAAAGTTACATTTCTATATATTCAATCCCTATTGTATATTCTACTCCCTTATTGTACATATTCATTTGGTTTTCTATTTTCGCAAACTATACGTTTTTAGCTTTATAGATAGGCACATAGCTTATGTTTTATTTTTGGCGTCTTCATTAAGCCCTCAATTTTCTTAATGCCACGGTTCTTTCCAAGGGTGGAGTATTGTGTAAACCGGGTGGCTCTTCCTAGTGATAGATAGCGTGACAACCTTCTTAAGGGTTTGAATCTGTTTCTTTGATTCTTTTTTCTTCTTTCTTTTGTTTTTGATAGTAGTAGTTAAGGGTACCTCAAGCAAAGATTCACTTGGGCCTAGAACATTTGCCTTTGATCACATGGTCAAAGACACAATGTTGTGTTTAGGATGGTAAAAGATGTGTCTTGGAGACTCTTGCTTTGATCAAACAATCATCATGTGGTCTTTTCGGACCATTGTGTGCCTGAATCAAAACTAAGGTCATTGTGGGCCTTCGACTCGATATCTATCAAAATCCCCTAGCGTGTGTGGTGAGGAATCTAATTGTGAGTCCATGTCCCAAGCCAATGGACTAGAACTTGCCCTGAATGTTTGTTGAGGTGAAATCATAGGTGAAATTGACTTGAGAAGTAGCCTATAATCCAAATGTTAAGTTGACCAATTCTATGGTCTACCAATAAAATGATCCCTAGTTAACCCTTTTGAGCCTTGAACCTTTTTCTTTCAAGAACCAATGCAATAATCCTATACCCGTTCAAAGTGGAAAAAGGTGTAAAAGCAACTGAAAATGAAGGCAATGAAAAAAAAGGAAATCCGATATGAACAAGAATAAAAAGTGATTCAAGAAAAACAAAAGTGAAAAAGGTGTGAAAAAAGTACAAAAAGGAGAAGTGTTCTGAATTGCATAAGAAAGAGCAACAATGTGTCCCTCTAACCCCTTGAAAGGAAGTGAAATACTCAAATAAGTCAAGAAAGTATGCCAAAATAAATCAAAAGAAGTGTTTAAGGGAAGATTGAACCCACTTGAATAAAACATGTCTTACCCTTACCCAAAAGCCTTCATATTTGACTTTACAAAAGCCCTATAACATCTTGAATTGAAGGAAACCTACATTAGTGGATACTTACACAAGGTGCAAGCATATAGTACTCAGAGCTGCACTTGTGACATTTTTCTTGAGAGAGATGAGTGAAATTCCATCAACCTCGGTATATGTGTCAATAATAAAAAAAGGTGAGGAGAGTTGAGGATGTGTGAGATTAGGTTCCACAATTATCAAAGTAATTGAGAGAAGTTCTTTGATGCAATGTGTCAACTCTTGATGCTCTTGTGTCACACTTGATCTAAAGTTTTCAAAGTTTAAATGTGTTAATGATGCATTCGTAATGAGGGAAATTGTTAGTTCCAACTGATACTTGTTGAGGTTGCTTTAGGATAGCTACATGGATTTCCTTTTAAAGGGTGGGTTTTATTTTGTTTATTTGAGGACAAGCAAGGGTTTAAGTTTCGGGGTGTTGATAAGATAGTATTTTACCATGTTTATACCCCTACTTGCTATTGCTTTGGTTACAAATTGCTACAAAATAGTCCCAAAATACTTACAAGTTGTGCTTGATTGCAGGTTTGAGCGACAAAGTGACAAATGTCAAAGATCAGCTCAAAACAGAGTGAAACCGGCTCAAGCATCAAAGACCAAGAAAATTGAAGGAAATAGAGCCTAGTGCAGACCGCACAACAATGACCACGGCCACACTAGGAAGTTTAGAGAGATGGTATATACAAGACTTAAGCTATGTGACTGCTGTCAGAGTCACGCGGTCCGCGCCAGAGCCTCCGCGGTCACGCTGCCCTTTTATGCGGTCCATGCGAAGGAGATTTAGAGAGTTGTCATAATGACAAATCAAAGCCACGCGGCCCGCGGTCTGTCTTACGCGGCCCTCGCCAGAACCCCCACAGCCGCGCTGTCCTTTTACACGGTCTGCGGTACTCAACTTCAGAGAAGCTAAAATCATTAGTCCAAGAGTCAGCTCGGTCGCGGTCTTTTTTGTGCGGTCCGTGCTGACCTTCTAGGGGTATTTTTGTCCGGTTTTTCCAGCCTAGTATAAATAGAACATTTGATCATTTTTAGGGAAGTTTTGGGGATTCTGAACGCAATTGTGCCCCTAGGAACGAGATTGTAGCCATTTTTGTCACTTATGCTCTTTATTATTGTAGATTATACTTAGTAATTAATTAATATGTTTAGTTCCTCATCTATTGCTTCTGTTTCCTCTTTAATTATGTGTAGTTAAACCCTTTACCTAGGGTTGTGGCTCAACCCTAGTGTGGGTAATTGATGGTTGTTGCCATCTAGGGTTAGATTGTATTGGGTTTTGTAATTTAGGTTGATTTTGTATTTCAATTTTGAATTTGTGGTTGCAAACATAGATTCAAGCTTAGTGAGTTTAACTCTTCTTGAGAAAGAGAATCCATGACCCCAAAATTGACCCAACAAGGAATTAGGATGGACCCATGAGAAATGGTAGTCCTAATTAATGGGTTAAACCTCGAGCGAGTAATTACCCAACTTGAACCCTAGTTGCTTGGTCTAATTGGACTACTCAATTGGTCTCGAGAGAGCCAATTGGACAAAATCATTTTCTCTACCGAGAGGTGTGAGAATGGGTACAATTGTGCAATGGTTATTGCATAAGCCCCAAATATATCAATCTACCCTTAGTAATTTCTACCCATCGATTAGCCACCTAGGTAGTGTCACGACCCTAGTGCCTTTCTCTATATTAAATACAACTTAACAATATTCTCATAGCATAATTCAGTTTTATTCATTAGTTTCATAATAGTAGTTATAAAAACGAAGAAAACCAAAAATGTTTGAAGTGAAATTAGAAGCACAAGTGCATCTCTAGACTAAACAGACAATATAACTCCACTACTAGCTCCTTGTGGAAATTCAATCCTGAACCACTATTCAGGTAAAAGCTATTGTGACCCGCTCTTCCTACCTTGGTGTAGCCTTTAGTCGGCAGCGATCATGCGTCCAAATGAATGGAGAAGCAAGCCTGAATATCCTCAAAATTAATTATAGAGGATCCAAATAAAGGAATGAAAATTAGGGAGCTCTCAAAAAGAAAGAAAATATTGTATTAATCTCTCTGATTGAGCCAAAGAAGATAAATGAAGCACTAAAACATTCAAGCCAGGTTCAAGCTATGCAAGGAGAGTTAGACCAGTTCAGTAAGAATCAAGTGTGGAATCTGATACCCAAACTTGAAAATATTTTTGTAATCGGAACAAAGTTGGTTTTCAGAAATAAATTGAACGAGGATGGAAAGGTCATATGAAATAAAACCAGAAAAGCTGCTCAGGTGTACTCACAACAGGAAGGAGTCGACACCGATGAAACCTTTGCGCCAGTAGCTCGTTTGGAGTCCATATGAATTCTTCTGGCGTACGCATCACTTAAAGGATTTAGGTTATTTCAAATGGATGTTAAAAGTGCCTTTTTGAACGGATTTATTGAGGAAGAAGTCTATGTAAAACAACCACCTGGGTTTGTAGATTCAAAGTTCCCCTACCATGTATACAAGCTCATTAAGGCGATGTATGAGCTAAAACAAGCCCCACGTATTTGGTATGATAGACTTAGTTCCTTTCTTGTTGATCATGGCGCCAGAAGAGGTAAAATCGATACTACCTTGTTTATTAAAATATCATTGGAAGGTAATCTCATTATTCAGATTTATGTTGATGATATTATATTTGGTAGTTCTAACCCTCTTATGTGCAAGGAATTCTCAAATATTATGCAAAGTGAATTCAAGATGAGCATGATGGGAAAGCTAACATTCTTAACTAGACTACAAATTCAACAATCTGATAAAGGAACCTTTATATGTCAGACCAAATACACAAAAGAACTAATTCAAAATTTTGGAATGAGAAATGCAAAATCCATTGGCACACCAATGAGCCCTTCCACAAATCTGGACAAAAATGAACAGGGCATCCCTCTTGATGATACTAAATATCGTGGAATGATTGTATCACTATTGTATCTGACAGCAAGTCGATCGGATATTATGTTCAGTATATGTAAATGTTCAGTCAGCTCTTAAGGAATCATATCTGACCACAGTAAAAAAAATCATTCGATACCTTATAGGGACTGTATCTCATGGACTATGGTATCTTCGCTCTAACTCTTTTAAAATAGAAGGTTTTTCAGATGCTGGCCTTGCAGGTGACAGAGAAGATAGAAAAAGAACAAGTGGTACATGTCAATTACTTGGAAAGGTATTAGTATCCTGGAATAGTAAAAAAAAACATTAGTTGCATTATCTACTACTGAAGCTGAAAATATTACCATTGGAAAATATTGTGCACAATTACTATAGATGTCTCGTCAACTGGGTGACTACAAACTTTCATTTAAAACTATAATAATCTTTTTTGATAATTCAAGTATTATTTGTCTTTCAAAAAATCATGTGCATCATTCGAGAGCAAAGCATATAAATATCAAGCATCATTTATTAGAGATCATATTTTTAAGGGAGACATAGAAATGACTTTTGTTGGAACTACTGATCAGTTAGTGGATATTTTTACTAAAACTTTATTATAGGAGATACTTTATGATATAAGAAAGTTACTTGGCATTATTTGCTTAACTAATAACTTTTAGGACCTATGTGTGCTGCTGATTCTTTTGCAGGTGTAGTGATTGTCCTTTACACATGCATTAATTACGCCTCTGTTTTTCCCTCTATTTTCTCTTCTTTCACATTAGTTCATCGTTCAAATTTGGAAGCCAATCATCGCGTCCGTTCAACTGACATCTTTTCCTTTTCAGTACTCAACCGTCAAAATTTTCTTATTAAGGCAAAGAACCCTTTTAAGTGACCCTCATTGTTATCGCCTCTCTAAAGATCTGATCAAACCTCTTCCCTTCAATGGCCAAACATCCCATAAATCCCTCTACTTCTACCAGAAAAAGCACCTGATCCAAAGCAAAAACCCCATCTATGTCCCCAGAACAAGTAGAACTAGGGTCCGACCACTTTGAGGGTTTCGCCTCTTATCACGAAGAGTTCTCTTATCACTCTCAACTCTTAGGAGAAAAAGCCCTAGGAAAACACATGGAAGAACCCCCTGTTTTCTCCATCCCAAAGAAATCCAAGGTTGATTTTTCTAGTTCCCTCGAATCTGACCTAAACTTCTAGGATTCTCCAAATACGGATCTTTTCATTGCTCTGAAGGACAATCCTGTTGCTCATGAAAGCTTGTCGACCTTGACGACATGGAAGCCCTAAATTGCAAGGTCAAAGATCTCTTTGTTAATCAAGGGTGGGTTAAGTTCCTCTCTACTCCTCCGCCTAGGGTATATGAACCCCTGGTAAAAATGTTCTATGCCAATCTCCGTTCTAGTAAGCCTGATAAGTTGGAATCTTTAGTGCTAGGTAAGTGCATCGTTCTTGATTTTGTCTTGTTTGATTCGCTTTTTCAGTGTCGTTGCTCTAGTTTTCCTATGGGTTTCAAATGCCTAACGACTTTGAAATTTCTTTTGACCAAGCCAAACAATGTATTGTTGAGTGTTCCTCTACCTCCCTTCCCAACCAGTTAGGTCCCAGTGATGTGAGTTTTGAAACTCGAGTTCTGTCTCATATTGTAGTAACTACTTTGTTTCCCCGAACTGGTTCCTTTTCAACCTTCTCTCAAAGAAACACCTTCTTAGTTTACTACCTTATGAACAAACTCAAAATCAAATTGTCCTCCTGGGTTATCAATTTTATGATCGAAAGTGCTGAAGATCCCACTAGTCTTCCCTATGGCATGGCAATCACTCATATTCTAGAAGCCCATCAAATCTCCCTGTTCAACGATCCTTTCATCACTTCAAAATCCTACAATTCTAGAGCCTTTGCTAGTATGAATATGTGAGTGTGAAGGATTTCAGGGTTAAGAAGCACGAAAGTGAAGCAAAGCACGCTCCTATAGAGCCCAAGCCTACACCCTATGTTCCTATCCCAATCCTGGTGATCCTGATCTTGGTGACAAGATTCGTGCCATTGACTCTCGACTCTCTAAAATCAAAAATCTTCTCACAACCACTCAGTATATTATTGGTGACATTCATGCCATTTCCAAGGAAACAGGGTTTGATGTGTCCAAAATTAGAGTTGTTGTTCTCTAAGTTAGGGAGAATATTGTCAAAGACTTCACAGAGATTCATGACAGGTTGGATGGAGTGAGCATCTCAGCTAATGCTAGCTTTAAACAATTGAAGGATGCCATCTCCAATACCCTTACTTATTTTCTGCGTCGTTAATGTAGTTGTTGAAGACAATATTTTTTTGTTTTGTTTTTTTGCTTAGCTGTTTTTGGGCTGAGAATTTTCTCAGCCATTGTATAATCTATAACTTTATTGTTTAATGCTATATAGTCTGTTTAGTTCCTGGTTTATTCCCTCTTTGTTGATGCCAAAACGAGGGAGAAGAGTATATGTTATCTGTGCAGGTACAGTTGCAGGCACAGTTGCCCGTTGGCAAAAGTAACGTCTTCAATGGCAGGAGCCGACTCTACCTATGGACTAGTCAACCTCTTAGTGCATGAACTGGTGGGGGAAGGGTGTACCATGGAGTAGTAAATTGCATATATTGAGGGGGAGTAAACACAGGAAAGTCAACTGGTCTTTACACCTATATATTATTTCATCATCATCAAAAATGGGAAGACTGTTAGATTTAGTTTTAATGATGCAAATGATATATTTGCGCATGAAATCCATTACAGAAGAACAAAGAATCAAGAAGATACTACAAGAAATCTTGATGCTTAGGAACAGAAATCAATCAGCAAGATTACAAATCAATCAGCAAAGATCACGGACAACTGCGATGGAAAGAATCAAGCAAGCCTAAACTGAAGGCATTAATAAAGGCCAACATGTCTAGAAGATCGAAGAATCTATAAAGAATTGATGAGCGGTTAATTCTGGAAGGACCAGCAATCAAGGAGTAAACCATACGCGTAATCAACTATTAAAGGAAGGATATCAAGGAAGAGCAACGACTAGCTATCTTATTCTTGGAAAGAATCAATCTCTTTCCATGGATAAAAGCTCTTGGGTTATCAAGCCTTGATCTTCACCAAAGTATTTATACCTATCCCCAAGCCTTAGACAGATATACTTTGATCGAACCAAAAAATCCTCTCTTTATTCTACTGCAAACAAATATTGTAGTTCTTAAGTTATGGTGAGGCATTGTATCAAAAAGAGACGAGTTTTATAAGAACTAAGTTATCAAGTCATTTCCATTGTACTCGGAGAATCGCAATTACTAGAGAGAACTCCCTTACAATACAAGGGCACGGGACTAGGATTCACATTGAATCCGAGCCAGTATAAAAATCTGGTGTCTTTAATTCCTGCACTAACTTTCTGCATCTTATTTTCTGTTATCATAACTGGTAAGGTCATTACATCCAGTCGATTAATTGACAAATTAGTCAACTAATAATAGATTAAATTTAAAATATACAATTCACTCCCTTCTTATACTTTCAGATCTATTATGAATTTTTTTGGTATGACCTTTTCTTAATAGCACATATGAGTAGAAAAATTACTCTAGTTACTCCCCCCAAAAAAACCCCACCCCACCCACCCCCAATAAAATTATATTCTTGTTTTAATAATTCAACACGGTAGGGAGGAGACACAACTTTTAAGTGAGATTGCTCGAATGTCTTTGTCAATTGGATGCCCACATATCTGAGTCATGTCTTCAATCACAGCTATCTTAGATGCCTATTCTATCTTTCTATGATTGTGAGAGTCACTTCCAATATTCTGTTGGCTCAAGAATTTCATCATCAACAAGCCCCACTCCCTATCCTCTTTATTCTTTCAATAATTTATTGCCCTTGTGAGCAAACATCAACTACTTCTTCCTATGTCCTAATTAATTTTTAATCATTTCAAATCTTAAGTAGGTTTTAATATTCATTTAATCTCTGTCTCCGAGGACAGATAGCATTAAGACATCTCTTTTAGGAGACATTGAGTGCGCAATTACGAGAGAATAATTGTGCACATAAAGCAAGGCAAATCTAAAGGCTAATCCCAATAATGCAAGCATAATAGCCAATAATATTTAATTTATTTCCCCACCTACTTAGTACTTAGGCTTATCATTTGGATTTGAACTTAGAAGTCACTTGTTTAAAATGTTATTTGACGTGTGGATTAAGACTAGTTCGTGCTTCCATTGACTAGGAAAGATCCTTCTTTATCTATTGCCCCAATGGTACTAAATAATTTCACCACAAACAACTATATTAGGGTTTTATATATAGTGCCTCTTTATATATCTATGAGATGGACTATTAGGTCATTTAGGAGTTTTTAATATTGCGAATTCTGAGTTGAGAGAGTGGCTTGTGAAATATATACTTAAATTTACTTATATTTTCTTTTGCACACGCATAATATATACCGTTCGATCCAAAATACTAAGTTACATGGAACCCTTAAACCCATGGAGGTTTTCTTTATAATGCTACCTACAATTTGAGCTATCTATTACGATAGTGATGTGTTGGGTGTATGTGAATAGTGTCTCACATGGAAAGTAAAAAAAAAAGTTATTTATAAAAAGTTAGATTTTTTTTTATTTATGCCATTAGCCCCCGGCATAGTGCCTTTGGTTAATGGCCTAAATAAATAAAAATCTAACTTCTTATAAATTACTTATAAGGAGTTAGATATTTTTAATGTTATGAGATTTCGGGAAAAATTATATGGAATAATTTAAAGAGGACAACATCATATTATATTAAAAGTATTTCGTTTTAGCACAACATGACATATAATGAATTGAATGAAAGAGATAAGGAGGAGGGGGGGGGGGGGGGGGGGGGGGAAGGATTTACTGAACTAGTCAAATAAGCATGCGTCCACACACTAATCTTTCTGTATAAAACTAAACATCAAGGTACATAAATAATTAGGCCTTACACTGTATCGTACAAACTATAGAGGAGCTATCAAGAGGCATGTAAAGTAATTTTCACATATGTCATAAATTGTGAGCTCATGATATTACAAATTACCTTAATTTAATATCAATCTTAACAAGCAATGTATTTATACAAAAAATGTGTGTAAGATTTTGTTATAAACAGTGTGAAATTGACATTGTTCTCTTCTTTTCTTTTCTTTTTTCTTTTTTGAAACGTTTTCTCTTATATTGACCCCACGAAAAATAAAATAAAAATTGACGATAGGGTTCAGTATGTGTTAAAACTCGTGAACTTTATTGAGCAAGACATAAAGAAGTAGTACTAAAATATTAAAAGAAAGTGCCACTGAAACAATGATTTGACTTCTTTTTTCCCCTTGCACTTGTGCGTATAGTGAAAGTTAGAGTAAAATCAGGACAGAGACCACACATGCTTAAATTTGTGCATGTTTGAAATAATATTGAAATTGAGCCATTCGATTTTTCCAAGTGTTCAAAAGAACGAATACTATAGCCATAGGTAAACTATAAAACCCTCATAATTTACGTTTTTCCCTTACTTATTAACCCTATTAACCAAGAAGTTGAATTCCTGCTCAGAATTGGATTTCATTTTCAACATTAAGCATGAAACAGTTGTAAGCAAATTCTGGAATTAGAGTCAGACATATCAAAATTTATGTATTACTCCTTTTAATCTTCTTATGGCGGGACATGGATCAAATAATAAATATATTCTTTTAAGTAATCTATGGTCAGCCGCCCGACCAATTGATTAATTAGTTATGAAATATAAATAGCTCTATGTAAATATAAATTTTAAAAAGTATTAAATGCAGAGTAATACGATTCTTTATTAGAATATGAGAAAGAGAAAGAAAGAAGTAGTTTGCTATAAAACAATGATTTTAGTAAGATTGATATGATGCAATGGATAAGAGGGGTTGTTCTGATGGTAAGTAACCTCCACTTCCAACCGAGAGGTTGTGAGTTCGAGTCTCCCCAAAAGCAAGGGTGGGAAGTTCTTGGAGGGAAGGATGCTGGGGATCTATCTGGAAACAGCCTCTCTACCTAAAGTAGGGGTAAGGTCTGCGTACACACTACCCTCCCCAGACACCACTTAATGGGATTATACTGGGTTGTTGTTATTGTTGATATGATGCAATGTGCTTTGATTCAATGATAAACGTTCAAAAGAAGCCTTGATCATATACAGCGAGGCGACTAATAGTTACAATAAGGTAGGTGATGGATTTCCTAATATCTATTCTTGAATTTAACTCTTTTTTTATTTATAATTGCGTTGTCCGAATCAGTTTGTACGTATCTTAATTAATTTTACGAGAAACTTATTATCCTCCATCGGTTCATATATTAGGTACTCTATCCATCAAAAACTTGAATAAACCTAAGACCTCATAATTTTCAACTCATTTCATTAACTAATAGGCACGTCCTTACGAGTTTCTTTTTTCATTTTCACCTATTTATTTACACCTTCTTTGGAAGGACAGATACAGAAAGCGTTGCTACACCTAAATTTTCATGATTAATAATGCCTTCACGTGATGGCTTGTATATTTTTTTTTTTTTTTTTTGATGGCTTGTATATTTCTTTGGTAGAGGAAACTACCAATGGGTAGTAATTGAGCATTTTTGCATCATTTACCTATAAAGACTTTTTTCTTTAGTTATATGCATGTGTGTTTTTATGAGAATGCCAAAGGGATTAAGTCATAAACATAGGTAGATCTAGCTTCTGTAACCGGGTTGACCCGAGCAGGGTTTTGGTTTTTGGTTACTGGATCAAGTCGAGTTGCTTGGAATAATTGAATTTCAACATCGGATCAACTTCTCATAAATTAGTAAATACTGGCTTTATTTTCTATATTTAGGTAAATGAATAAATTTGAGTATTTGATTTTGCAAACAAGAAAAATGTAATTATGTCAATGGAGGAATATATACAATGTATTAATTGTACTCTTAATAAGTCATCTTTCATTTTGTATTGGATAGTATAGCCTATAATGTATTGTTACTTAAAAATTGTCAGTCGGGCCAAACACCTATCCATCTATATATCTAATATGGTCTATGTTGAGTGTTGAGATTTTGACTATTAACAAAGTTTGTTCGGAGAAAATGCTCTAAGAATCAGGTCCTCGACGTAGTTACTTAATTACTCTAAAAACCAGCTCCTCATGATCGATAATTGTACGTCTTGAAGGAAAGTAACTTTATCTCAAAATTATCCAAGTCCAAATTTGTTAAAAGAAGATATAAGGGTTATTTTCTAAGAAGATATGTCTGTATAAGCTAGAGATAAGAGTCCCAAGAATTGAGGAATCCTCGGAGTAGTAGGAGTCCTATCAAACGATCGAGAAGGTGATTACATATAGGACTCTTAAAAGATCTCAGTGTGTAGGCAAGTTAAATGCTATCTTTTTGGACTGCTGGAATTATCCTTTTATACACCAATTGAAGAACTACATCTTCTATACTCAAGTCGAGCACCAGTTGTTTGTTCTTCTTGAATCAGTTTAGTAAATATGTTTTAGGTAATTGAGTTATAATCAAAGTGTTTTATACAATCAGTGAGTTGAAGTGAGTGTTTGCTTTTGCAAGTTAGAATAACATATAAGTCAAATAGATAAAGTAGGATAACTAGAGAGTATTGAACTACAGCTTTGTAATTGATATATTTGGCTCATTGTTCTAGTGAAGTTGAATCCAAAATCTTACGTGGTAATCGTGGTTTTTTCACCTCCCCCCCCCCCCCCCCCCCCGGATTTTTTATGTAAAAATGATGTGTCTACTTTAGTGTTTCTGTTTGTTGCTTAAGAAGTAAGGTAATTAAGAACCAAGTTTTTTAGTAATCCATAAAGGCACTCAAACAAACAATTGGTATCATAACAGGTTCTCTCACACACGGTTAACACCTAGAGAGATTTGGAAGCAACATAAGTGCTCCATCTACAATTAACGAAGGACAGTCAACTGCTACACCACCCATATTTAATGGAAAATACTACAGTTGGTGAAAAGCAAGAATGGAAGATTTTTTTACGATTGAAGAAAGACAAACAGAAGAAGAAGAAGAAGAAGAAGAAGAAGAAGAAGAATAAGTGATAGGGATGACAGTCATGATTGATTCGGATAGTGAAAATTAAACAAATCAGGAAAGTATCTTTAACTTGATAGAAAATATTCATGCTATGTCGAGAAAACAGTTGATGGCTATAATTGTGACCATATGAGTGAGATGGACAAGATGAGTGCTGGAAATGATAGTTAATAATCAACCTTTCATGTGTCAAACTTGACCTCAAAGAACTTGAATCTAACAAAGCTAATCTTAAAGGACATGTCAAAGACTTTAAGAACTAGTTCTTGATCTCACTTCTAAAAATGAGAAGCCACATGATACATATGGTAATGAAAAAATGAGTAATCTGCAAGATAAGCTTGAAAAGGAACTAAGTGAGGTTAAAGATAATCTTTATGATGATGAATGTAGAAACAAAATATTGCAAGAAAAATGCTAAATATGAACTATCTAGGCTAAGCAAGTGGCATAGATTCTCAGATGAATTAAATTGGCTGAATGAAAACTGCAACACTAACAAATCAGGAATTGGATATAAAAGATATGTACCCAAATTTGATCCAAAGTATGTAAGAACTTCTGATAACAAGATATGCACTCACTATCAAAAGGTAGTACACTTTAGAGATACTTGCCCTACATTAATTCATGCTCAGTTTAAGAACAATTTTGGTCTTTCTAAAAATGTGAAG
Source organism: Nicotiana benthamiana (assembly GCA_034376525.1). Taxonomy (NCBI): domain Eukaryota; kingdom Viridiplantae; phylum Streptophyta; class Magnoliopsida; order Solanales; family Solanaceae; genus Nicotiana; species Nicotiana benthamiana. The sequence continues at coordinate 69,501,632 of CM067330.1, forward strand.
AAGGAAAAAGAACCAAAATTCAAGCCTCTTGTCCAAACTAAGTGGATTAAGGTTAACAAGAAAACACTTATTAATCACCTTCCCTTCTGGGCAAGAAGATATCAGATTCATCCTTTTTCAAACAAAAAGGAAGCTTGTCTAGGTTCTCAAGACTAACTTTTGATGTCTGGTGCAAGTTAAAGTGCGGGGGAACAATCAAAACTGGTATCTAGACGGTGGATGCTCAAGACATATGACTGGAGAAAAAAAAAATTCCTCTCACTGATAAACTTCCAAGAAGGGAGTATGTCATTTGAAAATGAGAAAAAGAGAAAAATTATAGGTAATGGTAATGTTGGTAAGTTACTCTCCCATTCAATAGAAAATGTATATTATATAGTAGGTTTTAAACTTTATCTTCTCAGCATTTCTCAAATGTGTGACAAAGAAAATAAAGTAAAATTCAATTAAAAAATATGCACTATCACTAAGCTTGATATTAATGAAATTGTATTAAAAGACTGAGAAAGTTCTGCGGGGTGAAGATATGACATAGAACTCAAGGAAGAAGGAGCTTCCAAAAACCTAAACATCAATCTAAAGATGGATTAGAAGATCCTAAGGAAGTTGAAAGTGATCATGAGGAACAAGAAGAAGAGATAACTACTCTGACTGCTAACCAATCTGATGAAGGTGTACCTAGTGACACTGTTCCTTTAGGTCACTCCTTGGGTTAACTATCTCTGGGGATGCAGATTAGATCATGAAAAAATCAAAGCTCACACCCCCTTGAGAACATCATCTCGAATCCTAATATTGGAGTGCAAACTAGGTCATCCCGAAGAAATCTATGTGCACTTATAGATTCCCTCTCACGGGTTGAACCTAAGAATGTAAAGGAAGCTCTAAAGTATCCAGATTGATTATAGCATAATAAGAGAAGCTAAATCAGTTTGAAAGAAGCAAGGTCTAGCATTTGGTGCAAAGACCCAAGAACATAACTGTCTTATGTACTAGATTGGTGTTCAGAAACAAGCTGGATGAGCAAGGATATATCATAAGGAATAAGGCCAGACTTGTGATTCAGGGATACAATCAAGAAGAAGGCATTAGTATGATTAGAAATTTGCACATGCAGTCAGAATATAAGCTATAAGAATACTAATAGTTTTGTTGCACGCATGGAGTTCACCCTTTATCATATGTATGCAAAGAGCGCATTTTTGAATGGCTACCTGGAGGAAGTGTTTGTTAAACAACCTCTTACGTTTGAGAGTGAAGAATTCCTTGACTATATGTTCAAGTTAGACAAAACCTTGTATGGACTGAAACAATCTCCAAGAGTTAGGTATAAAAGGCTCCCGAAAGTTCTCTTAATCAATAACTTTGTAAGAGGAAAGGTGGACAACACATTATTTCTGAGGAGTAAAGGCAAAAATCTTTTGATTGTACAAGTATATGTGGATGATAATATCTTTGAGGCTACTAATGAAGCAATGTGCAAGAAATTTTTTGTTATGACGGGGAATGAATTTGAAATTAGCATAATGAGTGTATTAAACTTCTTCTTGGGGTTGAAAATCAAGCAAACACCTATTAGAACTATAATACATCAGTAAAAATACATCAAGAAACTGCTAAGAAATTTAACATGGACTCTTCTAAGTCCATAAACACTCCGATTTCCATTGTAACAAAGTTGGACCTTGATGAAGAAGGGAAACGTGTGGACAAAAGCTATATAGAAGAATGATTGGAACATTGTTGTATCTCACAGCAAGCAATCTTGATATTACATTCAGTGTGGGATTGTGTGCAAGATTACAGGAATCCTAAAGATTCTGATTTGAAAGTTTTCAAAGGATACTCAAGTATCTTAAAGGGACCTTTGATTTGTGTTTGTGGTTTCCTAGAGGGTACTGTTTTGATCTAGTTGGTTATATTGATGTTGACTATGCAGGTTTTCATGTTGACAGGAAAAGCACTTTAGGAACATCACATTTTTTTGTTCTTTGCCTGGTGTCTTGGGAACAAAGAAGTATAACTCAATAGCTTTGTTACAGCTGAAGCAAAGTATTTAGCAATAGCGTATTGCCATGCTCAGTTGTTATGGATACGACAATAGCTAAGAGACTATGATATTTTGTTAATTGTGTTCCTATTTTTTGTGATAACACTAGTGCCATAAACATTGCTAAAAATCCATGTCGACACAAGAGAACCAAGCACATTGACATTAGACACCAGTTTTTCAGTGACAATGTTGAAAAGGGAAATATCTCTATTAACTTCTGTAAAACTAAAGATCAAACTGCTGATATTTTCACTAAATCTCTGAGTATGGATCACTTTGAAAGGAACAGAATGGAACTGCCAGATTTAATACTTCCAACTAGGTTGAACCCCAATAATTGGCTAGAAAAATTAGATGTAGATGGTTGAGTATAATGTTTTTGATTTAGTCTCGTACTTGTCTTGAGAACACACACACTCGCCCTGAACCTTCTAGCTGATAATTATGTCTTATGATAATAATATATTATGCTAAAGGTTTATTGCGTAAATGAGTAAGAAGATGGTTCTTTGACTCATGCACGTGTCATCATGTCTTAATTCATTGGGGCTTAATATTTGAAATTGTTGTTATACTCAAACTCTCTAATCTTGTTAGCGTCACTCATATTTGTTATCTAGTCAAAGATTAAGGGAGCATCCTAGAGAAATTAGAGTCTAATTACTTCTAAAAATCTAATAGCCAAAAGTAATTGTTATTAGAATCCTGTTAGAACTCAAATTCAGTTACTCTCTTTCTCCCAGTCAAATCAGTAGTATCTTCTTTAAAAGCCCCCCTTAAATCTGTTTCCCAAACCTTATTGTCCCTCTCAAACCCTAAGCAAGAATCAGGAAAATTTTCTATAGCTCCTTCATCAATTTCATTCTCTCATCACCATGTCTAAATCAAGCCAAATTCCCTCTAAGGCTAAATTCTCATCCAAGCCTGAAGCCAAACCTAAGAACATGAAGCCCAAATCAAAGAAAAGTATAAAACTAACAAGTGAACCTACATTTATACATGTCCTTCTCTACCTATACCCTTTATTGTACCTGCACCATCGTTCCATGTTCCTATTGCACCCATTATTCCTACCTCTACTGGACCTTCGCTCCGAAAATCACCTTCTCATGCATTTGTGTCTGCTTTGAATAATACCTCGATGCCTAATAAGATCAAGGTTACGTCAAGAAAATTTGTTAAGAGTGACAAGGTGGTGATTCGTGTTGCTGTTAAGGAGGACATAGTGGTTAAGGAAGTTGTGGTTTAGGGGGAATATGCGTCAACTACAACAGATTAGGTAAACTTATCTCCATCAAAGTTACATGTTCTAGTTTCTGCTATTGAAGTTGGACCCTTAAAAATTGTTCCACTCATAAGTGACTAACCATGAGTCGAGGAACCTACTGTAGAAATGCAACTCCGGAGAAAAGGGTGGATACCATAAATGTTACACCTATGGTTGAGAGGGAAAGTGAGAAAGAACTAGTGAATAAAGAAGCTTCAGTTGGTCTCTCTTTCAGCTAGATTAAGGATGTGGGTGGCGATAAAGGTAAGGAAGAAAGAGGAGTGGTGGCTAGTCATAAGGAGCATCGAGCTCAGGACATGGCTCATGATACGGATGAAAAAAGAGTGATAATGAGGGGTCATCTAGAGAAGAAAAGGAGAGTGAGGCAGAAGATAAGTTAGATGAACAAGTGGGAGATTTTGGAGAGGAAGAAAAAGATAGTGAGGAAGAAGGTGACTGTGAGAGTGAAGGTGAGAAAGAAGAAAAGGGAAGTGAAAGTGAAACTATTGAATGAGAAAGTGAGAAAGAGAATGAAAATGGGGAATTTGAAGGCTCTATGGCTATTAGGAACACTATCATAGCCCCTTCAGAGGAAGCAAGTGGAGAGAAAAGGGCTGAAGAAACTAGGCCTTTGTTAACTCTTTTTACTAGAGATGACGAGGTCAACAGTGATGGGGAAGATTTACCCCTATCTGCAGTAGCGAAGAAGAGCAAGAAAGCCCTTGTGAAAGCATCAAAGTCAGTTTTCCCAGCAAGAAAAGAAGTGGCTCCTCCTGCTAGGATGCCTCTCATAAGAAGCAAAAGAAAGGATGTTGATGAACAAATTATTAAGAAGTCCAGAGGTGCCAACAAGCCAAGAAAGCAAGTTCTAGTTGCTAAACCTGTAGTTGAGTAAGATGAAGAGGATGAGTCTAAATTTACTCTGCATGAAAACACATCAGCACAAAAGAGGAAGGTTATTAAACCCGGCAGAGCAGCTACAACATCTAAGAAGGTCAGTAAAGGGAAAAAAATAAGGGTTATGCATGTTGTGGTTAACAAGCTTATTGAATTGAGGAATATAAAAGAGTTGAATGGAAAGATTATTGCAAATTCTTATGAGAAATTTATGGCTCAGTTAGTTAAAAAACTTTAACTGCAAGGATGAGACACGTGTTTGTTACGGCATTTTTGCCTATGTGTGTTCTTGATGTGGTGAAGTTCTATGCAAATTTCCAATTTGATGGCAAAGTGATCAAGATCTTTGTTGGGGAATTTGATATGGAGTTTGACGTTGAAGATCTTGGGATGCTACTGAATATTCCCTTCTTAGGTTTTGACAATTACTTGGAAAAAATGGTCAGCCATAAATAAAGATATGGACATAGGAATTGTGGTCACAAGGAAGTTCTCTCAGAAGTTTGAGTTAGATTATCCCTAAAAGGTGTACAAGACCGATATGACTCCTTTTCACAAGCTACTATTCACTTTGTGAAATTCTACATATTGCAGAGATTTGAGAGGAGGCAGGAGGCGGGAGGCTATCTTGTTGGACACGGATGTGATGGAACTACTTGATACTGGTAGAGTTCTCAATCTCCTTATCTTGATGATTCAGCACATGGCAAGGCTACAAACACTTCTAAGCCTACGCATGCTATGTCTTATGGCTTCATATTAATTGAGTTTTTTTATAAGCTCAATATTTCCTTACCTGAGCTTAAGTTTGGAAACCACAATGATATTATGAATGTTGCTACCCTCAAGCAGTGTGGCTATGAGGAGATTTGGGGACCAACTGGTTCTGCTATTCTACCTGGTAGCAACAAGGCAGTAGAGCACACAAAAATATTAGAGTTAGCTCTTGATGAAAATGCCAAGCTTAGAGAAGACAATGAGGAGTTGAGAAAAAAATTAGGAAGCTTAGGGAAGAGCTTAAAGGGATAGAGAGGCGCGTGCCCAACAAATTGCTACTCTTGTGAAAGCCTTGACCCCTCTTTCCTCTCACCCTTGACCCTGGTCCTTCACCCCATGTCTTCAACTTATTCTATTAACCAGGTGGTGCTTTAGTTCTTGTTATTTTTTTCTAGTTTTGAGTAAGTTACAGGATATTTAGTTTAGTTTGCTCTAATATTTTGATCAAGGCTTGGCTTAATTTGGCACTACTAATAAAATAAATTCTCTTGTGATATTTAATATTTGCACACTGTTATATCATTATCATTATTTCCTTTGATTATTCTTAAGATGTGATATAGCCTATATGGACATGAATTTTGCATTAATTGTGTTTTGCCTGTCTAACGTCTTTTTTGATTTTTTTAGATGACGCTAAAAGAGGGTAGATATAGTTGGGGTTTGGTGTTGATGTGCTTGTTTATGTGCTTGTTGTATATATGTTGAACGTGTTTTGGGTCATAGTGTGGTGATATGAGGTGATTACCTAGTTTTCACGTCCACAAAGTTTATCAACGTCAAAAAAGGGAAATTTATTGAGTATTGAGGTTTTGATGATTAACAAAGTTTGTTCAGAGGAAAGGTTCTAAGAACCAGGTCCTCAACTGCTACTTAACTGTTTTAAGAACCAGCTCCTCAAGGTTGATGATTGCACGCTCTTACAAGACAATAACTTTATCTCAAAGTTACCCAAGTCCGAGTTTGTTGAAAAAGAACTACTAAATATGATAAAGGTTGTTGTCCAAGAAGATATGTCTGCATATGCGAGAGATAAGAGTGCCAAGAATTATGGAGTCCTTGGAGCAGTAGAAGTACTATCAAACGAGAAGCTGACTACACATAAGACTCCTAAAAGATCTCGGAGTCCAAGAAATTTAAGTATTATCTTTTTGGACTGCTGAGATTATCTTTTTACACATCAACTGAAGAACTGTATTTTCTATACTCAAGTCGAGTACCAATTATGTATTTTTCTTAAGTCGGTCTAGTAAATGTATTTTAGGAAATCGAGTCGTAATCAAAATGTTATATACAATCAGTGAGTTGGAGCGAGTGTTTGATTTTGCAAGTTGGAGTAACTTAAGTCAAATAATTGAAGTAGGAGAACTGGGGAGTATTGAGTTACAAATTTGTAATCGGTATATTTGGCTCATTGTTCTAGTGAAGTTGAAGCTAAAATCATATGTATAGATCGTGGTTTTTGCACATTTTGAACCGGAAATTTTTCACGTAAAAGTTGATGTATGTACTTTACTGTTTTTGTTTGTTTACGCTTAAGGAATAAGGTACCTCTTAATAAGAAAAACTAATGAATACATGAGAAGTTTTATTGTGTGAGGCTTTTTTGTCTCACAACTTTATAGACTACAATCTTACGCTTATGGATATACAAAGATTTAGGTCCACAAAAGTATAAGGCAAAACTTGAAAAGCAGCCTCTCTACCCTTTTGGGTAGGGGTAAGGCTGTCTACATATTACCTTCCCCAGACCCCACCTGGTGGGAGTATACTGGGTAGTTGTTGTTGTAAAAGTATAAGACAAAGAAAATCCTATACAACTAATGTTAGTTATATGAAACACAAAATAAAATTTTCCTTTAATATTGGTTTGTCGAGAGCTGAGATTATAGAGTTAGGTGAATATAGGAGCTTTGCATATAGACTTGGTATCCTAGCCTAAAAGGGGTACTAAATAGTCAATGGCAATGAAGTGTTGTGTATAAGGATCTTCATCATCTCCCACTTTGCAGGTACCCTACACTTAGCTTTTTCATAATATTGAGTGAGAGCTAGCTAGAGTTATGATTAGAAAATATGGCATCCAGCTCTATTTTCACTGGCCTATAATTAACATTTCTTCTCAGGCAACCAGTTGCCTTCCACTTTTGCCAAACTATTGACTTGAGAACATCACTGATATTACTCCAACATCAAGCCTGATCTAAAACAGGGAAAGATCTAGAGGGTCGTTATAATGTCCTGACCTTGTATATTTATATATTTACAAAATTTACTAAATATTTAATTATTTTCTGCTTCTCCAAAACTGTTTATACTTTTTCTCAAAAATATTTTTTTCCTTTCAGATATTTGACAAAATACTTTAACTTTTAGCTAAAAATAATTTTAACAAAAAAAAATACTTTCGACTAAAAGTAAGCTCGACTAAAAAGGCCATTAGAAAGCAAAACTATAGTACCATGCAAAGTGTAGCATCTTCACCCTCCCACCTTTAAGCAGAGCTGACCCGCTCTACATAAATTACACGTCTCATCATTTAGGCGTAAGATGCCAATCTCATTGATATTTATCTCCTTTTTTTCGTAAAAATAATATAGGTTAGTTAGTTTTGGACTAATTATTCAAAAATAGTTAGTGTTTGTAAAATTATTTAAAATAGTCATTATTTTATTGCAACATGAAAAGTTCCAGCATAATAAATTGGAGATTGTGTGTCTATGCATGAACTTCCAGCATATTATGCTAGAGCTCCAACACGCAGAAAGTATTAGTATATTATGCTGGACCGGTATATTAGACTGGAGTTCCAGTATATTATATTGGCGTATTTTTCTGGATTTTGAACAATATTTTCATTCAGATTTATCTTTCTATGAAAAATAGCTAAATTTCGATTACTTTTGAAACTATGACTATTTTTGAATGAGCACTGGTAAGTCTGGCTATTTTTTAAACTCTTCCATACTTTTCCCCTTATTTTTTTGCCCTTAATCACAATTTCATTAATCTAACTTCTCCCAAAGAGAAAGAGAAAAGAATCAGCAAGGGCCAAAATGCAAGAAGACATTTCTTCGTGGGGCGAAGATTGAAATTTGAAGTAGTCCTTTAATACTCGATGATGTTATGGAAAAATAGTTATACATTGCAACTGTACTAGCGTTAGGCCTTATTGTTATGGAATTTTAGCTTATATTCAAAGATAATGTGATCTTTTTTTAAACTAACTAATCATTTAAAAACTAACTAGAGGTAGATGCTCTTATTGAGTTGAAAATAACCTGAAAAATAAGGTAAATAACGTATTATAATACAATTAAAAATAATATAATCATGCTCTATCATTTGTACCATGCATCGTGTGACATGTGTAATAAGTCAACTCACACAGGCCCCTCTATTGATATTTGAGTGGTTTTAGACCTGAATATTGATATAATGATTTGCAATAAGAAATATTGGAAGCCTGCTCATTGCATTAATATCCCATGCACGTTTGCATGGTTGAGATGTGAACAACGAAGTGAAATATTATAATTTCTGAATATGGAAGGTCCAAACTATCACAAAGATCATATTGGAAACTGTAGAAACCTTTGATATCTTATTTAACTAAGATAGACGGCGTTCTATCAATCCAAGAAATCGCTGAAATTTATAATATTTGACATCATAAGTTCGTAACAATCTTTTTTTTTTATTTCTTTGTTATCCACTGCTATATATTCGACAAGTAAGTGCTAGGCTGGCTGCTCTTTATTTATTAATATATTCTCCATTTAATAAAACTTCTTTTCTTTGTAAATAATTATGAAATAAATAAATGTGCACTAATAAACTAAACGTTTGAATGTTTATTAAATTAGTGTATCAACTGATTGAAAAACATTCCGAATCTATTCCAAGAAAAAGCAAAATAGGAAATCAAGATTTGCTTCCTTTGTGCAGTGCAGTATGAGATATCATCATGTTATAATGTCTCTTATTTAATATTAATTCTTCTATTTCAATAAAAGGATTTGATTGGTCTCACAACTCAATCCACTTTCAAGTTTATAAATAAGAATATTGTTTGTTCACTAGGATTATTCTCTAACTTTTTACATAAACTAACATATCCATTGTGTCTTAAACTTCTCAAGAACAAAGATTTTTTAATTTCTTGTACATAATTTAAATAGCGGCGAAAGCTTTTAAGTATCGTACTATATATAGGTACAATAATCCAATAAATATATTAAAAAGAACAACATGTTCGACTAATTAACCAACCTTTCCCAAAAAAAAAAAGTTAGAATTAAAAAATAAAAAGAGGATAGAAAAAATTAAAGGTGGTGATAGAGTATAGAGAAATTTCCTTAGAAGTAGAAGTAAGCTTTTAAAGTCACTAACTTTTTTAGACACTCAAATGGTGAAAGAAAAGAGTAAAGAAAATAAGAGACATAAAACATAGGGAAGGATGGGAATTGCAGATATTCCACTTTCCTTAATATGGAGGAAAGGGATGGGGCAATGCATTCCAATCCACACTGACACTATGTTTGTTTATCTTGACCAAAGTCTTCTCTGCCACTCTTCTATCCTCCACCATACCTAATATTTTTGATAACTTCTTCTATCACTCCTTAATTTAATGTGAGTATTTTACTAGGATTTAACTTATACACATCTATAGTATTAGAATTTTTTTTTTAATTATCATTGTAATTTTGTGTGTTATTTTATACTCTCCGGGTCCATTTTAATTGTTTTTTTTTATTTAACATATATTAAGAAATTATATTTTAGCATTAATTAATAATGAAATTGATCATATTTAACCTTAATTTATTTTATTGAAAATACAACAAATATTCCTAGGCTCTTTACTTCAAGGGCAATTTTGAAAAAAAAAAAAGTTAACTCCTTCTTGATATCTGAAAAAATCAAATATTGTAAACCACAAAAAAAATCAAAAAATCAATTTAAATAGATCGGAGGGAGTATATTATAATCTCGCTTTTCATATACAGTGGCGGATCTAGGAATTCAAGTTTGTGGGTGCTGAATCTTTTTCGTACATAAAATTAATGGGTGCTTTTGTAAATTTTTATACATTTTCTCAAATTTTCTATATAACTATATATACTCTGCGTCGAGGTTAATGAGTGCTCGAGCCCCCAATTTTAATGAGTAGATCCGCCCCTGTTCATATATGGTTACTAATATTTATCTTTTATGAGATTTGGTGCCTCAAAACCTCTTTTACATTATTGGGGTGTATAAATTAGTCTCTTTGGTTCGAATATTAGGTATAGAATTATTTTTGTTAGAAAGCGCTTTTATCCCGCTTATCCGCCACCCATCAATGTTAATTTTATTAAAAGAGTTTGAATTTAGTATGATGCCAATAAAAATTCTTAATATCTGGTGAGATATCAGAAAAAAAAAAAAAGAAGGAGCAATAGCTTTTAATTTTTCTTCAAAAGAGAAATCCAAAAATTAGTCCCCACTAGATTAGAGCCATCACTACCACCATCACTATCCATCAATAAATACAAAATTCATCCAATTTTTTGAACCCAAACAAACACTCTCTTGCTTATGTCACTCTCTCAGAACTCTGTCCCCAATACACTCTACTTGCCTTCTTTCTTCTTTTTTCTTTTTCTCTTTTTCTTTCATCCTTATATATTAGTCGTACATTCATGCACAAGCAACACAAATTTATACTCCAAAATAACAGAATCCCATTCTAAAGCACCGTCCCACCCCCACTCTCACCTTTTAAAATAGAGTTACATCTGGAAAGTGCCAAACTATATTTAATAAAAGATAGCAATGTATGTCTCTATCAAGAAAATGATGGCCAAAAATCTGTATTAATATATTTATATATATGTAGTAATCATTTTACTGCTGGACTTGAGAAAGAAAAACAGCCGAAGGTACGTTCTCCTAGACGAAAATACTGCAAAACATGCATGTCGAAAAATAAGTTACCAATATTAATTTACGCTGTTTACTAAATAATGAACTAAATACCGAGCCATCTTGAAAAACTACCAATTATTTTATGCGAGTATATTTAGTTTTCACTTATATGCACATACATTTATAATTTTTTTGAACTATCAGTATAATTTAACTTGCGCGTTGTCTCAAAAGGTTCAATGTCCTATTTTCAGGTTATTAGTTCGACTTACTATATGGTTTGTTGGACTTAATTACTATGGTTGTTAACAATAGTTATTTTTTAGGTGATCAACAAATATTATCATACTATATAAAACTTAAACTCTTTAGTTTTACCTTTCACAAAACGTACCAATTCTTGAAGAGGTTAATAACTAGTGACGATTTCTGGTAAGCAATCTCCAGCAAAAGAGAGAAAAGCGATCACCGTGATTATGAAGGAACATTTCTTAGATTATCAGAGAATGAAAAGTTACTGTATAAAGCTAACTAACTTCTCTTAACTTAGGTATGTCCAACTGTCATTAACTTCCTAACTACCATTAACTAAGCTAACTAACTACAATTATCGTTAACTAAGCTAGATAACTATAGTTAGATTCTTATTATCTCAACACTCTCCCTCTAGCTGATGGTTGAAATATGTCTTTCAACCCCAGCTTGGACAAAAGACAGTCATGCTGCAGTTTGCCAAGGCTCTTTGTTAGTATGTCTGCTAATTGCTCCTTGGTAGAAATATGGAAGTTCTTGATCATCCCTTGAATAATCTTCTCCCTAACAAAATGACAATTAATGTCAATATACTAAGTTCTCTCATGAAAAATAGGACTGGTTGCAATTTGAATAGCAGCTTTACTGCCACAATATAGAGAAATAGGCCATTGAAATCAACTCCCAGCTCTTTGTACAATCCTGCTAACCAGGCGAGTTCAGCAACTGTGGAAGCGATGCTTCTGAATTCTGACTCATCTGAGCTTCTGGCCAATGTGTCTTGTTTCTTTGACTTCCAGGATATGATAGTCTACCCAAATTTTACTGGATACCCTGTAACAATCTCCCAGTTTGTAAATAACCTCCCTAGTTTGAGTCACAACAGGCTACAAGTGTGCTAGAGCTGTTTGAGGGCATTAGTAGACCTAGACCAGGAGTTGCCTTGACTGATTTGGCTTGTGCATAAATTGACTTAGGACTTTCATAGCATAAGCAATATCAACTCTGGTAATAGTAATATGTAATAACCTTCCTATGAGCCTATGATATTGACATAGATCTGCCAATAGGTTGTCATCTTTTGTTGCTTTATGGTCTGAGTCTCCTTTGATGAAAGAACCATACTCTTTAGATGTGAATTTCATATTGGATTCCAGTGGATCACCAGCTAGTTTGAATCCTCCTAGTCCCATTTCAGAGATAAGTTCCAAAGCATATTTTCTTTGACTCATTACTGTGCATTTTCTGGATCTAGCAAATTCTATCCCAAGAAAAAAAATTGATTCACCAAAATCCTTCATTTTGAACCTGAGTTTGAGATCATTCTTGTTTTGATTACCAAATCAGAACAACTTCATGTCACTAGTAGATCATCTATATAGACCAAGACAACTACCAGTGCAGTCTGCTCTCTTCTGGCGAAAAGAGAGTAATCATGGTGACTTTGAGTCAAGCCAAGATCCATTAATGCGTCAGTTTTTTGTTCCATTGTCTAGGGGCTTGCTTCAATCAATACAATGACTTATAAAGTTCGCAAACCTTAGAACTCCCTCCCTAGCTTGCAAACCCCTAAAGAATCTCTATGTAAACTTCCTCTAGAAAGTCACCTTGTAAAAAAATATTCTGTATATCTATTTGGTAGATAGGGCAATGCTTGGCTGCTGCAATAGCAATGATAGATCTCACTGTAATCATTTTGGCCACAGGGGATAAAGTTTCTGTGTTATCTAGTCCCTCCTATTGGCCATAGTCCTTAGCCACAAGCTCGGCGTACTTCACCTTGAATTCATATCTACAGCCTATAGGCATCTTACCATGAGGGAGATCAAAAATTCTCCGAGTATGGTTATCCTTTAAGGCTGTAATCTCTGATGCCCCTATCCATTATTTATGCTTCGCAGGTTCATAATAAGACTTAGGCTCTGCAATAGCTGAATAAGCAGTAAGAGCGACACTAAAAGGCTGAGAAATGTTGGCATAGGACACATACTTGGACATGGGATAACAGCAGTTGCCATTTCCTTGCTTCTGAATGACATAGTCTTTTAGCGAAACAGGTGATCTACTGATTCTGGCGGATTTTCTGCTTGGCTCAGGTACATTTGAGGGTATAGGAATGTCATGTGATGGGGGTTGTAACCATCAACTGTCTCAGTAGGTGCAACAAAAGCTGGTGTGTCCAGCAGGATAGGAGGTTGAAAAATTGCTTCTGGCATGACAGTGTCTGAGGCCAACTCAGCAGATTTAGTAGTTTCTGATATGGATGACATAGAAGGAGAAGTGGAAGAAATAGTGGTTAAATCTAGGCTTGGAAATAGAGAGGAGATAGTAGTCGGAAACTATTTAAAAGGAAATATATCTTCTTTGAACACTATTTCTCTGCTAACTTGAAAACTCCTTGAGTGAATAACATACATTTTATATCCTTTTTGTGCCAGAGAATAACAAAGGAATATGGCAGGAACAACTCTAGGTGAGAATTTGTCCCCTCTTTTGAGGTTTGTGACATATCCCAAAAAACCAAACACCCTCAGATGCTTTAATGAAGGCAAGTGACCATGTAACACCTTATAGGGACACGTGCCTTGAAGATTAGGTGTAGGTATTCTATTGATCACATAAACAATAGTTAGAGCACACTCTCCCCTGAACTTGAGAAGGACTGATTCTTGGAACCTTAAGGCTCTTGCAGTGTCTAGAATATATCTGTGTCTCCTTTCTGCTACTCCATTTTGCTGAGAAGTGTAGACACAAGAACTCTAATAAATTATTCCAAAAGATTGAAGAAGTGTTGTCATTTATGAATTAAAGAATTCATATCCATTGCTAGTTCTGAGCACTATGACAGAACATGAATAAACATTCTGAACCATGAGTAAGAAATTTCTTAACACTATAATTACTTCACCTTTTGAAGGTAGCAAGAAGATCCAAGTGTACCTGGAGTGATCATCTACTAAGGTTAGAAAATACCTTTTACCGTCATATGTAGGAACTCTATAAGGGCCCCAAACATCACCATGAATAGTATGAAAGCAAGTAGTAGAAACGATATTACTCAAAGGAAATAGCAGTCTTGATTGCTTAGCTAATGAACAAACACTACAATGACCTTCAGATTTATCAAGTTCTACATATTGAAGCTCATTCATTTATTTTATAGTACTAAGTGGCACATGGCCTAGTCGTTTATACCAAAGGTCTACAGTTATTCTACTGCCAATTGTTGTATTTACAGCAACAGACTTTGAAATATCTTTTGAAGTATTACTCTGTGAAACAGTTGTCACAGCAGAATCCACATGAAGCTTGCTATTATGGTTGAACACATACAGACCATTGTCCTCTCTACAAATCGCCTTCACTTTGCCACTGAAGAGATCCTGAAAATGAAGAAGTCAGGAAAGAACATGGTTGCACAATTTTGTTTTTTTGTTAACTTCGACACAGACAAGAAGTTGTATTTAAATCCCAGGTATATGCATCACATTGGTTATCTGTTGACCAGGAAAAAGATAGGTAGATCCTATGTGATTGACAGTAATTGTTTCACCAGCAGGTAGATGGACTTTGCACTCTTTAGATTTATCACATAAGCTATTTTTGGTCAAGATTTGTTTATCATTAACCATGTGATTTGATGCTCCAGAATCTACTATTCACTTAATTAGATATTCACTAATAGTAGTAGCTGCATTTGCTATACTTGCAGTCGCAGATGAATTACCATTCTCATTTACTTTGCCAAGCATTTGCAGAATTTGAGTGTACTGCTCCTGAGTGAATTGTGGAATCCCTGCTAGTCCTACTGCTTGAATTTTCTGAACTTGACAGGGTGCTGCATTTCTAGATATGTTAGCTCTTGCACCAGTAACTTCACTCACAGAAGCAGAATTGACATCATTGTTAGATTGGTTTTCTCTAGCATAGTTGACAGAAGAAGTCTTCTTCTTGGCTTTGAAGTCTGTTGAATATCCTATCAGCTTATAGCATGTATCTCTGGTGTGCCCTTTGAAATGACAATAGTCACAGTAGAGGTTGTTCTTCTTGAGACAGGTCCTGAACTAGAGGATCCTCCTTTGTTATTATACATGACAGTATTGCCAGAACTGTGTGAGTTAGTAGCCCTGTAACCTCTATTGTTGCTAAACAAGGATATTCCTTCATTTATCTTAGGCATATGTGTAGGGGGAGTCAGTGGTCTCCTACTTTCCTCAGATACAATCATAGCATATGCTTATTAATTGAAGGAGTTGGTGACATCATCATAATTTGATTACTAAAATGAGCATCTGACTCATTCAGTCCCATTAGAAACTGCAAGTGTCTTTGGGACTCAAAATGCTCAACATACTTTTTGGACTCTTCACAACCACAACCAGGACAAGGCATCAAATTCTGCCCACATTTCCTTCAGTTTTGAGAAATAGACTGAAACTGATGAGATGCCATGAGTTAAGGTGGCTATTTGTCTATGAAGATATAAAATTCTAGATCCATTAACTTTATTAAAAGTTTCCCTAAGGTCAGTCCAAACCTTCTGAGCACTTGTAGCGTATATCATACCACTCAGTAATTCATTGATAACAGAGTTTATTATCCATGAAAGCATTATAGCATTACACTTCTCCCGTAGCTCATGTAAAGATGGATCAAATTTGTCCTTAGAATACCTTCCATCAACAAACCCTAATTTGCTATTTCCTAGTAAACTAACTCGCATATAACTGTTCCATAAGGCATAATTCTCAGGTGCTGTGAGTTCAATTGAAATTAGCGAGCTACCTGGAGTATCGCAAGGCTGGAGGAAGAGTGGATGATATTGATCTACAACTCGAATCGCACCAATACCGCCTCTAGCTGGAGGTGGTACGGAGATATCAGTAGTATCATCCGAAGTCTCAATCGCCATTGAAATAAGCTTGAAAACTTAGAGAAAGTTTTGAATTGAAACCCTAACTGCTCAAAAACGAGTCACACCAACAATGGCGACTCGAAAGCAATTAGGCAAAAAATGAACAATTGAAGATAGCATAAGAGAGGAGTGAACGGAGCTCGGATAAATCCACTAGCTCTAGCTCTGATACCATGATGATTTCTGGTGAGCAACCTTTAGCAAATATGATTGGTGACTTCAACGGCCTTATTTTTCTGACAACCTTAACATTAATTCATGTGATGTTGACCAAGTTTTAGAGGATGATTGAGGCCATTTCTATTAGTGGAGGTAAATTCAAGATTTTAACTCATTAGGTAGAGTATCGCTAAACCTATTATTTAGTTGTGGCATGAATCTTCTGCAACTGTAACTACATATATAATGGTGGAGTTAGAATATTAGGAATAGGTTCTAACTTTTGCTTAAGACACTTTAAAAAATGGTGTATTAGGCTTCGGTTATACGTAACGTTCAGGGAATGAACGGACCAAGTAGGGGCATATTCAGTTTAATGGTAACGGGTTGCGTGAATCCAGTAATTTTTATTTAGAATTTGTATTTGTATTGAAAAATTTATTAATTATATAAAAATATTTAATTCGGAACTCAGTCTATTAATCCAGTTCGTATTGTATATTAACTTGAAATTTTTGTAGGAACTCATAAACCTAAAATACTAAATTCACCTCTGACCACAAGGGTCTATTGTATCTTATCCTACATTTTTATTTTGCTTAAACATTATATTTGTACTAAAAAATTATTAAATATATATAAATATTTAATTATGAACACAACAACTAAAACGAACTAAGTTCAACGATAAGTGTGAAATCTCAAAGTTCAAAGTATAAAACCAAATTAAAACCGGTGAGGTGTATTCATGGTGTGTCGTTGAAACTAGACATCCACCACTGATATGTAAATTGCCTCCAAATACATTTTTTTTTTAAATAAAAGGAAGCTCAACTATAGATAGGATATAGGTCCATTGAATATTACTAATGTTAGAAATAATATTGTAGTATCCAAAAATGAACAGCCTTAGTAGGCCCCAAGGTATAAAAAAATTGCAGAAAATAGTTAAACGATAAATTGCAGAAAACCCAATAAAAGTGTAGTTTCTTTTCCACATTGGTTAATATTCAGTAAATAAATGAAATTCGAATCTAAGTAGAAAATAAATAGGAGGACCCAAATATATGCCATAATAGTTGAGAAAAAAGACTAGCACTAAAACTATTTTAAAGAGACTCCCGCATATAGCAAATGGGGTCTCAACCCTCACAATATTCAAATTAGCATCAGGAAGAAATTCATAGAGATCTGTAAAACTCATAATGGCATTAGAATCATAAAGTTTTTGGCCCTTCCAATAAACTCACATATAATTAGGGGGTTTTCTTCTTTTTTTAAAAAATTTTTATAAACCATTATAACTGCAAGTAATTACACATAAGAACTATAATCAGCAACCTGAAAATAAAGCTATCTACGGCACCATATTAAAATTTATTGACGGTAGAGTTGTCTTCGTACGTATGACCAATAGTTTATGAGTTCGAGTCGTGTAAGCAGCTATTAGTAGCGAAGTCAGAAATTTTTTTTAATGTGTTTAAACTTGAAAGAAGCAAAAAAATCTTCGATAAAGGGTGTTCAATATATTGTAATTTTTCGATTAAGGGTGGTCAATTGACCACCCTTATCATAGCGTAGCTTCGCTCATGACAGCCATTAATGCTTGTATTAGGGTAGACTGTCTGTATCACATCCTCTGGGTGCGAATAATTCTTCAATCTTCCATGAACACAGAATACTTTATGCATCGGACCGTCATTAATATTAAATCTTTTATATATATATATATATATATATATATATATATATGGGTTTGAAAAAGAGATTATTGGAAAGCGGGCAGGCAAAAGCGTGGGGCCTTGTGCAGTCTATATTGGTAAAATCTTGAAAACACCTTCTTTTTCTCTCATTATATTTATGTAAGAGAGAGAAAGAAGTGAAGAGGTATAAATGTGATAATACTACTATTTCTTTTGGTGGTGTCCTTATATAAAGTAAGTAAAGGATGTTATGTCTTTGCTTCTCTTAACACAAAATTATTTCTTTCAATTTCCAAAGAATTAAATGGAAGAACAACTTAGCTCTTTAGCAGTTACTCATCTTCTTCAACACTCTCTAAGAAGTTTATGTATTCATGAAAACTCTCAATGGGTTTATGCTGTCTTTTGGAGAATCTTGCCCAGAAATTATCCTCCTCCCAAGTATACTACTTTTCATTCTGTTCTAAATTTTTTGTTTAACCATCTGATATTCCAAACTTTAGGTTAGACTGTTTATATCATACTCCTTGAGGTGCAGCCTTTCCTCGTGATCGGCGTGAACGCGGAATACCTTGTGCATCACGTTGTCATCCGATATTTGAAATCGACTGGTTTAATTTATTCATTTCCATAAAACAAGTCACATAATGCTAATTGTATTCTCTTCTTTTTTTTTCCTTTTGAATTAGGTGGGATAGTCAAGGAGGAGCATATGATAGGTCAAGAGGAAATAGAAGAAACTGGTAAATGTGTTGCTCATATATATGATGTATCAATTCTTCTTCTTCTTTTAATTTGCCAGATAGATGAGAATTAGCTTATTTTTTTTGTTGGTATAATTAAAATGATAGGATATTGGTATGGGAAGATGGTTTTTGCAATTTTGCAGCATCAACAGCAGAGATGAATGAATGTGAAGGATCTTCTACTAATAATTATGGAGAATATCAAGGATTACAACCTGACCTTTTTTTCAAGATGTCCCATGAAATCTACAACTATGGAGAAGGGTATATATATAACAAAAGAAAAATATGCAAAACTTTATTTCCTTCCACTTGTTTAGTACCTTTCAATTATTCCAAGGTTTTTTATTTTTAAAATTTTTGCAGTATAATTGGAAAAGTAGCAGCAGATCACAGTCATAAATGGATCTATAAAGAACCTAATGAACAAGAAATCAATTTCTTGTCTGCATGGCACAACTCTGCTGATTCTGTAAGCTTAACTCTATAAGTATACCTTTATTACTTGTCCATCCTTTTTTTTTTTTGCTCAATATGTTTTCTTATTCATTTTTCTGTTTTTTTTTTCCAACAGCACCCAAGAACTTGGGAAGCTCAGTTCCGTTCTGGTATAAAGGTAAAAGAAAATTCATGACCACACTCCATAAAATTATTTTTCACTTAGGTTTGTTGGATCAAATTATGGACAAGAGGGGTTGCTCCGATGGTAAGCAACTCTATTTCCAACCGAGAGGTTGTGAGTTCGAGTTTCCTCAAGAGCAAGGTGGTAAGTTCTTGGAGGGAAGGATGCCGGGGTTCTATTTGGAAACATCCTCTCTACCCTAGGGTAGGGGTAAGGTCTGCGTACACACTACCCTCCCCAGACCCCAATAAGTGGGATTATACTGGGTTGTTGTTGTTTGTTGGATCAAATGTTTGTTTTATCCTTTGTTGTTTTCAGACTATAGCCTTGATTGCTGTTAGAGAAGGTGTCATTCAGTTAGGAGCTGTTCATAAGGTATAATCTCTTTATCCCTCTACCCTACTCACCCACCCCCACTCAAAAACCCTTAAAACCAACACTATATCAACTACATAAAAGTTTATGGTATGTGCAATGATAATGTAAAGAGTTTTAGCACTATCAGATTATGGTGACTTATAATAATAGATAACTTTACATGTAAGCCTGATATGGTAATTGAAAACTATACAAATAGCCTTTTATAACCATTTAAATCGTACTGCTAGTGTAAAAAATTATTTATTATGTCGGTATATAAAGTAAACATGTAAGCTAAATGACTTGAAACATATATGTATAGATGGAGTATATAGATTACTTTTTTTTGTAGTCGTATATTCTTGAAATTTTCCGGGCCGACTAATTATATAGGTCATAGAAGACCTGAGCTATGTGGTGTTACTAAGAAAGAAGTTTAGTTACATAGAAAGCATTCCAGGAGTTCTACTGCCACATCCGTCTTCCTCAGCTTATCCTTTCAAGATGGACGGCTATGGCGCGCCACCTGACGCGTGGCACCTACAAGCCAATTTAGCAACAGCAGCAGCTACGGCACCAACTGAATTCTACGAACATCTCAATCATCAACAACACATGAAGATCACGCCTTCAATGAGCAGCTTGGAAGCATTACTTTCCAAGTTGCCATCCGTCATTCCAGCAGATGCTGCTGGAATGACGGGTTCAATACCTACCTATTGTGAGTACCAAACCCAATATAGGCCTAGTGTCGAAATGTTGGGATTGGAAAAAGTGGCTAAAGAAGAGTATGATGAAGAGGAGGACAATAATGACGAAGGAAAATCTAGGAATAACAATAATAATAATAATGAGAAATTAGATCATCATGGTGGAGAGAGTAGTAGTTCAATGTCATCTTACAGTCATCACCATCACCATTATAATCATCAGCAGCATTTTGGTTATCATCCTGATTTGAATGTAAGTAGCAGCATGCCAAATAATGGATATTAATTAGAAGTCATTATGGTAATTAATTAAGGGTATTGTTTGGAATGTAATGTTTAGTTTGTATTATTAGGAAGAATTGATCTTCTCCACAGCTAACAAAGTAAATGTGGCTCTCTATCTTTTTTGTTTCACTCAGTGTTGTGGTGAATTTTGGAAATATTCCCTTGGTACTTTTCCATGTCTCTACTAACAACTTTTCCCATCTTTTGATATCTCATGCTTATAGCATCAACCTTTACCAAAATCGAACTGTGACATATTTCCAATCACAAGTAAAATCCCTGGTCAAGAATTGACATTGGCACTTTCAATTGATCACTTTCAAAAGTATTTATCACCAAATGGAGGGAAAAAGATCAAAAATTTCTTTCTTTAAAAGAAAAAGGGTAATGTCAGTATATACGTGAATATGGTGGTAGGTAAAAGAGCATAAACCGTACCAGTCGAAAAGATTCATTAGGAATTGAACCTTTTGAAGGAGGTGACTGCATTGCAATGGCTAAAGAGCGAGACGAAATGTAAAATGTCTTAAGCATGAAAATATGACGCTTTCTGGCGACGAGTTATAAAGATTCATCGACTCCAAAACCTGTAAACAAAATAACTACTACTTGGTTTTGCATGAAAGTGACGTCCTGTAATTTATCCTCTACCAATTGATCTTTGAAACTTCTTAATTGACTTGCTCATCACAAAAAGCATGCAGGCGGAGGCAGAATTTTAAAGTTGTGGGTGCTCACCGACAAAAACTCCAAAAGAAAAGAAAAAATAAATTTGTTTGTAGGTGCTCACTCAATATTTATTTAAATATTTTTATAATTACTTATGTAAATTTACTAAATATAATCAAAGTTAATAGGTACTTAAGCACCCACAATTGCCCACGTGGATCCGCCACTGCATGCAGGAAATTGATCTCTTGGTGCCGAGGGAAGCAATTCACCAACTTATCCATGACAGACATTTTAATGATCACAAGAGTTAGCAAGTTGAAGATTTCCATCACTGATGGCGAAATGAAAATAATGTCCTCCGTCCTCTTGTTTAGTTAATGGAACGAACAATATATACTATTTATCAGGGAGTCCTAAAATTGGAACTAAGTACATGTTTGAACAAGAGAGATGCTATAATATACTGTTGAACATACAGAATTTCTGGCAAGACTGAAATTCCATCCAGTATAAAAGCAATAGTATCTGTCAGAAAGTAGCACAGTTGTAAACTAAGACAGACACGGTTTCTAGTACCATGAAAACGTTAATGCTGATTTGCTGTTCTCGTAGTGGAGTAACCTATTTGGGCTACCTACTGTCGATCACAATTTGATTCCACTTCAGACATCAGAAGAAAGAACAAGATTAAACAGCTAATAAGAAACAAATTACCAACCTGCTTGTAAGAAAATACGAGTATAATACAAAAATTTCCTACTGAGTTTTATATCAGATTGTTGTAATAGAATAGCTTTCAATTACTGAAAAACAAATAGACTGTGTATTGCCATGCATTACATCTCATACATGTAGGAAAACTGAAATTTGATTGTGGGCTACATTTCTTCAGTAGTCAATGCACAAGAAGCAGTGTCTCCTATTGAAATGATGCAACCGAATCTTTGAAATGAGCGAGGAGGTCGTCAACTGTCATGACTTGATGATCAGGCTTGTCTCTCACTCGAACGCTCACCTGATATCATTTTTATATATATATCAGATTTTCAGCAAGAATAAGCAGTTGAAAGTTGACTATGAGATTTAAAATTAGAAAAGAAGAAAATCCTATGGAGGAGAATGCATGAAGGATTACAGAAAGAAACCAAGAACTGGACAGAAGCATAAACCATGAACTACATCATCCCCAATAGCAAGAGCTATTGTGCAGCTTGCAACTATTTAACGCAAAGTAAATGAAATCGTGTTCAAAGAATCTGGATGTTCCAACTATTCAAGATCTAGTACCCTGAAAACTTGAATGCTGACTTGCTGTTCCGAATTTTCCAACTATTCAAATGTAAAAAGAAATGATGGTTTTAAACCAACTTTTCAGTCTGAACTTAGAAAGTCACTAAATAATGGAGCCAGATCAAAGTAATCTGGATACTATTTTTTCAGTTTGTTCAGTTGCAATCACAAAGATATACACGACGCAGGTCAGGGACAATAAAGATACCTGCTGACTACTGGCTTCCGCCTCTCCAACAACCAGAATATAGTTATATTGTGCCACTTGAGCCTCTCGTACCTGCACATACATTAACAGCCATAAACAACCATTTCTTTAAACAGGCCAACAAGAAGTTTTATTTGAGACCGAACTTGTATTGCGTGAGAAATACGTATGTTACTTCATCAAATCTTCATAGCATATTAGCTTCAAAGCTGAAAGCACTATGTCATTCTGATGGCTTGCTTCAGAGTACAGGATGGATATACAATAAAAAATTACATTTCCCATTATTCCGTGGGCGTATGTTACATCCTTCTTATTCTATTTTTCAATCCACTCGTAAACTTCTCCAATAGCATTTCTGAAGCCAAATGTAGCTTAACAAATTCAGTACGGCAGTCCTGGCCAGTCCTTAATACCAATCCAGTCACAAAAGAGGTGACCACTATTTACTTTAGCTGATATATAAACAGAAGGGACTTTAAAAGGGTTGTTGTTAGAAGGAACCTAGTCTTTTATGCCAAGTGACCAATCTAGTCACAAAAGAGGTCACCACTATTGACTTTGGCTGATATATCAACAGAAGGGACTTTAAAAGGGTTATTGTTAGAAGGAACTCAGTCTTTTATGCCAAGTGAGTTTCCAAACAGACCTAACTTATGTGACACTGCATAGATGATTTCCACATAGAAGTAGTCTTTTATTTCAACAACAACTACAACAACAACTACCCAGTATAGTCAGTCCCACAAAATGGGGTCTGGGGAGGGTAATATGTAGACGGGCCTTACTCCTACCCGAAAGGGCAGAGAGGCTGTTTCCAATCGACCCTCGGCTCAGTGAAGTAAAGGAACAACAAAAACAAAAACAACAAAAGAGCATTAGTCACTTCAACATAAATAGCGTAAACAATTATCTAAACATAAAAACCTAAAAATAAAAAACATAAAAACTATAAATAAAATAGCATGCAATAATATCAGACAGTAACTAGCATAAGAAAAAATCCAACCAACAAACAGGGGAAATTTGTTGTTACTTCGTACTTAGACCTAAATATTTACTGTAAATTAGTAATTTCACATAAAAATTGCTCAGTGAGCCTGCACTAGCGCAAAACAGACGAGCATTCTATCTGATAAACTACATTAAACACAAACCTTCTTCTGGATTGTCCTATCACTTGAATCAACATCAACATAATAGCCAGCATCATGTATTCGCTCTCGGAGCTGAATAAAAGACAAGCAAAAGATTAAGGCAATTTCACAATGGATGAACTACACAGGAAATAATAATTCATGAAATGCTATTCGTTTAATTAAGTACATAAATGAAACTAACCTCCAGAGCATATGACTGAGATTTGTCAGAAACAGGGCAGACCATTGCTTGACGTGGACTAAGCCAGAAAGGCCATTTCCCCTTGAAATGCTCCAAAAGAATAGCAAACATGCGCTCAACTGACCCAAGTATAGCTCTATGTATCATAACTGGTCTCTCCCTCTTATTTTCATCT
The DNA here is from genome assembly GCA_034376525.1 of Nicotiana benthamiana. Lineage (NCBI taxonomy): Eukaryota > Viridiplantae > Streptophyta > Magnoliopsida > Solanales > Solanaceae > Nicotiana > Nicotiana benthamiana. The sequence goes on from CM067330.1 coordinate 69,525,977, forward strand.
TCTGCTGAGTATGCAAGGTTGAATCGTTGAGGAAGTTGGAAATCAAGCTGAAAAAGAAAGCATTCAGATGAATCCTTCCAATGTGGTGCAATAGACCTTTCTGAAAAGTTTGAAGGTAAATGAAATTTCAAAGGGGAATTTGTTTGTGGAATGAACCAAGGAAAGTAAGACCAAATCTAACCTGCAATGTTGCACACTGGAATTTTCTTCTCATTGCGTCAGAAACACTTATATCAATTTTTGGACCGTAAAACGCTCCGTCTCCTTCGTTTTTCTGATTGCACAGAACTCTTTAAGTAAAAGTCAAGATTAAAGCAATTAAGAAAAAGAACAACGAAGAAAAGAAGACACAGCGGGGTGACTACCTCGATTTTCCAGACATAAACAGAAAAATTGCTAGAGGGTAACCCCCCCCCCCACCCCCACCCCCCAAACAACAATCCTGATTTTCCTTTTGAGTAACCAAAAAAGAGCTACACCTCTCGCCAATATTTGATTGCGCAAGGACTTTAAAATATTAGTTTAAATAGTAAAAAAGCAATATAATTCCAGTAGAATTCCTAAAAAAGTGAAAGCTCCATAAAAAAATTATAGTAGAATGGTGTCATCATTGAGTGATGTGACATACAAATTGGAATAGAGTGGGACAAAAGAAGCACCAAAAAAGGTGTAAAATTGTAATAAATAATGTCTAAAGTCCAAGTTTTTTTAATTCTCAGATCCAAGAAAATTTGATAGCAAACCTCCCAGGGCTTTCCGAACTCATCCAATGCTTCCGCAAGAGCATCTTCAGCCTTGTTCCAGCTTTCTAAGTCTCCAAGATACTTTTCAGGCCTCTGCAAGTCAGAAATACGAGTGGGATATACATGAAGAAATGTACAACAGAAATGTGGAAAGCACTCATACAATGCATGTTAGACCATATACAGAAACATCCCAAAATAAGAACAATGGAAAAAACAGTTGCACTTGCAGCTCACTTTCCAGACAAGAAAAAGTATGGAACAACGAAAAATGTTCCATAACTAGGGCAACTGTCTGTAACCATTACTATCATAACGAATGCATGTACATTTAGCTGAAATCAATTATAACAATTTGAAAAATAATGGAATGGTAAAAGTTGTACCGTTGATAACTTCAGGTCGAAAGTGAAACCAAATATCTTATACACATAGCTGATGAAATCTAAGACACCCTTGACTTCATCCTTAATCTGCAACGTGAAAATTTAGGTCATACTAGTTTTCCAATTATGTAGGTTCATTGCAGAAGACAAGAGGGGTTGCTCTGATGGTAAGCAACCCCCACTTCCAACCGAGAGGTTGTGAGTTCGAGTCTCCCCAAGAGCAAGGTGGGAAGTTCTTGGAGGGAAGGATGGCGGGGGTCTATTTGGAAACACCCTCTCTACCCAAGGGTAGGGGTAAGGTCTTCGTACATACTACCATCCCCAGACCCCACTAAGTGGGATTATACTGGGTTGTTGTTGTTGTTAGGTTCATTGCAGAGTCATAAATCATATAACCCACCTGTGACTCCCTGCAAAAGATGTGAGCATCATCCTGCAAAGTAATAGGGTTAGAAAAGTGGCTGTCTTAGCACAAAAGAGACAGTAATAAAGGTTTTATAGGAAGAAGGTTCTTCAGAATGACACATGGCAAAACTTAGTGTATGAAACAACCACATTACTCCTTAAGAAAAAAAAACTTACGTGCTCATCTATAAAAGAAAAGGAAATAAAAAAACATGACAATACCTGCTGAAATCTCCTGACACGTGTTAAGCCAGTAAGTGCACCACTGGCCTCATTCCTGTGTAGAACTCCAAAGTCAGCCAGACGGAGAGGTAGCTCTGCATTGTTGAACTTTTGGTTAATCACTGAGGCGTTGCTTACAGTTAAAATGACATGAATGAGAATGCTACTAGTTAGTGTGTGTATGTGTGTGTATATAAATATGGTGCAGAAGACTACAGCCGGTATTAATAATGAGAACCAATGGATTTTCATGAAAGGCTAATATTTGCAGACAGCATGTTGCAGGTATAAACAGGCATCCTTTTAGTCAACAAATTACCATGAAATTTCACCCCTTGACAAGGTGGGCTATACTAAGATTCTTTGTAATTTGACAATCTGATTCAGCAAGACATCACAGACAACCAAATAGCACCTCTGCATTTACTAGTAGCACCCACAATTTATGGTCACGAGTCTCTATGTTATCATGAGAATTTCTGACCAGGCAAGCCTTATGATGACCAATGGTAAAACCAAAAACATGCAAATAAAGGGAGAGAAGAAAAGTAACTATTGGAAAAGCTCACCCCTGTAGGAACGAACTCTGTGATCAAATATTAAACAATGGCCTGGGCAGTTCATTGGCTTCAGCCCAAATTCTTGTTTATCAATCTGCAGCCCGAAGAAGCAAGAAACATTACACAACAAAAACAGCTCCTAGCTAAATATGCTCCCAGAGGCAGTACTTACAAAACAAGATACTAAAACCTATTCAAGTTTAACATAAACAGAATACTTAAACAAAAAGAAAGAAAGAGTAAAACAATACAAATCTAGATTATTTGTGAGAACTAAATATCTCAAAAAATGAAGGAATTTCATGTTTCTACTATATAATCCGGCATTTCCTGTCCTAACGAAATAAGCTGCATGTTAATTTATGAGCAAAATAAGATACATACATGTCTCCTCGCTTATCAACTCGCAATTTGTAAGAACATCAATAGAACTACTAAAGTTTTGCATGAAACAATTTAATATATCAAAAACACTGGAACTAAGTAAAAAGTTACTAATTATTTTATTACATTTTTCTAAATAAACTATTATTATTTTTTAAACCAGATTATACTATTATAGTATTGATTATACTGTTATTCTACTGATGTTTATTGAATTTATATACTACTTATCCTAGATAATTCAATAACTCCTTGAGCCTTTCGGCGACACAACTGATTTCAAAATATTATAAGCATGTAACATGATCTTAGAACATAAACTATCATTAGGGAGCGATATAATGGCTATTATGATAGGACTAAGCAAGAGGATACTCCAAAAAGAGCTATGCAATATAACAATCACTGGCTAACAAAAGAAAGTACTTCCTCTTTTCCAGTTTATATGACACTCTTTCTATTTTGGAACATTACAAAATGTTTCATACACTTGTAACTCCCATAACTTTCAAGAATTTTTTGTAAGTCACAACTTTCAAGAATTTACATTCATTAGACTATTCAGCTTTTAATTTTCACGTAAAGTTTTCTCTTTTAATTTTGCCATTCATTATCACAAATATATTACATAAGTCAAAATCTTAAAATTCATACCCCGTCAAACACTGTAACATAAAATGAAATGGATGGAGCAAAAAGGGATTGAAGTTAAACAGAAAGAACATAAAGAGTCTGTTGAGTTTTTGATCATTCCATCTAAAAGTTTAAATCGTTAAAAAGAGCACACTTTTATTAATTTAGTTATCTCTTCAACTGGCTCCTTCACATGCAGGACTAATGTTTTCTTCATAGGCCAATCAGGCGGAAATTCTATTGTAAAAGTAAAATGGTTGCCAGTGAGACTTGAACTCGGTACCTCTGCCTGATATCATGTTAATATGCGTGACCATCTCATCTAAAAGCTTAAGTGGTTAGAGGAAAAGTACTTTTATTTACTTTATTATCTCTTAAATAGTCCCACAGTTTCATTACTTCTTTTAAACATTTGAAATGCAGCTTATTATAATAAACATGCCATGCACTCATGCTAGAATTTCAAAGAAATATGAAGCAATTGACAGAGAGAACAAAAAATTTAAGCTTTATCCAGAAAAAATATTTACATTTGCCTTGAGGCTAGTTGTCTTCTAAGTTTATGTAGCTGGGATAGTTTGTCCCCTGAAGATTCTCATGTCAAACTTTTGGACTTAGTTAGCTCTTTATCTTTAGCACAGGCCTCACCGAAACAGAGCTCAAAAACTCTCATTTTTGTGTTTTTGCTATTATGCATCTACTTGATGCCATTTATAATACTACTTCATCAAAAATACATTACATATGCCTTAAATATAAGCTTTTGTTCGAAAGCTACAAAAAGCTGAAGTTTTGTCACCGCATATTTCGCAATCAAGTATAAGAACTATTTGCTTTGATTTTTGAACATCGCCCTATGTATTAAACCTGCAATAATTCATCTTCAATAAATTGCTCAGCAGATCGGACCAGAAATTAAATTTTATTATCTTAGTAAATTCTTAAAAGGTGTTGTGTACATTGGAAACATTTCTCTATCAGATAGCACCTACTTGATCCATCATATGGAGCCAAAATATCTGGATTTATTTCCTGTGTTTCTACATATCACTATGAGTCCAAATTCCGCTAATGGAATCCATTCTCCAAAACTTTTTGTCAATTCTTTATCATATTGGCTTAAGAAGATTCTTTTACTTCATCACTTAATCAGAACACATTATTAGGGCTCTATGATACTCAGCTATTTCACCTCATTCTGCATAAATTTGAGGCTCTTACTCTTACTGACATAAAATATTCCTACTTCAAGCATCAATGTTGCTGAAATTAGGCTGTTAAAAAAATCAAAAACTTATTCAAATGCACCACAATATCAAAGCAGCTACAAGTGCAGAAAAATTTACCTCAAAGACAAACATGTTCTCCTTGTAATTTGCAGCATGCCCAGAAGTTTCCCACAACTGCATGTTGTACATATTTGGACTCCAAACCTGCATAAGCATGTAAGAAGACAAGCACTCATAAATAAACCACCACACAACTTTATCAGTTGAGATCCAATAGTTCAATCTTTTATCTCTCTTCCTACATTGAGGAGAGGGTGAATGCAAAAAGGAGAAAAAGAAGACGCAACTCATAGGCCAAGAGGAAAAAAGAAAAGGACGAAGACATAGTATCTTGTCATATCCATGAATGCCAAAATTGAAAATTATGTCATTTTAGTGCCTGCATTTTTATACTTTTAGGACATGTGTATCCTCTGATTAAAATGTCCCTTGATTGAGTAATGAGTGCCTGATTCCAGACACCAACTATGCCTATATGATATAGAATACAAAAAAAGAACCGCCAAGTCGTTGTGTTGTTTCTCAAGGTTAGTGTCCTTTTTCAGTCTATGACTGTTTTGCACACCTTGCCTTGTTCTAATGGCTGCTTTTGCTTTTGCCTCTCTATTTTTGCATTCTTGTATACTATTAAACTTCTTATGATAGCGTTTGACTTGGCTCTTGCCCACTTCATTCTTTTAAAATTATGGTGTATTTCCACCAAAGTTTGCGCCTGACATTACACTTATGTCGGTATCCTTGCTGCTTTGATCTTATCTAAGGATTGAATTGATTGTTAATGAATAATTTCAAGAAATAAATGCAGTTTTAACAAGAAACAGAAATGTCCCGACTGAACTCCAGCCAGTCAAATAGTCCGTGCAGTCCGAACTAAACTTCCATTGTTCCAATCTGCATTTCAAAACATTCTTGCAACCAACATACTTAAGCACAAGCAAATTACCTCCTCATAGCCTCTCTTCCAATACTGGCTCTTTATGAACTCCAACAATTTGTTGCAAACTCGAGCACCATGTGGAAGAAAGAAACAACTTCCAGGGCTGAAATGCATAAATCTCATTAAGTATTATGAAATATTTGAGCTATAGTGGAAACTACAAATAATTTCAAGGTATACCTTAATGAATGAAAAAAGAAAAGCTCTTGCTTCTTAGTCAGCTCTCTGTGATCATATTTCTTTGCTTCCTCGAGCATAGCTAGGTGTTCCTATAAATAGACATTCTTTTATTAAATATTCCTCAAAAGAAGCAGTTCTGTGACCTTTTCTCCTTCCTAAGGACAGGACTAAAAGCGAAATCTTTTGCTTTTACTGATAGACCAAATATTAGTTCATTAATTCATCAGGCTAGAACTCAAATAACATATAATTATATGTGATCTACTCTCGATATTTCCTATCAAGCCTGCTCAACTATCTATGGAAAAAAAAGGGTTATTTCTTTACACCAAAAATACGGATGAAATAAAAAGGAATTTATTAAATTCCTTTCTCAATATATACTCATATTTCTCTCATTTCATATATTTCCAAGCTTAAAAAACCTATCCAAAAAAGAAAAGTTCTCCATGCTTAAAAAAGGATATGTAAATACACCGGAACACAAACAAGAAAAAGCCGGAAAAAAACTGGCTAAAGATTAAAGGTAAACATAACCAATTATGATTTACAAGAGGTGACCTGATGCATAATGATGGATTCCAATTTGCACCATTGGATACTCTAAAATTGAGCATAGCATATCTCAAAGATTACCACTCAAAAACAAATTTGAGATCTAAACCTGTAAAATAATGGATTATTTCCTCTGTTTTTCTCTATCCATTTTCTTTTTTTTTGGAGGGAGTGCAGGTGTCGAAGTACAGGAAATAATCTGCAGTTTCATAAGCTCTTCTTTTCATGAAGCAGTTTAACAATTCTTTTTCTTTTTTTGGTTTTGATTATTATCAGTAAGGCATAGTGGTTAAAAGATCAAAGTCAAACCCTAAATGATGTAACCAGCTTTCAAAGTCACCTTCAACTGTTTTTTATCAGGATAAGATATTCCATAAACTCTTTGCAAGCTTTCACGGTCCTTATCTCCCCTCCAATATGCTGATGAAGCCTAGAATCATAAGATTGATCAGAAAAGATCAAATCAACACACATAGGCCGACTCTTACTTCTATGAGGATATGCATCAACTCACCTTTGTACAAGCTAATGCTTTAACAAAAGAAGTATTTGGTATATGCGGACCACGGCATAGATCAACCAAGGGACCACATCTGTATACTGTGATTGTCTTATCTTCAGGCAAATCCTTAATGATTTCCACCTAATTGAAAGATGGGGAAATAAATTAAGATGCGAGATTCCTGAAAATGTTGCACACAGAAAAAGCATTGAAGGATCAAGACTGCAGATAATAGCAATTCAACCTTAAACCTATTATCAGAGAACATATCAAGAGCTTGTTGCCGTGAAACTTCGATGCGTTCAAAAGGTTGTTTCTCCTGAGAAATAAAGGGAAGTTAGTTGCATGTTGAATACAATGCAGGAGAAATAAACGAAAATTTGCAACAGCGAATGGTGCCTTAGCAATCTCTTATAACCATTAGAAAAAAGATAGAACTCTTGAGGTACTTACTAAGTGATGAGAAAGATCTAAAACAAGCCTATGAGTCTTATATCGCTATATCCTACAACTTGCTACAACCTTATCGTAGTATTCTTGATTAGGCATGTATGAAGGATCATAGAAGAAAGAAGATTTTCATTATAGATAGGAGTATATTCAAGAGCAATACAAGTATTTCACCGTGTATAGTTGTGTACTTGTGTCCACCACAATAATAGATAGTGGCCTAGACCCTTGATCTGGTGAATATACTACAACTGGGTCAGAAAGGCTCCACTGATTTTCTTAACTAAAGAGTTCCTTCTAATTCAGCACACTCTATTCTTACATGAATTTACTAGAAAAAAGATGAGCACAAAACATTCAAATCCGTCAAATGTTTATTTTCTTTTCATCAACTTCCTAATCATACAACAAGAAAGTGAAACTTTTTACTAAGTTAAAAATCACGTAACAATAAAGAGAAACATGATACTCAACCATAAAACATAGATTCCCTTTTACAAACAACCAGAACAGAGAAATTCCAAGAGACAAAAAAATAAAACAGCAGAAATGTAAAATACAAGAGGCAATAAGCAGTTGCACTTTTAATAAAGGCAGTTCTGAGAGACAAAAGAGTAGTACCGAAACAGCTTTTGCTGCCTCCGACTCGATCCGTTTAAAATGATCCTCATTTAGTCCCAGTTCACCATAAAAGGCGTCATAATAGAAACCCTGTTGTGGCAGTTTAGACGTGTCAGAACAGGTGGAAGCAATATGAACTGACTAAGAATAAGCTATAATGAAAGAGAGGGCCCTGCCAGCTATATGGCCTAGAAGTAGAGCACGTTGTGAGCTCGTGGCTGCGGTAAAAGAAACAACTTTAAGATATGGTAGGATGAAGAATTGTCCCATTGGTTTGACAAGGATATCAGCTATCAATTGAATCAAACGGGCAGTAAGTACCAGCTTCAGTTAAATTACTTTTAGGAAACTACTTAATCATATCACTAGCCAGCTAGCTGGACGTTTTCACTTTTATCTATTCCCAAGAACGAAATGAATAACTTTGCCAAGTAACCAAAAGCCATGTAAGGAGAATAAGAAATTTCATATCACGACTTAGACCCAAGAACTAATCAAGTATGACTCGAAGTCGCCGACTGTAAATCCTCCATTTCCATCCTGTTCTTTTCAAGCTCATTTCATTTCAACACTAAATAGTTTTTCTCGCATTCCGGATCACAACGGAAATCTCAAAAGAATAACTTAAATATTCAAAGATTAGGCAAACATATTATACCTCTCCTCTTGTTGTACACGGTCCAATACACAATTTGCATCCATATGTCCTCTCCAACGACTAACAAAACCACAAAAAGAACATAAACAAAAGTGAAAGAATGAGCAAAGCAAGAATTTCAGCAGTACAAATTTCTAAAGATCATAACTTGATGAAGACACAACCAAAATGTGGTAGACAAAAGGTTGAGACCTCGCCAAGAATGTGAGCACTCGAGTGCCAAAATGTGTCGCGGCCTTCGTCACTGTCAAAAGTGAAGAGTTCGAGCTTACAATCACCTTCCAATGGCCTCGACAAATCCCAAAGCACCCCATTTACCTTCGCGATCAATGCGTTTGAAGCCAAGCTCTTCGATATCTCCTTTGCTATATCCAATGGTGTGGTATTCCATTTCTTCCCCTCCTTCATTGTCCCACTTGGTAACTCGATCCTAATTATACACAATCACACCCCACATTCAAATGTTTAACTAAAATTGAAACTTATTACCAAATGTAAATCAATGCCGTGTAAGTCAAACATCATTCCAACATATATATAGAGAGAGAAAGAGAAACTTAAAAATTACATATTAGAGTAGGATACATCACAATCTGCTTAGTTAAGAAATATTTCAAAAAAAATAGGAGAAAATTATATTTCTGCTAGAAATTTTGTGTGACTCCATAAATAACAATAATACCATACTCTTCAACTAAATTAGAGGGTGAATAGAAACATTATTTCCTGTATTTTTATCAGTATCATTTACTAATACTTCTTAAGAAAACATCTTTAATTGCATAAACATACTATAAATCAAATAAATGACACTATAAATCACATCTTCAATGATTAAAAAATCCAAAAAAAAAAAATAGAACTATGTAATCTACATAAAATTATGCTACCATAAAAATAGAAACAACACTATTCTTTTTCTTTTCTTTTCTTTTCTTTTCTTTTCTTTTTTTTTTTAGCAATAATTTTTAGTGTGAAACGGAACATCATATCCTGATAAATTCGCAATAAATAAACATTAACCGGCTATGCAAAGAGCAGCAATGCCATTCTTTTGTTCAAATTAATTTTCAGTATGAAACGGGACGTCATATCCTAATGATTTGAAACTAAACTTACATCTTTAACTGCATAAAAAGGTACTACAAAATCACAGTCTATTACAATAAAAAATTTCAGATAAATTCGCAATTAAAAAGGTTAAACGACTATGCAAATAGTAATAATATCATTCTTCTTTGAATTAAGTAGTAAGCAATTAGAGGTTTACTTGATAGGATCAGGGGAGAGCGAAAGGCTCTGAAGGTGTTGCTCATTCTGAATAGACTGGAAGAGAGCGATACGTTTAGGAATAACGTTTTGTAGATAACTTTCGTCTTTAGGGTAGGAGACGGCGCTGGAATTAGCTTCGGAACCTTTCGCAGCTTTTCCCATTGGTGGTTCTGATGAGAAACAACGGAGGAGGAGAAACTGTTTACACGGCGGAGGACGGCGGCAGATAAATTGGATGAAGAGGCGGCAATAGAGTGGGGAAGCCAGTAGCACAGAGTTACTGGGGTATTAGGAGTTATGGCTTCCGTTTTTGAAAAGGATTGGGTCAAAATTAGTTGACTGTAGCGTGGGGGGCAAGCAATGGGCCTGATTGAGTTGGGGTATGGTATATGGTTGGGCTCAAGAGAAAATGGTTTTTATTGGACTGTTTCCATTTTGGACTTGATGAAAGTTTTGGGAACATTTGCACGAATAGGATAGTTCTCGTTTTATCAAAGGAATTAAATATTCTCAAACACCCTTCACTGTTTAGAATAGTTTTATGATTATATTTTTTCCTTAACAGTTGGCATTCATGACTTTAATTTATAAGCACTATTTTCGCGATTGTTTGTGATATTTATCAATATCTTGATCATCTAACCGAGGAGTATTACGTTGGCTTTGAAGCATTCTTTCGTAATTTTCTACCATCTAACTTGTTACATTATATTTTCTTTAACTTTTACTGTTGTTTTTACGATATTATAGCAATCTTCAAGTATTTATATTATAATATCAACCCTCCATAAATCTACCTATATAATAATATAGGTTGCGGCAAGACGCATTGAAATATGCTCAAAGATCGACGAATGTGAACATTCAATTAGGGGTGTCCAAAATCGATCCGAAACCGAAAATCGAACCGAACCGAATCTTAATGGCTTATTGGTAACGGCTTAACGGACGGAGAACGGATTGAACTTTTTTTATTAACGGCTTATCGGTTTGGGGGCGGATTATTCAATTTTCTTACCGGATAATCCGTTAACCCGTTAAGAAAATAAATATATATATATATATATATATATATATATATAAAATTTATTTTTACTTATATAATTATATATGTTAAATATAAAAAACTAACATCCTTAAAAATGAATAAGTATAAGTGTATAACAAAAATAAATTACAAAAACAAACCACCCCCCGTATGTTCTGACTGACTCCTGTGTCTATACCCATTACCCTTACCCATTTCTAATTTTCTATTTCCTAAATCTAAATATCTAATTCCTCATTCTAGTCTCTAGAGAAACTGAGAAAGCGAGAACTGACTACTGAGAAACCCTAACACTGTTAAAGCAGCAGTCACCAATCCTCTCCAGTCTCCGCGACCGCGTCCGCTCGTCGTCGTCTACTTCCACCAGTCGCCAGTCTCCCTCTCGTCCTCTCGTCTCTCCAGGTACTCGTCGTCTTCCTGAAATTGTTGTGTGTACAGTACAAAAAAGTTAGACAAAATCTCAAAGCTCTTGTAAAATAGGTATCAAAATGTTGCAGAGTTATAGTTAAAATGGAGTAATTTACGATTAGTTTAACATTTTTTAAATTTAATTATTTGAAATCTAAATCTCATTGTGTGGGATTAACTCAACTTTGTGTCCATTAGCTCAATTAAGAAAAATTTTAAAAAATCATTATTAAAAATTTCTTTATTTTCATAATCGAATTGAAATTTCATATTAAAATAGAGAAACTTTGACAATTTCATCACATTTTTGGGTGATTCATAAAAATATTTTATCTTTAAGGTATTTTCTGACTTAAAAAGTCTTTATTGTTGACATTAAAATAGGAAAGTGTCTGTTGTAGATAATTGCATATATATATATATATATATATATATATATATATATATATATATATATATATATATATATATATCCAAAATAATGAGAAAGTAGACTGATATGGTAGATAAATTAATTCTCATTTCATGTGATAATTTATGTCTACTAGTTATTATCCATAGTTCTTTAATGTGCCATGTAAGTACAAAAATAAGAATTTCAATTTTTTTACCAGCTCCTTGTGTGTGTTCCACTTAAATAACCAAATACGATTAGTTTATAACTTGATGTCTTTATTCTCCTTCCTTCTTTTTTGTTGTTGCAGTGATTCATACATGGCTGAAAATATACAAAGTGATAATGTGATGATGGGTGAAAGTGGGGCTTCTAATTCAAATGCAACAAGTGAAGCTCAAACAACGTAGTCAAATATATCCAAAAAAAGAAGAAAAAGGTTTGTTGTGTGGGATCATTTTACAGAATTTATTACTTCTGAAGGGAGTGCAAAAGCAAAATGTGACTATTGCTTTATTTAGTATGTATTTAAGACCAAAGACGGTACGTCGAAACTTCTTTCTCATATGCTTAAGTGTCCTAAACGCCCTGCTATTGTTGATAAAAAAACAATCAAATTTAGACTTTCAATCTGCCACGGAGGTTAGTCAGGGTGACGTAGCTGTTGTTACTTGGAAATTTGAACAACAAGAATGTAGGAAGGCATTATGTCGTATGGTAATAGTTGATGAGATTCCTTTTAGCTTTGTTGAGAAAGAAGGTTTTAGAGACTTTACGAAAGTGGCGCAACCTTATTTTCGGGTCCCTTCCCGTACTATTTGACGAGAGTTGAGTCACGAGTGACAGATATGCTTGCTCGAGAGGCCATATTTATGAGCGATACCTTGCCCGAGGGGCTTGTTTATGACTTTTGTTGTTTTTACTTTTCTTTTATAACGAGCTTCTTTTGAAAAATGTTGAATGCCTAACATATCTCACTGCATGCCTAACACGTCCAATTGACAAATGAATATTCTTTTAAACCATCCTAGACCACAAGATTCATGATATGAGCCATACATCGCACTTGAAGGTGAGTACCATTTATCAAATTAGTTCCCATTTTTGTTAATTGCTTAGATAATTCTTGTATTGTCACATCATTTGAGCTTGCATTATCAACTATGACAGTGAAGATCTTATTTATCCCCCACTCACGTAAGCACCTACCAATACCGTTTGCCATATCTTCGCCTTTATGACTAAAAATAGGAAAAAAATTAATTATTCTCTTACGCATATTCCATTCACTATCAATCCAATGGGCAGTGATACACATGTAATTGATTATTTGTATAGAAGTTCAGGTATCAGTGGTAATACATACTCTTTGTTTTGTTTCTATAAAAACCCTCTTTAACTTTAGCTAGCAATGGAAAAGACCCTTCCGTAATTGACGTGTAGTCTTAATATATTTGGTAAGATTATTCACCAACAATTCTTTTTCTGAAACTCTTCACTTATGTGCTTCAGATGTCATGTTATGTAAACCCGAGTCAACATGCTCGCTTTGCTTTTGTCTAAACCATAGATGACGTCTAATGACCATAAATGCTATGTATATGACATCTAATGGTTTGTGTTCTAACTGACTTGGTCCACATCTCTTACCCGTTTGCTTGTTGAGCTTTCTGTATCTTTTTTCTTTTTGGAAGAAGTAAGAAAATTTCATATAAGGCATCATGATTCATGGATATGCAGGTAGTACTTGTGGAGCTTTCTGTATCTTGGATCATTCAATCCTCTAACTTTTGTTTCTCTCGTTTGCTTCTATTCTAAATTTTCCCCTCACTATTTTTTTCCTTTTTTCCAAAGTCTAGTGCTGTGTAATTTGAATATTTTGATTTCCACAGCTTTCTAAATTGGTACTTGGCTGATGAAATCTGTTTCTTCACTTCTTCAAGAAACTATATACAACATTCTGTGTTATAACAGTATTAATGAAAAAACATAAGTCAGTAGCTGCTGTTGTCATACTAACTTGGATGTTGTTTCTTACAGTTTTTGGATATGAGATGAGCCACATTCTGTTTGGCCAATTGGGGTGGTTGCACTTGGTGACCTTACTGGTTTCATGCCTCTCCCAAGAATCAAAGTGCTAGCAAGTACAGTTGTAGCATGTATGACTTGATGCCTCGTTCTAGTAATTGAAATTTTAGTTGTACTTGGTCCTATTTTCAACAACTAGCAAGTATGTGATTGTATTTCTTTGTTTTTCATGTAATTGAAATAGGAAAAGAAGTAGAAATGGAACTGGACAATGTAGTGAGGACAGAAAATGTGTACAATTTGCAATTATCTTCTACTTTTTAGTCTTTTAGTATTATACAAGTATTGTAATTCGGTATAAGCTTTTCGACAACCCCCATAGGTATTAAACCGATAAACCGCCCGGTAACCGCCCGATAAGAGCTAACCCGACACCAATCCGCCCGATATCTTATCGGGTGGCTAACAGATGAATACATTAACCGTTAAGCCAATTCGTTAAGAGTAAAAAAGCCGCTCAATCCGCCCGATAAGCACCCCTACATTCAATGCTTTTAAATTATGATTAATTAACACAGTAAGAGTCATCATTCTCCATGAGACATGAATTTGTATGTCCCAAAACTTTACAATATGGTTCAAATTTGTACTATTCTTATGGGCCAGGGTCACATCTACACTTGTTGTTATAAAAATGGGTTAAATTTGCTCGCATTGTCTTATAAATCAATCATAATCCAATATTAGGTTGAGAAGAGCTATTGCGCCAAGAAAAAGTCAAAGGGCCAAAAAGCCTTCAAAAAGGTTAATTTGGGATCCAGGCCCACAAAGTATAATTATAATAATAAGAACAATAATACAAAATGGGGTTCGGAAAGGGTAATATGTAGGCGAAAAGTACCCGAAACGCAGAGAGCTTGTTTCCACAAAGTACAATTAGGAGTTGCTAAAAAGGACTAGCTGCTAACAAGAAAGGGTTACGCGAATTGTTATCTGGAAAACTCCTCTTCTAGTCTCTCTCCCTCGTCTATTTCTTCATGTGGCTCTATCTCCTTCCCTGATTTCTTTCCGATACTATTTTCTTAGTTTATGATTATCTTTTACATTTCTATTGTAATCAGTTTATTTGGAAGTTTAACCAAATGCATCTTTTTGTTGAGTTCATAACACTGTGCTTTCATTGATTTGGACTCCACTCCTCCATGGTTCTATACTCTTCTACTATTATCAATCATCATCTCGACGCCATCCAGGGACTAATGATGATGATGATAAATAATAACACTCGTATGCTTAACCTGCTCAACAGTATAGAGAACAAGTTGTCTGCCTCTTCCAAGGTGATCCCTAAAGCTCCCGAGCATATACATATTGTTGTGTGTTTGGACGATAAGAGCAAATCAGAGGAGTTCTAAGGAGCAGAGATTGATTCTAAGTTCGATAAAGGACGGTCCAGCCCTGCGGATAATTTTGAATTTCTTATTGAGATGGTAAAAACTGAAAGTGATGATGGGAAAAATTCAGAAGGCTATGATTGCAAGGTATTCGCTGAAATACCCAACAAGAAAACTGATGTAAAAGTCGAAGATTCATTGAAGACTTATTCAATAAAGCCTGAAA
Organism: Nicotiana benthamiana; assembly: GCA_034376525.1. NCBI lineage: Eukaryota > Viridiplantae > Streptophyta > Magnoliopsida > Solanales > Solanaceae > Nicotiana > Nicotiana benthamiana. Next base: position 69,541,272 of record CM067330.1, read on the forward strand.
CCCAAGTGTTCGACGAAATGCTTCAAATAACTTCCCCAGTTAAGTTTTTCCGCTACCTTATCATGTTTGATAATCCACTAGCACTACCATATATGCTTTCAGCTTGCAATCACAATCAATTTATCGGCAAAGGTACATTTGATTACTTAAGTGACTATGGTCACGTTATACTTATATTATCCTTGCATCGACGTCCACCTAATCATTTTGAATTATACTTTCCATTTGATCCTGGTTCTAGTTTGTTTATTACATTCCTTGGAACTACAAGAAATGATATATGTTGCGGTGCTTTTGAGTAAGTTGACCCATGCTAAATTTATGACATCAACCATGTGTAATTTTTTCACTGCACCCTTGGGACTTCAGTTCAAGAGTACAAACAGAGTGCGCAAATATGTTCTCTTGGAACTCAGTCCAGTTAGTCTAGTGCGGCATATATGAATGGGGCGATCAAACGTGCCACTTGAAGAAATTGATCTAGAACATGTTTATACCTTTGAGCTTGAGACAACTAGACGAAGGAAGGTCCTTAAGATTGTCCTTGTTGAGGGAGAAAATCATGGACTTGGTATGATCTTCTATAGGCCTATGGTGATAGTCCTTGTTTTGAATAAGCAAGAGCCACTTGAATTGAAAATAAATATAGTTGTATTGCTGTGAAAATTTGATCACGTCCAACTCTAGTCCTAAAAAGGATAAGCGGTTGCTGCAAATATAATCCAGTCTAAAAGTCCGGAGTCGAATCCCACAGAGAACTAAGGCTTAGCTATATCTGTTTAATATCACTAAAAAGACAAATTTGAACAATTTTCTAAATTATAAATATTGAAATTTATATTTCTAACATTAACTAGCAAATAATAGAAAACGATAAAATTATCAACTAACTAGACTAAGGGTTGGAGACTAAATTAAGGAGGTCTAGAGTTATGATTTCTCCAATTGTCGGTATCTTTCTAGCTATGTTCCCTATAATTTTTACCAATGCATTCTCTACTGATCGTGAGCACATTAGATGTCGTAATTCTCTCTCGAGCAACTACAACAATTTACTAGACATATTCTCTCGAACTACACTAGTTTGCTTTATCTAACCACTCATTATGACCACGTTAAGACTTTGTTATTTCTAAACCTGCCTTTAAACCCAATATATTGATTTTTTCACATACGTTAGGAGTAAAGTTGTTCAATAACTACCTATATATGTACTCTCTCAAGCAGTACACACTAAACAAGTATAGTCAATTGATGGCCATTTAACCAATAATAACAAACACGTAGCTGAACAAGTAGAGAAATCTAATGCCTCAATTATATAAAAACATAACAAGAATTTATCCTACAAAAGGTTCCATTAAAACCCTAGAAAATGAATTAGCTATTCATAATAGTATGTAAAACTACAGTACTAAAAATCATAACCAACAATGAAAAATAAGAAGAGAAAGGAAAAACTTGTTGAAGAATTCTCCATCTTGCTCCTATTGTGTCTCTGCCTCCTTAGGTCGAATCTGTGTCAAAAATATGTCCAACCCTCAAAAATACCATTTTTTCATGTATATATACAAAGTAGGGTCAGACTCAAATAATTATACCTTCTTCTATGTGTAAAAGGATAATATTTTATATTTGGACTGTTGCGGTCAACCGCAGTATACGGCAGGTATACTGCCTCAAGTATGCGGTCGCGGTTTCAACCGTATTTTTCACCCCGTTTCGTTTGGAATTTGAAAAAACATAAAACATGAAAATTGTATCTATTTGAGTTAGCTTTCCAACTATATTTTGTGGAGTCCAAATGAAATTTTGAGCAAAAAGTTATATGTATATTACTAGACAGTGCACAATATGCCTACTCGATTCTTCGTTTTTTTGCTCTATCATCCGTTAATCCCCGAATACGATCCCACCTTAATTTCTTGGGCTTTTACTCAGACTTCAAAGCTCTAAATCACGTGAATTCATTCCATAACATCTATATAGCTCGAAATCATTCTTATAAGGCATAAAATACACCGTTAGTACAAAACTCTAGCGATTAAGGCGCAAACTCAACTCAAGTGCAGTATATTAGAGTGTAATAATCGACTAAAATATGTAATTATAGCCTATCATCATCACCCCATACTTAAACCACTCCTCGTCCTCGAGCAACCAAATTACACTTTTTTTATAGATACGACCTTTTAAATAATTCTCCTAACTCATCATACCAAGAGTATTTAAAATAGACTAAGCACAAAAGCGTAACATCTTCACCTCAAGATTTGACTCATAAGTACCACACAATATTCATAACTGACCCACTTACTTTAACATTGAGGTCACTGATATTATTTTTCCTTCATGAATCAAGTGCCATCACACAACAAAAGAGAGTAATTCCACACAATTAAATTTAAGAACACTTAGGAACTCAAGATAGAAAGAATTCACTCACTCTCAGAAATAACATTTATATGCCACAAAAAATGCACCATAAGCTTGCTCGTAATTTATTACTCCACTAATCGAGCACATTCAATCTAGGATCAATTAGGACTTTATTTGGTTGTAATGTAGGCTACGGGATGGGTAGGATACATTTAGATATAAGAGTGACTACACCTCCCTAAGCACTTTAATACATATACATTAACATTCAAACCCCGTACTTATGTCAAATCAAAATTCCACCTTCACATCAATGCATATTACTCTATTCTTCTTTAAGCACACTTACATCAAGAGCCACCACTTATTAAGGATATTTTTTTTCACAGCAATACAACTATATTTCTTTTCAATTCAAGTGGCTCTTACTTGTTCAAAACAGTGCACATTTCTCCTGATTAACTGATTTTATTAGTTCCACTCAAAATACAAACCAACCACCCCACACTTTAATATTTACAAAATCATCACAATTCAAGTGCTCATGAGAGGTTAGAAGGTTCAAATAGATAGTTAATTCAAACAAATGGGTAAAGCTTATTATGTGGTTGCCAAAGAAATATGATTACAGGCTCAAATGAGTTAACTACGAAACATCATACATAACAATTAGGTTGGTAAAATATGCATATCTGACTCAACAAAGAAACGTCTATATCACTTCCAAGATTGAACAAAACTACTACTCGTTTGCAAACACACGGGGTAAGTTCTAGGCATCAAATGCAATGCACAGAATATAACAAATCCTTACACACATGGCACATAACTCACTCAGGATTGGTTTCATCAAGACATTCTACCCAAAGCAGTTAAGCAAAGTTAAGATCATAAAATTTAAGGTGCTTATTCTAGAGTCAAAACTGAGGCTAAGCGTCACAACCAAAGTACTCACTATTCTCAAGGTATAACATAGTCAAGAGATATTGCTTCAATTCAAAACACAACACAATGGCTCCTATTCCTAAAAAAATTTAACTATACCCGGTGCAAATAAAACCCTTGAAAAAGAACCGCGACACAAAGAAGAATCAAGAGGAAATTTCTACATTACCTAACAAAAGAAAATTATTTTTTATTTATTATTTTAGACTTAAATCCCTAAAAAAAAATGTCTAATAGATCCATAATCGGGAAAAGTTCAATATTTTTTATTAAAAAATATTAAATTTAACTAACACAACGAAAATAGCATAGAAAGTCACTTAGACAATCTCCTCACTCCATACTTAAAATTATGCATTATCTCCAATGCACACCATAACTAATAAAAAGGGTAAAAGAGACTCCCTGATAGGCCAAAGGCCGAAGCATTAGCAGCTCATGTGGTACTCAGACTTCTTCCATGCCTGGCCCTTCGTGCGGATATCTCACACTTAGTTCCAACCATACCATCTAGCTTGCTATTGCATCCTTCCAATACCGTTGCTTTTCATGCTCCTAGAAAAGAAAAAATATTGACACTACAAAAATAGTACAATTAAAAAAAACAAAAAATAAATAAAAGAAAATACTAAAGTTGGGTTGCCTCCCAACAAGCGCTTGATTTAACGTCGCGACACGACGCGAATCGCTTTTTGCCTCCACCTCGAGCTTATGAATTGAACCCCCAATTTGGCATTAAGTTTTCGGCTACGCTCCAGGGGTGGATGAACAAATCTAATTGGCCCAAGCAACCACTATACTATTCTACACTTCTTGTCTTTTAGATGAGGTATGTAGTCCTGTCTTTCTGACAAGAAAAATTCCAAAATGTAGGAATCTTGTTCCACATTCCTTGACTTCTCAATTGGCTCGGATGACTCTATTTTCATATCATCATCCAAGCACAATGTAGAAAAATGTTTGAAGTGAGGGCCAATGCGCTCAAACACATGAATGTCAGGACTTTCAACATCCTTAACATCAATGATACTAGAGTCAAAAAAATTTATATCTTCAAAGTCCTTGACTGACTCTAGTCTCACTTCTTCAACATCTACATCCTCAAATTGTAGTTGGCTAGGTTGCTGATGTTCTACTCTGACCTCCTTAATTAACACCTCAAATTCATGCTCTTCTTGGCTACTATTCCCAATTTTGGCTTTTGAGCATTAACAACTCCAACCACTTGACTCAATTGAGCATCCAAATTGCGCATAGTTACATATTGCCTCTCTATATGCATTTGTTTCTCATTATTTTGTTCCAAAAGGCACTTTAACTCGGTCCGCATTCCTAGGTTCTTTGTTCTTATTAACTTCACAAGAAAATATAGAACCATCATAGCAAGGGGTTAGGGAAAAATAAGAAATATAAGGACAACCATGAGGGTGACCATTTTTACCCCTAGACACATCACACACATTCCACAAATAAGATTGAATTGGTGCACACAACTCGCTCTTTGGAACGTTTTGAAAATTTTGCCACGAGTGGTTTCCTTCACAATATGTGTGGAGATCAATAGTAGAATTATCTACACCTAAATTCTCATAATTCCAAGATGTCATGTTTCTCAAATGAACAGTTATAAAAAAACAAAAAAAAAAATAAACAAAATAAAAGTTCAAACTTGAATGCTAGCAATATATACAGCTACAACTACACCGTTAGTTTCCCGGCAACGATGCTAAAATTTGATCACGCCCAACTCTAGTCCTAAAAAGGATAAGTGATCGCTGCAAATATAATTCGGTCTAAAAATCCGGAGTCGAATCCCACAGAGAACTAAGGCTTAGCTATATCTGTTTAATATCATTAAAAAGACAAGTTTGAACAATTTTTTAAATTATAAAAATTAAAATTTATATTTCTAACTAATTAACTAGCAAATACTAGAAAGCGGTAATATTATCAACTAACTAAACTAAGGGTTCGAGACTAAATTAAGGAGGTCTAGAGTTATGATTTCCCTAATTATCGGAATCCTTTTAGCTATGTTCCCTACAATTTTCGCCAATGTATTCTCTACTGATCATGAGCACTTTAGATTTCGTAATTCTCTCTCGAGCAACTACAACAATTTACTAGACATATTCTCTCGAACTACGCTAGTTGGCTATATCTAGCCGCTCATTATGACCACGTCAAAGCTTTGTTATTTCTAAATCTGCCTTTAAACCCAATATATTAATTTCTCACCTACGTTAGGAGTGATGTTGTTCTACAACTACCTAAATATGTACTCTCTCTCAAGCAGTACACGCTAAATAGGCACAGTCAATTGATGGTCATTCAATCAACAATAACAAACAGTACTTGAACAAGTAGAGAAATCCAATAGCTCAGTTATATAAAAATATAACAAGAATTTATCCTACAAAAGGTTCCATTAAAACCCTAAAAAATGAATTAACTATTCATAATAGTATGTAAAACTACAATACTAAAAATCATAACCAATAATGAAAAATAGGAAGAGGAAGAAAAAACTTATTGAAGAATTCTTTGCCTTGCTCCTATCGTGTCTCTGCCTCCTTAGGTCAAATATGTATCAAAAATATGTCCAACCCTCAAAAATACCATTATATATATATATATATATATATATATATATATATATATATATATATATATATATATATATATATATATATATATATATATATATATATATATACCAAGTAGGATAGGGCCCAAACAATTATACCTTCTCCTACGCGAAAAAGGATAATATTTCATTTTTGGACTGCCGCGGTCAACCGCGGTATATGGCAAGTATACTGCCTCAGCTCCGCAGTCGTAGTTTGGACTGCATTTTTTACCCTTTTACATTTGGAATTTGAAAAAACATAAAACATAAAAGTTGTATCCCTTTGAGTTAGATTTCCAACCATATATTTTGGAGTCCAAATGGAATTTTGAGCAAAAGGTTATGTGCATTTTACTAGACAATGTATAATATGCCTACTTGATTCTTTGTTTTATTGCTCTATCATCCGTTGATCCCAGCTTAATTCCTTGGGCTTTTACTCAGCTTTAAATTACTTGAATTCATTCCATAACATCTATGTAGCTCGAAATCATTCTTACAAGGCATAAAACACACCGTTAGTGCAAAACACTAGCGATTAAAGCTTAAACTCAACTCAAGTGCAGTAAATTAGAGTTTAATAATCGACTAAAATACGTAATTATAGCCTATCATCAAATGAGAAGATCATGGAATTGGTATGATCTTCTATAGCCTATGGTAATTGTTGCAGCAAACAGTGAGTTGTTCATGCGTATGAGTAACATTATAGCACCTTTTAGGAAGCTCGATACCACAGCTAAAACTATGCATATGATTGAGGCTACTAACAAGGCTAAATGCACCAATACGATTAGCATGAGAAGTCTTGGAAGAAGGATGGTGGAGAAATACTTGCGGAAAATTCTGAAGCATATTCACCTTCTGATTTGGACTATTTGCCGATGATATTTTTAGAATCCGAAGCTCCTATGGATTTATATCCCACGGACTATTACTGGTAGGATCAGGATGCCCTTCTCTAGTGAAGAGGTTTTTTTGAAATGTTATGGCTCAGGTAGCTTGCAAAATGGAATTAATATTTTCCTGTCTTGTGCCACATCTGATATATTTAGCATATGGGGTGCTTGGTTAATTTTTAATAAGATGCCAAGAAAAGTCCCACTACTGTGGAATATAGTTATTGCTTTTACTCCTTATGTTTGTACTGAAAAGGCTGAATTATTGAAAATAATTTCCATGGCCCCAGTAATTTCTCAATCACTGGTTTATCAGGTTTTTCCTATGCTTAAGTTTCTTGGGTTTTCAGCTAGATATTCAGCCCCATATCTCATTGTCCTCTGCACCTGGGGCTTTCTTATTACTTATGGCCTAGTATAATGATGAGTTAAGATTTCACTTCAATCTTTCTACTGCTCGATTATTATTAATCTTGGCTAGTTGGGCTCAACAGCCTTCAGGTGAAATTAACAGGGTGCTTAATGTTTGGCAAAGATTTAAAAGAAATGCAAAGAGTCAGAACACTTCATCTTCAAGCAGTAAAAACAGCAGTAGCCTTCTTTCCTCTTCTATGTTGCATTACTTGAACCTTGAGGACAAGGTTCTTATTGAGGACGAGAGTATTGTTATGAATCAGCCCCAATCCAATATTGGGTTGAAAAGAGGTATTGGGCCGAGAAGAATCCAAAGGGACAGAAGGCCTTCAATAAGGTGAATTTGGGATCCATGCCCACAAAACACAATTAGGAACTGTTAAAGGACTAGCTGCTAGCAAGAAAGGGTTATGCGAATTGTTTTCTGGAAAACTCCTCTTCTGGTCTCTCTCCCTCGTCTATTTTTCTCTGTGGCTCTGTCTCCTTCCCTTCTTTCTTTCTGATACTATTTTTTTAGTTTACGACTATCTTTTGCATTTCTATTGTAATCAGTTTATTTGGAAGTTTAATCAAAGGCATCTTTTTGTTGAGTTCATAACACATTGACTAACAACTTATTTGGACGATGGTTATTATATTGTATTATATCGTATTATTATTTTAAATACAATGTTTGTTTTAATTGTTACTTAAACGTTATTGTATTGTATCATTAAATTCACTGTTACGTAACGACGAAAAGTATCGCTTTATGAAACGACTAATTTGGTGTGGTGGTTGTTTGACTTAAAAGATATAAAAACCTTTTTGAACAAATCAATCGAAAGATTAAGGGGGTAAATTTTAGCCAAATATAATCAATTCCAGATCTAAACGTTAATGACAACAATAATATATGAGACAAAAGAGGCATTATAGATCTTATTAAGATTGAATATTGTCTTTCTCATTAATTGATGAGAAAGGGGATTTACATCTGTTCTTAGGGATCTTTCCCCAATTTTCTAAGATAAAAGGAGGGCCTTTTTGTTCCTTTTTTTGGAGAAAATAAAAAATTACTTTAGTTGAGAGCCTTTCTTGGCTATAGATAGTCGAAGTCACTTTATCTGTTGCTTGACCCGACGTCTTCTCGTCTCGTAGCTTTAGGTGTTGCCTTTATCGATTTGTCGAATGTCTCTAACGAGAAATGGAGTGGGATATGTTGATTTTCAACTCCTGGTTATCGAGGCGAGGTGTTGGATAATTTGGTCGTGATGGCCAAATTTTGACCAATACAATTAGTCCATCCATCTATCGGGATCGTCATATGTCAGACTCGGCAGACGGATCCTGTTCGTTAGGAGTTCAAGAGAAATCTGACCTACAACTTTTCATTCCTCAGTCACTTCTATGGGCGTAAGGCGGAATGGCGATGTCTCTTCAACCCTCGTGGAGTGTTGCGACTGTTTCGAAATCGAGACATCGGTTGGTGCCGAAGCATTGGTTCGTGGTTACCAACATTATGACACTTGTTTCTAGGGGATTGAAACGTTTCGTGCTCTACCAGACCCGAATGGTGATTCTTGGGTTTCATGCTCGGTGAATTTATATCTCTTATAAATAGAAGACACTTGTCATTTGAAATATTCACTTCATTTTTCACCTGGGAGAGTCCTTCAGACAAAGCTTTTACTCATATTTCGAATTTCTGCTCATTTTCTTACTCGCTGAAATCTTTCTCTTCTTCTGCTTGTTACTTCTTTTGAAGCATTTTCTGCCAAAAGAATGGCTGGTGATCCTCTTCAAGACAACCTTCCCGTGGTTAATCTGGCACCGGTTCTGTTCAAGTCACCGGAGGAACAGATGCGGGGAAGGATGAGGAATTCCGGGGAGAGAGACTGATTTCAGCTCAAGTGGCGGGGCAGAGCCAGAACCTGTCTGCTCTATTGTAAAGGAGAGGGGGATGGCAGAGCTGAAAGAAAGGCGGGGAATCCCTGATTATGTAGATACGTGGTTGGTGGAAGGGGGCGGCATAATTCACTTCGATTGTCTCGGGTACTGTTTGTTCTATGACTACCCCTTCATTGTAGGGTACTACCTCCCTCTTCCCATGTTGGTGGTGGATTCTTTCCGTTTCTATGAAGTGTTCCCCACACAACTTTACCTTATTTGTACAAGCGATTCCTTCTGCTGCTTAAGTATGTAGAGCTCACCGGTCGTGAGGTCACCTTGAACCACATGCTCAACATTTTTGCTTCTCAATTGATTTGTGGTTCGATTATTCATATACGTCCTCGGGGGTCGAGGACCAATTGTCGTTTCTACAAGAACTAATTTTATGTGCGGACCGAACACATTGTGGCGGATCCGCCGGGATTTTCTGAGAGATGGAACTTCGCACGTAAGTTGTCATTTTTAGTTAGCAAAATGTTTGACCATTTTCTACGAGTGTCAAACGGTCTCGTCTTTGCACCTGAGAGATTTCCCTTGTTGTTTATCGAAGGGATTCGTGAATGGTAGAGGTCATTCTTCCCCATACAACAAGAATTCGCACATGGTCAACCTTCCATGGGAGGTTCGGATGCAGGCCTCTTACATGTGAGATGACGCCTTTATCTACTATTCTCTCTTCTTTTTTACTTTTGTTTTGCCTCTTTTGCATCGTGCATCATTTCTAGGGATGGTGCGGAGAGCAAGGGACCCTCAGCTAGCTTTTCGCCAACCGAGCGTATTTGCTCGCCCTATCTCAATATCCGTTGTGCAACCTTTCTCAAGTGCTTTTTCAGTTGAATCTACGGCCTTGGTTACTCCAGCGATGGTCACTTCCTAGGACGAAGTCCCGACCAATATCGTTCACTTAACGGACGGGTCACCATCTACTGGAGAGGAAGAGGGGCTATCAAAGAGACGGAGAGTAGAATTGGAGTCACTGTCCCCCACAGTGATTCATCTGGACGACTCTCCTCCAACGGGCTCCGAAGAAGGTGTTATTGTAACTTCCCTCTAGAGGAGCGAAGCAATATGTTGGAGTTGCCGGTGCCAATGATCAGCGATCAGAAACCCCTGCCGCCATCTTGGCTTAATCTAAAGTCCATGTCGTTGTTGATGATCAACACATTGTCGTGGTAGAGAACCAGACTTCTGAGGCCGCTGCTGCGACTTCGTACACGCCCTTATCTTCTGCAGTGGGTCGTGCCTCCTTTTATGCAGTAGAGAGGGGAAAAGGCGTGGTGATTGATGACTATGAGTCAGAGTCAAACCTGGACCCCGACGATGTTAGGATGTTCGAGGAGGGTCTTACTCGTTCGGTGGTTATGCGGGGGTTTTGGCCCATATCCTTCGTATCCCTTCCGGTGTTAATCTCTTGGAGGAGGAGGAAGGATTGGTGGCGAATTCAGCCTGTTATGCTCCGAGGCTGAGTATGAGTCCCTTCGACAAATTCCCAGCCGAGTTGAGTGATGAGGTGACCGTCATAGTCCTAAGGCCATCTCCAACCTTAACCCCATTTTTTGTCCCCGAAATGGGGAAATTCCCATTTTGGGGACAACTTACTCCAACCATTCCCCAATTTCCCCCCAAACTTTTCTCTCTCATCTATATTATATTATTATCTTTCATTTCAATTTTATTTTTTAAGTTTAATTAAAAAATTCCATCTTTTATTTTTATCAATTTGTATTTTCATAATTAAGATAATTTCATAAAATTTTAAATAATATAATTTGTAAGCAATTATTATAGATTAACTAATAATCCAAATAAAAGAAAAATCATTGCGATACAAGATTAATCAAATACATATTACATAACGACAAAATTCATTCGAAATACTAGATAAATATTCAACTTCAACCTTAGAATTCTCCCATCAATGATCTATTAATATTTTATATTCGCACATTTCAATTTTAGCAGCAACTAATATTTTTATATTTGCACCACTCATTTTTTAGATAATTATATATTTTTTGTACAATTATAGCTTATAATAAAATTAACTTATTATTTTACATAAAAAATAACAAATGCAAGAATATTAATTTATCAAAATTATATACCAAAGTTAAGATATAATATTAATATTATAAAAATATTACATAAACATCATTAAGTGTATATAAAAAAATTAAATAAAAGATTAAATAATAAAAAAGTGATGAATAGTAATGGGGGAGATGAATAATGTACCCCCATATTTGAGGGAACACTATTCATCCTCCATTTTGGGGACAAAAATGGGGAGGGTTGGAGTAAAATTTCCCCAAAAATTACTCCCATTATGGGGGATGGGGGCAAGGTTGGAGATGCCCTAAGGGTACGTTACATTTTGTATCCGATTTATGCTTTTGCCCTTTATGATAATACTTGTTTAACTCTGCCTTTGCCTCTTCCAGACATACATGGTGGAAGTGGAAAGCATTCGCAGGGCCAATATCCGGGCGAGGATCTTCTTGAAGAAGCTAAAAAAATACCGTCGCTACTGTGGCAGGAGTCGCGAGATGCATGAGAAAATGAGGGTGGATCCCCGCAATCGGGCTCTTGGTGAGGAGTTGGAGAAAAGGGACCGGGAATTGATGTAGACCTTCCGCTGCAAGAGAGAACTCGAGGATCAACTTCGCCTTAAGGACGAGGAGCTTGAGTTAGATAAGGGGATCGCAACGGAGTGTGAGCACTTACAGGGTAGGTTGAGGTCGATGCAGTCCGAGATGGACCACAACTTGGTCAAGGTCAAGGCGATGAGCATGGAGTGGATGAGAAAATTGACCGCAATGGTAAGCAAAGTTTCTAGGTTGGAAGACATTGAGAGAGCCTGGTCTGAGGCTTTTGCGAGGGTGACAGCCCAGGAGAACACCATCCGCATACTTCAATCCAAGCAGGAATCAGAGAGGGCGATGGCTACCCTTGGGGAAGCGAGGCTCGAAGAGCGCATATGCGTGATCGATCAGGATACATCAGCTGATCGGGTCGCGGCCCTAGAGGCAAAAAATGAGCAATTACGGGCTTAGGTTGAATCGTCTTCCGCTAATGTTCCTCGCCAAATGCGCGAGCTTTGGGTTTATGCTGAAGCCCAGCGAGACATATTTAAGAATTTGTGGGGGTCGAGCACCGTGGCCGAGACGGCTTATGAAGAAGCGCGGGCAAAAGCTCGGGAGGCTCGTATTACTATGGATATGATACAGAGATGCTAGAAGCTGATGGGGATGCGGATGATGGTGATGGTGAACCTCTTGGAAGCGGTGATGATAGTGGTGATGGTGACAGCAGTGATGACGTTGAATGAAGGATGTGGCCCTCCATTTTTCTCTTTATCCTTCTTTCATCTGTTGACTGTCATTTTGTTTGTTTGTATTTTTTAGGGTTGGCGTATGCCGTATGTAAGCAGTGGTAGTGCGCACTACGACTTTGTATAAATAAGAGTTCTTTTCTTTGTCGTATGCTTTGTACTTCACCTTTATTTCACTTGTTCACGACTTTAGTGCATGACATAGGCTCGTCTGACAAGTCCTGGTTTTTTCTATTTTTCCAGTGGTTGTCGACCTTTAAGGGTGTTGTTTTGAGCTTATCGAAATGTCGGCCCGTCGTCATTCGATTGAGGTCAAACCCTTCTTTTTGTTTGGCGAAGGCCCTTATCCTTAAAGGGTGTTATTTTGAACTTTTCGAAATAGCAAACCATCGTCGTTCAATCGAGGTCGAACCCTTATTTTCATGTGGCGAAGGCCCTTAGCCTTAAAAGTTGTTATTTCGAACTGATCAAAATAGCAACCCCTCGTTGTTCGACCGAGGTCTAAATCTTCTTTTCATTTGGCGAAGGCCCTTAGCATTAAAAGGTGTTATTTTGAACTTATCGAAGTAGCAACCCATCATCGTTCGATCGAGGTCGAACTCGTCTTTTCATTTGGATAAGGCCCTTAGCTTTAAAGAGTGTTATTTCGAACTTATCAAAATAGCAACCCGTCATCATTCGATCGAGGTCGAATTCATCTTTTCATTGGGTGAAGGCCCTTAGCCTTAAAGGGTGTTATTTCGAACTTATCAAAATAGCAACCTGTCGTCGTTCGATCGAGGTCGAATTCGTCTTTTCATTTGGCGAAGTCCCTTAGCCTTATAGGGTGTTATTTCGAACTTATCAAAATAGCAACCCGTTGTCGTTCAATTGAGGTTGAACTCTCCTTTTCATTTGGCGAAGGCTCTTAGATTTAAAGAGTGTTATTTTGAACTTATTGAAATAGCAACCCATCTTCATTCGATCGAGGTCGAATTCGTCTTTTCATTTGGCGAAGGCCCTTAGCCTTAAAGGGTGTTATTTCGACCTTATTAAAATAGTAACCCGTTGTCGTTCGATCGAGGTTGAATTCGTCTTTTCGTTTGGCGAAGGCCCTCAGCTTTAAAGGGTGTTATTTCGAACTTACCGAAATAGAAACCCGTCATCGTTCAATCGAGGTTGAAATCTCCTTTTCATTTGGCGAAGGCTCTTAGACTTAAAGAGTGTTATTTTGAATTTATCGAAATAGCAACTCGTCGTCATTCGATCGAGGAAAAACTCGTCTTTCATTTGGTGAAGGCCTTAGCCTTAAAGGGTGTTATTTTGAACTTATCGAAATAGCAACCCATTATCATTAGATCGAGGTTGAACTCTTCTTTTAATTTAACGGAGGCCCTTAGCCTTAAAAGGTCTTATTTCGAACTTATCGAAATAGGAACTCATCGTCGTTCAATCGAGGTCGAACTCCTCTTTTCATTTAGCGACAACCCTTAGCCTTAAAGGGTGTTATTTCAAACTTATCGAAATAACAAACCATATTCGTTCGATCGAGGTCAAACTCATCTTTTCACTTGGTGAAGGCCTTTAGCCTTAAAGGGTGTTATTTTGAACTTATCCAAATAACAACCCGTCGCCATTCGATCAAGGTCAAACGCTTCTCTTCATTTGAAGAGGGCCCTTAGCCTTAAAGGGCGTTATTTCGACCTATTGAAATAGCAACCCGTCATTGTTTTATCGAGGTCGAACTCTTATTTTCATTTGGTGAAGGCCCTTAGTCTTAAAGGGTGTTATTTCGAACTTATCAAAATAGCAATCTGTTGTTGTTCAATCTAGGCCGAACTCTTTTTTTCATTTGGCGAAGGACCTTAGCATTAGAGGGTGTTATTTTGAACTTATCGAAATAGCAATCGTCGTCGTTAGATCGAAGTCAAACTCATCTTTTCATTTGGCGAAGGCCCTTAGCCTTATAATCGAAAAAACAGCCCGTCGTCATTCCCATTTCTGGAGAGTTGGGTGTCTTTTGTGGGAGTCCTAGTCTGTTTTGTATTTCTTATGCTTGATGATGCAAAGCCGATGAATACGAGGCATTAATGTTTTGTTTTCAGGTACATGTAGTGCATGCTTCATCATTTTCTTGTATGACTCATGTCGTCCACCTCAGAGATGTTGCCGACAGGAGGTATTTCAATTGTGTTGAAGCCATTTTGGCCCTTCAGTCGAGACTTTCCTGTGTGTGTTCGTCTGCGCTGGGCTTATGTGCCTGCATGGGAAAAGAGTGGGTGGTGAGGATAAGATATTCTTTGCTACCGCCTGGTTTTTCGGTGGGAGAATGCAGGTTGGTAACATCGTTTGTTTCGTTTAGTATATCAATTGTTGATGGGGCAAAGATTTTCGATCCGGTCTATCTTATTTGGCTCTTTTTCCTTCCCTCTGCACTCCTTTTGATGAGTGATTGTATTTATTCATTCCGATCTAGGAGGAAACTAGGAAATTCTTACTAAGAAATTCCCATAGACGGCACCAAATTGTTTGACTCAAAAGATATAAAAACCTTTTTGAACAAATCAATCAAAAGATAAATGAGGTAAATCTTAGCCAAATATAATCAATTCCAGATCGAAACGTTAATGACACCAATAATATATGAGACAAAAGAGGCATGATAGATCTTATTAAGATTGAATATTGTCTTTCTCATTAACTGATGAGAAAGGGGATTTACATTTGTTCTTAGGGATCTTTTCCCTATTTTCTAAGATACAAGGGAGGGGCTTCTTGTCCTTTCTTTTTCAGAGAAAAGAAAAAAATTCCTTAGTTGAGAGCCTTTCTTGGCTACATATAATCGAAGTCACTTTATCTGTTGCTTGACCCGATGGCTTCTCATCACTGGTGTACCTTAGTCGTGGCTTTAGGTGTTGCCTTTTCCTATTTGTCGGATGTCTCAGAGGAGAAATGGAGTGAGCTCTGTTGATTGTCACCGCATGATTACCGAAGCGAGGTGTTGGACAATTTGGTCGTGTTGGTCAGATTTTGACCAATACAATGGCGTCGTTATCTTGGGTTTTCCCTCTCATCTTGCATTCTTTATTATTAAATAATCATAATTTATCTTTTATCTTATTTTTTATATAATAATTCCACTATGTATCCTATTTTTTCTTAGTAATGTTGTAAGTTTTTTCTTCATATTATTGGTACATTAGGCAAAGCCAAAAATTTTACTAAGAGGTATCAAAATATAGAAAAGTAGACATACAAAGAAAATAGCAGGAGTCAATATTTAGTATATACGCATAAAATAAAATTTGACATTGCTAAATCGCGTATTTTTCTGGCGAAGGGGTGTCAATTGACACCCATTAGCATAAGAAGGTTGTACCACTGTGTTACATTATGAAACGACGATAAATAATACAATCTATTCAAATATTGTATTTATTAAACAATACAATTAATGTAATCAATACGATACGATATATTATACAACAACATGTTACAACATCCAAACAAGTTGTAAGGATAAAAGCTTTTTAGCATGTAAACCTTTACACTAGAAAAAATAATCGAAATTTTCCTTTAACTATGTGAAAAGATCTTGATTTACCCTTAAGTTTAAGTAGCCCAAATTTGACCATCATTTTTCTCGGTCATCATCCCCCATGCCCTAAATTGGTCACCACCATGACAATTGTTTTTTCACTCTAAAACTACTACTTTTAAGCCATCTTTACTCTACCACCATTTCTCATTCTCATGATACTTACAAAATGAACACATAAATTGATGTAAATGGCTGTCAAACCTCAGCTACTACTTTCCCCGGTCACCACTCACTGGACCTCAACGACTACAATACTTTTTTGATTGTGACAATGTAGTAACTAGCAAATAGGTTAATTGTTAAATTATATGTACCTGAGCTTATTTTAGCATTAGTAGGTCGATGTACAACTCTGACATTGTCATTTAGGTGATGAGGCGTGCATGCGGTGTGTATATGTAATTCCAAAGTCTTTGATACCTTCCCTGTAATGAAGTTAATTCTACAATTCCTTATTGGGCCCATGTAGCACCCACCTACTATTGGAGGAAGTGCACAGTCAATCATTAATTAGAGATGGTTACCTTTACTCTTTAGCCGTTATTTAAAATATATTTATTCTTTAGTTAGTGTTTAATAAATTTTTATCCGTTCAGACAAAAATATTCCTGTGTCAGACATAAGTGCTGCGTAAATATTAAGGACATGATATCCTTAACTTGATGAATATTGTGAAAATATTAAGGACAAAGTGTTATGTCAATGTTCTTAACTTCATATATGTAGTGTAAATATTAAGGACGTGACGTCCTAAACTTCATATGTGCAATATAAATATTGAGGACATGATGTCCTTAACTTGCATTTGCACCTTTTGTTGTTAAACTTTAGGACTTTATGTCAACTTCATATATGCAATGTAAATGTTAAGGACATAGTGTCCTTAACTTTATGAGTGTTATTAAATACATAGTGTCCATAACTTCATGAATGTTGTGTAAATATTAAGGACAAAGTGTCATGCAAGTCCTTAACTTTATATGTGAAGTGTAAATATTAAAGACATGACGTTCTTAAATTCATGTGTGCACATGCCCTTAATATTTATACAACACTCATGAATAAAAGGTAAAAATATTTTTTTCGTATTAATTTTAATAGAATAGTAACAATTTTTGCTCAACATTAAAAATACAGAATAAAACTAAATACTATATTTAAAAATAGCTATGACACGCTATTTCTACCCCACTATTGCATAACTAATCCAATTTTCAAACTTAATTGCCAAACAACATTTCATTGAGAAGAAGAATTAACAGATTACCCCCTGGCCCAAAAACCTAATTAGGAGGGTAAAAGCGTAAAAAAGGATACCCTAAATCTTTTGCTTCTCTATTTTCTTTGTTTGGGTGTAGGGTGTTCTTTTTGCTTTTGACCTATTTTTGGAAGCTTCATTAAGTACTCTCAAGTACATCATCAGAGAATTTAATTACTCCAGTTTCTTTTTCCGTTTTGCAGCATCTGGCCATCTGACAAAATTAACAAATTAGCTTCTGCTACTAGAATAAGGTAACGTAAAAAAAAATAATCACTTTAATTTCAGCAAATAGGTCTATTTCCTAACAAATCCAGCTCAAGATTTTATCATTTTCTCTCTTTCTTGAGCATTTTTGGGTATTGGGTTTCTTATAAATGTAAAGAAATGTGGGGTGGGTCTATTTATTGTACTCCTCAAATATATTAGCTGGCTTTGTCTTTGTGCCATCAGTACTACTATATGCTTTTCTTCAACAAATGAAATAAGGTATGAGCAAAATACTGTCTTTTTAGTACCTATGTTCAAGTGCCAAAAAAAAATGTCGTCATCTTCATCTGGAAATAAAATTAGCCCAGCTGTTCTTTTTATAATAGTAATATTAGCTATCATATTCTTTATTTCTGGTATTCTCCATTTATTAGTTAGGTATTTAATGAAACATAGGTTCTCTTCACAATCTACTAGAGACCCTGAAATGTCTGATTCTGGTTCCTATCAAAGGCAATTACAACAGCTTTTTAATCTACATGATTCAGGTTTAGATCAGTCCTTTATTGATGCACTCCCTGTGTTTTTATATAAAGATATAATGGGTTTAAAGGAACCATTTGACTGTGCTGTTTGTCTTTGTGAATTCTCAGAACAAGATAAGTTAAGGCTGCTTCCTTTATGTAGTCATGCTTTTCATATAAGTTGTATAGATACATGGCTCTTGTCAAATTCTACTTGTCCACTTTGTAGAGGGAGTCTTTTTACACCTGGTTTTTGTATTAAAAATCCAATCTTTTTCTTGGATGATATAACAAGAGATGAAAATGGAAGTGTTGTTGGTGTTGGTGTTTCTCCTGGTCCAAAGTTACATGAGGATATTGATAGTAGAATTAATTCAAGAAGGGTGTTTTCTGTTAGACTTGGCAAATTCAAGAATACAAATAATGGTATTCTTGAAATTGGGAAAAGGGAAATGGGAGAGACTAGTAATAGTAATTTGGATTCAAGGAGGTGTTTTTCAATGGGATCTTTTCAGTATGTGGTGGCTGATTCAGAATTGCAAGTAGCATTGTGTCCCAATATTGCTAAAAATCATGGTGTAGATGGTGGTGGTCATCAACTGAGGGGAAGTGTGAAAGGGAAAAGTGGACTAAATGGAAATTCTGCAAATGATGGGGACAATAATGGGAAAAGGTTAAATCTTGGAAATAGAGGGGAGAGTTTTTCTGTTTCTAAGATCTGGCTTTGGTCCAAGAAGGATAAATTTCATAATTCAAGTCTGCCATGGACTGATCATCATAGAGCTCAACCTGTTTGAAGATAGTATAAAAGGGCCGCCCCAGTACTATGCTCCCGGTATATCCAAGGTTCGGGGAAGGGTCATACTGTATTAGGTCTAATGTAATGTATGCCGCCAAATTCATACAAGAGGCTCTTTCCGCATCTTGAATCTGTGACCTCCTGGTCAACATGCGGCAACCTTTAGCGTGTCGCCAACGCTCCCCTTCTATTTGAAGATAGTATACAATCTTTTTCTCTTTCCTTTCTTCAATTGTCTTGTAGTTTGGTTAATTAAAATTATTTGATTATTCAGTTGTCATAAGTTCTTTTGGTGCTTTTGCTTTTCTCTTTTTTCACTTTTCTGCTTTTATGCTTTGAATGATGCTTCTTTCCCATTTCCACTTTTGTGGAAGAAGGATAACATGTTACACTTTATCTTTTTTTCCTATTAGAATCCCATAAAATTCACACAAGATTTGAGAAAGTTCTTTTTCCTGCTAACTTATGGTTTGAAAATATTACCTCTAGACTTCTTATGCTTCAAGGGACCACTTGGGGTTGCTGACAAGTTTAAATATTTAATTAATATAATTCCTGAAGTGACAATTTTCAAACTCATTTAAATGCTGCAATCTCAAGAAAAAATAAACCTAGATCAACTCTTGGGACTCTTCCTTCCTATTTTAATAATCCTGTTTGTGTCTCCCAAAAGATTCTCCACAGTTTCAAATCCAATTGCCCCTATTATCCTTTTTTGTCTGATTTGAAGCTCTATGGTGTTTGAATAATGCCACAAGGACAAAAATTGCTGATTAAATCTGACCCTTAGGCTACTATATTCTACTTCATTTAACCTATGGCTGAAGAAGTAAAGAGTATATACTCTATTAATGTCAAGCTCCTTGTACTTAAACATGGTTGAAGTGTAGGATTCTTGATCCATAACAATTTCTTACACCCACTGGTAATCAAAATTGGTACACACTTACCTTTTTTTTTTTCTAAATTAATTCATCACCCTACCTCGAGAGGATCAATAATAATTTCACTTATCATCAGCACGGTTCAAACCTCAACATATCGATTGCTAAGCGAGATATTTTACAATTTGAGCAAGTCTCGCGCATATCTTATGATATAATCTTTAACTTATAAATCTTGTGATATACTCCCTCCACAATAGTAATCCTTAACTTATAAATTTTGCCTCCCCCTCAAAAAAAAAAAAGACAGACGAATACAAAAGCCATAGAAGGACTACTAATGCTCTAGTAAATGACAATTTCGCTCTCCCAATTGATTAAATTTATAGAAATTGGTAGCAGTCCCACAAAATATTTTCTTCAGCAAGGTACATGATGGAGCTTCTGATAATGGTGGGAGCAGTGAAAAGTGATGTGGGAGACTTTAGTTATGAATTGGATGGTTTCCAAGCTGTGGGGACATTTAAGTCTTCCTTATATTGCTGTTGCACTAAATTACAAGAAACTACATGGGGTGCTGACCTGTTGAAAAATATGAACACACTCCTAATTATTTCGTGCATTAAGCTACCCACTCCACTGTTTTTTAATGCATATTTTGTGGTCAGTGTTGTAATTTAAGACATATAAGTTCAAAGTTGACAACTTAACAATGTTTTGAACTTATAAATAATTGTAGGTAGGACAGATCATTAACTACAATATGATGAATGGAGCTACCAACTGTTCTTTATGGACAGTTCATTCTGGGCGTGATAGGATATTAAATTAAAGAAAGAAACCAAATGAAAGATTACAACACTTCCAATTAATGAAGAAAGGTATGTCCGGTATTCGGTACTCATATTGGGGCTCGACTAAATTCGGATTCGTATCGGGACGTCTCACATTGAGGTAAAGCGTTCCCTAACAAAGACGACTTCATACTTAGGGATTCAAACTCGAGATCTTTAATTAAAGATGAAAAAGTATTTATCGCTTCACCACAACCCTCAGCAGTAACGAAAAAAGTTATAAATAAGCATAAAGTGACACTCTATTTGTCTAAAGGGTGCAGTTCACTGACCAAGATATTACAAATCTAACTGTATTGCACGAATCCTAACCTCTAGCTTCTTGGACCTTCATTTCTTTTTGTAAACACCTATTGGTTTGGTGAACTGCAACAATAATTACTTTTAAACATGTTATTTAAGATTGAGAATTTTTTAATTTTTTATACACTATTTGGAACTTTTTTTTTGGTAATTATATTTTTTATTATCAAGTAACTATTTACAAAGCGTTCAAAATCTCTAAAGTTGGACAACAATCCCAAATTCAGTATACTTCGCCAACATCCAAGCAAAATAATAGAAGATTGTAACCTATGCTTTATCAACTACCTACACTAACCAGGATAGTATTCAAGTTGCTTCAACAGTAGTGTCAATTTCTTCCTCGTTCCTCCTTTGGAATCTATGTCTTGAATAATCTGCCTCACCATAGTTGTTGCTGGTCTGGTTTTTTGTTGGAATATTTTGTTGTTTCTTTCCAACCATGTATAATATACACTTCATACAAGAGCCATATGACATATTTCTGCTTTGGCATTGTTACCACAGGCATGCTTTTGAGCCTACTCAATTTCTTCCTTCCATTCCGTAGCTTGTCGTTGGATTCCTTGCTATTTGAGTAGTTACTGCCAGATCTGAGATGTGGTTGTGCATTTGAAGAACAAGTGTCATACATCTTCTTCATCTCTATCACATAATGAACATGTTGTTCGCATCCCATGCCCCATTTTTTAAGTCTCGTCTATGTATAAACTATGTCTTGTATTGCAAAGTACTAAATAAATAGCCACTTGGGGCTACCCTGGTTGTTGCATGTCAGTTTCCTCCATTACACTTTAGGATAGTTATCTCTCAGCTTATTATATATTGCCTTTATAGCATAGTCAGAAATTCCTCTGTAGTTACTCCTGTATTCTCCAAATACTGCTTAGCCTTTAGGATCTTGTGAATCAGCCAAGATGCTTGCGGAGCAATGCTTTCCCACACTTCATTTCCCTTAGTATAGTAGATATGCACCCATTGTATCCATAGCCTATCCTTCTTCTTGTATAAATTTCAATAGTGCTCCACGTATAGATGTCTACTATGTTAAGATCACCTGCTGATTTTGGTAGACAAATCTTGTCCCATGCTGTTAGAGCCTTCTTTGAGCATTCATTATTCCCATTCCACAAAAATCTTCTGCATACTTGTTCAATTCTCTGGATCACCTTCTTTGGCAGAATGAAAATTTGGGACCAAAACTATTGAACGGCTATGAGTACACTTCTAATCAACTGCAATCTCCATGCATAAGATAGCATCTTTGATGTCCACGTAGTTTCTCCCTACCATTCTTTCTATTAATGGTTGACATTGTCCAATTGCTAATCTTTTTGAGTTCAATGGAACTCCTAGGTATTTGAAGGGTAGAGATCCTACAGAGAAGCCTAATTCTTGTATAATTTGCTATTGAATCTGGCTTGGCACACCTCCAAAATAGACATCACTTGCCCCTTGGTTGGCTATTAGCCCAGATGCCAAGGAAAATTTCTGAAATTATTTACACAATAGCTGAGTAGTTACCACATCCCCCTACAAAATGACAACAGATCATCTACAAAGCCCAGTTGTATTATGTTCAGCTTGTCACATTGAGGGTGAAAGTTAACATCTGGATTTTCTTCCAGTGTTTTTAGTAATCTGCTAAGGTATTCCATGTCAATTACAAACAGAAATGGAGATAGATGGTCACCTTGCCTTACTCCTCTCTTTGCAGTAAAAAGGACACTTGGTTTAGCGTTTATGACTATAGAGTATGACACTGTTGATATACACACCATGACCCATCTTACAAAAGTTTCCGGAAAATTCATAGCACTTAGAACTTGTTCTAAGAACACCCATTCTATAGAATCATAGGTTTTTTGCATGTCAATTTTAATCATGCATCTTGGCGACATCCCTTTCCTCCCATATCCTTTCACTAGTCATGGCTAGGGGTGTGCATTCGAATCGGTTTATCGATAAATCGAATCGATTATTTGTTATAGGTTTATCAATATCGGTTTATTAATTTATCGATTTCAATTTTGATTTCAAAATTTTCCTTATCGAGTTATCAATTTTGATTTTGATTTTGTCCTTCTCGGTTATCTGTTTATCGTTAAACTGATAAGATATACTAAAAGGACAAATATACCCTTATTCTATAATACCCTTTCCTTTACCCTAAGTCCATAACCTTATTATTCCTCTACCCATTCTCCAGCGCCGCTTTTACCTTTCTCTCTCTCTCTCTCTCATGAACTGCAAACCCAGCAGAGAAAGTGAACTCAGGCGTACTCCGGTGACTTCAGTAGTACGTTTCTCCCCCCTCTGTGTGTGTGTGTGTGTGTGTGTGTGTGTGTGTGTGTGTGTGTGTGTGCCTTTGTTACAATTTTAAGCACCAGCATATTTCAGATGGCATACATTTGATCCCTTACTTTAATTTTGTTACATGTACTTGTTGACATAATTTTATGTTATAAACGGCGTTCGTCTTATTTTATCTTCTTTTTGTCCATATTAGTTAGGCTTATTTATAGCGATATACTTTCCGTGGAATCCTGTAAATTTTTTTATTGGTGCAATTGATAACAGAATCGATAAACCCCAAAAATAAATAAATCGAAATCGAGAACATTGAAACCTTATTGAAACAATAATGATAAGCGCATGGACGAATCGATAATCGATAAGCAATTAATGATAAGGGTTAAAATTGAATCGATAAATCGAAGCACAGACCTAGTCATGACTAATGATAGTATTCTGTTATGACTCTACCAAGTGCAAACGCAGTCTGACTCTTATCAATGAGGGTGTCCATGACTCCATATAATCTGTTAGCGAGCATTTTGGATATGATCTTATAAAGTGTGGGGCAGCAGGATATAGGTCTATATTTTTTTATTGAGGAAGGGTTTTACCTTAGGCACCAAGGTAACAGATGTGCAATTTATCGGTTGGTAGAGCTTATTAGTATCAAGAAATTCAGGATAGCTTCAGTTACCGCATCTCTAATCATGGTCCATGCTTTCTTAAAGAGTAGTGAATTAAATTCTTCTATCCTTGGGTCTTTAGTGTCATTGATCCCCTGTAGTGCTTTCCAGACTTCTTCTCTAGTGAATGGTCGGATAAGCTGCAACTGTTGTGTGTTTGATAGCATAGCTCCCCGTTTCATAACGATCCAAACTTACAGCAGGCGGTGTGGGATTTGCAGCCCCAAGAAGGTTCTTATAGAAGTTTAGGATCTCCTCCTCTATTCCCTTGTCTATTACAATATCACCTGTTGCATTAACAAGTGATTGGATCTGGTTCTAGGCTCTCATGTTCTTGATGCTGGCAAAAAATAAGCTGAATTGGAATCCCCCACTTTGAGCCATTGCACTCTAGATTTCAGTTTATATATGCTCTCATCTATTAATTCCCATTTCTCCAACAATTACCTTAGCTCTTGATCACGCCAACTATGCCTTATAAAAAGGACTAAGCGGTCGTTGCAAATGTAATTCGATTTACAGGTCTGGAATCGAATCCCACATAGAACTAAGGCTTAGCTAATATTTCTCACTATCACCAAGAATACAAGCTAGAATGATTCCTAACTTATAGATATTAAGATTCTTGTATTTAACTAACTAACTAATAGAGTAAAATAATAAAAATACTAAAAATACTACGGATTGGAGAAAAGATTAAGGAAGTATAGAGTTCTGATTTTTCAATTATCAGAATTCTTCCTACTATGTCTTCTATAATTTCGCCTAAGTATTCTCTACCAAACATGAGTGCTCTAACTACCGTAAATCTCTCGCAAATAATTACGATAATTTACTAGGCATATTCTCCCGAGTTACGCTAGCGAGCATTAACTATGGTTCACTTAGATTGCACCCAAGGTTTCGTTATTCCTAATCCTACTTTAAAACCTCGGTTATTGATTCCTCACATACGTCGAGAGTGATGTTATTTAATAACTACCTAAATATGAACTCTTTCCCGAGTAATACACACTAAATAGGCACATCTGATTGAGAGTTCTTCAATGAACCACAAGAATAATATAGTTTAACAAATAAAGAAAATACTACGACTCAATTATATAAAAACATAACAAGAATTTATCCTACAAAAGGTTTCATCAAAACCCTAGATACAAATTAGCTATTCATAATAGTATGTAAAACCACAATACTAAAAGTCATAACCAATAATGAAAAATAGGAAGAGGAAGGAAAAACTCGTAGAAGAATTCCCCACATTGCTCCTATTATGTATCTGCCTCCTTAGGTTGAATATGTGTTCAAGATATGTTCCGATCTCCTCAAAATACTATTTTTCCATGTATATATACCAAGTAGGGTCGGACCAAAATATTATACATTCTCCTACTCGAAAAATGATATTTTTTCAGGCCTGGAGCATGGCCGCGCATATCGAAAAGTTTCTGCCTCATTTGCATGTCAGGTCTGTGGTTGCAGTTTCGATCACATTTTTCACCCTGTTTTGTTCCGAATTTGTAAAACCGTTAAACATGAAAGTTGTAGATGTTTGACTTATATTTCCAACCATATATTGTGGAGCCTAAATAAAGTTCTGAGGGAAAAGTAATATGCATTTTACTAGACAGTGCATAATATGCCTATTCGATTCTTCGTTTCGTTGCTCTATCATCCGCTGATCCCCAAATACCATTCCGGCTTAACTCCTTGAGATTTTACTTAGACTTCAAAGCTCCAAATCACTTGAATACATTTCATAACATCTACATAGCTCGAAACCACTCCTACAAGGTATAAAACACATACTTAGTGCAAAACACTAGCGATTAAAGCGCAAACTCAACTAAAGTGCAGTTAATTAGAGTATAATAATCAGCTAAAATATGTAATTATAGTCTATCATCAACACCCCACATTTAAACTGTTGCTCGTCCTCGAGCAATCAAACTAGACTTTATATCACACGACCCTTTTAAACTATTATCCTAACTCATCACACCAATAATATTTAAAATAGACTAAGCATAAAGGCGTAATATCTTCACCTCAAGATTTGACTGCAAGTACCATGCATTATTCACTGCTTACTCACTTACTCTAACATAGAGGTCACTGATATTATCTTTTCTTCACGAATCAAGTGCCCTCACACAACAAACGAGAGTAGTTCCACACAATAAAATTAAGAGCACTTAGGAATTCAGGATAGAAAGAATTCACTCATTATCATAAATGACATTTATATGCCACAAAAGATGCACCATAGGCTTGCCGTAGTGTACTACTCTACTAATCGAAATCATTCAGTCTAGGATCAAGTAGGACTTTATTTGGTTGTAATGTAGGCTACGGGACGGGTAGAATACATTTAGATATAAGAGTGACTACACTTTCCTAAGCACTTTAATACATATACTTTAATATTCAAACCCCATACTTATGTCAAACCAAACTCCACCTTCACATCAATGTATATTACCTCATACTTCTTTAACCAGAATTGCATCAAGAGTCATCACTTTCAAGGAGTTTTTTTCACAACAATACAACTAATTTTTCTTTTTTTTTATTCATGTGGCTCTTAATTTTCCAAAATAGTGTACATTTCTCCTTATTTTATTAGTTCCACTCAAAAGCCAAATAAACTACCCCACACTTTAATTTTTACACCGTTGATAACAATTCGAGTGCTCATGAGATGTTAGAAGGTTCAAATATATGGTTAATTCAAACAAACATGTAAGGCTTGTAATGTGGTTTTCAAAGAAATAGGATTACAGGCTCAAAGGGGTTAAGTACAATACGTAACAATTAGGCAGTTAAACTATGTATATGGCTCAACAAAGAAATGCATATATCACTTCCAAGATTGAACAAAACTACTATTTCGCTTTGCAAACACACTAGGCAAGTTCTAGGCGTCAAATGCAATGCACAGAATAACACACAAACCTCACACACGCATGGAACTTAACTCACTTAGGATTGGATTCATTAAGACACTCTAGTCAAAGCAGTTAAGCAAAGTTAAAACATACAATTTAAGGTACTTATACAAGAACCAAAAATTGAGCCTAAGCGTCACAACCAAAGTACTCACTATTCTCAAGGTATAACAAAGTCAAAAAATATTGCTTCAACTCAAAACACAACATAATGGCTCCTATTCCCCAAAAAACTAACTACACCCGGTTCAAACAAAATCCTTGGAAAAGAATTGCGCCACAAAGAAAAACCAAGGGGTAATTGCTACACTTCCTAACAAAAGAAAACTATTTTTCTCTTTTTTTTAGACTTAAATCCCTAAAGAAAATTGTCTAATAGATCCGTCACTGGAAAAAGTCCAATATTTAAAAAAGATATTATTTAATTAAACTAACACAACTAAAGTAGCATGAAAAGTCACCGAGACAATCCCCTCACCCCACACTTAGAATTGTGCATTGTCTCTAATGCACATCATGCCTATAAAAGGGTAAAAGAAACTCCCTGGTAGGCCAAAGGCCTAAGCACTAGCATCTCATGGGTACTTAGACTTCTCCCAAGCTTGGTCCTCTGTGCGAGTACCTCACACTTAGTTCTAACCATCTGGTTTGTTGTTGCATCATTCCAATAGCTTTGCTTTCCATACTTCTAGAATATCAAAAAGTGACAATGTCAAAAATAATACAATTAAAAAAATTAAAAAAAAATAAAAGAAAGCAATAAAGTTGTGTTGCCTCCCAACAAGTGTTTGATTTAACGTCGCGGTACGACGCGAATCACTTTTTGCCTCCACCTCGAGCTTATGAATTGAACCCCCAATTTGGCTTCAAGTTTTCGGTTATACTCCAGGGGTGATGGAACAAATCTAATTGGCCCAAACAACCAATGTACTATTATACACTTTTTGGCTTTTAGATGAGGTATGTAGCCCTGTCTTTTAGGCAAGAAAAATTCCAAAATATAGGCACCTTGTTCCTTATTTCTTGACTTCTCAATCGACTGGGATGACTCTATTTCTATATCGGCATCCAAGCACAATGTAGAAAAATATTTAGAGCGAGGACCAATGCGCTCACACACATGAACTTCAGGACTTTCAGCATTCTCAACATCAATGATACTAGAGTCAACAAAATTTATATCCTCAATGTCCTTGATTAACTCGAGTCTCACTTCTACAACATCGACATCCTCAAATTGTAGTTAGCTAGGTTGTTGATTTTCTACTCTGACCTCCTCAATTAACACCTCATATTCACGCTCTTCTCGCCTCATATCCCTAAAATTGGCTTGTTGTGCATTAAAAGCTTCAACCACTTGACTTACTTGAGCTTTCAATTTGCGAATAGTTACATCTTGCATTTCTATCTGTAAATGTTTCTCATTATTTTGTTCCAGAAGGCAGTTTAACATACCATTAATCTCCTTCAAGTCTGCATCCCCAGGTTTTTTGTTCCTGTTAACTTTACAAGAAAAGGTAGAACCATCATAATAAGGGGTTGGGGAAGATAAGAAATATAAGCACAACCATGAAAGTGACCATTTTTACCACTACACACATCTCACACATTCCATAAATAAGATTGAGTTAGTACACATAAGTTGCTCTCGAAAATATTTTGATAATTTTGATACAGGTGGTTTCCCTCACAATATATCTGAGGATGAATAGAAAAATTATCTACACCTAAATGTTTATAATTTCAGGATGTCATGTTTCTCAAATCAACACTTATAATAAAAAAATAAAAAATAAAACAAAATAAAAGTTCAAACTTGAAACCTAGCAATATATACAGTTACAACTACACCGTTAGTTCCCCTACAACGGTACTGAAATTTGATCACACCCAACTATACCTTATAAAAAGGACTAGCGGTCGTTGTAAATATAATTCGGTTTACATGTCTGGTGTCGAATCCCACAGAGAACAAAGGCTTAGCTGCAACTGTTCACTATCACCAAGAATACAAGCTTGAACGATTCCTAACTTATAGATATTAAGATTCTTGTGTTTAATTAACTAACTAACAAATTAAGATTATAAATTAACACTAAAGATACTACAGATTAGAGAAAAAATTAAGTATATAGTTATGATTTTCTCAATTTTTCAGAATTCTTCCCGCTATGCCTTCTTAATTTCGCTTACGTATTTTTTACCGATCATGAGCGCTCTAACAACTGTAAATCTTTCCCGAGTAATTACCATAATTTATTATACATACTCTCCAGTTACGCTAGCTGGAATTAACTATGGCTCACTTAAACTGCACCCAAGGTTTCGTTATCCCTAATCCTATCTTTAAACCCTCGATTATTGATTCCGCACATAAGTCGGGAGTGATGTTGTTCAATAACTATCTAAATATGCACTCTCTCCAGAGTAATACATACTAAATAGGCACAGTTGATTGAGAGTTCTTCAATCAATTACAAGAATAATGTAGTTGAACACATAGAGAAAATACTACGATTCAATTATATAAAAACATAACAAGAATTTATCCTGCAAAAGGTTCCATCAAAACCTTAGATAACAATTAGCTATTCATAATAGTATGTACAACTACAATACTAAAAGTCATAACCAACAATGAAAAATAGGAAGAGGAAGGAAAAACTCGTAGAAGAATTTTTCACCTTGCTCCTATTGTGTATCTGCCTCCTTAGGTCGAATCTGTATAAAAAAATATGTCCCAATCTCCTCAAAATACCATTTCTCTATGCATATATACCAAGAAGGGTCGGGCCCAAACATTATACCTTCTCCTACACAAAAATAATAGTTTTTCAGGTCTGGATTAGCACGGCCGCGCTACGACACGCTCGTGCCCGCGTATATCGAAAAGTTTCTGCCCCATTTGCGTGTCAGGTCTGCGGTTGCAGTTTTGATCACGTTTTTCACCACGTTCCTTTTCGAATTTGGAAAAACGTAAAATATGAAAGTTGTAGATATTTGACTTAGTTTCCAACTATATATTGTGGAGCCTAAATGAAGTTCTAAGCAGAAAGTTATGTGTATTTTACTAGATACTGCACAATATGCCTACTCGATTCTTTGCTTCGTTGCTCTATCATCCGTTGATCCCCGAAACCATTTCGGATTAATTCCTTGGGATTTTACTCAAATTTTAAAGCTCTAAATCACTTGAATTTATTCCATAATGTCTACATAGCTTGGAACCACTCCTACAAGGCATAAAACATACACTTAGTGCAAAACACTAGCGATTAAATCGGCAAAATCAACTAAAGTGCAGTAAATTTAAAGTGTAATAATCGATTAAAATACGTCATTATAGTCTATCATCGGCTCTTTTTCTACTTCAAAGTTATGGTGATCCTGATTATATGTTCTCATCTGCCACTGCAATAGCTGAAGGTCATTCCTGATGCTTTTTATTTTGTCATTTATCCCAGAAATATCCATATTCTTTCTGGTACATTGCATTTGTAGTGTCCTTCAAGTTGTCTTCTATTGCTTTCCCAAAGCTAGGATGACCGGCCAAACAATTCAAGAATTTAAATGGTCTAGGTGCTTTCTTCTGTTGCCAACTCAATTCAATGCTTAGTGGTGAGTGACAAAAATAGTACCCCTAATGTTTATGTGTTAGCTAATTATCTGGCATAAATAAGTTTTGTTTATAAAATATATAAAATTCATCTCAAAAGGCTCCCAGTTTCATTATTTGTGTTTTTAATCAAGGGATTTAGTTAAACTATTTTCCTTCTTTTTTCCTCTCTTCTTCTCTTTCCTTATTTTTCTCCAATCATCGGCGGTGCTCGTCAATGGGTACGCCCTTTGCTTTAAATTTCTCCATTCTTATAGCCTTCGTTCTACCAACATCATTACATGTTTGATTGCAAAATTGAAAAGTAAAGCCAATGTAGTTGCAAATAAGCTTCTATATTCATCCATGCTGATTTGAAACAAATTAAGAAGTAGCAGTTGTCAACAAGCACTAACAAAGTCTACCCAGAAAAGATACAAAAAAGAAATAAAAAGTAGCTGTTAAAATCAAAAGACAAAGGGAAAATTTTATGTTAAAAATTTTGACAGAAGAGAATTATTTATGATGTGGAGTAGCATGAACAACAAAGGAAAAGATTCAGTGATGTGACCTACTTAACGAGCAAACTGGAATCAAAGAAGGGATCCTTTTCTCTGGTGCGAGTGTCTTTTATACAGTAAGTCTTTTGTATATTTTGTATCTGATTTATCAATAGTAAAAATAAATTTTATATAACTAATTATATATTATTCAGTTTATCTACAATTCTCACACTGTTATGAAATAGAAGATTCTTACACTTCTATTTAAGGTGAATGTCTTTAATGTATCTAATTAGAGAGATTTTAGAGTTCTATTAGTGGTAGCTAAATCTTCCTCTCCCCTATAAATAGAGGTGCCCCCTACCATTGTAAATCATCCCTTGAGACCCCTCTCAACTCAATAAGAAGAACTCTCTCTACTCTTCTCTCTATTGCTATTGTTCTTGTTCTATTGTTCTTGTCTTTTGCTTTAGTTTATAACACGTTATCAGCACGAGACTCTACCGTCTCAAGTATCATTCTCGAAAATCCAAGGTATTTCCCTCTTCCTAATTTAATTTTCGATTGTCTTAACTTTTACTTGTGTAGGGTTTTTCTTCAAAGAAAGAATGAAGAAAGAAAAGAAAAAAAAAAGGAGGAGGCAGAAAGAAACGAAAAGTTGAAAAGAAAAAGGAAAGAAAGAAAGGAAAGAAAGAAAGGAAAGGAAGAAAGGAAGAAAATATTGAAAATATATTTGGTATACCTTAAAGGTAAGTAATTTACTTTTTCTTTTCAAATTCTTGGAATTCTATAAATTTTATATACAAAGTTTGATTATAACTCTAATGGAGTTTGTGAGAAATTATAACCACACGAAGTGGTAAAATCTCTATGTCCTGCCATGATTAAATTCATGTATGATTGTGGACGTGACAAAGAATTCCGTCCAATTGAATTTGCTCCATTCCCTTTAGAGAATGTGGTAGCAGCTTGTGTAAAGCACATGATTTTGATCCATTCCCTGAAGTGAATGTGATAATTGTAATAGAGCCCGTAAGTATGAACACGCTCTTGATGTAATTGTGTCATATGAAAAGAAAGATCGTTGCCCTCGAAATTTCGGGCAAGAACTATGGTGTTGGATGATGAAATCCACTTTGATGCTATGGGTCTCGAAGACGCCATTAAAAACAGAAATAGTGCATCCACCCAAAACTATACTAAGGCCTTGATTCTCTTGCGCCATCACCTTGATGAAGGTTTGAACCTATGCTAAGGCCTTGATTTTCTTGC
Organism: Nicotiana benthamiana; assembly: GCA_034376525.1. Classification (NCBI taxonomy): domain Eukaryota; kingdom Viridiplantae; phylum Streptophyta; class Magnoliopsida; order Solanales; family Solanaceae; genus Nicotiana; species Nicotiana benthamiana. The sequence goes on from CM067330.1 coordinate 69,573,512, forward strand.
GCCGTTACCTTAAGGAAGGTTTGAAACTGTATGAAGGCCTTGATTTTCTTGCGCCATCACCTTGATGAAAGTTTGAAGATTGAATATCTCAACATCAAGGATTCACCCATCTTGTGGAAAGGCTTAAAGAAGATGACAACCTGAAGTTGGTCACTCTGCCACAAGCACGATACGATAAGAATCCAAAAGCAAATAGTTTATAAACTATATATTATCGTTGCGGTGAAAACGGGCACTGGTCTAAGTCTTGCCGTATACCAAGACACTTGGTTGACCTTTATCAAGCATCTCGAAAGAGAAAAGGCCCTGAAACAAATTTTGTCTATGACGACAATGAGGATATCACCCACCTGGATGTGGCAGACTTCTTTGAGCAACCCGATGGAAAGATAGACCACCTAATCGGTGACGGAACCGTGATGAAAGAAGATGGAGCTGTTTGATTCTACTTGTATTAGTCAATGAATAAATTAATAGCCATTAGCATTAGCTCGTATTAGTTAGTTCATGATGTGATGTTTGTAGTAGTTCATTAGAATGTTTTCAATATGCTCAAATATCAATAAAACCTTTATTTTCCAGTAGAGGTAATCGACTAGCCTGAAAAACTAGTCGGTTATCTCACGTTTCGCATAAAACTGCAAAACAATCGATTGTCAATGATCAACAATCGATTGTCTTTAAAAATAGTGGCCTGGAATTCTTCAAAGATGATCAACAATCGATTGTCGTCGACTAACAATCGATTATCTTGAAACAGTGAGGTCCGGAAATTTTCAAAAATAGCCAACAATCGATTGTCTTTGTCTAACAATCGATTGTCTTGAAACAGTGAGGTCTGGAATTTTTCAAAAATCATTCACAATCGATTGTCTATGTCTAACAATCGATTGTCGTTAGGCAGTGTGATCTGAAGTTTTTCAAAAATAACAAATAATCGATTGTTTGTGTTTAACAATCGATTGTCTATGTTCAAACAATCGATTGTGTGTGTTTAATAATCGATTGTCTTATGAAAAACGCTGAAAATTTTCAAACTGCAAAGGAATTGATTATGGATAACATATCTGATTTTGTTAGCCAACTGTTAGTAGCAGATTTTGAAAATATTATGTGACACAAAAGAATTGAACTTATTTATTCTTATGTTCGTGTATTTCTTTTGTATGTTAAACTATGGGATAGCAAATATGGATATCTCACAAAGCGAACTTGGACCAACGTCCAATTGTAAAAGTATTTGCCTAGTTGATTCATGTACTACACATACAATACTCAAAGAAAAGAAGAGTAATTGTGTAAGGCAAACATTACTACAATCTATGGAAGTAGTAAATTGATTGAAGGCTCCGGAAGAGCAATTGTAACTCTGCCCAAAGGCATGACGTTAATCATAGAGAATGCAATGTTCTCCTCCAAGTCTAAAAGGAACTTGTTGAGTTTTAAAGATATCATTCAAAATGGATATCATATTGAGACAATAGATGAGAATAATCTTGAATTCTTCATGAAAACGAGGCTGCCCATTTCGGTTTGGGTTCACGCCATTTTGAATGCAACAATGCTAGTTTGTCGGCTGCCCGCTTCGACTTGGGTTCACGCCATTTTGCATGCAACAATACTAGTTTGTCGGCTGCCCACTTCGGTTTGGGGTCACGCCATTTTGCATGAAGCAATGCTAGTTCATCGGCTGCCCACTTCGGTTTGGGGTCACGCCATGTTGCATGCAGCAATGCTAGTTCGTCTCTGACTGACGAATTGACACAAATATTCCCCATTGCAATTGGTTTTGGGTCATGAACCCAATATATCCCATTTAAGAAGCTTTGTATGCGCAGTATATGTGCCTGTAGCACCGCCATCCCGCACCAAAATGGGTTTGTAAAGGAGGTTAGGAATATATGTTGAGTTTGACGCGTCCTCCATTATTCGCTACCTCAAAACATTGACAGGAGATTTGTTCACTGCACTATTTGCAGACTGTCAATTTGATGAGACACTTTTCCCAAAATTAGGGGGAGAAGTTGGTGAAACCAAACGGGAAATTTTGTGGAAAAATGCATCATTATCTCATCCTGATCCACATACCTCTATTTGAAAGAAAGAGGTACAAAAGATTATCCATTTGCAAAGAATAGCAAATCAAATGCCTGACGCATTTACGGACTTGAAGAGGATAACGAAATCACACATTCACGCGGAAAATGTTCCGATCCGTATTGAAGTCCCTATTGGACAAATATCTAGTGTCATATCCAATGAGTCAAATGCACGCCAGAAGCATGGAAGACCATTAGGTTCCAAAGATCGAAATCCTAGAAAGAGGAAAAAGAACGATCTAAATGACACTATGAAAGAATCACATGAGGACGCTCATGATTTGATTAATTCCGAGATTCACGAAGAATCTATTGAGCCTGAGACTCTTGAAAATACGGAATGCAAGAATGTGAGGATCTCGAACCTCAGTCTGTGGTAGTACAAAATTAATTGAGAGCTCTCGAAGAGCCAATTATTACTATGTTGGAGAAACACAATTGAGTATTGTGCTGTAGTAAGTCTCAAAGAAACTTATCCAGTTTCCAAAAGTACACGCAAAGGCGATTGTTGATATTGAGACTATAAATAAAGGAAGGCTTTGATTCTCCTATTACTACAACTTGTAGCGGGGTAATTTGTATATGAAAAGCTACCCGCTTTGTTCTCCAGTTTGTACTACACAAAAGAAAGAATGCCACAATAAAGTGGATATCTATTGGTATAAAACCCATGTCATAATAAACCCGAAGTTTATTGATAAGTGCACATGTCATGGTGTAAATTTGAAGTTTACCAATATTGATAATTTAGTCAGTTGACATTCGTGTTAGCCATCTCATTTAAAGTATGATGTGCAAATTCACATAGGTGAATATCAAAGAACTAGAAGTTCTTGTTCTCAGTAATGAACTGACCAACTAAAGAGTTCGGGTTGAAGCCCCTTGATTCTGGAAATATCAAAGGTGAATATGGGCCCATTCACCTGCCATGTATACCACATATGATGCATCTATGATATGGTTACATGCGCCATTGTTATTAACCCGCAGCCTGGCAGTGCTTGCGAGGTAAATCGCTCAGTAATCTAACTTCGAGCATAGTTTCCAGATTCTCTACTCAAGACAGTTCATCTTGATAAGTTGGTTTATATCAAAGTTGGTTTAGCAAGATAATTATTGAGTGCTTCCACTTAATAGCTAAACTGTTCCTTATGAGAACGAAGTTGTATATATCAGTTTGATATAAGTTGTATACGAGAGTATATTCTCCCCTCAAAAGTGGTTCAGGGTCAGGAACCAAATAATTTCATCTTATTATTAAGGTGCTGTGTATATTGACATAATGCACAAAGATGATTTCCCAAAGTTGAGGAAACATGTTAGCTTTACTAACATGAGGGGGAGACATGATAAACATTTGAGAAAATGTTACATGGGATGAATTCTCATTTGTATATGTATATCCCCGAATATCATGATATGAACCTGTAGTTCATAAAAGGGAAATGCAATTGCAACATATTGCAAAGCATGCTATACGCATTTGCTGACTCAAAGAAAGCAACTAAATGGAAGAGATACAATTCAAGAAGAATTGATTCCATATGAAAGACATGTAGCTTTGAACCTATAGTTCAAATGCTTGAAAGTATAAAGGCAAAGGTATGTATAGTCAATTTTCGATATCTTATTTGTTTAGCATGACATGAAACTTTGATATGCAGCTAAAGTTTATTATGTGACTTATATGACTTAACTTGAAAGATTTAAGTTGCTTGAAGCATATGCAATCCTTGGTCCTGAAGTACCACATCCTAAGTACAATTTGTGTACATATGAATCTTGCCATAACTATAAGCATGATGGCATTGAGAATGCATCTATAGAGATATTGAAGAGCTATTCCACGACATTATATGAAGATGTTCATATCTATCAAGAGTGATGATTTCAAGGTGCGGAATATTTATTCAAGTCAACATGGTTGATTTATTCATCAAGCATCTACCAAAGATCGTTTTGAAGATGATGCACAAGGTTGGAATGCAAATGCTCAAGGATATGAATTGATGTACTCATTAGGGGGAGTCAATGCGCGTTGCACTCTTTTTCCCTTACAAGGTTTTGTCCCACTGGGTTTTCCTTGCAAGGTTTTTAACGAGGCAACCAATAGGCGCATATTCAAACATGTGTACTCTTTTTCCTTACTTTAATTTTTCCCATTGGGTTTTGGTTTTAAGGTTTTATGAGGCACATCATTGAATAGACATTCAAGGGGGAGTGTTATGAAATAGAAGATTCTTACACTTCTATTTAAGGTGAATTTCTTTAATGTATCTAATTAGAGAGATTTTAGAGTTCTATTAGTGGTAGCTAAATCTTCCTCTCCCCTATAAATAGAGGTGCCCCCTACCATTGTAAATCATCCCTTGAGACCCCTCTCAACTCAATAAGAAGAACTCTCTCTACTCTTCTCTCTATTGCTATTGTTCTTGTTCTATTGTTCTTGTCTTTTGCTTTAGTTTATAACACACACATTATTTTTACCCAGTTAAATACAACTACAATAACAACAACAACAACAACTACCCAGTATAGTCCCACAAAATGGGGTTTGGGCAGGGTAATATGTAGACGGGCCTTACCCCTACCCGAGAGTATTAAATATAAATTTTATACAATATACGTCTTTTGTATATTTTGTATCTGATTATACATAGTAAAAATAAATTTTATATAACTAATTATATATTATACAATTTGTCTACATTAATACTACTAAGTTATATACAACTACAATATCATACAACTTAAATATAAAATTAGTACAATGTATATATATATATATATATATATATATATATATATATATATATATATATATATATAGGAATACAATTTTATTACAATTTCGTAAATATAATGTATATATATGTCTTCTTCTTCTACTTCTTCGAGTTTCAATCTGAAATTCAACCAAAATCAAGTCTAATCTTCACCAAAACAATCTCAAAATTGAAATATAAACTCCAAACCATATTCCCAATTGTTTGCAACAACACTCGATCCAAACAAATAATGATTTTTCAAAAACCAAATTCGAATTCAAAGCTTCAAAGTTTTTTAATGGTTGTCAATTGTGGAATGCCGCTCTCTTTTCCTTTGCTTTATATTACTGAAATTAAGGACTGAGAGACAGAGAGATGTAGGGAGAATTTTAAATTCTTTGCAACAACACCTAATTCAAACAAATAATATTTTTTTGGGTGAATTCTCTAAGAAAACACCCAAACAAATGTAGGAATATCGGCTCTTTTACCTTTTTAGGGTTGTTCTTTGAAACTGTTTTCTACATCATTGAAAATCAAGCTAAGCACAAATATTAATGGAGGTGATTTTTTGAAGAAGAGAGTAAAAATTTAGAATGCTTATTGAAAAAGAGAGGAAATAGACGTTAATGGAGGGATTCTGAATTTTGTGAAGAAAAAATCATGGATGAGTGCAAGATACGTGGGGGAGGGGGGAGGGGGTGTGGAGAGAGAAATGTGGGGTACTAGAGATATGTTAGAGTGATTTTAGGACACTATTTATTATCATTAATTACCTTAAAATATACATAGACGGTAATTGGGTATATAATATGTAATTATAGTAAAACTTGAGTAGAAAAGATAATATAGTTTCATATAATGTATAAGAATGTAAAAATCTCTTTAAAATACATTCACAATTTATAATGTATCTAAAGATAATACCCAAACTTCAGGACTAAGTATCATGAATATCAATGACATATGATTCGAACTTCTACACATAATTTTCGAATTTTAGGACATGATGTCTTGAAATTTGAACTTTGAGGTTTAAACTCTAGAATGACGTGTCTTTAAACTTGAGCAAAATTAACTAATTTTTAAATACATCTGTAAACTGTGAATATATTTTAAACAACGTACTTAAAAGTCGCTATCTACTGTCATTTACACGATTTAAACATCCAATATGGGCAACCCACTTTGTACTATCTTTACCGTTAAACCATTAGAAGACTTTATGTTATTGTGCCCACCAGATAGTGGAATCAATAATTCTGAGATTGTTGCATCATTCTCAATTGAAACTTCTCCAACATAATAACTGGATAAACTTTCACTCTACCTTTCCTACTCCCATTTTCCACCTATGTTGCTCGGATCTTCGAAAAATGTCACCGTATCCGTGTCAAATTTTAAATTTTCATAATATTTGGAGCATCCTACACAGGTGCAATGTATTATTTGCCCAAGCAACACAGTTTGCCACGAAATCCCATAGGCAAAATCTGTTGTTTACGTATAATAATGGTGGTAAACGAGACGTAACTGAAACCAAGTAGAACCAAGAATATAAAAAAGAAGAGAATAAGAAGGTACAATAGATTGAGAAACCTCACGCCAAAAGCAAAATATATCCCAGTTACATGTGGAGCAGCAGATCTTTGATGATGGATAAAGTAAAAACAGCCCATTTTATATAACTCAAAAAAAGAAATGTCTAAAATATAGCCAAGGTCCCAACTCAACCTATATTACAATTCTTGAATGTGATTACTCAAAAATCTAGAAAAAAAATGAGACTTGCATATATCAAAACTTTTAACAAGGATTCCAACAAGGTTTCCTTTGTATGCGCCTCAAAAGGCAAATATTTGACTTCCGCAATGGCATACATGGGGTTATCAGATTATAATGTACACTGGCTATATTTGAAGGAAGGAAAGGAGGACTTGAGGAGTGAAGCAACTTGAAATCCGACTAGCACATGCTACATCTCCCAGAACAATACAAAAAATGAGCTGAAGCTTCCACGTACTGATTAACAATGTAAGCTCTCGCAAATCATCCTCTTATAGGGCCATTCGACCTCACAAATCACGAGGAAAATTGTTGACTTGGCCTTCCTCTAATACGTCTTTATTATTCACCTTATACGCTATCCGTATGCGCATGACAAGGGATTTCTGGGGAAAGAGGAAAAAATTAGAAAAGCCAAAACTGCAGTAGAGGTTGACAATGTTCACTGGCTATGAATAGTGAGGTCGGCTTTAAACCTGCACTTGAGATATGTATTACAGTGCTCCAAAAAGTCGTGGATGACGGAGAGCATGTGGAAAAAGTGCTTATTTTACAGTCAGGTTTGGAAAAGAATGATCATGCAAATTGCTATAAGGTGATCACTGATCAGTCACCAAATGTATGAAAGATATCCACTAAAACGAATCAGAGATCACATACCTTGCCATGTTGGCTGTTTGTGAGTTTCAACTTTTGCGCGATTGATCCATTACCATTTGCAGGTAGCGTATTACCACTTGCTGGATCCAAGTGCAGTTGAAGAAACTGCACCAAAATAACGAAACAAGTATAGTATTGAGATGATGAACATGGTACATGACTTAAAATTAGATCGAGTAAAGTTATCCAAGTAAATAATTATATGCGACAGTTGCAATACATGAAGCAATAGGTAAGCAAAAATGAGACTTACTCTATGAATAACAGATTTATAGCTTGTTTAGCCAACCTTCTAAAGTCCACATATTTTGAAAAGTGCTTTCCAAAATAGTATTTTTCAGTGATAAGTGGTTTGTGTTTAGCTAATTAATTTGAAAAATACTTTTGAGCAACAATTAGTGTTTGGTCAAGCTTTTAAAAAGTGCTTTTAAATGTATATTTCTCAAAAGTGCTTTTCAAAAACATGCATTTGGGAAGAAGCTACTTTTTTCTGCTTCTATTCAAAAGCACTTTTTCTTCTAAAAACTTAGCCAAACACCTTAACTTTGGAAAAAAGGCACTTTGGCCAAACAGGCTATTAAAATGATTTTTGCCAAACAAATGATTTAGAATTGAAAAGAATGGACCTTGGGCCTAACTCAACCCCAAAAGCTAGCTTATGAGGTGAGGATTGTCCAAGCCATATAAGGAGACCAAGGACCTCAAATCCCTCCGATGTGGGACAACCCAACACCCCCCATCACACCCAGATCTCTGAAGCGTGGACAACATAAATGGGGGCCCAACATCGGCAACAATAATTGGGATGGGCCTGGCTCTGATACCATGATAAGAATGGACCTTGGGTCTAACTCAACCCACCATGATAAGAATGGACCTTGGGTCTAACTCAACCCACCATGATAAGAATGGACCTTGGGCCTAACTCAACCCCAAAAGCTAGCTAGCTTTTGGGGTTGAGTTAGGCCTTATTGTTACCGATGTTGGGCCCCCATTTATATTGTCCACGCTCCAGAGATCTGGGCGTGAGAGGGGGTTGAGTTAGGCCCAAGATCCATTCTTATCATGGTATCAGAGCCAGGCCCATCCCAATTATTGTTACCGATGTTGGGCCCCCATTTATGTTGTCCACGCTCCAAAGATCTGGCCGTGAGGGGGGTGTTGAGTTGTCCCACATCAGAGGGATTTGAGGTCATTAGTCTCCTTATATGACTTGGGAAATCCTCACCTCATAAGTTGAGTTGTCCCACATCGGAGGGATTTGAGGTCTTTGGTCTCCTTATATGGCTTGGGCAACCCTCACCTCATAAGCTAGCTTTTGGGGTTGAGTTAGGCCCAAGGTCCATTCTTTTCATGGTATCAGAGCCAGACCCATCCCAAATATTGTTACTGATGTTGGGCCCCCATTTATGTTGTCCACGCTCCAGAGATCTGGGCGTGAGGGGGGGTGTTGACTTGTCCCACATCGGAGGGATTTGAGGTCTTTGGTCTCCTTATATGGCTTGGGCAACCCTCACCTCATAAGCTAGCTTCTGGGGTTGAGTTAGGCCCAAGGTCCATTCTTATCATGGTATCAAAGCCAGGCCCATCCCAATTATTGTTACCGATGTTGGGCCCCCATTTATGTTGTCCACGCTCCAGAGATCTGGGTGTGATGGGGGGTGTTGAGTTGTCCCGCATCGGAGGGATTTGAGGTCCTTGGTCTCCTTATATGGCTTGGACAATCCTCACCTCATAAGCTAGCTTTTGGGGTTGAGTTAGGCCCAAGGTCCATTCTTATCATGGTATCAGAGCTAGCTTATGAGGTTATACCATTGTTGAGTTTGTCCCACATCGGAGGGATTTGAGGTCCTTGGTCTCCTTATATGGCTGGGGCAATCCTCACCTTATAAGCTAGCTTTTGGGGTTGAGTTAGGCCCAAGGTCCATTCTTATCATGGTATCAGAGCCAGGCCCATCCAAATTATTGTTACCGATGTTGGGCCCCCATTTATATTGTCCACGCTCCAGAGATCTGGGCGTGAGAGGGGGTGTTGAGTTTGTCCCACATCGGAGGGATTTGAGGTCCTTGGTCTCCTTATATGGCTTGGCCAATCCTCACCTCATAAGCTAGCTTTTGGGGTTGAGTTAGGCCCACCTCATAAGCTAGCTTTTGGGGTTGAGTTAGGCCCAAAGTTCATTCTTATCAAGAATCATCACAAAAGGTGCAAGCTCAGTAAGGGAAATTAATGGGCTAATATCATAAAACAATCTTTCTATGCCAACTCCCCTTCCCAAGTGAAAGAAAGAAATTTTTTAAAAAAATACAATTACCTTTGGCACTGCTGCTTGGAAAATAAAGTTTGTGAGAACTTCTTGTGACTTGTTTGTAAAACTAGCTTCAATAAGTGTTGTCTGAGGGTTTCCAGGCTGCTTTGAGAAGTTGAACGTTAATTTTAATGAGCTGCTATCAAATGCAACTATTGATGGATATGCTGGAACATTGCCTTCTGTAACTGAGAAAAGTATAAACGTGTCAACTTTGAAGAATCATTAGACTTTACCCAAGTTTAAAGCATACAATATAGATCATACCAGGAATTGACCGACTGGAAGGGAACCCATTCAATAAATCCAACATAGGAGAACTTCCAGCTGCAGACGAGACTTGCACTGAAGGAGCCGAAGGTGAAGACAGTCTATCTAATAGGTCCACCGGACTTCTAATGTCAACATTGGAAGGCAACACCTGAGTTGCGGATGGGCTGCTATTAGCAGGTGGTGTTCCAATTGACAGAAGATCCAGTAAAACATCGGTACCACTCTTTTGAGCCTGATTTGTACCTGAAATTCAAAGAGCAGAATGAGATTAACTTCAAACTTGTGCAAATCCATTCAACTTTCCGTTCTCCCTGTTTCGTTCTTTTTTCACTGGTGATGTTCTTGGGCAAAACAAGTTGGTGGGGTTGCCTAAATCTAGTTTTACGGTAGAATAAACATCTTAAAGTGGAATTTCAATACTACCCTAACTTTTGATCAAAGATATCTTGCAGGAAGCAGAGTTTTAGAGACAGTATCTGAAACACAAAGCATCCTAAATCTGGAATCTGAACTAAGGAATTCAACTTAATGTGCTCCTGTTCCACAATTTACTAGCGAAAACTTTTTCTCACACACAAATCGACATACTAAACATTAACATACAGTGATCCAAATTATTGTGCCTCTGTTCTACAATTTACTAGCAAAGCTTTTCCACGACACAATTTGACTTGATAAACAGTAATTCCAAGTGCTTGTTACTGTTATATGTTCATTAAACATGTACATCTATGCCCTTAAGATATTACATGAAAATCACTAGTACATGAGGAAGGACCAAAACTCTTTTTTCTAGTTCCCACGAGCCCAAGCAATCAATTTATACGAAACATTAAGGGGTTGCTTGGTTGGAAGGTTATAAAAAATAATACCAACATTAAATCCTCCATAAGATAATATTACGTTTGGTTAAAAGGATAAGAACAATCTCCACATAACTTAAGCAGCGCTTGGTTGGTTGTATAAGGAAAAATAATTCCCGCATAATAGTGCAGTTTTTGGTTGAGTGTGTTATTTTGTATTAAATAATATTGCATTAAGTTATGCGGGAGCGAATATATGTATAAATTTAATTGGAATAAGAATGTTTATTAGCAATACGGGGATTAAATTCATTAAAGACAAAAATGTCCTTAAAGTAAGTAATCCTTGCATAAAAATCCCTTCATTATTAATCACCAAATAACAAACCCCATAATATTAATCACCGCATACTAATCCCTTCATTATAGCCCCCAGGGGTTAAATCAATTGGCAAAGATTGAGGGACTTGTGTCTTTGATCGCAGGTTTGAGCCCTGCGCCAAGTAGGGGTAGGAGGTTTGTGCATGAGTAAAATCCGAATATTTTGGATTGGCTTGGATTTCAGGAATACAATTGGAATTCGGATTTAATTTTTGAAAATTTTGGATTTGGGACTTTGGATTGGAAAATCCGAAAATTTAGCCCCTACCCAATGCTAAGTCCAATATCCCACTAATTCTGAAGCCCTAATGCTTCGATTGTCAGGTATTTCCTCGATAATGGTATTATTGCTTGCATAAATTTTTCATTTGTATGATTGTGGTGGAAATGAGGAATTATTAAGGCAATTTAACATGAATACTCTATTTGGATGTTCATTTTTATAGGAAGAAGATCAATTTATAGGCTCAAAACTGAAAATCTTAAATGACTAAACCGATTAATCAGAATCGAACATAAAAAGGTCGATCCAATCCAAACTTATTTGGATAGAACTTGGACTGCAATTTCTTGAACCAGAAAACTGTAAATCCAAACCTACATTTTCATATCCAATCTGAATGGCTAGAAAGCCTACCTAGCTCCAAGTGAACTAACTAAGGTATTTCAGCGGAGAAAGATAGAGGTGCATGCCCATCATCCCCGAGTTTCGAAGGCTGCGGATTCTCGGTCATTAAAAAAAGATACTAATAATTCCTTACACATAAACAATGCCTGCACTATATTCCCCACATAACTAACATGTAAACCCAACAACCCTGAGTAATTTCTCGGTCATTAAAAAAACGATAATAATAATTCGTTCATTGTTCATGCATAAACAATGGCTGCACTATAATCCTGGATAACTAACATGTGAACCCAACAACCCTAAGTAAATGCTGAATCTATTACGAAACTATGCAGTTTCCAACTCTAACTTGCCTACTTAATGAGGCACAAATTATTTGCAAAATAAGCCAAGGAGAGATAGCATTTGTATGTTAAACCACTACTAAGCTAGCCCAAGTGGACCAAAAAGCCAGCAGTTGGCAGCCGCTTACCGGAGCACAAAAAAGTAAATGAAAAAGGGAAAGTAAAAGAGATAAGTTCATGCTAATTGCAAATTTCACACATAAAGCTAGCGGGCTTGACTTGCTAGAGCTTGGGTCAACTAAATGGCCAAAGGATGTACATTTAAATACTATACAGGGGAAAGATGAGAATATGAGGAAAATCAGAATAACAAATCAGGCAAACATATTCATGCAACGGAACATAGCAACACTAACCTGATTGCGAAGACACTGGTGCCAGATCAACACCAAGAAGATCCTGAAGAAAGTCTCCACCAGAAGAATTAGGTGCAGGGACATCATCTGAACTAAGATCAAGTAAGTCAACAAGAGGGGCAGCACTAGGCTTGGCAACTCCATTTGGAAGATTAACTGATACTCCTTGAGATGTTGATCCAGCTGCTGGCAAAGAGCCAGCCTTCCTTCCACTGTAGGTTGCTTCATCAAGAACTGGCATTCTTTCGACAAGTGAAGGCCTGAAAACATACATCCATTGTCCAGAAACTCCTATGAGTGAGCTATAACAAAAGTAGAGGCATCGAACAACCTTTTAAATGAGATCAAACAAACCTGATATTCTGATGCCTCTCAATTACTGAGTTAAATTCAATAGCTCTCTGCTGCAGTTCAAGCACAAAGCTGCCTTTGTACTGAACAATGATGTCATTTATCCGCCTACACCAAATCAGAGATTCACAGATTACTCATTTATCCTGAAGAACTCATTTAATCAGTTTCTTACTCTCTGGGAGGCCTTAAATGCATCATCTTGAAAACAGATTAAACAGGTAAAAATGGAGAAATGTGGGTTAATGGGAGAGCAAGTTGTGGTCTTGTGGACTGTGTGCATGTGAGACTGCTCACTCTTAGTAATTGTATTTTCCGTTGTTTTCATTGATTGTACAGCTTTCTCTAAACAAGGAATGACTAGAGAGTCCTTCCAGACGGCTAAAGGCGCCATGACTTTTCGTTTTGAATTCAGCTAAGGTGTGAGCAAGGGTATCTTCTTCGGGATCTATCACCATAGCATAGCGGTTTTTTTCTATTTATAGAAGTGTGTCAAACTTGGTGTTTTGTCCCCTAATGGAAAAAGAATTTCATAAAATGTAACATGACAGAAAATGCAGTACAGTCAACATGCAAAAAGATATTCAACTGAACAACTGAATATATGTAGTTAAATTTCGACAGTAGTTTGTCAGCTATGTAACAGCAACTGAGTGCATGGGACGGAGTAACCAAGCACCTAAGAACACATACTGTGAACAAGATGGAAAGCGACTTGACAGCTTTAACAAAGCGATCAAACACATTGCCTGAGTAGTGAGATCAAATGAATGGCTCTTCTTAATGGAAGTCTCCACAACATCCACAGCATCAGATTCTGTTACCTGCTCCAAAGAACTATATCAGAGAAACCTAGAAGTAAACAATTCCTATGCAGAAATGATTAAAACTGATGATAGCATGTGGCGAACTCCAATAATCTTCATGGTTTTCTTTTAATGAAACATAGTTCAAGTCAGGAGCAAAATGGACCGTGAGGATTCATGTAGCTGACCCCTACTGCTCTGGGATTGAGGTGATAATATTGTTGTTTACAGTTCAAATCAAACTATATACTAGTATAACTAGTTTAGTAGCATCTATCATTTCATTTTCAAAATCACGTCTTGACTTTGTTGAGTGCATCTGAATCTGCACACAACAAAAATTATTCTTCATAGTTAATCACCCTTAGCTTCGCGTCAACATGCATGGAGTCGTGTTTTCCAAGGTTTATAATTGCAGTAATAGCACCACATTATGTAGATATACTATTAGAATTTATGTGTTATAGTTCATTAAGAGAATGAAACAATACTGGAATTTGTGGGAGTTGTAGAATCCCAAAGAAACACCTTAAGCAAATGAAAAAAATGTTAGGTTTGAGGGCTTGTCCTTTTTTTTTTTTTGAGGGGGTGTTATTTTTAGTGAGGGGTTTGTAGGAGAAGGAAGCTTCGTATAATACTTTTTTTTCTTTCCGTAACCAAGAAGTTTGTTGTTTCCGACTTCAATACTTGGTAGAAAAACCAAAACTTGGTTAATCCGTCAAGAATCGAACTCGTAACGCGTGCCTACCACACATCTCAAAATGTGAGACACTTCATTTAGATTATGCAGGAAAATAAATCAGAGGCTGGCAGCCCAAGGAATATGATGCAGAATTAAAGGACAAAAATGTAATGGAAATACAGAGATCAAATTAGTACTTAAAAGAGCAATTGTTCGAAAACATGAACTCACTGTCAGCGATTCTTCTATATCAAGCCTTCCAGCGTTATTTACTAACATGTCACCATATTCTCCAATGCACCAAACCGCAACTCGAACGAGAGTTTCCTAACAAGAAAAGATCATCAGATTGTAAGAAACAATAAGGGGAAAAAGGGAAATAGGAGATCTAGGCAATTCTTGAAGCACCTGTTCCCCTGCTGCTTGAACTGCTCTGTACAACGACCGTACTGCATAACCATGGAGGTTAGAAGCATTTGTTATCACCACTATCAGAGAATGCCACACCTCATCCTTCACATAACTTCCAGCCTATTGGATAGAAGACATATTAGTACTCTTTAAGAAAAACAAAAGAAATATACATCCATCAAAATAGGAACAGGGATCAAATGTGGCTCTTTGCACGCATAAGTCCGATACATCACAAACTTTTACCATGAGAATCTCCAAACATGTTGTGGCCAAACTACAGCCAGGAGTATAAACACATTAATGAGCAATTATATTTACATCCCTTTGATTTTGAGTTTGGTTCGATAAAAGCTTAATGCAGAATCATTATAGCCATTAGGACCAAGAGCCCGTTTGGATTGGCTTATTTTAAGTGTTTTTAATCCAAAATAGCTTTTAACCCATTTTGTAGTGTTTGGATAAAGTAAAAAAAGTGCTTTTAAGCACTTATTTTTAAGCTAAAATGATAAAAATAAGCCAAAAGCTAGAATTCCTAACTTATGGCTTTTGGCTTAAAAGTCACTTACGACAAGCCCATCCAAACGGGCTCCAAGATGATATTTCTCATCAATTACTAATTTAAGTGAAAGAAACACCTTGGCCATGTGTGTGTTTTTGAAAGTGGGCTATAACTGATTAAAAATTGTAACTACTATTGGCTTCTCTGTAATAAAGATATGCATTTATAAAGAGTATCTTAAGTATTACCCTTCCATAAAAAATACCTTAACTGTAATGCAACATAACCTAGATACTGATGAATTACTATTCCTACATGCTGAGGCATTTTATGTGAAGGCAGTCTACCAACCAAAAGGATACTGCATTTTATGTGAATACGGTTTACCAACTAAAAAGATTACTCACAACATTTTAAACGAAGACAGTCTACCAACCAAACAGATTAGCTAGATAACTACCAAGCACCAAGACAACACGCAGCCTTTTCACTTTAGAGTAACATGATTTTGTCATACCACTGTGCAAAGATTGCAGATTTGTGCAAAAGAGATTGAAAAAATCCTAAATAAAAAGGAAAAGAATAGATCACCTAGCACATAGTGGTCTACACGTGGGATGAATACTAGGACAACTATAAACATTTCTAGAAGTGTAAGCTTCTCCTACGCTACCAGGACATGGTGTAAGACATGAGGTCAGATTTTCCAAAACCCTTATCTTGGGATGGTCAGTCGGATTTTCTGAAGCCTTTTTTTCTTTTTTGAATGGTCAGTCAGATTTTCTGAAGCTTCTTAAATTGAATTGAATGGTTAGTCATATTTTCTGAAAACTTCTTCCTTCTTTTCTTCTTCTTTGTGTTGTTAGTCAGATTTCTCAAAGCCTTTAAAATTAGGGTATAGGGATAAACATAAAATGTTGGATCTAGGTGTGAGGATACTGCTAATAAGCGTTTCAAGTAACATTACATGATATTTGACTATATAGAATCATGATCTAGAGGATGTTGCAGACCTAAATTGAACCCAAAAGAAAATCCCCCCCCCCAAACCCCCACCCCCATCCCCTAAATAACAACTCAAGCTTTTAGACGAGGCAGTTACTATTAAACATGTGATTCAAGAAAGTATATATCCGAACTCAAGTCTAGTAGCTGCCACCCATGTAAAATGTATTTCCAGTGCTTGCCCCAAGAAAAAGATTAGGCCCTCACGTGAGTGGGAGTCGTACAGTCCTAAAATAAAACTTATGTTGCCTAATTAACAGAAAGACCATATGGCCTACAAATAGTCTTAAACTCAAACAGAAAGATCATAATACAATGAAATCTATCAGTTTATGCATACCTCAGGGAGAACCTTGAGCATCTGATCAATGTACCAAATTTTCTCCGGTGAGAACCTGGAGTACCATAAGCAGTTGTAAGTTGGAGATGCATTTGAAGATGTCTTGTAAGAGAACGAACAATGCAGTTGTTTGGGAAAGTTATTAATCATATTACGACAGATGAATCCCCGCTTCTCCTGGGGACGCAACCAGAATAATCATGTGAAACAAAAACATGAAAATAACAAATGAACAAAAAAACACATATATCCTCCCTCACTAATAGTAAAAGCAGAAGCTTTCCGTGAATTCTCAGAATCAAAATCATAGTTTCCACAAACATTTTCAGTGTTCACTTACTTTTCCACAATCGAACAGATTTTGGCAGTGAGATCTCCCCTAAACTCCGGATCACTTGCTTCTAGATACTCAATTAACTCCTTCGTCATAGGCTTCACATTGCTTTCGTTTACTAAGAGATACACAAGTTCAACAGCTCTTTTACGAATCGATGGATCTGTATCCTGAAAATCGAACAAGCCACAAGTTGCAGTATGTTTGATATAAGTGGAACATCAGCAAATAGTATTTCCTAATATGCTAGTTTAACTGAAGAAGCCACATAATCTGACAGGTAGAAACGCCGTTATCATTATGTGGAAGCACATGCTATACATGATCTGGCTAGTCGGGGTATCATTTGCAAATTATGCTCTAGAAATATTTGAAATAGTTCACATGTCAAAGGGAAAGAACAATGAGTACGAAGAAGTGGAAAAACTATTAGAAAGAATAGACTGTAAAGGTCAAATACCTTCACACATTCCAAAATTGTTGCCCGATGCCTCTGCACTGCTTGACTATCTACAGCCAGAGCTTTCATCAACATGTTCAGTGCAACATATCTGAAATAATTAGACTTCACTCACTAAGATTACAAAAGAACCCATGCTAACAAGACAAATAGCAACAGACTATCACACTGATATATCTAACAGTACAAGAATCACATAGAGAAGTGACTAGGAAGGAAACCCCTCCTTTCTATAGCCTCAAAAGAAAAAGGCAAAAACAAAGAAATAAACAGGCGACTGTATTTAGCATGTGGTGCAGACTTAGGGGCATGTCAAACATCTGTCACGGCACCAAATTCTGCAAATATAAGCAGTGAACAGCGATGTGTATTTTCTCATCCAAAAGAAAGAGCTGTATATCACAATCACACTAAACAAAGGATTCACAGAGACAATAGAATTTCTAATCACCATTAACATCTGGAAAACTATAGTACAAGAATACCCTATAAATTGAAGGCGCACAACAAGTAGAAGCATAGTAAAAACCACTTAATTGCTAAATACATACGAGATCAATAGGGTTTGGACACAGAAGTGCATGTTGAATGTAGAGGCTGTTTATAATAACTGAATTTTCAGTTGGTAAAGCAATTTCTCAAGTGTATGACACCACTGGTCATCACACCAGGACCCAAAAGACAAAGTCACCAGATAAGATAACCACAACATATTGTGGGTGAAATATGCGAAATAGAAGATTGAGAATAACCTGATATTGTTATCACGGTTGGACAAAAATCTTCCCAAAATATTAATAGCAAGTACCCTCAAGCCGCCATTATCTTCAACTCTCATGATAGTTGCAACACATTCATAAAGAATAGCATTGCCTGCATTTTTGTTTGATTCAGTTTTTGTTGCCACCTAGAGAAGATGTCAGATTTGTTAGGGAAATCTATATTTCATACAGTATAACTTTCTTAAGGGTTGAAAGACGACCAGAGAAACTGCCACTTACTCATAAAAATACAATCGATATGATTGCACCGCGATAGTAAGCAGAGAACAAGCACTTGAAGTGGAAAAAAAAAAGATTCTCCTTATTGTGTTGCATAAGCTTATAGACCTATTCAGGCACACTCTTATTGTTGTGATATTCTCACTTTGTTGCATACCTATCAAAGAGAACTTCTCACTTTGTTGCATGTTTTAAATACAAGCCTCTTTCATAAAACATCATTAGATCTCCACAACAAGCAAGCGTTTGCTTCAAAAATTTGAAGAAGAGTTTCAACTAAAACAATTTTTTGCAAAAGTTGTTTTTCAACCGAAATCCAAAAAGGAAAAGCTTTTCAGTTTTTGTATAAATTACAATATTTTTCCATCTTTGTGTTTGGTTGAAACATAGTTTTAACAAAAAGTTCGGAAAAAAAAATTCAAAACAAGTTTTTCAAAATTTTGAAGCAAACAGCACCTAAATGTATTTCAGATATTTTCGGGCCAAGGACCACATGAAGCTTTCCCGTGGCAAAGTTTCAAGAAGCTAAGCCCAAACTGAGAGGAGTATATTTCTGCCTGTCAATATTGCACGCAGAAGAATACGAAAAGATAAACAAAAAAGTCTAGATTAATTTACCAAAAAAGACAATTCCAAACCTAAACTACACAGTGCACAAACTAACCATACTCTTGTTTCTGTATTCGTAGAGTAAACTGTTAACTAAATTTTATCTATGCTAAGGGCAAGATTTGAGTGATTCACTGCCAAAGCATTGACAAAGATCACTAGCAGGAAAGCACTTAGAGAACTTCAAGATCTAACAACTCCCTGATATGATACACATCAAGACACAAAGTGGGAAAACAAACCTGAGCAAGAATATCATTCATAGCATCACTGGCATCGGCATCATCTTGTCCCAAAGCACACAAGAGCCTAAGCAATCTTATTTGGAGGAAAGGATCTGTAATGCCAGAAACGTCATACTCGGGCGCATATGGACTGTTCGTGAGATCCTTCAGAATTTTGACCAAACCATCTGTGCATTTCTAGAACCACACATGGAAAAAAAGAAATTAAAAACAACATGAAAGCCACATCAAATAGAAGATAAAGTTTTTGATTCTTGATTTTATCAAATTTCAAATATCTACTCCAGCATGTGTAGGTGCAGCTTACACTAATGCTGATTTAGTTAAAAGGAGGCCGGAAGAAGTACAATGGGAATGAAGCTCTTTGATTACATCCTTTAAATGAGTGGTTGACTTACCTTTCTGATATATTCAAGAGCCTCTGTACTAATTTTACATAGATCTATACAAAGCTGGACGCCTGTAATGAGAACTCCATGGTGTTTCTCACTTAATAAGGCTGCTGCAGGGTTTATAAAATTCTCGTCGAGATCGGGGACCTTCCTTATAATTCTTATAGAGCAAAGCGCTGCCTACAGTAGACCAAAGTAGAGTGAATACACTGATAAAAAGCAACCATTTGCGAGTGAAAACAAAGAAACATCAGATTTCTACTGAGTCGAATACACATGTTATGAGAAAAATTAAAAGACTTAAGTAGGCATTTGGGCAATATTTGGTTGGTTGAAGTAGAAAAGAAGACTGAAAGGGTATCGGAAGTTAAAGTCGAAAAAGAGTATTTGGAAGTTGGTTTTGTGCAAACAATAAAACATGATTAAGTGAATGCCCATAGAGAAAATGGCAGAGCCAACAACAACAATGAGGGCCCAAGTATAGAGTTTACATGAGAACTTTAAATCAGTTGATTGTGGAAAGAACTACATAAATGCAGAATGATATATGGAAAAGAAATGCTAACAGCAGCTCCTTTTTTTAAGAGACTTACCTTCTTTCGGATATTAGGATCTCTAAACTTTAGCAACCTTTCAACTTCTGGTGCAAGGTCACGAGCCATTTCTGCAGAACCAATATTCCCCAGGGCACAAAGAGCAAGTCCAACAATGTATTGGTTGGTGTGGTTAAGATCTCTATTCAAAAGTTAAGGTATCTGAATGTAACTGTGAATTTGAAATAAAGTGAGCGACAATAACTATTACCTTTAAAAGATGTACAAATCAAAGAGCAATAGCCTAATCAACGGAAAGTGCTTTGGGGAAAAAAGAAAAAAAAAAGGTAAAAGAAAAAGACCTTCACCAGTATTTCTTTCTTCATATATGCCCTTTAATCTGGTTCGAGTGCGCACATATAAAGAGACATCTTTTGAAGAGGAAATAGTGAAACACAAGAAAAGGATACTGCTTTATGGAATTGGTAACCAACATTAGAACTTCTTGTCTTTCATCAAGCAACAACATTAGGCCAAGATATCCTATTCTTTTCTCTGGAAATCCTGGAGAAGCAATCAGCTTCAAGCATTCCATTTGACCAAAGTGTGTGGGGTAACCCAGCATGTGAATGAACATTAGCTTCGCGATATTACGATGTCTATAATCTTGATCATTTTCACTGATTGCAGCTCTAATAGCAGCACACTCTTTTCTTACTACACCACGCTCCTCTGCTGCAGTTTTGCAAGCACGGATAGCCCGAATCATGTCCCTGCATTAGACCAATAAGCGAATATAATTTTCTATTATAGGCTTTTATCAGGAATCTTCTATTATAAGCTCTTATTATCTCATGACATCATCAGTTGACGTAATAAAATTCTGACAGGGAAACTTGGGAACCACCGCACATTTCTTTCTGTGGTAGTGAGTTTAAAAGGGAGCAGAAATTCAAATGGGATTGTAAGAAACGAAAAATATCTAACTTCTCTAAGCAGACAAATAGAGTAATCAAGGCAGTTCACAACCTGAGACTGCTCTCTCTGGAAGAACGTAAGAAGTTTTATATGGTTGAACCACCTCGTCCTTTACAATATTTTATCTTTTATGCAAAAGAAAAAAAACAAATTTTTTGTTCTGGTACAAATAATTTGCAAAGCAGCAATGCTGCTTCCGGGGTATAAAGGTGTCACAATTGCCACTATTTAACTAAGACTATACATGAACCTTAGCTTTAGAAGTAAATGCATAAACAACAAATTTTGTATTAAGCCATTTGGGGTTGTGGAAGACTGTAGCACTAGCAGACATGGTTATGGCTTGGAGATGAAGGAAAGTCAAAGATGGCGGCTAGAAGAAGCTGCACTACACGTGCCTACATGAAGCAATATTAACCCAAAGAATGGAATATCATTTCTAAACGCATGGGAAAAACTCCTGACTGGGAGCCAAAATCTTGCCTTGAACACCGGAAAAACTACTTGCAACCTGGGATCAAGAAGGGATCTTTACATTCAGAAGAACAAAATCTTGTCATCTCCCTTCAAGCAAAGCACGACAAGAAGTAAGAAAATTGCCACTGAAGTCCCTTCTCATACTGCTAAATATTAGGCAAGTGATTGAAGTTCTCAAAGAAAAACAGCTTAAGCAGCTTCAGAATCCCAGCAACGTCAAGATACACTGACCCGCCTTCTGTTCCTGCTGTCTTCGGTGGTGGATCACCGCAAGGAGGAATCTGAGGGAAGTACGATCACATATTGGAGATTTTTGCAGAGAAATACGTGCAGCCAGAGATATTTGCTTTTCAAATTTCAACCCCCCTTGCTTTGCCAGCCATATATCATGCCAAATCTTGAAGTACCACCAGCTCTATCTTCAACTCCAGTGGCTGTGAATGAACCGGTGAATTCCACCACTACTCCACCACCTTCATCTGTTCTCCGCAGTGCCCTTACACACTTTGAATCGACGTTACATTTGGATGAGGTGGTTCACTCGGAATCGGGTATGACAGGATTGATTCTATTCGATTCAGCAACTGGGTGCCTTAATCCCAGTACTGCAAAGAGCTGTAAGAAGGAAGACAGAACTGGGTACAGCATAAGAAGGAGGCTGAACCGGCTGAAGCAACAACTAGAGTCAGAGTAGAAGAAAAAGGAGGGTAGAAAAAGGAGGGAAATGAAGGAAATAGAAGAAACGATGAGGTGTTTATGTGAAAAGGAAATGGCTTTTCTTCAAAGGATGGAGAGGGAACACAGAGATCAACCCAATGCCTTACAGACAGATGCATATGCTAAAGAGTCAAAGTTAATGGAGGCTTGGAATAGTAAGCAATTGAAGTTGGCTAAACTTATCGAACAAACTGGATTTCATAGTCATGGTGGTGAGTTTGGGAATATTGTACCCATGAGCATTAGCTTATATCAGCTTTTGCCTTAGAGGAACTACTGCTACTATTATTATTAGTATGATGAGTTAAGGAGTTCATGCTTCTCATCTTTGTGATCCCAAAGATGATTTTGTAGATCAAGGGTGTATCAAAGATAAAGGTTTGCTTTTTTTTTCTTCTTCTTTTTTCAAAAGATAAAGGTTTTCTTATAGAGTGAAAAGATCAGTTTTGTTTTGCTTGGCTGTTTGGTTTGGTGTTTTTTTTTTCAATTCTTTTTTTGGATGAGTGAAATTAATCTTTATTTATGATAAAACAGCAGTAAGCTAGATCAGAATACATAGTAATAGATTGATCAGGTCGCTGACAATGTCTAAAATGGCATCGGATTGGGTTGGCTTCGAAAATAAGCAAAACTGCAGTCTGCCAGTCCCTGGCAAAAACTCCAATTGTAAAGGGAGTTCATGAAAACAGCAAAACTGACAACTCAGCTAAAAAAATCGTAAGTTTATAAGTACCAAACAAAAATTGCAGTATCAGAAATTTGAACTTAGTAATTCTCTCTAAGGTTCCAAAGAAAGTTGGAAAATAAAAAATGCACAGCATATGACAAAGGAAACATGACATGCAAAACAAACCATAAGGGTTCTGCTTTCAGTTGTATGTTATGGTCTGATATTGTGTCAGAATTTCATCCAAACTCTGGTTCAACTTACAGATATCAAGTCAAACCACCAAAACCAAACCATAAATCTATACCTCTTAATGACTTTATAGGCTAATGTGGAACCAGGGGAAAATACTATGAATATCCCTTTGGCAGCAAAGTAGGGATTACTAAGAAGCTTCTTGTGCTAGAACAAATACTAAGCAAAGTTTCACAATGCCTCTTGTCGGAAACTCAGAGAAAAGTGGCTAGTCTTGTTTGTTGTCTATCGGTCCAAATTGCAATAACTAAGACTCTTATCTGGCAAAGAGAATTAAAGGCAATCAAAAAATAAGAATTACTTGTGATCAGCTTCATAACTAGACTTCCCAGTGGGAAAGGGCATTTCATGCTACTAAACATTCTAATACAGTATTCAAGTGACCTCGCACATACACTTGCATGATACATCCTTCATGCTGCACATGTCATTTACTCGCGGAATTCTTTTCTTAAAGATAGTAATCATGGATTTCGAGATTTGGCATATAAAATAAGCACAGTGCGAGCTAACATATTTTTATAAGGAAACAATACGATCTAAAGAAACAACAATAATTTCTATTTTTCTTCTATCCTCCATCAATGTTTTAATTTGCACACCTCTTTAAGTGATTCGAGGCTTTAAAATTTAACGTGTATG
This sequence comes from Nicotiana benthamiana, assembly GCA_034376525.1. Taxonomy (NCBI): domain Eukaryota; kingdom Viridiplantae; phylum Streptophyta; class Magnoliopsida; order Solanales; family Solanaceae; genus Nicotiana; species Nicotiana benthamiana. The sequence continues at coordinate 69,597,325 of CM067330.1, forward strand.
GGAGCCAATATGAACTGATGAATCATCTTTGCATTATTGTATTCAGTATGTACACACACACACACATATATATACACACACACCAGGAAACTCAATAACCAAAAAGAATTTCAAAAAGCACTTGTAAAAAAAAAGTATATTTTCCAAGTAAGTTGAACAAAATCAACACATTTTACATGTCACTAGAAAACTGATACTGATCTTAAATCCTTCGTAACCAAAATAGTTCTGTAATATGGCCCTCAACTGAGAGACACCCTCCTAACCAGAAATGTCTTCCAACAGACTATCTTCAAAGCAAGTCAGTACTGAAATTCAACAAAATTCACGCAAATGACAACTATGCCTCAATCCAAAACTAGTTAACTTAAGCTATTCTAGAAGTTCTCTAAACCTAAAGGTACTCTAGGTTCTCTACTGAGACAAATACTAAAACAAACTAAAATAACTTCTGGCTAAACCAAATTTCATGCAGCGTACCAACACAACTTAGCCTCAATCTCAATTAAGAAACAGTAAAAACAAGAATCTACTGTTGCTACTACTAGTAAGCCTCAATCCCTAGTTGAGGAAAGCTTTATGAATACTCAAAGTCCGCATTTTCATTCCAAAATACCAACAACCAAGTTGACCTTTTCAAGATTAATCCAATAACAAACAGCACAACCATCAATCTTTTATGAGGTTTTAAGCTTAAATCCAAGTAAACTGATAAATGATGAAAAGTGCATATTTTGAGTATATTTACATATTAATTTAAGTGTGAGTCGGGGGAGTTTACATGGTTTTCAAAGGGAAATATACTCATTATGTGTTTCTTATGTGTAGGAAGAGTTTGGATGATAAATAATCAAAAGATGACAATTCGACACAAAAAGAAGAGATGTAAAGAATTGGGAGCTCGTCCAATTTCGTGTGTGGCACGAAAATGGATGCGAAAAAGGAGAAAAATGAAAGCACAAAACAGCGAAGGCACGGATCGCTTCGTGAACTGGAAAATTGCAAAAGCTGAGTCCGCGTCCAAGTTCGCGCGCTGCACTAAAGTTGACGCTCCCTCCAGCTCTCCTATCCGAAGTTGGATTGAAAACTTCCACCGCTCATCAACCCTAGGTCATATAAATACATCCTAAAGCACCACTTTGAAGAGGGAGAAGACTTTAGGGAGGCAAGAACACACGAGGAGCAAGGAGAAGAAGGATTCAACTCCATGTTTTTTCCTCTTTCTTCCTCTATTTTTATTATTGGTTATGAATTCTAGTATTGTAGTTTTGCACTATGTTGCTCGGACTCTCCGAAAATATCGATGGGTGTGTATCAAATCCTCCAAAAACAGTGTATTTTTGGATGATCCGACATGGGTGCGGCAATTGTTTTGGAGAGTCCGTGCAACATAGGTTTTGCATACCATTATGAATAGCTAATTTGTTATCTAGGATTTTGATAAAATCTTTTATAGGATAAACTCTTGTTATGTTTTTAGATAATCGAGCTGTTAGATTTCTCTACTTGTTCAACTACGTGTTTATTGTGGTTGGTTGAAGAGCTCTCAATCGACTGTGCCTATTTAGTGTGTACTACTGGAGAGAGAGTGCATATTTACGTAGTTGTCAAACAACATCACTCCTATGTATATGAGGGATCAATACGGAGAGTTTAAATGTGGGATTAGGGATAACGAAACCTTGGTGCGATCCGAGTGAGCCATACTTAGTGCCAGCTAACGTAATTCGGGAGAATATGTCTAGTAAATTATGGTAGTTACTCGGTAGAGAATTACGACACTCAGACCGCTCATGATCGGTAGAAAATACTTAGACGAAATTACAGAAGACGTGGCGGGAAGGATTCTGACAATTGGGGAAATCATAACTGGACCTCCTTAATCTTTTCTCAGGCCCGTAGTATCTTTAGCTGTTAATCTACTACTTTAATTATTTAGTTATTAGATATAAGAACCTTAATATTTATAACTTAGGAATTGTTTGAGCTTATCTTCTTAGTGATAGTCAACAACTGTAGCTATCCTTAGTTCTCTGTGGGATTCAATTCCGAACTTGTAAACGGGATTATATTTGCAACGACCGCTTAGTAGTTTATATAAGGGCATAGTTGGCGTGACCATAAATCATCACTCAATAATATCCCTAAGCAAAGTGAGACCACAATAATAACAACAACAACAACAATAATGCCTGATGTTGGCTAAAAATCCATGTTTTTATATGTAAAGTGCCTTGCACTTCGCCCTATTCTTGTTAATTCTAACGTGTTATGGGACGACTCGAGCTTAATTATGGTGCTTATATGTGTAGGAGTCCATCGGAAGTGATTTGGAAAGAATGTTTGCGATTTGAAGTCAAACGGAAGAATTTTGAGGGATTATGAGTTTGGTGTCCATAAGGGTGCATGGCACCAACTAAAACGCCGATGGCATCCAAGTAAAAAAATGAAGAAAAGTGGGTGTCGGCAAAGGCAACAGGCAAAAAATTTCATAGTCCAGTTTGGCGCCTCGTCCCAGTTGTGCGCCCAACCGCGGGACTTCTTCTGTTTCTACTTGGAGAAGGTTATTTCGGTCTTACACGTCTTTAACAAGTATGAAAAGGTTTCTAAACCTAATTTGTGGAGGTTGGACATTATTTGGAGGCAAGAACACCGTGTGGAGCAACTTTGGAGGTGAAATACATCAAGTTCTTCATTCCTTCATCCTTTCTTAGTAATTTATGTATGCAAAACACTTGTGAGATTTTTGTTATGATTGCGACCCTCTATTTTTTAAGGTTGTGGTTGTCATGAATATTGAAGTTTTATAATTACATCTCAGTTAATATAAATTATCATCTTTGGTTGTTTCTCTAATTCTAGTTTCAATTTGTGAATTGCGTGGCCACCAATTTACTCCACTATCTTTGCTATGCTTGGAAAAGATATGTTTAGATTAGAGTAGAATGAGAAAGAGAGTTTGTTTATGAACTCATGGCTCGGGGAATGATTTTGCGGTTAGGATGGGAATATACCTAATAGTCTTGCTCATGTGAATGTCGTATTATATTTGTTAATGACATATTCAATACCATAGGAATATAGGGTTGATACATTGCGGATAGACGGATAGTGTTGTGGGAATATGCTCTTTATATAAACAATCCAGTCAACTAGCAACCATAGATAATTCGGATTAACATATGTAGCTACGAGCACAATAGGATTGATAAATCAATCACAACTCTGGAATCTTCATCTCTTCTGTTTAAATCCAAATCACAATCTCTTGCTTTGTTTTAATTTAGTTTATTACTTGTTTAATTTTCCCAAAAGTAGATTAGTAAAAAAACCATTACTTTTTGATTAACTTGAGCGGCCAATTGATTAAGTTAGCTTAGTTAACAATTACTCTTAGTCTTGGGGGGTTCGATATCGACTTTCGAGTCACTTTATTACTTGACGGCTATGTATACTTGCGTGTACTTGAGGAATCAACAAGTTTTTGGCATTGTTGTCAGTGATTTAGCAATTGATTGTTTAATTGAGTTAAATTTTATAAGTTTTCTACTCAAGTTTTGACCTTTTGATTTACATGATCTATCTCAGGTGCTTATGGAGTGAATATCAAGGAAGAAGGATAAGGGTAACGATAAACTTGAACCCTTTGAGCACGAACCTGAACGATTCCATAAAAATGAGAAAGCAACAAAAAAAGCCAAGGAGGCTAAAGAAGCAACAAGGGCGGCAGCACAGGTTAAGGAAAGCGAGAACCAACAAGCACCTGCTGGACTTCCACAACCTATAAAAATGGCAAAAAATCAAGAATTATTGGTGATCACAGCTGCAAGGTCTAGCCTTGCAAATATGACACAAGCCATCGTTAAGCCATTTTGAGCTAAAACAATACATGGTGCAACCGATATAATCCCAAGGTCAATATGTCGGATTGCTATATGAAGATCCGCAGGGGCATATTCAGAACTTTTTGGAGATCACGGATACCTACAATTTTCCATATGTCTCTTTGGATTACGTCAGGCTAACATTATTTCCCTTTTCCCTGCGGGGGGAAGCTAAGGAGTGGTTACAAAAGGAGCATGTGATTCAATCAGAACTTGGGATGAGTTGGCATAGAAATTCTTGATTAAATTCTTCCCCTCTCAGAAGACAAAATCGCTAAGAAGCCAGATTTGTGGATTCCAACAAAAGGAAGCGAAACTCTTCACCAAGCTTGGGAGGCGATTTAAGAAGTTACTCAAATACTGCTCACACCACGGTCAGATAGATGAGGCTGGTTTTGGGCTATACTTTCACAGAAGGGTTACATGAAGCTTCTAAAATGTACATAGACTCGGTTTCCGGAGGCATGTGCATGGAGAAACTATACGGGGAAATCTAGGCGTTGCTGAACAATTATACTGCAAATGACCAGAACTAGTACGGTAAAAGAGAACCAAGTAGAACAATCAGGCGTAAGACAAGTGGTATAATCGACATAGATGCCTTCACAACTTTGAAAGCCGATGTAACCAAGATAGCTAATCAAGTTGGAAAGCTCTCAAGCACAAGTGCAACGGACGCCGCATGTGCAACAAATGATAGTTTATTATGAGTTTTGTGGGGAAGGCCAAACGGGAGACCAATGTCCTATAAACCCTTAATCCATCTACTATGTGGGGCAACAAACTAGATGTCTGATGAATCAGAATGCTCAGTATGGTAACACATACAATCCGAATTGGAGGAACCATCCTAACTTTTTATGGGAGGAAATTAGAGCAACAACAGGCCTCAATATAACTACAATAAGCCACCGAAATCACCACAACAAGCAAAGGAAAGTATGACCGATATGATGAATAGGCTCTTGCTCAATAACCAAAAGAGAACGTTTGATAATCAACAACTGTATACAAAGTTTAGAAATCTAGAGAGGCAATCAGGCAGATGGCGAATAATCAAACACTAGATATGTGGGAGCTCTCCCAAGCATACAGAAAAAAACCATCAAGGCAATGCAGTTACTTTGAGAAATGGGAGAGAACTGGTAGAGGTACCTACGAAGAAAAAGTAGCCATCTGGGCTCAAAGAGCAAAGAGTACCAAAACCCATGGAGGTGACTGAGAAAAACATACCAGAATCTGAGCATGTAGCAGAAAGGGTACCACCCCTTTTTCCTCAAAGGTTGGAAAAAGAAGAATGATGACCACATGTTTCATAAATTCCTGGATATGCTGAAGCAGATACATTTGAACATGAACATCCTTTGGTGGACATGCTCCTTGATGTCCCAAAATATGCTAAATGGACCTAGTGGCAAACAAAAGAAGGTCAACTGAGTTTGAGGCTTTTGCACTCATGGAGTAGTGCACTTCTAGGATCCAACATAAGCTTCCGCAAAAGCTTAAGGATCCAAGCAGCTTTACCTTTTGTGTGAGGATTGACGAGGTTGATATGGGTAGAGCTCTATGTGATTTAGGTGCACGTATAAATTTGATGCCATTATCAGTGTTCAAGCATTAAGCTTATGAGCTCAACAACCTACCATGGTAATAATACAACTGGTTGATAGATCTTATGCATGTTGCTAAAAATTGAAAGTTTATATCCCAGCAGACTTCATCATCTTGGACTATGAGGCTAATGAGCGAGTTCCTATCATCTTGGGACGAAGTTTTTTGGCCAGTGGAGATGCAATTATCAAAGTTCGAGAAGGTAAGCTGATCATGAGGGGTGGACAATGAAGAAGCAGTCTTTAATGTGTTCTGAGTCATTCAGTTGCCTCATCATTACGAGGATTTTGCTATGATTTCTATAGTGGAAGTAGACGAACCATCCCTAGGAATGAGTGGGTTTAAAGATGATGCACTAGAAAAAGCACTGATATTGTTCAATCACGTGGAACTTGAAGAAGAGGTTGAGGAGATGATGCATATTCTGGATGCATTATGTAAATATATTAGAGATGAACCAAATTTCAGCCTCTAGATAGGTCGATTGGTGCCCCTCCCAAGCGTTCCATTGAGGAGGCTCCGAAATTGGATATTAAACCCTTACCCTCTCACTCTCATCTTCATTATACAATTGGGAAGTTCTAACACTTTACCCCTGATTGTTTCTTCTCATTTGTTTAACTTGCAGAAAGAGAAGCTGTAGAGGGTGCTAAAGGAGCACAAGCGCCCCATTGGATGGACAATGTCTGACGTAAAGGGTATTAGTTCTGACATTCTGCATGCACAAAATACTCGTGGAAGAAGGACATAAGTCTAACGTGTAACATCAGCGCCGCCTAAATCCGACCATGAAAGAGGTGGTCGGAAAAGAAGTGATTAAGTGGCTCGACGTAGGTGTTGTATTTACTATCTCCAACAATAAGTGGGTAAGCCTTGTCCAATGTGTACTTCAAAAGAGAAGTATGATTGTTGTAATAATGAACAAAATAAATTAATCCCAACTAGGATGGTAATTGGTTGGCAAATATGCGTAGACTGCACAAAGCTGAATACTGTTACACATAAAGATCACTTCCCCCTTTTCTTTATTGATCAAATACTTGACAAGTTAGCCTAATAGGAATACTATTGTTTCCTCAATGGCTACTCGGGTTAAAATCAAATTGTTACTCGGAGGATCAAGAGAAAACCACTTCTACATGATGGCACTTGTGCATTTAAGAGAATGTCATTCTCGTTATGTAATGCACCTGCGACTTCTCAAATGTGTATGATGGCAATGTTCACCGATATGGTGGAACGATTTGTTGAGGTCTTTATGGAAATGGTCCTTTTTTTATGAATGTTTAACCAAACTTGTTAAAGTGCTTACTAGGCGTGAGGAGACCAATCTTATGCTGAACTGGGAGAAGTGCCATTTTACGGTGCGAAGGCATAGTGTTGGGGCACAAGATGTCCAAAGACGGGCTGGAGGTTGACAAGGCTAAGGTGGAAGCAATTAAAAAGTTGCCACCACCAATTTCCATTAGGGGAGTTCAAAGTTTTCTAGAACATGCAGGTTTCTATCGCCGATTCATTAATGATTTCTCAAAAATTTCATTGCCATTATGCAGGTTGTAAGAAAAGGATGTGTCGTTCAGGTTCGACGATGCTTGTCGGAGAGATGAAACAAAAGTTAGTGCACCAATTATAGTGGCTCCTGACTGGAATGAACCATTCGAGCTGATACGTGATTCCAACCGTGGTGCAACTGGGGCTGTGTTGGGCCAAAGGAAGAACAACGTGTTTCACTCCATTTACTACGCAAGCAAGACTCTTAGTCCTGCTCAAATAAATATAATGTGACCGAAAAGGAGTTGCTTGCTGCAGTTTAGGCATTTGATAAATTTCGCGCTTACTCGGTTGGCACCAAAGTCATCATCCATACAGACCATTCAGCCATCAGGTATTTGTTTGAAAAAAAAAAAGATGCTAAACCCATGCTTATTCGTTAGCTTTTACTCTTGCATGAATTTGACTTGGAGATCCGACACCTTAAAGAAACAGATAATCAAGTGGCCGATCAATGAGACCTTTCCAGATGAGCAGTTGTTGCAGTCCAAACAAGTTCGGTTCGGCTAAATAAATCCTCACTGACCATATTACTCCATTTAAATCATCTCATGCCAGTAATAAGCAAATACAAATAATAAGTACTCGAAGTTATGTATATTTTCTAAAAGTAAATATCTCGGAAAAGGTTAAAGCACTCCTATAAAGCATAGACCTACAGTAAAAGCGCTAAGTCTAAAACATATGCTCACTAATATCAAACCCAAATATATCTTCCAACCATTACTAAAAATCCAATAATTTCACACAACAACCATCCTGCAATCCCACACTAGCAAGAAGTCTACAATATGAATACTCAGTATCCATTTCCCTCCATTTGAACTCCTTTCATTCCAGTACTCAACAGCAACTTTCGACGAAACTCAAAAACAAAAATGAAAACAGACTGAATATCAACACTACCATAATAACAACAAAAATTAAATCTTAGTCTAAAACAAGTTGGGGTCGGCTATATGAATCCTCACTGACCATGTTACTCCATTTGACTAATCGCAATTCATCAAAATAACAATGAACCAGATAAAAATGTGCAAATATGATCCAATAACACATACAAGAAAAGGGAGTTTTAATGTAGGGTGTTAGTACCTAAGACGCGTGCCGGAGGAAAAGGGATTCATGATTGGTGAAATTGCAGAAAATCTGTCGATCAGATCCAGAAAGCGTACAGATTATTTTAACTGTTGTGTTTCTCTACAACTTGATCAGCCTCAAATAATAAATGGAGTTTTTAGGCTCCCGCCATTACAGCTCAACAAAATTGAGATATTTTGTGTGAGATGAAAGGAAGATTTTATGGTTGGAGATGAAAATTGAAGGATCTGAGAAGGAATTCTGGGGTTCTTGGGAAAGGTTTGGATCTGGAAATCAAAAAATAAAATGAGAACAAGAACAGGACAGAGAGAGAGAAAAGGAAAAGAACGTATTACAGAGTGGAAAAATTAAGTTTAGTATAGTATTATGTTTTTCTCTTTAGGGAAAAAAATTGAGTCAGTTTTTAGGCACTTTTTGCAAATTTATTTTGAAAAGTTTTTTTTGTTTAAAAGTGTTTTTAAAAAAGTCTTTTGAAAATTATAATTTGTGTTTGGTCAGTTCATTTAAAACTACTTTAATAAGCAAATTGTATTTAAAAAATCTTTTCAAAAAATACTTTTGGTGTCAAATTACAAAAGAAATAATATATATTCAGTATATAAGTATATTATTTAAAAGATAGAAATGAATTTAAATATTTATTATAGAATATTAATTACTTTTTCTTTTTATTTAATTAGAATATAAAATATAAAGTAAAAATATATATTGAAGATTTTAATCAGTATAATAATTATCCAAAGAAATAAAATTAGGTATCTAATATTACTTATTGTTTACCTGAAGATTTAGAGATATTGGAATATAATCATTCGGTATAAATTAAAAGTTTGCTTCATTAATCCTATTTAAAAGAAGAGATATGTTTATAGTAGAAAGACTATTTCACATAACAATAAAAGAAAGAGAATAAAAATACGATCGAAATAAAATAAATAAAAAGAAAGGGACGGTAAAAACGTAAAAGAAAAGGAAAAAATAAAATTATTAAAGTGTTATGAAATAGAAGATCCTTACACTTCTATTTAAGGTGAATGTCTTTAATGTATGTAATTAGAGAGATTTTAGAGTTCTATTAGTGGTAGCTAAATCTTCCTCTCCCCTATAAATAGAGGTGCCCCCTACCATTGTAAATCATCCCTTGAGACCCCTCTCAACTCAATAAGAAGAACTCTCTCTACTCTTCTCTCTATTGCTATTGTTCTTGTTCTATTGTTCTTGTCTTTTGCTTTAGTTTATAACACGTTATCAGCACGAGTCTCTAACCAATTGAAATTTTCGATTATCTTAACTTTTGTTTGTGTAGGGTTTTGCTTCAAAGAAGGAAAAGAAAAAAAAAAAAAAAAAGGGACAAACGAAAAAAAAAAAAAAGAAAAGAAACAGAAAGCAAGACACTGGAAGGCAAGAAGAAAAAAAAAGAACGAAAAAGTTGAAAAGAAAAAGGAAAGAAAGAAAGGAAAGGAAGAAAGAAAGAAACATAGAAAATATATTTGGTATACCTTAAAGGTAAGTAATTTACTTTTCCCTTTCAAATTCTTGGAATTCTATAAATTTTATATACAAAGTTTGATTATAACTCTAATGAAGTTTGTGAGAAATTATAACCACACGAAGTGGTAAAATCTCTATGTCCTGCCATGATTAAATTCATGTATGATTGTGGACGTGATAAAGAATTCCGTCCAATTGAATTTGCTCCATTCCCTTTAGAGAATGTGGTAGCAGCTTGTGTAAAGCACATGATTTTGATCCATTCCCTGAAGTGAATGTGATAATTGTAATAGAGCCCGTAAGTATGAACACGCTCTTGATGTAATTGTGTCATATGAAAAGAAAGTTCGTTGCCCTCGAAATTTCGGGCAAGAACTATATGACATGGGTGTTGGATGATGAAATCCACTTAGATGCTATGGGTCTTGGAGACGCCATTAAAGACAGAAATAATGCATCCACCCAAACTAGACGAAGGCCTTGATTTACTTGCGCCATCACCTTGATGAAAGTTTGAAGATTGAACATCTCAACATCAAGGATTCACCCATCTTGTGGAAAGGCTTAAAGAAAAGAGATGACAAACCTGAAGTTGGTCACTCTGCCACAAGCACGATACGATAAGAATCCAAAAGCAAATAGTTTATAAACTATATATTATCGTTGCGGTGAAAACGGGCACTGGTCTAAGTCTTGCCGTATACCATAAAATTTGGTTGACCTTTATCAAGCATCTCGAAAGAGAAAAGGCCCTGAAACAAACTTTGTCTATGACGACAATGAGGACATCACCCACCTGGATGTGGCAGACTTCTTTGAGCAACCCGAGGGGAAAATAGACCACCTAATCGGCAATGGGACCATGATGAAAGAAGATGGAGTTATTTGATTTTGTTCTACTTATTTGTATTAGTTAGTGAATAAACTAATAGTCATTAGCATTAGCTCGTATTAGTTAGTTCATAAAGCAATGTTAGCAGTAGTTCTTTAGAATATCTTCAATATGTTCAAATATCAATAAAACTTTTATTTTCCAGTGGGGGTAATCGACTAGCCTGAAAAACTAGTCGATTATCAACTATTTTCGCATTAAAGTTGAAAAACAATTGATCAACAATCGATTGTCTTTGGCTAACAATCGATTGTCTTGAAACAGTGTGTTCTGGAATTTTTCAAAAATAGCCAACAATCGATTGTCTTTGTCTAACAATCGATTGTCTTGAAACAGTGTGTTCTGGAATTTTTCAAAAATAGCCAACAATCGATTGTCTTTGTCTAACAATCGATTGTCTTGAAACAGTGAGGTCCGGAATTTTTCAAAAATCATCCACAATCGATTGTCTATATCGAACAATCGATTGTCGTAAGACAGTGTGATCTGAAGTTTTTCAAAAATAACAAATAATCGATTGTGTGTGTTTAACAATCGATTGTCTATGTTCCAACAATCGATTGTGTGTTTAATAATCGATTGTCTTATGAAAAACGCTGAAATTTTCAAACTGCATAGTAATTGATTATGGACAACATATCTGATTTTGTTAGTCAACTGTTAGTAGCAGATTTTGAAAATATTATGTGACACAAAAAGAATTGAACTTGCTTATTCTTATGTTCCTGTATTTCTTTTATATGTCATACCATGGAAAGTAAATTGATCGAAGGCTCCGGAAGAGCCATTGTAACTCTGCCCAAGGGCACGACGTTAATCATAGAGAATGCTATGTTCTCCTCCAAGTCTATAAGAAACTTGTTGAGTTTTAAAGATGTACGCCGGAATGGCTACAATATTGAGACAATGGATGAAGATAATCTCGAATATCTCGTCCTCACTTCAAAGAATGTCTCCGGCCAAAAGAGGGTTATTGAGAAATTCCCGTCTTTATCTTGTGGCCTGTATTGGACAAGAATTAGTGCAATTGAGGCACATTCAACAGTAAATCTAAAGAATACTGAGTCCAATACATTTGTACTTTGGCATGATCGACTGGGTCACCCAGGATCAACCATGATGAGACGGATTATAGAAAGCTCATATGGGCATCCGTTAAAGAATTTCAAAATTCTTTCAAGTAATGAATATCCTTGCACTTCGTGTTATCAAGGCAAGCTGATTATCAGACCATCCCCAACAAAGGTTGGGACTGAGTCACCCCAGTTTCTGGAACGTATACAAGGGGACATTTGTGGACCTATTCACCCACCTAATGGGTAGTTTAGGTATTTCATGGTCTTGATAGACGCATCCTGTAGATGGTCTAATGTGTGCTTGTTGCCATCACGCAACCTTGCGTTTGCAAAGTTAATGGATAATAGATGAGAATAATCTTGAATTCTTCATGAAAACGGGGCTGCCCATTTCGGTTTGGGTACACGCCATTTTGCATGCAACAATACTAGTTTGTCGGCTGCCCACTTCGGTTTGGGGTCACGCCATTTTGCATGAAGCAATACTAGTTCGTCGGCTGCCCACTTCGGTTTGGGGTCACGCCATGTTGCATGCAGCAATGCTAGTTCGTCTCTGACTGACGAATTGACACAAATATTCCCCATTGCAATTGGTTTTGGGTCATGAACCCAATATATCCCATTTAAGAAGCTTTGGATGCGCAGTATAGGTGCCTGTAGCACCGCCATCCCGCACCAAAAATGGGTTTGCAAAGGAGGTTAGGAATATATGTTGAGTTTGACGCGTCCTCCATTATTCGCTACCTCGAAACATTGACAGGAGATTTGTTCACTGCACTATTTGCAGACTGTCAATTTGATGAGACACTTTTCCCAAAATTAGGGGGAGAAGTTGGTGAAACCAAACGGGAAATTTTATGGAAAAATGTATCATTATCTCATCTTGATCCACATACCTCTATTTGAAAGAAAGAGGTACAAAAGATTATCCATTTGCAAAGAATAGCAAATCAAATGCCTGACGCATTTACGAACTTGAAGAGGATAACGAAATCCCACATTCACGCGGAAAATGTTCCGATCCGTATTAAAGTCCCTATTGGACGAATATCTAGTGTCATATCCAATGAGTCAAATGCACGCCAGAAGCGTGGCAGACCATTAGGTTCCAAAAGATCGAAATCCTAGAAAGAGGAAAAAGAACGATCTAAATGACACTATGAAAGAATCACATGAGGACGCTCATGATTTGATTAAATCCGAGATTCACGAAGAATCTATTGAGCCTGAGACTCTTGAAAATACGGAATGCAAGAATGTGAGGATCTCGAACCTCAGTCTGTGGTAGTACAAAATTAATTGAGAGCTCTCGAAGAGCCAATTATTACTATGTTGGAGAAACACAATTGAGTATTGTGCTGTAGTAAGTCTCAAAGAAACTTATCCAGTTTCCAAAAGTACACGCGAAGGCGATTGATGATATTGAGACTATAAATAAAGGAAGGCTTTGATTCTCCTATTACTACAACTTGTAGCGGGGTAATTTGTATATGAAAAGCTACCCGCTTTGTTCTCCAGTTTGTACTACACAAACGAAAGAATGCCACAATAAAGTGGATATCTATTGGTATAAAACCCATGTCATAATAAACCCGAAGTTTATTGATAAGTGCACATGTCATGGTGTAAATTTGAAGTTTACCAATATTGATAATTTATGTTAGCCATCTCATTTGAAGTATGATGTGCAAATTCACATAGGTGAATATCAAAGAACTAGAAGTTCTTGTTCTCAGTAATGAACTGACCAACTAAAGAGTTCGGGTTGAAGCCCCTAAATTCTGGAAATATCAAAGGTGGATATGGGCCCATTCACCTGCCATGTATACCACATATGATGCATCTATGATATGGTTACATGCGCCATTGTTATTAACCCGCAGCCTGGCAGTGCTTGCGAGGTAAAACGCTCAGTAATCTAACTTCGAGCATAGTTTCCAGATTCTCTACTCAAGACAGTTAATCTTGATAAGTTGGTTTATATCAAAGTTGGTTTAGCAAGATAATTATTGAGTGCTTCCACTTAATAGCTAAACTGTTCATTATGAGAACGAAGTTATATATATATCAGTTTGATATAAGTTGTATACGAGAGTATATTCTCCCCTCATAAGTGGTTCAAGGTCAGGAACCAAATAATTTCATCTTATATTAAGGTGCTGTGTATATTGACATAATGCACAAAGATGATTTCCCAAAGTTGAGGAAACATGTTAGCTTTACTAACATGAGGGGGAGACATGATAAACACTTGAGAAAATGTTACATGGGATGAATTCTCATTTGTATATGTATATCCCCGAATATCATGATATGAACCTGGAGTTCATAAAAGGGATAATTCAAATTGCAACATATTGCAAAGCATGCTATACGCATTTGCTGACTCAAAGAAAGCAACTAAATGGAAGAGATACAATTCAAGAAGAATTGATTCCATATGAAAGACATGTAGTTTTGAACCTATAGTTCATATGCTTGAAGGTATAAAGTCAAAGGTATGTATAATCAGTTTTCGATATCTTATTTGTTTAACATGACATGAAAACTTGATATGCAGCTAAAGTCTATTATGTGACTTATATGACTTAACTTGAAAGATTTAAGTTGCTTGAAGCATATGCAATTCTTGGTCCTGAAGTACCACATCCTAAGTACAATTTGTGTACATATGTATCTTGCTATAACTATAAGCATGATGGCATTGAGAATGCATCTATGGAGATATTGAAGAGTTATTCCACGACATTATATGAAGATGTTCATATCTATCAAGAATGATGATTTCAAGATGATGCACAAGATTGGAATGCAAATGCTCAAGGATATAAATCGATGTACTCATTAGGGGGAGTCAATGCGCGTTGCACTCTTTTTCCCTTACAAGGTTTTGTCCCACTGGGTTTTCCTTGCGAGGTTTTTAACGAGGCAACCAATAGGCGCATATTCAAACATGTGTACTCTTTTTCCTTACTTTAATTTTTCCCATTGGGTTTTGGTTTTAAGGTTTTATGAGGCACATCATTGAATAGACATTCAAGGGGGAGTGTTATGAAATAGAAGATCCTTACACTTCTATTTAAGGTGAATGTCTTTAATGTATGTAATTAGAGAGATTTTAGAGTTCTATTAGTGGTAGCTAAATCTTCCTCTCCCCTATAAATAGAGGTGCCCCCTACCATTGTAAATCATCCCTTGAGACCCCTCTCAACTCAATAAGAAGAACTCTCTCTACTCTTCTCTCTATTGCTATTGTTCTTGTTCTATTGTTCTTGTCTTTTGCTTTAGTTTATAACATAAAGGATAATTTAAAAAATATAAATTTAAAGTAGGAGTAGGATATTTTTGTCTTAAAATAATTAAATTTTTTTATGCTTCTAGTATTGAAAGAATTTAAAATTTGTAGCTTCTCATTACGCATATATTTTCCAGAAAAGGTTCTAACTTCTAAAAGGAGTTACTAAAAAATTTAACACTAGTGACAAAGAGCTGTGATAAGTGCCACATAACCATGTTCCGGTAGATAGAATTTTTAAATCCTTAATTAAAATAGACAATTCTTTTCCTTTCAACGAGTTTTATGTGTGATGCAAATTTAAATTTTTCGACCTCAAAATCCTTTAAGTAGCCTTATAATCTAGATTAATCCTGTTCTAAAGGGAGTTATTGGATACCGGTTTTTACATTGTATATGCATTTTTCTTTATTGAACATTTTATGCTTCTTTTGAATGAATTAGATTTTTATTACTATCATACTTAACCAGCTACGATTATTATTCTTGAAATAATTAATCAACTTTGTTTAGCATAATCGGTGCTGAGTTGACAACATAACTTAAAAACAAACCTGTTATTTATAAGTTATCGTGTACCAATGTTGTCAAAAAAACATTTTGAGTGCATAGCTACATATCCCTTTTTTTCTTCTTTTTATTTATTTGTCAAAATGCATTTGTTAGCTTTATCATTTGTTTTCTTCTTATAATAATGTCGCTATCTCTTTAGTATCGTTATATATGGTTGATCATTGATATCCTGTATGATGCTTATATCTTATTTTTCCTTACTCTCTCTCGCTCTCTCTTTGTTGTTATGAAATTAACATAACATGAAAATTTTAACTCATAAAAGATGGATTAAAGCCTGAAAACTCAACTATAAAATGAGATACAGGAGCGCTGGGGCATAGAAAATTTTAAAATACTTCTTTTTTTAAAGTTAAAACGAAGATTATATTACTAAAATAAAATAATTACACAATCATTACATATTCCATGAGGATATTGATATTGCCTAAAGCGACAAGGCTATTACAAACAAAAGTAGAAAGATACTTAGTGCTTATACTAATTACTTGATTGTTCATGTTCATCTCAAGTTCAACACAAGGGGAGGACAAGCAAGATAACTACATTTAGTTGGTGTAAAGTATCTAACAGCTTCCTTTGTTAGGCGGTGTGCCATGCCATTTCCCTCTCCGAAGTTATGTTTGAAGATTTGAAACTTCAGTTGGTGCATCAACAACCTGCAACCAAAAATAATATTACATATATATTAGTTGTCTTGATATACAAGTTTGATGATTTTCGTGGAGTCTGTTTCAAATTCAGCTTGCATGGCAGATGTTGCGTAACATGATTTTTGAAACCCAAGGATACAGTCTCCATTGCTATTTCTGAACACTCCTACCAAGCCAATTTCCAGCGAGGTTTGTGGAAAGGCTCCATCTATGTTTAATTTAAGGTACCAATAGGAGATTTTTCCCACTTAATATCAAACTTGATCTTTTAAAATTTAAAAGGGTTTTTTTTTAGTGAAGAAATTAAATTTCCAAGCTTGTTGAAGAACTTTTGGGGCATGTAGCTCAAGGTCTAAGTTGTTGAAATTGTTATTATTCTTATTCTTCCAAAGGTTCCAGATACAAAAGGAAAATAACTTCCCAGTTACTAGTATGAATTGTGTTCTGAACGAAACTGACCTTTAAGTTAATCAGCCAGTGAATGTTATTGTCGATGGATAGGGTCAGAATGCCCATATTGTTCCAAAAGCGAGAAGCTATTGGGCAGTATAGAAAATTATGTTGGATGTCTTCCATACTTTTCTTACAAGTCATGCAAATGGCATCAATATTTATTCCAATGAGATAACAAAGGTCAACAAGGAATATGGTTATGCATGTATTTTCGTAGGAAAAATTTTATATGACAGCAGAGATCCCAAATCCAGTTAAGGTTAGTGCTGGGAGTGTGATTTGGATTTAATAATTTGTAACAAGTTGTAGTAAAAATCTCACTGGTATTAGGATCTCAGGTCATAATGTCTCTTCTTAGGAGATTATTAGGTAAATGGATCAAAGTAATATTCTTTATGATGCTGGAGGGAAATTCAACGAAAATTTTTGAGACATCCCATTGACCATTCTTAATAAGCTCCTTTACGGTAAGATTTTGGTCATCCAAACGAAGAGGTCCATATATAGAGTTTCTCAGAGTTGTAAAGTTATGAATCCACTTAAAGGACCAGATATTGATGTTGGGGGATACGCAGGGATACCACGTTGTACCTTCATTACAAATTTTCCAGCTTTTAAGAATGGATGTCCAAATAAAGAAGGTGTTAATCCTTGATTTTTTTCAGGGCATATTTTAGAGTTATAAGTTATGTCAAAGGGGTAGAAGAATTTTTGCAGGAGCTTCCAAGTGAGCTTGTTTACAAGGCTAGGTTTTTAGAAAAAGCTGAGCATATGCCAAGTCCACCCTCGACCTTATTATTTGTGACAGTTTGCCAACAAATGAGGTGTAATTTTTTAGAGGAGTGGTGGATTGGATTTTATCTATTTGTTTTAGAATTTTGGAGGGGGTAACATATATTGCATGAAGTGGGTAGGAATAGCACGTAAGGTAGACGTGGCCAAGTCCTTCTAGCCATATTTAGGAAAGACGATTTCTAATGAGACAGTCTAGTACGCAATTTGTCTATTACAAATTGAAAGTCTCTAGGTTTTCGCTTGCGATTGAGAATTGGGAAGCCAAAATAATTAACAAATACATGACTTAATTTCATGCCAAAAAAATTTGTGAAATAAGAGGTAATTGACCAGGGACAATTTTTTGAAAAGATGATGATTTTTGATTTTAAGTAATTCATGGAAAGCCCATATTCTTAACCAAAAATATCCATGCATGATTTTATGGATTAACCAGTTTTTTGATTTGCCTTTCCCATTAGAGTACTGCAAACAGGATATCTAAGAAGAAATGGCTCTTATAATTTGCTTTAATAGGATTCCAAAGCATAATGTCTACTTAGTGGTTAGTGAGTCATGTGAGTAACTCAAGGCAAAGTATGAAGATATATAAAGACATATTATTCCCTATACATATACCTTAACTGGGGCTAAAGAAGTTTATTTTGGAACCATTTATCAGGATCCGCATGGAACTTGTGCATATACAGCATGATTAATTTAGAAATTTTGGGAGGAAATTTAAAATAATATAAGAGTTTAATAGATAAACGTCCACTCTAGTCTATTAAAAGTCTTTTCTAGGTTATTTTTAGCAACATGTCAAACTTTGAACCTTTAAAACTACGAAAATTATTCATAAGTTCTTAGATATTAATCGTGTTGTCACTAGCTTTTCTATTCTTAATAAAACTGGATTGGAGAGGATAAATGAGATAAGGAAAGAAAGGTTTAAGTTTATTAGCAATAATTTTGGCGATGATTCTATAAGAAGTATTGCATAAGCCAATTGACCTGAAATCCTTGAGATTGTTTGCATTAGAAATTTTTGTATGAGATATATGTATGTTTCATTTCTTCCAGCTGGTAAAGTTTGGGTTTCAAATATTTCATGACAATAATTAATAACTGAGTCACCAATAATGTACCAATACTTTTGGTAGAAAAGTGAGTGAATATTATCTAGATCAGGGGCCTTAAATGATTTAAAAGATAAAATAGTCTTATTAACTTCATTGTTAGATAATGGCATATCTAGGCTAGCTAAATCTAATGAGGTATGGAAAGTAAGGTCTTTCAAGATAGCATCCCTATGGGTAACTGATTTGGTGTGTTAAGGCGTTTTGAAAGTGGGTGTGTTAAAGGCATTTTGAAAGTAAGTGTAGGTATGATCAAGGATTAATTAGGGTCTGAAATTCATTCACCACTATTATTTTTGAAATACATAATAGCATTAAGACGTTACCTATTAGAGGCTATTATATGGTAAAATTTTGTGCTGGCATCACCATCGTTTAACCAAAAAAATGTAAAAGACACTTTTCAAAAATCTTTTTCCATTTTGAGAATATTATTGTATTCTAATTTCAATTGGGATTATAAATCTTGTAAGAACTTACTCCTATGGTATGGGGGAGAATATTGAATCTCATTCAAACGAGCTAATAACTTTTGTTTCTTTTAAATATATTCCAACGGTCTCATGTTTTCAAATACTAACTTTCTCCTTAAAGACCTTTTGGCTATTGATTAGATCGTCATTATTCCAACATTGTTAGACAATACTAATGAAGTCTGAGTGTCTACACCAAATAGTTTCCAGTCTAAAAGGTTTACCATATAAATGGTGTTCCTAGGAGTGAGTTGGATTAATAAGGGATTATGGTTCGTGTGGGTTTCAGGGAGATGAATAACCATTGCCTTAGGAAATAAATTTAACCAATCATTACTAACAAAAATTCTATCAAGCCTTTCCAAATTAAGCCCCTAGATTTTTTTTTTATGATTAGACCAAGTATATTTATAAGGGTGTAATTATTAATACTATTCCATAAATATTTGCAACGTCTACAAATGACAAAGTTTCCCCCATATATTTCATTAGCACTGAAGATGTCGTTAAAGTCACCCCATAATAGCCAGGCCTTTATAAATTTCATGAATATTTTTTATGTAGTGCCATAACTCATTTTTTTGTCTAGCTTAGTACTAGCATAGATAGAAGGAAATAACTAAGTAGTATGAGTAGGATTTACCTCAACAATGGCATGATTTTTTTTATTTTTCCTAACAAAGTTGTGGACTTTGACTATACTAGAATCCCATAAAATTACCATTCATCCAGCTTGTTTCTCCTGCAGGTACCTCAATCTGCTCATAGAAAGCAAAATCATTTAGTAGGAAAATATGGTAATCCATACGAGTTTCCAATAAAGCCACCACACATGTTCTATAGGAATCAACCATTTCTCTAAAATTAATACGAAATGTATCATTGTTACCACCTCGTAGATTCATGGTGATAATATCAGTTGGTCGATGCATCATCTCTGTTTGGGTTTTGATCGAGCCATTCTCCCTACTTTTTTTTCCAATACTAGATTCCTCCTTAGCGAGGGAACAAGTATCATTGCATGGCTTCCCACTGTTGGGTGGTGGCCTGATGTCCAATGAACATGTGTAAAGAGCTTCGTTTAGGCTTGAAAATTCTATGATTTCGTCTTTACCCAGCAGAATCATCTCTTTGCATTCCACACTTGATGATCTTTTGGTTCTGGTAAAATTGGATTGGGTGCTTGAGGAGGTGCATCGTTTGCTAGTGGTGGTGCATTGGCTTGATTTTGAGCATGGTTTTATGCAGATGGACAAGGCATGAAGATTTGGTTGAGGTTAGAAATCTCTCATAGTGGGAAGAAAGGGAGATACATTGCCATGTTCTATGGTTGCATTAGATTGAATGTGAAAGTAGACTCAATTGGTTCCTCATGGCCTGGGCTAGATTTTGCATTCATTGTCGGGGCTAGTGGATAAAGAATGTTGTTCAGCCATACGTAGTTGAGGTAGTTACTCGTGGCCATGTGCATCCTCCCGGATAGCAGTTTGGCCAAAAAGTGTGAATTTTGGAGTATTATCACCATCTTATATCATGTTGAACGATATAGCATGGCTCATTAGACCTTGCTCTATCCAAGATAGTGGTTGATGGTCTTGAAGTATGGGAGGTTGGATGAAGAAAATCACTTGATTTCCTCCCTGCGATATGGTGGTGGGTTTGTCATTGTGTGTGCTCATTGGTATCTTAAAATTTGTATTAGTCGAATCTTATTCCTTGAGATATAGGTATCCTTGGAATTGTTATTGACGGAGAACTAGTTTATATTAGTTGTAGGGGAAATATTGGTGGAAGAAGAAGAGTTTTGAGAAGTAGTATTAGATAGATTGTTAATGATTGGATCTAGTTACATGCTTTGGTTGCTTGTAGTCGATGAGATTTTAAAGGGATTTGGTGTAGTAGTAGGTCTAGGAACATGTTGGTCTTCATTGGAAAATTGTGCAACCAAGGAATTCTTGTGGGAAACCATCCTCTTCCATGCAAGTGATTTGTCATTATTGGAGATTTAGAGTAATTAACCATATAGGTTAACATGTCTTTTACATTGTGTTAGGGTATGTTTTTAGAGTGTTTTGTCTCGTTAGTATCACCAGCTAGTAAGTTGTTTGCAGGTTAGCTAAATTAGGATCGTTCACGAATAACACGTTACCATTGTTAGTTTTATGAGGTGCCATGTCTGAAATTTTTAAATCTAGAATCATTTTTGAATTAGAAGCTTCTCTACTATCCAAATCCATTGGCAGATTAACCAGGGCATTAAACTTTTTTCCGATAGTAGCGTGATTTAGTGTAGAACGATCACCATGATTTGTATTGATTTTCATTTTGATATTACTTTGATTACTAGGGATGTTGCTATTAACATTGAGAGACTGAGAAGATGAGTTACCTAGTATCTCACATGTTAATTTAGGGATTATACATGCCTGTTGGATTGCCTCATTTTCTATCCAATTGATTCTCTTTTTGGAGAAATTAATCGCCTGCCACACTTCCCCACAAATATTTTGGACATTGTTGCTTTCATTTGGTTGGGGTGTTATGCTGCTTATTAATGTGGTTGGCACACATGCTATATCCCTTTTAAACTAGCACTTCATAATCACATGGCCCAGTCTCCCACAATTTTTACATAAAACATTCTCACAATATAGTGAATATATTACTTGTGAGTGCCAATGAGGATGAAAGGGATGACAGGTTCATCTAATGGCAATTCTATGCAAAGTCTTATATAACGACCTCTTAGAGTAGAAGATGTGCAAGCATCAATATTAGTAATCTACCGATGGTATTTTCAATTTTTTAAAGAATAATACTATAATAGAACTCGGTTTTCAATCATTGTAGACGAATCCAGACAACTATTGGGAAATTATTAGCTCCCATTTCTATAAAGTTTGGTTTCCACTAAATGGACAATGACAGGTAGACCAAAAAATTTTGCAGTAGTTACGTCCTTGCTTTGAGCACCGACATAGCAGAATTCGAATCTGCTGGCTTAGATGAGAGGCTCTTGGCTTCGTAAACATATCTATATTGTTACTTTCTCACTACCAATGACTAGGCAGCTGTACTGATAGGAAGTGACCCAATGTCACTATCCGAAATTCTCACTGACAGGACCGTGATGGCGCCTAACATTTCACTTGCTATGCAAGCCAATGATAGAGATAATTAAGCGTAAGTTTTCCAGTGATAAACATCAAATAAGCAATAATAAGGTAAATAGAAAAGTGCATAAATCCATATTAAATTTGATAATTATACACAACTATCCAGAATCTGGTATTACAATCTACAAACTATTAAGATTTAGCTACAAGTAAAATGTCTGAAGGAAATACAACTATTTTTTATACAAATGAAACAATAAAAGAAATGCATAAAAGAGGGTGCCAAGGCTTGCAGACGCCAATAAGACTACCTTAGGTCTCCAAATAGATCAAGCCAACAGCTAGACTCTGGATCAACTTGGTCCGGTACCAAAATATGCATAGAAAGTGCAGAGTGCAATATCAGTACAACCGATCCCATGTACTAGTAAGTGTCGAGTCTAACCTCGACGAAGTAGTATGAGGCTAAGACAGACACATTTATAAACATGTGCATTTAAACAATATACGAGCGCAATAACAACTAATAAAATCTGAACAGATAATAACAGGAGGAAAAATATGCTAAGGGGCGTGCAAGATAAAGAAAACTATAACATTAAAGAAACCACAATAGACAATTTGCTTTGCACCAATGAACGTATTAAATACAGTAGAGACAAGTGCACGACATCACCTTTCATGCTTTTACTCTCAACCTCACCATACTAATTAACAAAAACGGCACAATATCATCCTTCATGCATTAACTCTCATCCTCTCCATATAAACAAAAGAAACGGAATGACATCACCCTTTGTGCATTAACTCTCACCCAGAAAACATCACACGGCATCACCCTCGTGCTTCAACACTCTACCTCGCCAAAATAATGGACAACAACAACAGAGAGATAGAAATATCAAGAGCCAATCTTACTTCAACATTTAGTTCCACAATACTAACTCCATTTTTGAGTCAATACTCAGCCAATACCAAATTCCGTAAAAACATGACAAGAGTTGCTCAACATAACGAATAACTATTCTAAGCAAGAATAATATGATCAAAGAATACAACAATTACAAGAATAAGACTCACTCTGACGCTATGACTCATCAACAACGCATAAGTGCTCTTCGCCTCAACTATACGTTGTACTCAACATCCAAACACCTAGCAAATAGGCAAATAATACCTAATCCTTAAAGCCAAGGTTAACGACGACACTTACCTCGCTCTAACAGCCAAACATACAGCTCAATCACAGCTTTTCCCTTCACACAAGCCTCTAGACCAATAGAATATAGCAATTTACCAACCAAACAATTCAAATAAAGCCTTAGAATTTACTCACGATTACAAAGAATTCAACTAAGCCATTTTCGAAAAAGTCAACATCCGCGCCCGCTTGGTCCAAACCCGAACTTCGAACCAAAACCAGATTACTCATTAATCCCCGATCTCTGATATATAATTGGTTTTGGAATCTAGCCTCAATTTGATTTCTAAATCCCCAAATTTTGAAATCCCTAGTTCTATCCAAAAACCCTCAATTTCACCATGAAAACCTTAAATTTTTTGTTGAATCTTATGAAAACATAGTGAAAGATTGAAAGAAATTAGCTTAAGATCACTTAATAATGATTTGTGGAAGAAAATTTCTTTGGAAAATTACCTCTTGTGGTTTAGGTTTTGAAAATTTGGGAAATGAATCAAAAATATTGTCTACGTCATATTTTGTTCGGCTGGAGATATCGTATTTGCAAATGATCAATGTTCTCGCAATTGTTATAAATGGTTTGAATTTACAAATGATAAGTGTTTTCATAATTGCCATAAATGGTTCGCATTTGCGAATGAACAATGTCGCACCAGAAACCAACAAAACTCAAACTTCTCTGAAATGATATGAAACCACCGCGAAACTCATTTGAAACCTTTCGGACACAAACCATACATGAATTCCAATCATAAAATATGCTAAGGACCTGCTCGTGACTCAAAACACTGAAAAAGGTCGTTTTAGCCCGATATTGGCCATGGTAAAACTCTAAAATTTTGAAAACACGTTCAGACTGTGCACGCAAATCGAGGAGAGATAAAATGAGGTTCTTAGGGTCTCGGAACACAGAATTTGGTTTTAATTCATATGATGACCTATCGATTCATCACATTCTCCACCTCTAAAATAACCGTTCATCCTCGAACGGACATAGAAACGTACCTGGACTTGTAAAAAGGTGAGGATATCTGCTCAGCATATCAGACTTGGACTTCCGAGTAACTGCCTCAACATGCTGATTTCTCCACTGCGCTCGAACTGAAGAATAACTCTTTGATCTCAACTGGAGATCCTGTCAGTCTAGAATAGCTACTTGCTCCTCCTCGTATGTCAAATCATTATCCAGATGGACCGTGCTGAAGTCTAACATATTAGATGAATCTTCGTGATATTTTTGAAGCATAGAAATATGGAATATCGGATGAACTGTTGATAAACTAGGTGGAAATGTGAGCTTGTAAGCCACCTCACACTCTCTAAAGAATCTCAAAAGGCCTGATGTACCTAGGTCTCAACTTTCCCCTATTCCAAATCTCATTACACCTTTCGTGGGTGACACACAGAGCAATACTCTCTCTCCGACCATGAATGCAACGTCATGAACCTTACCATCGGCATAACTCTTCTGCCTGGACTGAGCTGAGCGACGTCTATCCTGAATGATCTTAGCCTTATCTAAGGCGTCCTGTATAAATATGTACCCAATAACCGAGCCTCTCTCGTTTCAAACCATCCAACAGGAGATCGACATTGTCTACCATATAATGCCTCATAGGAGACCGTCTAAATGCTCGGTTGGTTGTTATTGTTATTGGCAAACTCCGCAAGTGGCAAGAACTGATCTCAAGAGCCTCCTAAATCAATAACACAGGTGTGGAGCATATCCTCCAATATCTGAATAGTGCGCTCGGACTGTACGTCCATCTGAGGATGAAATGTTGTGCTCAACTTAATCTACGTGCCCAACTCGTTGTACTACCCTCCAGAAATGTGAGTGAATTGCATAACTCGATCATAAATGATAGACACGGGCAAACTATGAAGGCAAACAATCTCCTGATATAATTCTCCGCCAACCACTCTAAAGAATAGAAAACTACCACATTAATTAAGTGCGGTGACTTGGTCAACCTGTCCACAATGACTCAAACTGTGTCGAACTTCCTCTGAGTTTGTGGGAGTCCAACAACAAAATCCATAGTGATATTATCCCACTTCCACTTAGGAATCACTATCTTCTAAAGCAAACCACCAAGTTTTTGATGCTCGTACTTTACTTGTTGACAATTTAGACACGAGCTATGTATGCAACTATATTCTTCTTCATCCTCCTCCTCCAATAATGTTGCTGCAAGTCTTGATACATGTTGGTAGTGCCCGGATGAATAGAATACTGGAAACTATGAGCCTCTTCTAGAATCAACTCACAAAGTCTTTCCATAATAGGCACACAAATATGGCCATGAATTCTCAAAACTCCATTATCTCCAACAATAATCTTCTTGGCACCACCGTGCCGCACTGTATCTTTAGGACAAGCAAATGAAGATCGTCATACTGCCGATCTTTGATGCGCTCAAACAAGGAAGATTTAGCAACTGTACAAGCCATAACACTGCTGGGCTCATAAACATCCGAACTTACGAACCGATTGGCCAAGGCCTGAACATCCAATGTAAGCGGTCTCTCACCAACTGGGATATATGCAAGGTTGCCCATACTAGTTGACCTTCTACTTAAAATGTTAGCCACCACATTGGCCTTCCCGGGATGACACAATATGGTGATATCATAGTCTTTCAATAGCTCTAACCACCTCTTCTACCTCAAATTGAACTCCTTTTGCTTGAACAAATACTACAAGCTCTGATGATCCGTGAACACTTCACATGACACGCCATAAAGATGGTGCCTCCATATCTTTAGTGCATGAACAATGGCTGCCAGCTCTAGATCATGAACATGGTAAATCTTCTTTTAGATCTTTAGTTGACGTGAATCATATGCAATTACCTTGCCACCTGTATCATTACCGTACCAAGTCCAATACGAGATGCATCATAATATACTGATAAGGCCCTGAACCTGTGGGCAACACCAATACTGGCGTTGTAGACAAAACGTTCTTAAGCTTCTAAAAGCTCATCTTACACTCATCTAACCATCTGAACGAGGCACCCTTCTAGGTCAACCTGGTCAATGGGGCTGCTATAGATGAAAACGTCTCCACAAACCGGCAGTAATAACCTGCCAAGCCCAAGAAACTCCGAATCTATGTAGTTGATGTGGGTCTAGGTCAATTCTTGACTGACTCAATATTCTTAGGATCCACCTTAATACCCTCTACCGACACAACGTACCCCAAGAAAGCGACTGAGCTCAACCAAAACTCGCATTTTGAAAACTTAGCATATAACTGGCTATCTCTCAGAGTTTGAAGAATGATTCAAAGATACTGCTCATGTTCCTCTCGGTTGGGGGAGTAGATCAAAATATCATCAATAAGCACAATCATAAAATAATTCAATTAGGTTTTGAACACCCGGTTCATCAAATTCGTAAATGTCGCCGGTGATTTGTCAGCCCAAATGACAACACTAGAAACTCACAATCCACATACCGACTCTAAAAAGCCATCTTAGGGACATCAGATACCCTAATCATCAATTG
This sequence comes from Nicotiana benthamiana, assembly GCA_034376525.1. NCBI lineage: Eukaryota > Viridiplantae > Streptophyta > Magnoliopsida > Solanales > Solanaceae > Nicotiana > Nicotiana benthamiana. The sequence goes on from CM067330.1 coordinate 69,624,121, forward strand.
ATGGTAGCAATACCTCAAATTGATCTTTGAAAATACCTTGGCTCCCTGAAGCTGATCAAATAAGTCATCAATCCTTGGTAATGTATACTTGTTCTTGATGGTGACCTTGTTTAATTCCCGATAATCTATGCATTGTTGGAAACACGTTCTCAAGGCTTTATACTAAAACGTGTGTTCTTATGTGTAGGTTTTGATGAATGACAAACAAGCGCAAATTGATATATGACGAAGTTCAAGTACAAGCGCACAATTGGTGGATAACGAGATTCAAGCACAAGACAAAGTTTTATAGTTTAAATGAGTCGTTCTTAATTGTGATCTTGATCCGACAACTTGACTCATGACATGGCTTCTCTCGTAAAACTATTTTTTCCAAAATCATGCATATTTAATTTAATGCTAAATGATTTTAAATCATGCATATTTACTTTAGTCAAAATGATTTTTAAACATGCCTCTAAGATCTGGACTAAGATAATCGATTATGCACTTATGATAATCGATTATGTTAAGCCAAGACTGCATGACAATCGATTGTGAACTAAACGACAATCGATTGTGTTAAGGCAGTGAGCATCAGGTTTTTCAAACCTGCATGACAATCGATTGTGAACCTTATGACAAACGATTGTGATGAGGCAGTGTACATCAAAGTTTTTCAAAACTCAAAATAATCGATTGTGAAGCTAATGACAATCGATTGTGAAAAGACAGTGTCCATCAGATTTTTCAAAGTCACAAAATAATCGATTGTGAACATATGACTACCGATTGTGTTGAGGCAGTGTCTTCCAGACTTTTTCAAAGTTATTAAATAATCGATTGTGATTATATAACAATCGATTGTCACGAGGCAGTGTCTAAAATAATTTTCAAAGTCTGATAAATAATCGATTGTTAACATTGCACAATCGATTGTGAAGCTGACCGTTGTCGTAAAGTTTTCAAATACCGTCAGGTAATCGATTGTTGCTTTTGTACAATCGATTGTTGAAATTAAAATGTGGAAAGGATTTTTTGAACGTTGCTGAATAATCGATTATTGATTTCGTATAATCGATTGTTTTGCGTAAAATCTGAAAATGATTTTTTGAACGTTACCAGTAATCGATTGTTGATCTTGGACAATCGATTGTTAAGCGTAAAATCTGGGATTGATTTCTGGAACGATTGGCAAACAATCGATTGTGACTTCTTGACAATCGATTGTCACATAGTAAAATCAGCAACTCTTAATTGGTAATTAGGCAACGGTAATGCCAAGTTTTTCAACTATAAATACAGCTTCATTTCAGTGTTTTAAACACAATAACATACAACAACTGATCATTCTATTGCTATAAGCTTGCATACTATTGTTTATCATTTTATATTCATTTCATAAAGCTTTTGAGAGCCAAAGTCTTGTCCATAGTTGTTGTGATCTTGAGCTTACTTCTTTTACTCATATCTACTCATTAAGGAGTGTATTGTTTGAGTGTTTAGTGTTTTGTACACTTGTAAGAGAATTGTGATTCTCTTGTTGTAAGGAACTTGTGTTTCCTTGGTTGAAGTCTTGGAGTGTTGTATCTCCGAGCAAAGGTGTTAAGGCTTGTGTCCTTAAGTTGTAAAGGTTGGTTAGGCACCCGTAAGCTTAACAGTGAAGTCTTGGAGTGTTGTATCTCCGAGCAAAGGTGTTAAGGCTTGTGTCCTTAAGTTGTAAAGATTTGTTGAGCACCCGTAAGCTTGACAAGTTAGTAAAAAATCTCGAGAGAGTCTCTCGGGGACTGGACTAGCCACTTGTTGTGGTGAACCAGAATACATCGGTGCGTTTGTTCTTTATTGCATTTAATTTTCGCACTTATCTTTCCTGCAAGTTTTTAAATTCCGCAAGTTTACGCTAATTTTTTTATTATAACGCTATTCACCCCCCCCCCCCTCTAGCGTTAAGCGTATTATCTAACAATTGGTATCAGAGCCCAACTCTCTGAAGACTTAACAGTTTGAGAGAACCATCCATGGCTTTCACTCGTGACTCTTTTGCAGGAATAGGTGAAGGTGATTTTAACATGTTGCCCCCAATATTTGATGGAAATAATTACTTATATTGGAAAGATCGGATGAGAATTTTCATCACAGCCAACAACTTTTATCTATGGCAAATCATCAAGCATGGTGATCAAATGACAACAAAAGTTGGGAAAGCCAAGGTAAGTGAATACAACACTAATGCAATAAATATGTTGCATAGCGCTTTGAATCAGGAAGACTATCAGAAAATTTCCCACTACAAAACCGCCAAAGAGATGTGGGATAAGCTGGAGGAAATGTATGAAAGCATGCCTCAAAAAGCGGACATCTCATATAATGAATCAACTGGCCAATGTCTCATGGCAAACGAAGAAGAAGAGGTAAGTACGTCCAACTCTCACTCGCTTGAAGAAATGCAAAATGCTTATAATAAATTACATAGTGAGTTTGTTGATGCTTCCAAGACTATTAAAGATTTGCAGAAAACTCTGTCGTTGCAAGAAAAAGATTTTCAAAAACAACTCTCTCTAAAAGAAAAAGATTTTGAAAAACTGGTTTTAGAAAATGAGAAGTTGAAAGAGGAAAACAAGTTTTTCGGAAAAAGAAGCGCCGATAAGCCCGAAAGCTCTATTAGAAAGTGTACTTCTTGCTTGCATCTCAAAAATGAAGTAGAAAGGCTTAAAGGCACATTAGATAAGTTTAATTCTTCGCACAAAAATTTGAATGATGTTCTTGATAATTTGAAGTCAACCAAGCATGGCATAGGGTTTACGAATGAGCCTAAAGAAAAGGTTGAAGCTAAACCCCAACAACATAAGGCTCAACCTAGGACTAATAATAAAAATGCTTATCCTAGAAATAGCAATCCTAGAACCAATATGCATGCTAGACTAAATGTTAAACATTTTAGAAGACCTAGCAATGACTTACCACCTAGTAATAACTACCCTAGAAATGATGCATATTATAGGCCAAATACTAGAAGGAATTTTGAACCCTTTAGAGCACCTAGAAATGATTTCCAACATAGAAATAATTATTCTGGAAATGCTGCTCATAGTAGGAGAAATGATGTTCATAAAGCGCGCAATAGTCATAATGCTGAAAATAGAGTAAACCATTTTCGTCTGTCAAGTTACTATGAACCTAGAAGGATGCATAACCCCAACGTGACTTGTCATTATTGTAGACGTATTGGTCATATTGCTCCTGCATGTTTTACATGACATAGACATATCACTCAATCGCATCATTATGATATGCCTAACTCCCAAGGACCCAAAATGGCATGGGTACCAAAAGATCATTAATCTGTTTTGCAGGTGTGCTTGAAAGGCTACAGTATTGTAGTAGATGCACCGAGCACGACACCTCATTGTATTAAGAGGAAATTTCGGTTAGTTATCCTTTTTGACAAAAACCGAATTGTTGATATGTGCTAGCAACCAATAGTAACTTATTTGTTGTTAATTTGGTTCCCCTATTGTTGAATCTTTGATAAGCTTAGTCGTAATAGTTGATGTGCGTTAACAATTGAGATATCCTTGTCAAAAATCAATATCAATTAGCCTTGTTGATTCATATGTTGAAACGTGTTGTTAAATGACAATTGGTGTCAATTAGTTTACTTGTTAATTATCTGCTTTTAAAAGATCAAAACTGTTGATATGTATTAACAGTTAGCTTAATAAAATCATTTCATTCATGATTTGATAATTGCTATCTGTGGTTTAAATAACTGTTAGTATACTGTGTGGTGTGTATTATCTATCAGCATATTCTTCAAAAAGTTTTCACTCACGTTTTTTATGAATGCTATCCTTAGTTTTAATAATTGAGATGTCTCATGTTTCTAACAATTGACAAAAATCCTTCTGTTAAAAATCGTCTCTTGATGAACACATCCTTTGGTCTGGATAATGGTTGGTATGTTCTTCAAAATTCGATGTATGGTTGATTTGTTAACAGTCAACACTCGGTTGTAATATGCTTTACTAAAAATAATACTTTGTATCAATGTTAATAAAATAACTTTTGGTACACTTGTTATGTCATCCAACAAATGGGTTTATCATTGTTTTATAACAATTGGTATATCTATGTCTTGTTGGTATGTCTTGATAAATTTCTGATTAAGGGGAAATAGATTGCATGAAGTTTACTATCTTTTTGATGACAGAATTTCAAAACAACTCTCTATATTGGCAATGTTATTTTCTTTAAACTCTCATGCCACTAATATCTTGCATTCCAAATCTTGTGGAAAATGATATCCTAGAAAATATTTGTATTACTTTGGAGCAACTAATAAGTGTCATGCAAGGAATCTGTAAATCGCATTTGAGATATCATTGATAGACAAGCTTAATTTCTTCTTGGAGCTGCAAATTAAGCAAATGAAAGAGGAAACTTTCATTTGTCCATCTAAATGTCGCAAGGAGTTGCCAAATCAATTCGAAAAGAGCAACACCAAACCAATGGTCACTTCAATGAATTTAGATGACCATCTTGACAGAAATGTGAAAGGTAAGACGAGCAATACCAAGAACTACACAGGTATGATCGTTCCTCACTTTACCTTATTGCTAGTAGACTTGATAAAATATTTAGCGTTTAATGTTGTGCTAAATATAAATCATGTCCAAATGAAGCATTGAATGCGGGTAAACGTTGATCTAAATGCATACATTTTAGGTTGCATTTATATTTTAATTACTGACTTGAGCGTCGGAGACGTTTAATTCTATTTTGCAGGTATCACCCTAAAGGTAGGGGGAATTATTACGTTTTGGCACAAAACAATCGATTGTTCCAAGCAAATAATCGATTATCTTACTGTGCAGAAAATCGATTAGCAGTATCACTAATCGATTGTTTATGGTTTATGTTTATTATGCAGTTTTGTTAAATAATTGATTCTTTAACTGCAAAATCGATTTCCGTCTCAGCCATTCAGCAATGCTTTTCCAAAACAATTGATTGTTTCAAAATATAATCGATTATTCTCAAAATCAGAAAATTTCTGTGCTCACTGTAAGATAACAATCGATTACCATATTTTGACAATCGATTATTTCATGTCAGTAATTCAAAATTTTTACCGTTTGGTTCTGCAATCGATTTGTGTCAGTTCCGAGATTCAGTCAAATCTTAATGACAATCGATTATCTCATTCCAACAATCGATTGTCTAACGGTCAGTAAGATTTATTTTTACCGTTTCTGACTGTTTCAGCTTTCAATTTTCTGCAGATTTCTTCCATTAATGAAATGCCTTTCTCCCCTCTATAAATAGGCTTCATATATGTTCATTTTTATTCACTCAAGCATCAATTTTAGCTCTCAAACTATCAAAACTCTTTCAAGTCTCTTGCAAATTCCAGCAATACTTAGTAAAAATGTCGGGCCGTCACTCCAAACGTTCCCGTTCTGCTAGGCATGGTGCATCCTTCTCTACTGCTCCAAACTATCCCTATCAAGATGGTTCCGTTCTATATTTTAATTCTGACATCGAGCTTACTCGATTTTAACAAAATTTGAAAAGCGCGACATTCTTCCTCCCCGCTTTTCAACCAACAAGTATCTTGAATCTTATGGCCCTGCTGCAAATATGCTCAAAAATTGTCAACTTCTTGACTCTTACTTCTTACCCATCCTTACATCAATACTACATTGATTCAAGCATTTTACTCCAACATTCATGAGGATGATGACGGTGAGCTTGTGACAAATATAAATGGTGTTCAAATTCTTCTTTCCGATGAAAACCTTCATACCATTGCCCGTCTTCCTCATAATGGTGAAGACATTTTTCGGTATATCGGAGAGGCCAGAGCCCTTTTTGATGAAACAGTCCTCCTACATCAAACCGGACTTACTTCTTATGATCCAAATCTTTCTTCCCGTCGTCCTACAATTACAGGAATGGATCCCAATTATGGGTTGATTTTCTGTTTCATCACCGGAGTCCTCAAGCCTCGTAAGCATAACCATACCACCATTTCCCAAGAGGACACCAAGCTCATGCATGCCATAATAACCGGAGCTAACATCAATTGGTGTCGGTTCGTCAAGATTCACATGCGTGACGCTATCGGAGATGATAGGCCTCTTCCTTATGCTCTCCTCATCATGAATTTTCTTGAAGCCTCCGGATTCATCACTTCCAAAGGTACTCTCAAAAAGAGTACCAAGAAGTGGGAAATTTCAGAATCGTCCTTTCATCATGACGGTGATCATGCAGCGCCTGCTCCTCCTCCAACCCGTCGAACTCGTCTGCCTCAAGAGCCCACTCTCCAATCCATTTCCGACCAAATTGCTTCCTTGACCACCTCTGTTGGTCAATTGACAAATGAGATCCATGGATATTTTGACCATGTTCATTATCCATATGCCGGTCTTGTTCCCTTTGAAGCAGTGCCGGACGATGAGGCGGGAAATGATGATGAATGATTTCTTTGTTTTTTTTGGTTCTATTGTGATATGTTTTATTGTCCCCTCCTTATGTAATTGTTTTCTCTTTCCAATAAATAAACAAGTTTTATTTACATCTTTGGCATCTTCTTATATTATTTTTGCTAATGGCAAAAGGGGGAAGATAACGGGTATGCACTCTCAATATTTATAAGCTTAAATTAAGGGAATTCATATATTGAGGGGGAACTAATTTTGCATACTTGTTGCATATATTTACTTGTCTTGAATCGTCATTATGAATTGTCTAAGTTGCATATCCCGCTTAAAGTTTTCCATTATCAAAAAGGGGGAAATTGTTGGAAACACGTTCTCAAGGCTTTATACTAAAACGTGTGTTCTTATGTGTAGGTTTTGATGAATGACAAACAAGCGCAAATTGATATATGACGAAGTTCAAGTACAAGCACACAATTGGTGGATAACGAGATTCAAGCACAAGACAAAGTTTTATAGTTTAAATGAGTTGTTCTTAATTGTGATCTTGATCCGACAACTTGACTCATAACATGGCTTCTCTCGTAAAACTATTTTTTCCAAAATCATGCATATTTAATTTAATGCTAAATGATTTTAAATCATGCATATTTACTTTAGTCAAAATGATTTTTAAACATGCCTCTAAGATCTGGACTAAGATAATCGATTATGCACTTATGATAATCGATTATGTTAAGCCAAGACTGCATGACAATCGATTGTGAACTAAATGACAATCGATTGTGTTAAGGCAGTGAGCATCAGGTTTTTCAAACCTGCATGACAATCGATTGTGAACCTTATGACAAACGATTGTGATGAGGCAGTGTACATCAAAGTTTTTCAAAACTCAAAATAATCGATTGTGAAGCTAATGACAATCGATTGTGAAAAGACAGTGTCCATCAAATTTTTCAAAGTCACAAAATAATCGATTGTGAACATATGACAATCGATTGTGTTGAGGCAGTGTCTTCCAGACTTTTTCAAAGTTATTAAATAATCGATTGTGAGTATATAACAATCGATTGTCACGAGGCAGTGTCTAAAATGATTTTCAAAGTTTGATAAATAATCGATTGTTAACATTGCACAATCGATTGTGAAGCTGACCGTTGTCGTAAAGTTTTCAAATACCGTCAGGTAATCGATTGTTGCTTTTGTACAATCGATTGTTGAAATTAAAATGTGGAAAGGATTTTTTGAACGTTGCTGAATAATCGATTATTGATTTCGTATAATCGATTGTTTTGCGTAAAATCTGAAAATGATTTTTTGAACGTTACCAATAATCGATTGTTGATCTTGGACAATCGATTGTTAAGCGTAAAATCTGGGATTGATTTCTGGAACGATTGGCAAACAATCGATTGTGACTTCTTGACAATCGATTGTCACACAGTAAAATCAGCAACTCTTAATTGGCAATTAGGCAACGGTAATGCCAAGTTTTTCAACTATAAATACAGCTTCATTTCAGTGTTTTAAACACAATAACATACAACAACTGATCATTCTATTGCTATAAGCTTGCATACTATTGTTTATCATTTTATATTCATTTCATAAAGCTTTTGAGAGCCAAAGTCTTGTCCATAGTTGTTGTGATCTTGAGCTTACTTCTTTTACTCATATCTACTCATTAAGGAGTGTATTGTTTGAGTGTTTAGTGTTTTGTACACTTGTAAGAGAATTGTGATTCTCTTGTTATAAGGAACTTGTGTTTCCTTGGTTGAAGTCTTGGAGTGTTGTATCTCCGAGCAAAGGTGTTAAGGCTTGTGTCCTTAAGTTGTAAAGGTTGGTTAGGCACCCGTAAGCTTAACAGTGAAGTCTTGGAGTGTTGTATCTCCGAGCAAAGGTGTTAAGGCTTGTGTCCTTAAGCTGTAAAGGTTTGTTGAGCACCCGTAAGCTTGACAAGTTAGTAGAAAATCTCGAGAGAGTCTCTCGGGGACTGCACTAGCCACTTGTTGTGGTGAACCAGAATACATCGGTGCGTTTGTTCTTTATTGCATTTAATTTCCGCACTTATCTTTCCTGCAAGTTTTTAAATTCCGCAAGTTTACGCTAATTTTTTTATTATAACGCTATTCACCCCCCCTCTAGCGTTAAGCGTATTATCTAACATGCATATCCTCATCTACCATACTTATTCTTCACAAACAACATGAATACACCCTAGTGCGAGACACTCGGTCTCGTGAAGCCCTTATCAAGCAAATCTTAGAAATGCTCCCTGAGTTCTTTCAACTCTGGCGGGGCCATACGGTTTGGCGAAATAGAAATCGGCTGAGTGCCCGGAGATACAGAAGTCAATATCTCTGTCGGTAGAATCCCCGACAGATCTACATGAAACACATCAGGAAACTCACAAATAACGAGCACAGAATGCATAGAAGGAACCTCCGCACTAGAATCGCAGACATAAGCCAAATAATCTAGACAACCCTTCTTGATCACATACCGAGCCTTCACATAAGAGATAACCCTACCGGTAAAATGGCCAGGAGTCCCTCTCTACTTTAATTGAGGCAACCCTAGCAAGGCTAAGGTCACCATATTGGCGTGGCAATCCAATATAGCATAATAAGATGGCAGCCAATCCACACTCAAAATGACATCAAAGTCGATGATATCGAGAAGTAGGAGATCTACATGAGTCTCAAAACTCCCAATAGCAACCACACATGAATGATAAACATGATCTATGACAATAACATCACCAACGTGTGTGGACACATACACAAGAGCACTCTAATAATCACGAGGCATAACCAAATATGAAGCAAAATAGGATGACACGTATGAATATGTAGAACCCAGATCAAATAGAACTGAGGCATCTCTACTACAAACTGAAACTGTACCTATGATAACCGCATTAGATGACTCAGCCTATGAAATGGCTGGAAAAGTATAGCATCGGGCCTGGGGACTACCACTCCCAACTATATCTCGAGGACGGACCCTAGCTGGCTGGCCTCCACCTCAAGCGGCCTGACCTCTACCTCTAATGCCTCGACCCCTACCTCTAGTTGTCTGAATCCTGAATCTAACTGGTTGGGTGGGCGGTGAAGCACCTGGTGCCGAAACCATGACACGAGAACCCTAAAGCTGGAACTACTCGATGCTCGAGGGAAAAATCTAGCAGTATGTCTTAGATCACCACAAGTATAACAAGACCTCGGTAGCTGAGACTGATGACCCTGGAACTGACCCTGTCGCCTGAATAACCACCCTGAAAACTCTGGAACGGAGGTGCACTAATAGAGCTGATAGTTGAATCCTGAATCTAACTGGTTGGGTGGGCAGTGAAGCACCTGGTGCCGAAACCATGACACGAGAACCCTAAAGCTGGAACTACTCGATGCTCGAGGGAAAAATCTAGCAGTATGTCTTATATCACCACAAGTATAACAAGACCTCGGTAGCTGAGACTGATGACCCTGGAACTGACCCTGTCGCCTGAATAACCACCCTGAAAACTCTGGAGCGGAGGTGCACTAACAGAGCTGATAGTGCACTGTAGGCTAGTTGATCAAAAAAATGCATATGAGGGTTACGACCACCTAAAACACCACGAGAAACCTGCAATGTTGAATGAAATTACCCGGGAGGATGGGCTCTACCAAAAGTACCACTGCCTCCAAATGAGGAACCACTGAACCCACTAGAATGACGAGGTCTCTTATCAGATCCCTAACCACTGCCAGAGCTAAAACCATCTTGAATGGCCTGCCAATATCCACAACCGTTTGAAAAAAAATCTCACTCCTAGTCTCATTAGCCATATGCAACTTGATAGGCTAAGCAAGTCAATCAATAAACCTCCTCACCCTCTCTCTCTCTCAGTAGGAAGCAGAAGAATAGCATGACATGCCAGATATAGAAATCAAGTCCCATACTGAGTAACAGACATAGATCCTTGTTAAAGTCACTCGAACTACCTCCAATAGTCCTCTGTTTAACCGATAGGAAGGAATTTCTCGAGGAATAGTAGAGAGAACTGGTCCCAAGTAAGAGTAGGCAACCCAGCTGGTCTGGTCAACATGTAATCCCTCCACCATCTCTTTGTGGAACCTCTCAAATGGAATGGAGCAAAATCTACCCCATTGGTATCCACTGTACCTATGTTTTGTAACATCTCATGACAACTATCGAGATAATCCTGGGGGTCATTTGAATATGCACCACTGAAGTGAACTGGAAAGAGCTTGGTAAACATGTCCAACCTCCATAAAGCATCAAATGAAATATCTAATCCATTACCGGTCGGTACCGCAACACCCCGCTAAACTATCCCAACTGGCTGGGCTGCTGGAGTCTAAAGCTGGGGAGCCATCTACTCTGGAGTGTGAGTAGCGGAGTCAGTGCTCCTCCTCTAGCCTGGGAGATAGATAGTGCCATAAGGAATATTCCAGTTTGGGCTACACTCTCCATAAGGCCCACTAAACAGACCAAGGCATCCTGAAGAACTGGGGTGAACCCCTCTGGGACCTGAGCTAGTCCTGCTGGAACAATCTGGGCTGGAACCTACTTGTCAAACTCAACCCGAGGCCCCACTTCTAGTGTTGCTTCTCGAGCTCGAGGCTGAGATCCCCCTACCTCGACCTTTGGAACGACTTTGGCCTTGACCTGTGCCCCTTGTAGGATCTACCACTGGGGGCTCTGGCTGCTGCTCAGTTCAAGACGGGGTATGTGTTCTCGCCATATTTGAAGGATAAGAGTAGAAGAGTTCGATTAGTACGGAGAGAACAAAATCGCATGATAGAGAATAATGTAAGTGAAATTACTCCTAAACCATGTAGCCTCTCAGAGATAAGTACAGGCGTCTCCAAGCCTATCCTCCAGATTCTTACTATGCATGTTCGTGAGTTGTGAGACCTAGGGAACGTAGTGCTTTGATACTAACTTGTCATGACCCAAAATTCCCACCATCGGGACCGTGATGACGCCTAACATATCAAAATGCTAGGAAAGCCAACGATAGAGATCATTAGCCAAATTCTTAAGTTTTCTGGTGATAAACATCAAATAAGCCATAACAAGGTAAATAAAAAAGCGTGGAAATTCATAACAAATTTAATACTTATACACAACTACTTAGATTTTGGTGTCACAGTCCATGAACTACTAAGATTTAACTACAAGTAAGGTGTCTGAAGTAAATACAACTATTTTTTATACAAATGAAATAGTAAAGGAAATGCATAGAAGAGGACGACGAGGCCTGAAAATGCCAACAGGGCTGCTTTAGGTCTCCAAACAGATCAAGCCAGCTTCTAGACTCAAGGTCAACTTGGTCTGGTACCAAAGTCTGCACAAAAAGTGCAAAGTGCAGTATCAGTACAACCGACCTCATGTACTGGAAAGTGTCGAGTCTAACCTCGACGAAGTAGTGATGAGGTTAAGACAAGACACATTCATAAACCTGTGTAGTTAAACAATATACGAGCACAATAACATCTAATAGAAGCCGAATAGATAATAACGGGAAGGGAAACATGATGAGGGGAGTACAAGATAAAAAAAACTGTAACATTAAATAAACCACAACCGAAAATTTGCTTTGCACAAGTGAAAGTATTAAACACAGTAGATACAAGTGCACGACATTACCCTTTGTGCTTTTACTCTCAACATCACCATAATAATTAACAGAAACGGCACAACATCACCCTTCGTGCATTAACTCTCATCCTCGCCATATAAACAAAATAAACAGATTGATATCACACTTCGTGCAGTAAAACTCACATATCATGGCACGACATCACCCTTCGTGCATTAACTCTCACTCACAAAACATTGCACGATATCACCCTTAGTGATTTAACACTCTCCCTCACCAAAACAATGAACAATTACAACAGAGAGATAGAAGTATTAAGAACTAGTCTTACTTAAACATTTAGTTCCACAATATCAACCTCAACTTTAAGTCAATACTCAATCAATGCCAAATTCCGTAAAACATAATAAGAGTTTCTCAACATAACTAATAACTAGTCTAAGCATGAACAATATGATCAAAGAATGCAACAGTTACAAGAATAAGACTCACTCTGATGCTATGACTCGACAATAACGGATAGGTGCTCATCACCATACCCATACGTTGTACTCAACATCTAAACACTGGCAAATAGGAAAATAATACCTAATCCCGTAAGCCAAGGTTAACCACGATACGTACCTCGCTCCAACAGCCAAACTCACAGCTCAATCACAATTTTTCCTTTTACACAAACCTCCTGACTAATACAAACTAGCAATTTACCAACCAAACAATTCAAATAAAGTTGTAGGATCTACCCACAATTGCAAATAATTTAAATTAGGCTATTTTTAAAAAAGTCAACATCTGGACCCACTTGGTTCAAACCCAAAATTCAGACCAAAACCCGATTACCCATTCATCCCTGATCTCGTATATATAATTGGTTTTGGAATCCAACCTCAATTTGAGGTCTAAATTCCCAAATTTCTAAATCCCTAGTTTCTAACCCAAAACCACCAATTTCACGATGAGAACCTTAGGCTTTTGGTTGAATTTTATGAAAAAGTAGTGAAAGATTGAAAGAAAATAGTTTAAGATCATACAATGATTTTGGGGAAGAAAAGTTCCTTGTAAAATCACCTATTGTGGTTTAGATTTTGGAAATTTGGGAAATGAATCAAAAATCCCGTCTACATCATATTTTGTTCAGCTGTAAGTATTGCATTTGCTAATAAATAGTGTTTTTGCAATTGCCATAAATGGTTCGCAATTGCGAATGAATATTGTTTTTGCAATTCCCATAAAAGGTTCACAATTGCGAATGAACAGTATCGCACCGGAAACTAACAAAACCCAAACTTCTCCGAAATGATCAAAACCACTCTGAAACTCATTCGGAACCTCCCAGATACAAACCATATATGAATTTCAATCATAAAATATGATACGGACCTACTCATGCACTCAAAACATTGAAAAGAGGTCGTATTAACCCGATATTGACCATGGTCAAACTCCTAAAGCATTGTGCTTTAGAAAACTACCTCTACTATTAGAAGATAGTAAAGCCCTTTCATTATAAATTAGAAAAATTTGATGTTCTAGTTTCTCAATTGTTGAAAAGTGTTAGTTGGTGGTGAGAAAATATTAAATCACACTCGTTCATATTCATTTGTGCTGATTGAAAAATTAAAATCACACGCTCATATTGCATGTATAAATCACTAATTGTTTGTGCTCGAGTAAAGCAAAATGTTAACCACAGTGTATCCTTTCAAGTTGAAGAAAACTAAAAGCCTATCTGGAAAGCCACATAAGAATTAGATTTTGGTGTAATCACACAGTTTGACATATTTGTTTGGCCAACTAGTTACTTGGTCAGCATGGAATTGGGCGTAATTGGAGGGGTGTAATTGCACTCTCCGATTCTCAGGGGGGAGGTGAAAATTAGTAGTTATTACACCGTGTAATTACAAGGTTGCGTTTTAGTCCTTTTTGTTTTTATTTTAATTTGTTTTCTTTATAACTTTTTATTTCTATTTTTAATTCTTTTTAATTTTTTACCTTTTTTTAATTTTATATTAAATTTTTATATTTTATTTCTATATATTTACTTCTTGTCATTTCATGTAATTGCTTATATTATAATTTTTTTTAATATTATTGTTCTATTTTTTGAAACTACATCTCCTAATATCAGAAATAATGTACCATTAACAACCTTGGCATATAATGAATGAGAGCAATAAGAAGTCTCCAAAGACCTGGAGATACTGAAGAAGAAAGATGCCACAGAGGAGCTGGAGCAGACCTACCCAACACCAAGAACGGAGTCTATCCTGCTAGACTCTGTAAGGTCGATCAAATTCTGCATTGGAGGTAAGCGAAATAGTAGTAGTCCTGTGCCCCAAGTCCATGTCCAAGTGTGGAATGAACCTCGTCTCTGCCCAAACACATGGACCAATGAAACCACTACTAAATCTAACCCCTATTTTGAGCTTGAAGAGGAAATCTCCTCCCCTACAAGTGCTAGACATGCCAAGTCCAACGAGCCCTCAAGAGGGACGTCACTAATCACCCACATTCCCAATGAAAAACTATATCGTATGGAATGTTAGGTACGGAAACTGTGCCGAATTCAAAAGGCACTGCTTAGAGATAGTGAGGATGCACAAGCCGGCAATGTTAGTCCTTCTAGAAACCAAGATGGCTGACCATCAGGCCCTGGTCTATACACTGGACTTCAATATGATCATCCAATCTCCATCGGTGGGTCTTTCTAGAGGAATCGTTATCATGTGGAAGGAAGATCTTGTTGCTATAGAGGATGTGGCCACTACCCTACAAGGTATTAATGCAATGGTAAAGGTAAGAGTTGATCACCCTCCTTGGCTCTTTTCAACTATTTATGACAGTATCACCTTAGCATAAAGAAAACTCCTATAGAAGCATCTTATCACCATCTCTAATACCCTGGGGACCAACTGGTTCATAGGTGGAGACTTCAATGAATTCTTGAAGACCAGGAATAAGTTTGGGGGTAACCTTATAAACCTAAGCCGCAGTAACCTATTTTTGAACTGCATAAATAAATGCCATTTAATTGACTTAGAATATAAGGGAAGTAAATTCACCTGGACTAACAACAGGTACTCCAACATGACTTCCTTAATCCTAGAAAGAATTGATAGGTGTTTTATCGATGAAGGTTGGATTGAGCCGTAACCTGAGGCAAGTGTACAACTCCTACCTAGGACCCACTCATATCATTGTCCTATAAAGATTCAAATGGAGGGGCCCCCAATTAACAAATCCTCTAGGCCCTTCAGATTTGAAACTATGTGGGCTAGTCACCCTTCCTTCCCGAGCATCATCAACCAAGCTTTCTTTGGCCAAATCCCCCTAATCCAATCCACTGCCAAATTCAAAGTCCTGGCAACAAAATGGAACCAGGATATCTTTGGAAACATTCTCCACCAAAAGAACAGACTCATGGGCAGAATCTATGGCATCTAAAAGTCACCCATCTACCAATTCAGTAGCTTCCTCCAAAAACTTGAAACATGCCTTAATGAGGAGCTAAACCTTATCCTTAGGAATGAGGAAGACTTCCGGAAGCTGAAATCTAGTATCAACTGGATAAATAATGGTAATGACAGCACCATATTTTTCCACACCTCTACCCGTAATAGGGGGAGGAAAAACATAATCCTATTTCTCAATAATGAAAATGGCAACTGGAGAAATGACCAAAGAGTGATCCAGTCCACCATTATCACCTTCTTCTATGAGCTCTACTCAACCTTCCACTCTCAAGTCCCATGGACAACCACTCACTACTCCACTATGGAACCTACCCTGCACCAAAGTCACAAGTCTTTCATGGACAAGCCCCTCCATATGAGTGGAATAAAAAGGGCTGTCTTCTCAAACAAACCCTTCAAATCACCAGGACCCGGTGGCATCCACCTATTATTCTACCAAAAATATCGGGACATCATTAGGGACTCTATCTTAGAGTTCTGCTAAACATGCTTCAGCACATGCTCCATGGATAGGACCATGAACCAAACCCTCTTGTGCCTAATTCCCAAATGTCCACAAGCTTCAATGTTAAAAAACTTCAGGACCATTGGCCTTTGCAACACCATCTACAGAAAAGTCACAAAAATCATAGTGAATAGGATAAAACCTGTCCTGCACCACATCATTGGACCAAGCCAAGCAAGTTCTTAACCAACATAAGATCCTGTGACAATGCCATCATTGTCCAAGAATACATCAAACCGTTTTAGGAAAATGAAGGGAAGGAGTGCCAATATGATCCTAAAAATAGACCTAGAGGAGGCCTTTGACAGGATAGAATGGTCTTTTATTAGAGACACCCTAGATGCCTTCAATTTCCCCAAGGGACTGTCCAAACTCATCATGTCCTGCATAAGCACCTCCTCCATCTCAATCCTTGTCAATGGAGGGAAAACTGATCCTTTCAACTCTTCAAGAGGCATCAGACAAGGGGACCCCATGTCACCCTACCTATTAATTTTGTGTATGGAAAGGCTCTCCAGATCATTGATAAGACAGTCTTACAAAATCAATGGCACCCCATCAGCATAAGTAGGGTTGGACCAAATATCTCCCACCTTTTCTTTGTAGATGATCTCACACTCTTTCCCAAAGGTAACATCAGGAACTGTAATACAGTACTTTCCATATTATAGAACTTCAACGAACATTCAGGACAAAAAATAAATCTAACCAAATCTAGAGTCCTATTCTCCTCAAACATTACCTAAGATACCTCCTAAAAGCTAACCAACCTCCTATCCATCAAACACACCACCTTATTTAGAAAGTATCTTGGTTTTTAAACTTTCACAGAAAACAAACAGCCTAAGATTTCCAATTCATCATTGGCAATATGCAAAACAAACTAGTTGGCTGGAAAACAAAATTCCTCAACATGGTTGGGAGAACAGTCCTGGCAAAAACCACAATGAGCACCATCCTAAGCCATGTAATGCAATAAATTTCACTGCTAACTAGAATAACTAGTCAAATTGATAGAATTTAGAGGAACTTACTCTGGGGTACCACCCCTGAAAAGAAAAAGCATCATTTGATTAAGTAGGATGTAGTTACTAGTATCAAGCATGAGGGATGACTAGGGCTGCAAAAAGCTAGCTTTAAAGACAAAGCTGCTTTAGCAAACCTAGCATGGAGAACTTACAAGAATACCAATAATCTTTGGGCTAGAGTCCTCATCCACAAAAACTAAAACATGTCCAGACCTGCTCAGGCTGAGAGACACCATGGGAGCAATAAATCACCTACTTGGAAGAGCTTGCTAAAAGGATGGGAAACCTGTAACAAAGCCAGTATATGGGTAATTAACAGAGGAAATAAGGTCAATTTTCTAAATGACACCTGAATTCCTAATCATCCCGTCCTCAGGCAATTGATAGAAGGCCCCCTAACCCATAATGACCTTCAAATAAAGGTGGAAACAATCCATATTAGGGGCTCTTGGGACTCATTAATTTCGTTATTTGACCATCCTCTCCATATACTAAACATCCTTAAGTCTATTTTTACTCCCAGGGTAGCCACTAAGGAGGACATTTTAATATGGGGCCTCACAACCAATGGGCAATTCTCCAATAGCTCCGCTTACTCCTTCATAAGCAAAAGTACTCAAGCTTATCCTCATGGTGAAGAGGGCCGCTTCAAGTGGATCTGGAAAATTCCGAATCCCAAACAAAATAAAGTACTTCACCTAGCTCATAACATACAAAAGACTACCCACCATGAGCTTTCTACACTCTATTGAAATAAACTGCCCCACCCAATGCCACTACTGTGGATTTGAACAAGAAGATATTGACCACATATTCTTCCTATGCCCCAATGATGTTCTCTTTTGGAGTACCATCCAGTCAAAATCTTCAGCTCCACCACCCCTAATTCTATCAGTGATAGTCACATTTGGCAATCGGGCTTGACAACCCTTAGGTGTAAAGTACAATGATTACCTTAACTGGGAGAGTCTTATTCCCTTATCCCTCCGGCACATTTGGCTGACTAGGAGCAATAATGTGTTTAATAACAAATAAGAAACCATCAATGCTAATAACACAGTTGCTACGGCTACCGAGTATCGTGTGTTTAATAATAACTATTCACAACAATGCACGCACCAAATCATGCTCAAATGGACTCCACTACCAAGAGGCTCCTACAAACTAAAGACTAATAGAGCAACAAAGGGGAATCCAGGAATGGGTGGAGCTGGGGGGATCTTCAGAAACCATATTGGATGTTGGATTTTAGGCTTCATGGAAAACTTACCCCAAACAACTAACACATGTGCCGAATTTAGAGCCCTCATCAGAGGTCTACAACTAGCAGAACTAAACGACCTAGTTCCGCTACAAGTAGACACTGATTCAATAGAAATAATCAACATGCTCTTAAATGGGAATATAAATTGATCCCTTAATTTGTGAATCTAGATTGCTGATTCAAAGGATTGCAGTGTGGTAGTGAGGCAAACGTTCAGGGACAAAACATGGTAGTTGACGCGATGGTGAAGGAAACAACTAAGGAATATTTTTTGAACAAATCACTATCTCTAGCAGTTCCTCCGGTGTTTGCCAATGATGTATTTTGGGTAGACACATAGGAATTGAACTACCTAGATCTTTTGTTGGTTGTAATATAAGTACAATTATGCAAAATTTTGCATCTATGGGGAACATAAGGTACCCCAATAACTCCTTAATGTTGTGTAACCCCTTTTTTAACTAATTAATATAATAGTATCCCTTTGACAAAAAACAAATGATACAATTAAAGTGAAATTTTATTGTTGGATGTGGTTGTAAACTTATTATGTTGTCCAATCTTAAGTTGTTGTGTAACTTACTATTATTTGTTGGAATTTGACATACGTTAAAACTATTTTATTTTGGATTTTAAAATTGTGTTATATTTATGGTTCCAATTTACTTGTTTTAGTAGTATTTGCTTACATTGCATGTTGGAATTGATAGATTAGTTTTGTCAAACATTTGAATAATGTTATAATATTATATTTATAAATATTTAAATATTTTATCAGACATGAATTCCACGATGTTCTTATAAAACATAAGTTTTTGTTTTTGTACATATCTAAACTAAATATTATTAATTTGGAAAATATATAAAAATTATTTTTACAATATTAGTTTTAAGTATATGATTACTATTTAATATATATTCATGAAAAAAATATGCATTTTAAATATCAAATATAGTATCATTTCTATATATAAAAATTTATAGGCATATATTTATATTAACTTTTAAGTTTTGATAATTATTTCATTTAAAGTTTAATTTAATTGTGTAATTATATTTGTGCAACCAAACAGTAAACTTGTAATTACACTATGACACACAAATATATCGTTATAATTACACAATTAGATAATTATTAAGTTATGTAATTATTACCCTAATAATTACACAAATTCTAATTATCTGCTTTCCAAACCTACCCAGAATTAAGTACCACAAAACCGAAGCAGTATAAAATATGAGTTTGCTTTCATCTTCAAATTCTTATTAACACTTTATGTTTTGTTTGTGTTAAGGTTGCTAAAAAAAGTACATTTGCTTATTATCCAAAGTTATTAGTTTTCGAAAAAGAATTTGAAAGATACTTTTAACACCTAATTCATCTCCTTCTTCGGAAAATTTTACTTTGTGTCTCGTACGATTTATATTAATTGTATGAGACAATTTTTTGTTTTATAATTTGTGTATTCAGAATTCTGTGAATCCAAAAACATAAGATTGAGATACATAATTTTATAAAACAAAAAAAAAAAATTCAAATAAGTAATATCAGTTATATAAAATACAAAATAAAACTTCTTTCGCTCTTCTATGTTGTCAGAAACAAACTCCTAAACCAAATCCCAAATGATCCTCAAGTGTCAAATAAAATAGATTATTGGGTTAAAATATTTCAACAACGTTACTTCGAGAGACAAAGAATAAATTGTACTAGTCTGACACTAGTACACTTTCATTGGATTCCTCTGTTGAACCCATACCTAGTTGAAATTTACCTTAACCCTTAAGTCAGAAAATAACAATAATAATAATAATTACCCAATATAGTATCATAAAGTAGAATTTGAAGAGTTTAATATGTAAACGAGTTTTATCCTTATCCAAAAGGGCAGAGAGGCTATTTCTAATCGACCCTCGGCTCAGTGAAGGAAATGAAAAATAAAAACAAAAATAAAAGAGCATTAGTAACTCCAGCAGAAATAACGTAAATAATTATCTAAACATAAGAACCATAAATAAAATAGCATGTAATAATATTATACAGTAATTACCATAAATAAATACCATAAGGGAGACACAATCCAATATACAAATGGATAGCCCTGCCAAGCCTCACCCAACCCTGGGTGAGAAGTACAAAAAATTCTAGGAGCCCCTATGCTGCAACCCTATACCTCCAAACTTTCCTATCAATGGTCATGTCATCGGAAACCCGCATTCTAGCCATATCATGGTTAATCACCTTTGCCCAATACCTCTTAGGTCTCTATCTGACTCACCGTAAGCTGACCATCGTCGATCGCTCACAACTCCTCACCGAATATCTACTCCTCACCGAATATCTAAGACTTCTTCTCCTCACATACCCGAGCCAACTCCTCACTTCTCGCATTTTTCCCACTTCCGAATAAATTCATTCTTAATGTTATATAAGCGGGTGAGCAGGCACATACTTCTTTACCCTGCACTCCGCCCCTTAAGTCAGAAAAGAAAAGAAAAAATCCATTTCCTCATCCTCTGTGATCTCATGGCTTCACTGGTTTCAACCCTCTGTATCTTCTTCTTCTTCTTCAATATAATTCTTACCCCAGGTAATTTTTTTTTTACTCTTACGCTTCAGACAAAAAATAAAAAATAAAAAAGCTAAACTTTGACTATTTTTTTTTACAGTTCATGCTCAAGTGATCTTTGAAGATGGTTACTCAGTTAAGACAGTGACTGATGGCAACAAGATCAAAATTAACCCTCACTCCATAATTCCTGTACTGGGTGCTGGCAATTTCATCCTTCTTGATTCTGCTGCCAGTACTTTTTACACATTATCATACGACAAAAACTCTGGTAAATTTCATAAAGATTAAATCCACCCCCCCCCCCCCCCCCCCCCCCAATTTGGTGAAAAGGGTTAATTTTTCTGAAGTGGGATCGTTCAGTGTGTTGGGCTAATTTATGAAAGGCTTTATTTTTATGAAGTGGGGTTGTTGCAGAATTGAGTTAGTTCAGTTTATTGGGGTAATTTGTGGGTATGTTTCATGTAACATAAATAGTAAAGGTGATAAAGATCAGACTTTTATTTAAACTATTTGGAGAAAGAGTTGATTCTTATAAAGTGGGATTGTTGCTGAGTTGGGTTAGATTACTTTATTGGAACAATTTTTGGGGTTAGTTCGTTCTATTGGGACAGTTTTTGGATATACTTCATGTAACAAAGACTCATGCAAACGTAATAAAGATTGTAACTTTATTTTTCCATTTCGAGGAACTGTTGATTTTTATGAAGTGGATTGTTGCAGAATTATGGTATTTCATTTTCTTGAGAATCTTTTCGGATATTTTGCAGAATTTTCTATTTCGAAGTTAACTGGTACTGGAACTGCTGGCTATGTGGATGGTTCTCTGGATAAGGCTAAGTTCAACAAACCGAAAAGCTTTGTTGTTGATTCAAAAGGGAATATTTATGTTGCTGATATTAGGAATAAGCATGCAATTAGAAAGATTAGCAAATCAGGTATCTAGATATACTGGCGATAATTTCTTATTTTGGGATTTTGTCTAGTCTTACTGTTCGTTTTTGGTCTGACTCAAAAGTGTTTTCCATTGAAAGACTATTTTGCTGGAGATTCATATCTGGTGTTTGGTTGGGGTAAAAAGTTGGAAGACTATGATAGTAATGGAGGTTGAGGGTGGAGCCATTAGACTGGTGTTTAGTGATGCTTATCAGTAACACAGAGTGAAAATAACTTCGGCCTGTATGGCTTAAGCTGAATTTTAGTGGGTTTTAAGCACCATGTGCTGGACTGGTTTTACAAATGAGCAGTTACGTGTTTGAATTGAGGTGCTACAGCTGAATCGGGTATCACGAAAAGCCATCCAATAGTTATCACTTTGCCCTTCCCCATGTTCATATTGTTAGCTCTTGAGGATGTACCAACATCAGGATTAACAAGTGGAGCATGTCTCTCATTCTAAGTTGCTCGGCATGCATTATTCACATTGCATTTCTTTAATATAATTGTGAATGGTCATTAGTAGCAAGCACTGCATGTCTTGCAAGATAGATTACCTTGCTTTTCAAACCCAAAATGTTGGTATTTTTAATATTTTTTCAAGAAGAATACAATAACAACATATCCAGTATTACCCCACATTGCGGGTGTTATGAACTCCACAAAACGATGCCTCGATTAAACTTCCAAATAAACCGATTACAATAGAAATATAAAGGATATAGTCATAAGCTAAGAAAATAGCAACAGAAAGAAAGAAAGGAGATGAGGGAGACAGAGCCACAGAGATAAATAGCGGGGAGAGAGGCTAGAGAGAGGGAAGCTTCTACAATATTCAGCCTGCCTATACTATTGTTACCCTACCCTATTTAACGAATTCGCTTAATTGATTTTGGCGCTTGGGCCCATCAACCTAGATTCAAAGTTTGCTAGTTTCTTAAACCCGTTCTTCATCATGGCCCATTGACTATTTTTATTCATAACAATACTCCCGTCCTTAAAAAGAACCTTGTCCTTAAGGTTCGAGTAAAGCAACATCGATAGCATGCAGGTGAACTTATGAAGATCCAAATAGGGATCAAAAGCTCCTCCGTGCTCTTTCATTGGATTGCAGAAAAATTCAGTTACTGCATTCCCTCTAATCTTGGTGTCCTCACCCAAAGGAATGTAGGGCACTTCTTTGCAAGGATCAAACAAATAAGAGTGCCAAACCATGAACACCAGGATCCCAAATTGCTCTCATAGTGTAGAAGTACTTCCTAGTACGACCAGAGAAATTAAGAGCAACATTTGCTCTAAAGGCAAGCAAGGAATAAAATCTTCTAGCCTCCTTAAATGTGGTAAGATAAAGTTCTTCTTTATCTCCCTCATTATATAGGCTGGTACACAGTATCAAAAGAACCCTGGGCTTGGCATCTCCAAAAGAATCCAGTAAGAACATTATTAACTTGTTGTCTTTGAACGGTATAGGGAAGTCATCATTAGGAATGGATAAGACCATACTTTGTCGTGTAATGTGTCCTTAATAAATCTCTGCAGTCTTCAACTTTGTTTTCTGCCCAGATTGACCAACTTGATCTATATTCTTAGAGCCAATCATATCCACAAATGATTGCTGCCGTCCCACTATTGGAACTCCACTCATGACTTCAATGATTTTGCAACTAATTCCTATCAGTTTATTTAAAACAAGATTAAGTTCACTTGCTCCACTCCATTCACGTATCTGTATAAGTTTCTTAACAATTTCAACACTAATAGCAGAAAGACAATCCATAAAAATTCTTACGAGAACACTTTTACACAAATAGCCCGTTGTTCGAGTCGTATGCATCAGCAGTATTTCGCAGCTGAAGTTTCAAAGGTGTAATGCATGAATTCCACAAGGTTGACGTTATGAAATTATCATGTGCCAAGTTGCTTGAAGCAGAACAAAACACACAGTTTCTTGTAACTCTAAGGAAGGTGGTAAACAAACTAGAGCCGGAATCTCTAAACTGAATTGATCAGGTGGAAATTGAAGCTAAGGCAAGAAAAGTTCAGCATGAGCAAGGTCACTTAAGGCAAGAAAAGCACCAATTTTATGAACTCCACAAAACGATGCCTTGATTAAACTTCCAAATAAACTGATTACAATAGAAATGCAAAGGATATAGTCATAAGCTAAGAAAATAACAACAGAAAGAAAGAAATGAGATGACGGAGACAGCCACAGAGAGAAATAGCGGGGAGAGAGACCAGAGAGAGGGAAGTTTCTACAATATTCAGCCTGCCTATACTATTGTTACCCTACCCTATTTGACCAATTCGCTTAACTGATTTCGGCGTTTGGGACCATCAACCCGGAGCCCACACAAAGTTTGCTAGTTTCTTAAACTCGTTCTTCATCATGGCCAATAGACTATTTTTATTCATAACAGTGGGGTCTGGGGAGGATAGTGCGTATGCAGGCCTTACCCCTACCTTGTGCAGCTGTTTTCAATAGACTCTCAGCTCAGGAAATATTAGCACCACATTAATGAAAATATAGAAAAGAAGAGACAATACCAAAATGCCATATAAAACCAGAATAAAAACAATAAGATATTAAGGTGATCAAGAGAGGCTGTTTCTAATAGACTCTCGACTCAGGAAATATTAGCACCACATTAATGAAAATATAGACAAGAAGAGACAGTACCAAATGCCATATAAAAGCAGAATAAAAACAATAAGATATTAAGGTGATTAACAATGAAATAAAACAACGGTTAGTCATAAAAACCTACTACCAACAGAAAGGGAGACTGCGTGCTAATACAAGTGTTATGGACACTCTAGAATACCTACTCTATTACCCTAATCTTCGACCATCATACCTTCCTATCAAGGTGATGTCCTTGGTCAGCTGAAGCTGCGCCATGTCTTGCTTAATCACTTCTCCCCACCTCTTCTTTGGCCTACCTCTACCTCTCGGTAGGCCCTCCAATGTCAACCTATCACACCTCCTCACCGGGCCCTCCAATGTCAATAGGGGCCACACTCAAGTTGTCGGGAATAACCTCATTTTTTATCCTATCAAACATCCATCTCAACTTCCCCATCTCTGCTATCTTCATTTTTTGGAATATTCCGTTCGTCTTTTTGGTGCTCGCAATGTTGTGTCAAACCACGATGGAATTCTGTTAGGTGGTATCTCACATTATCTCCTTTTGCACGGAGTCATATATCCTTCATGTATGAATATTCTGCATCAATTAGATAATATTTTTTTTCGGTGGACGTCAAAAGATGAACTTTAGTCTATAAAGGGTTTTAATAAATATAGGATTATCATGAGGGGTTCCTTCGCCCCCACTTCATGCAAGTATAAAGCACATTTTAAAGTTTACAATAACAAGAATATTTTGAGTTGGATAGCCTTTACGTCTGATACGTGGTATCTCTTGACATTGCGGTAATCCAGTGTTCATATGTGTATCACCAAGTGCTCCATGCAATCATATATATATAAATTAAGTTTGTAACAATGAAAAAGCTGTTATAATATGATAAAATATAATTAGTTAAAAACTGTTATATTAAAAAAGAGAGATATTGTTGGTTACATGGCATGTGATTTCGTGCACCATCATTATAATTTACATGTGGTCTAATAGTATCTCTTGCAAGCTTACCAACAACCTTTAACAACCTATGAAAGTGTCTATGAATGGTCTCTCCTAAGTGTTGTTGTCCTGTGTTATACCATTCTAAACATGTCTCTCCCTTCATCAGTTGATTGAAAAGAGTCAATCCGGCTTTCATCTAAGTTGCACAGACTCTTCAATTTTGGTGCTGTCCCCGTCCTGAACGAGACTTGGATGAGTGCTGGAGCGGGAAACGTCCGGGATACGGTCAACCGACTTCAGACACTTTGACCCGAGTGCATCGATAAATTTGGGAGAAAAATTGAGATTTTGATTTTTCAAAATAAAAAATTAAACAGATTTAAGTTATGAAAAATGGCATACCTTCAATGTTGTATTTTTGTCTCATATTTCCTGCTTTGTGTCGGAAAAACCAAAATTCGAAGTTTCATGTTCTGATTTTGTACTTCATGTAAACCTAGCAGATGTAGATAGAACTTTGCCTTGAATTGCTTTCTTTTTCTCTTATGAGAGAAGAACAAAGGGACGTGAATGAAGCGTGAATGGCGATCTGTACGAGCTTGAAAGAAGTTGAGGAATTTTGAGCATATGTAGGAGGAAGATGAGAAGTTGGGGAATTTTGAGCATCTGTAAGAGGAATATGAGAAGTTGGGGAATTTCAAGCAAGATGACAAGTTGCGGAATTTTGAGGAAGATGACCTAGAAATTCTGTAGTTCCTTCCTAAAGACTCTTACTCATAATAATATAATAATAAATGACCCCTTTATTCTTCATTATATGCCACTTGTCCCGTTTATTCTCCACACGTGAGTTGTGACACGATATCCGCAGGTTTTTGGTGGATATTTGCAAATATTTCTTTCTCATACAATATGTAGGAATACTTTCTAAATTAATTATTAGCATGTTGATATTTTGCTAAATAATTTAGATATTTAATCGCGTAAAATTAAGTTATACAAAATTATTTACTAGTTGTACAAATTTATCGTAACTTAGTAGTATTGTATAATTTTCAAATATGTAACTTTACAATATTTTGATAGCTCTATTTTTTATTATTTTGAATTTTCTTAGCCGTATCCTCGCACCCGTATCCATATCCGGAGTCGCACCTCAGAATCTTAAAATTTAGATTTTGCTGAATTCGATACTTGGAACCGTCCCCGTGTCGGATACTTGCACCCGAGTCCGAGCAGCTTAGGCTTTCATACAATTCTAATGATTTTTTTTGTTGCTTTCCATCATAATTTGTCTTGTCTTCTCATTGTACTCATTGATCATATTTTTCCATCCATCTTTAGACACGTAAGTGTTTCAGTATATTTTGTATTTTGATCTTCTATTCACACAACTCAATGAGTCTAATATGGCAATCATTGTCCCACTTAGCATTACTTAAACCCAAAGTAGATTTTGACATGATGGATTATAAATTTTAGCTTAATAAAGGTGAAACAACTATCTACTATTAAATTAAAATTAAAAGTGACAAATAAGTTACAACTTATCTTTTTGAGATCCATTTGTAACTTTTAAGTTAATTAGATAGTTGTTTCTTCTTTATAACTTACATTCAGTCATGCCCGAAAATATTTTGGGATGAAATAATGCTAAATGAGACGTAAAATCCATACTAAATTCATTGAGTTATGTGAACAAGATAGAAGAAAAGGAAATAGATCAAACACTTATTTGTGTAGAGACCAGACAGAAAAAGTTTGGTCAATGAGTTTTACAAGAAGACGAAAGAAGTATGATTGAAAAGAAATGAAAAATCATTAGGATTACATGAAAGTCGAGTGGACTCTTTTTAAGCAGCCAAAGAAAGCGGAGACAATTTTGAATGGGATGATACGATGAGATCAACACTCAGAAATACATTTTCATAGCGTTTTCGAGGTCGTTGGTAAGCATGCAAGAGATTTTGTAAGACCACTCGTAAATTATATTAATGGTGCAAGAGGTTACGTGCCATGTAACCAGCGATATCTCTTTTCCTTTTAGTAACTAACAGTTTCTAAATAATTATAAGTTATTAGGGTTTTTGTAATTTTTTCATTGCTACAGATTTAAGCTAAATATAGAGATATATATGTTTATAGGATTGTATTGAAACACTTGATGGCACACATGTGAAATCTAGATTACCGCAAGGTTACCATATATTAAACCTAAAAGCTATTCAACATAATATATTTTTGTTGTTGTATTGCATGGGTGGGTGGGAAGGAGCAATTGCATGATACTCGTATATTTGGTAGGGTCCTTCATAGACAAAAGCTTAGCTTTTTCGCATTCATTGAGAAACAAGTATTATCTAGTTGATGTGCGATATTCATGAAGAGATATGTCTCAATATGAAGGAGATGATGCGAGATACCACTTAGTAGAATTCAATTGTGGTGCGACACAACAATTGCAAGCACCATAAGTGGCATAAAGAAAAATTTAATTATTTGCGTTCTTGTAGAAAATGTTTTACAACGGCCATTTGGGGTTTGAATAGTAAGGTGGTCTATCTTGCATACATTATTGATACTCAAAGTGACATTGTACTTACTACTCTGGTCATTCACAATTATATTATATAAAAAATATAATGTGAATGATGTATTCGAGCAGCCGAGAATGAGAGATATGTTAGTACATATTCTATAGTTAACAAATAAGTGTGGAAGAACAAAGTGATAGCTATCAGATGGCTTTTTGTGATATAATTTATTATGAAGTTTGTATTGCTTGTAAAGGGTAGCCGGTGTACAAAGCATTTCGAGTTCATGCATGGTTTCGAGAAGGGCTGCACCATGTGATGTAGGCAGCCTATCATGATGCAAGAATCAATGGCTGATTCCACGGCTCGAACCCATAACTTATGGATCACACAAAAATTTGTAATGCTTGTAATTATATGAATACTTTCCTCTCTTTATTTCAGAAATATATTTAAGGTGCACCTTTTTATGTAAACAAATCTGGTATTCAAATATCTTAACGTGTCTGAATAGTCTCCCTGAATGATCATTATCACCACATTAGCGTTGCAGGTACAAACAAATGATTAAGTGAAGCTAGACACCCAGTATTCAAGCATGCTTGAACAGCTGCGGATTATCATCAATCTCACATAATCTCTAAAATCATAGTTAAATTATGTGATTTAAAACTAAATAAAATGTACTAGAAATCTTGATCTTTATATTTTGAAGTAATACCCGAAAAGACAAACTACCTTATTCCTGAAATAAAATCTTTTTCCTATTTGGGTTGGCTTAAAACGACTGCGTTCCTATATCTGTGTGAGGAACTACTTGGATCCAAGTGGATAGAAGATCAAATATTACTGAAAGTTGAGGAGAAATTTCTTTCTAATTCAATCAACAACAACAACAACAACAACAACTACCCAGTATACTCCCACCAGGTGGGGTCTGGGGAAGGTAATATGTAGACAGCCTTACCCCTACCCAAAAGGGTAGAGAGGCTGCTTCCAAGCGACCCTCGGCGCATAGGACAGAATGAAAAGCTGCATTGGAAAACAAAGATAAAGTTAGGAACCAAGGCAAGACAAAACACAATAACAAAACAAAGCATAAGTAATCCTGCAAAAATAACGTAAATGATTATGTAAACATAAGAAACATAAATACCGTCGCATGCAACAATAACAAGCGACAACTACCATATTACCAACCAAGAGGGACCTACGCTAAAACACTAGTCATCTACGGGTAACCCTACTATCCCACACCCAACCCCGGGTGGGGCGAACGAAGGACTCTAAGAGCCCCTAGCCTGCAACCCTGATTCTAGACCTCCAGACTCCCCTATCAAGGGTCAAGTCCTCGGTAACCTGCATTCTAGTCATGTCCTGCCTAATCACCTCTCCCCAATGCTTCCTAGGCCTCCCTCTACCCCGCCGACCACAAACAATCTCCAGCCGCTCGCAGCTCCTCACCGGGGCATTGGGACCCCTCCTCCGTACATGCCCGAACCACCTCAGCCTCGCTTCCCGCTCTTCTCGTCCACCGGGGCCACCTCTACCTTCTGTCGAATAACTTCATTCTTAATCTTATCTAGCCTGGTGTGCCCACACATCCACCTAAGCATCCTCATCTCAGCAACCTTCATTCTCTGAACATGGGAGTTCTTCACGGGCCAGCACTCTGCCCCATACAACATCGCAGGTCTAACCACGGCTCTGTAGAATTTCCCCTTGAGTTTGTGTGGGATTTTCTTGTCACACAGGACCCCAGAAGCAAGCCTCCACTTCGACCACCCTGCTCCTATCCGATGGGTGACGTCCCCGTCAATCTCTCCGTTCCCATGAATCACCGACCCAAGATATCGGACCCTGTCCCTCTTGGCGATGGCCTGAGAACCAAGCATCACATCCCTGCCCACCCCACTCGGCTCGTCGCTGAACCTGCACTCCAGATATTCTGTCTTAGATCTGCTTATTTTGAAACCTTTAGACTCGAGGGTCTGTCTCCATACCTCTAACCTTTCACTAACACCGGCGCTCGTCTCGTCTATCAATATTATATCATCAGCAAAGAGCATACACCAAGGCACATCCCCTTGGATATGACGGGTTAGAGCATCTATCACTAAGGCGAACAACAGGGGGCTCAGCGCCGATCCTTGATGGAGCCCCATTACCACAGGAAAATGGTCTGAATCGCCACTCACCGTCCTCACCCTAGTCTTAGCCCCATCGTACATGTCCTTGATAACTCTGATATAGGCTTCTGGCACACTCTTCGCCTCAAAGCACCTCCATAGCACCTCCCTCGGGACCTTGTCATACGCCTTCTCCAAGTCGATAAGCACCATATGCAGGTCCTTCTTCAATCACTTCAGCTTATATTTTATCTTATGTACTCTTAATTCAGTTTCAACTGAAAGTGAATCGAACATAGACTATTTTGTATTCAAATCAACTTGGATTTCAAAATCTTTTACTAATGGGCTCCTTTATAGTGTTAACGGATTTAAGAATATTTCACTCATTTTACCAGAAAAAGTGTTTTTACCCAACACATCAATAGCTTATTTTCAGCTTCGGCACGTGAATCCAAACCCGTAACTACTTGTTTATAGAGCAACTCCACATGGTGCTTAAAAGCTACTCCCTTTGTCTCAATTTATGTGACTGCATTTGACTGAGCTTGCAATTTAAGAGAAAAGAAAGACTTTTGAAACTTGTGAGCTAAAACAAGCCATATTAATTTCTGTGGTATAATAATCTCGCTAAGGATAAAATAGTAAGTTTAAGAATAAATTGTCAGTAAATATAGAAGGTGTTATTATTTTGTGATTGACTAAAAATGAAAGATTATCATATAAATTGGGATGGAAGGAGAGTACTTAAATTCAGGTAAGCCAAATGGGATCTAAGTGTGCCAAACATCCCAATAACCTTAAAAGCTGGTCTTTACGCCCATCCAAACTGGCTTTTAGAGGACCAAGTGAATTATGGCATGGAAGTATAAAATGACTCTTCCCTATTTGATTGAAGATTTTTCTTTGGATATGGTGAACTCCGCTACCGAAGCCCCTATATCCAAGAGCCCATTGTTGGGGCTCTTACTCTGCTTCCTCGGGGACTCGAACCCTCAACCTTATGATTGATGTGAACTGTCTCAACCACTAAGTTATCCATTCCTGGTCAATATAAAATTCTTTTCTTCCTTATGGATAACATCTTCCAAACCAACATAAGACAATGATTTCATCAATGAGAACTTTTCTGCTAGGAAACATTTTATGTCATACTAAACAGGATCTTGTATTTTGGGTCACAAGTGACATGATAAGGTTGAGAGACTTGAGGGAAGCCCATATGCTATGCTTATGAAAAAAGACGATTTTGATAAAAACACATTATAACCATTTTTTGTATGTATTTAGAACTTGGTGTGGCTGTCCGATGGCTTTGTTTCATGTTTGTTGAAGGTCAAGAATAGCACTACTTTGAAAAGAGAACAGCAAACTTCATGGATGAGTAAGAGCAAATGCAGACGATCTGACTTTAAGACTACTCAGAAACAATGGCGGAGCCAGAATTTTCATCAAGGGGTGTCAAAATATAAAAAATTAGATACATCGAAAACTCAAGGGGAGTTAATGTATAGTAATATAGATAAAATAAAAAAATTATCTAGATAATATAATTTTCCGGCAAAGGGGTGTCGCTTGACACCCCTTGGTTCAATGTGGCTCCACCCGTGCTCGGAAACCAGGCTTTTCGCCCTCTAACACAGTTTTCTAGGTGCACACCTGGACTTGCTGATTTCAACCGTCAAGAGATGATGGCCCCCAGGACAGCAACTGGACGCGGGGATGAATGTAACTATTTGGACAAAGAAGTAATAGTTGTTGACTAATTTAAATCCATGTTAGCTGCCGGTGGTGTAATGTGTTTTTGTTTTTGTTTTTTTTTCTTTTCTTCACTGAGTCGAGGGTCGAGTGGAAACAGCTTCTCTGCTCTTTCGGGTAGGGGTAAGGCCCGTCTACAGATTACCCTCCCCATACCCCACTTTGTGGGACTATACTGGGTAGTTGTTGTTGTTGTTAGCTGCCAGTGGTGTAATTTGTAATCAACCCCAATTTATGCTTCTCGTGTTGGTTGAAAATATGTTGTACACTATTGTTTATGAAGCATGCCTTTTAGGGCTGATCTTAGATCTTGCAGTGTATGTTGAACCCACACTATCCCTGCTGTTTATCTTAGCCCCAGGCCTTAGATTCTGGTTACTGTTATTGCATGTCATTCATCTTTTGGTTGTTATGCTTCTGTTACTATTACGGTTTCTACTGGAGTTACTAATGAATTGTCTTTTCTTATTTTTTATTTTCGTCTTTCTGAGTCGAGGGTCTATCGAAAACAGCCTCTCTGCCCTATCGGGGTAGGAGTAAGGTCTGCATACATGTTACCCTTCCCAGACCCCGCTTTGTGGGATTTTACTGGGTAGTTGTTGTTGTTGTTGGTTGCCTTCTAGGGTTCTATTTAGCAACTTCTTATGACTGGTGTGTTTCTCTTCTTCAACAACCTATTAAGGGGGAGTTATAGTACACAGAGAGTTTTCCTCAAGGAAGGTGATCAAGTGTGTTATTTTGCTTGTTTACCTATGTAGCTGTCAAATAGTGGTGATATCAGATGGTGACTAGTTTAAGCTGCTTCAATAATATATATTTTTGATTACTATTATTATTATCAAATTTGATTCTGAATAGAACTCCTTAATCAATGATGATATCAGGTGTTACTACAATAGCAGGAGGTTATTCACTAATACCAGGCCGTGCTGATGGAACTGGATTGAATGCCTCATTCTCAGATTATTTTGAACTTTCTTTTGTTCCCGAGAGATGCACTTTAATGATTTCTGACCATGGATCTATGTTAGTCCGTGAAGTACAGCTTAAGGCCGAGGATTGCTCAATAGATTCTCATTCTGGTAATACATTAATCCAAGCATACATTGCTCGTCTCTTTTTGCGTTTGTTCCCTTATTGTGATTTTGAGGTTGGTTTGCTCATCAGTTTCTGCAGTTTAAAAGCTTGAGGATTGGTTAGTACACAACATGACTGGAATTTAAGTCTCCATAAACCTT
Source organism: Nicotiana benthamiana (assembly GCA_034376525.1). NCBI lineage: Eukaryota > Viridiplantae > Streptophyta > Magnoliopsida > Solanales > Solanaceae > Nicotiana > Nicotiana benthamiana. Next base: position 69,657,176 of record CM067330.1, read on the forward strand.
TTGAAGTCTCAAATTTTAGATGTTTTTCACTTTGTGCTTTTGACTGCCAATTTTTCCTTTTACTTGAAATAAGATAGTTTAACATTGGTAACATTTTCCCAGCTCTAAGAACAGTTTCTACATGGTTCTTAACTGTGGGGCTTCCCTGCTTGGTCTGCTTGATTCTCGGCTTGGTCATTCGTCCTTATGTTATCCCAAATGTAAGTATCAATAGTGGTGGTTTTGAGTTCCGGTGATGACAAATGCTCACATAGTCTCTAATTTTCTAGACAGGAACACGGCAGTCGTCTTCAACGCAACATGACATGGAAGCACTTCCTAATCAGTCTGGAGAGACAAGTTCTGATGTTCTGCTTCGGCATCAGAAGCGTAGTTGCTGACTCAAAGATCTATTCACTTCTAAGGAAGCTTGTGTTACTTACTTTTTCCCATCTGCGCCTAATGTTTAGTCCTAAAGTAGTAGTATGCAAGACTTGTCGCAAACAACTGACCCCTCTCTTAAATTTTGACGACTCTGAAAGCGAAGAATCAGCAAATTCACCGATGGTAGCTAACATTTTGGAGGATTTGATAACTTTTGATGGAAGTTTAGTCAACTCCGAGCTGACTACTAATCAAGATGATGCGGGGAGCAAACTTAGCGATGTTTCTGTTGTAGATAGCATGATACTAGCTAATCTAAAAGGGTTTGCAGAGCAGGGGATTGCTTCTTCAGGGCCTGAAGTTTCACAGAGCATTTCGAGCTTCGTTAACCGAAAAAAGAAAGTAATTTAATTAACTTTTGCAACTGTTCTGAAAGTTCGTCAGTCTATCTGCTACCACTTTCATGTACATAGTACGACAAGCAAATGACTCAAACCCCTTTTGAGTTAATATTTCTAGTCTGTGTTTCCTTGTTTCAATGAAGTGACGTCTCGTATGACGAAACTAGTATTTCTTTTTGTTTCCATCTGATTTTGACTCTTCAGTCTGTATAACTGCAAATATAGTATATTCAGGTGCTTCGTCTCAATTCCAAATAAGTTGGGGATGATTATACTTTTCTCACATCTGTCCGTGATGCGGGTACCCTAGCTCATGCTCTCTCACGTCCATGCGGAGTGTGATGAAACCCCTAGCGTATTTTTTGTCACCAATATCTGACATAACACGTCTTTAGGTGAGGGCTTGGTATGAATTGGCAAGTTTTAAGCTAAAAGAGATTTGATTGCACATATAGCAAGGATAAAGAAGTACTCCTTCTTTCTCTGTTCACTTTTAGTTATTCATTTGCCCGAAACAATAAATGAAATATACATTTTATAATTTTACTCGTAATTATGATAGCATTTTTAGAAGTCTTCAAATGATTTGGGGAATGAGTAGTTAATGATTAGGGTATAATATAAAAGAAAATTGTTTTCTAGATAATAACAGCTGGGAATGTAAATATGAAGTAAATTGTCTGGAACCAGTTGAAATCTTGTTATCTTGTACTAATAGAGCCAATGGACGGTCCAACAACATAACCTTTTCTTTTATCCATTGGGGTGCAAGGGACAAGGTGGGAAGTTGTATGGGATCTATAAACCATGGCACTAAATCAAATGATAATATTTTGGGTGATCCAATGTCAAGTTCTGAAATTAACTTGTAATCTCTTTTATTATTGGGCTTTGTAGTGTGGAAAATGGAATCCACTAAAATAGAGAAAAAACGGGAGAAATTCAAAAATAGTTAAATTTATAAGTGATCATTCAAAAATAGTCACAATTTTAAAAGTAATTGAAATTTAGCCATTTTTTATGTAAAGATAAATATGAATGAAAACACTGTTCAAAATCCGAAAAATACTCCAGTATAATATACCGGTCCAACATAATATATTGAAGATTGGAGCATTGGTGCTCCAACAACAACAACTACCCACTATACTCCCACCAGGTGGGGTCTGGGGAGGGTAATATGTAGACGAGCCTTACCCCTACCCGAAAGGGAAGAGAGGTTGTTTCCGATCGACCCTCGACTCATAGGATAAAAGGAAAAACAGCAGTAAAACAAAAATAATAGAGCATTAGTAACTCCCGCAGAAATAGCGAAAATAATATCTAAACATAAGAAACATAAATACAATCGCATGCAATAATATCATACAGTAATTACCATAACTAACAATCATAGGGGGACATAAGCTAAAACACAAATCATCTATGGGTAACCCTGCTGACCCACACCCAACCCCGGATGAGGACTACGAAAAACTCTAGGAGCCCCTAACCTACAACCCTGATTCTAGACCTCCAGACTCTCATATCAAGGGTCATGTCCTCGGAAACCTGCATTCTAGTCATGTCCTGCCTAATCACCTCTCCCCAATGCTTCATAGGCCTCCCTCTGCCTCGCCGACCGCCAACAATCTCCAGCCGCTCGCAGCTCCTCACCGGGGCATCGGGACCCCTCCTCCGTATATGCCCCAACCACCTCAGCCTCGCTTCTCGCATCTTCTCATCCACCGGGGCCACCCCTACCTTCTCTCGTATAACTTCATTCTTAATCTTATCTAGCCTGGTGTGCCCGCACATCCACCTAAGCATCCTCATCTCCGCAACCTTCATTCTCTGAACATGAGAGTTCCTCACGGGCCAGCACTCCGCCCGATACAACATCGCAGGTCTAACCACGGATCTATAGAATTTCCCCTTGAGTTTGTGTGGAACTTTCTTTTCACACAGGACCCCTGACGCAAGCCTCCACTTTGACCACCCCGCTCCTATACGATGGGTGACGTCCCCGTCAATCTCTCCGTTCCCCTGAATCACAGACCCAAGATATCGGACACTGTCCCTCTTGGCGATGACCCGAGAACCAATCATCACGTCCCTGCCTACCTCGCTCGGCTCGGCGCCAAACTTGCACTCCAGGTATTCTGTCTTAGATCTGCTTATTTTGAAACCTTTAGACTCGAGATTCTGTCTCCATACCTCTAACCTTTCAATAACACCGACCCTCGTCTCATCTATCAATACTATATCATCAGCAAATAGCATACACCAAGGCACATCCCCTTGAATATGTCGGGTTAGAGCATCTATCACTAAGGCAAACAAGAGAGGGCTCAGCGCCGATCCTTGATGGAGCCCCATAACCACTGGAAAATGGTCTGATTCGCCACCCACCGTCCTAACCCTAGACTTAGCTCCATTGTACATGTCCTTGATTACTCTAATGTAGGCTTCCGGCACGCTCTTCGCCTCCAAGCACCTCCATAGCACCTCCCTTGGGACCTTGTCATACGCCTTCTCCAAGTCGATAAGCACCATGTGAAGGTCCTTCTTCTTATCCCTGAATTGCTCCGCCAGCCGCCTGACAAGGTGGATAGCCTCTGTGGTGGAGCGGCCCGGCATGAAACCGAACTGGTTCCCAAATATATATGTCACCTCCCTCACCCGCGCCTCAATTACTCTCTCCCAAACCTTCATCGTGTGACTTATTAATTTGATACTCCTATAGTTGTTGCAGCACTGGATGTCCCCTTTGTTCTTGTACAAGGGCACCACTGTACTCCACCTCCACTCATCCGGCATCCTTTTGGTCCTGAAGATCGCATTGAACAACCTAGAGAGCCACTCCCCTCCTGACTTACCCATGCACTTCCAGAACTCCACCGGGATCTCGTCAGGCCCAGTCGCCCGACCCCTACTCATCCTACGCAAAGCTCCCATGACCTCCTCCACCCTAATGCGCCTGCAGTACCCAAGGTCTCTATGTTGCTCTGAATGCCCCAACTCCCCTAGCTCTATGTTACGATCCCCCTCCTCGTTAAGTAGGTTCCCAAAGTACGCATGCCACCTCTGTTTGATTTGAGATTCCTCCATTAGAACTCTATCATCCTCGCCCTTGATACACCTAACTTGGTCTATATCACGTGCCTTCCTTTCCCTTGATTTAGCTAACCGGAATAACTTCTTATCCCCGCCTCTCTCCCCTAGTTCCTCATACATGCGACCGAACGCTGCGTAGCTTCCGTGACTACCATCTTTGCTTCTTTCCTCGCCTCCTTGTAGAACACCCTGTTCGCTCTCCGTTCTTCCTCTCTTGAGCATTGATGCTCCAATATCTAGTATATTATACTAGAACTTTTCACTTGTTGGAGTTCCAGCATAATATGCTAGAAGTTTATACACAGGTGCATCGATCTCTAGTATATTATGCTGGAACTTTCCGTGTTGCAGCAAAATAATAGCTATTTTTCAACGACTTTGCAAAACGCTGACTATTTTTGAATGACCAGTCCAAAAACTGGCTAACCCGCGCTATTTTTACAGGAAAACAATGAACAAATAATTAGGCTTCCATTTTTTTTAAATGTTTAGTTTGGATTTCAAGTTTCAGAAGAAGCTCTAGAAAAGGTTGATATGGTACTCATTCTTTTAAAGTTTCTAAGAAAATGAAGAGTTTTTATTGTATGTTATAAATAGAATTTTATTTATGGTGAACTTTTATATTTAGAGAGAGTTTATGGTTTATTACTTGGTGCCTAAGTCACTCCCTCCTTATAAATAGAGGTTATATTCCATTATAATTATCTCAAAATTCAATAAGAATTTTCTCTCTCTTTCTCTGCAATATTGTTCTTCTACTTTTATTATTTTATTACATTGTAATTATTTTCGCTTTGTGGGCATTATATAGATCTGGTGAAAACAATGCTTTGTTCATTTGTCTTGCTCTAATTTTAACTGTAGTTTACCGTTTGGTCACGTGCCCATGTGAATGGGTTCTCTTCACTGTAACAGCAGTACAGCTATATTTTATTAAAAGAACAAATAAAAAACTACCATAATTTGGAAGATCTACAAACATTCTTGCATTAACAAAGTAGCAATATAGAAATCAATGAACATTAATGGCTTTCAAGTGCATATTGCCTATATAGTATATATTCATGTCCTTACTCAGCCCATACCACATTGTTCTACCAGGTTTTATTTAAGTAATACAACTTGTGCTTTCATTTTTTCTATGTTTACTTGCCACCTATGGTAGAACAAATAGTAAGGAGAAAACTTCTTTTTTGGCTGGCTTTGTTGTTTTAACCCCATTTTGTCTTTTCTTTTACATGGACCCTATTAGAGTTTAGGTGCGTGCAAAGGACAAGAAATGGAAATAGATCTTGTCTTGACATTATTGGTGTACTCAAAAAGCAAATAGAAGCAATGGAATTCCTAGGGTATTGATCAGATCATGCGATATATAGAACAATTTTTTTGTACTAGTAATAATTTTCAACTCACTTACACAGCATTCACTACAACACTTTTGACTACTAGATAAATATTATAAGCTATATTCTAAAATGGGCTTCCTCTCTCCAAAATTTGTACTTAGATGGCTATTAGTACATGATATATTTCTCATTTCTAAGGCATCAAGAAGCAATTTTAGGAACTCCTGAAGTTTCTGTATGTAACTTGATTAATAGCCTTGAGAATATCCAGCAGAGTTGAACCGAGAACGAACATTTTGTCGATCATAAACAGGATTTGCATGGTCCAAAGGCTTTATTATCACTGTGTTGCGCTGCCCTTGTTCTTGGACTGCTCCGAAAACTACTTCCTTTGTGTTCTCTGAGCTTTGCTCGTAGAATGTTTGAGGTCCAGATGAATGATATCGATGATGATGTAGCTGCTTCTGAGTTTGCTGTTGCTGTAGTTGAACATCAGCACTCCATCCACCATAAAAAGCACGGCTTTGCTTCAGCTGTTGCATTTTTTCAGAATCTTTGGACATGAATGCATAAGTCTTTCGTGGGGTAGGTGTTCTGGTTTCAATGGATGGGGGCTCATCTTCTTTTGGTATTACAAAGCTGTCCTGTACTGGCCATGTGTGTTGCTGATACTGCTGCTGCTGTTGATATTGATGATGGTTCAATGGTGTACGTTTCAGCACTGGAAATACATTTCCTAAAACATCAGAAACTGATGCTCCAGTACGCATAATTAGCTTCCCTAGAGATCCAAACATGCTTTCGTCTTGCTTCTCCTCATCGCCTTCAGTCGGAATTAGGGGTGGCCTAAATGATGACTTAGCTGGCTTCTGATATTGATTGGTGAAAATGGATGTGTTCTGATCCTTCAAGAAGACAGAAGAGATAAAAAGTAAATGAGATCACATATGGGATGTTATATGAAACAAGACACCATTTAATTAGAAGTCGTCTGCCCAATAGAGCTTTAACTTACTAATTAACAATAGTTACACAGATATCTTAGAACTCTTCCTCTAAAACTTGTTCAGTTCAGTGATTGTAACCAATCAACGTAGAAATAGGCAAGCCTAGAAGCAAAAGAAGGGTCTCTATATCCTTGATAATCCAAGTCCTCGATGCAATGCTTAGAAAGTAATGTGACTAAGAGTAAGGAACTTGATACTCACTTCTTCAGGAGATACCATGGTACTAAGCCTTCGCTGCAGCAACGCTAGCATGTAACCAAAGAAGCCAGCTGCTAAAAGCACAGCTATTCCTGTAGCACATTCGTGTTTCTTCCATAACATGTTCAACTGCAATAATTTGGACAAAGTAGAACAACGCAAGGTTACTAACCTAGCGGAAAACCACTACCATACTGATAAGCACAGTCTTCAAAATGGAGTTGAATCTCCCTAATTGCTTTATTTCCTCTGTCTATGACAAGCAGGGAACAACTGCTTCCCATATAGACCACATCAAAATCATTGGAGAATTTTGCATCTTCACTTGGTCCATCAACATGCCCGCCTCCACGACTCCATTTACCACCGGCAATTGTTGTAATCCCTGGACAAGGAAATTTCATAGCATAAATTCAAAGAGCAATAGAGCATTCTAACTTTACAGAATTATTCCCCAGATTTTACTCTTAAAACTAAAATACCAAAGGGAGATTTCAGAAATCACCCTATTTAATCAAAAAGTCAGATGACCAGAAATTTGGAGACTTTGAAAGACATGTCAATGACCACAAACAAGCAGAGGAATACTACTCTATCATCTTCAGGGTCAAAGTTTAGTAAGTCACCTGCATCGCTTATTTTCCTAATTGCCATATTATCAGTATCTGCTATGTAGATGTTCCCTCTGTCGTCAACAGTAAGACCCTTTGGATGATTCATCCTTGCATCCCGTAATTTTCCATCAATATGTCCAGAGTATCCATCAGCTGATCCAGCCACCAATCTAGGTCTGGTGTCTGTCAATTTGCAGCAAGCATGAAGAATCAAATGGTGAGAATCAAGCATCTTCTAAAAGCCAACTTGAAAAGCAAAGATAAGGTACCCCGGAGAACACAAATTTTCAGTACTGCACATCTTTAACAAAATTAAGCACAAAGTATTGAGAGAATAACAGTCGGTGGACCACTCGCAAAGTGAAAGCCACAAGGATTACTATTATTAATAAGAACACAACACAATGCACCAGGAACATGTAGCCAAAATGTACAAACTCTATGAGCTAAAACTCAGTACAATGTCTAGCTCAGATTATGATTCTTTTACACTCATGTCAAACCTTGTTAAAATTCTGATACTGTCCAAATGAGAAAACCTACCCGGTGAAATATACAACATAGTCGTACAAAAATTTATACAGGCAACAAAATTAAAACCAAAAATCACACCCAAAAAAAAAAGAAAGAAAAAGAACTCAAGATTGAAGCCTCTAATTAACTAGAATAGTTAAAAAAACCCAAAATAAAAAAGAAGAAAGACTTACACTGAGACAAAGAGGAAGAAATCTTGTAAAGATTACTATTAGCAGAATCCAAAATGAGGAGCTCTCCACTAGACATAATCTCTACAGAATAAGGCTCAATCCCAAGTTTGCTTCCATCAAACACTGTCTCCACATTATACCCACTCTCAAATTTCATCATTGGACGCCCAGATATCACTGCAAAAAACACCATTATTCACCAGAAATGACTTATTCTATCACCAAAAATTAAAATTAAAAAGAAAAAAGTCAAAATGGGGTTGTTAAAGAAAAAAAAGAATAACATCAAAGAGATCCATTATACATACCAGTTTTAGTACTAGATTTAATGGACCAAACCCATTTCATCAGTTTTGTAACAGCATTTGAAACAAACACATTCACTATTTCTGCTTACACAAAACAGTAAATAACATCATTAAAACAAGAACTAAAAGAATTGTACCAAAAAACAGATCAAGAATGGCAGAAGCTTCTAGAAACATACATGCAGTAAAATTCAAGAATGTGTATATACACTTACTTGAAGGTGAAGAAGTAGCTGAAACCGAATAGAAAACAGTAAAAAGAAGCAGAAGTGTGAGAATCAAAGCTGAATTTTTTTTAACCATTTTTGCTAGTGAAAGAAAATGGTGGGAGTGAAACTATTGCATTGTAGGGGTATATGAAGCAAGAATAAAGAAACCCTAGTTCAACAAATGAGCTCAGTGAATAAAAGGGTGTTAGAAAAGAAGTGGCTTTGTGGGGTTTTTGTTGATCTTTTAGCAGAAAAGTGTTGGGGTTTTTGAGAGTGTGAGTGAGGAGAAAGCTGTGAATGAAAATAAAAAGATGAGAGGGACAGGGGTGGGGGGTAAAAGAAAGGGGTGGGCTCCACAGATGACCATTGGAAGAAAGTAGGCGCAAAGAGAGAATCATATTTGATGAATCTATGATCATACTTATACAATCTTTGTGTTCCTAATCTTTCATCATATATCTTGTTTTTTACTACAAATACCAAGGTCAGGCAATTGAGTTTTTTAAATTCAAATAATAATGAGTGGTAAATGCTTAATCAAGGGCGACCCTTCCCAAAAAACAGATAAATTAACTCATTTAGGCGTCATATTTGTGGGGTCTTATTTTTTATTATACCTAATAGATTATATATAAGTTAAAAAAGTTTTATGGAGTGAAATTTTAAAAAGCAATTGTCTCTTGTACAGATCGTGTATTAATCTACTATAACTATAGGATACTCCCATTTCGCGAATTATTGCATTTATCCGAGTGATCCACAAACGATGAAAATCTCTCTTTTTCCTATCCCTATCCCGATGAGCCGAAACTAAAGCTCTTATTTTCTGTTGAGTAATAGTTCAAGTAAGCCTTGAATGAGCCCCCGAGTTTGATTTTCTTTTAATTAATATAGATAAGAAGAATTTACAATTATTTTGATTATTGCCAAGAAAATTGTATTTGAAATAAATATCGAACTCAAATTTCGTAAAAAACATGTGATATATATGAATAAACAATTTGATGAGAACGTTAATAATAAAATCTCAAAATCTCTCAAAGGGTGTTTTAAAGTTGATTACTTTTTATACATAAAAGATAAGGTTTTTTTTCACTTCAAAATATATTCTAACAATTCGAAGCATATAAAAATATTTTTAACGTTCTATTTAGCGTAAAAAAAACTGAAATCACTAGATGATAGAAATTTAGAAAAATATTGCATATATTGAATGTTCCTTAAAGCATAATAATCAATCTGATATTGATGGTTTAGATTTATTTTTTAAATTAAAAGTATTAAGAAAAAGAGCATAATTAGAAGATAACAGTTTAATCGATATACTCAATCAAATAGAAAGATTTTTTTTCTTCAAATGCATATATTGCTTATAAAATAATACCAATAACTCACGCTACCGTTACTTCAGCAAAAGAAGTTTTTAAAAATTAAAATTGGTAAAATTATAACTAAGATCAACAATGTCTCAAGTTATGTTATATTTAATTATATTGTCAATTGAAAAAGACTTAATGGAAGAAATTGATTATAATTTTTTTTGATAACTTTGCATCTAAAAGAAATAAAAAAATAAACTTCAAATAAGATAACATTATTTTTTTTTTAAAAAGTTAAAACCATCCATAAAATTTGACTTTAGGCCATCAAATTATCGGGCCTTCCCGTGCTTAATAAGATAGTGAAACATTCTCCTTTGTCTTCCTTGGTTCGATAAAGTTAGCATGATATCGTGTTAAATTGTTGTTACTATCTATTATTTAATTGCTATCTTGACTTGGTTTTTAAATATTTTGTGTTGTTACTAATTTGTTTCCACTGTTTTTTATTTTTTCTTTAATTGAGAATCTATTAAAAATAATTTTTTAATTTTTTTAAGGTACGAATAAAATTGTGTATATTTTATCATTTTCAAATTTCATTTATAAAAACTTATTATTATTATTGTAAATGCTTAATTATGCAATTTGCATTACGTCAATTTAATCACTAAGATGAATCTTTTCGTCTTAATGCTTGAATTTAGTTGATATACATGACGTGCATGAAAGTTTTACGCCCACATCAATTAATTCCATTAGGTATTTACTACGTTCCTCCAGTACACGTAACTCTATCTATTAGCCTTCGATAAATAAAAAAAAATTCCTTAGTATTTTTTATTTTCGCTAAAATTTGAACCTAATATTTTATAATTTTCAACCTATTCCGTCAAATTAAACCAACAACAAGAAATACAAACTCAATTTGAGCCCATAAATGAGATAAAAGGAGGACAATATATACGCAAATTTTATTCCTACCTTATAGAGATAAAAAGACTATATTCAATAGACCCTCAACTCAAGAAACAATGAAAGATAAAGCAGCCAAGCAACAAAAAATATTAGCAACAATGTAACATAGTAACGGGCGTGAATACTGCAAGATGCACAATAAAGAACCATAAGTAGAAAATTACAAAATAGTCCTAGTACTACTGAATAGCTCAGGAGGAACACACTATTATTTGTCAACTTACATCCCTAATTCTCGACCTCCACACCTTCCTAATGTGGGTTATGCTGAAGTAATGACATGTCCTGCCTAATTATCTCTCCCCAATGTTTCTTATGCCTATCCCTTCCCTTCCCCAACCCACCATGGACAACCTCTCACATCTCCTCACCGGAGCATTTATGTCTCTCCTCTTCACATGCCCGAATCATCTCAACCTCGATTCCCGCAACTTATCCTCCACAAATGCCACTCCTATCTTATTCCTAATCTTATCTTTCCTAGTATGCCCACACATCCATCTCAATTCTAATTTCAGCTGCTTTACATGGGACTTCTTGACGGGAACACTCAGCTCCATACAACATAGTCGGTCTAACCACCACTTTATAGAACTTGATCTTAAGTCCATGTTGCAAATTTTTATCACACAAAACCCTTGATGCGAGCCTCCATCTCATCCACACCGTTTCAATACGAAGAGTAATATCTTCGTCAATTTCCTTGTTGTCTTGAACAATAGACCCAAGATACTTGAAATTATATATTTTAGGGATGACCTAAGTATCAATCCTCACTTCCACTTCTTCTTCATGCATCCTCTCACTGAACTTGCACTCCAAGTAGTCAGTTTTTTACCTACTCAACTTGAAAGCTTTAGACTCTAGTGTTTGTCTCTGAACTTCCAACTTAGCATTAATTCCGCCTCATGTCTCGTCAATCAGGACTATGTCATCAACAAATAGCATACATCATGGGGCACCTTCCCTTGTATGTTATGCGTCAACACATCTAATGCTAAGGCAAATAAAAACGGGCTAAAAGCTGATTTCTGATGTAACTCCATCTTCATTGAAAAATGATCTGAGTCTCCTTTCGCGGTCCTCATCTGGCTCTTCGCTCTCTCGTACATGTCTTTAATCGCCCTAATGTATGCCACTAGAATACCGTCGAATTAATTAACTAAAATATTACGACTATGTTAGAGATTTTTGGTTTTAGATACGTAGTTAAAGATTATTAAATAAATCAAACTTTCTAAGTTTACTCAGATAGACCACTATTCAATATGCCTAGAGAGAGGCAAATAATATGCCAATTTAGTGATCACTAAATGTCATAAACATAAAAAAGAGAAATTTGTTTATTTGGGACAATGCACATAAGAATATAGGTTTAATTCGTGTAAATAAATTAGCTAGTGCAGCTTATGAAATGTTGGAACAATTTATAGTCATTTGAATTATTGGTAATTATACATTAACCTGTGATAAAAGGGCTAACATCTTGTTCGACAATTTCATCAATTCCAAATTTGTTTTATTTTTTCGAATTGTTGCACAACTATATAGCTATTGACGATAAGGGCAAGATTCGGGAGGCTATTGGGAAATGCGTGGTCCAATTTTGTCAATCTAAACATTGATTGTATCTATAAAAGTAGTTTTTGGCATACAACTTGCTACGGCTATAATCTATATTAGCTCCTTTTCTCCTTTTTTTTTCCTCTCTCTTCTTTTTCAATGTTATTTTCGTTTGTTATTCATTTTCATAACTGGCCTTAGCCTATATTTGTCCCGGACTCCTCTTATGCACGTTCAACTACTAAAGTCTTTACATAATCAATTGTGTTCCAAAGTGAAATAAGAAATTTTATAGGCATAAGTCCAGAGACAGATTAAGAAATTAAAGGTGGCGGATGCCATATTTTCTTTAATGTATATCTAACAGTAGGTGCAGTCCGATCAATTTCGTAGCCTAAAGAGACACTTTATGAGGGATTTTAATTTTTTCATTAATAAAAAATATTTTTATTTAAAATCTATTTTTCTAACTTTTTTAGATGCAAAGTTATTATTAATTTTTTATAATCAATTTCTCCTAATAAGTCTTTCTCAATATACAATATAGCTAATTCATTTAATATTTTTGAGAGCTTATTGATCTTAAGTAAGAGTTTTTTAATATTAATTTTGAAATACTTTTTTTCCGCTGAAACAGTGATAGTAGGAGTTATTAATATTATTCTATAAGTAATAGGCATTTAGAAAATAATTAAATTTTTATCAATTAAATTGTTATCTTCTAATTGTACTATTTTTTAAAAATATTTTTAATTCAGAAAATAAATCTAAACTATTAATTGTTTAACCAAAAACTGAAATTTCGGTCAAAGTTTTATTTTTAGAATAACCCGGGTTACTGATAATAAAAAATGTATAAAAGAAAGCGATCTTGCAGATAGTAAGATGAATAGAAAGCAAAGTAAATAAATATATTTCAATAGTATTTCTTGTCCCTACATTTGATTAGCTATCTCCCTTTTATAGCTATTTGTCAGGTATGCATTTTGCCTTTGTCATAATAAGGCCATTATGAGTAATTAATGATATTAAATATTGCGTTACATAATCATTATATTTAATATAGATTCTCTAACGTATTCAGCATTTAATGATCTTTAATATTGTATCTCACTCTCATATATTATCAGATTCATTCTCCTTGATTCTTAGATATAAATGACTTAAATAGGTACGGGTGATGATTCTTTTGAATAACTGTCCGTGCCTCTTCCTTAGTCCTTGCTCGTATCTGTTGTTACTCGTGCCTCTTTACCAGTTGTAACTCTTTGACCAGTCTACGTGTTTTGACCTGTCATCTTTATATGTAAACTCAATTTTGTCCAGTACAGATAGTCCACCACTTGCAATTTATTCATCAGTTGAATATTTCAGAAGTGGATTTCATTAAAATGAGAATTTTTGTCACCATTAATGCTATGATAAAATTGATGCTTCAATTGCTATTTCATTTAATGCTCTTCAAACATGTCACCATATTAACTCTATACTTTTGCAGCTCTTTTCAAGGCTTTTTACAGCTCTACTATTCACGAAGCGTCAGTTATCATTATTATGGCACTTTCATCATTACACTTTTTCCTTCGACGACTGCTTATCAATATAAATATAACTTCTTTCTTTGTCTTTACCACATAAAGTTTACCGAATATTCAATTTCTCGAGTCCTTGTTTACTTCTTAATCACATCACTTATCTTCACTATGTCTTCGTCAAACCCTAATCCTAGGAGAGTTCCCATAGTTGATTCCTTCCCTAATGCCCCCATCAGGAGCAGAATGGGAGGTAGACTTCATAGTATAGGGTCTGCTTGTGGTGGTTCTTCTATGCCTTCACCTAGTTTTGGCCCTTCTTCTAGAACTAGTGGTTCGCTTTCACAAAGGTCTTGTTCAAGAGGTAAAGAACCTTCTGAACCTCTTCGTGAACCCATAGTAGAAGAGATAGTTCTTATGGAACAATCTTTTTATCATGATAGAGAATCCCTTAGGAATCAAGCCTCTTGGTTTAAATCGTGCTGAAATCTATCCCACTCAGATTACAGATCTCTTGTAGTTCGTAGAGACTGCCATTGGAGTAGTGATTTTTCTATTATTATCCCTAATCCAAATCAAAGAATCACCTCTTACTTAACCGGATTTTTTTTGTTTATACATACCTTTTCACTTTAGTTTTGTCGTTTCTTCTATGTCTGTTTGGGTCAAATTGGCTCAATCATATGGAGGGTTGTTGCCTGTTTGAGGCATTTGACCAATACAACCGGTGTTTCTTTTACTTTCTCTCATTTGATTCACCTTTACTCCCCTAGACTCTTCCGCAATGGTGTTTTCACACTAGTAGCTTGGAGCAAGAGAGTTTTGGTGAGCCCCAAGGATGACAAAGACCGTATCTGTTATGCCAAGTTTGTTATTACCCCTACTGTTGGTTTAGTGGGTGAAGGTAATGTTCCATTCCCTGAGAAGTAGAATTTTGCATGTAAGCTTTTTTAACTTTCTCGGTCCTTTTTTCTTCAAGTTTGTCAAACTTTTTAACATTGCTTTTTTTTTTAGCAACCATGGGAGTTGTGAATGATGTTCCTAATTTCCGTGATTGGGCATACAAGTTACTGAAGACCGCACCAATGGATGGAAGGTCATGGAAGACACTTTCTAACCGTTTTGGTTGGAAAGTAAAAACTCATGGCCAGATCTCTTATTTTTTTTCATCTTCCATGTATATATTTTTTATGGCTTTAATTTTTATCCTTCTTTTTATTAAGATTTTCCAATCGACGAGTCACTGCCGAGGCAGTTGCGGCTTCCCGCATCTCTTCAGGAACTCGTATCTCTTTAGAAAGGTCTCAAGAAATAGTCTTGGGTTCTTCAGCAAAAAGAAAAGCTATTGAAGAAGAAAACTCTGAAGAAGAGGAAGATGAAGGCTCTTTGGTGACAAGGCCACGAGCTCAAAGACGCATCATTTCTAATGATGAAGCTGAAGCGTCTCCCTGTCGGTCTGTTCCTCTCACCGATACTATGAGCGCTCGAGTAATTCTTGATGATGATGTCATTCTCACTGACACTCGTGAGTCCATTGAACAGCTGTTTATTAGAGGATTTAGTAGTGAAGGCTTAGGGCCCGTTTTACATTAAACACCCCTGACCTTTTTTTCGATACCTGTGTCTGTGACTCCTTCCTTGCCTTCCCCAACTGTTTCTGTTCCTTCCTCAACCGCTTTTACCTCTTCTACTACTCTTCCTTTGGCGGTTCCTCCTCTAATCATTCATTATACTAAAGTTGTCTCTTCAAGTAGAGCACTGCTATGAGGAGGGTGGTTATTGAAGTTCCTTCTGAGAGGAGTCTTTTAAGGAAATCAGGTCAAGCGGACATATGGCTAGAACCCTTAATTGGCCCAATCGAAAAAGCTAAACTTCAAAGCCATAGTTCCTTTACTTTGATGAACGATATCGTGCACACTTCTTTGAAGGTATTCCTCCTCTTTTTCCCTTTCCTTTGTAATTTTCATAACTTTGGGATTCTCATTTCCCTTTTTAGGACAATCTTATCGGCACAAAAATGATGAACAGAATCACCCACATGGAGCAGTTAACACTTGATTCTCAATTAGAGGCATGCAATTGGAACGAACAGTCGAGAGTTTGCAAATTGATGTGGAGTTTTTAGAAGAAAGTAAGAGTATCTTGGAGCAGAAGGTACGAGTTTTAACTTCGGAACTGGCGGTTGAAAAGGATTTCTCGATCCAAGCAGATAAAGAAAAAACTCCCCTTGAAACCTCATTCTCATAACATCTATCCAAGGCTAGTGAGGAAATTAGAGATTTGAAGGCTCTCTTGAGTGAAAAAGAAACTTACGCTGGGGAGCTCGTGCAAAATTTGACTCAAACACAGGAAGACCTTCGAGCTTCTTGTGATAAAGTGCGTGCTTTAGAAATCTCCCATGCCTCTCTTCAAACTTCTTACACCACTACCTTGGCTGAAAATGAGAAGTTAAGGAATGAGATTACTGACTGGGAAAGTGATTACGAGATCCTCGAGGACGAATCTGCTTTTGAGGTGAGTTGTGCATATTTGAATTCACACCGTGATACCCTAATCGAAGCTGGCCAAGAAAATTTCAACTTGGAATCTAAGTTGGCTAAGATCAATGAAACTATTGAAAAAGCTCAGTAAATTCAAGATTTTCCTTCTCCCGTGGCTAAAGCTTCTAGGAACATTGAAGTCAATACCGGTATCCCAACTCTTTCAAGCCCAGTCGAGCCTACTGCTACAAGTCAAGTTGAGCCCGCAACTGTTGACACCTGCCCAAATTGAGTCTATTGCCGTTGACGCTTCTGCTTCAGTTCCTCCAACTTCTCAATGACCAGTCTTAGTTATTTGAAATGTCTTTGTTTTTGTTTTTACTTTATTTAGAAAATTGTGATCAAACCCTTAGTCTCACTTGAGGGTTTATTTTGGAAATGCAAGTCCCCAGACCTTTCCATGGGGCAATCTGTATAAACAATTCGTAGTTTTTCGACTAAGTTCATACTTAGTCTTAAGTTTTTTTTAATATTAAGAAGTTTTCTTGTTATTATCTTGAACTTTTGTTTAATTTATTCTTGCCTTTATTTCTAAGGGCTTACATAATAATTAGCATTTTTACTCTTCAAAAACGCTTCTGTTAACCTAATGACTAATTTAAACATGAGTTTTATAAAAGAGGGCCCTTTTATATTCCACACTTAATGAAAAAGACGTTTCAACTTCATAATAGAGTTTAACATACGATAAAAGAAATAGGATTACACACGTTTTTTTTGAAATAACTTTTACAAGTTGTTATTCGAACCTTGTCTAGTTTTGAATAATACTTTACATGTATTTGAATTACATCTATAACTTTCTCGTAAATGTTTTTCTTGTAACAGATTTAAAAAATAAAAAATAATAAATATGAGGTTTTATTTATAACTCGTTTCATTACATAGCCTTTACCCTAACTATAAGATTTTCTTTGGCCTTAGCTCGTGAGTTCATGACTTTTACTCTTGACTTTTTTAGGCTTGATCTTCGATTTTCCTCAATCTTCGCTCTTTGCCTTCTTTATACATATGCGTACGTATATTATGTAGTCCATCCAAGTGTTTGAGTGTTGAATTATGAATCCTGGAGCACTTGGTTATTCCTCTCATTTGGTCCTTTCCCTGAAAAAGGAAAAACATACGGGACTCGAAAGTGCGATTGTAGGTGAAGATTGCTTAACCTGTTTGAATTTCTATCATAATATTTATAACCCTAGGCCGAGAAATTTAATGTATTCCACGTGCCTTGTAGGTCGTGACTCATCATTTAGTACGGGCTAGCTTTTTCCCTATCATCTAAAATCGTTAGTAAAATTTTAACAATTCAAAAATAGAATTTTAAAACAAAGATACCTGACCGTGGGTATTCCTTAGAAGTAATATCTCTTCAAGTGAACAACATTCTAATGTGAAGGTAGTATTTTGCCATCCATTGTTTCCAGTTCATATGCTCCTTTACCTGCAATACCATGAATCTTATAGGGTCTTTTACGTGTTGGACTTAATTTATCTGCGTTAGCTGACTTCGTAGATTGAAAAAACTTTTTAAGCACGAAATCCCCAATTTTAACGAATATGAGGCGTGCTTTCTGGTTGTAATACTGTTCTACGACCTGCTTCTGTGTTTCCATTCTTATTAGTGCAACTTATCTCCTTCTTTCAAGCAAATCAAGCTTTATACGCATTTCCTCGTCATTAGACTCTTCTGTTGCCTGAGTAAACCTTGTACTTTGCTCTCCTATCTCAAGGGGAATTAAAGCTTCTGCTACATAAACCAACGAAAATGGTGTTTCTCCTGTATTTGTTTTTGCTGTTGTACAATATGCCTATAAAATACCAGGTAACACTTCTGGCTAATTTCCTTTTGAATTAATGACTTTTTTGTTGATTCTTCTTGCCCATTACCCACCGGATGATAGGGTGTAGACGTAATCCTTTTAATCTGCCAACTTTGAAAGAATTTCGTGATTTGAGCGCCTATAAACTGAGGGCCATATTACATATGATCTCCTTTGGTACACTGAATCAGCATATGATATTCCGCCAAATGAAATCTTTAACTTCTTTTTCTCGCACTTGTTTGAATGCTCCTATCTCTATCCATTTAGTAAAATAACCAGTAATTATGTGAAAAAATTTTACATGTCCTTTTTCTTGTGGTACTGGATATCCATTCCCCATTTCATAAATGGCCACGGTGTAATTACCAGATGTAGTAACTCCGTAGGTCAGTGCATATTGTTACCGTACATTTGGAATTTATCGCATTTAACCACGAAACTTTCTGCTTCTTCTTCCATTTTAGGCCAATAATAGCCTACCCTAATGAGGGTTCTTACCAATGATCTTCCTGCTTTTTGATTCCCACAATGCCCCTCATGTATTTCTCTCATTACATACTCCGCTTTAGAAGGTCTGAGGCATCTTTCTAAGGGACCAGTGGATATTTTTCGATATAGATTGCCTTGCTTTAAGCAGTACCAAGCAGCCATTTTTCGAAGCGCATGAGCTTTTTTTATCATTAGGGACGGTACTATACTTAAAAAAAGCAACAATCTCATTCCTCCAATCCCAAGTTAAGTTATTAAAATTTACCTCATTCTTATCGAGGCAGAGAACTGAATGGAATAAATGAATAAATAAGGCATTTGCATCACTTGCCACGTCAGCCGCAAATGCGAGATTAAACTAGGGCGTCCGCTTCAGCATTTTCATCCCTTAGTATTTATATAACCTTCCAGGTTTGAAATCGCTTTATTAATTCACGTATCTTTTTAAAATACTGTTGCAACCTTGCTTCCCTTGTTGTATAAGTCCCCGGAACTTGATTAACCACGTGTTGTGAATCGTTCTTTGATTATACTATGATTTATGCTATGTTCTCGTGCGAGTTCTAAACCTGCAGTCATAGTCTCATAATCTGTCTCATTGTTAGTTATAGAATGGCATGATAGCTTGTCGAATGGTTTCACCCGTAGGTGATACAAAAGCAATCACTAAACCTGCACCTTTTATGTTAGATGAACCCTCAGTGTATAAAGTCCAAGTTCCTGGGTTAGCTCCATCGAACACCTGTAATTCTTTTTCTACTTCTAATTGTATCCTTTGGCTAAAATCAGCCACGAAATCAGCTAACACTTGAGATTTTATTGGAGTTCTAGGTTGGTATGTGATTTCGTACTTACTTAATTCTATAGCCCATTTAGCCAACCTACTTGATAACCCATGCTTATGTAGTATATTACGTAAGGGATAAGCAGTTATGTTAACAATAAGATGACACTAAAATTAAGGTCTTAATTTTCTAGATGCCATGATCAATGCAAGTGCAAGCTTTTCTAATTGAGGATACCGTGTCTCCGCATCTAACAAAGATTTACTAGCATAATAGATGTGTGATTGTTTACCTTGGTCTTCTCGGACCAAAACAACACTTACCGCTACTTCTGAAACATCAAGGTAAATGAGTAGTCTTTCCCCAGCCTTTGGTTTCGCAAGCAATGGTGGATACGTGCAATTTTGGCCAAACTTTTCTTAATAATGATAAAGCATTATAATTGTGGACATGTTCGCGTGACATGATTTTTGACGCGCCAAACAAATGGGTATACGTACGCGTAACCCATTTTAAGTAAATTTTCTTAATTAAAAGCGGTTAAAGGGTAGATGCATATAGGTTCAAAAAATGCATAATTAGACAATTTTAATAAGCCAAGTATGATCAAAATGACCGTGCTAAAATCACGGAACCCGGGAGTGCCTAACACCTTCTCCCGGGTTATCAGAATTTTTTACCCGGATTTATGTGTTCGCAGACATAAAAAGAGTCAATCTTTTCCTCGATTCGACATTTAAAACTGGTGATTTGGGACACTGTAAATTATCACAAGTGGCGACTTTGATTTTAAATCAATAATCCCGTTTCGATTGTCACTTAAATTGGAAAAACTCCCTTATACCCTTCCCAGGGGTACTAAAAAAGGAGGTGTGACAGCTCTGGCGACTCTGCTGGGGAAAAGAACCCAGAATCTCTGGTTCTGGGTTCAAGAATTTGAGCTTTTAATAATTTTTACTTGGCTTTGCTTATTGTTAATATTACTGTATTCTGTGAACCTTTTGTGCAAAATGATATTTGTTTCTCGCTTTAATATTGTTTGAATTGTATATAACTGCCTTCTTATGCTACCCATCCGAGTATTCTAAGATTTGGTGCACACGTATGCGTGGCCCACTTTTTGTTAGAAGTCACACCAAATAGAACGAGGCTGGCAAACGACAAGGTTGGGAAGACATCAGTGCTTCCGATACGTCGCCTCCTCTTCGGCCTCAGTCGTCCGCTCGGGTAACCCACGTCTAGACCAAAACCCCAGGATTTAAACCTAGAAGAACACAACCTCATGTTGGATCCCTAGTAGGAGCGCTTGTTTATATCATGTGCATTTGACTTAGGGGACTCAACACAGGGGTTGGTTCCGTTTAGGACATGTGTACCCGAAATAATAGACCACCCTGATGCATTCTATGTGTTGTGTGAATATTTATTTTGTTTCGGTTTGCATGCTGACTTGCTAAGAAAAACAAAACAAAAGGAAAACCATGAGTGATGTAGAGAAGAAATAAAGCCTGGTTCTAATAGAAAAAATCGGTATCTGAAAACATCCTGAAACTCCGCCAAAATTCTTCAAAAAGAGTTATTTCAAAAGAGTCAAACACGGTGTCATTTTCAAATGTGTCAAAGCTGACCGAACTATGTAGGTCTGATTCTCACCGGATGTGGGATACGTAGTCAACCTACATAAGGTCCTGCCTTACTTTTGAAAAAGAAAAAGAAAAATACAGTTTGGAGTTTTGGTCAAAATAAGCCAATTTAGCTTCGGTAATGTCTTAAATTGTTATAGCCAGTTCTCTCGGCGCATGATACTTGAAAGCTCGGCGCATGATAGCAAGACCACAATTGTGCCAGGAAAATGGCTCGCCGCCGGAGGAACGTCGCTGCTACTGCTGTTCAGATTGTTAACCCAGCTCATGGTGTTACAAAGGAGTTAAAACCGCTGATATTTGGTAATTTCCTCCCTCAAAAGTACCAATCGAGTGAGGCGATTCATGATGATGGTTGTGCTGAGAATGTAATACCTCCTATGATGATAAAATTGAAGCAAATACTAATCTAGCTATGAGATGCTTACAATTCTCAGATGCTAGTGGGTCTGAGAAATCTATTCCGTCTGCTGCCGAGGTGCTACGAGGAAATCGCAGTGCTCAAATGGGTAAACCACTTTCGTTTGTGCCTCCTACTGACAGAGATGGTAAGAGGATATTCAAAATAAGCGAAGATGAGTTGAAATCTCAGGTTGATTATTGGAGTACTTCCTTAATTGGTTACATAATTGGAGAGAATCCCTATGAGAAAGCTATGGAAAATTTTGTGTTGCATGTGTGGAATTTTGTATCTAAACCACAGATTTTGATCAATTCTGAGGGCTATTCCATCTTCCTATTTAATAGTATAGAAGACAGAGACCAAGTCATTCAATCTGGTCCTTATTCATACATGAACAAACCTATGGTATTGAAGCCTTGAGAAATTGATTTCTCCTTCCAGAATGATTTACTGAGTACTATTCCTGTGTGGAGTAGATTTCCTGGGCTGCCTGTAGGCTATTGGTCAACTGAAGCATCGAGTAAAATGGCTAGTGCAGTGGGTAAACCATTGTATACAGACAAGTTTACAGCTCACTATGAGAAAATATCGTTTGCTCGAGTACTAGTGGAGGTTGATGCTTCTCATCCTCTACCTGATCAGATAGAGATTGATACTCCATTTGGTCCCAAGACTCAATTGATTGAATATGATTGGAAGCCCCTTTTCTGCAATTACTGTCTGAAGTTAGGACATGATTCTATTGATTGTTGGTATAATGCTAACAACGGTGAAGAACATGGAATGGTGGAAGAGGGTAAGCCAAGGAGACAGAGGATCAAATTGAAAAAGAAGGCAAAAGTTGTAGAGCAGGAGTGACTTGTTAAACAGCCTCTAGCTAGTACAGAAACACGGGAGAATTTGCCAGAGCAATCAGTTCAGAGCAAGGAGAATGAGAGGTTGGTTAACACCACTACTCGTATGGTGATCACTCAATAGGATGCGCAGCAACATTCTGACATTCAGGAAAGGAATGAGACAGTAAACAAGGAGCCTAATGGCAACATTGAAGTAATGGAAGATATATGTAATAAGGGTAAGGCAATTGTTGATGTGTTAGATGATGGAAGGAAGGGACAACAGATTGATCCTGGGCCTTCTCAGAACCTATTTCCTATGTTTCAATGATTATTGTCACTTGGAATATTAGGGGCCTAATCCTAGCCCATAAACAGAAAGAGTTGAAGACCTTTCTTGCTGTAAATAAAGTAGATATTTTGGGATGTCTTGAGACTAGAGTGAAGGAACATAAAGCAAAGAAGATTCAAGGCAAGATTGCAAAGGGATGGAATGTCCACTGCAACTATTCTAAGGCTGTAAATGGGAGGATTTGGCTACTCTAGAAGCCTCACATACAGGTTCAAATCTTCTGTGATACTGACCAGTTCATTCAATGCTTCATAGAAGATTCCAGCAGTCAATTCAAAACTCACTTCTATGTCATTTATGCTCAGAATGATGGTAACCAAAGAGAACAGTTGTGGAGTGATATGAGACAAATACCTATCTCTGGCCAGTACAATTGGCTGCTGAGTGGTGATTTTAATAATGTATTAAGTACTGAAGATAGAATTGGGTCACTTGTATCTGATGCTGAAGTTAAAGGTTTTAGAAGTGTCAATGATGACTTGCAGCTTACTCCTCTCAGGGAAAAAGGTTGGCATTTCACTTGGACAAACAAGCAGGATGCCTCGTCAAGGGTATATAGTAAGATTGACAGGGCATTAGGAAACTACCAGTGGATACAAGTATGGACACAGTGAAGCTTACTTTTTGAATCCATCAATATCTGACCACTCTCCTATCCTTATCAAATGTGATGGCCAGAAGCTGCTTCATCCCAAGCCTTTTAGAATGTTTATCAATGTTATGGAATTCCCTCAGTTCCAAAATATTGTACAACATGTCTGGAAACAGAATTCTGTGGGTGCACCTATGCAGTAGATATGGAGTAAATTAAAGAATATGAAACAACAGCTAAAGGAGATTAATGCATATATGGCTTCATATAGGCAAAAACTTGTACAGGCTAGAGAGAAACTAGAAATTATCCAGAACCAGCTGCAGCAATCTCCATTACTGCGACATATGTTTACTGAGGAAAAAGCAGCACTTGAACAAATCCAGAAATGGAGTATTGTGGAGGAACAAATAATGAGGCAGAAATCCAAAGCTTGCTGGATTGAATGTGGTGATGCCAATACAAAGTACTTCCATGCTCAGTGGAAAATCAGAACTAGCCAAAACAGCATAACCTCCATATATACTGATATAGGTTTAAAACTGACAGATCCCAAGGCAGTGGAACATGAGTTTATCAGTGTTTTCCAATCATTGATGGGAGATTATGCTGGGGAATTACCTTGTGTAAACACAACTATTATCAAGGAGGGAACTTGTTTAACTCTACCACAATAAAGAATGCTGATACAGGAGGTTACAATGAGAGAGATCACAGAAGCAATAATGACGATGACAAAGGATAAAGCACCTGGAGTAGATGGATTCCCTATGGAATTCTTCACTAAGAACTGGGAATTAGTCAAGAATGATATACTTGCTGCTACAAATGACTTCTTTTCCACCAACAGAATGCCTCAAATGATCAGTACAACAGCTATTGCCCTTGTTTCCAAAGTTAAAGCTCCTGCAACTGTTAAAGACTACAGGCCCATAGCTTGCTGCACCTCCTTATATAAGATCATATCCAAAGTCATTACTAATAGAATGAAGAGTGTTATTGGTGATCTAATTTGACATGCTCAATCAACTTTCATTGAAGGAAGAAGCATAGTTGATAACATTCTACTTAGCCATGAAATCTTCAAAGGATATTCTAGGAAAGGAGTGTCTCCCAGATGTACGTTGAAAGTGGATTTGAGAAAGGCTTATGATACTTTGGAATGGAGTTTCCTTAAGCAGATTCTTTCTTGATTTAGGTTTCCCTGCTAAATTTGTGCAATGGATTATGGCATGTGTTACTACTGTCTCTTATTCTCTAGTTCTGAATGGGGTTTAACAAAACCTTTCAAAGCTAAGAGGGGTATCAGGTAAGGTGACCTATGTCACCTTATCTATTTGTGATTGCTATGGAGTATTTAAATAGGGAACTGGGGCAGCTACACAAGAATGGTGACTTCAATTTTCATCCAAAATGCAGGAAGTTTAACAGTATTCATGTATGCTTTGCTGATGACCTGTTAATGTTCTGCAGAGCTGATCTTATCTCTATTAGAATTTTAAAGGAGGCTTTCCACAGATTCTTTGAAGCATCTGGTCTTCAAGAAAATGTTAACAAGAGTGCAATATATATGGCTGGAGTACAGTAGAATGTCAGAGAGGAAATTCTGGGAACACTGGGCTTCATTGAAAGAGAGCAGACATTTAGATATTTGGAGATTCCCTTGGACTCCAAGAAACTGGCTATCTGTCACTATATGCCTCTGATTGAGAAGATAACAGCCAAGATAACATGTTGGTCTACAAAATTGCTCTCTTATGCTGGAAGATGTCAGCTGATTAAAGCTGTCATATTTGGAATTCAAACCTACTAGGCTCAAATTTTCATTATGCCTAAGAAAGTGATGAAAATTATTGAAACTATCTGCAGAACTTTTTTGTGGACTGGAAGTGCTAATCCATCTAGGAAGGCACTAGTTGCTTGGGAAAGGGTATGCAGACCAAGTGCAGCAGGTGGACTGAATATCATAGACATGAAGACATGGAATAAAGCAGCAATCTGTAAACATCTTTGGGACTTAAGTAGAAAGAAGGACTGCCTTTGGATAAAGTGGTTACACAGCTACTACATTAAACATGAAGCTATTGAAACAATGACCACTCCTAAGGCTGCTTCTTGGGTTGTGAGGAAATTCTGGATAGTCGAGATGCTATTATGGGGAATCAGTTGCTTCAGGGGACTCTGTTTAGCAGACTGCAAGGTATGTGCAAACTGGATCACTTTCAGATCAAGAATATGTATCTCACTTTGATTCCTAATTTTAGCAAAGTTGAATGGAAGAACTTGTTGTTGCTTACAAATGTTCATCCTAAACATCGGTTCACTATGTGGTTAGCTACACAACAGAGGCTACCAACAGTGGACATACTGCAGAAAATAGGCATCCAAGTGCCTGCAACATGTGTATTCTGTAAGCAGAATGTAGTATCCTTTAAACACTTATTTTTTGAATGCACAATTACGAGACATCTGTGGACTAGACTCTGTTTATGGCTGGGGCATCGCAGAATAATTGGAGACTGGGCAACTGAAATGCAATGGGTAAACAGTAAAGCAAAGAGCAAAGTGGGGTTAAATGCTATAACAGCTGGTGTGTTTATCTGTACTATTGCACTAATCTGGAGGGAGAGAAATAGTATCAGATTTGAAAAGAAAGCCTATGCGGAGAATCAGATTTGCAGTGAAATTGCTTTACATATATATATTCAAGGAAGGAATTATAGTCGATGGCAAAATGCCTTGAGACAACTTAACAGTTTTCCATAGAATAGTATGTACTAGCTAACTTCTATACTCAGTTGTCATTAGTCAAGAGTAGTTAGATACTTAGTAGAGATAATTGTGATGTAAAGGAGTAGTAGCAAGTCAAAGCTACTGCTAGAGCTCTACCTTGTACATTTTTCGATATTAATGGATACAAAATGTTAAATAAAAAAAATGTCTTAAATTGTTCTTGACGAGATATCCTTAGAGTATTTTCAGTTGTTGAAGGAATATTTTCATAAAAGAACAGACAAGTTTGTGAGGTGTGATAAAATGGTCCTCCCCGACCTCAAAATTCAGGTGGAATTGGGAAGGGGCCACATTTGCAAAAATAGTCATTTGGTTAAAATTGGCATATAAGGGAAGGAATCATTGGTTCTTTGATTTTTCGTGTAAAATTGGAAACTTGTTTTACAAAAAGGTCCGCTAGAGTCAACCCTAACCTTAACCTTTCACATGAACAAATAAATATTATCCAAGATCCGTTAGAAATGGTTGGGAAGTAGGCTCGGTTGCACTTGCAAATGTAGTGGAATGATCTACACGAAGATGGTCAGAAATGGGTGAAAAAGCAACGGGGTGCCCTTATAAGCATTTGTGAGATTACACCACGAGAAGATCTAGTCAGGGCTTTGGTAACTTTCTGGGACCCTGTCCACAATGTTTTTCATTTCTCAGCCTTTGAGATCACCTCTACTTTGGAAGAGATGGCCGGGTACATCGAGTTTCGTCGGGATTTAAGGAAGTTTTTGATCTCTTCAATATCAGTAAACAGATGAAGAAAGCCCATGTAAGCAAAGGGTGTTGTTCTTTCCATTTCCTGTACTTCAGGTTCGGGCACTCGGCTCGGTTCGAAATGCATAAAAAGGATTTGAGCAACAAATAAAATAAGGGCCTTTGGCAAATTCATCCCCGGTTTGCATTTATTATGATGTTATTGGGAATCATAGTCTATCCAAATGAAGAAGGGACAGTGGTTACTCGTATGGTTAGAATTGCATAAGTTCTCACTACAAAGGAAGATCATGCACTTGTCCCGTTGGTGCTGGCAGATATTTATCGAGCATTGACATTATGCAAAGCCGGGGCTCAATTCTTTAAAGGTTGCTATATCCTTCTACAATTGTGGTTGATCAAGCATCTTTGCCATCACCCCAGATTCATGAGCTATGGTTCGAGCCTAGGTAACTTCATCACCAGCTGTGAGGAGAGGGTAAAGGATTACAACGTTCCAGAAGGGTTTGAAGCATGGGTCTCCCACTTGAAAGCTCTCAAAGCAGGTTAGGTCGAGTGGACTATAGGATAGCTCCCGAAGACAAAATCCATATACATGACTGCTACCAAGGGCTACTTGAGGATAATGAGTGTAAAGAGTATCCAGCCATATGCACTGCAGAGGGTCTTGAGGCAATTGGGAAGATATCTGATTGTGCCTGAAGATGAAGATCTAAGCACCCAATTCATAGAGCTGCATCCAGAAGCTGCATTTGCCTAAGGCTTTAGTTAAGCAGGATTGGAATAACTATTGGTATCTAAAAATTGGAACTCAGGTACTAGATATGGCAAAGGGTGAAGTAGATAAAAATTATGCTGTTTGGTTTGAGAAAAGGCCTCGTTCCAAACTATGCTGCTTGGTTTGAGAAAAGGCATTGTGTAAACAACGAACTAGTGTTTGAGCCCAAGAGGCCTGCCAAAAGACCTCATGTTCAAGCTTTTAGTGACAAAATCCAAGAAATCTTGGCATGGGGAGAAAAATAAAAGACATATCAAGCCTAGATTTACGCCTTGAAAGAGAAGCTAAGGAACATTGAATTCAACAATGATCTCCAAGCACAAGAAGCTGAAGGTGAAAAGAAAAAGTTAGTCAAAGAAAATGAGGCCCTTCGAGCCCAGATTCGGGAAATGAAAATTGCAGCCGAAAACCACGCTAGAAGTGCAAACAATGGAAATCTCATAGATTACCTTAGGTTGAAGGTGAGTGAGTATGGTTTTGATTTGAAAAAGGTAGAGAGTGAACTAGCAAAGGCCGGGACAAAATTGGCTAAGAATGCAGAGGAATGAGCGCGCTTGGTTAAGCAGTTAAATGAGAAATATGAAAATGAGGTTGTAGGGTTGGAGTAAAGGATCATCGTCCTTGAGAACAAAATGATTAAGCAGGTAAAAGACTTTAAGGCAGAAAGGGAACACTGTTATGCAGCGATGGCACAATTAGAAAGAGATCTGCAACAACTTCAAAAATAGAATCGTATAGCTGAACAAACTTTGGAAGCTAGGGCCCAGCAGATTGGGTGTTTGATGCAATAAAAGGGTATCATAAGTGAAAGAGTCAGAAGGATCGTCGACTACATCACCATAAAATGCAATGAGTGTGAGGACATGACCAGATCTATGTTCTTTGCCACTATGATGACTTTTGCCCGCCAAATAATGGAAGATCTCTATCTTCTCCAAGGTGACCTAGTGTTTAGGCTTGTGGCAAGACCGAATAATGTCCCGCGAGACCCAGGACCAGTGTAGGCATTGATGTATTCATGATTTTTACCCGAGTTGGTATTCTTGTCTTCTGTTTGAGTCTGTTAGTTTGTTTTCGATCTATATTTGCATCTTCTGTTGGGGTTTGTTAGTCTATTTTCGAGTCAGTGTTTTTATTTTTCTATCAGAGTCTGTTAACTTCCCTTCTCGAGTATGTTATTTTTTATGATTGAATTTGATAAGACGAGTCATTGTAATCAAAACATTTGTTTCATGAAAAAACTTGAAAATCCCAAAAATGATTTGTTATTTATTTTTACACTTACCCCCCAGAACTATGCTTGGTCTGATTGATGCGGGGTCATGACACATATGCAATCTCCATATTATTCGATCATAAACGAAAGAAAAAAAGGGAACAACATGAGATAAAAAGAAAATAAAAGGAAAGGTAAAACAAGAAACTGTGGAAAGGAAACAATGGCAAAACAATAGAAAGAAATGAGAGGAATAAAGAACAATGTGAAATAAAGGAAATAAAGGCACGAGAGGAAAAAGAAAAGAAGAAGAAGAAGTTGCAAATGGAAATTAGGGTATGCTGGGATAATATACACAACCTATTAAAGCATATTGTTAACTATTTAGGTGCATTACATTACCGAATGTGCAGTTGCCTATCTGTTGAGCTCTAACTACTAACAAGTTTGCTGTTGATAATGAGTACATGAAGGTGGTTAGGTTGACTAGCATTCTGGAAACTCACCCGTACAACACCTGGTCCAAAAAACAAGTTGATCATGGCCAACCAAGAACTTGATGCAAACGTTATCGACCCGTCGAGAGAGGGGGAGGAGTCGGACATCAACCTGAAAGAAGAGTTACATAAGTTGAAATAGCAGATAGCTGAAATGTACTAGGCATGGGTAAAAGCACACCTACCACCACCTTATCCCACCAACCCCACTTTTATCCCGCCATTGGCTTAGTCCCGGGAACCTCCCACCACTAATTCATCCCAGGGCTTTCCCATTCATCACCACTACCACGCAACCACTTCAAAAACACAACAAGCTCCACCACCAACATTAGTTTCATACCCTTCTCCACCAGTCACTCTTGTTTTCGTGGCACCCCAACCCACTACACTTTATCGATCTTCCGGCGATCCTTTATTCCATGTCTACAATAGCTAATATAACCCCCCCCCGAAACTCTCCTTCCAAGCTCCAGAACCTTACTCCTATACTCCACGCTTTGACCCCCTGTTTAAACTGAGAAACCATCTAAAAATCCCGACCGGGAAATGATGTTCAGAAAGGTCAAAAGCCTGGAACCGTTATTCAGGAATATGCAGGGGTTGGGAGGTCAAGTCACTGTGGCTTACAAGGATCTATGTTTATTTCGAGATGTTCAATTGCCGGCGGGGTTTAAAATGCCCAAGTTTGATTTGTATGATGGACACGGGGACCCGGTGGCGCATTTGAGGTGTTTTTGTAGCAAAATAAAGGGAGCTGACGGAAAAGATGAGTTGCTAATGGCATATTTCAGTCAAAGTCTGAGTGGACTAGCACTGTAGTGGTACACTCGGCAAGATCACGACAGGTGGTATACATGGGATGATCTAGACCAGGCATTCGCTTGTCATTTCCAGTATAACCTTGAAATTATTTTGGATCGTCTATCTCTGACGAAGATTGAGAAAAGGCATATTAAATCTTCAGAAAGTATGATTTTCTGTGGAGAAAGTAGGCAATAAGGGTTGACACTCTAATGAAAGAAAGAGAAATGGTAGATTATTTTCTGCAAGCCTTAGAACCTACTTATTACAGCCATCTAGTATCAACTATATGCAAGTCCTTCAATGATGTAGTAAAGATGGGCGGTATGGTGGAAGAGGGGCTCAAATCAAACAAAATCATGAGCTATTCGACTATTAAGGCAACTACCCAGACCATGCAGAGTGGTACTGAGGGAGTAATTGGTAAGAAGAAGAAAAAGTATGTAGCAATGATCTATTTAGGAGCTTGGTTCGGACTCAAGGGCTCGTATCACCACTATAATCAACCTCGACCCCACCACCAAACCTATCCCCACACCTCGTATAATCCAACCAACATTATTACCCACTACCAGACCCCCACTTTTCTATCTACCTCGCCCAAACATACACCAAAATTCTAGCCCACGCACAATGGCATGCGCCAACCCAGCCTATCGAAACCCTCTGAACCAGGTTTTCAGCCCAATAAAGCATTCAAGAACGAGAGGTTGCAGAAGAAGAAAACATTCACTCCATTGGGAGAATCCTACATAAGTTTGTTCTATAGGCTAAGACAATTGGATATGCTGAGACCGATCGAGTCAAAATTTCCAAATCCTCATCCAAAGAATCTTAATTATTCTGTAAGCTGTGAATATTGTTCTGGTACACTGGATCATGATACAGAGAAATGTTTGCACCTGAAAAATGCTATCTAAGAGCTCATTGATACAAATAGGATTGAAGTCCAAGCTCCGGAGGCACCCAACATCAACCAAAACCTGCTGCCAACCCATCAAGAGACAAATATGATTGAGATAATGCATAAAGGAGAGCCCAAGATGCCTTCATAGACAGTCATGATGATTCGATCCAGTAAGGTCAAGCCGGATAAAAAATCAACAAGTGAGAAATTAGTGATCAAGTTGAATGAGACAAACAGTGAACCATCTGTGGTAGTCACGGAAGGATCCTCAAGCAATATTGCAGCAAAATAAGAAAGGTCCAAAGTGATTGTGCCAGGAGTGGCAAACAAGCCTATCCTAATTGTGGAAGGTACCCAAACATATCTAGTCATTATCAAGCATATAACCCAGTTACCGATAGTCAACATCAAGGCTATACCGTGGAATTATGAACAAGTGACAGTAACTTACAAAAAAGGAAGTTAAAGAAGCGGTCAATGAGGCTTACGGACTAACTCATTCGGGGAAATGTTTTGCCCCAGAAGAGTTAATAAAAGATAAAACCTCCAAAGATAACCCAGTATTGGTGAAGAAAGCTATGACTGAAGAAGAGGCTGAAGAGTTTTTGAGAAAGATGAAGATGCAAGACTATTCCAGTGTGGAGCAGTTGAGGAAGACACATGCTTAGATTTCATTATTGTCATTGTTAGTCCATTCAGATGAGCACCATTGGGTCTTGATTAAAATATTGAACGAGGCTCAGGTTGCCGACAAAATCTCAGCAAACCATTTGGAAAGAGAGCCAACAAGATATTTGAGGTAAACAGAGTCACTTTTTCTGATGAGTTGCCCGTGGAGGGTACTGAGCATAATAGAGCCCTCTATCTTACGGTGAAATGCCAAATTCTGTGGTTACTCGGGTTATGGTCGACAATGGTTCCAGTGCAAACATTTTCCCTTTCTCTACTTTAAACAAATTGAAAGTGGATGATGAAATAAATCACAAGAACAGTATCTGCTTTTGGGGAGTTGATGGTGGAGGGAAAGATTCAGTCGGTGATATAGTGCTTGAGCTGACAATAAGACTGGTTGAATTCGCCATGGAGTTCCAAGTGCTGGATGTAGATGTTTCCTACAATCTACTGTTAGGTCGACCCTGCAAAAGCAGTCCCGTCTACTCGGCACCTGATGGTCAAGTTTAAATGAGATAGACAGGAAATCATTGTTCATGGCGAGGATAATTTGTGTGCTCATAGTGATGCTGTTGTCCCGTTCATTAAATTTGAAGATGACAAGAGGCCATGGGTCCATCAAGTTCTTAACATAGTGTCGGTCAAGAAAATTCCAGAAGAGAAGTGCGTTCCAATTTCGAAGGTGACCGCTGCATCAGTCATGGTGGCCTTTGAAATGTTGAAAAATGGTTTTGTACCTGGTAAGGGTTTGGGTGCATCTCTTTAGGGTATCATATAGACGGTATCTCTTGCTCAAAATTTGGGTACATTTCGTCTGGGATTCAAGCCCATAGCCGCAGACCTGAAAAGGGTTAGAAAATTAAAACAGAGGGTGTGGGTCTTTCCAAATCCTATCTCACGTCTCTCCAGGTTGTTTGTCAATCCTGGCGCCAGGAAACACCAAGTAACAACAATTCCCAGTGCTGTGGTTTATCTTGATAAAGAGTTGGTTGAATAGTTGAGAAGTTGTTCGATGATGTAAACATGGTGGAAGTAGGAGAAGGATCTAGCAAAGCGGATGTGCAATTTGTAAGGCCAAGTGCAAAGATTAACAATTGGGAAGCTACTACTCCCCCTACTCAGAAGGAGTTTTGGTAGTTTGCTTTGATTTTCTTTTAGTTTATCTGAATATTCCGGGGTTGTAATTTAGATTCTATGTTCCATCCTTTTGAATGTATTAACCTTATTATCCTGTAAGATTAATGAAATGCAATTTTCTTTTTCATCATCTCTAATATTTTTATTTTTGTTTTTCTTTTCTTCCTTGTACAATTATTTTTATGCCGGTTTTAATGACATGACATGCATGAGGAATCTTCGGCCCAGTCTTAAAAGCCAATCTAATTTTGAAATAGTAATTCAAGAAATAGAGTGTGATAATGAATCAGAATACGATGAGGATGAGGCCTTTGAAGAGATTAGTGAAGAATTAAGCCATTTTGAAGAAAAACCCAAGCCTAACCTGAGTGATACAGAAGCAGTCAATTTAGGGGACCTAGATAATA
Organism: Nicotiana benthamiana; assembly: GCA_034376525.1. Lineage (NCBI taxonomy): Eukaryota > Viridiplantae > Streptophyta > Magnoliopsida > Solanales > Solanaceae > Nicotiana > Nicotiana benthamiana. The sequence goes on from CM067330.1 coordinate 69,690,196, forward strand.
TCAAAGAAACTAAGATAAGTGTCCATCTTCAACCGCACATATGGAAAGAGATAATTAATGCATTGTTTGAATGCAAAGATATTTTTTCATGATCATATTACGACATGCCAGGTCTAAGCACTGACTTGGTGGTTCACAAATTGCCCGCTGACCCGACATTTCCTCCCGTCAAGCAGAAGTTGAGAAAGTTCAAAACTGACATTGTGTGAAGATTAAAGAAGATGTTCCAAAGCAGTTTGATGCAAAGATCATTCAAGTCACGTGGTACACCACTTGGTTAGCCAATGTTGTGCATGTGCCAAAGAACGATGGTAAGACCGTAGTCTGTGTTGATTACCATGATCTCAACAAGGCAAGTCCAATGGACAACTTCCACTGCCAAATATCCACATTTTGGTTGGTAATTATGCCAAGCATGAGATTGGTTCTTTTGTGGATTGCTATGCGGGGTATCATCAAATTTTAATAGACGAGGAAGATGCGGAAAAGATGACATTCATCACACCATAGGGAACATACTGCTACCGGGTCATGCCTTTCGATTTGAAAAATGCTAGGGCAACTTACATGAGGGCAATGACGGCCATATTCCATGCCATTATACATAAGGAGATAGATGTTTATGTGGATGATGTGATCGTAAAGTCTAGAAAATAGTTTGACCATGTCAGAGATTTGAGAAAGCTTTTCTAAAGGCTTTGTAGGTACAATGTTAAGCTCAATACTGCAAAATGTACATTTGGTGTGCCATCTGAAAAACTGTTGGGATTCATAGTCAGCCATCGAGGTGTTGAATTGGAACTGTCAAAGATCAAATCTATCCAAGAATTTCCACCCCCAAGGAACAAGACTGAGGTGATGAGTTTATTAGGGAGGTTGAACTACATCAGCAGGTTTATTCCTCAGCTTCCGACAACTTGCAAGCCTATCTTCAAACTGTTAAAGAAGGATGCTGCGATAAAATGGACAGACAAGTGTCAAGAAGCATTCAATAAAATAAAAGGGTACTTGTCAAACTCACCTATGTTGGTCCCGCCATAACCGGGGAGACCTTTGATTCTGTATTTGACGTTCTTGGACAATTCATTTGGTTGTGTATTGGGTCAGCATGACATAACCAACAGGAAGGAACTGGCCATCTATTATCTCAGCAAGAAGTTCATATCTAATGAGGTTAAGTACACTCACCTTGAAAGGACATGTTGTGCCCTAACTTGGGTAGCACAGAAGCTGAAACACTATTTGTCATCTTACACTACTTACCTCGTTTCTCATTTAGATCCGTTAAAATATATATTTTAGAAGCCTATGCCCACAGGGAGGCTTGCAAAGTGGAAAATCTTGCTCACATAATTTGACATCATCTGTGTGACTCGCACTGCGATGAAAGCCAAGGCATTGGATGACCATTTGGTCGAGAATACAGCGGACGAAGAATATGCCTTTGAAGACTTACTTCCCTGATGAAGAGGTAATGCACATTGATTAGTTAGAACAACTTGAAGATCCAGGTTAGAAACTTTTCTTTGATGGAACTGCTAACATGAAGGGCATTGGGATATGATCTATACTTATTTCTGAAACAGGGTATCACTACCCTGTTACGCCTTAGCTTCGTCTCTACTATGCTAACATTGTGGATGAGTACGAGGCATGAATTTTGGGTTTGAGGTTAGCTGCAGACGTGTGTGTCCAGGAAGTCTTGGTCTTGGGAGACTCGGACCTTCTGGTGCTCCAAATTCAAGGGGAATAGGAAACACGGGATTTAAAACTCATACCGCACTGATAGTATTTGCATGATCTTTGTCAACACTTTTGATCAATAGAGTTCAAGAATATCCCAAGGATCTATAATGAGGTTGCCGATGCTTTGGACACTCTAGCGTCAATGTTACATCATCCAGATAAGATTTATGTTGACCCTTTGCACATTTAGGTCCGCGATCAGCATTCTTACTGTAACATGGTGGAAGAACTTGATGGTGAGCCGTGGTTCCACGATATCAAGGAGTATATTAGGATGGGAGTGTACCGAGTACAAGCCACAGGTGATCAAAATAGAATAATTCGTCATTTTTCAAGTGTATTTTTCTTCAGTAGAGGAGTTTTTGTGCAAAAGAACTCCAGATCTTAGATTGTTAATATGCATAGATGCTAGACAAGACACAACTATCATGACCGAAATACATTCTGGAGTCTGTGGACCGCATATGAGTGGCTACATGCTGGCAAAGAAGATTCTCCGAGCAAGCTATTATTGGCTTACCATGGAGCGAGATTATTGTTAGGATTTATGCCCGTCACTAGGGGGGGGGGTGAATAGTGCGGCACAAGAATATTGATAAATATTGCGGAATTAAAATTGCAGGAGTAAAGTAAATGCAGTAATTAAAAGATTAAGGAAAGAACACACCGAATTAATACTGGTTCACCACAACATGTGGTTAGTCCAGTCCCCGAGAGACTCTCTCGAGATTCCACTAACTCTGTTAAGCTTACGGGTGCCTAACAAACCGTTACACTTGCTCGTAGATGTACACTCTACAAGACTTCAACTTGCTCGAGGATACCTCACCTCAAGACTTCACCTTGCTCGTGGATACCGCACCACAGGACTTCACACACTAAGATTGAGGGTACTTAGCAAACCCGACAATCAATGAGAAGAACACCTTTCTCTTTTACAACAAGAACTCTCTAATAAGAGTAGATAAAGAGATACAAAATAAGCTCTATGAACAACTCAAAGTTGTCTCTCAAATGGCTCAACAAAAGCTCTATAATGATGCACAAATAATATCAATGTGTATATGAATAATGAGAGGTGTTGTGTATATCAAATCAGCTCAAAAGACCTCTATTTATAGGTGTTATAAGTTGTATGTCTGTTGCTTAATTGGCAATCAATTATGCTGATTTTATGCCAAATAATCGATTATCAGATTTGGATAATCGATTATCAGCTTACCGTTACAAAATCGGAAGCTGATTCTGCTACAGAATAATCGATTACTGATATTGCATAATCGATTATTTTTTTACAGCGTTCAAAAACTTTGGCAACGGATACAAGATAATCGATTATTCAATTCTGATAATCGATTATTCTACTCTGCGGAAATTTCCAATAAATGGAATTTCCCAGAATAATCGATTATCACTTTTGCATAATCGATTATTCACCTATGCTGTCCAGAATTGACAACTTAATTCAAAAACCATTTTGGTTAAAATGAAAACGTTAAAATCATTTTGTTTGAAGTATTTGAAATATGTTTATGATAAATATGATTTGATAAAAAGATTTTATGCATATTTATGATGACCTATGTTGAGCCAAAAGACGAGATAACTTAAACGTTGCTCTTACATTGGTTCTACCTAGCGACCTATGCCTTGGGTCTTCGGTCTTGAACTTTTGAGCTCGTCTTGGCTTTTCCATGCAATCCATTCATCAATATTCTTCTCGGCATTCAATCTTGATTGTTTGCTAATGCATCTTCATTGTTTGTCATACAATAACATTGTTTAACAAGTTGACTTTATTATTTGTCATTCATCAAAACCTATAACTGAAAATCATGCTAGTACAACCAAAGCGCACATATCATGGATAGAATGATTTTCTACAATTTCCCCCTTTTTGATAATGACAAACAACAGGAGATATGCATATCGGGTTCCCCCTAAATTCATGCTATATCTCAACATACAATTCATGCAAACTATTCCCCTTAATGATAATTCCCCCTCAAATAAGGCATACTATAACGTAGATTCATTCCCCCTTATTTGATGCATATCGCCTAATTTCTTCCCCCTTTTGGCATTAGCAAAAAGAAGAGTATACAAAGGCTACTTTCCCCTTTCGACACTTCCCTCTTTTGGGTATATCAATTGTTAGTGTCAAGAATAAAATAGGAAATACAATGAGGAATATACATTGACGATATTTAAAAAATCATACCAACATGAAATAATATCAAATGTTAGTAAAAACATAACAACCATAATAACGGTTATTTTTCGCCAATCATATTACTTAAGAACATATCAACAGTTAATTTTTAACAAACCAATAGTTGTATTAAAAACATGAATTATTTATTTTTCAAGAATATATCAACTGTTATTCAAACCAAAAAAATATTCATCAAAACATGAATCAAAAATAATTGATACCAATTGTTTTTCAAGATAAAATTTATCAAAACATGAATCAACAAAAATAATTAATATCAATTGTTAACAAAAATATATTAATTGTTAACACATATCAACTATTATGTTTTTATCAAAAATATGATAACTAACCAAAATTCCCCCTCGATGCAATAAGGTTTCGTGCTTGGTGCAGCTACTACGATATTGTAGTCTTCAAGCACACCTGCAAACGTACCTAAAAATTAGGTTTTCGGTACCCAGGCACTTTTGGGTCCTTGGGGGTTAGGCAAATAATAATAATAGTCAAAAGATAAATCTCTATGTTTTGCAAAACATACGGGCTCAATGTGTCCTACCCGGTTGCAATAATGACATATAACATTCGGGTTGTGCATATGTCTTAGTTGAGCCAAAAATGTTCTAGGTGATCTAAAGTCGTTATTCCTAGACGTATTGCGATTCCTAGAGTTATTTCTAGGTGGTCAAGAATTATTCATTCTAGACTCATTAACAAAATTCCTAGAGTCATTTCTAGGTGGTCTAAAATTATTCATTCTAGACTCATTAACAAAATTCCTAGAGTTGTTTCTAGGTGGTCTAAAATGATTAATTTTAGACTCATTGATGAAGTTCCTAGAATTATTTCTAGGTGGTCTAACTTCATTTCTATCATCCTTTCTAATATTCTTCTTAATTTCTTCAATTGTTATAGGATCATCAACACTACGTTTTTCTAGTGTGTTCCTAAGTTCTATGTTCTCTATTTTCAAAGAACTACAAGAAGAACAATTGGAACTTTGATCAATTGAAGAAGTTTCATTCATCTCCTTAATTTTATTTCTAAGATCAATATTGTCATTTTCCAAAAATTTATTTTTCTCTTCTAAAACTTTAATTTTAGCCTTGGCCTCTTTGGAGATTTTTGAATACTTTTTCTATTCATCATATAATTCTTGAAAAGCTTCTTGTAATTCTTCATAAGAGTAAGAGTTAGGAGTACTTACCTCTTCTTCCTCGTTGGCCATGAGGCATAGTGCGGCAGTTTCATCGCTCGAGTTGTCCGAATCCCATGTCACACGCCTTTGGTGTTTGTTCTTCTTCTTGTCCTTGGATTTTGGAAAATGTGATTTGGTGTGGCCAAGTTTTCCACAATTTTGCCATGAAGGACTTGGTTCTTCCTTCTTTATTTCCTTTTTCATAAACTTATAAGACTTTTCGATCAAGGCATTGGAAATATTATCATCATCGCTATCCGAATCACTTACCTCTTCTCTTTTAGAGGATGAGGCTTTGAAGGCAATACCTGGACCTTTATTTCCAAAATAAGGATTAAGAATAGTGCTTTCATAAGTTTTGAGGTTACCTCTTAGTCCATCAATTGTGACGTCCGTGATTCCTATCGACTCTTGGATGGCATTGGCTTTGGAGCGCCATTCGGGAGTGAGACTCCGTAGGATTTTTCGAACTAGATCTTTGTTCGAGTATACTTTTCCGAGAGCATGGAGATCGTTGATGATCATTGAGAACCGTTCGAACATAATATCGATGCTTTTATTCTCCCTCATTCTAAAGAGTTCATATTCATGTGTTAGAAAATCAACTTTAGATTCTCGGACTTGAGACGTACCTTCATATGTGATCTCGAGTTTATCCCATATCTCCTTGGCGGTTGTGCAGCAAGAAATCTTCCGATAGTCATCCGGATTCACCGCACAATATAATAAGTTGATGGCCTTTGTGTTATTTTCAACTTTCTTGATGTCCTCGGCATCATATTCATCTTCCTCCTTTGGAACCGTGGTTTCCCCAACTTTCTTTGTTGGCATTTGTTCACCGTTCTTGATGATTTGCCACAAGCGAAAGTTATTTGATTGGATGAAGATTCTCATCCGCTCTTTCCAATATGTGTAATTTGTTCCGTCAAATAGTGGAGGCCTATAGGTGGAGTGTCCTTCGCTCATCATTCCTACGTTCAATATTGCCAACAAAAAATATATATCGTTCTCTCAACCGGTTAAGGCTTTCAGAGAGTTAGGCTCTGATACCAATTGTTAGGATTTATGCTCGTCACTAGAGGGGGGTTGAATAGTGCGGCACGAGAATATTGATAAATATTGAGGAATTAAAATTGCAGGAGTAAAGTAAATGCAGTAATTAAAAGATTAAGGAAAGAACACACCGAATTTATACTGGTTCACCACAACATGTGGTTAGTCCAGTCCCCGAGAGACTCACGAGATTCCACTTACTCTATAAAGCTTACGGGTGCCTAACAAACCGTTACACTTGCTCGTAGATGTACACTCTACAAGACTTCACCTTGCTCGTGGATACCGCACCACAGGACTTCACACACTAAGATTGAGGGTACTTAGCAAACCCGACAATCAATGAGAAGATATGGTCTTCTCAAACACCTTTCTCTTTTACAACAAGAACTCTCTAATAAGAGTAGATAAAGAGATACAAAATAAGCTCTATGAACAACTCAAAGTTGTCTCTCAAATAGCTCAACAAAAGCTCTATAATGATGCACAAATAATATCAATGTGTATATGAATAATGAGAGGTGTTGTGTATATCAAATCAGCTCAAAAGACCTCTATTTATAGGTGTTATAAGTTGTATGTTGTTGCTTAATTGGCAATCAATTATGCTGATTTTATGCCAAATAATTGATTATCAGATTTGGATAATCGATTATCAGCTTACCGTTACAAAATCGGAAGCTGATTCTGCTATAGAATAATCGATTACTGATATTGCATAATCGATTATTTTTTTACAGTGTTCAAAAACTTTGGCAACGGATACAAGATAATCGATTATTCAATTCTGATAATCGATTATTCTACTCTGCGGAAATTTCCAATAAATGGAATTTCCCAGAATAATCGATTATCACTTTTGCATAATCGATTATTCACCTATGCTGTCCAGAATTGACAACTTACTTCAAAAACCATTTTGGTTAAAATGAAAACGTTAAAATCATTTTGTTTGAAGTATTTGAAATATGTTTATGATAAATATGATTTGATAAAAAGATTTTATGCATATTTATGATGACCTATGTTGAGCCAAAAGACGAGATAACTTAAACGTTGCTCTTACATTGGTTCTACCTAGCGACCTATGCCTTGGGTCTTCGGTCTTGAACTTTTGAGCTCGTCTTGGCTTTTCCATGCAATCCATTCATCAATATGCTTCTCGGCATTCAATCTTGATTGTTTGCTAATGCATCTTCATTGTTTGTCATACAATAACATTGTTTAACAAGTTGACTTCATTATTTGTCATTCATCAAAACCTATACCTGAAAATCATGCTAGTACAACCAAAGCGCACATATCATGGATAGAATGATTTTCTACAATTATATCAGCTTTGTGCGCAAATGTCATCAATGTCAAGTGCAGGGAGATTTGATTCATTCTCCACCATCTGAATTACATGCAATGTCTACACCATGGACTTTTGTTGCTTGAACCAGCAACATCCAATGGACAAAGGTTCATTCTGGTAGCCATCGACTATTTCACCAAGTGGTTTAAAGCTAAAACTTTCAAGTCTGTGACCAGGAAGGCAGTGGTGAATTTTGTTCACTCAATATCATTTATCGGTTAGGGATCCCGAAGGTGCTCTTCACAGATAATGGTGCTCATCGTAACAGTCATCTAATGAAAAAGGTATGCCAACAGTTTAACATTACGCATCACAATTCCACCCCATACCGCCCCAAGGCGAATGGAGCAGTCGAGGCAGCCAACAAGAACATATAGAAGATACTTCGGAAAATGGTGGAAGGTTCCAGGCAATGGCATGAAACTTTTCCATTTGCATTGTTGGGTTATCGCACTACTATTCGCACCTCAGTAGGGGAAACTCCTTATTTGTTGGTATATGGCACTGAAACCGTAATACCTACAGAAGTTGAAATATCATCCCTTCGGATTGTCACTGAAGCCGGAATTGGTGATGATGAATGCGACAAAACCCGTCTAGAAAAATTTAGTTCGATCAATAAGAAACTATTGGCAGCAGTATGTCATGGTCAAAAACATATAACAAGAAGGTGCATCCATGGAATTTTAAAGTGGGTTAACAAGTATTGAAACGCATCCTTCCACATCTGAAGCAAAGGAAAGTTTGCCCCAAATTGGCAGGGGTCGTTCATCCTAACGAGAGTGTTGTCTAGTGGTGCTCTGTATTTAACAGACATAGAAGGCAAATGTGTAGATATGGCTATTAACTCTGATGTGCTTAAAAGATATTATGTATGACTTCTTTGGTTAAATTATGTTTTATTGTACTTGGCATGTTTTGAAGATTGGAATGATGAAGGCATTTTGTTCTGCTATCTAAACACTTTATCCTTTGTTACCCCTTTGAGCCTTATTTATTTCCTTTCATGCCCCTCTTTTGGAATCGGTAGCAAAGCATAGAAACGCAAACGTGAAAGATAAGTAAAGAAAAAAAAGAAGATAAAAGGAAAAAGAAAATGGAAAAAGAGAAAGAAAAATAAAAGAAGTAAAGAACAACAACAACAACAACGACAACAAAAAGAGAAAAGGGGATGAAGAAAAAAAGAAAAAGAAAAGAAAGAGAAAAGAGAAAATCACAACAACAAAGAAATTTATATGACATGAAGTATATTCGACCTGATTCCTTTTAAGGATATGTAGGCAGTCTCACGATTTGGTCCCATTAAGGTAAAAATCCAAAAGTCCCCAATCAAAGAAACTGGGGTAGAAGTTGCGGTTGTTGTAACAAATCAGATTCCAAAAGTTGTAATTTTTAATCCATTCATATTGTTCTGAGCCTTTTGATACCTTTTCTTTCTAATTCTATCCAAAAGCCTACATTACGGTCCAAAGAATGACCTTCCTATCAGTTTTCAAGAGATGTCGAGTCAAGCAAGCAGAGGCAATTCATAGCAGGGGAAACACTCCCGTCTAAGTAGGAAAAACAAAAAATAAGAGAGTCTTATTGGTGAAAACTCTCACGGGCATCGTAAGGTGACAAAAGCTGAGAGAAATAAAAAAAATAGAGAGTCTTATTGGTGAAAACCTTCAGGGTCACTTTAAGGTGAAAGTGAGTTGAGAGATGAAAAAATAAGAGAGGTTTGTTGGTGAAAACCCTTCGGGGCACCACAGGCTGAACAATGTCAGTGGTTTGATGAAGAAACTTGGGTTTTTGAAGATCTCTGGGCATAAATTACGACAACTGAAAGTTGGTTGGTTGGACGGATTGGGCCGATTAGTCCGAAACGCAGGTCATGATCATTGGTACTAGTTGTTCCACTAACATAAGTCCTCTTTCTTTTTGCCCTTCAGACAATCTTCCAATTTTGGGTTTTTCTTTATTCCTAATTCTCAAAGTAATTGAATTTCATTTCTTTTGGGTTTATCTTTAAAAGATGTATTCAATGTCAGTTGTGTTAAAGAAAATAAGAAAGGATTTCAAAGCTCACTACCAACTTCCAAAGTTGCAGAAAGCATAGTGCGACCAAAGCATACCAGAGTTAGTACGATGTAAAATGGGGATATAAAGGGTCAGTGAAAGTTCTATCGGTGGAGTGGTTTTGTAATTTCATGGGAGATGCAGAGGCTTAAACAGATGGGTCAGATATGTACCACAACGGTTTGGGTATAGAACATTCAGGTCATCCAAGGTCATGTGGTGAAAGCCATTCAAAAAGTCAAGAGGTTCTTAGCCAGTCCAGGGAAGCCAGTCAAGGTTAAGCACCGCAGTGGAGAGACCACCTTCAATAAGAATGCCACAAACTAACCACCACATTTTAAACTTACAAGATTTTCTTTAATTGAAAAAGGGGTAGAAAAGTTCATTTGTTTAGGAGAAACCCTTTGTAAGGAAGAGCAAGCACCAGACAGGTTTGACAGTAAATTCTCAGAACCTTCCTAAAAAATGGGATCTATTTTAAAATTCAAAACAATCATAAGCAACAAAATCTAGCATAAATGCACCCTAGAGGAATATAGGTTGGTGTCAATGTTTGCATGCTTGAGGTAGGATTCAATTAGGAGTTTTCAAGACCCTCTTGGATAATGGGACCTAGCTTAAAGATTTATATTAGATAACAAGATTTAGCGTAAGTTCTGTTGTAGGGTAGTATAATTCAGCCGTAAAATTGTCACTCTTAAGATAAGACTTGATTTTTAGCTTTCAGGACCATCCTGGATAATGAGATGTAGTGTAAGACCTTCTTAGATAAAAAGGTTTAGCAAAAGTCATACCTTTGCAAGATTTAATTTAGACTTAGTATTGTCTCTTAACTAGGAGTTTTCAGGACCCTCCTGGATAATGGGATCTAGATTTCAAATTCTTATAGATATTTGGTAACATGATTCAATTAACACTCACATATATGCCCCACTACCAAAGTGGGGCAGAAAATTTGCTTTGTTTTGTCTATTTTGTTGAAGTCAAGCAACCACCTAGTGAGCAAGGGAATACCGTTAAAGTTTTGACAGTCAGGCACCCACCTGGAGAGCAAGGGAATATAGTTAAAGTTTTGGCAATCAGGCACCGCCCTAGAGAGCAAGGGAATATCGTGAAAGTTTTGGCAATCAGGCGCCCACCTGGAGAGTAAGGGAATACTTTTAAACTTTTGGCAATCAGGCACCCACCTGGAGAGCAAGGGAATACAGTTAAAGTTTTGAAAATCAGGCGCCCACCTGGAGAACAAGGGAATACCGTTAAAGTTTTGGCAATTAGGAACCCACCTGGAGAGCAAGGGAATACCGTTTAAGTTTTGGCAATCAGGTGCAAACCTGGAGAGCAAGGAAATACAGTTAAAGTTTTGGCAATAAGGCACCCACCTGAAGAGCAAGGGAGTACCGTTAAAGATTTGGAAATCAGGTTCCCACTTGAAGAGCAAGGGAATATAGTTAAAGTTTTGGAAATTCGAAGCCCACCTAGAGAGCAAGGGAATACATTTAAAGTTTTGGAAGTCAGGTACCTACCTAGAGAGCAAGGGAATATCGTTAAAGTTTGGCAATCAGGCGCCCACCTAGAAAGCAAGGGAATAATAATAAAAATATGGCAATCAGGCGCCCACCTAAAGAGTAAGCGAATACAGTTAAAGTTTTGGAAATCAAGCACCCACCTGGGGAGCAATGGAAAATAGTTAAAGTTTTGACAATCAGGCGGCCACCTGAAGAGCAAGGGAATACAGTTAAAGTTTTGGAAATCAGGCGCCCACTTGGAAAGCAAGGGAATAATGTTCAAGTATTGGTAATTAGGAGCCCGCATGAAGAATGAAGGGAGAAGCAATTCAAGTCTTGGTAATTAGGAGCCTACCAAAAGAACGAAGGGAGAAATAGTGCGAGTCATGGTAATCGGGATCTCATCTGAAGAACAAAGGGAGAAGCAATTCGAGTCTTGGTAATTAGGAGCCCACCTGAAGAACGAAGGAAAGAAACAAAGTTCAAAAGAGTTCAACAATCAGGATCCCACATGAAGAACAAAGCGAAGCAACAAGGTTCAAAAGAGTTCAACAATCAAGATCCCACCTGAAGAACGAAGGGAAGCAACTCAAGTTTTGAGGAATGGAAGTTTAAGTTTTGGTAATCAGGATCCCACCTGAAGAACGAAGGCAGAAGCAAATCAAGCGTCGGTAATCAGGCGTCTATCTGGAAAACAAAGCAAATCAAGTGTCGATAATCAGGAGCCCAACTGGAGAATAAAGCAACTCAAAATACTGGTAATCAGGAGCCCACCTGGAAAATGAAGGGAAAGTAGCAATATTCAAAGGAAGACAGTTCAAGCTCAGCAGTCAAGCGCCTGCCTGGAGAAAAGGGAAATCATCTCAGATTACAATTCAAGTCAGCAACAAAGGGACTTTACCTAGAGAATACAAGCCAACAAGGCAAGAGGAATAACAAGATCAAGTTTGAGGATATAGATAGGATTGTTGTAATTCACAGATCATAGTTTAGTCTAACTTCTTTTATTTTGTCATGGTGTAATAAGGGGTTCAGTAAGCAGTAGTAGCAGCAGCGGCAACAGTGAAACCACTGCTTCATGGTAGTCTCAGCTACCGAAACTTTCTGAACTACACTAACCTAATTCCTTTATAGCCAAGGATATGTAGGCAACTTCAGAAGTAGGGTGCGGTCAAATCTTTCAAAAATGCTTCCCACTGAGTATTCAAACGGGAAAAAACACTCGTATCTGCTCACTTTATCTTTGCACGAAAACTCTTTGTGTTTCCGAGCAAAGAGGGGCAGCTATGAGCACGTGATTTTTGTCCTATATGAATTACTCCCATAAATTCAAAAAAAATAAATTTTTCCATTGTTTGTAATTTCATAGATTTTGTAGCATTTTTTGTAAATTGTTTGCATTTATCTGCGCATGTTAGTTATGGTTAAATCTTGAAAAATACAAAAATATGTTGCATTTATATTTGGGATTTAATTCAACATTTTAGGATTAATAGGCAAATTAGTTGTTTTATAAAAAGGGGAAAATCACAAAAATAATTTTTTTTGCATTATATAATTTTTAGATTCAAAATTTGTTGGTGTTCCTTTAATTTGGTATTTAATTAGTTGTAATTATTAGTATTAATTAATTTAATTTTCTAGGATAATTTAGGTTAAGAATTAAGTTGGGTTTTTATTTTATTTTTAGAAAAAATAAAAAAGTAAAAAATAGAAGCAATTAAAAAGATTTTGAAAAGGAAAGGAAAGGAAGCCTTATGTGCCAAAAGAGAACAACATGTTACTGCTTCGAGAGACAAATATCGATTTGATGGGAGCCTTTATAATCTATGCACCTATAGATTTAGAAACAATTACTTCAATTATCGATGGAGGAAACACCACCCAGATCCCTATATTGCCCTCTGGTTTCATCATAAGTCCTGATGGTCGTCATGCCGTGGATAGGGACAGTAATGAAATTTCACAAATCGGTTCGTTGTTGACAGTGGCTTTTCAGATATTTATTTTTGCCAATACTATTACTAATTCAATTTCTAAGCAGCAAAATATGGAGGCAGTGGCTACTGTGCATACCCTTTTGAACTCTACAGTTCAAAAGATCAAAGTTGCGTTGGACTGCATTGATTAAAAATAATGATGCTGGTTTAATTTTATGTTGTTTTTAGTTTTTTAAGAGATTTTAAGACTTAGATAAAAATAAATTTGAAGGATGGTGTTTTCCCTTCAACGTTACTTGTATCTCAAGATTGAGATGTTATTATTGGTTTTTTTATATTGATAGACGTATTTTGAGGGGAAAAAAGGAAAAGGAAAGAAAGCAATTTTGGGCCAATTCCAATCAATACCCGTCCAAACCCAACCAGAACTGGCCCCATCCTGTCCTAATACTCAGTTTCCCTCACTTAAAACCAAACGACCCCGTTTTCCGCCAATTAATCTCAGCCTTTGATTTTATTTTGATCTAACGGACGGGAACTGGGTTCTCCCTATCATTTAAATGTCTTGATGAGCCTACCCCTCTTTTCATTATATCTCTAACCCTTCTCTCTCTCTATCAGATTTAGACTCCAACCCCTAGCATCACCGTGAAATCCCCCTCCCCTCCGGTGGCGGCACAACCACAAAACGATACCAAATTAACACCCCGAAAACCCCATGACCCCCTCTTTCAAATCACGGTCGGTTTCCCTCGAATTTTCACCAGACGTGTCGAATCTAGGTTAGAAGATACGAACCCTAAAATCCCAAATCAAGATTTTGTTGAAGATTTAGGTCTAATTTGACTTTATCCGTGTGTTATTTATAAGAACACACTATTAATATCATGTTCTACCAAAAATATGATGATTTGAAGACTCAGGCTCCATTCTTCATTGTCCGAACTATAGTAGGTATTTTATCTTTTTTTCTTAGGTTTAACCTTTTCTTCATTTTCTTTTCTATTTTTCTACTTCTTCTTTTCTTCTTGATTCCTTCTTATGTGTTCCAGGGTCATTTTTTTATGCGTGATTACTTCTAAATCATTTTCTTAATTAGTGTATTTAGTCCGTTAGACAGTTTAGTTTAAATTCGTCAATTTGGTAATTCTAGTTAGTAAGTCATTTAATCTAAATTTTAATTGTCAAAACCATTTCAGCATGTGTGCTATTTTATGCTTACAGTTTGTTATTGGGCAATTATGTTATTTGGGCTTGGCTATGGCTATGACCCATTGGCGCAAGAACAGCCCATTCATTTTGGGGTTTAAGCATATTAGAATTTGACCCATTTGGTTGCTTGAAAGTAAAAAAGTAGGGGTGTGAGGGGTATTCTAGGTAATGAGTATAGGAAATATTTCAGTAACTAACCTAGAAAGCTTCTAGGAAGCTGGGGAGAGGACTAAATTGAAGTTCTAAAATTTAAACTAATGGTACCTAAGCTAAAAGGAAAATATCAAAAAGTTCTAAGTGCAAAGTTTATTTCTTTTAGGCAGCCCTAATGCCTTGCCTATAAAGGCACCCTTTCATCTAGCTCAAGGCATAATTTAATAGATAAAATCATCCAAAAACTAAAACGGCTAGGCATTGTTTGAGTGAATTCTGAAATAACATTTGAAATTCTGGATTCTTTTGTCGAAATTACTTGAATCGCATTAAGTTTCAGCCTCTGAATCTCTTGTGCTTGGTTTAAAAACTTTGGAAATGCTTATTTTCAAGTCATGGAATCTGGTTAGAAAGGTTTTGAAGTCGGGATTTGGGTTTTCAAGAGTGATTTTTATTTCATTGTTGTTGCTGGAATTCTATTCTTCTTCTGTGTGTTCTACTGATTCATCACTTCACTTTGCTTTCCCTATATCCCTAAGTACATTTCTTCTGAATTCTATCTAATGTGAAGTTCAATTTGAACATGGAAATAAAAACAGAGTTGAATACATGCCCATAGCTCTATTTGTCCTTCAGTTGTATCTCTTTCATGATCTTTATGCTTTTAGTCACTTGATTCATCATGTATTCTAGCTAGTTTCTATTTTGAATAGCTAAATTCTCATAGTTGTATTTTATTTGGGGACTGTTGGAATTTTGTGTTAAAGAATTCAGTCGAGATTAATATGTCTTAAATTTGTTGTAGCTTTAGATGAATAATTACTCAGGCTTTGTGATAATTTCATGATTGAACTGGTATTACAGAAGCTAAGAGCAATATAATGATGTGTGGTATGATATTAACAGGGTTTTGTGAGGGGTTTTTAATATAATGGTGGTGTTTGTTATGGGAAACATGATGGTTTTTGTGATGTATACATCAGGATCATAGGATAAGGAGCGGTTTAATTTACTTATCATTTTTGCTCGTGACCTTTATGTATTTTTAACTCAGTGCGTAATATCTGCTAAAATAAAGTTTTAAATCTTGCAAGAATTTAAGTTTGGTTTCATTAGTTGTTAAATAGCAGTTTGTGTTATGGTAAAATATTTGTTCAATCTCGCGTGTCGGGTGGTTTTGGTTAATACGCATTTCATGGTTTCTATAAGTGTTCGATTCTGAAACCTGAGCACAATATTGGCCCAAGTGATAACGTTCAGTCCTAAATTCTCATTTCTGAACATCTTTCCTCATCAGGAAGTGGGCTCATCTGGAGCCCATGCTCAACGGCATTTTCAACGTTCCTGCCCATTAATCATTGTCAAGTTAGTTTCCTTTAAGCAGTGGGACTTTCACACGACAAGTTTTACTCATTTAATAGGGTAGAACCTCTAGTTCAAAACAATTAGAATTCCCCTCAGCTTCACTTAATAAATTAATTAGGCCCATTAATTAGTGGAGGTGAGCCGCATTAGATAACACAAATAGCATATGGCCCTCGAAAAGATAGTTTGAATTTCCTTTTAAAATTTGAATTGAGGAGCTCCATTCCAAACAAAATCTAAAAGTGCATGGCTCTCATATTAGTTTCTTATGACTTAGATATAAAAATAATTAATGATCGTAATTTGCTTTACGCATGTTTAATATGTTATCATGGTCGTGGACGCGTGACATAATTATGATTTTAAAAACAAAACCAGAGTATGTTTCATGCAACTTTGGTAAAATGTTTCTTAATAATAATAAAGCATTATTAATTTTGGACACGTTCGCGTGACATGATTTTTTACGCGACAAATAAATGAGTTTCGTACGCGTAACCTGTTTCAAGATAATTTTCTTAATTAAAAGCAGTTAAAGGGTAGATGCATATAGGTTCTAAAAATGAGTAATCAGATAATTTTAATAAGCCAAGTATGATCAAAGAGACTATGCTAAAACCACGGAACTCAGGAATGCCTAATACCTTCTCTCGGGTTAACAGAATTCCTTACCCGGATTTCTGTGTTCGCATACATGAACAGAGTCATTCTTTTCCTCGATTCGGGATTTAATACTTGTGACTTGGAACACTGTAAATTATCTCAAGTGGGGACACTGATTTTAAATCAATAATCCCGTTTCGATTGTCACTTAAATTGGAAAAGCTCCCTTATACCCTTCCCGGGGGTAGTGAAAAGGGAGGTGTGACAATCACCGCATCAAGTCCAATACGAGATGCATCGCAATAAATTGTATATGGCCCTTAACTTGTAGGCCCTACCAACAACGACGTCGTAGTTAATGTTGTCTTGAGCTTCTGAGAGCTCGCCTCACACTCGTTTGACTACCTGAACTGGGCCCCGTTGTGGGTCAACCTAGTAATAGGGGATGCTATGGCTGAAAACCCCTCCACAAATCGATGGTAGTAGCCCGCCAAACCCAAGAAATTCCAGATCTCTCTAGCTGATGCAGGTCTTGGCCGGTCCGCGACTGCCTCTATCTTCTTCGAATTTATCTGAATACCCTCAGCTGATACAACCCAATAAAGCAATTATCCCAAACAAAACTCACGCTTCGAAAACTTAGCATACAACTGACTATTTCTCAAAGTATGATGAATAAACCTCAGATGTTGCTCATGCTCTTCTCAGCTGCGAGGTTAATTAAAATATCATCAATGAAGATTATAATGAACGAATCCAAGTAAGGCTTAAACAGTCGGTTCATCAAATTCATGAAAGCTTCTAGGGCATTTTTCAACCCGAATGACATCACCAAGAACACATAATGCCCATAACGAGTGCGGAAAGCTGTCTTAGGGACATCAGATTCCTTAATCCTCAACTGATGGTAGCCAGATCTTAAGTCAATCTTCGAGAATACCTTGCACCTGAAGCTGATCAAATAAGTCATCAATCCTCGTCAATGGATACTTATTCTTGATTGTAACCTTATTCAACTACCGATAATCTATGCACATCCTCATCGACCTATACTTCTTCTTCACAAACAACACCGGCACACCCCAGGGTGAGACACTAGGTCTAATAAAGCCCTTATCAAGCAAGTCTTGCAGCTGCTCCTTCAATTATTTCAAGGGCATACAATATGGCGTAATTGAAATGGGTTGAGTCCGTAGAGCCAAATCGATGCAAAATTCAATATCCTTGTTAGGTGGCATACCCGACAGATCTGAACGAAATATTAAAGGAAACTCACAAATAACAGGCACTGAATCCACATATGGAACCTCGATACTAGAATCACGAACATAGGCCAAATAGGCCAAACATCCCTTATCAATCATATGCCGAGCCTTCATATATGAGATAACCCTACAGGTGGAATGACCAGGAGTCCCTCTCCACTCTAAAAAAGGCAACCCCGGCAAGGCTAAGGTCAGAGTCTTGGCATGATACTCCAAGATAGCGTGGTAAGGTGATCACTAGTACATCCCCAATATGACATCAAAATCAAACATATCCAAAATTAATAGGTCTACTCGGGTCTCAAGACACCCACTCACAAGATACAAGATGATGAACATGATCTACTATAGTAGAATCACCAACCGGTGTAGATACATATACAAAAGAACTTAAAGAATCACTAAGCATGATCGAATACGGTGCAAAATAAGATGACACATAGGAGTATGTATTACCCTAGATCAAATAGCATTGAATCATCCCTACTACAAACCAGAACAATATATGTGATAACTGCATCAGAGGCCTCAGCCTCAGGCCTAGCTGGAAGAGCATAACATCGGGGCTGGGCCCCACCACTATGAACTACATCTCTGGAACAACGTACTTCTGGCTAGCCTCCACCTCTGGCCGCCTGACCTCCACCTCTAATACATTTACCTCCACCTCTAGCACCTCTACCCCTACCTCTAACTAGTTGAGCAAGTGGTGGAACACTCGGTGCCTGAAACATGGCACGCAAACTCTGATGCTGAGAGCTGCTTGGTGCCCATGGGCAAGAAATATATCTCGTATGGCCAAAAGTATAACAAGCCCTAGACTATTGAGAGTGATGACCCTGACAGCCTAAATGACAACCCTGAAAACTCTGGAACGGTAGTACACTGATAGGAGCTGGGTTACAATGTAGAGCAACTAATCAAAGTACTGCAGAAAATTTTATTTTGTGTCTCATACAACTGACACTAGTTGTATGAGGCAAATTTATTGTCTGACAATTTTATGGACCCGGATTTCTGTAGATTGGGGTTCACAAATTTGTGAGACAAAATGAGCCTCATACAACTAGTGTAAGTTGTATGAGACATAAAATAAAACTTCTCGATCACTACATATGAGAACCGCGGCCACCTAGTGCACTGTGAGAAACTTGATATGCTGAATGACACAGCCTGGAAGGATGGCCCCTACAAAAAAAATTCCTACCTCCAAATGAGGTATCACTTAATCTGCCCGAATGATGAGGCCTCTTGTTAGACCTCTGGCCACTCCCCTATGACAGAACCATCTCAACTCTCCTGGCCACATTGGCCCTTCTTGAAAAGAAATTTTTCTCACCATCTCCTTAGCCATATGTAGTCGAATAGGCTAGTCGAGTCCCTCAATGAACCTCCTCGCTCTCTCTATCTCTCAGTGGGAAGTATTAGAAGAGCATGACGGGCCAAGTTAATAAATCTAGACTCATACTGAGTGACAGTTATAGAACCCTACTGGAGACACTCAAACGGCTTTTGATAGTTCTCCCTTTGAGTGATAGGAAGAAACTTCTCCATAAATAGCTGAGAGAAATGATCCCAAGTCAAAGCCGATGACCCAACTGGCCTAGCCAAAAAAATAATCTCTCCACCAAGTTTTGGCGGATCCAGATAGCCAAAAAGCAGTAAAATGGACCCCATTGGTCTCCACTATCCCCATATTCTGTAGAACCTCATGACTGCTGTCCAAATAATCCTGGGGATCCTCAGAATAAGTACCACCAAAAGTAGTAGTGAAGAGCTTGGTAAACCTGTCCAACCTCCACAATGCATCAACAGACATAGCTGGCCTCTCACTGATCTGTGCCACAATACTCGCTGAACTAACCCAACTGGCTGAGATGCTGACTCTAAAATTGGGGAGCCATCTGCTTCAGAGTGTGAATAGTAGGAGTCTTGGATCCTCCTCCAACCTGAGATGGCTGGTTCTACAAAAAGCAAGCCTGTCTGGGATACACTCTCCATAAGGCCCACTAGGCGGACCAGAGCATCCTGAAGTACCGGGGTGATGATGAACCCCTCTAGGACCTGAGCTGGTCCTACTAGAAATATCTGGTCTGGAACCTCTTCGTAAAACTCAACTTGAGGCTCCATCACTAGTGCTGATGCTCGAGCTCTGGGCTGAGATCTCCCTCTACCTCGGACCCTAGTACGGCCTTAGCCTCTACCTCTCATAGGAGCTACAATTGGGGGCTCGGACTGTAGGTCAGCCGATGAAGCGGTATATGTTCTCACCATCTGTTGAGAAATCAAGTCGCACGACAAGAAAGAATAGATGTGAAGTTTTTTCCTAACCCTGTAGCCTCTGGGGATTAATACAGACATCTTTGTACAAATACCTCGGACTCTACTAAGTTTGTCTGAATATTATGAGACCTAAGAAACCTAGAGCTCGGATACCAATTTGTTACGACACAAAATTTTCCGCCCTCGAGAGTCGTGATGGCGACCCTAAGTGAAAGTTAGGAAAGACAAATATTCTGATTTAATTACCCTTTTAGAGTTTTTAATTCCTTATAATTTCAAATCGACATATCAAAACAGCGGAAATAATAATATCAAAAGCAATGCAGAAGACAAAATCTGATAATTTAACTTAATACAAACTACGGAAATCTAAATACAACTCTACCCAAAATTTAGTGTCACAATGTCATGGACCGTCTACGAGTACTACAAATAAAGTCTGAATAGAAATACATGAATCTATCTCTGAATAAGTAAAAACGAAAAGAAAATGATAGAAGGGGACACCAAGGCCCGCGGACGTTTGTAGGGCTACCTCGGGTCTCCATCGATGGATTGAATACACCAACCTCACTATGATCCAAATGCTCCAGTACTAGTATCTGCACATAGTGCAGAGTGTAGTATCAGCACAACTGACTTCATATGTTGGTAATTGTCGAGCCTAACCTCGCTGATGTAGTGATGAGGCTAGGACAGAAGTACCAAATAAACCTATCTAGTTATACCAAATACAGCGAGTAAAACAACAGAATTAACAGTTAAAGTTGGGAAGGGAAGCATGCTATGGGGGAGAACAAGTACTATTGAATCTTAGTAAAGAAGCATAAAGTACACCAAAATTCAACTACAAGCAAAAGGTAAAGACAACTATACAAGTGCCGACATCACCCTTCGTGCTTTTACTCTCGTCCTCATCATAAGAACCAATATAATCGGCACGGCATCATCCTTCGTGCATTAACACTCATATAAGGGCACGTCATTGTACATCGTACGACATGGAATCGCCCTTCATGATTTTACCTTACATATCAGCACGACATCACCCTTTGTGAATTAACTCTCTCAAGCTCATGTTCGACATCACCCTTCGTGCTTTACACTCTTTCTTACCTAAGAAACAATCACAAAACAAGTTTGACAAGGGAATCAACAATTTCACAATAGAATCTCGGCAAGGGAACAATAGCATAACAACAATATCCCGGCAAAGGAACAATATCATGAGTAATAACCTCCTCGCAAAAGAGATAATATCAAAAGCAATAACATCCCGACAAGGGAGATAATATCATAAACCTTTTCACTTTTTCACAATTACTTCACAACTCAATTCTCAATTTGAGATAACGCTTTACAATGTTCAGATACCATTAACATTTCCACAAGCCTTGTTCAATAATAGAAATTATCATATAAAGCATGAACAATACAAAACGGAGTCACATTAGTTATAGTATAAGACTCACGGGCAAGAATGACTCCGATGCATAGATACTCGACACTATGTCTACATGTCGTACCCAACAATTAACACATAGAAAATAAGATAGAACTCATAATCCCTAAAGTTAAGGTTATACCAAACACTTACCACAACTTTCACGGCCAAACTCAAGCCTCAAACACTGTTTTTCCTTTCAAATTTGCCTCCAAATTACTTATATCTAGTCCAAGTTAATTTAACAGCATCAATAAATTCTAAAGAATTCTTACTCAATGCTCAATTATAGGTTTTCTATCATTTCTTCCAAAAAGTCAAAAATCAATCCCGGACCCGCTTGGTCAAAACTCGAGGTTCGGACCAAAACCCGATCACTCACCCACGAGCCCAAATGTGCAATTAGTTTTGAAATACAACTCCAAAATGAGGTCTAAATCCCAATTAAATAAAAAATCCCTAACTCTACCCAAATTCCTAATTTCTGCCATAAAAACCCTAGATTTTTGGATGAAGATTGATGAAATGCAACGAGAAATCGGAAGAAAAATATTTAGAATCATATACCAATGCTTTGGGGAAGAACTTGTTCCTTGAAAATCGCCTCAATGCTCTCTAGTTTTGAAAATATGAAATTATGGACTCAATCCCGATTTTACTACTATTTTTAATTCACTAGACATGCCTTCTTCATGTTCGCGAAGTGTCAGGACTAGTTGTCTTCTCGTTCACGCTTAGTGGCTCGCGTTCGCGGAGCTTTAGCTCCTCCATTTCGCGTTCGCGTAGAACAAAAATCTCTTTCCCCCTATCCCGGCTAAAAGGCCTTCGCGTTTGCCATAGCAGATCCGCGTTTGGGATGGGTAGAACCCCCAAGGCTTCACGTTCGCAACCTAGTTCTCGCGTTCGCATAAAAGGAATTGTCCTTCAGCCTGACTTACCCTTTGCGTTCGCGAGAGTCCTTCCGCGAATGCGATGAAAAAAACCATAGCATACCAAAAACAAGAAAAACTGCAACTTTTCTATGTGTAAAACATCCCGAAACTTATACAAACTGACCCGAGCCCTCGGGGCTCCAAACCAAACATACATACTAACTCAAAAATATCATATGGACTTACTTGTGCGATCAAATCACAAAATTAACATCTTTAAAAACAAATTTAGAATCAAAATCAAATAAAAATCTCAAGAACACTTAAGTTTTAAATTTCACAATCGAGGGCCGAATTCACGTCATTTCAAGTCTTTATCTTACCAAATTTTACAAGCTCAACCTATACACTATATAAGACCTTTACCAGGCTTTGGAAATAAGATACGGGCCTGATACTATCAATTTCTAATACATTCAAATTTCCAAAAACTCTTAAAATTTTATTTAAACGGCTTTCTTCAAAATTTCATTTCTTGGGCTTCAGACGTCGGAATTCAATTCTGGGCATATGCCCAAGTTTATATTTTTCGACGGAGCCTCTGAGGCCTCTAAGTTACGGGTCCGGATTCGTTTTACCCAAAATATTGACCAAAGTCAATTTACATTAAATTTAAAGGCCAAATGACATTTTCATCAAATTTTCACACAAAAGCATTCTAGATATACGCCTGGATCGCGCACGCAAATCGAAGTAAGATAAAAGGAGGCTTCTAAGATTTCGGAATATAGAATTTACTTGTACATCAAATAATGACCTTTTAGATAATCACAACTTGAATATCAAATCTGGCTTTAAAGCTTTTTAATGGTTTTTAATAGTGAAATATTTGTTGCTGCAGTTTAAAGATTGTGTTGATAGATTTGTATGAAGAGAAAGAGAGATTTGGGTTGATTCGTGTGGAAGAGAAAGAAATATTTTTAAGTCTTTTTTAAAATAGGATAAAAACGTATAAGGGCTTTGTATAACTAATAGACGTGAGGGTAAGAGGGGGAGGGGGTGATGTGGGGAATATCGGTGACAACCTTCTTAAGGGGTCCTTCTTTTATCATGGTTTGTAATAAAATATAATTATAGTAGATGTTCATAATCATCAATTGAGTAATATCCATTACTCTTTTCTATTATTTTCATAAGTCCTGCTACTCTAATTATGGAGTTATGGTTGTAACTCCCACCATGATCTAAAATGCTTAATGGCATGTAGAATTATTTTGGTATACCTCTATGTAGTACTATAAATAGAGGATGAGAAGTCATTTTGTAACACACTTGAATACATTGAAGAAATAAGAATCCCTACTCTCTTTTTCTCTACATTCTTTTCTATTTGTTTGTTTCAGATTATTATTTTGAGCTAAGTTTCTTAACATGTTATCACCATGAATGCTATTTTATTTCCTCTATTACTTCCTAAAAGAAGTGAAACCCTTCCATGGAAGCTAAATTTCTCTTGTTGCTTTGCCAAGGAAAATTTCCATTAAATCTCGATAAAGATTTCGTGATAAGCACTAAAGATGACACTATCGTGTCACTAATTTAGTCTTATATGCATAAAGATGATAAAGGTAAAATTTTATACTGCAATACCATAGTTAATCTCATATTGATTTCAAGTTAGTCTTATTTGATGATAATATCTGCTAGACCTTAGGTTGACGTATCATCTTATTCAATATGATGATGAGTGTTATATTTTTTTGCTTCAAATTTATAAAAATTAAGACTAATATTAACCCCAAAAGAATTGTATTTTAAACCGTGCAAAAATGACACTTTTTTATAGATATGTTGATAAATTATAAATCTAATTAGATTTTTTTATGCACGATCATTTTTAATTAGATGCAATCTCATTCTCATTTATAGAAATGGTGCCAGTAGACCTTTCAAGCCAACTTTGCATATTTGTGATACAAAGGAGTTGCTTCTTTATGTAACACGTGAAGAAAAAAAATCAGTAACATATATAAATCAGTGCCTAATTTTGTTAGAATTACTATTCATATGCATGTGTCATTTGGTTCTCATGACTTTTTATTTACACGAAACACTATCCGTTAATTACAATAATCTTTATTGTTTTTATATGTGTAAACTAATAATATAAAAAATATTTATTTATTATACTACTAGATGTCATGTGCATTAACTAATACTTAGATAAGGTAATATCATCAAGGTTTATATCTAGCTAGTCTATTGGGACGTCTTTTATGTAAATACAGAATATATTAGTAACAATGATTAAACATGCTTGTTTTTTTGAATAAAGTATATTCTTTTATAATTTGGATTACTTTATGATTAATGAAATGGTAGTACATGATATATAGTACTATATATAACTAATATAATTTGATAAGTTTATATATAGTATATTAGTATATGAGTATGTACTGGACCAAAAATATCATTGATAATATTTTTTATTATTTTTAATTCACTTATTTTATCATAATGTTTAATATATGAGCTTAATAAAGTTTGATTTTATGGCTATATAAAATTATATTACATTCCATGAAGTGAAATAGACAATTTGTGATAAACTTTACATAAGGATAAGACTGTGGGTTCAAGTTCAAACGCATCATGAGGGTAAGTCAATAGGTTCTGAGTCCTGATGATCTATGATGGTAAGAGTTGGGTTGGAGTTCCAACTAACTAAGACCTAACATGCTTTTATATAGGTAAGGCTTTGGATTTGTATCCCAAAGTACCATATTAATGATATAATGATAACTAAAGAAAAATAATATATTTTTAATGAAAATGCATGAAACTTCCACTTTATTTGCTCCATTTTTTATGTGAATGTGATAGCTATTCATAATAAGTCTAAATGAAGAGAAATGGTTGACCAATGAACGTGGACGTGCTAAAGACCAAAATAAATTATAATAGTCATCATCTTATTTATAAAAAAAGATATCAATAATAGTTCTTAAAATCATCCTTCAAAGGTGAAGAAATATGTATCAAATATGGTATGTCAATACGAGGCATGTTTAAATAATTATCGTCCATTCCTTGAAAATGTTACTTATGATAAGCATTGAAAATGCAGACCCATTCCTAAAAATGAATATGAAAAATATATATGTGGCACAAATGATGCATAAGAATGTGCTTATGCATTATTGAATAAATACTAGAACTCACTTCTATATGAGGTTTGAGAGAAAGAAAGATAATGAATATTATTGTATGGTTATGTAGATATGTCATTGGTCGCGTACATGTGGTAAGCTAAAATTATTTGTACATGCCTTGTAAAAGGTTATCAAAGGCAAAGTTAAAGTAAGAAATGATTTTGCTTATGATTATTTTTACCATGACAATTATTATGAAATAATTTTTTCCGTAAAGAAGATATTCACCATATGAATGGTGTGACAAAAGATTTTATAGTACAAAATTTATTAAGAGCTTCGGAAGAACTAATCTGTTACTATTCAGATAAATAAAATTATTTTTGATATCAATATTGTAGTAAGTCTCAAAAGAAACTTTTTGAATTTCAAATATATTAGCCAAAGTGGTTGGCATTTGGAAGGAAGATTGAATATCTTCATATTATAAAATCATACAGGGTAAATATGAAATGTTACCTGATTTTTTCTGTTTGTACTACACATGTATAAGCATGATGACGGAATCACGTGCCATAGTACATATGTTTACTGAAATAAATATCAGTTGGTATGATCAGTTGGCCATCCCTGATCAATCATGATGCGAAAAATTAATTGAGAATTCACATTGGCATATTTTGAAGAACTAGAAGATTCATTAAGAATTCTCTTGTGCTGCTTATTCTCATGATATACCTGTTAAGGTTGGAATTGAATCTCTTAAAATCTTGAACAAATAAAAGGTGATATATATGGGCCCAGTTACCTCCATGTTTCGTTTACTATTATATGTTTTTAAAATATGTATCTATTGTATGGTAACGTGTGTGTTTGTTGTTAACTTATAGTATTAATTTTGCAAGGTTGATAGCTCAAACTATCAAAGCAGAGTTCAAGAATATAATGATAATTTATCTTGATAATGCTAGTTTAAATCAAACTTGGTTTAGCAGAAATTATATGCCTCCAATTATAGCTAAACTATTGGTTATGAGATATATTATATATACAGCACCTGTACACATCTAGCCATGTTATAATAAATTCTCTCTATCACAATTTCAGGGTGAGGAACCAAATAAATATTATATAGAAATATAGATATGTTATATGATTTAATTATCCCACCACAATGCAGAAAGATAGGTTTCCAAAGAAGCTTGGGATATGTGCTGGTGATCCCAATATTAGGGGGGAGAAAATGGGTATCTAAAAAGTGATAAGTGAAATTGAATTATTATGAGTACATCTAGATCCTCGTTTGAGAAAATGTGAACTTGAAGTTCAAGTGATAATTCTTTTGCAAAATATTGCCAAGCGCATTTGCTGACTCAAAGCTAAATGTCATATTTCAGTTGTTAATGCTCCAAATAGAATAAAGTCCATGATGGATAGAGTTTATGGAACGCACGGAGCGTAATAAACTAATCGGTTTCAAAGATACAATATTGAAGAATGAGAGGAGCAAATGTTCAAGATAATCATAATAAGGAGGCAAGTGCTTTAGAAGAGCACCATGACATTACACTTTATCAGACCTCATGGGAGAGGCTTGGGTACCTAAAAATAATGAGATAAAAAGATGTTAATAAGTTATGTAATTATTAGGTAATGATGGAACCGATATAAAATGATCGTCAAAGATATTGTTGATATAGTGTAACGCTCAATATTATAATATTGACGAGGATCTTGAGCTTAAATCTGTCATGGAACTTGAACAGATAAATGATTGGCCAAATAAAAAATACTCAACGAAAATTGACTTCACCTAAAAAATATAAAATTGGATGGATAGTCCGTTGTGCAAAAATAAAAATAAAAAATCAAGTCGATGAACATAAAGACGACTTGTGGCACATGATTTTTCGTAAATATCCCGGCACTAGTTATATGGAGACAGGTCCTGTAGTGGTGGATGAAATTGTTTTTAGTTTTTAATATGGCAATACATGAAAAACATGATATGTATATAATGAAAATCCTTGAAGGATTTAAACTGTTCTGAAGCATATAGAGGTTCTCGAAAATTTTGTTAAATAAAGCTTCAGCAATTCATGTATTACATATATTATTTGTTTTTGTGTCTTAGTGCACTTAGTGCACTCATGTTTCTTGCTAGAACCTTGAGTACAATGTTATACTAGCAAAATTTTACTTTAATTCGATATAAAAACATTGGAATGCTATTAGTAATATATTACAAGAGAATCATTAATAGATTTATTTATTCTAACAAATATCGCAAAGATTTTGTTGGCTGTGCAAATACAGATATTTTCCTCAAATTCGTTCTTCGAACAATCTATTTGCATGTGAGAGTATTATCATATTACAAGAGAGTTAATTGTTGATACTTATTCAAGTTATGCCAAGATAAGCAACTGATAAAGCAAGAGACTCAATGTGACGACCCAAAGGGTCATCACTGTAATTCTCCCTTCCTTGCAATTATGAGGCCTTGGAACCCCTAATTGGGTTGCCTCAATTCGCGTGTGCAGTCCCGGCGCGAAGCCGAAATATTTTTATGTGAAAATATTTGAATTCTGTGTTAAAAATTATGAATTTTGATACTAATATTGCTATAGTTGACTTTGGTCAATATTTTAGGTAAACGGACCCATAATGTGATATTCCCGGAGGATCCGTAAGGAAATTTGAGACCCGGGCGTATTCCCGGAATCGAAATTCGAGGTCCCAAGCCCGAGTACGGAGCTTTTCTGTGAAATTGTTTTTGAAAATGCTTAAGGAAAAATAAAAACGGAAATTTGATCAAAAATAATGGTATCGGTATCGTATTTTCGTTCCAACGCATGGTACAAGTCTTAAATGGGCGTTAAACGCTATCTGTAAAGTTTGGTTGAAAACGGACGTCGTTTGATGTGTTTCGGACTAAAAGCGGAAAAGTTTGAAAGTTTTGAACTTGAAATGAAAATCATGAGTTTTGGAGGTTGATTATTTGATTTAGATGTTATTTTGGCGATTTGATCGCACGAGTAAGTCCGTAGGATATTTTTGAGGTTAGGTGCATGTTTGGGTTTGAGCCCCGAGGGCTCGGGTGAGTTTCAGATAGGTGTTAGGCTCATTTTGCTGCATTTTTATCATCTGGTGTCTGCAGGTTTCGCAATTGCGAAGCCTGCCTCGCAATTGCGAGCTCTTCCCTTGGATTGCTTCTTCGCAAATGGGATTCTCCCCCCCCCCCCCTTCCATATCCAGTCTTCGCAAATGCGAAGTTCCTTCTCGCAAATGCGATTTTCCCTTGTCCAACCCCAGTTCGCATTTGCGAACATTTTCTCGCAAATGCGAGTTCCCTTTCAATTTCCCCAGTTCGCAATTGCAAACTATTTCTCACAATTGCGAGGTCCCCTTTTATTTTGCCCAGTTCGCAAATGCGAAATCAATGTCGCATTTGCGACATCTGCAACCTTGCAACTGTTACTGAACCGATTTTAAACCTCACTTTTCATATTTTCAAAACTCAAAACCTCCATAAGCGATTTCTCTCGAACCTCTTCGTCCCTAGACCAAATGTAAGTCAATTTTTATTTGTTTTCATCAATTCTTATCATCTTCTAACATGATTTCATCCTTAAATGAAAGCTTTCAGGTTAAAAATGGAGATTTGGGTAGAATTTTGGTTTTTACAATAATTGGGGATTTGGACCTCAATATGGGGTGCGATTTCAAAACAAACTGCATATATCAACTCGTGGAGGAATGGATAACCCGATTTTGGTTCGAATCTCGAGTTTTGACCACGTGGGCCCGGGGGCATTTTGGGTATTTTTGGATAAAACTTTGGGAGTTTCATTCTTATGCATTCAAATTGATTTAACTAGCCTTCGTTGATACATTTGAGTAAATTATGGTTAGATTTAATCGGGTTTGAAGCAAATTGGAGGGGTAAAGCTATTCTAGAAGCGTGAGTTGAGTTGGAAGCTTTTGAGGTAATTGTTCGATCTAACTTTGGATTGAGGTAATAGGATTAGGTTGTTATTTGTCATATGCTATGTGGGTCGGTGTATAGGTATGGTGACGGTTACCTATGCGCCCGATTCAAGTATGACCGTGATGTCATATTTGCTATTAAATTGTTAAGCAAGTGAACAATTGTGATAAATATTTATTTCAAGCACTATGAAGTGAAAGTTGAGAATTAAATGAACTAAGAAGGAATTTTTGGTACTTTTCCCTTGCCGGGACCATTTGTTGAGTTGTATTCCCTTGTCGGTACATATTGTTGAGTTGTATTTCCCTTGCCGGGATCACTTGTTTTACTGTTTTCCCTTGCCGGGACATTTTTACTTGATATATATATATATATATATATATATATATATATATATATATATATATATATATATATATATATATATATATATATATATATATATATATATATATATATATATCCTTGTTCCCGTTTGGCTGTGACCATTGATTGGGAGAAGAAGAGTGAGTAAAGGCACTAAGGGTGATGACGTGCACTGTTTATCGAGAGTAAAATCACGAAGGGTGATGCCGTGCAGCCGTTGATTCATTGGCTTTCTTTCTTAATTATCATTCATTCAGTTTCATCTCTTGATTGTTGAAGTTATAATTGAACTGTTATTCCCCCAACATGTCCCCTTCCCCTTTTACTTGCTTAAATTCTTGTTTTCTTCCTGTTATTACATATATCTGTACAGGTTGGTTGTGATAGGTCCGGTTTAGCCACGTCACTACCTCGCCGAGGTTAGGCCGGCCACTTACCAGAACATGGGTCGGTTGTGCTGATACTACGCTTCTGTGCCTTTTTGTGCACAGGTTAAGACCCAGGCTATGGACCGCAGCTTTAGACCGGGAGTGATCCTTCAGTCCAGAGGCTTGAGGTAGTTCGGTGGCATTCACGAGCCCCGAGTCTCCTTAATCTACTTCTTTCAGTTTGTTTAATTGTACCGAACATATATGTTATGTGATTTCGTTTAGACTATTGTTTTTAGTACTTTATTAGTAGTCCGTGAGCAGTGAATCCAGATAGTGGGTTGAGAATTGTTGTTAGATTTTCCGCATATTGATTTTTGTTACTGATATTTAACGTCTTCTGCATGTTTAATTAATTATTTTGGCATTTAACATGTTTTAGACTTAAATTTTCTAGAAATGGTTATAAGGCTTGGCTTGCCTAGCTTCGACAGTAGGCCCCATCACGACTCACGGTGGTGGGTAAATATGGATCGTGACAAGTTGGTATCAGAGCAGTAGGTTACTTGGGTCTCACAACTCACGAAAAAGCTCGGTAGAGTCTAAGGGATCAGTACGGAGACGTCTGTATTTATCCCCCAGAGGCTACAGAGTTAGGAAAAGTTTCAAATTGTTCATTCTTGTTGTGCGATTCTGTTCCTCAAATATTGATTGTCATTCTACTCTGTTCTTTCGTAGTGGCGAGAACACGTGCTTCTTATTCTTTCGCTCAGAAGCCCGAGCCCCCAACAGCAGCTCCCTGGAGGGGGAGGGGCCGAGGCCATGGTAGGGCAGAGCTCAGCCCCAGGCAGCAGTTCCAGAGGTGGAGCCTCATATTGACTTCGATGAGGAGGTCCGAGCTCCCCCAGCTCCGGTGGGCCCATCTCAGATCTCAGGAGAGGTGATGTTTTCTTCGGATCTTCAGGATGCCCTTTTCCGCATAGCATGCTTTATGGACAGTGTGGCCAGAGTAGGATTGCTGCCAGTAGCACCAGCCACTTCTCAGGCTGGAGGAGGTCTCCAGACTCCTACTACACGTACTCCCGAGCAGGTAGCTCCCCAGACTCAGGTTCCCTTGGTTCATCCCGCAATGGCAGCTCAGACAGGTATTACAGCTCAGGCCGGAGATGGGACGGCCATGTCTTCAGATTTTTTGTGGAGGCCTGATCGTTCTCCAAGCTTTTCACTACTACCTTCAGCGGTGCTTCATCGGAGGACCCCCAGGATTTTCTATGCAGTTGTCATGAGATCCTTAGGACTATAGGGATAGTGGAGACCAATGGGGTCGATTTTTGCACTTTCATGCTTGTGGGTTCCGCCAAGACTTGGTGGAGAGATTATTGTCTGACTAGACCAGAAGGGTCCCCAGATTTGACATGGGATCAGTTTGCAGAGCTATTTTTGGAGAAGTTTCTCCCAGTCACTCAGCGGGAGGCACTTCGCAGACAGTTTGAGCATCTTCAGCAGGGTTCTATGACAGTTACACAGAACGAGACCAGATTTGTTGTCTTGGCACGCCATGTAGTAGTGATACTCCCTACAGGTCAGGAGAGGGTCCGGAGGTTTATTAATGGATTGATTCAGCCCATTCGTCTACAAATGGCTGTGGGAGTTGGTAGTGACATTACTTTTCATGAGGCGGCCAATGCGGCCCGCCGAGTAGAGATGGCTTTGGCTCAAGGAGGTGGTCAGGGTTCAGACAAGAGGCGTCGACATTCTGGCAGATTTAATGGCACCTCATATGGAGGTAGGGATTTCCATGACAAAGGCCATCCCCCGAGACCTTTCCAGTCGGCACTTCAGGTTTCTCATGGTACGCCAGGGGGTGGTGGCAATCAGCAATATTATTCAGATCAGCAGTCTGTCAGCGCACCACCAGCCCCTATCAGTGCACCGCCAATTCATAGCTTCATGGGGAGGACATACCGGTCGACAGGGCCAGCAGACTCAGCCGCCGAGGGCATGTTTTTATTTATGGTGACACAAGTCATGTTGTTAGATTTTGCCCTCGAGCCTTGAGTAGTTCTCAGCAGCAGGGTCCTCGCCCTACGATTCAGGCAGCAGGTGATCCACAGTCCACCCGGCCAGCTAGAGGCGGGGGTAGGTATCATAGAGGTGGAGGGAGAGACCGTAGAGGTGGAACCCCGACAGCCAAATGTAGGGGTCAGTCCCCAGCAGATCGTCCCAAAGATGGAGTTCAGGGAGGTAGGGGTCAGTCTCATTGTTATGCTTTATCAGTCAGGCCGGAGGCCGAGTCATCTGATGATGTGATTACAGGTACTATACTTGTCTGTGACAGGGGTGCTTCAGTATTATTTGATCCGGGATCTACTTATTCTTATGTGTCATCCTATTTTGCACCCTATTTGATTTTGCCTAGTGAGGCTCTGGGTATTCCTGTATATGTGTACACACCGGTTGGTGATTTTATAGCTGTCGACCGAGTGCATCGTTCTTGTATAGTGGTATTTGAGGATCTTGAGACCCGTGTCGATTTATTGCTCCTAGACATGGTGGACTTCTATGTCATATTGGGGATGGATTGGTTGTCCCCGTATCATGCTATCTTGGATTGTCACGCCAAGACCGTTACTTTGGCCTTGCAAGACTTGCCCCGACTTGAGTGGAGAGGGACCCCATGTCATGCCACCCGTAGTGTTATTTTGTCTGTCAAGGCTCGACGTATGATCGAGAAGATATGTTTAGCATATTTAGCGTATGTTCGCGACTCCAGCGCAGAGGTTCCATCTATCGACTCTGTCCCTATTGTTCGGGAGTTCCCCGAGGTTTTTCCTTCAGCCCTACCGGGTATGCCGCCCGACAGGGATATTGACTTCTGTATTTATTTGGCTCCTGGCACTCAGCCTATTTCTATTCTGCCATATCGTATGGCCCCGCCAGATTTGAATGAGTTGAAAGAACAGCTTCACGATTTGCTTGATAAGGGTTTCATTTGACCCAGTGTATCACCTTGGGGTGCGCCAGTGTTGTTTGTGAAGAAAAAGGACGGGTTGATGAGGTTTTGCATTGATTACCGGCAGTTGAACAAGGTGACAGTAAAGAATAAGTATCCACTACCGAGGATTGACGATTTGTTTGACCAACTTCAGGGTGCTAAGGTATTCTTGAAGATAGATTTGACGTCTGGTTATCATCACTTGAGGATTAGGGCGTCTGATGTCCCTAAGACAGCTTTCCGTACTCGGTATGGGCATTATGAGTTTTTGGTCATGTCGTTTGGGTTGACCAACGCCCCGGCAACTTTCATGGAGTTGATGAACCGAGTGTTCAGGCCTTAATTGGATCTATTTGTGATTGTATTCATTGATGATATCTTGGTATACTCCCGCAGTCAGGAGGATCATGAGCAGCACCTCAGAGTGGTTCTTTAGACTCTGAAGGATAGCCAGTTGTACACCAAATTCTCAAAGTGCGAATTTTGATTGAGTTCGGTAGCATTCCTGGGTCATGTCGTATTCGCAGAGGGTATTCAGGTGGACCCAAAGAAGATAGAGGTAGTCAAGAACTATCCTCGAACAGCTTCAACTACAGATATTCGGAGTTTCTTGGGGTTAGCTGGTTACTACAGGCATTTTGTGGAGGGGTTTTCATCAATCACTGCCCCGATGACTAGATTGACTCAAAAGGGTGCCCAGTTCAGGTGGTCAGATGAGTGCGAGGCGAGCTTCCAAAAGCTCAAGACAGCTCTGACTACGGCACCGGTATTGGTTTTGCCCACGGGATCTGGGCCTTATACTGTATATTGTGATGCTTCTCGCATCGGACTTGGCGCAGTGTTGATGCAAAACGGCAAGGTCATAGCATATTCTTCGAGGCAATTGAAGATCCACGAGAAGAATAACCTAGTTCATGACTTAAATTTGGCAGCTATTGTTCATGCCTTGAAGATCTGGAAGCATTATTTGTATGGTGTGACGTGTGAGGTGTACACGGATCACAAGAGCCTTCAGTACTTGTTCAAGCAGAAAGAGTTGAATTTGAGACATCGGAGGTGGTTGGAGTTGTTGAAATATAATGATGTTTCTATTTTATACCACCCAGGGAAGGTGAATGTGGTGGCCGATGCATTGAGTAGAAAGTCCACTAGCATAGGTAGTCTTGCATACATTCCGGTCAGCCAGAGACCGCTTGCCTTGGATGTTCAGGCCTTGGCCAATAGATTTGTGAGATTTGATATTTCTGAGCCCAGCAGAGTGTTAGCTTGCACGGTTGCTCGTTCGTCATTCATGGAGCTTATCCGGGAGCGGCAGTTTGATGGTCCCCATTTATGTGTCCTGAGAGACACAATGCAGAGGGGAGGTTCCAAGGAGATGACTTTGGGAGATTATGGCATATTGAGGTTGCAGGGGCGAGTTTGTGTGCCCAATGTTGATGGTATTCGAGAGTCGATCTTAGCGGAGGCCCACAGCTCTCGGTAATCTATTCATCTGGCGCCGCGAAGATGTATCAGGATTTGAAACAACATTATTGGTGGTATAGAATGAAAAAAGACATTGTTGCATATGTGGCTCGTTGTCTAAATTGTCAGCAGGTTAAGTGCGAGCATCAGAGGCCTGGTGGGTTATTTTAGAGGATTGAGCTTCCCGAGTGGA
This sequence comes from Nicotiana benthamiana, assembly GCA_034376525.1. Taxonomy (NCBI): domain Eukaryota; kingdom Viridiplantae; phylum Streptophyta; class Magnoliopsida; order Solanales; family Solanaceae; genus Nicotiana; species Nicotiana benthamiana. The sequence continues at coordinate 69,724,997 of CM067330.1, forward strand.
AGTGGGAAAGGATCACTATGGATTTTGTTACTGGCCTTCCGATGACTCAGAAGAAGTTTGATGCTATATGGGTTATTGTTGATAGGCTGATTCAGTCAGCGCATTTCATCCCAGTTGCCACCATTTATTCATCCGAGAGATATGCAGAGATTTATATCAGGGAGATCGTTCTCCTTCATGGGGTGCCCATATCTATTATTTCGGATCGGGGTCCGCAGTTTACCTCGCATTTCTGGAGAGCGGTGCAGCATGAGTTGGGTACCCAGGTCCATTTGAGTACAGCATTTCACCCCCAGACGGACGGTCAGTCTGAGAGGACCATTCAAATTCTTGAGGATATGCTTCGAGCCTGCGTTATTGATTTTGGAGGCTCGTGGGACCAATTCTTGCCGTTAGCAGAGTTTGCCTACAACAACAGCTACCAGTCTAGTATTCATATGGCCCCGTATGAGGCGTTGTATGGTAGGCGGTGTTGGTCCCCAGTCGGATGGTTTGAGCCAGGAGAGGCTCGGTTATTGGGTACAGATTGGGTACAGGAGGCTTTGAATAAGGTCAAGATCATTCAGGACAGACTTCAGTCAGCTCAGTCCAGGCAGAAGAGTGTTGCAGATCGTAAGGCCAGGGATGTTGCTTTCATGGTTGGTGAGCGAGTACTGCTTCGTGTATCGCTTATAAAGGGCGTGATGAGGTTTGGGAAGAAGGGAAAGCTTAGCCCTAGGTATATTGGCCCATTTAAGATTCTGGACCATGTGGGGAATGTGGCTTATAGACTTGCATTGCCGCATAGCTTGTCAGTCATGCATCCAGTTTTTCATGTATCCATGCTTCGGAAGTATCACGGTGATCCCACCCACGTGTTAGATTTTAGAATTGTCCAATTGGACAAGGATCTATCATATGAGGAGGAGCCGGTGGCTATTTTAGACCGGCAGGTTCGACAGTTGAGGTCGCAAAGTTTTCCTTTAGTGCGCGTTTAGTGGAGAGGTCAGCCTCCTGAGGCATCGACCTGGGAGTCCGAGTCTGATATGCGTAGCCGTTATCCCCATCTATTCCCCGACTCAGGTACTTTTTTCTTCTGTCCGTTCGAGGACGAATGAGTGTTTTAGAGGTGGAGGATGTGACGACCCAAAGGGTCATCACTGTAATTTTTCCTTTCCTTGCACTTTTGAGGCCTTGGAAACCCCTTATTGGGTTGCCTCGATTTGCTTGTCTAGTCCGAGCGCGAAGCCGGAACATTTTATGTGATAATATTTGAATTCTGTGTTAATAACTTTGAATTTTGATACTAATATTTCTATAGTTGACTTTGGTCAATATTTTAGGTAAACGGACTCGGACCCGTAATGTGATAGTCCCGGAGGATCCGTAAGGAAATTTGGGACCCTGGCATATTCCCAGAATCGAAATTCGAGGTCCCAGGCCCGAGTACGGAGCTTTTTTGTGAAATTGTTTTTGAAAATGCTTAAGGAAAATGGAAATTTGATAAAAAATAATGGTATCGGGCTCGTATTTTGGTTTCGACGCCCGGTACAAGTCTTAAATGGGCGTTAAATGCTACCAATAAAGTTTGGCTGAAAACGGATGTCGTTTGACGTGTTTCGAAATAAAAGCGGAAAAGTTTGAAAGTTTTGAACTTGAAATGAAAATCATGAGTTTTGGAGGTTGATTCTTTGATGTAGATGTTATTTTGGCAATTTGATCGCACGATTAAGTCTGTAGGATGTTTTTGAGGTTGGGTGCATGTTTGGGTTGGAGCCCCGATGGCTCGGGTGAGTTTCGGATATGTGTTAGGCTCCTTTTGCTGCATTTTTATCAACTAGTGTCTGCAGGTTTCGCAATTGCGAAGTTCCATCTCTTGGCTTGCTTCTTTGCAAATGCGAGAATAAAAATCGCAAATGCGATTCCCCCCTTCCTTAGCCAGTCTTTGCAAATGTGAAGTTCCATCTCGCAAATGCGAGTTTTCCCCAGTCCAACCCTAGTTCGCATTTGCAAGCGTTTTCTCGCAAATGCGAGTTCCATTTCAATTTTCCCCAGTTCGCAATTGCGAACTATTTTGCCCAGTTTGCAAATGCGAAATCAATGTCGCATTTGCGACATCTACAACCGTGCAACTGTTACTTAACCGATTTTAAACCTCACTTTTCATATATTCAAAACCCAAAACCTCCATAGGCGATTTCTCTCAAACCTCTTCGTCCCTAGACCAAATGAAAGTCAATTTTTATGAGTTTTCTTCAATCCTTATCATCTTCTAACATGATTTCATCCTTAAATCAAAGCTTTCATGGTTAAAAATGGAGATTTGGGTAGAATTTAGGTTTTTAAATAATTGGGGATTTCGACCTCAATTTGGGGTCCGACTTCAAAACAAATTGCATATACGAACTCATGGGGGAAAGGGTAACCCGGTTTTGGTTCGAATCTCGAGTTTTGACCACGTGGGCCCGGGGGCATTTTGGGTATTTTTGGATAAAACTTTGGGAGTTTCATTCTTATGCATTCAAATTGATTTAACTAGCCTTCGTTGATACATTTGAGTAAATTATGGTTAGATTTAATCGGGTTTGAAGCAAATTGGAGGGGTAAAGCTATTCTAGAAGCGAGAGTTGAGTTGGAAGTTTTCGAGGTAAGTGTTCGATCTAACTTTGGCTTGAGGGAAAAGGATTAGGTTGTTATTTGTCATATGCTATGTGGGTCGATGTATTGGCATGGTGACGGTTACCTATGCGCCCGAGTCAATCATGACCGTGATGTCATATTTGCTATTAAACTGTGAAGCAAGTGAACAATTGTGATAAATATTTATTTCAAGCACTATGAAGTGAAACTTGAGAATTAAATGAACTAAGAAGGAATTTTTGGTACTTTTCCCTTGTCGGTACCATTTGTTGAGTTGTATTCCCTTGCCGGGACATATTGTTGAGTTGTATCTCCCTTGCCGGGATCACTTGTTGTACTGTTTTCCCTTGTCGGGACATTTTGCCTTGATATATATATTTCCTTGTTCCCGTTTGGCTGTGACCATTGATTGAGAGAGGAAGAGAGAGTAAAGGTACAAAAGGTGATGTCGTACCCTGTCTAATGAGAGTGAAAGCACGAAGGGTGATGACGTGCACTGTTTATCGAGAGTAAAAGCACGAAGGGTGATGTCGTGCCTTGTATTTGATATTATTGGTGAGAAATGAGAGTAAAAGCACGAAGGGTGATGTCGTGCATTATATTTGACTATTTTGGTATGGAATGAGAGTAAAAGCACGAAGGGTGAGCCGTGCAGCCGTTGATTCATTGGCTTTCTTGCTTAATTATCATTCATTCAGTTTCATCTCTTGATTGTTGAAGTTATAATTGAATTGTTATTCCCCCAGCATGTCCCCTTCCCCTCTTACTTGCTTAAATTCTTGTTTTTTTCCTATTATTACATATATCTGTACATGTTGGTTGTGATAGGTCCGGTTTAGCCTCATCACTACCTCGCCGAGGTTAGGCCGGGCACTTACCAGCACATAGGGTCGGTTGTGCTGATACTACGCTTCTGTGCCTTTTTGTGCACAGGTCAGGACCCAGGCTACGGACCGTAGGAGTGATCCTTCAGTCCAGAGGCTTGAGGTAGTTCGCTGGCATTCACGAGCCCCGGGTCTCCTTTATCTAATTCTTTCAGTTTTTTTAATTGTACCGAACAGAAATGTTATGTAATTTCGTTCAGACTATTGTTTTTAGTACTCTATTAGTAGTCCTTGAGCAGTGACACCAGATACTGGGTAGATATTGGTTGTTAGATTTTTGCGCATATTGATTTTCGTTACTGATATTTAATGCCTTCTGCATGTTTAATTAATTATTTTGGTATTTAACCTGTTTTATACTTAAATTTTCTGGACATGGTAATAAGGGTTGGCTTGCCTAGCTTCGACAGTAGGCGCCATCACGACCCGCGATGGTGGGTAAATCCGGGTCGTGACACTCAACACACAACAGACGTGTGACTTTTCTTGAAGAGAAAATTCTAATAATACTGAAGATAATGATGTTTGCTTATCTCAATTGGAAGAAATATATATTGAAGGCAACAAAATAAAACACATTTCACCAAAGTTCTTTTAAACATGATCTTCGACAGATTGATGATATAGACGTTCAATAAATTTAATTGATTGATAATCTGGTGGATTTTTTCAATGAATTATTACCAACCCTGGCATTTGAGAAGCTGGTATACGAGATTGGAATGCATCATTTTTGAAAAGTAAAGTGATGTTTTCATCAGGGGGAGTAAGATACGCGTTGTACTCTTTTTTTCTTAGCTGAAATTTTATCCCACTAGGTTTTCCTAGCAAGAATTTTAACGAGACAGAAAACAATGCATATTACAAGATATGTGTATTCTTTTTCCTTCACTAAGATTTTTTTTTTCGCGGGATTCTTTTGGTAAGGTTTTAACGAGGCACGTTATTATGGACATCCAAAGGGGGGTGTAATATAATTATAGTGGATGTCCATAACCATATAATGAGTAATACCCACTACTCTTCTCCATTATATCCATAACCCCCACTACTCTAATACTTATGGGTTATGGTTGTAATTCTTATACCTCCCCCTGTGATCTTTCACCATGTTATCATATGCTTAATTTCATATTTATAAAATTCTTTTGGTATATGTAGTACTATAAATAGAGGATGAGAGTTATTTTGTAACACACTTGAATACATTGAAGAAATAAGACTATCTCCTCTCTTTCTTCTACATTCATGTATATTTGTTTGTTTCATATTATTACTTTGAACTAAATTTCTTAACATAATATTATATATAAATAATAAATTTAGATGTACAATGTTATTTTTAAGGAGCCTAAAGAAAAATATAAATACTAGTCTAAGAAGTATATATAGGTAAAAATTCCTATTATTTTTCCTTTGAGTTTCCTATCCGGTGTTCTAGCTTTGAAGGAGTATCGACTAATTCATATTCGCGCCGAATAAAGGGGTAAGCACTTTCTATTAATAGTTTTTTATTTTCATGGTTTGAACCAGAAATCTATATTTAAGAATTATGGGGTTTTATTCATAGAATTTTTAACTCCTATAGCAAATGTTAACACCTTATTTATTTTAAATAAATACCATTTTCAAAAATTATATTCTATAGATACCTTTTAATGTTTATAGCAAAATGTTTAATTTTGGTTACCTCATACCCCCAAGTCACTAAATATGCTATTCACTTACACTATTTTCTTTCTCTCTCTACTTTGATACATGTCATTCTCTTCCTCCATTCCCTAAATACGCGATGTTCAATCTTAAAATTCCTCTTACCCATATCACCTACTATTAGTCAAAAAACCCCCACGCTCTCTCCTCCCTCATGCACTTTCAGACGACCCTTCAGATCTTCAACATAAGGGAAAAATGGTCCAAAACACAGAAACAGAGAAAAAAGAGAGAAGGCGCCGTAGATTTCGAGCCATATGAAGATTCATAAGGGGCGAAGATGAAGACAATATGAAGATGAAGAATAAGATGGTTGTAATTAGAGCCCAAGAAACCCAAGAACTCTTTAGGAATTCCAATTTCATGAAAATTTGCAGCAGTTATCCTCTACTTTTAGAAAATCTTGGCCTCGATTTGCTTTAATCGGTACCCTCTTCTCTTCCGCTTCCCTTGAATTATAGCTATATTGTTCATCATCTTCATATTGCTCGAAATCTTGTTCTTCATCTTCATAAAACTTGGAGATATTTAATTTTGAGCCAGAGGAAGACAATATGAGGGACAAAGAACTACTGGGTTTATGATTTTTGCGATTAAAAGAGTTGCTGGTTCTTGGTTTTTATGTTGTATTTTCATGTATTTCCTTATATTCATTGTCTTTTTTTCATTGTAATTCAATGTATCTTGCTGTATTTCATTGTATTCATTTTTTTTGTAATTCAATGTATTTCATGTATTTAATCGTATTAACTATCTCACTATATGCCATAAATGTATTCATATATTTTTTAATTAATATAATATATATATTCAGATGTATTATATAATTTCTCTAAAGATGCTATATTTTTAGGGTATTTTTTGGTTGATAATCTTTTTTATAGCTGAAAATACAAAATTTGTGTGTTATGATTGAGTTTGTTGAGTTATATTAGGAGTCTATTATGTTAGTTGATTCACTTTCCATTTAAAACAATGTAATCTCCTATTTCACGTCGTTAATATAATCGAATATAGTCGAATACAATAATTTATCCAGCTATAATTCTATATTTCATGCCATAAATATAGTCGAATACACTCTAATATAACAACTTATTAGCTGAACTTCCCTGATTCACGCTTATTTTTGCTACTGTATTGAATACAATAGCTTAAATATATATAATAAATCTTATAACAACAAAAAAGATATCTATAATTTATAATATAACAAATAATATTTATAAATAACTAATTATAACTAAAAGATTATACGTTATGAAAATTTGTGTTTTATTTATCCTACGATAACCTTCGGTATGACGCTACATCAGAATATTTGGTAGGAGGCCTGCCAACGTCTTGAATCAACTAATTGAGTTTGTGGGGTCATTAAGGGCTTGGACACCGCCCAACCCAAAACGTTGTGCCCCAGCTCTCCAACGGCCTAGTTGGCTATTTATGGCTGAGAGTCCAACCTGGCCTACTTCCACCTCAGTTATTCATACTCTATTAACTGTTTTCTCTATATTTACTTGATTGAAACTATGTTGTAGTAGACTAGTAGTTTACTTTCTAGATACAGGACAGAATTCCAAAAATTGTTACGCTTCCATAGAAATGTGGAAGTAGTCTATCAACAGAGTTGTATCCCCGTATTTGTTTTGCAATATTCGTTCAATTTTATTTGTAAAAATAGCGTGGTTAGTTAGTTTCGGATTGGTTATTCAAAAATAATCAGCATTTATCAAATCAATAAAAAATAGTTATTACAACAGGGACCTGTTCCAGAATAATATACTGGAGTTTGGTGCACCTGCATATGAATTCCAGCATATTATGCTGGATAAGTATACTTTACTGGATCCAGTATAATATACTGGAGACTCACCGGTGCTCCAAACTCCAGTACATTATGCTGGACTGGTATACTTGTTGGAACTCCAGTATATTATGCTAAAGTTCTAGTGTACTTATGTTGAAACTCCATCATATTATACTAGAGTCCCAGGATAAGTAGTATGCTGGAGTTCCATGGTGTATTTTTCGGGTTTTGAACAGTATTTTTGCTTATATTTATCTTTACATGAAAAGTGGCTAAATTTCGATTACTTTTGAGACTGGACTATTTTTTAACGACCAAATGTAGATCTGGCTATTTTTGAATTCCACCCATTTTATTTCCATCACACTTCAATTTAATTTAGTTAGTAGAACCTTATTGAATTACCAAAATAGTGCAAAAGAGTAAAAACAATACGGTATATCCAGTTTTTGGATTGGTCATTCAAAAATAGACAGCGTTTATCAAGTCAATGAAAAATAGCCACTATTTTGCTGCAATAGAGACCGGTCCATCATAATATACTGGAGTTCGATTCACGTGTGTATGAACTCCAGCATATTATGTTGGACCGGTATACTTTGTCGGCTCCAGCATAATATACTGGGTATAATGTACTGGAGACTGGAGCACCGGTGCTCTAAAATCCAGTATATTATGATGGACTGTTATACTTGCTGGAACTCCAGTATTTTATGTTGGAGTTCTAATGTACTTAATGATGGAGCTCCATCATATTATGCTGGAGTTCAAGTATACTAATCCCAGAACTCCAGTATAATATGATAGAATTCAAGTACAATTACGTTGGATCTCCACCATAATATACTCAAATTTATCTGACTAAATTTTGTAAATCTGGCTAATTTTGAATGTCAGGGCTTCGAAGCATTGCTATTTGACAATGCAGATCAATATAATTGGCATGGATTTCAGTGACCCATCGTTGTCTTGGACCTGCATCCTTTTTAAAAAATAAAAAATAAAAATCCCTCCAGCCGAGGACTTAATTGTAATTTTTATCCATCAATTCTTTTAGGAGAGAGGTAGACACGTTAACTTTGGGAAGGAAAAGAGAGGGGAATTTTTTTAAAATAATTTTGGAACCTAATTTTGAGCGCATTGGACTTGCAATCATATTCACATAAATGATCAACTAGAATGACCAGTTGTAGGAGAGGAAATTTGAGAGATCCCCACCAATTAATACGAGCATCGTACTGAGAAGAGTCACCCTTTCAGTCGGCAGTCTCAAAGGACAATTATTAGATGCCATAAACGACTGAAACAGAAAATTTTGACATATAGCGTCAGAAACTGGATTGAATTTACCACAGAGCGCAGAACAAGAAATAACCACTAAATTTGCAATTATCAGATATCAGATGTATATACAGTAGGAACGCAAAACAATTCCAGAAAGTCTAGAACTATTTACATTTTCTGACAAATTCATTTGACAAAAAAAAAAACTCATCAAGCACGATTACCAAGCTCCATTGAGATAGAACTTGAACCAAACTGTCATAAAACAAACTAACGAGTCATGTTTCTATACGCACAATGGTGCCACTTAATCATTCAGGGCAGCCGGCATGACTTCAGCAAAAACTGTACTGAAAAATAATTTTGCCGCGACCATGCTTTCTAAAGAAAAGTAGTCAACATCAACAGGAATTCAACCCCCGAATGCACATGACCTGGAAAAATCAGGCCTAAGTCCAGGCATGCATCACATTAAGTTAAAATCGATCAAGGAATGTTTATTCCTCATCAGTAAAAGCTAAAATCAACCATGTACATGCGCCACAAACTTCTTTGCCTACTCACAAAACAGAGTCAAATGCAACCTGGAATTGAGCAGTATGTCTTGGCTTCGGACAAGAAGCATTAGCAAGCCCTCGAAGCAGTCTAAGAACATCAGCAGTATCGTCAAGGTAATACTTGGCTTTGCTTGGCTTTTGCCCAACAGTGCAGGCAAAGATATCTGGGACAGAAGTGACTGACGGACTGGATACACTGCTTAATATGCTCTCAAACATGTCTTCATCTGATCTATCGTCTCCTATGCACATCACAAAATCAGGTGGTTTCCCGCTATCTAGCATCATTGAGAGAACCTTTTGTGCCACTAATCCTTTAGTCACACCCTGCAATAACCACAAACAAGTAAAAACTTTGAAGAGCATAATGCAACATGCACATGTCTGTATCTGCATCAGACACAAATACACAAGGACGATCTTACTTGTGGCTTGACTTCGACGATATGTTGGCCCCTCTTAACAACTGCAGGTTCATTTGCAAGTACAGTTTCTAAATGATCCAACAATTCCTTTGCCTGACAGGAGCCAAAATCTGGGTCTGCATCATGATGGTGCCACACCAAAGCACTCTCTTTCGGTTCTATATATGATCCATCGGTTGCTTCTGTGTAAAGTTTCATCACAGGTTCCACAATTGGTTTCCACTCAAGATCAGAAGCCAAACATTCCCAATCCGCTGTTTTACTACCCCTGCAACAAGATAGAAACCTGGTTAACATGAAGGTATCCATGGGAAACATCACGACAATCCCAAGTGAGATATTACAGGGCAACTGCCACGAAGGACTCTGTCATGTTACACAAAATATCCATACAGGTCAGAAGGGTTAGCTCCATACCTTATGAAATACCCATGTTCAGCAGCTATTCCAAGCCTTTCGCAAGGTGAAAGCCATTCACTTAATGACATCCTTCCTCTGCCACTAACAATATAGACGGTGTTTTTAGGATCACTGCTTAAAGCATTCAACAGTGTAAGAACTTCAGCACTTGGAGCTTTAATTAATGATGATTGAGGTACAACAGTGCCATCGTAGTCCAAGAAAATTGCCCTTCTCTGTGTCCTCCTATATGAGGAGACCATGTGATCAATAGACAACTTTCTAAAACTCGGAGAAAGTGCAATTACTCTGAAGCCCAGGCCAAGACCAATGCCCCAGCAACGCTTACTATAATGATCTTTGCATGCTCTTTCCAAGTCCTGCATAAAGCTACGAGCCCAGTAAGCTACATCATGAGAGCTTACATACCGATAGTGCTTCTCATGACGAAGTTGTTTCTCGGAATCGGACATTGTGATGGCCACATTTAAAGCCTCAGCCACAGCTTCAATATCCCAAGGATTCACCCTAATTGCTCCACTCAGAGATGGAGAACAACCAATAAATTCTGACACAACAAGCATGCTAGTTCTAGGAGAGTCAGTTTTAATACCCATAGCCTCATCCATACCAGGAGAACCTTGCCTGCAAACAATATACTTGTAAGGCACTAAATTCATTCCATCCCTTACGGCATTCACTAGGCAACACTCAGCAACAGCATAATACGCTGTTTTCTCAAAGCGAGGAACTGGACGATCAATCAAAACTACAGGCTCGTAATTAGATCTACCGTAAATTTGGTTAATCCTTTCAGCAGTTGAATATGTCTCCTTCCTTGCTTCCTGAACATCTTTGCCCGAGCTACGAGCGGGGTTTACTATTTGAACAAGAACAAGTTTCCCCTGCAAGTCCTGGTCCTGCTGTAGCAGATACTCAAATGCTAACAATTTCAAACTAATGCCTTTAAAGATGTCCATATCATCCACACCCAGTATGACCTTCTTCCCCTTGAACTGTTCTTGAACTTCTTTAGCCTTATCAAAAGTAGAAGTAAGATTCATCACAGACTCTAATCGACCCATATGTATGCCCACGGGCAGAATCTTAATGTAAACTGTACGACCAAAATAATCAAGTCCAATATGTCCTCGCTTAGATTCATAATCGAGACCCAACATTCGACTGCAGCATGACAGAAAATGGCGTGCATAATCAAAGGTATGAAAGCCAATTAGGTCGCAATTCAACAATCCTTTCAGAATTTCATTCCTAACCGGGAGAGTTCGGTAAATTTCAGAGGAAGGAAATGGGCTATGAAGAAAAAAACCAAGTTTGACACGATGGTAGCGCTTCCTCAAAAATGTAGGGAGAACCATGAGGTGGTAATCTTGAATCCAGATATAATCATCTTCAGGATTAACCACTTCCATAACCTTATCAGCGAAAATCTTATTTGCAGAAACATAAGCTTGCCACAGCTGACGGTCAAAACGATCTCCATGGTCAGGACACATTGGAAGCATGTAGTGGAAAAGAGGCCAAAGTTGCTGCTTGCAGAAGCCGTGATAAAATTTCTCCTGGATGTCATGGGGTACAAAAGTAGGCACACACTTGAACTCCTCAAGAAGTCCCTGAGCAACTTCCTCCTGTTCACTAGGTTCCACATCAACCTTGAGCGAACCCAAATAGACAACCTCCGTTTCAGGAGAAAACCCGTCCTTCAATTGCAATAAAAGAGAATCCTCATCCAAACTGAAGAACCACTTTTTAGCTGCTGTATCCCTTCGAGCATTCAAAGGCAGCATGTTTGCTACAACAATTTTTCGCTCTCGACATGAGGATGACATACTATCTGAATCACCATCATTGCTGCCATAACCATCTGCGATGATTCCAGGAACTGTCATCACACGTGGAAGAGCTCTAGGTGTCTGAGGTATATCTAGTATATCTCCAGATGCCATGTCCAAAAGATTAGCACAAGATCTTGATGGCATGATTAAAAAGTAAAATTTGGTCAATGTTGGCACAAGCGCTGCTGGAATTTGAAACTTGAAACTTTCAACCCCCAAAGCAATTGTGCAGTACCCTACAGCACCAACAGGTAGAGAAAGACATCAATTATGATTTTGCCAACAAGGTCATCATAAGAAATTACTCTTAACATCATCAGAACATCAAACAAACAAACTATAGATTTGGAAGGGTTAAGGATATTATCGAGCATAAACAAGGAATGGCAAAGATTCTAAAAAGAAAGGCAAGGAATAGAAGTGTCAAGTATCAAGAAATACTTGATCTCAAACTTCATAAATGGAAATAAGTGTAGACTTGATAAAATTGTTACAACATATGATCCAACGTTTCATCTCAATCACATGATAAGAATAATATGAAATATAGCGCCACAGAATTCGACAGCTGTAGTAGCTTTAAACAAAAATTTACAAGCTGATGAGTGATATATTACAGAAGCTACAAATATTACCAATTTATCAGGGTGGAGGGTTGGTTACATTATAAAGTGTGAGCCAATACAAAAGAAGGGAAACACACATTTCCAAGTGTTGTGGTACACGAACATGGTATTTAAGCTAATAACAGTAATATGACTTTGAGAGACCATGGCTGCCTCAGTAGCAACAGCAGTTCAGCTGAAATGGACAGTGAATAAACAAACAAGTGCCATTAATAAGAGTAGTTCTACTTTTAATGTGTTGAGTAAGCTTGGCGGATGGTATGTAACGAACGTAGGAATGATATGTTGGTAACAAACTCAAATCCAACCCAAAACCCATTTGAAGGTGAGTGCACCAAATCATGTACTACCCCCCATGTAGTACCCTCAAACTCTCCAATTAAAAGGAAATTACAGAAGAAAAACAACTATTAATCCTTCTATCTTGCTGTGAAATACTAATTTGGTGGAGGTCTAAATACTCCATAGATGCTTTAAAAGCTATGGCTTTTATTTGGGTCAGAAAGACTATGGCATGTATTCACTATATACTTTCTGAAGGTAGCAATTAGAGGTAAATGCATCATGATGAATTGCATCTAACATTTTTAGATTTAAAAGGAAATTATTGGATATTCAACGCTCTGTCAAAAGCTAAAGACGTAAATACTACCATATATTTCTAGAGTATATCAATTGTGGGTCTATACTAAAATTTTATAACTTTGCCAACCAACCATGAGATGAGCTCTAACATCCCATCAGAACTCTCAAATATGTTGTTTAAGAATATGCAAGAGAAGTATTTAACTAGTATACTAATTCTTTATTATGCAATCTTCATTTTTCACATGACCTTCCTATATTAATACTCTTGGATATACAGGTCAATGTTATCATGCAAAAAACTACTGATTATATACATGATTACTCGACTTGCTACTCTTTCAGCTCTATCCGTATTTAGGAGCCGTTTGGTTGTAAAAATAAGGAGAATTAGTGTGCTAATTAAATATAGCGCAACTTGTACATTGTTCGGTTGCTTGAATAAGGAGAATTAATCTCCTCATTAAATTCAGCGTAACGTGTACCTTGTTTGGTTGTAATTTGTCTCTTATGCAGGGATCTCTGTATTATTTTATACAGGGTGGAATGTGAAATAAGAATATAAGTATTAAAAAGATTAAAAGGATTAAAATGATAAAGATGACCTCATCTCTTTAGACTCATATTTCTTTTAATAAAACCAACCAAACATCCAACAAGAAATAATACATGCATTACAATCCCTGCATTACAAATCCTAGCATTACTGATCCCTAATCCCTGTATAACTTGTCTCCAAACGAAATGACTCCTTAGGGTTCTGCCTAATTACTTTTGAAGCCCCTACAACACATTGTTGTCAAAGGCTCGTTTATAGTGTGCTTAAATCCTAAAGCTGGTGCAGAACATTCAGAACACTTTGCCTTACCGAGCAAGCGCTTCAGTGCAGTCACAAAGGCTTTAAGGCATACGTCTCATCGCCAAAAGCATTATCCTACAGAGGCGACACTAAACCATAAATAATTTACTTCATTCTAGTTTTCTTTCAAAAAAATTTTATCTATATATTTGGTACTTCTGCTTATAATTATTATTCCTAAACTACAAAATCTTCTTACTTCTTTTGCTTGCACCTTTTTTCATTGGAGCTCGCACTTTTCGCTTAAAACCCTGATGGACTTAGAGCTTAGCGCTTTTACGTATTTTTCACACTTGATATTATCCAACGAATCTTCCAAACCTTCCAAGGACGACTATATATCTAGATAAACGAAGCTACATAAGATGGTTTTGCTCTCTTACTGGAGCCAGCCTTGATAATCTCTGTAATAAAGGATGACGGTGAAGTCTGATCTTCCAGTTTGCGGAAACAGAGGGAGATTTACTTCTACATAACATCTTATTTAACAAAAAACAACCAGAAATCAAAACCTTGTAAATTATTAAAAAGAAAATAGGAAGTACAAATACAACAAAGGTTAGAAACAATTGATAGTTCTTATAAGGCATCTCATATCTATTAAGCACTAAACTATAGAGCTGCAAACTGAATAATCACTCATATGTAATCAAAAATCAAATGGCACATTAGGAAGGGTAGAAAAGAGGCATATGCCATGACTAGACTAGATAAAATCCAGTTTTTCAAAAAATGCTTTTCTTCAGTATTACTTATAAAAAAAAAATTGCATTGCCTGTGTGTTCTGAATATGCTCATTTCCCATTATTGATGGTATTAGGCATAAAACTCAATGGAAATGTCGAAAGTCTGGCGTTTGAGCAAAGAACTAGAAGGATTTTGCCCCTACGCAATGAACTCTCAAGAGACTTTCGAGTATCAGATTCAAATAGCTTGCTCGATTAGGGCCTTGCCTCTAGTCATGAGCCAACTATAATCTGTGAGCACTAGATACAACAAACAGATACCTGTATGGGGCAGGCCATAGACCAAATTGCTTGCATGTTCATTTCTACATAACAAGATCTTCATGTGATCATAGTGGGGATAGTAATCCCTGCTGGCTATTAGCTAAGAGACTGCGAAGAAACTAAGTGCTGGTATCCCGCCAGCCCTTCACTATATAATTATGATATTTTGTCGCCTTATGGGTGATAATAATTTAATTCCTTTCAACTTTTAAGGTGTTACATTCAATTTTTATATTAAAAAGATGTTTAGGTCTGCATGGTCCACGTGCAAAAGGAAACAAAAAATGGTAAACACTTCAACGGCTACAAACAGTACATTTACGTCCCTCTCAAAACTTGTGAAAGCTTCCAATATACGAACTTCCTTTTAAACTTTTTACTCAACAATAAATGTGAACTCACACAGATTATCGTAGAAAGGTTTCTCTTACAACTAGTGGAACTTTCAACGGAGAAAAAATTGTGGTTTTCTACTCATTAAGGAAAGGCAATTCACGTGCATGATGCATTGGCTCTCCAAGTAACACACCATATCATACCTCCCCATGCAAACTCTGCTCCTAGGTGCTTTTGAATTTCCGTTTCCTCTCTTCCACCCTAACATTTAACGCTGCCTAAACAAACACTCAAATTCATGCACATACACACACGTGTCCAGATTCTTCGTTCAACATTTACTTCCATAGTTGTTAAGTGAATCCATTTCCGTAGTCATTACCTTCCACATCTGTGATGCATTTTGATATTCGCATTAAGTTACTGGTTAAGTTAAATGTCCCCACGGAATTAGATTCCATGTTAAGGAAATCTGATACAATTTAAAGGAACAAACCTGACATGTTCTTTTAATGATAGTGGTATTAAAGCCCGCTTATGCGCACCTCGACTATTCCATCGAGTACCTGTTATCACCCACCGGTACAAGTACCAGGTAACGCTACCTACCAAGGCTAAAGTAGATGAGAAAAAATTACCTAATATTTTTTGCCTTTGCTGAGATTTGAACCTAAGACCTCATGGCTCTTCTCCCACTCTATTGACCCTAGGCCACACCCACAGGCGCAACAAACACGACATATCTTGAAACAGCCATTTTTCCCTGCAAACTTCATTTTCATAAAAAACATCTCAACTCTTCCTTCGGTTTTAAGTTATGAGTTTTAAAAGAAAAAAAAGAGAACAGTTATGATAGTAGCTTACTTTGCTTTCCTTCGGATAACCGTCAAGATTGATGAAACTCAAACCATGCAAAACTCAAACAAAGTACAGAAACAAAAAAAGGAGCTTCAAATGAAAAACAAAATGGCTATTTTCTGTAAGAGACAGTACAAGGACAATATTTCAGTAAATATATCAAGTCGAAATACAAGTACTACCATGTAAACAAAAGGAATGGGGATCTAAACTTAACTAACCCCTTATAAGGATTAAAAACCGCTATGCAATGACAGAAAATGAGAAAATTCTCACCTTAATTTAAAATTAAACAAATTGTCAACCTTCTAAACCTCCCAGTAATTTCCTGTCAGAAATAACAACAAATAAAAATTAATAAACAAAAATAATTTTTCAGTTTCCTTATCCCTAACGGTTTTTCATATGAATAGCCTCCAAAACATGAAATTCCACAGGAAAAAAATAAAACAAAAGCAATCAAATTTAAATTTTAAAAAAAAATATCAGAAAAGACGAGGTGGATACTGTACATACAAGGGAAATCCGGTGACCGGAAGACGGCGATGACGTCAGAAACCGACGAAATAGAGAGAAAGACACTGTGGGTGTATTTTGGTGCGAAGTTTCAACGGAAGCAAAATATATATCTATATAAAGAGAGAAATGAGATCAGAATGTGTTTTTGCATAGAGAAGAAATAGAAATGAGATTAGACAGGGAGATTGTACAAGACTTAATGCAATAAGTACGATTTCTATAAATTGGGGAAAAGCTTGACTTTGGGGCTTTTGGGCAGTGTCGTTTTATGTTTAAGTTGTAACAGGATAAAGTCGACCTTTCTTTACCATGGTTAGTCTGAAGTAACCATGGTTTGCTGCTCATGTTCTGCTTCGTGATTGGCCATCTAGTAGTTTCTTAATTACAACTATATCCTTCCCTATTATACTTAACGACTAGTATATTTTTTACTTAATTATGATTAACTGATTATTATTTTCTATTTTAAATTTAAACTACTAATATTAAATTATTTAATTTAATATAAATATCAAATATGAATAAGTATTTATTCTAATTCATGCGTTTAAGATTTTTTTTTTTTTTGTGTGGCTGGGAAAGGAGAGAGGAGACATGATTATTTTAGGTGGAATTAGATGAGATTTTATAGTTAAAGTTGTGTTAACTAGGGGTTGTTTAAGAATATTTGCATTGATTGTTGTCTTCATTTTTAAATTCACTTGATATTTTATGTGTTTTTTTCCTTCATATAAAAAAAGGCAAACTTTAATGTATCCATGATCTGTGACATAAATTTTTAAAAATATTCAAATTATATAATAATTATTATATCGAAAATCTTACTAGTTATTAAGTAACATAAGATTTGCAAAAAGTTGTATGAATTATAAAAATCACATAATGATCGCGCATTATGACTCGAGAGAAAAGATTATGCATTATTTTAAAAAGGATCATTTGAGTATTTTATATGCATCTGTACATTATTTCATTCAGTGCATAAAATACAAGTAAATACAAGTTCTTTTGTTTTGTTTACTTACACCACTTTGGGCGACAATTTTCCTTTTGCCAAGATATTGCTAACAACCCCACTTAAACTCAAATAAGACAATAGACCAAAGTGACACCACTATAGATACCGAAAAGATTATAAAAGGCAAAATAGTTTGGGACTCTTGAACCGGACCATTTTTGTTTAATTCTCTTCTGTTATAAATAGAACTCTAATTAGACTGAATATCTATCTAATAGAAGAGTTTTACTTTGAGGCTAAATCTTTTCTATGCCTATAAATAGAGGGGTCTTACCCCATTGTAAATCATCCCAAAAGTATCAATAAGAATACTCCTCTCTCTATTTTTCTCTCTATTGTTCTTGTTCTTATATTATTTCATAACACGTTATCAGCACGAGTCTCTAACCAATTGAATTTAATATTCAGCAATTATCGCTCTCAAAATCTCGAGTTGCAATCAGATTCACCCACTCTAATTCGTGTTCCATCGTTTGGGTTTTTCTATTCGAGTGAATTTCCAAGCAAAAGTGTGTAATAACGATTGCTACTACTCCATATGAGAATTCCTATACGGAAAAATAGAAGAGATGGTATCATCATAAAATAATGCAACGGGATGAAAACTCACGAGGTATATTTGATATCACAACATTTATTGGTATACCTTAAAGGTAAGTAATTTACTTTTCCCTTTCAAATTCTTGAAATTCTACGATTTGATTTCATATACAAACATAGACAACAAAGTTTGATTATAACTCTAATGGAGTTTGTAAGAAATTACACTCACATGAAGTGGTAAAATTTCTATGCCTTGCCATGATCAAATTCATGTATGATTGTGGGCAAAGAATTAAAAAATCCGTCCAATTGAATTTGCTCCATTCCCTTTAGAGAATGTGGTAGCAGTATGTGATAAGTCTGAAAGAAGACAAATTATTACCATGAAGGTATCAATGGATGTGGACGTGGCAATAGACGGAATTATAATCGTCATCATTGTGATAATGAGAATAATAAAGATTCTCAAAATAATCTTTCACTTTATGAAGTAATATTTGACATGAGATTGTATATAGCACATACAGATGATTATGATCCATTCCCTGAAATGAATGTGATAATTGTAATAAAGCCCGTAAGTATGAACACGCTCTTGATGTAATTTTGTTTTATGTCTGACATTATGAAAAGAAAGTTCGTTGCCCTGAAACTAATTTTGTCTCTGACGACAATTTTGACATCACCCACTTGGATGTGGCAGACTTCTTTGAGCGCCCTGAGGGGAAAATAGACCACTTAATTGGTGATGGATATGTGATGAAGGAAGATGGAATTGTTTGATTTTATTTGTATTAGTTAGTAAATAAACTAATAGTCATTAGTATCAGCTCGTATTAGTTAGTTTATGATATAATGTTAGTATTAGTTCTTTAGAATGTTTCAATATGCTTAAATTTCAAAGATATTTTTATTTTTCAGTAGAGTTAATCGACTAACCTAACAGTTAGTCAATTATCTAATATTTTAAAACTGCAAAACAATCGATTATATACTTGTTAACAATCGATTATATTAAGACAGTGTAATCTGAAGTTTTTCAAAATAGCAAGTAATCGACTATGTATGTTTAACAATCGATTATATTAAGACATTGTGATCTGAAGTTTTTCAAAATAGCAAATAATCGATTATGTATGTTTAACAATCGATTATATTAAGACAGTGTGATCTGAAGTTTTTCAAAATAGCAAATAATCGATTATGTATGTTTAACAATCGATTATATTAAGACAGTGTGATCTGAAGTTTTTCAAAATAGCAAATAATCGATTATGTATGTTTAACAATCGATTATATTAAGACAGTGTAATCTGAAATTTTTCAAATTAGCAAATAATCGATTATGTATATTTAATAATCTTACATTGAGACAGTGCTTAAACTGAAATTTTCAAACTGCAAAGTAATCGATTATGGAAAACATATAATCGACTATCTGATTTAGTTAGTCAACTAACCTCAGCAGATTTTGAAAATATTGTTTAAATGTGAAACAAACGGATTGAATTTGTTTATTCTCATGTTCGTATATCTCTTTTGATTAATTGATTCTCAGTAGTAAATTGATTAAAGGCTCCGGAAGAGCAACTATAACTCTGCCTAAAGAAACAACATTTTAGAATGCAATGTTCTCCTCCAAGTCTAAAAGGAACTTGTTGAGTTTTAAAGATATCATTCAAAATAGATATCATATTGAGACAATAGATGAGAATAATCTTGAATTCCTCATTTACTCATGAAAACGAGGCTGCCCACTTCGGTTTGGGGTCACGTCATTTTGCATGCAGCAATGCTAGTTCGTCTCAGAACGACGAATTATCACAAATATTCCCCGTTGCAATTAGTTTTGGGTCATGAACCTAATATATCCCATTTAAGAATTTTTGGATGTGCAGTAGATGTGCCTGTAGCACCGCCATATTGCACCAAAATGGGTCTGCAAAGAAGGTTAGGAATATATGTTGGGTTTTGAATCGCCCTCCATTATTCGCTACCTCGAAACATTGACAGGGGATTTGTACACTGCACGATTTGCAGACTGTCAATTCGATGAGACACTTTTTTCAAAATTAGGGGGAGAAGTTGGTGAAACCAAACGGGAAATTTTGTGGGAAAATGCATCATTATCTCATCTTGATCCACATACCTCTATTTGTGAAAAAGAGGTGCAAAATATTATCCATTTGCAAAGAATAGCAAATCAAATGCCAGACGCATTTACAGATTTGAAAAGGATAACAAAATCACATATCCCCGCAGTGAATGTGACAACATCTGATTCACGAATACATATTCACTATTGGAAGAATATGAACATGAAATTGGTATTGAATATACCACACTCACCCCTAGAAGGAGGTTTGAGATGATATATGAAAATAATGTCATTATTATGGCATGAATGATCGTTGGTCACGTACCTATTGTACGCCAAAATATTTTAGAAATATGACTATTAAAGGACAACGATAATGCAAGAAACATATCTTGCATAATTTTGACCATGACCATAATGGTATAACTTTCTCTTTAAAAGAGATATTCACCACATGGATGTTGATGAATCTGTGGTAGTACAAAATTAATTGAAAGCTCTAGAAGAGCCAATTATTACTATGTTGGAGAAACGCAATTGATTACCAATAAGGTATTGTGTGGTAGTAAGTCTCAAAGAAACTTATTCAGTTTCCAAAGTATATGCGAAAGCGATTGATTATATTGAGACTATAAATAAAGGAAAGATTTGATATCTTCTATTACTACAACTTGTAGCGGGATAATTTGTATATGAAAAGTTACCCGCTTTATTCTCCAGTTTGTACTACACAAACAAAAGAATGCCACAATAAAGTGGATATTTATTGGTATAAAACCCATACCATAATAAACTTGAAGTTTATTGATAATTGCACATGTCATGGTGTAAATTTGAAGTTTATCAATATTGATAATTTATTCAGTTGGCATTCGGGTTAGCCATCTCATTTTAAGTATGATGTGCAGTAATAGAGAATTCACATGGGTAAATATTAAAGAACTAGAAAGTTCTTTATGAATTCTCTTATATTACTTGTTCTCATTAATTGATTGATCAACTAAAGAGTTCGCGTTGAATCCCATAAATTCTGGAAATATCAAAGGTGAATATGGGCCCATTCACCTGCCATGTATACCACATATGATGCATCTATGATATGGTTACATGCGCGATTGTTATTAACCTGCAGCCTGGCCGGTGCTTGCGAGGTAAATTGCTCAGTAATCTAACTTCGAGCATAATTTCCAGATTTTCTATTCAAGATAGTTCATCTTGATAAGTTGGTTTATATCATAATTGGTTTAGCAAGATAATTATTGAGTGCCTCCACTTAATAGCTAAACTGTTTCTTATGAGAACAAAGTTATATATATCAGTTTGATATACATTGTATACGAGAGTATATTATATTCTCCCCTCACAAGCGGTTCAGGGTCAGGAACCAAATAATTTCATCTTATTATTATTGATGTGCGGTGTATATTTTCATTAACACCATAATGCACAGAGATGGACTCTCAAAGTTGAGGAAACAAGTTAGCTTTTCTAACATGAGGGGAAGACATGATAAACACTTGAGAAAAGGTTACATGGGATGAATTATCATTTGTATATATAGATCCTCGAATATCATAATATGAACCTGAAGTTCATAAAATGATAATTCAATTGCAACATATTGCAAAGCATGCTATACGCATTTGCTGACCCAAAGAAAGTAACTATATTCTCACTGCAAATGCTCATATTAAGTCCCAGAAGGAAAAAGTCTTTGATACGCTTAAAGCCTATAGACAAATCGGTTTCAAAATAACTTCTTAATAAAGAAGATGAGCAAATGATCAAAGTGATCATAATAGGGACGCAAGTGATCTAGAAGATCACATGACATAACACTTCATAAAATCTCATGAGAGATTCAGGTACCTGAATATATGAATAAAGAGATCTCCATGTTATGTCTTTATGAAAATTTACTGGAATCGATATAAAATGTTCGTCGACGACATCTATGATAACGTTAAATATCGATGAGGATCTTATGTTTGTCGAATACAAACAAAATATTGGCTAAATGGAAGAGATACAATTCAAGTAGAATTGATTCCATATGAAAGACATGTAGTTTTGGATATGTAGTTCAAATGCTTGAAAGTATAAAGTCAATGGTATGTGTAATCAGTTTTCGATATCTTATTTGTTTAGCATGACATGAAAACTTGATATGCATCTAAAGTCTATTATATGGCTTATATGACTTAACTTATATGTCAATCCATGAAAGATTGAAGTTGCTTGAAGCATATACAATTCTTGGTCCTGAAGTACCACATCCTAGGTGCAACTTGTGTACATATGTATTTTGCTATAACTATAAGCATGATGCCATCAAGAATACCTCTATGGAGATATTGAAGAGTCATTCCACGACATTATATGAAGATGTTCATATCTATCAAGAATGATAATTTCAAGGTGCGGAATATTTATTCAAATCAATATGGCTGATTTATTTATCAAATCTCTACAAAAGATCGTTTTGAAGATGGTGCACAAGATTGGAATGCAAATGCTCAAGGATGTGAATTGATGCTCTTTTCAGGGGGAGTTAATGCGCGTTGCACTCTTTTTCCCTTACAAGGTTTTGTCCCAATGGGTTTTCCTTGCAAGGTTTTTAACGAGGCAACCAATAGGCGCATTTGTAAATATGTGTACTCTTTTTCCTTTTCTTTAATTTTTTCCCATTGGATTTTGTTTTAGTTAAGGTTTTAACGAGGCACATTATAGAATAGACATTCAAGGGGGAGTGTTATAAATAGAACTCTAATTAGAGTGAATGTCTATCTTATAGAAGAGTTTTACTTTGAGGCTAAGTCTTTTCTATGCCTATAAATAGAGGGGTCTTACCCCATTGTAAATCATCCCAAAAGTATCAATAAGAATACTCCTCTCTCTATTTTTCTCTCTATTGTTCTTGTTCTTATATTATTTCATAACATCTTCTTAAATTTTACGGGGTGTTTAAACTTAGTTATTTTATAGCATCGACCGCTTTAGACGCGGACAATCCATAGAAGTGTGACACACGTATAATTATATAAATTTTTTTGTTCATGTAATATTTTTTTATAAAAAAATATTTTTTTTATCTTTTTAAGTTCATCAGTTACTTAAATCATTTTTTTTTGTGAAATATGTGTAAGAAAATTAAAAAAATGTTACGTTGACTATAATTTTTATTTGACTAAAGATAATAATATTTTAATCAAATTACTTTTACATATTTAATCAGAAAACAAGGAATACACAATTAGAACATATTATTATTGTATCTAAAAAATAAAATTAAAATGCGTCATTGGAACTTCATATATCGGCTAAACAAAAAAATTAGCTAAAAATACTAAGAAATTCCGACCAATTGGACTCAAGAAAGAAAAATACATAATTTAAATAAATAATGCCATTACAGTTTAGGACCAACATCTATATTCGCCGAATACTTCATTGTTAGAACCTTAATATGATTTACATAGTTTCTTTTATAATTATTGAATAAATTAGGTCAATGGAATTTTAACTGCCTTTTACCTAGCTACAACAAAAATAAAGAGAAAGATGAACAGAGAAAGGTGAGATGCAATATTAGTGGTTTACCAAGACCATAAGAAAACTTGCTTGATTAATTCTTAATACGGTTAGGGTTAGCTTAATTAAACTATATATAAATATAAAAAAGAAGACTTCATTAGCATGAATAAATAATGTTATCTTGTCAACAGTTTAAAAAAGTCGGGTTGTTATTTATTGAAGAAGGTGTACTTCTTCTCTATTGGCTTATTATTTTAATCAATAAGTTTAGGTCAAATGTGGATATGCTAGGACTAATTAGTCCTTCCATATGCTTTTCTTGATAGACTCCAACCTATGGCAAAAGTAAAAAGATATATTTACAATTTAAGATTAACAAACATCTCAATCAAACACGATAAGGGAAATCCATTTAATTAAATGATTTTTGATTAATAAAATAGTATATTGAAAGGCATCCTCGGATTACTTATGGAATAGGTGTTCTGTTATCGATTGTCCGTGTTCAAAGCAACGAGAAACTGGAAACCAGTAAGAAGAAGAGACACAAAAAAAAAAAAAATCACAGAAATGAAGAAATCCGAGACCACAGAATTCACTGTGTGTCCTTAAGGAATTTAACCCCCTCACTGTACCCGAGGTTGTGGATTATTTCCTCCCAGGATATAACGGATATACCTGTCGTAGGAGTGGCGGTACCTCAAACGCCTACGACTTCGACGAACTCAAATTCGGGAACGAAATCACACTATGACTCGATATGTTTCAGTTTGCAGAAAAGAATGCAGAATTTTTAATGCACGAATAATTTTTTTTTTTCCAGTACTCGAAAATGAGGCATTGCCTCAGTTTATATAGCCTCGAATTGTGACTGTTCGGAAAGGCTTGGTGCCTGTTCGGGAAAGGCCATGCCTTTTTCTGAAAAATAAGAACGTTGGGAAGTTTACAGTTAACAAATTAATATTTTTCCCGCGGGAATTAAAAATAATTTCAGAAAATGAAGATTGAATTTTAAATAAATTTGGTCCAAAAAGATTATCAATCAATCAGATCATTTGACCAAATCCAAATCCAAATCCAAATCCAAAGCCGAAGCCAAGCCGAGCGACGACGACGGCGCGAGGGGAGTCCCTCTTCTTAACCCTTTAAGAGCTAGAAGAAGTGCATTCTAATATAAGCACATAACTTTTCCTTTCTACCACCAATGTGGTACAAAGCTCCTTTTCAAAGGAACTTTGCTTTGAAACTTCATTTTCCTTCTATTGTCTTCTTCCCTCCATTTCTCATTCACACCAACTTAGCTAGCTTTAATCATTAACTAGCTTTAACAATCCCCCACATGAATGGGGAATGGCTATATGATGAAAAACATGCATGACAAAAAAAAACTGTGTGATTCGTAAGCAAGGATTAATTGCATCTGGATAAGTAGATTTCTCTTTGAACTTTCCGTAGTAAGCATATGTCGGATATACTCGGTCAATCGGTAGATTTGATATCTTTGAACCGTCGAGCTTTGGTGTATACCTAGACAACCACATGTCACACAATTAACCCTTTAACCGTTTTTGGTTCTCATTGTTTTGTTCGTTTCAGCCATGAACACTTCCTGGTTCATAAGTGCGTGAGAGCTGGCCTTACAGAGTTCTCCTTGAAGCGGCTTACACTTCACACTTACATAGGTGATTCCTAAATGTGTCATCCCGTAGATACACTATTTGATATACCCCGTATCAAACTTAGAAACCATTAAAAAGCCTTAATGCTTTATCCTGGTACTGAACATTGTCTCATCACGAGAATGGACCAAAAGTTATTGTGACAATGTTGAACCGTCATCAATGACTTTGTTTGATCTCTTTGAACCTAGATCTTGGGATCTCATGTCTTCTAGGTAGAGTTACCGCCACGATGACTTGTCCTCGGCCATAGTCCCATTCCCCTCGATGATCTTTCAACCACTTCTCTAGTTAGGCCTTTAGTTAGTGGATCCGACACATTATCTCTTGACTTAACATAGTCAATTGTGATAATTCCACTAGAGAGTAGTTGTCTAACGGTATTATGTCTTCGTCGTATGTGACGAGACTTTCCGTTGTACATAACGTTCCCGGCTCTTCCTATTGCCGCTTGGCTATCGCAATGTATGCATATAGGAGCCAACGGTTTGGGCCAAAATGGAATATCTTCTAAGAAATTCCGGAGCCATTCAGCTTCTTCACCGGCTTTGTCTAGAGCTATGAACTCAGATTCCATTGTAGAGCGGGCGATACATGTCTGTTTGGATGACTTCCAAGACACTGCTCCCTCCACCTATAGTAAAAACGTATCCACTTGTGGATTTAGTTTCAGTTGAACCGGTGATCCAATTTGCATCACTGTATCCTTCAATAACTGCAGGATACCTGTTATAATGCAAAACAAAGTTTTGAGTATGTTTCAAATACCCCAAAACTCGTTTCATTGCCAGCCAATGATTTTGATCGGGATTACTCGTGTAGCGACTTAGTTTACTTATAGCACACGCAATATCAGGTCGCGTACAGTTCATAATATACATCAAACTTCCCAACACTCTGGCATAATCCAATTGAGAATGACTTTCACCTTTATTCTTTGCAAGAGCAAGGTTCATATCAATTGGCGTCTTTGCAACTTTAAAGTCCAAATACTTGAACTTTTCAAGTACTTTTTCAATATAATGAGATTGAGACAATGCTAGACCTTGAGGAGTCTTATGGATTTTAATTCCCAGAATTAAATCGGCAACTCCTAAGTCTTTCATATCAAACTTACTAGCAAGCATGCGCTTAGTAGCATTTATGTTAGCAATGTTGTTACTCATTATTAACATATCATCCACGTATAAACAAACAATGACGACGTGGTTCGGAGTGTTCTTAATGTAGACACATTTATCACATTCATTTATCTTGAATCCATTTGACAGCATCGTATGGTCAAATTTTGCATGCCACTGTTTTGGTGCTTGTTTTAGTCCATAAAGAGACTTAACAAGTCTACATACCTTCTTCTCTTTCCCTGGAACTACAAACCCTTCGGGTTGTTCCATGTAAATTTCTTCCTCCAACTCTTCATTTAAAAAGGCTGTTTTCACATCCATTTGATGGATTTCAAGACCGTACACGGCGGCTAATGCTACTAACACCCGAATAGATGTAATCCTCGTTACCGGCGAGTATGTATCAAAGTAATCAAGACCTTCTCGTTGTCTAAACCCTTTAACAACTAGTCTTGCCTTATATTTTTCAGTAGTGCCATCAGCTTTCATTTTCCGCTTGAAAATCCATTTGGAACCAAAAGGTTTATTCCCTGGAGGAAGATCAACCAATTCCCAAGTATGGTTGTTCAATATGGATTCTATCTCACTATTGATTGCCTCTTTCCAAAATTGAGCTTCCGATGAAGACGTAGCTTCGTTGAACGTTCGAGGCTCATTTTCCAACAAAAATGTTAAAAATTCTGGTCCAAAGGAAGTAGTCGTCCTTTGACGTTTGCTACGTCTTGGATTTTCCTCATCAGGAATGTTTTCCTTTATTTCTTCCCGAGGTCGTTTAGATTCTTTGCTAGACGACGCACATTCCTTTTTATACGGATATATAATTTCAAAGAAGTCAGCATTATCTGATTCAATTACCGTATTCACCTGAATGTCGGGATTTTCTGATTTGTGAACCAGAAATCTATATGCCTTACTATTTGTGGCATATCCTATGAAAACACAATCAACGGTTTTAGGTCCTATTTTTACCCTTTTGGGTTTAGGAACTTGCACCTTAGCCAAACACCCCCACACTTTGAAGTATTCCAAATTGGGCTTCCTTCCTTTCCACTTTTCGTATGGAATAGATTTTGTTTTGCTATGGGGCACTCGATTGAGTATTTGGCTAGCTGTTAGAATGGATTCCCCCCACAAGTTCTGGGGTAAACCAGAACTTATTAACAGGGCATTCATCATTTCTTTCAGTGTTCTATTTTTTCTTTCCGCAATTCCGTTTGATTGTGGCGAGTAAGGAGCAGTTGTTTGATGAATAATGCCATATTCCAAACATATTTGTTCAAAAGGAAATTCATATTCACCGCCCCTATCACTCCTTATCATTTTAATCTTTTTGTTAAGTTGAGTCTCAACTTCAGTTTTGTATTGCCTGAACGCTTCAATTGCTTCATCTTTACTATTAAGTAAATAAACGTAGCAATACCGCGTACTATCGTCAATAAAAGTTATGAAATACTTCTTTCCACCGCGAGATGGAATTGACTTCATGTCACAAATATCTGTATGGATTAAGTCTAAAGGACTTGAATTCCTTTCAACTGACTTATAAGGATGTTTAGCATACTTAGATTCAACACAGATTTGACATTTTGATTGATTGCATTCAAACTTAGGCAATACTTCCAAACTAATCATTTTTCGCAAGGTTCTATAATTGACATGTCCTAAACGTGAATGCCATAAATCATTTGACTCAAGCAAGTAAGACGAAGCAGAAACTTTATTATTATTAGCAACAACCATTACATTCAGTTTGAAAAGGCCCTCTGTGAGGTAGCCTTTTCCTATGTACATTTCGTTCTTACTTATTACAACCTTGTCAGAAACATAAACACATTTAAAACCGTTCTTCACTAGAAGTCCGGTAGATACAAGATTTTTCCTAATTTCAGGAACATGACAGACGTTGTTGAGAGTCACCACCTTGCCAGAGGTCATCTTCAGCAGTATCTTTCCATAACCTTCAATCTTGGCCGTTGCAGAATTTCCCATATATATTGTTTCGTCGGGCCCGGCGGGAGCATATGAAGCAAAGGCTTCTCTAACAGCACAAATGTGGCGAGTGGCGCCAGAGTCAATCCACCACTCTTTCGGACTTCCCACTAGGTTGCACTCGGACAACATAGCGCACAAGTCATCAACCTCCTCGTTTGTTTCAACCATATTAGCCTGACCCTTCTTCTTTTCCTTTTTCGGAGCACGACAGTCTGCAGCTTTGTGTCCGATTTTTCCACAATTATGGCAGTTTCCCTTGAATTTCTTCTTGTTGGGATAGTTCCTTGGTCCCGATGCCTTTTTCCTCTTTTTCATATTAGTTGGGGCAGTTTCAACTATATGTGCTCCCCCTATGGTTGATCTCCCATTTGCCTTTTTCTCCGCTGCCTTGTTATCTTCCTCGATTCTCAACCGGACGATGAGATCTTCCAATGTCATCTCCTTTCGCTTATGTTTCAAGTAATTTTTGAAGTCCTTCCATGAAGGAGGCAACTTCTCTATCACTGCCGCAACTTGAAACGCCCCACTAATCACCAAACCTACAACAAACAACATGTAAGTGACGGGGCACTGAATACTTTTGACAAAGGCATTAATTAAATTTATACCTTCAGCGAGGAGATCATGGATGATAACCTGCAACTCTTGAACTTGAGTGACAACAGACTTGCCATCTACCATTTTGTAGTCCAAAAACTTGGCAGCGATAAACTTCTTTAAGCCAGCATCTTCTGTTTTATATTTCTTTTCCAACGCATCCCATAGTTCTTTTGATGTTCTCACATTACTATAGACGTTGTAAAGATCATCCTCCAGTCCGCTAAGAATGTAATTCTTGCACAAAAAATCGGAGTGCTTCCACGCCTCAATTACAACAAATCGTTCATTTTCAGGTGTTGATTCCGGCGGAACCGGAATATCCTCCTTAATAAACTTTTGAAGGCTTAAAGTAGTTAGATAGAAGAACATCTTTTGTTGCCATCGTTTGAAATCAATCCCGGTGAATTTTCCGGGCTTCTCTGCCGGAGCCGGTGCTGGTGCAGTACGACTGGAGGATGCAGCATTGCTCGTAGAACCAACCACGGGGGCTGGTGTGGCAGTAACAGTAGCAGTAGCATTCAAATTTGGAGTTTGGTCTCCCATTTCTGTCGTAGGAAATAACAGAACACTTTAATAATCGGTGAAGATTTTATTTCTTCAAACCGAATTAAATTTACACAAACAGAATTAAAACAAACTTCAAATAGAATGTAATAAACTGTATGTAGTATACTGGATGAAGTTTTTATATCTTCAAATCAAGTACCCAAATGAGTAGAAAGTTCTGAAAACTTTAATCTCAACCGGAGTAGAAAATCCGAAGATTTAGTCTCCAAACAACATACAATTTCGTTACATGCAAACAACAAAATTACAAGTTTCTTTTATTTTCTGGACAGTCACAATTTTATGTTAGGAAAAACTGTATGTAGTCACTGTTTTATGTAAGAATTTTTTTTTCTGTACTGTTGTATCGTTCTGTAACGTTTTAATCAACAGCAGATGAACACGGAAATAATAATATAAATTCCTTAAGCTTGTTATCGATTGTCCGTGTTCAAAGCAACGAGAAACTGGAAACCAGTAAGAAGAAGAGACACAAAAAAAAAAATCACAGAAATGAAGAAATCCGAGACCACAGAATTCACTGTGTGTCCTTAAGGAATTTAACCCCCTCACTGTACCCGAGGTTGTGGATTATTTCCTCCCAGGATATAACGGATATACCTGTCGTAGGAGTGGCGGTACCTCAAATGCCTACGACTTCGACGAACTCAAATTCGGGAACGAAATCACACTATGACTCGATATGTTTCAGTTTGCAGAAAAGAATGCAGAATTTTTAATGCACGAATAATTTTTTTTTTCCAGTACTCGAAAATGAGGCATTGCCTCAGTTTATATAGCCTCGAATTGTGACTGTTCGGAAAGGCTTGGTGCCTGTTCGGGAAAGGCCATGCCTTTTTCTGAAAAATAAGAACGTTGGGAAGTTTACAGTTAACAAATTAATATTTTTCCCGCGGGAATTAAAAATAATTTCAGAAAATGAAGATTGAATTTTAAATAAATTTGGTCCAAAAAGATTATCAATCAAATCATTTGACCAAATCCAAATCCAAAGCCGAAGCCGAGCGACGACGACGGCGCGAGGGGAGTCCCTCTTCTTAACCCTTTAAGAGCTAGAAGAAGTGCTTTCTAATATAAGCACATAACTTTCCCTTTCTACCACCAATGTGGTACAAAGCTCCTTTTCAAAGGAACTTTGCTTTGAAACTTCATTTTCCTTCTATTGTCTTCTTCCCTCCATTTCTCATTCACGCCAACTTAGCTAGCTTTAATCATTAACTAGCTTTAACATGTTCTTCCTCAATAAAAATCATTAAAGGACCACAAGTTGTTTATATGCAACTAACATACATAAGTAAATATTTAAGCAATTTATTAAATTTTTTGGGGTTACTAAAGGTTTCTACTTGAATATACTAATGTCTTTTGAGGGTTTCGCTCTGTTAAAATTTATCATTATTTTCCTATTAAGTGTTGGACACCCGGTATATTATTTTGCTTAATTAAAATTTATATTGTATAAGACTGTTATAGAGAGTGTTTCCTCAAAAAAAATTTCATTCATAGGGTTGTATCTTAAATTATGGAGATCTAGTGCCTAAAAATATTGTATGAGATTTAGAATCTCAACCTACTAACTAGCTAGAATGCATAATAATAATCAATGCCCTCAGCGCCTTTTATCCAAAAAAAAAAAAACAATACTGCTAGCTAAAAGTACAAGTATATGTTTTATATACATGCTTAATGTGTGAGCAATTTGCAGAAAATAATAACTCGATGTTCATAAAATTAATTTAATGAATCATAAGTTGAATACATAGATCATGTATGTATCTTTGAAAGTAGAATATTCTTAACTTATTATCAAATAACAAGTTTCTCTAAAGTTTGACGATTTATTAATTTAAATGATTATATGTAGTGGGCTTGGATGATCTGGTGAACATGTTAAGAGGCGCTTTCGGGAGGGCTTGGATGATCTGGTGAGTAGTATTTCCCAATCTGAGAAGTTAGTTATTGGAGGGGACTTTAATGGTCATATTGGGACTGATGCTGGTGGTTATGGTGAGGTGCACGGTGGCTTCGGCTTTGGGGTTAGGAACGGAAGAGGCACGTCACTGCTTGATTTCGCCAGTGCTTCCGAGCTTATGATTGCGAACTCGACATTTCAGAAGAGGGAGGAGCATTTGGTCACTTTGAAGAGTTCGGCGGCAAAGACTCAGATTGATTACCTCCTCCTCAGAAGGAGCGATAGGGGTATGTGCAAGGACTGCAAGGTTATTCCAGGAGAGTTCCTTTCGACTCTTCATAGACTCCTAGTGATGGATGTCGGTCTCTGGGTGAAGAGAAAGAGGAGGGTTACTCGGGGACAACCACGGATTAGATAGGGTGTTTTGACTAAGGAGAAAGCACAGGAGTTGGAGAGGAGGTTAGCTGAGGGCGGAGCTTGGAGAAGTTTTGGAGAAGCGAAACTATGTGGTCAGAGACGGCGAACTTGGTTAGGGAGGTAGCACGGGATGTGCTCGGGGTAGCCAAGGGCTATTCAGGCAGACATCAGGGTGACTGGTAGTGGAACGATGTAGTCGAAGGAAAAGTGGAGGTGAAGAAGGCGGAGTTTGCTAAGTTGGCAGGGAGCACAAGCGAGGAAGAGAGCGAACAGGGAGTTCTACGAGGTGGCAAGGAAAGAAGCAAAGCTGGCGGTTACGGAAGCTAAAAACGCGGCGTTTGGTCGCATGTATGAGGAATTATGGGAGAAAGGCAGGGACAGGAAGTTATTCCGGTTAGCTAAAGCAAGGAAAAGGAAGGTGCGTAATCTTGACCAAGTTAGGTGCATCAAGGGTGAGGATGGTAGAGTTCTGATGGGGGAGTCTCAAGTCAAGCAGAGGTGGCAGGCGTACTTTCGAGACTTACTTAACGAAGAGGGGGATCGTAGCATAGATCTAGGGGAGTTGGGGAATTCAAAGCAACATAGAGACCTTGGGTACTGCAGGCGCATTAGGGCGGAGGAGGTCAGAGGGCATTGCGTAGGATGAGTAGGGGTCGAGTGACCGGGCATGACGAGATCCCGGTGGAGTTTTGAAAATGCATGGGTAGGTCAGGAGTGGAGTGGCTCTCCAGGTTGTTCAATGCGATCTTCAGGACCAAAAGGATGTCGGAGGAGTGGAGGTGGAGTACACTGGTACCCTTGTACAAGAACAAAGGGGACATCCAGTGCTGCAACAACTATAGGGGTATCAAATTAATAAGTCACACCATGAAGGTTTGGGAGCGGGTGATCGAGGTGAGGGCGAGGGAGATGTCATTTATATATGTGAACCAGTTTGGTTTCATGCCGGGTCGCTCCACTACAGCAGCTATCTACCTTGTCAGGATGGTGGTGGAGCAGTTCAGGGATAAGAAGAAGGACCTGCACATGGTGCTTATCGACTTGGAGAAGGTGTATGACAAGGTCCAAAGGGAGGTGCTATGGAGGTGCTTGGAGGCAAAGAGAGTGCCGGAAGCCTATATCAGAGTAACCAAGGACATGTACGGTGGAGCTAAGACTAGGGTTAGGACGGTGGGTGGCGACTCAGACCATTTTCCAGTGGTTATGGGGCTCTATCAAGGATCGGCGCTTAGCCCTCTCTTGTTTTGCCTTGGTGATGGATGCTCTAATCCGATATATTCAAGGGGATGTGCCTTGGTGTATGCTATTTGCTGATGACATAGTCTTGATAGACGAGACGAAGGTCGGTTTTATTGACAGGTTAGAGGTATGGAGATAGACCCTCGAGTCTAAGGGTTTCAAAATAAGCAGATATAAGACAGAATACATGGAGTGCAAGTTTAGCGCCAAGCCGAGCGAAGTAGGCAGAGACGTGATGATTGGATCTCAGGTCATCGCTAAGAGGGACAGTGTTAGATATCTTGGGTCGGTGATTCAGGGGGCGGAGAGATTGATAGGGACGTCACTCATCGTTTTGGAGCGGGGTGGTCAAAGTGGAGGCTTGCATCAGGAGTCATGTGTGACAAAAAAGTTCCACAGAAACTCAAGGGGAATTTTTATAGAGCTGTGGTTAGACCTGCCATGTTGTATAGGGCGGAGTGCTGGCCAGTGAAGAACTCTCATGTTCAGAGAATGAAGGTTGCGGAGATGAGGACACTCAGGTGGCTGAGCGGGCTCACCATGTTATATAAGATTAAGAATGAAGTTATTCGACAGAAGGTGGGGGTGGCCCCAGTGGATGAGAAGATGCGAGAAGCGAGGCTGAGATGGTTCGGGCATGTGCGGAGGAGAAGTCCTGATGTCCCGGTGAGGAGTTGTGAGCGGCTGGCGATGGTCGGCGTACGACGAGGCAGAGGGAGGCCTACGAGGTATTGTGGAGAGGTGATTAAGCATGACATGGCTAGAATGCGGGTTTTCGAGGACATGGCCCTTGATAGGAAAGTCTGGAGGTCTAGTATCAGGGTTGTAGGATAGGGGCTCCTAGAGTTTTTCGTACTCCTCACCCGGGGTTGGGTGAGGCTTGACAGGGCTATCCATAGATGATTTGTGTATTGGATTGGGTCTCCCTTATGGTAGTTATTTATGGTAGTTACTGTCTGATATTATTGCATGTTATTTTATTTATGGTTCTTATGTTTAGATAATTATTTACGCTATTTCTGCTGGAGTTACTAATGCTCTTTTGTTTTTGTTTTTTTTTCTTTCCTTCACTTAGCCTAAGGTCGATTGGAAACAGCCTCTCTGCCCTTTCGGGTAGGGGTAAGGCCCGTCTACATATTACCCTTCCCAGACCCCACCTTATGGGATTATACTGCTAGTAATTGTTGTTGTTGTATTATATGTAGTGGGCAAACTTCTTGAAACCTTATACTACTTTTTCACTTTCAGGAAAAGGTCTATAAATTAGAAAATTATGGACGTGCTTTGCAATCTCAAAAAAAATAGCCATAAAGATAGAGAAGGGCATTTGGAGAATAATCGTAAACTAAATGATAGAATTTAAATAAATAACAAGCAAAAAAGGGCGAAAAATAAGAAGAAAAAGACAAAGTCCGGAGTTAGCATAATGGACTGTGCGTACATTAATAATGTAGTGAAGAAAAGGTTTTCACAATTAATTAAATGTCAATAACATAAAAGTACTTTATCCATTCGTGCAATTATTTATCAGCCAATTATTTTCACAACTAGTCATTAAGTTAGCAAGATTTTTTTCACTAGTCAGCTTTATTTCCAGTTTATTTTCTTTCAACAGATGTCAGGTGGATATTTTCTCCGATTTCAGTAGTCATTGTTGCTCAATTAGACATCTGAAACTTAGGTTAATGCTTTTCAAAACATATGCATAAATGATTTTACTAAAATACTATTACGCTTAATATAATTGCTAGTTTTTTTTTTAATATAACTCGGCATACATATTTCATTTATTTTCATTGTTTATTCAACCAAAAAGAATAATTGAAGTTTATCGAATGTGTTATCCAAACTTTCAAAAAATTTAAAAAGAAAGAGAGAAGAGAAGAACAACAAATTCTTTTCTATACATTAGTTTATATATTTTCATATATTTTTTTCAACTTCAATCAGATATTTCCCAAAACGACAATTAATTTATAAAAGGAAAATATATTATATGTTTGGGAGGGGAGGAACCTGAAGTGTAAAAAAAATAGGAGAAAACTGAAATTAAAACGAGTGTGTCAATTAAATATATACGTTTTTTTTCTTTTACTGGAACAATTTAATAAGTTAGAGTGGTCCCTTGTTTGCTATTACCCAAAAGATACAGGGGCCCCCAAACTTAACATTGTTGCAAAAAGTTTCTCAATTAAAATTACATATCCAATTTATACGAAATACTATTAATATGAAAGGATTGAGAAATTAATACCCGTAGAAAGATGAGGGAGAAGAAATGTTATTAATAAATGAAAACAGACAGTTCAATTCTAAGAGTATGTTTGGCGAAGCTGCTAAAAACTATTTTTGTTTTGAAAAGTATTTGTATTCAAAAATATTTTTGTAAAATAAGTAATTTGTGTTTGGCCGATTCGTTTGAGTAGTGTTTTTTGTAAGCTGATTGTGTTTGGCTAATCTTTTAAAAAAGTATTTTTAAGTATCAATTACGAAAAAGGACAATAAAGGTACAATTTGCGATTAGTATTATTTATAAAAGAAAATTGAATTTAAATATTTTTAGAAAAAAGTTTCCTATAAAAATATAAAATATAAAGTAAAAATGTAAATTAAAAATTCTCATTAATATAATATAGTTATTCCAAAAAATAATAATATTGAGTGTTTAGTGTTACTTATTATTTACATGATAATTAAAATATGTTAAAATACATTATCAATATAAATTTAAAATCTACACTTAGGAATAGGAGAAAGAGAATAAAATGTAATAAAAAATAAAAAAGAGAATGATTGTATAGAGATAAATAAATAAAATAAAAAGGAAAAAAAATTAGATTAATAAGGGATAATTTAAAAAATATAAATTTATTGTAAGATTATTTTATCTTCAATAAATTAACTTTATGCTTCTGTTTTTGCTTTTTAGAAGAAGTTAAAAATTTTAGCTTCTTTCTATTAGTAGAAAAACTGATTTTACTGCTGTTTAAAAGTATTTTTTTGTTTTGGTCAAACATCTTAAATTTTTTAAAAAGTACTTTTTAACAAAAAAAATTTGACATTCTAAAAGCATGGCCAAACAAGCTCTAAATATGATAGTATAAATAATTAGTTGGATATTTTTTTTAATGTTTTTATAAGTGTCGAAGGTATTTTCAGACCAACTTTTATCAGGTTCAAACTACAAATTGAATTCAAAGGTAGGCAGCCGACAACAAAACTAAAGAGATGTACCAATTCCAAAAAATTCATGACAAATAAATTTTGTAGAAAAATTATGTATTTGGATTAAATTTAATTAGGATAGGATTTATGTTTGGCTCTTTATGAAAAATTTACCTTTCCATTCTGTTAATTATAAAAAATAATTTTTTGTAACTCCCAAAAGATAAATTGTTCTTCTAAAAACTAATATGGTTCGAAATATTTTTTCATAAATTTATTGTTTTGGCTTTCCCTATATTTGTTTTAGGACAACTAATTCGGATTTGCATTGCCCATTAAAGAGGAAGACGATCTTTACTAAAAAAAATTTATATTGAGATTTCGAATCTAAAACTTCTAACTAAAAGTACAAAAATCATATTTATAACACATTTTATCTATCATACCAAAACTTTTGATGATCCATAAACTTAGCTAATTTAGTGGAATCCTCTTTTTAATACGCTAATTTTCCAAAAAAAAAACAAGTGGAGCACCTTCATATAAATTCATTTATGTGAAGTGACAAAGTGAAAAAAAAATAGCGAAAAAAGAAGTTTTTTTAAAAAAAAAAAGAAAAAAAGCGGCATCCGGAGCTCCGATGTGCCACCCGCTAGCAGGCTGGCAACAACTGGATAACAAAATTTAATGAATTTCCGTACCCCAACATTAGTCCCTCTTTCTTGACTTTTTATTTTTCATATCCTTACACTTTCTTGAAATTCTATTTTTTTATAATTATTTTTTATTTTCACCACGTATTCAGGTAGAGCCAGAATAAATTTAAATTATGCATTATGTAAGTTTCATTTAACGAGAAAGCATTCTTTATCAAAATTTTATTTATTTATATATTGCGAACTCGAAATATTTAATTAAGAGCCGAAAAATTCTATTTATCCCATTACAAGTTTGGTGATATTTCGTGAGTTAGGGTAAAGAAGGAAAAGCATAAGTTGGCCAATGATCACTTTGAAAGGGCGCAATAGAAGTGCTAATCTCGTCGTTGACCAAATTTGCTATTGTGGTACACATTTGCTTTGAAATATTTTATCAAGATGTTAACGTTCTCGCACTTAATTTAATTTGTTGGCACAATTCATGTGTCTTCATCTTGTAGGTTGTGTCGGGCGTGCTTTTTTAATAGAAAATAAATTGTAGGGGTCATATGCTATGTTGTAATAATTTCGAAACTGTCAACTATTTCACAACCTTATTCTACTTGAAATTATTATTATACATTATGATAAGCATAAGTTATTTCGTTTTTATTTTTAATTGTTGATAACAGTTGATAACTTATTCATGTTTAGTAAATAAACAAAGGATAAAACGGTATTAAAATTTTATTCCAGAATTATTTTTACTTATCTATTGTACCAAACAACCCCTTAATGATAACCCTCTCAACTATAAAGAACATAGCATAAGCTCCTCTATTAACAATAGAAGGGTATGCATAATATAGAGAAATTTACTGCTATGCTGTAACAGTTGAACTCCAACTAAAAGGAACCGTTCAGGTCTGGGATGACAGGAATTTAACTATGAACTTTCCACATACCCATCAGCTTTATATTTCACCTTATAAACCCATTTGCACCCAATTGGCTTCTTCCCAGGTGGGAGATGAACAATGGACCAAGTATTATTGGCTTGCAAAGCCTCAAACTCCTTGGTCATGGCATCCTGCCAGGCAGGATCAGAGGCAGCTTGCTGGTAGGAGGATGGTTCAGCAGGTGCCATGAGGACTGAGCTATTACAACAAGGGGATAAAGAACTAGTGCCAGAAAGGGAAGGAGGTAGATTGCAAACATATTGTTTAAGATGGGCAGGTGGAACATGGGGCCTGGATGATCTTCTAATAGCAGGTAACACATGGTCTGGTTGAGTAGAGGAAATAGGAAGAGCAGGAGGGCAATGTGCTGAAGAATCAACAGGAGAGGAAGGTGGAATAAAGCTGGAAATAGGTGGATGTAAGGAGGAAGGAGGATGGAAGGAAGAGATACTGAGGGAAGAATCATCATCAATAGGTGGACACACAACAGGAGGAGGAATAATGGAGGAGCCCCCTGAAGGAGCAAAAGGGTAAATGTTCTCATGAAAAGACACATCTCTAGAGACAAGTGTGAGTTTAGTCTTCAAATTATACAACTTATAGCCTTTCTTGCCCAATGGGTACCCCAGAAACACACATGGATCAGCTCTTGGATGGAACTTGCCTCTATGGTGTTTTGGTATAGAGGCAAAGCACAAACAACCAAAAGATCTAAGATG
Organism: Nicotiana benthamiana; assembly: GCA_034376525.1. Classification (NCBI taxonomy): domain Eukaryota; kingdom Viridiplantae; phylum Streptophyta; class Magnoliopsida; order Solanales; family Solanaceae; genus Nicotiana; species Nicotiana benthamiana. The sequence continues at coordinate 69,763,538 of CM067330.1, forward strand.
GGTATAAGATGGACTGTGACCAAAAAGTAATTCATATGGGGATTTATTGTTAAGTAACTTGGAAGGAAATCTATTGATAAGGTAGGTGGCAGTGAGGACACAATCCCCCCAGAAGTGTAGAGGAAGATGGGATTGGAAAAGTAAAGCTCTGGCAGTTTCCAGTAAATGTCTATGTTTTCTTTCAACTACACCATTTTGTTGTGGTGTATAAGGACAAGAAGTTTGGTGAATGATGCCATTTTCAGCAAAAAAAATCAACCCCAGCAGTGCTAGACCCAAGTTCAAGAGCATTATCACTTCTTATGGTTTGGACATGAGATTGAAACTGAGTTTTGACCATAGCAATAAAGGCTTTGATAATGGGGAATGCATTACTTTTGGATCCCATAAGGTGGGTCCAAGTGGCTCTTGTAAAATCATCAACAATGGTTAAAAAATATTTACAGCTAGTATAAGTAGAAGTGGTATATGGTCCCCAGGTGTCCAAATGAATAAGGTGAAAAGGATGATTTGTTTTTATAGAGCTGTCAGGAAATGGTAGTTTAGAATGTCTAGCTAATGGACAAATAGTACACACAAAAGGCTGTTTATTTGAAAACTTGTATGGAATAGAAGAGATGGTTTTCATTTTTTCAAAGGGGATGTGTCCCAGCCTATTATGCCATAAGACCTCCATTTTATTCAATTCAGAATGTTTTTCACAATGATAAGAAGATTGAGAAGAAGAAGCAGAAGCAACAGCTAATGGGGAATTGTAAAGACATGGGGAAAGGGAAGAATCAGAAGACTGAACAAGTTTGTAGAGACCATCATCCAGTTTACCAATTTCCAGTGGCCTCTTCAGAGAAGGGGCCTGTATCAAGCAAGAAAATTTTGTAAATAGAACAATAGAATTCAGTTAGTATACAAGTTTGGAGACAGAGATGAGATTGTACTGAAAGCTAGGTATATAGAGCACATTATGCAAAGTAAAACACAAAAATTTGATGGATCCAGTACAGGTTACTTTCACTTTGTAACCATTTGGCAAGACAACTAAGAAAGGCACAACTAATGGTTTGATGTCAAAGAGAAGGGTTTTATTAGAGGTCATATGGTCAGTGGCACCAGAATCTATAATCCAAATGAATGTATTAACTCTAGTCAACATGCAAGCACCATAAGAAACATCTTTTAGAGGACTGAAATAAGAAGGAAGAGTACCAGCAAAGTTTGCAGACCCCATAATGTTTGGTTGATGCTGAGATTCTGAAATCTGAGTCTGCTAAAGAAGCATCATGAGCTGTGCATATTGGTCCTTTGTTAAGCCAGGTATACCAGATTCTGAGCTAGACTGCCCCTGATTACCTTCATTTGAGCTTGAAGAATCAACAGGGCTGGCACATCCTTGTGTCTCAACATTAGCAGCAATTCTTTTGTTCTGGTAAACTTGAACTCTGGTGGAAAACCATGCAGCTTATAGCACTTATCAATTGAATGACCTGGTTTCTTACAGTATCTACATGTAATGTTTGGCTTTGTGGTGTCAAAGTTGAGTTTTTGGTTAAATTGCTTGGCATGTGGATATGGTGCAGGGGTTTTAGTAGAAGGTTTATTGATGAAGTGAGTGTTGAAGGCACTAGACTCACCACCAAATTGTGATGGCACACGGCTGACCTGTCTTTGTCTTTCATCTTGAAGTAATATGTTGTAAGCAGTGTCTAATGAAGGAGGGGGTTGCATCATGAGAATGTTACTTCTAATCCCTAAGTATGTGTCATTCAGGCCCATGAGGAATTGATGTAATTTGTTCTCATCATCTTCCTGCTGAAATTCAGCTCTAGCAGTACATGCAGCACCACAAGTAGATGCATTACACCTTGAAGACCTCATAAAATTCAACTCATCCCATAACTTTTTTAACCTATTGAAATATGATGCTATATCCAAAGATCCCTGAGTGGTGGAGGCTAACTCTAGTTTGATTTCAAAGATTTTTGTTCCATTGACTGCTCCATATCTAATGTTTAGCTGATTCCAAATACTCTGAGCAGTGTCGGAGTATTGGACACTCTCAGCTATTTCAGGTGAAAGGGAATTTGTAAGCCAGGATATGACTAGATTATTACATCTATCCCACTGCTTAGACTGAAGGGAATTTGCAGCAGGTTTTGGAACAGACCCGTCGATAAAACCTAATTTGTTTCTAGCTGATAAGGAAACAATTATACTTCTTCTCCAACCCCCAAAACCAACACCTGAAAACTGGTTGGTAACTAGAGAAAACCCCAGGTACATCAGAAGACATAAGAAATAGAGGATTCGACGGGTCAGGAACGAAGCTAGTAGGTACATGAGGAGGATTTTCACTTTGATCAGTCATTTTAAGTGTGAGTGACAACAAATGAACAAAAAAAGAACGAAAATGTGAGATACAAAACTGTTACTCAAAACTAATTGATTTAAGACACAAAACTTTGTAAACACACCATGAGTAGTACCGATGAAACAACAAGCAACTTCAAAATTGATGAATCGAAGAAGGAACACAAAACTTTGTGAACACACCACGAGTAGTGTCGATGAAACAACAAGCAACTTCAAAATTGATGAATCGAAGAAGAGATACTAACCGACTGCGAAGAAAAACGAAGAAAACCCTAGTTTGTGAAAACTGGTGAAAACTTGAACGATAGACGACGAGGCTAGTACCGGATGATAGCTCTTGACGAGAAGAGTCGAATGACCCGCTCTGATACCATGTTAATGTCCATGGAAGCCATGGATTTGGAGAAGAAAAGAGACGGTGAACAGTATCGAAGAGAGAGAAGGGAGAGAATTCTGAAAGGGTGGTTTGTTTATTGTCTCGAATGTTCCAATACAAACTGACCCCTCGCTTATATCAAAAATACACAAAAAAAGTAAAATAAAATATCTGTGTGTGTGTGTATACAAGTGTATGTATTAAATAAAGAATGGCTATATTTACAATGTCTTAAAATGGCTACTTATGTAATATCTGTTGCTGTTTGTTTGTTCTTCAGATTGGGCTGCAGTTGAGTTGAGCCCAATATCTCAACACGAATTACTCTGAAAATCTCGAATTTGAAGTGTGGGCTACAACACTCAATTGAGAGTTCGCTTGACCACACTATCAAAAAAGCTTATTTTAAAAAGTATTTATGTTCAAAAATATTTTTTGAAAAAATACTTTTGTAAATTAATAATTTGTATTTGATTAATTCATTTAAGTAGTGCCTTTTGCAAACTCATTGCGTTTGGCTAATCTATTGAAAAATACTTTTAATATCAAATTAGAAAAAAAGAACAGTGAAGATTTAATTTGTAACTAGTACTATTTAAAGAAGAAAAATAAATTTAAATATTTATGATAAAATAATTCAACTAAAATATCAAACGTAAGTAAAAATATAAATTAAAAATTTCAATCAATTAAATATAATTATTCCAAAGCAATTATATTGAGTATGCTACTACTTATTATTTACATGATAATTTAAATATATTAAAATAAATCATTCAATGTATATTTAAAAGCTACTCTTAGGAATACGGAGAAAGGGAATAAATATACAAGTAAATAAAGAAAAATTAAATAAAATTTTAAATTATAAATTAATGAAGGATAATTTGAAAAACATAAATTATTTTACAGTGATTTTTGTCTTGAATAAATTAATTTTATGCTTTTACTTTTATTTTTTTGAAGAAGTTAGAATTTATAACTTCTTCCCAAAAGCAAAAAAAACTACTTCTACTACTCAAAAGTATTTTTATATTTTGGCCAAATACCTTCATTTTTCCAAAAAATATTTTTGTAATAAAAAAAAATAACTTTTGACCTTCCACAATCTTGGACAAACGGGATCTGAGCCTATATGTTAAACCTTATTATGAAGTAAGCAAGTTACTGTTAGTACATGCGCAGCGAAAGCAAGCATACAATCAGGCATCAAATACATGTAAACTAGACAACATAATAATAACGAGATTAGAGACACTAACCTCTTGAATTAGTTTCACAAACCTTCTAAGCAGCAAGAATCTAGGGCTGCAGTCTTTTGCTATTTGCCTATGATACCCTTGGACGTTTTTTGCTATTGGGTGGGCAAGAACAATACAACTGAAACGTAAGGTGAAACTAGTCTTCCTTTAACGGACCCGAAACTAAGCCACAATATGGCTCAAAAACGTGTAGGATTCTACAAGTAGAATCCTACTCTAACTCAAAAGAATAACTTTTCTTCCAAGCTACTTTTTACCCAAGTCTATCCACGTTTTTACTAGGTATAGCAAGGACCACAGAAATAATAAGAGACTACTAATTATAGTATTGATTTGAAATTAGCATGAACTAATTCTTATTATAATTAATTGTGATTTATTCCACTAAAAACTGCAATTGAACTCCTTGATGTGAATTTCGAAAATTCATTAACACTTATTTTAACTTCCCATATTAAGATTTCAAATGCCAGTTAATTAAATTAAATCACTGAAAATTTAATTCAATTAACTAATTAAAACCTTTATAATTCCGCTTAAACTATTTCATGAGACGGATACAAAATTCACCGGCCGGATTTTCACATGAAAACTTATAAGCTAACATAAAGAGGTATCATCAAACCCAAAATCGAGTCATGGATTCTATCAACTAATTATAATTCACAATATTATTCGTTATTGTCCAATCTATTAGGCATATACTAACTCTAAATAGAGTCGTACCTTTTGATAAATCAAAACAATAAACAAATTACATTGATGATTATAATTATATCAAGATTAGGAGTGTAAGCTCATTTAATGAATTAGAGAAAATATGTTATATATTCAGTACAAAAATATCTTTTCTCTACTTGGTCCGTTCAATATACATTGAGTATACTAGCGCAAGAAGTTGGAGTAAAATTACTCTCATAATCAAAACAAATTATACAATAATCTTGTGCTACAATCATCAAGATATTTTATCCAACAATATTATTGATTGTTAACATAGTTTATTAATAATGAGAACCAACAATTTAATCTTCTGTGCATGAGCTAAGACTTCATACATTAAATTGTCTACTACATAACTAAAAGAGCACCCATGTAACAAATGATCTATTTAAAATAGTACTTTATTGAATTGAATAAATTAATTAAATAATTGTTCTATAAAGAATAAAATATAATACTATGTCTAAACCGCATGGTTAATAGTATATCTCAACAATCTCCCACTTAAACTCATAACCATGCGCTTACTACTCTAACACTTATTCCTTGTACATGCTTGTCAAATAACTTTTGTGTCAAGCTCTTTGTAAACGGGTTTTCCAAATTGTCCTCTGACGCAATCTTCAACACTCTTGCATCACCTTTCTTAGTTATGTCCTGAATTAAATGATATTTACGCTCAATATTCTTACTCCTTTTACGGCTTCTTGGTTCCTTCGAGTTTGCAACTACACCACTATTGTCACAATAAGTACAATTGGTGCTTGAACCGAATGAATCACATTATGCTCTTTCAGAAAGTTCCTGAGCCAAACAGCCTCTTTAGCTGCCTCAAATGTAGCCACATATTCGGCTTCCATGGTGGAATCAGCAACACATGATTTCTTGATGCTCCTCTAACTTATGGCTCCACCTCCTAAGGTAAAAACCATATCCTCAGGTAGATTTTCTAGAGTCTCTACCTGACTGAAAATCTGAATCAGTATAGCTAATAGGTGAAAGATCACATGAGTGATACACCAACATATAATCCATAGTCCTCTTCAAGTACTTAATTATATGCTTACCAGCAATCCAGTGTTCTCGACCAGGGTTAGACTGAAATCTACTAACCATGCCAACAACAAAGCAGATATCAGGTCTAGTACATAGCATAGCATATATAAGACTCCCTGCAGCAGAAGCATAAGGGACCGCCTTTATCTTTTCTATCTCATCAGTCGTTTTTGGGTACTGATCTTTTCTAAAGGGGAGAAACACTTTCTTGGAATCTTGCATGCTAAACCTGGTGAGAAAAGTATCAATATAAAGTGCTTGGGACAAGCCTAATATCATTTGCTTGCGATCTCGCAAAAGCATGATCCCAAGGATATGTGCTGCATATCCCAAGTCTTTCATATCAAAACGTGAGGACAACCATTTCTTTACTGAATTCAACATGTTCACATTATTTCCTATGAGAAAAATATCATTTATGTACAAAACCAAAAATGTAATTTTATCTCCACTCCGCTTCTTATAGACACAAGACTCATTTTCATATTGATCAAAATCCGAAGGTCTTAATCGGGGCGTCAAAACAAGTGTTCAATGCCCTAGAAGCTTGTTTCAATCCATAAAAGGATTTCTATAATTTACATAACATATGCTCATTGCCACTTTTTATGAAGTTAACTAGTTATGCCATATAGATGCACTCATCAAGACTTCCATTTAGAAAAGCTGCCTTGACATCCATTTGCCAGATTTCATAATCATAGTGAGCAGCAATGGATAAGAGAATCCTAATGGATTTAAGCATGGCTGCCGGCGAAAAAGTTTCCTCATAAAACGATCTCTTCTTTTTGAGTAAACCCTTTTGCAACAAGCCTAGCTTTAAAAGTTTTCACTTTTCCATCCACTCCTCTCTTTTTCTTATAGATCCATCTACAACCTATGGGTTTGACTCCAACGGGTGGTTCTACAGGATCCCAGACTTGATTGGAGTACATGAACTCCATTTCAGATTTCATAGCACCGACCCATTTATCAGCATCTGCATTATGTAGTGCTTCGTCCTAATTAATAGGTTATGTATTAGGCTCTTCAGGGTATCTATCATAAAATTCTCCCAAGAGCACAAACCGGAGAGATTTTTTAATAATTCTCCCACTATGACTAGTCACTACATGTGGAGGCTGATTTTGTTATTGAATTGCATCATCATTTCCTGGAACTGAAGCCTCAATGTTATCCTCCACACCTTGCAGTTTTGGGATATCATTTTCTTCCTGTAGTGCAGGTTGCATAACAAATTTCAATTTGTTCAACAATTTGAGCTTGCTCAATAATCTGAGGTTGCTCAACAATCTGAGGTTGCTCAACATTACTCCCACTAATTTGGGGTAGTGAGTGTTAGGCAATTTGCTCTTGTACAATCTGATGTCTATTGACATTTCTCCCACTATGATAATGCAGTGATATGTCAATACTGGCTTCCGGGATACGTTCTAGAGATGCGTCTTTAGTTACTCCATTGTTTAATTCCTGTAAAACTAGTTTACTTCTAGGAATATGGTTTGTTAGATAGTCCTCTTCTAAAAATTCAGCATTTGTCGTAACAATTACCTTCTTTTCTTTAGGACAATAAAACAAACCGCCTTTTGTTCCTTTTAGATATCCAATAAAAATGCATATTTCTGTCCTTGATTCTAATGTATTCACTTTCCCTTTCAGTATATGTGCTGGACAACCCCAAACCCGAATATGTCGTGAACTTGGCTTATGCCCAATCCACAATTCTACTGGAGTTGAAGGTGCTGAATTTGAAGGAACCAAATTTAGAATGTAGTTTGCTTTTTCTAAAGCATATTCCCAAAAGGAAGAAGGCAAATCGGAATAACTTAACATTGATCTAACCATTTCCATAAGAGTCCTATTTCTTTTTTCTGCCACACCATTTTATTATGGTGTTCCCGGGACAGATAATTAAGATATAATTCCATTATCTGATAAGTATTTTATGAATTCCGCAGAAAGGTATTCATCACCACGATCAGATTGCAATGTTTTTATATATTTATCATATCGTTTCTCCATTTCCGTCTTAAATTCTTTGAATTTCTCAAAGCATTCAGACTTACGTCGCAACAGATAAATGTATCCATATTTTGAGTAATCATCTGTGAAAGTTACAAAATACTCAAAACCACCTCTTGCTTGTATATTCATAGGACCACACAAATCAGAGTGAATTAATTCTAGCTTATCACTGGCCTTATTTCCTTTTAAGGGTAAATATCTCTTTGTCATTTTACCTTCTGAACAGGATTTGCATGTTGGTAGTCACTCCACTTTCAATGAACTCAAAGATCCATCAGAGACCAATCTCAAAATTCTAGTTAGATTTATATGGCCTAGACGTAAGTGCCATAAATAAGTTTGAATCAATTCAGAAATACATTTTCTTTTATGTGGTAGATTAATATTATTTAGTTATTTTGGTTGTTGTATCACATGAGGAGATATATCAAGAATAAAAAGGTCATTTACTCTAGCAGCAGTGTAGATAAAACATTTATTAAACTTAATAACAGCAGAGTTATTAGCAAAATAAATATTATGACTAGCATCCATTATTTTCGAAACCGAAATCAAATTCCTTCTAATAGAATATAGAGAACATCTTTTAAAATTAAAACTCTATCACAACTAAACGAAACTCTAATATCTCCTAAAGCTAAAGTTGGTGTTGGCTCGCCATTGGCTTGAAAAACACAAACTTCATTCTCACTTAGCCGCCACATTTCCTGAAACCCCTGCAAAGTATGCAGATATGATTAGTTATTATCTGCCCCAGGAACACCATAATAAAATGGTGTGGCAGAAAAAAGAAATAAGACCCTTATGGAAATGGTTAGATCAATGTTAAGTTATTCCGATTTGCCTTCTTCCTTTTGGGGATATGCTTTAGAAACATATCTGATAAGTATTTTATAAATTCCGCAGAAAGGTATTTATCACCACGATCAGATCGCAATGTTTTTATATATTTATCATATCGTTTCTCCATTTCCGTCTTAAATTCTTTGAATCTCTCAAAGCATGCAGACTTACGTCGCAACAGATAAATGTATCCATATTTTGAGTAATCATCTGTGAAAGTTACAAAATACTCAAAACCACCTCTTGCTTGTATATTCATATGACCACACAAATCAGAGTGAATTAATTATAGCTTATCACTGGCCCTATTTCCTTTTGAGGGTAAATATCTCTTGGTCATTTTACCTTCTAAACAGGATTTGCATGTTGGTAGTCACTCCATTTTCAATGAACTCAAATATCCATAAGACCAATCTCAAAATTCTATTTAGATTTATATGGCCTAAACGTAAGTGCCATAAATAAGTTTTGAATCAATTCAGAAATACATTTTCTTTTATGTGGTAGATTAATATTATTTAGTTCTTTTGGTTGTTGTATCACATGAGGAGATATATCAAGAATAAAAAGGTCATGTACTCTAGCAGCAGTGTAGATAAAATGTTCATTAAACTTAATAACAACAGAGTTATTAGCAAAATAAACATTATGACTAGCATCCATTATTTTCGAAACCGAAATCAAATTCCTTCTAATAGAAGGTACATAGAGAAAGTCTTTTAAAACTAAAACTCTATCACAACTAAATGAAACTCTAATATCTCCTAAAGCTAAAGTTGGTGTTGGCTCGCCATTGGCTTGAAAAACACAAACTTCATTCTCACTTAGCCGCCGCATTTCCTGAAACTCCTGCAAAGTATGCAAATATGATTAGTTATTATCTGCCCCAGGAACACCATAATAAAATGGTGTGGCAGAAAAAAGAAATATGACCCTTATGGAAATGGTTAGATCAATGTTAAGTTATTCCGATCTGCCTTCTTCCTTTTGGGGATATGCTTTAGAAACATATCTGATAAGTATTTTATGAATTCCGCAGAAAGGTATTCATCACCACGATCAGATCGCAATGTTTTTATATATCATATCGTTCCTCATTTCCGTCTTAAATTCTTTGAATCTCTCAAAGCATGCAGACTTACGTCGCAACAGATAAATGTATCCATATTTTGAGTAATCATCTGTGAAAGTTACAAAATACTCAAAACCACCTCTTGCTTGTATATTCATATGTCCACACAAATCAGAGTGAATTAATTATAGCTTATCCCTGGCCCTATTTCCTTTTAAGGGTAAATATCTCTTTGTCATTTTACCTTCTAAACAGGATTTGCATGTTGGTAGTCACTCCACTTTCAATGAACTCAAAGATCCATCAGAGACCAATCTCAAAATTCTATTTAGATTTATATGGCATAGACGTAAGTGCCATAAATAAGTTTGACTCAATTTAGAAATACATTTTCTTTTATGTGGTAGTTTAATATTATTTAGTTTTTTTGGTTGTTGTATCACATGAGGAGATATAACAAGAATAAAAAGGTCATTTACTCTAGCAGCAGTGTAGATAAAACGTTTATTAAACTTAATAACAGCAGAGTTATTAGAAAAATAAATATTATGACTAGCATCCATTATTTTCGAAATTGAAATCAAACCTTCTAATAGAAGGTACATAGAGAACATATTTTAAAACTAAAACTCTATCACAACCAAACGAAACTCTAATATCTCCTAAAGCTAAAGTTGGTGCTGGCTCGCCATTGGCTTGAAAAACACAAACTTCATTCTCACTTAGCCTCCGCATTTCCTGAAACCCCTGCAAAGTATGCAGATATGATTAGTGGCTCCCGAATCTACACACTAAAATATGGTAGAAACAGTTGCTATATAAGTTTCAACGAAATTTAAATTTGAATTACCTTGCTTATTCAACTTTACTAGATAAGCAAGGCATTGCTTTTTGTGATGCCCATATTGCTTGCAATGATAGCACTTGCCTTTGGGATTTTTCACACCAGCCGCACCGTCATGTGCCATAATCTTTTGAGCCTTCTTCTTTCTCTAATTGCCTTTCGACTTAGAAACTGAAGCTTTCTCAACATTGAGTGCCACAACTGGAGCTTGTTGTTTGATAATTAATTTTGTCGCTTGCAGCTCATTCAACAATTTTGCTAGTGATAAATCCATTTTATTCATATTATAGTTCAAATGATACTGTTGAAAACTGTCAGGCAGAGTCTGGAGGACCATCTCAACTTGAGACTCCTTATCAATCACAGCTCCAAGGATCTCCAGTTCATTCATAAGACTCATCATCTTCAGAACGTGTTCTTTGACTGTTGATCCTTCAGCCATCTCGGTGTTCAAAAGGGCGTTCATGGTTGTCTGCTTAGCTGCACGATTTTGCTCACCAAACATCTCTTTGAGATTTTCGAGCATATCATAAGCAAACCCCATAGATTGATGTTGATGTTGCAAAATATTCGCCATCGAGGCAAGAATGTAACATCGCGTCATCTCATCAGCCTTAACCCATTTGTCATAGGCTTTAACCTGATCATCAGTAGAATTTTCAGGTTTTTTAGGCACTCCTCAGTGATTACAAATTTGTAACCTTTAGCAGTTAGGATAATATCAAGGTTCCTTTTTCAGTCAACCTAATTCGGTCCTTCTAACTTGTTTTGGTTCGATATTGAGGTAAGTGGGTTGAATTAAGACACGGTTAATCTGAGAGATATTCAAATTAAATAGATCATTAGATATGTATTTAGAATGATTAAATTCAAAACAACACATTATACATATAACCATGCTCATTGAATAGTTAGATTCGTTAGGGAAACTTAACTATTAATGCAAAATATATGAGTGATGTAAGATATTAACCCCATAAATTTAAACAGGACTAACTCAGATGGAGAGTAAACTGTTAATTTAAGATAGGTAAATATCACTTTTACAAACTCTAGTTTCATTCAATCAACATGTAACTCCATGTAACTCAGTTGAGAGTTAATACAAGTAATGAAATAACTAGAGGCAAAACTACAGTAATTATCTATAATAAATTTACCCGATGTGGAAGAAGACCTATGTCAACATATAAATTCATTATATTACTGTAAAACATGATTGGAAACCATGGGAATTGAACCCTACCATCACATTTTTTTAGTAATAATTTGTTTTATTAAAAAAATCCAGAAAATAGAAAAAACGCCAAAACTCCATCTAAGCGACCCCTAATGCCAAAAAAAAAATGACATACATCATCAACAAAGATGATGAGTTATATAAGTTGGGCCTTTTCCGATGAACCTACCAAATTTGAGGTCAATCGGAGTTCGACCGAATTTCAGAATTCTACGCGTGACTAGAATTTTGAATTTGGCATTTTAAGGGTTTTTAATTATTTTGACTTGTTCAGATCACATAATATACTGATGTTTTGTTAATACATGATTTCAGAGCTCAAAATAATTTTTTTTGTTTATTTAATAAAACGTGTTTAAACAGAATATTAAAAAATAATATGTTTTCACTAGTAAAAACGGTACTGTTCATAATTCTGTATATTAATTCAAAATTATAGAAATAATATCATACAAAATACTCAAGTTTTTATTAATATAACACTGTGATTATGGACAGAACACAACTAAAACAAATTAAAGGTATTAATTCATTATTTATGCATATGTATATTAACTCATAATTACAACATTAATAACATTCAAAAACTCAATCACATTTTAAAAAAAATTTGCTATTCAGCAGCAAAAAAAAGGTAACTTGAACAGATTGTTATTTAAATATAACACCACTGTTTATACATGTGTATATTAATTCATAATTTCAGAATTATAGAACTAAGATAATAATAAATACAATCACGTTTTTAACATAGAATAATCATCTCAAACATGTATCAATAAATAACACATTTTAATATTACTCTACGCATGGTGTATTACATTATCTATTTAGATGTAGGACGACGTCTGATACCAATTGTTAAAACATGCGCAGCGGAAGCAAACATACAACCAGACATCAAATACATGTAAACTAGACAACATAATAATAACTAGATTAGAGACACTAATCTCTTGAAGTAGTTGCACAAACCTTCTAAGCAGTAAGAATCCAGGAATGCAGTCTTCTACTATTTACCTAGTAAACCCTTGGACGCTCTTTGTTATTGGGTGGGCAAGAACAATACAACTGAAAGGTAAGTAATTAGGTGAAACTGGTCTTCCTTAATAGACCCGAAACTAAGCCACAATAGGGCTCAAAAACGCGTCAGATTCTACTACTCTAACTCAAAAGGATAACTTTTCTCCCAAGCTACTTTTTACCCAAGTCTGTCAAAGTTTTTACTAGGTATAGCAGGTACCACAGAAATAATAAGAGGCTACTAATTATAGTATTAATTCAAAATTAGCATGAATTAATTTTTACTATAATTAATTGTAATTTATTCCACTAAAAAACTGCAATTGAACTCCTGAATATGAATTTCGAAAATTCATTAACACTTATTTTAACTCCCCATGTTAAGATTTCAAATACCAATTAATTAAATTAAATCACTAAAAATTTAATTCAATAACTAATTAAACCTTTATAATTCCGCTTAATCTATACAAAATTCACCGGCCGGGTTTTCACATGAAAATTTATAAGCTAACATAAAGAGGTATCATCAAACCCAAAACTGAGTCATAGATTCTATCAACTAATTATTATTCACAAATATTATTCCTTATGGTCCAATCTATTAGTCATATACTAACTCTAAATAGAATCGTATCTTTTGATAAATCAAAACAATAAACAAATTACATTGATCATAATAATTATATCATGATTAGGAGTATAAGCTCATTTAATGAATTAGAGAAATTTTTTTATATATTCAGTACAAAAATATCTTTTCTCTACTTGGTTCGTCCCATATACTAGCATAAGAAGTTGGAGTAAAACTACTCCATAATCAAGACAAATTATACAATAATTTTGTGCTACAATCATCAAGATATTTTGTCCAACAATATCTTTGATTGTGAGCATAGTTTATTAACTATGAGAACCAACAATTTAATCTTCTGTGCATGAGCTAAGACTACATACATTAATTGTCTACTACATAACTAAAAGGACACACATATAACAAATGATCTATTTAAAATAATATTTTATTGAATTGAATAAATTAAATAAATAATTATTCTATAAAAAATAAAATATAATATTATGTCTAAACTACATGGTTAATAGTATATCCCAACAGTTACCGAATGGATTCGGGGATGCAGTCGACCTAATCCTGAGTAAAATCGCCATAAAAATGTAATTTATATTTTAAAAAAACTTTAACAAAAGCAACCTGCTCATCTTAACACTCACTAGTTGCCTTTCAAATCTTATTAATTTGGACAACATGAGACAAATAAACAAAGAGTTTGAAGATGGTCGGCATTTCAAACAAACTAGGTTGTATAAAATATTTGAGAAAAAGGAATAGATGACTTAAATTAAAAATATTCAAAGTGACAAATTTCTGTGTATATTCAAGTAAATCTTCATTAGGTCGCTTTTCCTAGTCATAAATCTTGATACCGACCCATATCCACAAAAAAAAGTACAACAAAGCAATCCTGTTTCGTTTAAAAAATTATTGATTTTTTTAATATACAATCATTTTAGACTGTACATTTTGCTTATCTCCATGAATGTGGCAATGTTTGATTGTTTGGGTTTCAAATTTTGTCCTAAAAAAGTACATCTTCATTACACACCGAACAATCTTTCTTAATTGATTATATAAAAATACGGTAATTTAAAAATCTATCTTTTTATCTTAAAACCTCATAATTTTGTGATACTAATAATGTCCTTCACATAGTAGATATGAGTTCAATTCTTACTCTTCTTTTCTTCTTTTTTCCGATTTTACAGTGTAATAAAAAATATATAAAAAAAAGAAAAATAATTCATTGAAATGATCATGAAAGAATGTATTAATAGATAATATTTCTCCACCTTAATAAGAGGTCTCAAGTTCGACCTACGAATACAAAAATATTAATATAAATAGTTTTATAAATTTTACATAGTGCGAAATTAAACTTGTGGGATCCAAGTAATATTGACCATCGGGTGAAAAACCAAAAGAACTATTCATTGGAGGGGATGAAATTTTTGGGCACTTAATAGGCGTTTGGACATAAAAATTACTCCTAACTTTTTAAAAAAGTAATATTTAGAGTTAAGCAAAAAAATGATATATGATATTTTAAAATTATGTTTTGATATGTATTTCACTTGAAAAAAGATTATACTTTAGTTAGTAAGAAAAAAATATTTTTTTTGAAAAAGTGATAAAAATCACTTTTGATTTTTAGAAAATTTATGTAAAATTTTATGAACAAACATATTTTTGGAAAAAGATTCAATTATTTTTTTTATGGACAAACGGGTCCTTAGTAAATTGGCGAGGTGGTAAAAATAGAGCAAACAGGAGGGAAAAGTTTTATAACGGCAACCAATGTGGATAAATATCAAACCGACAAAGGGGATTATTCACCCTTACCATTTTCCTCGTCCACCCACTCTCTCACTGTCGTACGGATTTGATAATTGCTTATTTGCTCCCAAATCCAAAAGACGACTTATCCCACTGGGACCCACCGTTTGCATGTCTTATCCAATAATCAAGACCCACGTCAATATGAAGGGCTCCGCGTGCGTGCTTTACCAATTACATTAGCACACGGCAGTATTGACATGTTCTGGGTAAAATTGACATTAATTATTTTACAGGTTTTTATGAGTGAAAGCTAGTTCAATTTTAACTTTTTATCCTAGTGAATAGTGTTTTACAAAGTGGAGAGATAGTAACTCGTTAAGTGGACCAGGAAAAAAGAGAGAAAATTCGAACCCAACCATGTACGTGCGTATCATAATAATTACTACCTCCGTTTTAATTTATGTGAATTTATTTGATTAATTTTAAATCTTAAGAAAAAATACATATTTTTAAAATTTATAATCCTAGACAAACTAAAAGATAGTCAAAAATATTTGTACGATTATAAAAGTTTTTCACTAATAATAGAATCGAAAATTTAAACTAAATTATTTTCAACTTTAAAAATGAGTCATTCTTTCTGAAATGGACAAAAAAAAGAATTATTTACATGAATTAGACCAAAAGAAGCACTATGGGTAGATCCTTTATATGGACAGAAGATTCAGCCAGTATATCAAAAAAAACATATATAGCTTGAGACAAAGTATGCTTGCCTAAGTCAGCCGGAGGCTTAAACATCATGAACCTGCTAGTGTGGAACAAAGCTGCTATTACCAAGCTTGGATGGGATTTGGCTCATAAGAAGGATGCACTATGGGTAAGGTGGATTCATACAGTCTATATAAAGCAACAGCAGTTAGAATCCATAGTTATTCCCAACCAAGCCAGCTGGATGGTCTGGAAGATTATTGAAGCTACTGTTTCATTGCAGCAATCTCAGATGATGCATAAACCAGTGTGTACTATAAAGATGTTGTATCTACACCAGATTGGACAATTGCCTAGAGTCATGTGGAAGAACTTAACCATCCAAAACTATGCCAGACCCAAGGCAGTTTTCAATCTCTGGTTGGTGTTGCAAGACAGATTACCTACTAAAGACAGGTTTGGCCAGTGGAACTTGAATATAGATAGCACCTGTGTATTATGCCAACAAGATATGGAGAACAGAGATCATCTTTTCTTTTCTTGTCCCTTTGCTAGTCAACTGAGGCATCAAACAATGGTATGGATTGGAGTAACTCAGCCTAATTGTCAGAATTGGGAGCAGTTTATTCACTAGATCATTGCCAAAGCTAGAGGGAAAACTAGTCGAGCTCACATTTTCAAAATGACAATAGCAGAATTGTTCTATGCTACTTGGTTAGAGAGAAACTCGAGGTTATTTAAGAATGTCCTTTGTTCTAGTGATCAATTACTTAGGACCATCGCATATGTTTGTAATGTTAGGAGTACCCCTAAAGTTAGCCTACAGCTTCAGCATTTTCTACTGCAAAATAGAAGGATAGGTACAGTGACTGTAGACGCTGATTAAGTTTTCTCTTTGATAGTCAGCTGTGTTTAGCTGCACTATGGATTTGTAACGAAACCTCTTTGGTGATTAATACAAAATTTTAATTACCAAAAAAAAAAGCACTATATGTCCCGTTAAACCATGGATAACATTTCAATAATTGCAAATATTCGTTTGACCTCATGATTAGTAATATATATTTTGAATATTAAAATACTTGTATAATACTAGAATATTTATTTAAATAATATTTCAATTGAAATAATAATTTTCACTCATAAAAGTCTAACCTTTTTCTAGATGACTCTTACGTCCAACAACACTTCAACACCTAAAGGTTCAACTTTTCCAGAGGGATCTTTCTTCTTAGATGTTAATTTTCAAAAATTTCCAACAAATTAATTTAAGCTTTTGTACATTAAACCGAATCCCTCCACAATTTGGATTATTCCCATTTCAACTTTTCAGCTTATTCTCTCTACTTATCAATCTGATAGAAACCATTCATGTTAATGGTACTGTGTTTTATCAGGAAATACTTTTCATATTTTACAACTTATTGTTTATGTATGTGTTGGCTGCTGCTGACCAACAGACATCGGACTGAAATAGTATTATCATGCTGGTGTTTTCATCCATAGTGGGACCCGCTGGGTTGTGGGACCAACTTTTATCCACAAATTTCATAGAAGCTTCTAATAAGATAGCGTATGGGCTGATGAAAGTTGAAGTGAGGGCTTTAGGATTGGGCATCATCCCTATCCAGAAAAAGGCACCTCCTGCGTGGGCCCCACTTCCTCTCTCTTTTTAATGCATGGAATGTTCCAAACGTATATTTCAAGCAATGTGTTATTTCTCATCAACTTCTTTCTCCAAATTAAGGTCTATTGTTTTTCCTTTTCCACGTTTTCTTCGGCACTTTTTTCGTAAAATATTTTTTTTATAGTAATTAGTCATTTATAAATACTATTTATTATATTATAGATTGTAAATATCTTTTATATGATTATAAGATATATATGATGTATTTAACCTATTGTATTCATAAATACACTAATAAAAATAAGCGTGAATCAGGGAAGTCAAGCTAATCAGTTATTGTATTCGAGTGTATTCGACTGTATTCATGGAATGAAACATGAGATTATAACTGGACAATTATTGTGTTCTACTGCATTTACGGTGTGAAAAAGGGGATTGCACTATTTTTACAAATAAAAAATGAATCAATTAACATAATAGACTTCTAATATAACTCAACAAACTCAATTATAACACATAAATTTTGTATTTTTAGTTATAAAAAAGATTCTCAACCGAAAAATACCTCAAATACATAGCAATCTTCAGAGATATTTTATAATACATCTAAATACATAAATTACATTAATTAAACAAAATATGAATATATTCATGGCATATAACGAGATAGTGAATATAATGAAATACATATAATACAACGGGATACATTGAAATACTATGAAATACAACGTCATACATTGAAATATATTAACAGAAAATACCCCCAACTCCGTCGTCTTTGTTCAAGAACAATCCCTAATTTTCGGTGAATCCCTCATCGAGCAACGAAATAATCCACATAGTATCTGGTCGACCATATCATCTTCCACTTCGATTGAGGCCTTGTCTTTTGATTGCTAATTCTAATGAAGAAAAATATAGCTGGGCTAGACAAGCCTGGAACCAACTCCCTTCTAATGGTTGATTTTGTTTTTTTTTTCCAGTCCACTGGTGATTTTATTGCAATTACGAGATATGTAAGTTCTACTCCCTTTCCACCATCTGTACTCAGCATGGTGTAGGTTGGAAGGTAAAAAGGCGTCTTCCTAGAATCGTCCATCCTACTCTTTTTCCTCCCTGTTCTTTTAGCAAAATAGAACATTGAATCGTGAATAATATTTTCTAGTTGATGTGGTTGTTTACTTGCATCACCATACCTGCATAAAAGGCGGACCTTGGTGGTGGAAGTGGGAAGAGGTGGCAGGTCTAAGAGGGAATTTGTGGTGGTAGATAGCGGAGGTGGGTCAATTTAGGTGTTAATGGTGGCGGAGACTATGGTACATTATGGAACAAAGCGTGAGAGAGGAAGTATGAGATTTTATTTACACTGAATAATTTTAATGGGATGGGGGAGGAGAATGTGATGTATCAAAGTAGAGAGAGAAAGAAAATAGTGTAACTTATTAGCATATTTAATGGCTTAGGACTAGGAGGTTAGCAACATTAAATATTTTACTATAAACCTTAAAAGGTGTCTATAGAATATATTTTTTAAAATGGTCTTTATTTAAAATAAATAAGGTGTTAACCTTTGCTATAGGAGGTAACAGTTCCTATAAAATTTCAATTAAGACTAATAGCATATTTGGTCGAACTCTTTTCTAAGTCAACCCCCTCCCCCGGTTTAAAAGTATTTTTTCAAAGGCTAAGATGTTCAGTCAAATTTTTAATGGGAAAAAAATTTATTTTTGAATATAAGAAGAAATCGTTTTTTAGGAGTAGAAAAAATTAATTTATTTCCCAAAATACTTGTGAAAAAAATACACTTAGGTTGTGATGGCGCCCAATATCACTATTAGGCAAGCCAACAATGATCTAACAACTTAATTATTTATTATTTTTTAAAATCATGAAACTTGTTAGGTAGAGACATAAATGCATTAAAGTCGTAGATCAATATAATTTAAAAATTAAACAAGTAAACGTGCATTGGGGTTAAGCAAACCATAAACAAATCCTACAACATCCCAAAATTCGATGCCACAAGTACATGTACATTTATTAAGAAGTGTAATAATAATACAACATCTTCCTGGAATGTAAATAAGACAGGAAAAATGAAATAGCAAGATGGAGACTATGTGGGCTGCGATACATAGCTTGGGGATGCAGCTCACCATAAAACAAAGGTGTTAAACAGGTAGGTCGGGCCGCTATTTTTTGGACCCGTACGGATTACGGTCTGGGCCGGCTCTGGATTGGTTCTAAACGAGTTTGGGTTCATACAGTTAAAAATTGAACCGTAAGGGTTACGGATTGAGGGGGCCGGACCGGATTTAGTGTATTTTTAATTTTTTTTTTTGGAATTTTGTATAGCTATTGTAGGTTATATTAATACAAAGTATTAACATAATGAATACAAGGAAGATGGAAAAAAATTACACTTATTGCAAGTATTATATTTATTTCATAATTTAAACTTACAAATTGAAAAGTTTACATTTATAACAACAAGTAAATTCAAAGATTTTGCATTGCCTTAGTAAGTTCTTCATAATCAATATAAACTGATTGACATTTTTCTGGAGTGTTAAATTTGGATAGGTTACCATGTGTTAATATATCTACAAATTCTTCTTCTTCTGGGCTATCAACATCTTCACGTCATTATTTCTTCGTTCATATCTAATCCAATCTCTGAAACATACTAAAACTTCCAAAGCATTACTTCCCAATGAGTGACGGGTGTCTCCAAGTTGTTATCTTGTTTGGCTAAATGCACTCTCCGATGCAATCATAAAAATTGGCACATTCAGCACGTCCCGAGCCATAGCGAAAAGAACAAGACATTGTTTTCCATTCTAATGCCACCACCCCAACAACAAAAATTCCTTTGTGCGAGGCTCTTTTTGCTTTTGAAAATAGAATTGAAGTCCATCAATGTTCCTACTGCTGGTTTGAGTGTTAGAAAATGTAGAAGAAATATTAAAACTATCAAGGCCTTTTTCATCATCCACAAGTAGCAGAAGTGGTACAATGCATAGTGGGATTAACATTGCCTACAACGCGAGCAACATCATCGATTACATTTGCACAATAATTATATAATTGTTATAAATAATCATTTGGCTTGTTCATATAAATATATAAATTTGGGGTTCAGTAGGTCCAATCTCCATATAAGTATATAAAGCATTCATTAATTAGTGACAATCAGACATCTTAATAGAAGAATCTAAAACAACACCAATCAAGTAAATCAGAAGAATTGGAAAGAAATATTTTTTAAATTTTGCTTGTATTTTTTCAATAACATCCTTATATTTTTCTTTCTTCTTAAATTCAGATAGTAGAAAAGAAATTTCAGCTATGTGTACTAAAGCCATAATAACAGTAGGGTAATATGCTCCAAAAAACTCAACAGTAGATGTATAAAATTTATATAAAAATTTAACAACATCATTAATGGCCTCCCAAGTACTAGTTGTTAACATACGGTTTGGATCAGTACAATGCGCATTAACAACTTAAGTTATTGGAAATCTATATTTGTAGCAACGTTTTAAAAATATATATGTATAATTTCATCTAGTAACAATTTCGTCTAGCATGAATATGGGTTTAAGGTTATACTAGATACACTTAGTTTTAAATTCCTTTATTCTAGATTGTCTATTATTTCCTTGAATAACACCAACTGCTCTTCTAACACGAGTAATATCAGTTGAAAATACATCAAGGCCACTTTTAACAATTAAATTATATACATGACATGCACACCTAGCATGAAAAAAGTCATCAAGAGGTGGTTGTAAATGAAATTTTAATATTAAAATTACGGTATTATTGTTAGAAGCACTATCAAAAGACATACACAATACTTTTTGCTTTAGATTATAAAATTTAATAACTTCACAAATAGTACTACTTATAAATGCAGCAGTATGACTCTGGTCTTCATCATATCTAAAGGCGATAATACGTTTTGCATACAAGTAGTATCATCTATCCAATGATATGTAATTATCAAACAATTATTTCCATTAACAGCATGGCCAATATCGAAAGTTAGAAAAACTCTACAAGGAAGTTGGCTAAACAAATAACGTATGTATGTTTGATATTGTTCATGAAGTCTAAAGATATCATCTTTACAAGTACTTCTAGGGATGCTTCTATTGACCACCATCCTTTGTAGCATCTCCAACACTACCAGCTCCAGCACTAATAGGTGTAGCTGGTATCTCCTCTTCCATTCCTATTTCATTATCTTCTATTCCAATATCTTCTTGTAGTTGTTCATAATCAATATCTATATTATCATTAGGTGATGTTTCGGAAACATGTGTAAATGATAATGAGTTATTACTATTACTACCAGATGTTGAAGGACTACCACTTTTTTTTTATTTCTCCTACCAATAACTCTTTTACACGCTCTTTCAGCAGCATTAAACATATTATAAAATTAAAGTATAAGCTAAAATTAAATATGCAATTAAAATAGTAAATAAGAGAAAGAGTTGGAGGGAGTGCACCGAATTCGACAATAAATTGAGCACTTGATTACGCAATTCCGATGTTACCACGAACAAACGGCAAGAAAGTATTTCAATTTTGAACTTCAATTGTTAAAACTTTAAATTCCGAATGATAAAACACGATAAATCAAATTCTAGAAAAGAGAGCCAAATAAAATTAGAAGATGAAATAATGAGTTGAAGACTTGAAGTCTTGTGAATTGGAGAATGAGAGAAATTGGGATTGAGAAATGAATATTGAGTGAAGGAATGAAGAAGAAGAAGAGGGGGGGGGGGGTATTTATAGTTTTAGAGAAGGTTAGTTTTGTAAGCTGAA
The DNA here is from genome assembly GCA_034376525.1 of Nicotiana benthamiana. Classification (NCBI taxonomy): domain Eukaryota; kingdom Viridiplantae; phylum Streptophyta; class Magnoliopsida; order Solanales; family Solanaceae; genus Nicotiana; species Nicotiana benthamiana. The sequence continues at coordinate 69,785,899 of CM067330.1, forward strand.
AAAGGGTTAAAATTAAAAAAGGCTATTTATGCTATTTTTCCGTTGGCCAACGGACCAATTCAAGGTCTGACCTTTGCCAACGTTCAGTGAGGCCAACATGTTTCGAAAATTAAAAAAAAAAAAATTCTAGCCGTTGTACCGGGCCGATTAACCCGATAAGGGTTACTTTTCACTGGACCGGGTTCAACCGGTCCGATTACCCATTTTAAAAGTCTAAGCGGACCAACCCCCTCTATCCTTCCTACCCAACCCATCCCAACCCCCTTTTATCGGTCCGGGCCGGTTCCAGGTTTAATCGATCTGGGATGGTCCGGAACCGGGCTGACTCCACCCATTTAGTACCTTTACCATAAAGTCTCCTCATTAGATGCGCCTACCCACTAAGATGACCCGCAAATGAACCTGTCAGATCTTGCATATCTAGTGCAGAAGTGTAGTATGAGTACGTAAATCGACGCGTACCTAGTAAATATCTAGCCTAACCTCGGAGAAGTATTAACAAGGGATAGATATCAACACTTACTAGAGGTCCAATAAAGCAGTATGTTAAATCCTAAACAGATATGAAACACAACAGTAATAGTGGGATTAAATGGTGCCCAACATAATTTATCAAACTTTCTTTAACGATTATAAACCTCTCAATCTCGTATCCTGAATCAACAACTTGGAAAATGCCAAGTGCCAATATCAAATGAATAATAAATACCATATAAAGTGGAAGGCATTAGTGGGAGAATAATCTTGTGAGCATTCGGACTGCTACTGATAAAACACACAATTATGCCATGGTCAGACTGTTTAAAGTGCAATGCATCATAAAGCAGTATGTTAAAACACACGATTATGATAAAACACACGATTATCCTCTTGTAAATCCTCAGACTCATTGAGGTTAGGTTGTGGCTAGATTTGGTCATAAAGAAAAGTCTTTGTGATCTTAGGGTTATAAAGTGGCTTGTGGTGACAACATTGCAAGCTAGAAAAAGCCTTTGTAACTAGGATAGTCACAAAGTGTCTTGTGGTAAAGTTACCACAAGTTAGTTTGAAGTCTTTGCAATCCAGAGTATTGTAAAGTGGCTTATAATAGGTAAGATTACAAATTAGTGAAGTTAAAAGCCTACATGGTAGGTCGTGGTTTTTTGATCCCTTTGCGAGAGATTTTTCCACGTAAAAATCCTCTGCCTCATTTAGTTAATGTTTTATTAAGTACTCTCAGAATGGTCCTCTACGATTTAGTAGACCCATACAAATAAGCAGGTTCCTCCTATCAGGTTAACACTTAGGATGGATCCTCATAATGGATCCACTAAATTTTGAAGAAGGCGAATCCATATACCACCCACCCAAGTTCGATGGATATATTATTGGTGGTGGAAAGCTAGAATGCATGATTTTATCATGGCTAAGGATTGAGAGCTCTGAGATGTTATTTGCGATGGCCCCTTTGTTCAAATCAAAGTACAAAATGAAAAGTCAATTTCAATAAAAAGGACTAGCAAAGAATACACCAAAGTAGATAAAGAAGCGATGGAGAAGAATGCTCGTGCCAAGAAAATCGTGGTAGATGGTTTGGAACCTAAAGTGTACGAAAAAATCTCTACATGCGACACTGCTGAGGAAATATGGGAGGTCTTACAAATGGCTCACGAGGGAACTATACAAGTAAAACTAGAAAAATCTAACACTGATAATAGTTCTATGATGGCGTTTGAAAGCGAGGAAATTGGATATGACTCAGCGCGGGCTTTGATGTCTCAATTAGACAACGATGAGGACAATGGAAACGACGAGGTAACCTCTAAGTATATTTATAGAAATCTGAAATCCTATTTTCCAAAGAAACTCATGTGCTTAGCCGATGTTTTAATTACTGAGTTCTATAGTCTTGCGGAGGATAAGGATTCCTTGTTTTTAGATAGAGGAATCTGAACATATTAGAAAAGACCTAATAGCTGCAATTACAGATTAAAAAAAATTACTGAAATTCTTAGAAAGGAAAATGGCGACCTCTTAGCAAAAACTGCTGACCTAAGTGAACATATTGTAAAGCCCTTGACTAAGTCAAAACTTGAAAGTTCTGAAAAAGGAAAGTAGATAGTTAGCGAGGAATATGTTAGGCTTGAGAGTGAGGTGAAGGCCTTGAGAAGTAAGATGAGTGCTTAAATTGAGAAAAACGATCTTCTCCAAGACGATCTAGTAAATGTAATGAATGATATTGAAAAATCTCTGAAGTGGACCTGGTCCGTAGAAGCTACCACAACATTATTCACTAATGACAGTGAAAAAGGGCGGGGAGCACGGTTTCCAACGAAGAAAGATCCTTACAATCCTCACAGTAAGAGCTCCACTGCTTCTTATCACTGGCCTTGTACTTAATGGGGGAACACTGGGCACTCCATGGAAGGTGTCCAGGCCAAGAATCAGTCAGTACCAAAAGATAAAGTGGCTGCTGAAATTGTGATCACAAAAGAGGGACCATGTTCCACTCACAGAAAGCGCACATTACCTGCATGGACTAAGAAAGCTCCTATTCATCCTCTTGGTTACTACAGGGGCCCAAACTTGTTTGGGTTCCTAAATCTAAATCCTAAATTGTTGTGCATGGGACATTGAAGGGAAGTGATCAGCAATGATTCATGGATAATGGGTATTTAAAATATATGACTGGGAACACCACAAATTTTCTTTCACTAAAAACCCTACATGGAGGGATTGTATCCTTTGGCAATGGCAAAAAAAGATACATTCTTGGAGTTTAAAAAGTTGGAAAGTCACTCACTCACTCTATTGAAAATGTGTACTACATCAATGGACTCAAGTATAGTCTTTTGAGTGTTTCTCAAATTTGTGATAAAGGAAACAAGGCGGAGTTATTGTCCAAAATATACATAGTTACTGACCTTGTTACTGTTGAGACAATTCTGGTGGCCAAAAGATACATGAACATCTATGTTGCAGATTTTGAATCTTTACAGAGTGGTGATCTGAGTTGTCTAAAGGCAGTTGACGATGATGCTGAACTATGGCACATAAGACTGGGGCATGCAAGATTTTTCCTTCTGAACAAATTGATTCAGAAGGACCTGGTCCATGGCCTGCCTGTGTCACAATTCAAAACTCAAATGTTCTGTGATACCTGTGCCAGAGGAAAACATGTAAAGTCATCCTTTAAGTAAAAAAGAGATGTGAGCACCTCAAAGCCGCTTGAGCTCCTGCATATGGATCTGTGCGGACCCATGAAGGTGCAAAGAGAGTAGGAAAGAGATACATATTCGTGATAGTGGACGATTACACCAGACTCACATAGACTTTGTTTCTCATAACAAAAGATGAAACAATTGACGTATTTGTGGCCTTTGTGAAAAATATCCAGGTGAAGATGGAGTCTAGAGTTGTATGCATTAGATCAGATCATGGAACATAGTTTAATAATGTCAAGTTTGATGATTTATGTAATGAAAATGGCATCACCCACAGCTTCTCAGTTCCCAATACTCCACAACAAAATAGAGTGGTAAAAAGAAAGAGTAGAACTCTGGAAGAATTGGCAAAAACAATGCTGATTGACAGGGGACCTCCAAAGAATTTTTGGGCTGAAGCTATCAACACTACCTGCTATTTGTTGAGCAAGTGCATGATCAAATCAATCCCGAAGAAGACCCGTATGAATGGTTGAATGGAAGAAACCCAAGTTGACTTACCTAAGAACACTTGGATGCAAATATTATGTTCTCAACAATGGAAATGATCATCTTGGTAAGTTCGATTCCAAAAGTGACGAAGGTATATTTCTTGGCTACTCTTCTCAAAGCAAAGCCTACAAAATATATAACAAACAGACTATCTATGTGAAGAATTTGTAAAACTTATAGGGAGTAAGTTAGAAATGAGCATGACAGGGGAATTAAAATTCTTCTTGGGTCTTCAAGTAAAATAGTCTCCAAAAGATACTTCCATCTATCAGTAGAAATACATCAGGGAGTTCTTGAAAGTTTAACATGAAAGCATCAAAGGTAATAGACACTCCCATTGCTGCCACTCGACTGGACATGGATGAAACATAGTCTCCAATGAATCAAATAATGTATAGAGGCATCATTGGGTCTCTTCTCTATCTCACAGCCAATCGACCTGATATTATTTTCAGCATGGGATTGTGTGCGAGGTTTCAATCAAATTCCAAGGAATCTCACTTGAAGGTTTCCAAAAGAATACTGAGATATCTCAAAGGCACGTAGGACATGGTACTATAATATCCATCAGGCAACAATTTCAATCTGATTGGGCATGTTGATTCAGACTATGCAGGTTATCTTGTGGATAGAAAAAGCACTTCTGGAATGGCTCACCTCCTAGGATTATGCCTTATCTCTTGGGGAACAAGAAAGCAAAATTCAGTGGCTCTTTCAACAGCTGAAGCTGAATATGTAGCTGCAGCATCCTGCTGTGCTCAACGTCTGTGGATCAAGCAGCAATTGGAGGATTTTTGAGTACTCACTAAGAGTGTACCCCTCTTATGTGACAACACCAGTTCACTCAACATGGAAAAGAATCCAGTTCAACATAAAATAACAAAACATATTGATGTGAGGCATCACTTTCTAAGAGATAATGTGGAGAAAGGGTGATATACATGAATTTCTGCAGCACATAAGATCGGATTGTAGATATTTTTACCAAGGCACTAAGTAGAGAACAATTTGAAAGAAACATAGTGAAGCTGGGACTGTTGAGGCCCAATTAAGAACTTGATTTCTTTTTGGTTTGGCTCGTGTTATTAAGAAATAACTTGCTCAAAGTGTTTTCTGGCCTTGTCTAACTCACATAAATACCGTTGCAAGTAAATACGCATGATGAGCATAGAAGCAGTAGATGAAGTACATGACTGATAAAAGAGGATTATTTTTTTTAAAAAGAAGGGGGCTTGAAGAAAATGTGTTCAAAAACCAGGTTCTTGCACTAAAGGTTAGTAGCTCTATATATCTTTTAATATACGTTTTAAAAGGCACGAAATTCAACTACCATGTCATCAACTTTTCAAATTCAGCTGTCACGTCCCTTCAATTCAAACATTCCATCTCCCCCTGAAACATCACAATTCTCCACGCCGAACCGCTGTTTCAAGAAACGGTGCCTATTTGTCTCCCCTCATAATTATCCTCTCCATTTTAAAACTCTCTATTCTGCTCTTCTTAACCATTAGCACAAGGTTACATTCACCCAAAAGAAAGGGATCATCACACTACCTCTTCTAATGGCTGAGAAAACGTCTGATCTCTCTGCCTCAACCTATCCTAGCTCTAACCCATCTATGGAACCCCCAGCCTTCACTAAGTCTGTACACTTTCTACCACTCTTGCTATCATGCCTTCCCCAATTTCCTAGCCTTTTCCTGACTCAGAAGCCACTGACACTACTATTCCGTCTGTTGTACACTCCAGTCAAACCCTAAATAGCGAACAAGGTCAGATTACTAAGTTAACAAAAGGCACCTCTATCATTGCCGTTAACTCCATGGTTGTGGAAGAATCGCTTGAAGAAGAAAAGATTGTGTTTGTGGTCTCCGACGATGGGATATTGCATGAAGTTCTTTCTTAAAGACAAGAGTCACAAAGTGTGTGGGTAGAAGGGGCCATTATGGCTGTTGAAGGGGAAGCAACAATATACACTACCGGGGCATCACATGAAGAACCTGATTCTTCTATGGAGGAAACAGGTCAGGACTCTCATCCCTAGGAAAGTGTTGTACCTACTTTCGATGCGGTGCCCCTAGAAATTCAAACACTAGAGACGCCAGTGATGAAGAAGACCTGGACTACGTGGCCCTAGACGCATTCATCAGTCAGCACAGGGTTGTCACCACCCATGAGTATGAAATTAAGCGACCTACTACTAGGCTTCAAGTCAAGGTGGCCTATGATTCTGCACTCCAAAAGAGCAAGCAAAGTAGTAAGAATAAAAGAAGAAAGTTGTTAAAAGATGGTGTACCTATTAATGAGGAAGTCATCCCCGTGGTGGAGGTGGAGGAAGAAACGCCCGAGGAACTTGGTTCCTTTGTCAGGCGGTCCTCGAAAAGAGCTGAGTGTGTTTCCATGGAGAAAGGATCTACTTCTAAGTCCAAGATGAAGGAGGCAGTGAGTGATGAGGATATTCTCATCAATTCAAAAGGGAAAGACAAAGTCAGTGGATAAAAGAATAAGAAATGCAAATGGGAAACAGTTGAAGAACCCAATTAGGGGAAGAAAGCCAGAAGTGACATTTGCCTTGGATCTAAGCGACAAAGGCATCAAAAGTTTTGATGGGCTGCATGTTTGACCCAACATTCTCTATGATGGCAGGAATGCGCCCGCTTCTAGAAATGGTGGAGTTTCAGCAATGGACATATCTATTCTACATTGACACACCTAAAGTGTATGAGGAGGAGGTCAAGAGTTTTTTCTCCAGTCTCTTTCCAGTGGATACTGACCATGTGTGTGCCTTAGAAAATGGGGTGGATATTGTTTTAGACGTAACATTACTTGGAAAATTCTGCAGGTTCCTACTGTTGGGGTGTCTAGCTTGAGAGATATTTGTCAATACAACTTTCGAAATGTAGTCGTGAAGGATAATTCTAATCAGAAGGGGGACCGGGTTCATAAGATATCACTACTTCCCATCTATCAGTTGTTTTTTGAACTGGTGAACAAAGTCATGTTGCCTCGATCAGAAAGACGATCTATCACTTCCAAATCTGATTTGTTCTTAAAGGAGAAATTGGACGATTTTAACTCTGCGAGTCTACCTGCCATAATGATTGAGCACATGCAGAAAATGGCTAATTTCAAGGATGGTAATCACGGGCTTCCCTATGGATTCTTGCTCACGCAAGTGTTCAAATACTTTGAGGTTCCACTGGGAACAGGTAAGGTAGGGACTCATAAGCAGAAATTCTCATGGACAACCTTGGAAGAGTGCGAGTGTATATAGAAGTATGGGGGTCTAGGAAGCACTTCAACTGTATCTCAGCTAATTATTGCCCAAAACAACGCAGCTGAGGAGATACGTCGACTGAAGGCCAGGAATGCCACCCTGGAAGGCCAGCAAGCTCGAGCGGTTCCTATGTCGAATGATGAGGTGATATGTTTGACTCAAGAAAATGCTGACCTCAGGGCACAAGTTGAGAACCTGAAAGCCGAACTGCTCAATGAGCAAAAGTCGGAAAATGCTCAAATAGATCTTGTTCTCCAGACACTTGCCGCTGCTTCCAAGTCTTTTCCTCCCAATGCTCCCTAAGTTTCCCCTCGGTGACCAGTTATCTGGATATGTTACTTTTTCTTTATTTTTGTTGATGATTAGTAGATGTTTTTGTTGCCTTTTGCATTGTGGTTGGGATGTATTACTGCTACTGCTCCCGTGATCAAGTCCAAATGTTGTAACCTTTTTTTTTTTAAAAAAAAGGGGAAGGGGCATATCAAATTATTATTAATCTCAATCCTCTTTTATTTTGTTCTATACTTACTCTTTGTGTTCTATTCTGTCTCATGCTAGTGTACACATATATGACATGCGTTAGTTTAGATGGACTTCTTTGTGCTCTTATTCTATTTAATGATGCCAAGAGAGGGAAGAGATTTCACATTGGGGAACTGGATATATATTGAAAAAGATTAAGGCATTGTACTGAGGGAAATCATAATATGGAACTGGTTCTTATTTAGCAAAATATTAAGACATCATCTCAGGGGGAACTCTTTGTCACTGTTTTATGTTGCCTTAGTTCTGAACTTATAACTATTTAAGTTTGTCAACATCAAAAAGGGAAAAACTGATAGATCTTAAATACTCTTGCCTTATGTTTTGATAATCTAACATTCTTTCTTATAAGAACCTGTTAAGGAACTTGAGGTGCTTTGGATTGCTGCAAACCTCAACGGACTCTTGTAAAAGTTGAATTGCTACACATACGAGAGCTAGGAACCAAACAAGGACCTGATGCTCCTGCGTTTCCTATATAGCAACACAAAGTCATTTAGACACAGCTGAAACTGAAGTGACTAGTGGTACTGTCTCTGCCGCACTGCATCAAACTGACAGCCCACTTATTCTCTAACCAAACAAAGTATTCACATCATTTCAAGTGATATGACAAAGTTGTACCAAAGGGGTTTTCATACAAAACATCATAAATATGTTTCAGTTTCATTACTCAAGTATCAGGCAAAAACAGAAAAGATCATTCTCTCAAGCTTAAAGAACAAGATTGAACGCTACTACGGACCAGTTCCTAAACGATTGATTATTACTGTCCTAATTGAGTTGTAACCTTGTTATTGTACTGATAATATCTCCTAAATCACTTACTTAGAAGTTTACTGATTAGGAATCCTCTTGTAAATCTTCAGACGCGTTGAGTATAGGTTGTGACTAGATTTAGTTATAATGAAAAGTCTTTGTAATCGTAGGGTTATGAAGTGGCTTGTGCTGACAGCACCACAAGTTAGAAAAAGCCTTGGTAACTAGGATAGTCACAATGTGGCTTGTGGTAAAAGTACCACAAGTTAGTTTGAAGTCTTTGCAATGGAGAGTATTATAAAGTGGCTTGTAATAGGTAAGGTTACAAGTTATTAAAGTTAAAATCCTACAAGGTAGGTCGTGGTTTTTTATCCCGTTGCGAGGAATTTTTCCACATAAAATTCCTCTGCCTCATTTACTTACTGCTTTTTAAGTACTCTCAGAAGAAACTTGTAGATGACCAGGTATTCTACGATTTGGTGGCCCGTACAAATTAACACAGGGTTAGACAGAAGAATTACCTCGTTTCGAAATTCCATAACCGACTCCAATACCTCTCTAACTCTTCAATTCAAAACCAAACGGTGTCCTAAACTAGTCAAATAATGTGCAAATCAATTATATACTTCAATGCTTATAACTAATCATTTTATAACAATTTCCAACTTCGCTCGAAAAGTCAATAAAGTCAACCATCAGGCCCACGTGCTTGGATTCCAAAATTTCTGAAGATAAAATTTACCCATAATATTACAAACTCAAATAAATGACTTATTCCCAATTCCATATCCAATTTTATGGTCAAAATCCAAGCATACCAGTTTATAGGTTTCTTTCAAAATCCCATATTTTTCATGAATTTTCATGTATAAATCCGTATATAAATCATGTATTTAACTTACAATAGGTGGGAATAGCTTAACTCACAATAGAAGACAAAAATCTCCTCATCAAGAACCCCAAAAGTCACCCAACCAAGTGAAAAATGGGTGAAACGGGCATAAACACCTACTTAAACCCATTCTGAATAGGTCCCTCCTTTATCGCGATCGTGGGAGCATCTTCGTGTCGCGAAGGCTTAAACTCACTACCTCAAAAATTTCTCTTGCATCACCTACACTGCGTTCGCGATGCCTCCAGGTCCTGATGCTTCGTGGTCGCTGTCACACAGCCGCGTTTGCGAAGGCTTAACACCTCCAGGTCCTCAGCTCCCCTTCCTTCTTCACGTCGCGACTTCCATGTCACGTTCGCGTAGACTGGCCCTGGTTCTTTTCCACGTCAACCTTTTGTCGCGTTCGTAATAAAAAAAATTCCAGCGGCCAAAATCCTTCTTCACGAATGCTTGAATATCTTCGCGTTCGCGAAGGACAAAATAAGAACCTCCAACGGCGGCATCAAAAAAATGAAGAAATAATCTGAAACCACCCTGAAACTCACTTGAGGCCCCGGGGACACCATCCACTCACACCAACCTAAAAAAAGCAATCAAATCAATTAAAAAATCAATTGTATTTAACTCTAGATAATAAGCATTTGTGAATAACCTAGAATAAATGGTAAGTAATTTGTTAAGTATAACATACTAATTAATATACTATTCTTTTCATACTTTTAATGTATATGATTTAAATAATATCTCAAAGTGACACTAACTTTTCACCATCCACAATATGTTCTAGTAATTTATAGTTGAATTAGTCAATGCTATTATTGAAACAATCTTTCCTAGCGATTTAACTTTGTAAACATAATTTTCAAAGCATAAAATGGTAAAGTTTTAAAAAGCGAGTGGAAAAGCCACAATTATGTATTATTTGAAAAAAAAGAAGTGATATAAGATATAGGGAAACTTATACAAATGTTTCAAATAAATCTCAACTTATCAATCTCTAGTCATTAATCATAGACTTATCAAAACTAGCCAACAAAAATTAAAAGATCAATCACATGCAAAAATCACCTTCCATATTTTTAAGCTTGATTATCAACATTAGATACAAGATGGAAAGGAAATTTTATGGACGGGATAGCAAATAAGGTGATGAAATACAAAAATCTATATTAATATTTCAAAAATCTAAATAAAAAAAACAACTTTTTCAATGGGTATAATTGAAATTCATTGAAAATATATAGATAAGTCAACATATAAAATTTGAGGAAGATTGGAGGTGATCTGGGCTGGTTTTGTATCAAAATGCGTAATTAAATCGAATTCAAAAAAGTTTTCTGCAACACATGTATCACGCATGTATCTTACACACATGTATATATGGATATATATGAATATACATGTGATATATAATTGATACAAATATGATACATATGTGATACACAAATAATACACAGTGTGATACACATTTTGTTTTTCATATTCAACTTTTACTTCGAATTTTCAAATCAAACCACCTCAAAAAACTTGACCAAATCATTCCGAAATTGAGATTCAAGCTCCTTAAGTTTTGTTTAATCTTTCCTAATAACATCCACTCAAAACAAAGTAACATTTTGATTTTTTTTTCTACAAATAGTTAATTGGCTAATTTAACTAATATTTTATCAATTGGTCAATTTTTATAAGGAGCTATTTATAAATGGACATAGCTGATAATTTTCCCATGTTATATGAATTAAAAGGCCAAAACAAAAAACAAAAAGTAGGTTTCCTACTTCTCGACCTAGATTTTACCTGGCATTTTATAAGCTTAGACTTCTAATTTTCACCCTTTTTACTCATATTTTCTCTCTCTTGCCTTAGGTTATTAGTTATGTTACGTTGTAGAATTCATAAAAGAACAGAAAATAGGGTAAAAACTTAATATTTGAAGGTCACGGGAGAGCTCTCGGCGCAAGATAAGCAAGAAGTGCTAACTTGCGCCTTCAGCAATGGCGAGACGACGAAGAAAGACCCAGCGACAGATGTGATACTGGAGGAGGATAGTATAGAGAATCCTGCTGTTGTCAAACCCGCTCGCTGGCTAACAGGGATGGGTTCGACGCCTACAATTTTTCACAACCCTAGCAGGAACGGTAATACCGGATTGCAAATAACGCCGAAAACTGGAGTACAACAGCGATTACAACTAGTTACGTTTGGAAGCTTTTTATCACAGAAATTCCAACCTATTAATGAGGGAATCGATGAAGGCGAGGGAGAAAATCTGGGGACAGATAATGCCGATGCACAACTAGTACATCAACGACTCTATTTTTCTGCACAAGCAAAGCTAGATCAGATCTGTCAGGATTCTGGAGATTCTAAGGAAGTTGAAGGTAAAAGGGACACCATGCAACAGAATCGAAGCTCTCAAAAAGGGAAGCCGCTGTGCTATGTACCACCTGCTATACGTGATGGTACATTTGTGGTACAAATTGAAGACGAGGATACAAAGGAATAAGAGGCATACTGGAGCAGTGCATTGATTGGGTTTGTGCTTGGAGAAGACCCGTATGAGCGAGCAAAGGACAACTACATCACAATGTTTGGGATTTTGTTACAAAACCTCAAGTGCTGCATCATGAGGAAGGTTACTATATCTTCAGATTTGATAATAATGAAGACAAGGACCTTGTTCTTCAGGCAGGTCCCTACACTTTCCATAATAAGCCATTTCTGTTACAACAGTGGAGAATGGACTTCAAGTATGACCCAGGCAGTGTGAGTGTAATTCCTCTTTGGATTACCTTCCCTGGCTTGTCGTTGGGGTTTTGGTCCACTAAAGCACTTAGTAAGCTAGCTAGTGTGGTTGGGAAGCCTATGTACACTGATAGAATCACTGCTGAATTGGAGCAGATATATTATGCAAGAGTACTGGTGGAAACAGACATATCCCAACCCTTGCCAGATAGTTTTGAATTACATACTAAGATGGGAGTTATCACTCAACAAATTGTGTATGAATGGAAGCCAAAATACTGCCGTGACTGTGTAAGATTTGGCCATAACTCTGATGATTGGTGGTATAAAAAGATGCATGGAAGTGAAGAGTTAACACAGAACCATTTAAAGGTAGCAGGGGAAAAGAAGCAATTGCAAAGTGAGAACTAAAATGGATGCCAAAAACCAAGCAGAATGGTGAGGTGGTTAAAACTGCTAGGATAGTGGAGGATAACAAACAAACTGACATTGCTGGAAGCAGGGTGATGGATAAGGGGTTGTCAAAAGGGAAAAATGTATGACATTCTGGTGGAACCTCAGTGAACATGACCAACAGATTCTCCTTGCTACAGATAGGTGAATACCCAGGGGACGCTGGCCCATCCAGCTTCACCACGAAATGATTTTCAGCACATGGAATATTAGGGGCCTTAACAAGGCCCATAAATAGAAGGAGCTGAAACTCCTTCTGAGAAAGCAAAAAGTAGACCGTATGGGATGCATAGAAACTAGAGTGAAGGAAGCTAAGGCACAAAGGATTATGACAAAACTGGGAAGTGATTGGAGATATAGCTGGAATTATAATGAGCATCGAAATGAGAGAATCTGACTAATGTGGAATTTAAATATTGAGATGCAGATACTGAAGACTGATGAACAGTTTATACATTATGAGGTTAAAGAAAGAAGTACAAATTTCAGAACACTGATAACAGTAGTGTATGCAAATAGTGAGATGAATAAGAGACATCAACTATGGGGAAAACTGTTGACCTTAGGAGCAACTATTCAGGAGAGCTGGCTACTCAGTGGAGATTTCAATAATGTTCTCCACACTGATGATAGGATAGGTGCTCCGGTTATGCAACATGAGATTCAAGGTTTCCAAGACACACTCAATGCTTTTCAACTCACTCAGTTGAAGATCTTGGGATGTTTTTATACATGGTGTAATAAACAAAAACTAGAGACAGTGTCTATAGCAGTATTGATTGGGCTTTTGGAAATGTGAAATAGATGCAGGAGTACAGTCATATAGAAGCTGATGTGTTGACCACGGGAGTAACAGACCATTCCCCTATCCTTTTACTGTGCAATGCTGAGGAACAAAGAAGGAACATACATCCCAAGCCATTCAAACTGTATACTTCTGTGATGGAACATGCTGATTTCCCTAGCATTGTGGAAAGGGTATGGAATCAAGGCCAGCCTGGAGGGAAAATGCACAGAGTATGGAATAAATTAAGGGCCCTATAAGTGGGGTTAAGGGAATTAAATACCTATATGACAATGTATAGGATACACCTCAGTGAGGCAAGGCTGAAACTGGAAGCTATACAGAATCAGCTACAGATCAATTGTATGGACCAAGGTCTGATTGATCAAGAAAGGAGGGAGCTTATGGAAGTTGAGAAATGGAGTAAAATAGAGGAGCAGATCTTACACCAAAAATCTAGAGCACACTGGATTGCATGTGGAGATTCAAACACTAAATATTTTCATGCTCAACTAAAGATGAGGACAAACTTTAATACTATAAACTCTATTTATATTGAAGAGGGAGTTAAATTGTCTGATCCCAAGCAGGTGGAAGAAGAGTTTATTACATGCTTCAAGAGCTTATTGGGGGGAAACAATAACATCTGCCAATGTCCAAACACTACAGTAATCCATCAGGGTCATTGTCTCAACTTGCAACAGAAAGATGAACTAGTAAAACCAGTCACAAGGGAGGAAATACTAATGGCAATAAAGGATATGCCTCATGATAAGGCACCAGGTGTGGATGGTTTCCCAATTGAATTCTTTATAAGGCATTGGCATGTAGTGGGGGAAGACATCTGTGAGGCAGTGCTGGAATTCTTTCACACTGGAAAGTTGCATAAGGGAGTTAGTAGCACTGCTCTAACACTAATTCCTAAAGTGCAAAATCCAATCAAAGTGAAGGATTATAGACCTATTGCATGTTGTACAACTCTGTACAAAATCATCATAACGATCCTTACATCTAGGCTGAAAGCAGTTATTGACCATCTGGGTTGAAGATCACAGTCAGCATTCATTGAGGGTCGTAGCATTATAGATAACATTCTGTTTACACAAGAGCTGTAAAAGGCTACTCCAGGAAGGGTATTTCACCTAGATGTGTTCTTAAAGTAGATTTAAAAAAAGCTTACGACACAGTTGAGTGGTGCTTCCTAGAAAGACTGATGCATGACTTGGGCTTTCCCTATAAGTTCATTGGGTGGGTAATGGAGTGCATATCATCTGTCACCTACTCTCTCAACATAAATGGTGGATTAACTACTCCATTTAAAGGAAGAGGAGGCATAAAGCAAGGTGACCCTATGTCTCCATACCTCTTTGTTTTGGCTATGGAGTATCTACAAAGAGAATTTATGCAAATGATAATGAGGAAAGAGTTCAAATTCCATTATAGATGTAAGAAGCTAGGTGTGGCACATGTTTGCTTTGCGGATGATCTACTTATGTTCTGTAAAACAGACATTCAGTCTGTAACACTACTGAAGCAGGCTTTCCAGAACTTCTCCAAAGCTTCTGGACTCCAAGCAAATGCTGACAAAAGTGTTGTGTACATAGCAGGTGTATCAAACTGGTAGAAGGAGGAGAAATTACAGGCACTGGGTTTCCCTGAAGGCAGGCTTCCATTTAAATATCTAGGGATGCCTCTGGATTCAAAGAAACTGACCATTGCTCAATGTTGGCCATTAGTTGAGAAAATCACGCAGAAAATAAGCTGCTGGTCATTAAGGCTGCTCTCCTATGCTGGCCGACTTCAGTTGATCAAATCAGTTTTGTTTGGTGTACAAGCCTATTGGTCTCAAATATTTCTACTGCCTAAAAAAGTTCTGAGGATGACTGAAGCAATATGCAGATCCTACCTTTGGACAGGTTCAACTACAGTGTCAAGGAAAGCTCTGGTTGCCTGGGAAACTCTCTGTTTGCCATACAGTGCAGGGGGATTAAATATGCTGAACTTGATCAAGTGGAACAAGGTTGCTATTGCAAAGCACCTATGGGCACTGACCAAGAAGAAGGACAGTCTGTGGATAAAATGGGTGCATACTTTCTATATAAAAACTACTTTATTGATGACATGCAGTGCGTAGAACTGCTACTTGGGAAATAAGGAAAATCTTTGAGTCGAGAGAGTTGATAAATGGCATTGCAACTCTTCAAGGTAATCTGGATAGTCGACTGGTTCAGCTACAGAGGGGTGCTTCATTCAGCATTAAGAAATTATACAAACTCCAACACCCTTAATACCTTAAAGTCTAGTGGAAGAGCATTATACTGCAGGCTCAGTTACATTCTAGGTACAAATTTATATTGTGGCTGGCTCTGCATAAGAGATTGGCTACAATGGACAGACTCCAGGAACTCAATATCCTGATTCCACAGGAATGTACTTTCTGTGGAATGTCTTTTGAGACTTTTGATCATCTGCTCTTTGACTGCATGAAGACTAAAGCACTTTGGAGTCGACTCCTAAACTGGCTGGGTTATAAACAACCCATTTCTGACTGGAAGAAGGAATGTGACTGGGTTAGTAAGCTGGCAAGGAAGAGAACTGGTGTAGCAGAAATCACTGCCTGTCTGTTTGGGATCTTGGTAACAGTGATATGGAGAGAGCGCAATAAACAGAGATTCCAAGGAGGAAAAATGCTGAGCGATAATGTCTGTAAGGAAATAACAATCCACCTCCACTTAAGAGGAGCTTCAATTCATAAATGGAAGGCTGCATTATTAAGCTTAAACCATTACCCCTAAGATGCTCTTAGACTGAATTGTTTTATATACTATCAAATAGTGATATTGCAAACTCTTGTCAGTTGATAATAGATGTAGTGACTGTATAACATGAGAGTAGGGGTGTGCATTCGAATCGGTTTATCGATAAATCGAATCGATTATTTGTTATCGAAATCGAAAAAATCAAAATCGAAAAAATCGAAACCTTATTGAAACGATAACGATAAGCATATGTACAAATCGATAGTCGATAAGTAATTATCGATAAGGGTCAAAATCGAATCGATAAATCGAATGCACACCCCTAGACTGTAGACATTTGTAAAATAAGTAATTACCTATTTGTGTAGATTAATATAACATACAAAATGTATATATCCGCTACTATTTTGAAAGCGGCTATACAATATCATTTTTCGTAATCTATACCCTTTCCTTTACCCTAAGTCCCTTACCCTACTATTTCCTCTACCACATTTAAGGAATGATAAAGATCAAGGGAATGAAGTTCAAATTAATGGAAAACAAAATTAGCCGTGATGATGTATTTTGTTTTGTTTTATTTTTTTATACTGTTGGAGTGTTGGTGGTATACATTTGATCCCTTACTTTAGTTTTGTTGCATGTGCTTGTTGATACAATTTTTATGTTATAAATGGTGTTCGTCTTATTTTAGCTTCTATTTGTCCATATAAATTAGGCGCGTTTATAGCGATATACTTTTCGTGGAATCCCACAAATTTTCTTATTGGTGTAATCGATAACCGAATCGATAAGCCCCCAAAATCGATAAATCGAAATCGAAAAAATCGAAACCTTATTGAAACGATAACGATAAGCATATGTACAAATCGATAATCGATAAGTAATTATCGATAAGGGTCAAAATCGAATCGGTAAATCGACTGCACACCCCTACATGAGAGTATAGATGGTCAGCATCTATATTTGTACTTGTACAATTTTTTTGATCGAATGGAATAGAAAATCTGTTTATTCACAAAAAAAAGAAAAAAAGAACAACAAATAGTTAGCCCTTAAGCCATCCAATTTTGTCATTAATTATCAAACCATAAATAACTTTTAACCTATGTTCTTTTGATATATATATATATATATATATATATATATATATGAAAATGGATCGGAAAAATATGAACTGGGGTTAACTCTTCGGCTATGTGCGTACAACTGTTGATAATAATCATTGCATAAACCGTCTATACACTGGGAAAAGGACGTTTGTTACTTTTTATAATTGTATCATTTGTATATGTATATATACTAACTAGTGCTATGTAGATAGAATCATTACTACTTTGCTATTTTTGACAAAAAAGAAGCTTCATGGCTATGCTTGTTTTGAAAATGCAAAAATGTATACGTGGAATGGATAACAAAAATCATACTCATAGGCAATCATAATTACTCCTTTTTCTCGAAATCTCGACAAAAATTTGGTGCCCATGCTTATGCTCATCAATAAAGTTTGACGAAAATATTTACTAGCCCCATATTTTATGTCCGTCAATTGTGAAAAAAGAAGAAAAATAGTAGAATGCGACATATTTGATTAGATTTACTGTATACTTCTTTTAGATAGTATATATAAATTATATTGATAATATACGATTATATATATATATATTAGTTTAAGCCTGTTATTTTTAATTTAAAAAATTAAGCGAACAACTATATAGGTAACTATTTATTTTTCTCGTGACAATTGTTCTAGTAATCGGAAATAATCGTCAAGAAACACCATGTGACTCTAATAGCTGTGGACGCTGCTGCTATCAGTTTGCAGTCTAAAACCGCACCAATTAGCCTGTTTTGTTGTATAGCTACACCTAAATAATAAATTTTGGCAACTCTCTTTTTCATTTTAATTCGATAACATACAACACATGGTTTGCTACTATTATAAATCATTAAGATTCATGATAGGAAGTATGCAATTAAAGATATAAAATTTGAGAAAAATAATTAAACTAACAAAACATTAATGACTTTAGAAGATGTTAAAATAGTGCAATAATTAAGTATTCAAACAAATTATTCATTTAAAACTCAGTAACTTTAAATAATTAGAATTCCCGAACTTATAAACTTTATATTCTGACCCCGCCTCTAAATTTAGATCCACATAGTGTAAAGTGATGGGCGGGTTTAATCCTACAGTTTTTAGTACATAATATATGGGCAATCGAATTTTTATTCAATCCTTTTTTTATCTGGAGAAAATAAAAACGGCAAAGGGTCAAATATACCTTTCTACTTTCAACTATAGTTTACCTGTACCTTTTGTTATACTATTGGGCTATCCATACCTCTACCATCATAATTTGAAACAAAAATACCCTTATTTTGGATGATGTGCCACCTGACAGCACCAGATTAAAATGATCTATTTTTTTTTTACCCTACCCATTTTACAAAAAAACCTATAACCTGAACCATATTTTTATTTTTCAATCTTTTAAAGAATTTTCTTTTTGTAAAAGTTAAAAAAATAAATGCAATATATATATATATATATATATGTATGTATGTATATGTATATATATATGTATGTATATGTATATTTTAAACTAAGTAGATACTGAAAATATTTTACAAAACAAGTTGTAAAAACGAAAAAAATCATTTTTTAAACAAAATATTTTCTTTTTTGAAAAATGTTTTTTCTCATTTTTTCAGTTTTTAAAAGATTTTCTTTTTGTAAAACAGAAAAAACAAATTTTTATATATTGATTTTTTTGTAAAAATAGAATAAAAATATTTTCGCTTTTTAAAAACTAAAAAGATTATTTTCAACAAAATATTCTCGTTCTTTTTATTTTTTTTTTTGTTTTTTAAAATATTTATTTTTGTAAAAACTGGAAAAATAAATTTGTGAAAACAGAAAAAATATTTTTTGTTTTTTAACAAAATATTTTCTTTTTTTAATATTGATTTTTTAAAAAACAAAACTGGAGAAAATGAAAATAGGGATCGGGTTGTGTTTTTCATAGAGATCGATTACAAAATTAGGAGGCTTAGCGAAAATACATAGTTTATCAAAGGTCTTGTTTCTTAGAGCTTCATTTGCCAAAGTGTGAGCCACGCCATTTCCTTGTCTGAAGCTATGCATGAATGATATCCTCCTCTGCTTGGTTGCCTCCTCCGCTAATGATCTGCATTCAAAGGAAAGTTTGTCGTTAGTAAGGGTGTTATTGTATATTATGTTTAATATATCCGTTGCATCAGTTTCCACTTCCACGGGGAAGAGATCTTCCTTGATTATTAATTGAACACTGTGGCGTAGAGCCATAAGTTCTGTTTGTAATGGTGATGTTGCAAGAATTTTCATCGATGATCCTACACACCGGCGTCCTTTCGAGTCTAGTATTGCAGTTCCAATGCCCCCTTACATGATTTTTATATTCGAAGGCACCATCAATATTTGCTTTGTACCACCCTAAGGGTGGTTTCATCCACTTTACTTGTAATAATATAGTCCTCTCCACTATCACATATTTATTAGTGTAGAAGTAATATTCATTTGTGTAAGCAAATATTTTTTTTATGTTGATTGGGTTGGTATTATAATTAATATTGTTTAGATTCCTGTTGTTCCAAATTTCCCATATTATAAAGGGAAGTAATTGGTGCCAATGAAGATATTTAGGGCTCATTTTTGGTTGGGTGTTCAAGAGAAAGTCCATCCAAAGTTTATTGCTAGGGTTGTCAACAGTGTTGATACCAAAGTTGTGCCAAAGGTGTTTGGCTATATGGCATTCCCAAAATATTTGGCGAATAGTTTCCTGGTTATTTTTACAAATTGAGCATAAGGGATCAATGTTTATACCAATTTTTGATTATAAGCTTCTGGTGTGAAGGCGTCTATTGTATATTTTCCAAAGGAGGAATTTTATTTTGTTAGGACATTGGAGCTTCCAGAGCCAGATGCTATTTAAGGAATTGTTGTTGTTATTATCAATTAGTTGGTAGGATGAATAGGTGGTAAACAATTCATTTGAGGTGAGACTCCAACATATATTACTTAGGACAATTGAGTTTTCATTATTGCAGGGAATGAAATTGATACAATTCTTTAAATGGGTTGGTAGTTCAAAGGAGATTTTTCTAAGCACCAAGTGTTATTATCCCTAATGTTTTTGATTTGTAGTTTATCCTCTCCTTTTGGAAGAGGCCCTTGGATACTGCTCCTAAGGTTCTTATAATTAGGGATCCAATTTGTGTCCCAAATGTTGTGACATGAGTTATTATGAACTGGCCATCTAATACCTTTTTTTACAGAAAGTCCATCCTTCCTTCCAAGTGATTGAAGAGCCAATTGTTTTCTTTTTCCTCCCATAAATATTAATTAGTACCTTTACCCATAGGGAGTGAGTATAGTTGAGGATTCTCCAAGCTAAACTTGTGATTAGGGCTTGATTTTTTTGGTAGATTTTTCTTATACCTAACCCCCTATGAAAACTTCCTTAGTGATCTCTAGTGTTGGAACGTACAGAAAGAATTTCAAATATATACAAATGAGGAAGTAAATCAGGTAAGTTATTGTGTCATGTACTTATTAAATTAAATTGGTAGATGAGAAATGATTAAAAACGAAGTGTAAATATTAACAAGAGTTTACCTTTTACGTACCACTGATAGCACAAATATTTATTTAATCAGGTTACTTAAAAGAAAATTGCAAGTAACTCTATTTATAATCGCCCATTAAAAACTTACAATAATTTGTACGTAAGATGCTATAGCAGATTAATTACACTAACTGGATAAAAAAAGTTTCTATAACTTAAATCCAATTTGAAATCAGTTGTTGCGAGTAAAGATTAAACTTGCCACATTGGGTATTGCGTCGGCTTAGGGTTGGGTTGGATTCTGAATTAGTTCAGGTTTTTAATTGGTGTTTAACTAGTGAATATATTTGCATTTCGTGCGATCATACAAGAACCAAATATTATTAGTTTTGGAATTTAAATATTAAAAGTATATATTAATCGTCATATAAGATTTTATATTTTTATTAATTTTATTATCTTGTAATTTTATATTTTCTTTAGTTTTACGTCATTACCGTTTCATTGTCTTCCAGAAATAATTGATCATTTTTTTCAATAACATACATAGGTGAAGATATACCTTTTTTCGTTTTCTATTTTATCCTCCTTTTTCTTTTAACTCCACGATTTGTAAAAGACATCAACGAGATCAATTAGCATGTTTTTTTAAAAAGCAAATTCACTGTGCAAGTGCGTAGGACTAGTTTTATTAATATTAAAAAGCAAAAAAAGAACCGCATAGGAAGAATACAAATAAGAGGGACAATAGCACCTATAGTGTTGCCTCTATGCCTTGGCTATGTAATTACTCCTCTGCGCCTCACATTGCCCTTATGGCAGCCTCATATAAAGGAGTCATGGGGTAGCGGCCGGCATAGTCTCACGAGGGCATATAATCTCATAGTCGCTTGGGCACTTTCCCAAAGGCATAGGCCCTCGGCAGACACTATCGGACTAAACCTTACCATGCTAATCCTATTGCGGCATAGAAAGCCTCATCTACTAACATGCATGTAAAAAGAAGGAACTAGCTAAAATTAGATATTCTATGATCATCACAGAGTTAATAACATGCTCTGTGATGATATTACATAGAACTATGCTAATGTGATGGTAGAATAAAAATATGTAGACAAAACAGAAATGTTCTCTCTTCTCTAGTCTTGTGAAATCTTCAATTTGTGTCCGCATGTCTTCATCCTCTACCTTTCTCAAAATATCTTCAAAATTCATGCTTTTTTCTTTGAACGATTGGACTTTGTAGATGTAGTTTGGATGGCCTGTCTTTGTTTGGCAACCCTCATTGGAAGTCGCCTTACGTTTGTATCTTCATTCACCTGCCGTCCCAACCTTTATCCCTTGTACGAGTCTTCTTATTTCTTCCACTATGCATTGGTGATAAATTACCTTTTCTTGCTGCCTCTGCCCGACATTGATTTATAATACCATCTTTCTCACTTTCTTCATATGTATCTCTACCCACAATTACCGGATTTGGCATGTCATGATCAAGACCTTGTGTCACCATAGTGTTTCCTTCCTGCCTTCTAGCCAATGTTGCATTATGTGATGGTTGTTCTACATTTTTCAATTTGTTCCTGCTCCTGCTCTCACGACCAGTGCTTCCAGTAACAACATTTAAAGAATTCCCGGGTTTTTTTACTTATCATTGCATTCAATAACTTTCGATCCTCTGCTGAAATTACTAGAGTAGTTGTGATGATTTGCTGCTGCCCAGCTTCCAACATTGCTGCTGCTTTTCGATCATCAGCAGAACTGGCATCTAAAGTATTTGGATTAGCTTTCTGCTGCTGAGAATAGATATTGGTGTTGCTGTATTTTTGGTTGTAACATCAACTAGAACTATTTGCTTGGAAGATGTATGTTGCTGCACTATGGATCAGATTTCCATCTTCTGCATTTCGATTGGCAGCAATAGGTGAGTTTCTAGGTATAAACACTGGAGCATTGATGTTCAACTTGCTCTTAGGAGATGCAGCTAGTGCCCTATCATTCTTTGGCTCAAGATCTTCAGTGCACTCTCCTGATCTACTTCCTAATCATCATTTTCGGATAAGTATCCAGCACAACCATCTAGCTAGTCTTCTTCATCCTTCTTCTCATGTTGATTAACCCACAACTTGGGTTTTATAGACATGTCCCTCACATTGCTTGTACAATACCGTTGTTATTTCCAGTTGAGAGCATTAGTTGCCCAGATGCACCTTCAAACTCCCCAAACGACTCCACAGATTGAGAAGGGACATAAAAAATGCAAGTCTTCAATTTGACCAACGGTTGTTTCACCAAGGTAGAATTCATCACCATTTCCTTCTGGGCGTCTTTAATGATTTGTTCTACATGAGGATTTGAAAAATGCAAAGTAGGTGCAGTTGTACTGTGAGCTTGGATACCAACCAGTTCAGGTCCCAAATTATTCTTTGAGTTGTTTCGTCGAACACCCAAATTTTTTGCCAAATCGCTATTGTCTTGTTCTCTCGATCTTTGTTGGCCATTGGAACAAGTTGTTTGGAAATCCATTTGTAATTTAAACCTTTTGCACCAGCTTCAGGATCCCCAGTAACAGCTAGAACTTCGAATGAATTGGAACTGGAACCAATGTTAAAAGCCTTTCGTCGAATACCTGAGTTCTGTTGTTTTGGTGAAACCCCAAATTTTGCAGCAGATTTTCTAGCTGTTATAAAATTCCAACTCCCCTCCTTTGTGTTTGTATCATTATCTTTATCATAATAAATTGCCTTTCCAGTAATATTTTCCAACACTATTCCCTTATGCCCAGTTTTCTTATTCCCGGAAATCTGGGCAACATCATCACGAGCATAGACCTGTTCAGCAAGTACCCACTATTCACAACCGGCTGAATGCTGTGTTATTTCAATAGTAGCCTTAGTATATTTCCCTACAGCCACTCCAGATCCTACCTTATCCTGTCCCACAGTATCTCGATCACCAACAATCATGTCCAATGTTTTATTCCCATCTTGAGAATTAGCATTGGAACGATCTATAGCAGCTTTCAATGCACCAGCTGTGGCTAAATACATTCTGGCAAAGATTGTAGCTGCTGGGACATCTCTTGAGGGTTTAGCTAGCCCCTTAGCCAAATTTAAGATTTTCTCTGTATTCATCATTGCAGCTGTAGGTGATGCTGCTATATTATCCACTGCACCATAAGAAAAATTCACACCTCCATCTCTACTTTGTCCTGCATTGTCCCCTTCATTGTTCTTCCCAGATGACTGATTTTGTACTGCACTAGCAGGAACCTCACTTTCACGAATCACCCCACTACCACTGTCTACATTAAAAATTTGTTTTCCTCCTTTTGTTTGCTACACCTGATCCTCAACATTAACAATTCCAGTCTGTGTACCAACATTAGCTTGATCTACAGCATATTTCATAGTTCCAGTTGTTGCCTTTTCAAGTCGTATATTGGCCTTAGCCTGACTAACTGTATCCTTCAATGCACCAGCCTTTGTCTCCTTTTCATTACCAAATTGTGCAGATGAATCAACTCGACCAACAATATCCTTTAAGTCTGATTTATTTTCCACAGTCACATTGTTCTCATTAACAACTTTTTTTCCTTCTTCAACTTGTAATACCTGCTGTGCAACAGATTGTTGTTTTGCTGCTTCAATTCCTTGCTTACCATCTTTTTTTGGTAAAACCTTAGCTCCTTGTTAAGTTCTTTTAGCATTTAAATAACCCCTTGCATCCCCGTGTAACTTATCAAAATTAACCATCTCCTTCCCAGTCAGATTACTATCTAAAGTTTCCTCCTCTGTCACCACCTCTGTTCTAGATTTTTCCTTCATAATTCTACGCATCTTTTCATCATGCCCTTGATGCTTGCAATAAGTACAATACTTAGGAAGGTTGTCGTATACTATTTCTTGATAGTACATGACAGATTTACCTGTAACTCGGTCAACAATCTGCAGCTTGACCTTTTTAGGATGTTTATCTAAAAGACCGATTATAACCTTAACTCTAGCGGCACTAGGTCTCTTTCTTTCTTGTGTCGTCTTGTCCATCGCAAGAAATTTTCCAACAGCTGAAGCAATAGACATTAACGACCTCTTAGCAAAGAAATTAGGCGGTAAACCTGGTAGAGAAATCCACACAACTTCCATAGACGTCTCCTCATTCGGATAAAATCCCAACGTCCATGGGAATGTTCTGAAGAAATATTCCTCACATTTGGATTTGAGATACCTAGTCGTTCTTGATAGGAACTGAACATAGTCATTATATAGATCAAACCTCACCAACATGTGATGAAATTCCAATTGCCCTATGTTACAGTGAGCATGGACGTCACAATGTGACGAGAAAATTTTTCTGATTTCCTATATATCAGGCTTTCCATATGAAAATTTCACCACAACAGCCTGTTGCAGCCCTTCTGTTCTTATGAAGTCATTAACCTCCTCCATTGTGAATTCAATCATAGGCTCTCCATGATCGATTTTCACTGGTAACAATTCAACTTTGGAGATATTTGCGGCAGAAATTTTTGGAGGAAGTTGATCAGCGTATAGCCGTTTTGGATTGTTCTTTGTAACTGTTTCATTAGCCTTTTGGATCACCTCTCCCACAGCCAAAGGTTGGGAAGAGATCAACGTAGCCATGGCTTCCCTAGCACAAGAAAAGCGCCAATTCTAGAGAGAGAAGAAGAGAGAAGGCAGAAGGTTTCGTCCTGACTATCAAGATTTCTTACCTTTTTTTCCATCTTCTTCTTTCGTGTTTTCTCTTTTTTTTTTTTCTCTTTTTTTTCCTTTTCTTTTGTTTTTCCTGTTGTTTTCTTTTTTGTTTCTCTTTCTTGGTGCTATGTGGCATTCCCTTGCTCTTTCATGGTATAATATACTTCTTCCTTCGTTTACTTTTACTTGTATATTAAAAAGTATATTTTTATTTTTATTTATCCAATTTAATAAATCAACCGAAAAATATTTTTTTTTCATATTTAACCCTTAAATTAACTACTAATTCCCTAATCTTTTATTAAGATTTTTTGAAATAATATCACTATTATGGGTAAGATTACAAAATACATACTTTAAATTTTTTAAAGAGAGGGTAAAGTCAAAACTAGACCACTAAAAATAAACAGAGGGGGTTGTATTTTTTTTCCTTCATTATTTCTCTCGTTCTCTCTTTTCCATCAATAATTTTAAGCAACCAGAAAAATCCCGATATATTTTCCTTACTATTTTTTTTGTAGAATTTCAAATCATCTTCTTTCTCTAGTTATATAAATCTTCTTTCCATCTTCAAATGTACTTTTATGTCGAGGAAGAGGCAAACCCAAAAATAATAAAGAATACTAACTTTTAACGTGGAAAACCCTTCAAATTGATGATAAAAATCACGGGATTGCAAATATCCAAAAAGTTCCACTATAAAAATAAGTAGGGTTATAAAAGTTCTCCAAAATTAGCTACACAACAAGTGCCAAACACGGAGCAACAAGAGCAACAACTAATCAATTGAAGAAAGAGGAAATTCACAAAAATAAAGTTATTGTTCGAGGCTCATAATCAGAAGATACAAGCCTCCAAAACGATCTTCACCGTTCAAATCAAAGGCAAAGATGTTAAGAATACTCACTCAAAATTTTAGCCTGATCCAACGCTTAACGAATCAAAAAATGCAATCTGAAGTTAGCTGATCGGAATAAAAATTTGTAGCAAAACAAATACTTTTCTTCTGTCTTCTCTCTTGATGAAAGCTCTCTCAGAACCACTCTTATGTGCTTAATTCTTTTAAATACTTGTATCAATGAGCATGGAATGATTCTCCAAAGTTGTCCTATGTACATATCATAAATGGATTCCCTTAAAGGCAAAACTAACTCTAAATAGAAAAACAAATTCCGAATAGGAATGGAAACGAAAAGAGAATAGGATTAGGCCATTGAGCCTTTGGATGGACAACATGGGCATGTACCCAATAAAATTTTCCTCCAGCCAAGGAGCCAAATATATCTTCAAGTAGAGGAACTACTGACTGGCTTCACGCATGCCTATTTTCTACAAAACGCATGCTTATCTGGAAGCTTAACTACGAAGTCCTCGGGCTGCTCCATGTATATTTTCTAATTTAAATCACCATGAAGAAAAGAAGTCTTAATATTCATCTGCTCAACTTCTAAATCTAAACTCGCTGCTAAGCCTAGAACCACACGAATAGAAGACATCACAGGAGAGAAAATTTTATTAAAATCAAATCCCTTCATTTAGCCAAACCTTTAACAACTAACCTCGACTTGTATCTAGGCACAAAAGTATGGTTATCTTACTTTATTCTGGATACTCATTTGTTAGATAAATCTCTCTTACCTTTCGACAATTTCACTAACTCATTTGTGCCATTCTCATGGACTGACTTTATCTCATTTTCAATGGCTTTGATCCACTTATCCTTGTGAGTATCTTGCATGGCTTCATCATAATTCTCAGGTTATCTCATGTCAGTCAAAAGTACATACTCATCTTGTTTGGCTTCATCTCCTTGTGAATATACATTGGTTTCTACTTCTCCCTTGTAGATCGTCTAAGAGAGGTTTTGGGAGCATTCGAAGTAGTTACCTGAGTACGAATTTGTTGCTGATCAACCATAACTTCATCAACTGAAGCATCCATAACATCTATACCATGATGATCAATTTAATCTTGATCACTGTCTTCATTATTGTTTTGGGGTTCTTCATGTGCAATATGTGCCTTAGCAATAGAAACTGGATCAATATCAACTAAGCTCTCATTTCTCAGAATCTGTCTTCTCATCTTTGTCAATATCTTCAATAGTATGGTCTTCAAAGAATATTGTATCACGACTCCTAATAAGTTTATTGTCAACTGGATCGTAAAAATGATACAAAAACTCATCTTGACCATAACCGATAAAGATGTACGGCTTAGTTTTGACACCCAGTTTTGATCTATCATATTTAGGAACACGCACATAAGATTTACATCCAAAAACTCTCAGGTGATCAAAATAAACATCTTTGACAAACCAAACTCTGTCTGGACATCACTATCCAAAGCAACAGCAGGAGACAAATTGATAACATAGGCAACCGTGTTAAGTGCTTCCGCCAAAATGTATTTGGAGTTTAGTTTCTGAAAGCAAGCATCTAACTTTCTCAACTAGAGTTTTATTCATCCTCTTTGCCAAACCTTTCAATTGAGGTGTCTTGGGTGAAGTTTTCTGATCACGAATTTCTTGTTCCTTGCAATAGTTGTCAAAATGACCACAATATTCACCACCACTTTCAATGCGAATAGATTTTAATTTCTTCCCCGCCTGTCTCTCAACTAAGGCCTGAATTCTTCAAACATGCTAAACACTTGATCTTTAGATTTCAAAGGATACACCTAGAGTTTACGAGAATGATCATCAATGAATGTCACAAAGTAAAGTGCACCACCTTTAAACTTTACTTTAAAAGGACCACACAAATCAGAGTATACTAGCTCCAATAAATCAGACTTTCTTGAGGGATGATGTATATGAAAGGAAACCCTTTTTCTGTTCAACTAAACAATGGATACATCTTTTCAGCTTTGCTTGTTTCACTCCAGAAAGAAAAATTTTCTTAGCCAAATACGCAATCCCCTTCTCACTCATATGACTCAATCTTCTGTGCCATAATTCTGATAAAGTATCACTCCACCATATTTATTGAGTCATTAAGAATAGAGCCCCATGTCACGTATAATTGACCAGACTTGCCTCCTCGAGCCACTACTAGCGAGCCCTTGGTGAGCTTCTATTGACCATTAAAGAGGGCATTATGACAACCTTCCTGTGGAGATAAAATTGAAAGGAAAGTCTGGATCATGCTTGACATCTTGAAGAAATAACATTGAACCATTATTAGTTTTCAAATAAATCGTGCCAACACCAAACACCTTAACTTCACTAGCACTGATAATCTTTAACACTCCAGAATCAATAGGAGTATAAGATGAGAAAAAATCTTTTCTTGGTGTGACATGTGAGGTAGCTCCAAAATCTACTATCAAGCTCGTCTCATAGGATACCAAATTGATGACGTTTTCATCATAAGCAAAAAGAAGGTCATCTCGAACAAAGCAGTAACATTGTTATCATTATTTTCGGCTTTCTTTCCTTCTCTAATGTCTTGATTCAGCTTGCGGCGAAACCCTTTGATGTTTCCTTTCTTACCACAGTGGTTGCATGTAATATTATAGTATTTGGACCTTGACGTACTTCTACTTTTACCTCTATTCCTTGAGCCTCTTGTTCTTTCTCTCCCCTGGTTCTCTAACCAAGATATCTGCTTGTGAGGACGAACCCTGAGTTTTTCTCCTTCCTCGTTCAACACACCACTCTTGGCATATTCCATGGACACCTTATCTCCAAGAGCTGAATTTGTCAAAGAAACACGAAGAGTTTCCCAAGAGTCTGGTAAAGTATTAAGAAGCCAAAGTCCTTGTATCTCATTATCCCATTCCAGACATCTAATCAAGGACGCCCTTTATGTGATCAAGGATAAGGCAACCTTCCTTGTATTTAAAGGTCATCAATTGCTATAGCAAAAATAACTTGTTGTTCCCAGTTTTTGAGGCATGAAGAGTCTCTAGCTTTTCCCATAATGATTTCGTATGTGTCTCGTTCACAAAATGGCTGAAAACACTATCTTCAACCCATTATCATATATATCCGCATACTTATTGGTGCTCGAAATTCCAATCTTCATAAGATATACTCTTGGGTTTATGAGCTGCAAAAATGGGTAGATGCATCTTCTTCACGAACAACAAGTCGTTCATCTTGCTTCTCCAAACACTATAATTTCTCCCATTTAAGCATACCATCTTGCTCATATTTGCCTGCATTCCATAATAACCCAGATAAATAACCAAGGCTCTGATGCTAGTGTTATGTCAAGAAAGAGGCAAACCCAAAAATAATAAAGATAAAGAGCATCGACTTTTAACATGGAAAACCCTTCAAATCGAAGGTAAAAACCATGAGATAGTAAAGATCTAAAAAGCTCCACTATAACAACAAGAGGGTTACAAAAGTTCTCCAAATTGTCTATACAACAAGTGCTAAACACGGAGCAACAATTAGTAATAACTAATCAATTGAAGAAAGAGAAAAATTCACAAAAATAAAGCTGTTGTTTGAGGCTTGAAATCAGATTATACATGCTTCCTAAACAATCTTCACCGTTCATATAAGATATCAAGATGTTAAGAAAATTCAGCCAAAATTTCAGCCCTATCCAACGGTTAACGAATTAGAAAACATTATTTGAAATTGGCTGGTCGGAATAAAAATCTACAGCAAAACAAATACTTTTTTTTGTCTTCTCTTTTGATGAAAGCTCTCTCAAAATCACACTTACGTGCTTAAGTATTTCAAATAATTGCATCAATGAGCATTGAACGATTCTCCAAAGTTGTCCTATTTATAGATCATGAATGGTTCTTTCCCTTAAAGCCAAAACCAACTCTAAATAGGAAAATCGAATCAAATTCCAAATAGAAATTGAAACCAAAAGAGAATAAGATTAGACTATTGGGCCTTTAGCTGGACAACATGGGCATATGGCCAACATGTCCATCACCCTTTTTCTATAAATATAATAAAGCGTTTGTAGTACTTTTTGATTTTTTTCTCTACTTAGTTCCTCAATTTATAATAAAAGATAATGCCCAACTTTTTGCCTCATACGTATTTGCACTTGTTGGACTTTAAGCCATTGGGCTTTAAGGACTAGAAGTGTGAATTGGGAAATGGTGAAAAATAAAATGGGGGAAAATAAAAATATTTTAAAAATTTGAATCAAGTGAGATTAGTCAAATAAACTTTGTCCATCATTGGTGAGAAAAAACTACACTTGTGTGTATAAATATAGATCACTTCTTAGAGCTCTTAAAGGAGTTGAAGAGAATGAAGCCTCGTGCCGCTGTCGTCGTCACTCGGCTCGGTTTCGACTTCAGATTCGGATTCAGATTTGGATTTGTCAAATGATCGATGAGATTAATTTTTTGACAAAGTTTATTTAATTAATTATTTATGAATTAATTAAGTGCCAGTTATTTTATTAACGAAATTAACTGGAATCCAAAATGCTGAACGTGGGTTTTCCCTTTTGTACATATTATGAACAAATACCTCTTCCTTTCAAATATCTGTTCACATTATGAATAGACATTATATCTCTCTACACAATTGCCTATAAATTCCGAGGGATTCCTTTCACACACTGAAAAATTATAGAACTTCCTTCTTAAAATCATGCATTCTACTTTGCAGTTTCTCTTTTAAATTCGTAAGTGTGATTTTGTTCCGTTCTTTGTGTTCGTTGGTATCCTGCAGTTTGTATTGTCACTGTTACATGAAGGTTTATTCCATTTCATCCTGGGAGGATTTAATCCATTACCTTGGCAACTTGTGAGGGGTTAAAATTCTTTAAGGACACACAAGGAAATTGTGGACTCAGAATATTTCTTATCGTATGTGGCTTTTCAGTTTCTTCTAATAGTTTTTTTTTCTTTCTGTTTTAACACAATAACGACAACAAGCTTAAGGATTTTTTTATTAATGTTTCTGTGTTGAAATCTATATTGAACTGTTATCTATATTTTGTATACTAGTTTGGAGACTAAAGCCTTGGTGCTTTCTACTCCGATATATTTTTTACTCCGGTTTAAAGAACATAAAAACTTTACTGGTTATTAAATTTGAATACGGTTTGAAGAATACAATAAACTTCACCGTTTATATTTTGAATGTTTGGTTTGGTATTCAGTTTGAAGATATAAAACCTTCATTGATTTTTTAAAGCTCTGTTTGTTGCTAACTTTACAGAAAAATGGTAAATGAGGATCAAACTAATGCTAATGGAACGGGTGCTACTGTTACGAGTGTTACTGCCTCATCGAGCCGTTCAACTCCTGCTCATGCTATGGCACCAACAGAAAAAATTTCGATATTGACTTTAAACGTTGGTAAATGAAGATGCTCTTCTATCTTACTACAATGAGTTTGCAGAGATTCATCAAGGAGGATCCTCCGGTCGTGGCTGAAGGCACTCCAGACGATGAATGATTTTTTGTAACTGAAGCATGAAAACATTCTAATTTCTTGTGCAAAAACTACATTTTGAGTTGTTTGGAAGATAGCTTGTACAATGTCTATAGTGTCATGGATACTTCAAAAACGTTATGAAATGCGCTTGAGAAGAAGTAAAAAACTGAGGATGCCAGACTTAAGAAGTTCGTGGTTGCAAGGTTTTTGGATTTCAAGATAGTTGACACTAGGTCAGTCATAACTCAAGTCCAAGAATTACATGTCATTGTGCATGACCTCCTTGCTAAAGGTATGACCCAAATCAATAATTTTATTAAAAAAATTTATCTTGTTATTAATTATGAATTTATTGTTGAAGGTATGGTCATAAATGATGACTTTCAAGTCGCCGCTTTTATTGAGAAGTTACCTTCGTTGTGGAAGGACTATAAGAACTATTTAAAACACAAGCGTAAGGAAATGACACTTGAAGATTCGATTGGTCATTTGAGTATAGAAGAAGACAACAAAAATGCCGAAAAGAAGTCACGTGGAAACTCGACAATAATAAGGGCTAACATTGTTGAGGAGGCGCCACAAAATAAGAAGAGAAAGCCGGCTTCTGGACCAAAGAATTACCCAAGCAATAAAAAGTTCAAGGGTAATTGCCACAACTGTGGAAAGTCTGTGCATAAGGCCGTGGACTGTCGTGCACCAAAGAATGATGTACAAAAGAATAAGAAGAAGAAGAATCAAGCTAACATGGTTGAAAATGTTGAAGAATGGAGGACTTGTGTGCCATGTTCTCTGAATGCAACTTGGTAGGAAATCCTAAAGAATGGTGGATTGGTTTTGGAGCCACCCATCATGTTTGTGCTAATAAGGAGTTATTTTCTTCCTATACCTCCGCAGGACCCGACGAGACAATTTTCATAGGAAATTCGTCTACAGCCAAAATTGAAGGAGTTAGCAAGATTGTTTTGAAGATGACGTCGGAAAAAAATGACTCTATACCAAGTTCTTCATATTCCAGCAATTCGCAAGAATCTTGTATCTACCTCACTTCTTGTCAAGAATGGATTCAAATGTATTTTTGTTTCTAATAGTGTTGGACTAAGTAAGAATGATGTGTATGTAGGAAAAGGTTACCTGAATGAGGGCCTTTTAAAGCTAAATATAATAGCAGTTCCTATCAATAAAGTTAATGCTTCTTCTTACTTACTCTAGTCAAACACTTTATGGCATGCACGCCTAGGTCACATTAACTTCAAAACATTGTGAAAAATGATAAATTTCGAAGTATTGCCAAAATTTGATTGCATTAATTCCAAATTTCAACTATGCGTGGAATCAAAGTATGCTAAACATCCTTATAAGTCTGTTGAAAGGAATTCAAGTCCTTTAGACTTAATTTACACAGATATTTGCGACATGAAGTCAACACCATTTCGCGGTGAAAAAAATTATTTTATTACTTTTATTGATGATAGTACAAGATATTGCAATGTTTATTTACTTACGAGTAAAGATGAAGCAATTGATGCTTTCAAGAAATACAAGAGTGAAGTTGAAACACAACTAAACAAAAAGATCAAAATGATAAGAAGTGATAGGGGTGGCGAATATGAATTTCCTTTTGAAGAAATATGTTTGGAAAATGGCATCATTCACCAAACAATTGCCCCTTACGCTCCACAATCTAATAGAATTGCGGAGAGAAAGAATTGAATGTTGAAAAAGATGATGAATGCGTTGTTAATAAGTTTTGGTTTACCACAGAACTTGTGGGGGGAAGCAATACTTAAAGCTAATCGAATAATCAACCGTGTACCTCATAGTAAAACACAGTCCATTCTTTATGAAAAATGGAAAGGAAGGAGGCCTAGCTTGAAATACTTCAAAGTGTGGGGTCTTCAGTTAAGGTACAAGTTCTTAAACCTAAAATGGTTAAGATAGGTCCAAAAACGGTTGATTGTGTATTTATTGCATGTGTAACCAATAGAAGGGCATATCGTTTTTTGGTTCATAAATAAGAAAATCCTGAGATCCACGTTAATACGATAATAGAATCAGATAATGCTAAATTCTTTGAAACTACTTATCCTTATAAAAAGGAAAGTGAATTGTCCTACCAAAAGTCAAAACAACCTCAAGAGGAAACAAAAAATGGTATGCCTAATAAGGAAAATCTGAGAAGAAGTAAACGTCAAAGAACATCTACTTCATTCGGTCCAAAATTTCTGACTTTCCTGCTAGAAATAAGCCTCAAACCTTCAAGGAAACAATGTCTTCCTCAGAAGCATATTATTAGAAATAGGCTGTCAATAATGAAATAGAATCCATATTGAGCAACTACACCTGGGAATTGATTTATCTTCCTCCAGGTAACAAGACTTTGGGCTCTAATGGATTTTCAAGAAGAAAATGAAAGACGATGGTAATATTGACAAATACAAGGCAAGACTTATTGTCAAAGGATTTAGACAACGAGAAGGTCTTGACTATTTTGACACATACTCGCCGGTAACAAGAATTACATCAATTCGGATGCTAATAACGTTAGCTGCCTTGTATGGTCTTCAAATCCATCAAATGGATGTAAAAACAACCTTCTTAAATAGAGATCTAAAGAAAGAAATTTACATGAACCAACCTGAAGGGTTTGTGATTTCGAGAAAAGTAAAGAAGGTGTATTGACTTGTTAAGTCCCTTTATGGACTAAAACAAGCACCCAAGCAGTGGCATGCGAAATTTGACCAAACAATATTGTCAAATGGCTTTAAGATAAATGAATGTGATAAATGTGTTTACATTAAGAACCTTCCAAAGCATATAGTCATTGTTTGCTTATATATTGATGACATGCTAATAATGATCAGAGACATTACTGTATATACTATATGCCAAAACCCAGAGCATCTCTCTAGCCTTCTCTATCATACTTGGATATGACTCCTTTTTTCATTTGAAGACTTTTAGTAATTACCTCAAATGAGCTTATTTTGTCCTTTGTATTATTTGCGTTGTCTAACTTCACATATGTGTCTATCTTGGTTTGAATCTGTTGAGTTAATTCATCACCAAATAGCTTGCCTTGGGCGTCTTTTTGGAGTAATTTTTTTCAAAATTTGTTATAAAAAATTCTATAAAGGCAAGGTATTCCTTCATTGGTATAACCAGTTTGGAAATCCCATTTCATTATCTATGGAATTGAAAATTCTATGAAAAAATGCATTGATGCAATACTATCATAAAAGATATTATCTTTTTATAATGAAATAATTTTGGGAGATATGTCTACCGACTGAGTATATAAACTCTAATTAAAGGAGGGAGTAGGCATTTGCCAAAACCCAGAGCATCTCTCTAGCCTTCTCTATCCTTGTAAAAGTTTCTTTGTAATTTGATAGTATTTTGAATTCAGAAATAAAAATCAAAAGGGTCACTTGGCCACCAACAGCCGATCTCTGGTACTGTTCTACTCTCTCTCTTTATTTATAATATTTGTAGTACTGTTAGCCTAAATGTTAGGCTAAACAGCTAAGTGTTAAGCTTAGTATTCAAAGGTTATTTACACGGCATGCTTTGTTGCTCTAAATGAACTGTATCACCCCGATGGAGTGTTAGGTTAAGAACTATATAGACCAGGCAGTTACTAACCTTGACAGTAAATCTTGGTTAGGATATCCTAACCGGTGGTGCTCGTAAACTTGTTTAGGCAGGTAGTAGTGTTGAAGAGTTGTGAGGAGCATCGTGGTTTAAGATTTACCTAAAGGTTGGTAATCTGTCTCGAATAAAGTTCTTGTAATTCTTCCTAAACCTTATTCGGAAACGATCCTGTCCCCATTTGATATCAGAGCCATGTTAGTAAAAATCTGAGAAACTAAGTTTAACAGTATTCATCTAATGAATATGATTAGAAAAAAGACTACTGTTAAAAACAGTAGGAAAGAAGAATACGAATTTCCACAATAATTAGATATACTTAATAAGTGGACAATAACATTAGTCAAACCTAAGGTTATATACCAGTTGGGAACCTTTGAAAAAATAGGTTTAAAATAAGTAGTTAAAGCTACTGAAGAGACTATCACTGTAGATAGTAACCATGCTACATTCAGATTATTATCTGAAAATGATTTAGCCCCATATAGAGATTCTCATAGATTTATTCACATAGGTTTAATACAAGTTACCTTTAAATCACTCACTTTAACAGGTTTACCTGAAAGCTTTATAGCAGCTCTCAGAGATGGCAGAAATCAAAACTGGAAAAAGTCTCTTATAGGGACTACGCAAACTAGTTTGGTATATGGCCCGGTTTATTTAATGCTTATCCTAATTTGCAAATTTCTCCTAATGATGAAAATTCTTTAAATGATTTAATACTAAGCATTAAATTACATGGTTATGATTACATGCCTGGTACAGAAGTTATATGTATCTATTATAGAATTTATTTCAAAGCTTTATATACTTTGAATCCCATGTGTAAAGTTATGGATTTCAAAAATGAAACTATTCTTATAGAAACCAACTTTGGAAAATCCAAAGTAACTACCAGAAGACCTATCAAATGGGATGAAATTGATTTTCCCAGAGAATGGTCATAGAGGAAGCAGTTGCCCCTCGAAAATATGGTAATACTGAGGTTACAGAAATAGAACAAACCTCAGATGACACAATTAAGATTAGGTTTAATGAACCTATTCAAACTGATAATACCAGTTTATAATCTAGGTTAACTAGATCAAATTCTTCATATATCTCTCCAACTGATTATGTGGTGGATTTTCCATCTAGAGCTTCCACATCTCAAATTAGAGAAAATAATAGGGTTAATAATTTCAGTATCAATAATCATAATATAGTCAAATTAATTCAGATCTTGAACCCACTGCATCCGAAATGGATTTTTCAAATGGTGTTAATGATGATTAAAGACCAAAATTTTTTTAGTCCGGGTTTATTGGCAAGAAAAATGAGTCTAAAAGAATTTCTAACACCCAGATGAGCTGTTTTCAGAAAGTGGTTTCATGAAAACATGAATGATAAGTTGATATAATATTTTAGAAATTATTTTTATCATGATATTAGCAAGAAAAATAAGATTATATATTTTGTTCCATGGTTTATGTCTAAACACGTTTATAACTATGTTTCCGTGTAAGAAAGAGATTATATGCTCGCGAATGGAAAAATAACTAAATCAGTCTTTTCACCCCAACAATCCTTTCAAATAGGAGAAAGAGATAAAATTATATATTTCACTGCTTTTTCAAAATAGCTTGAAAACGATGTGGCTTCCATTACATCTAAAAACTTGAATACAATGTTCACTCAGAATAATTATACTAATATGTACATTAGTATTCTGGGAGAACAAGTGGTTATGATACATGAAAAATTGGACAAGATGATAGCCGAGGTCCAAAAAATTCAACAGAAGGATGATAAAGGTAAAGAGCAAATAGCTACTACCAGCATCCAGTCTCCACATGAGGTAAAAGACTTTATATTAAAAAGTCTTGACGATTTGGAAGAACTTCTTAATAGGAAGTTTGGACAATTTAAGGCTAGCCCCTTAATGCTAGAGCACAAACCTGATAAAGGAAAAGGATTACCGGTATAAGATGAGATTAATAAAATCTCTAAAAAAATATGCTCGCAAACCTTACCAAAGGATGTTTTATTATCCTAGACCCAACCCATAAAGATGTCCTAATAGAAGAGCAGGACAATGACCACTACCATCAAGGATATAGTGGGTCAGATATATGTGAGTGGAATATAGATGGTCTTGCTGAAAGACAAATCTATACAACAGTACATAGAATGCTTATGTACAACACTATTTGTAAGGTTAATAAAAATACGGATAGAGCAATAGCAGAAATGATTATTGCTGGTTTTACTGGTCAACTGAAAGGTTGGAGGGATAATTATCTTACCATGAACAGCGTCATCAACTCATGAACAAAACCAAAGCTCAGGATGATAAGACTTTTCAAAACTCGGTCTATTCTTTAATTCTTAGTATCATCAAACATTTTTCGGGAAGATGGTTTGATAATAGGGAGACCATTAGAACTATGCTCCAGAATTTGAGGTGCAAAACCGTCACATCATTTAGATGGTACAAAGATGTTTTCTTATCCAGAGTGATGGAATTACAGAGAGTAATAGTACTCATTGGAAGTCCAAATTTATAGATGGACTCCCCCCCTTATTTGCTGAAAGGATTAGAAAGGTGCTTAGAGGTACATGGATGAGTATTAATTATGATACTTACTCATATGGTAAATTGATTAGTGTATGCACTCAGGAAGGATTAGCTTTATGTAATGAAACAAAGCTAAGCCAACAAATAAAGAAACATCATCTCACTGAGAGACAACAATTTGGCGAATTTTGTGACTAGTTTGCTATAGATATGCCTTCCAATGGAAAGAGAACCCATAAGAAAAAGTATTTCAATAGAATCAAGGGTTCGTCGGAAAAACAGCGTGAAAAGACCCAAAGAAGAAAGGCTTTTCGTAAAGCCAGGAAGGGTTTTGTTAAATCAAAAAATCCTCAAGCTTGTTGTAAATGTGGAAGATTCGGACATTTTGCTAAAGAATGTAAGGTCAAGAATAAAATTAGAGAACTTGTCTTAGATGATCATATCAAAGATTCTTTATATAAGATTCTTTTAAATTCCTCTCCAGAAATATTTGACACTGAGGAATATGGATCATCAACAAGTAAAGACCTCAGGGTTATTCATGAAGAAAATTACACTTCTTCTTCTGAAGAAGAGCCAGAGCAATGTGATAAGGGACAATGTTCAAATCATTGTTGTAATACTGATGATGAGCTTTTTAATATTTATTCTCATTTTAAAGATTTAAAGATCAATGTTTTGTCAAATAATAACATACTTAATCTTTTAAGGGTTATTAAAGACCCTGAATTGAGGTCCCAGCTTATTGACAAACTTCCTTCTAGCTTAGAGGAAGAAACAGAGGTGGAACAAATCCTATCTCAAAAAGGACCTTACACTATATTTGAAATCAGAAAGATGGTGAAAAGCAAATCCCGGCCTGAAAGAGTGGCCACTATCCAAGATTTAAGTGCTGAGATTAATTATCTCAAGAAAGAAATCTCGGAACTAAAGACTTCAATTATAGCTTAGATGTAAGAATTTTCAGATTGGAAAATTCTAGGATAATTGATAATCCTAACTTAAAATTACTGAGTTAAATTCAACTGCTAGTTCTTCTGAAGGCCGTACAACTAAGAGTTTTCTTGGAGCCATAGATTTTTCTGAAAGTGAATTTCTAGAAAAACTCTAGTATTTTTTCACCCAAATTTTTTTAAGGATAGCTTCCGAATAAGGTTCAAGAAGAATTACAAGAACTTTATTCGAGACAGATTACCAACCTTTAGGTAAAGCTTAAACCACGATGCTCCTCACAATTCTTCAATACTGCTACCTGCCTAAATGAGTTTACGAGCACCACCGATTAGGATATCCTAACCAAGATTTAGTGTCAAGGTTAGTAACTACCTGGTCTATATAGTTCTTAACTTAACACTCCATCGGGGTGATACAGTTCATTTACAGCTACAAATAATGTTGTGTAAATAACCTTTGAATACTAAGCTTAACACTTACATGTTTAGCCTATCATTTAGGCTAACAATACTACAAATATTATAAATAAAGATAGAGAGTAGAACAGTACCAGAGACCGGCTGTTGGTGGCCAAGTGACCTTTTTGATTTTTATTTCTGAATTC
This sequence comes from Nicotiana benthamiana, assembly GCA_034376525.1. Lineage (NCBI taxonomy): Eukaryota > Viridiplantae > Streptophyta > Magnoliopsida > Solanales > Solanaceae > Nicotiana > Nicotiana benthamiana. The sequence goes on from CM067330.1 coordinate 69,825,261, forward strand.
AAAATACTATCAAATTACAAAAATTTTTTTTACAAAGATAAAGAAGGCTAGAGAGAAGCTCCGGACTTTAGCTAATGCCTCCTCCCTCCTAAACTATGAGGATCCTTTCATAATGGATCGGTTTACTACCAAACAAATAAAAATGGCCGACAAAATAATTTACAATAGTGGCCTACAAATAAAATTATTACGAACGGACAATCTACTTTATAAAAGTAGATTCCTTATAATGGAGGGGTATGTATCTTTATTAAAGTCTTTTAACTTATTACCCCTATGATTGTCCTATGGGGCCTTCAATAATTTAAGCTTTGCTTTTTCCCTTCTTGTCTTTTTTTTTTTCCGAAGATTCTTTGGCATTTTCCTTCAATTTTGCAAGGAAATCTTCTATCTGTTTAATATTAACTTCTGTTCTGGAGGTGATTTGAGCTTCCCCTGCTACACATATGTCTTCATCTGAAGTATTTACTATAGAGGCCATTGATATATCATCACTGACTTCTATTCCAAAATTTTTTTCCAAATCTTTCTTTATTTCCTTAAAATATGAAGCGAGGATTTATTTCTTGGATATGGCTCCTTTCTTCATTTGAAGACTTTTAGTAATTACCTGAAATGGGCTTATTTTGTCCTTTGCATTATTTGCGATGTCTAACTTCACATATATGTCTGTCTTGGTTTGAATATGTTAATTCATCACCAAAATAGCTTGCCTTGGGCATATTTTTGGAGTAATTTTGTCCAAAATTTGTTATAAAAAATTCTATAAAGGCAAGGTATTCCTTCATTGGTATAACCAGTTTGGACATCACATTTCATTATCCATGGAATTGAAAATACTATGTAAAAATGCATTGATGAAATACCATCATAAGAGATATTATCTTTTTGTAATGAAATAATTTTGGGAGATATGTCTACCCACTGGGTATATAAACTCCTAATTAAAGGAGGGAGTATTTCCAATGATGGACCATATAATTTCCACCATTTAAAAAACCAATTTAAAATATATTGATTATCCATATTGGAGCATAATTTAATAAACCATGAGTGTTTCCGATTAGGATTCTCATAGAGAAAAGTTTTATTAAAACTTTCTATATAGTCCCAATAATTGAATTTAATCGAGATTTTTTATCAGGATGAGTGTATTCTCTATCCTCTAGAGTACTCATTCCCCATTAATCCGAAGGTATAACCTTTTTGATAATGATATTTGAAAATTTTAAAATTTTCTTGTATTTCCAGGATAGAAGTGCTGAATTTCAGCTGATCCTGTTGTTGAGAGTATCATCTCATAATGAACCGTATATTTATAAGAAGGGGTAGTGCATGACGCTTTATCAAAATACCCGGTCATCAGTTGCCAGGGGTTATCCTTCCATTTGAGGTTGGATTGTTCCAAGAGAATTATTAACTCTTTTGTTTCTTTTTAGTTATACACCTCAAGATTTTCATTACAGTCCTCTGTTATGACTGAGGAATAAGATGGTGTGATGGATGAAGTATCCTACTCTTTTTGGATTGTATGAAATCCAAAAATTCCTTGTATAAAGGGTGATCGGTATTACCTTCTGCGATATTAGCAGCTATTAGTCATTGACTTCCCATTTGGGCTAGAATATTACTTTCTCTACTATTAGTAGAGACTCTTCCTCTTCCTCGACCCTGAGGAGGCTTGTATGTAGGTCTCATAATCTGTAAAATCAAAAAGTTAATTAAGAAATGTATTTTGAATAAAATTATTAATAGATTCATCATCATGATTTGAAAATTTCTCTTCCGCATTATCATATATAATTTTATTAATTGTAAGACTTTTTAAGTCCCTGCATAATTCAATCACTTTCAAAATAGCGATTAATATTTCTTCATCGAAAAATGTCATGTAATAATTCATGATTAGAGTAGAACTTATGAGTTCAAATATTCTGTTGCAAGAAAATCAGGAAGGGTGTTATCAGACCCCTTTTTCTATATAATTTCAAAATCAAAGGGGTCTAGTAATGCTTTCCACCGTGCAAACATTTGCTTAGAAACATCATGTTTGAAATCTTTATTAAAGATAAACTTTGCATCTTGGCAATCAGTTTTAATCAGAATTTTCTGATTGTAAAGATCTGTTTGAAATTTCATAACACATTTAACTATAGCAAGGATTTCTTTAGCTATAACGCATAATTATTTTGGGAATTATTCCATTTTCCTGAATAAAATTGGACAAGATATTCTTGTTTATCTAATGGAGAACACTGCTTTAGTATTCCTCCATAGCCAATATCAGAGGCGTCTGTTTCCACAATTTTCTTCCAAGTTGGATTGGCTAGACTTAAACATGGAAGGTTATGAACTTTTGTTTAATCTTTTTGACTGATTCAGTATGACTATCAGTCCAAGATTTAGGATTCTTATTTAGTCTACAGTAAAGAAGAGCAGTATCTTGGGCAAGATCCTTTATAAAAGGAGAAATATAATTTAGACTTCCCAGAAATCTCTGAAGCTGGGTTTTATCAGTGATTATATCAGGGAATGTAGAAGCAAATTCAATACTTCTATTGATAGGAATGATTCTACCATTTTCCACGTTATGACCCAAAAACCTAAGAGAAGTTTGGAAAATCATCATTATTGGTCTTGATATGACTAAACCATTTTGGATACTAATTTTTCTAAATAAATCTAAATGTTTAAAATGAGATTTTATATTTTTTTAAAATAGTAGAATATCATCAATATAAACAATTATAAAGTCTGTATAAGGAAGGAAAATATCATTCATAATTTTTTGAAATTTGGAAGGTGTATTTTTAATCCAAAAGGCATAACATTCCATTCATATTGGCCAATTGGTACATTAAAAACAGTTTTATACCTATCCGATTCAGATATATGAATTTGCCAATATCCTGATTTTAAATCAAATTTTGAAAATATGATGGCATCATGTAACCTATCTAATAAATCCTTTTTATTCGGGACTGGATACCTGATCCATTTTAAAACCTTATTTAAAGGTTTATAGTTTATGACTAATCTAGAAACTCCACATTCCTGTTCAGCATGCTTATTGACATAAAAAGCAGTACATAACCATTTGGATTTTGGGGGTCTTATCAAACTCTTATGTTGTAAGGAGTCAATCTCCTTCTTGCATAATTCCAAATATTCAGAATTCATCTGTCAAGGACGAGCCTTGGTAGGGATATGATCCTCAAGGAAGTCTTCTTCATAAGAAAGGCTTATAATATGCTTTTTCCTACTCCAAAATTGATTCGGATGATCACCACAAATAGAAGTAGAAAATTTGTTTTTTAAGAAAAGTAATTTTCTCTACTAATTTTGGATTTTTAAAATCCTGTTCAATAGTAATAGAAGAAATTTCACTTTTTAGAAATGCAATTTGATTAGTTTTTAAAGAAAATTTTTCAGAAATAATTTGATTCAAAAGTCTTTGGACTGGCTGTGTTATAAACTCAAAGGTGATGTTCTTACCTTCGTAAGTACCAGTAAAGATTTTTGTATTCCAATATAAAAAAAGCACTAATTTAATAAAAAATGGAAAACCCAGTATTACATCTTTGTTAATATCTTTGACCAAAACAATGCATTCTGGAATACAGATATTCTGTTGACAAATGTAAGCCTTAGGTAATTTATATGAAATATCCAATGAATTTCCACTGACATTTTTTAAACGATGAGTGATTTTATGAAAATATCTGGAGGGTATTACTCCTTCTTTTACACAATTTAAATCTACTCAATTTTCAAATAAAGCAACAAACTCTTTTTTAAAATAGTAGTCTATTAAAAGAGTTATTTTTGTTTAAACGTTTTGGGTGATAAAATACTAGAGTTTTTCTAGAAATTCACTTTCATAAAAATCTATGGCTCCAAGCAAATTCGTAGTTGTACCTTCTTCAGAAGAACTAGCAGTTGTATTTAACTCAGTAATTTTAATATTAGGATTATCAATTATCCTAGAATTTTCCAATCTGAAAATTCTTTCATCTAAGGTATATTTGAAGTCTTTATTTCCGAGATTTCTTTCTTGAGAAAATTAATCTCAGCACTTAAATCTTGGACAGTGGCCACTCTTTCAGGCCGGGATTTGCTTTTCACCATCTTTCTGATTTCAGACATAGTGTAAGGTCCTTTTTTAGATGGGATTTGTTCCACCTCTGTTTCTTCCTCTAAGCTAGAAGGAAGTTTCTCAATAAGCTGGGACCTCAATTCAGGGTATTTAATAACCCTTAAAAGATCAAGTATGTCATTATTCGACAAAACATTATTCTTTAAATCTCTAAAATGAGAATAAATATTAAAAAGCTCATCATCAGTATTACAATAATGATTTGAGCATTGTCCCTTATCACATCGCTCTGGCTCTTCTTCAGAAGAAGAAGTGTAACTTTCTTCATGAGAAACCCTGAGGTATTCACTTGTTAATGATCCATCTTCCTCAGTGTCAGATATTTCTGGAGAGGAATTTAAAAGAATCTTATATAAAGAATCTTTGATATAATCATCTATGTCAAGTTCTCTAATTTTATTCTTGACCTTACATTCTTTAGCAAAATGTCCTAATCTCCCACATTTATAACAAGCTTGAGGGTTTTTGATTTAAAAACCCTTCCTGGCTCTATGAAAAGCCTTTTTTCTTTGGGTCTTTTCACGTCGTTTTTCCGACGAACCGTTGATTCTTTTGAATTTTTTTTTCTTATGGGTTCTCTTTCCATTGGAAGGCATATCTATAGCGAGCTGTTCACAAAATTCGCCCAACTGTTGTCGCTCAGTGAGACGATGTTTCTTTATTTGTTGGTTTAGCTTTATTTCATTACATAAAGCTAATCCTTCCTGAGTGCATACACTAATCAATTTACCATATGAGTAAGTATCATAATTAATAATCATCCCTGTACCTCTAAGGACCTTTCTAATCCTTTCAGCAAATAAGGGAGGGAGTCCATCTATAAATTTGGACTTCCAATGAGTACTTTTACTCTATGGTAATTCCATCACTCTCGATAAGAAAATATCTTTGTACAATCTAAATGATGTGATGGTTTTTCACCTCAAATTCTGGAGCATAGTTCTAATGGTCTCACTATTATCAGACCATCTTCCCGAAAAATGTTCGATGATATTAAGAATCAAAGAATAGACCGAGTTTTGAATAGTCTTATCATCCTCAAATTTGGTTGCGTTCATGATTTGATGATGCTGTTCATGGGTTAGATAATTATCCCACCAACCTTTCAGTTGGCTTCTAAAACCTGCAATAATCATTTCTGCAGTTGCTATATCCGTATTTTTATTAACCTTACAAATAGTGCTGTACATAAGCATTCTATGTACTGTTGTATATATTTGTCTTTAAAAAGACCATCCATATTCCACTCATTGATATCTGATCCACTATATCCTTGATTGTAGTGGTCATTGTCCTGTTCTTCTATTTGGACGTCTTGAGGGGTGGTTTATTATTAGGAATTTTAGGTTTTTATTGGATAACAGGGAGTTTCGAATTTAGGGATTTATTCGAAATATTCAATAACTTGATTTATAATAATGAAGTCGATTTTTTATTTGTTACTTTATGTGCTGTTCTCTTATTTGCCGGTGCAGTTGCTAAATCCGCCCAATTCCCCCTTCATGTATGGTTACCTGATGCCATGGCCTTAGCTGGTGATCCGGGCTGTTTCCCTCTCGACGATGAAGCTTATCCCCCATCGTCTCACTAGCCGACCTTGACCCCTGTTATTTTGAGGACATATCTAGTAGTCAGAGTTTGCCTCGATTTGGTACCGCTCTCGAGATTTGAGTATCGTGTCGTAAGAAAAAAAATGAATCGGAAAAAAAGATTTCTTTTTTTATTGAATTGAACGTGTTCATTCATTTTGACTACTTTAGCATCCTTTGGTAAGGTTTGCGAGCATATTTTTCAGAGATTTTAGTAATCTCATCTTCTACCTGTAATCCTTTTCCTTTATCAGCTTTATGCTCTAGCATTAAGGGGCTTTCCCTAAATTCGCCAATCTTCCTATTAAAAAGTTCTTCCAAATCATCAAGACTTTTTAATTTAAAGTCTTTTACCTCAGGTGGAGGTTGGATGTTGGTATTAGCTATTTGCTCTTTACTTTATCATCATTCTGTTGAATTTTTGGACCTCAGCTATCAGCTTGTCCAATTTGTCATGTATCGTAACCACTTGTTCTCCCAGAATACCAATGTACATATTAGTATAATTATTCCGAGTGAGCATTGTATTCAAGTTTTTAGCTGTAATGGAAGCCACATCATTTTCAAGCAATTTTGAAAAAGTAGTGAAATATAATTTGTCTCTTTCTACTATTTGAAAGGATTGTTGGGGTGGAAAGACTGATATAGTAATTTTTCCATTCGTGAGCATATAATCTCTTTCTAACACAGAAACATAGTTATTAACTTGTTTAGACATAAACCATGGAACAAACTATATAATCTGCTCCACTTTCAAATAAAGCAACAAACTCTTTTTTAAAATTATTGTCTATTAAAAAAGTTTTTTTATTAAAAATTTTTGGGTGATAAAATACTGGAGTTTTTCTAGAAATTCACTTTCAGAAAAATCTATGGCTCCAAGCAAATTCTTTGTGACGACCCAAAGGGTCATCAGTGTAATTCTCCCTTTCCTTGCACTTTTGATGCCTTGGAAACCCCTTATTGGGTTGCCTTGATTTACGTGAGAAGTTGGAAAAATTTTTATGTGAAAATATTTGAATTCTGTGTTAAAATCTATGAATTTATGTACTAATATTGCTATAGTTGGCTTTGGTCAATGTTTTGGGTCCGGACCTGTGATGTTACGGTCCTGGAGGGGCCGTACTGAAATTTGGGACCCGGGCGTATTCCCGGAATCAAAATCCGAGGTCCCAGGCCCGAGTTCGGAGCTTTTCTGTGAAATTTATTTATGAATATGCTTAAGGAAAAATGAAAACAGAAATTTGATAAAAAATAATTGTATCGGGCTCGTATTTTGGTTCTGACGCTCGGTACAAGTCTTAAATGGGCGTTAAGTGCTATCTGTGAAGTTTGGTTGAAAACGGATGTCGTTTGACGTGTTTCAGACTAAAAGTGGAAAGTTTGAAAGTGTTGAACTTAGAAAAGAAAATCATTAGTTTTGGGGGTTGATTTTACGATTTTGATGTTATTTTGGCGATTTGATCGCTCCAGCAAGTTCGTAGGATGATATAGAGTTAGTGTGTGTGTTTGGTAGGGAGCTCCTAGGGCTCGGGAGTGTTTTCGAGGGTGGTTCGGGGTGTTTTTGGGTTTTGAAACTTAGCAGATATTGCTGCACTTTCTGCACAAACCTTTTCTTCTATGCGATCGCATAGGTTGGTCTGCGATCGTGTAGAGTTCCTTCGTAGCCATCCCATTTTTGCTCAATGCGGTCGCACTGTTTCATACGCGATCGCATAAGTTAGCCAAATTCTTCTACGCGATCGCATACCTTTGAACGCGATCGCATAGCGTTAGACCCCACCTCAGTTCTAAATCTCCTCTCTTCTACGCGATCGCAATACTTATCCTGCGATTGCATAAGCCAATCTCACCGCTCCTCTATGTGATTGCATCTTCCGCCCCGCGATCGCATAGGCTAAAAGCCTTTAGCCATTTTTAATTAAAAACATACCAGCGGCAGCGGACTTCTCCCCATTTTTCACACAAGATCTCTCTCGAACAACCTCCATTGACAAAATTCAAGCTCTCCACTCTTTGGTTAAGTGATTCCTACTTCTTCTAATCATTATTCCTTCATTAAATCATTAAATTCCTAGCCCTAACACATGAAATCAAGAAGAATTTAGGTGTTTTTGGGATTAGTTAGGGTTTATGGGATTTTGGGTATTTCAACCTCAATTTGAGGTCGAATTTAAAATCTAATCATATATTTGAACTCGTGGGGATATGGGGGATTGGGTTTTGGTCCGAGCCTCGAGTTTAAACCACGTGGGCCCGGTGTAGGATTTTTTTATTTTTGGAAGTAAGCTAGAAAATGCATTTCTAGGCAATGTGATTTTGTTTTTGGATTCTTATTGATAATATTGAATTGAATTATGTTAGATATCGTTGGTTCAGAGTCGAATTCTAGAGGAAGGATTGTCGAGCTTTGAATTGCTATTTTTGGTTTTGAGGTAAGTGTTTGATCTAACTTTGGCTTGAGGGAATAGGATTAGGTTGTTATTTATCATATGCTATGTGGGTCGGTGTATAGGTATGGTGACGGTTACCTATGCGCCCGAGTCAAGCATGACCGTGATGTTATATTTGCTATTAGATTGTGAAGCAAGTGAACAATTGTGATAAATATTTATTTCAAGCACTATGACGTGAAAGTTGAGAATTAAATGAACTAAGATGGAATTTTTGGTACTTTTCCCTTGCATGGACCATTGGTTGAGTTGTATTCCCTTGTCGGGACATATTGTTTAGTTGTATTTCCCTTGTCGGGATCACTTGTTGTACTGTTTTCCCTTGCCGGGAAATTTTGCCTATATATATATATATATATATATATATATTTCCTTGTTCCCCTTTGGTCGTGACCATTGATTGGGAGAGGAAGAGAGAGTAAAAGCACGAATGGTGATGCCGTGCCCTGTCTAATGAGAGTAAAAGCACGAAGGGTGATGCCGTGCACTGTTTATCGAGAGTTAAAGCACGAAGGGTGATGCGGTGCCTTGTATTTGATATTATTGGTGAGAAATGAGAGTAAAAGCACGAAGGGTGATGCCGTGAATTATATTTGACTATTTTGGTAAGGAATGAGAGTAAAAGCACGAAGGGTATGCCGTGCAGCCATTGATTCGTTGGCTTTCTTGCTTAATTATCATTTATTCAGTTCCATCTCTTGATTGTTGAAGTTATAATTGAACTGTTATTCCCCCAGCATGTCCACTTCCCCTCTTACTTGCTTAAGTTCTTGTTTTCTTCCTGTTACTACATATATCTGTACAGGTTGGTTGTGATTGGTCCGGTTTAGCCTCGTCACAACCTCGCCGAGGTTAGGCCGGGCACATACCGGCACATGGGGTTAGTTGTGCTGATACTACGCTTCTGTGCCTTTTTGTGCACATTTCAAGTCCCAGGCTATGGACCGCAGCATTAGGCCGGGAGTGATCCTTTAGTCCAGAGGCTTGAGGTAGTTTGCTGGCATTCGCAAGCCCCGAGTCTCCTTTATCTACTTCTTTTAGTTTTTTTAATTGTACCGAATAGACATGTTATGTAATTTTGTTCAGACTATTGTTTTTAGTACTCTATTAGTAGTCCGTGAGCAGTGACACCGGATACTGGGTCGAGATTGTTTGTTAGATTTCCGCATATTGATTTTTGTTACTGATATTTAACTTCTTCCGCATGTTTAATTAATTATTTTTTGCATTTAACCTGTTTTAGACTAAAATTTTCTGGAAATGGTTATAAGGGTTGGCTTGCCTAGCTTCGACAGCAGGCGCCGTCACGACTCCCGATGATGGGTAAATCTGGGTCGTTACAAGTTGGTATCAGAGCACTAGGTTGCTTGGGTCTCACAACTCACGGACAAGCTCGATAGAGTCTGAGGGATCGGTACAGAGACGTCTGTATTTATCCCCCAGAGGCTACAGAGTTAGGAAAAGTTTCTCTTTGTTTATTATTGTCGTGCGATTTTGTTCCTCAAAAATTGATTATCATTCTACTCTGTTCTTTCACAGATGGCGAGAACACGTGCGTCTTCTTCTTTTGCTCAGCAGCTCGAGCCCCCAACAGCAGCTCCCGGGAGGGGAAGGGGCCGAGGCCGTGGCAGGGGCAGAGCTCAGACCCAGGAAAATGTTCCAGAGGTGGATCCTCATATTGACTTCGATGAGGAGGTCCCAGCTCCCCCAGCTCCGGTGGGCCCAACTGACGTCCCGGGAGGGGTGATGTTTTCTTTGTATCTTGAGGATGACCTTGTCCGCATAGCAGGCTTTATGGACAGTGTGGCTAGTGCAGGATTACTCCCAATAGCACCAGCCACTTCTCATGCTGGAGGAGGGCTCCAGACTCCTGCTACACGTACTGCGGAGCAGGTAGCTCCCCAGACTTAGGTTCCCTTGGTTCAGCCCGCTGTGGAAGCTCAGACAAGTACTACAGCTCAGGCCGGAGATGGGACGGCCATGTCTTTAGATGATTTGGGGAGGCTTGATTGGTTCTCCAAGCTATTCACTACTACATTCAATGGTGCTTCATCGGAGGACCCCAAGGATTTTCTACACAGTTGTCATGAGATCCTTAGGACTATGGGGATAGTGGAGACCAATGGGCTCGATTTTTGCACTTTCAGGCTTGTGGGTTCTGTCAAGACTTGGTGGAGAGATTATTGTCTGTTTAGACCATCAGGGTCCCCAGATTTGACGTGGGATCAGTTTGCAGAGCAATTTTTGGAGAAGTTTCTCCCAGACACTCAGCGGGAGGCACTTCGCAGACAGTTTGAGCATCTTCAGCAAGGTCTATGACAGTTAAACAGTACGGGACCAGTTTTGTTGACTTGGCACGCCATGCAGTAGTGATACTCCCGATATATCGGGAGAGGGTCCGGAGGTTTACTAATGGATTGATTCAGCCCATTCGTCTACAGATGGCTGTGGGAGTTGGCAGTGACATTACTTTTCAGGAGGCGGCCAATGAGGCCCGCCGAGTAGAGATGGCTTTGGCTCGAGGAGGTTGTCAGGGTTCAGACAAGAGGCCTCAACATTCTGGCAGATTTAGTGGCACCTCATCTAGAGGTAGGGATTTCCATGATAGAGGCCATCCCCCGAGACCTTTCCAGTCGGCACTTCAGGTTTCTCATGGTACGCCAGGTGGTGGTGGCCATCAGCAATATTATTCAGATCGGTATCTTTCAGCGCACCACCAGCCCCCATTAGTGCACCGCCATTTCAGAACTTTAGGGGAGGACATACCGGTCGATAGGGCCAGCAGACTCAGCCGTCGAGGGCATGTTATGGTTTTTGTGACACTAGTCATGTTGTCAAATTTTGCCCTCAATGCTCCAGTAGTTTTCAGCAGCAGGGTCCTCGCCCTACGATTCAGGCAGCAAGTGATCCACAGGCCACCCAGCCTTCTAGATGCATGGGTAGGGATCATAGAGGTGGAGGGAGAGACCGTAGAGGTGGAGCCCGGACAGCCAGAGGTAGGGTTCAGCCCTCATCAGATTGTCCCAGATATGCAGTTCAGGGAGGTGGGGGTCAGCCCCGTTGTTATGCATTGCCATCCAGGCCGGAGGCTGAGTCATCTAATGCTGTGATTACAGGTACTATACTGCTCTGTGACAGGGGTGCTTCGGTATTATTTGATCCAGGATCTTCTTATTCTTATATGTCATCCTATTTTGCACCCTATTTGATTTTACCTAGTGAGGCTCTGGGTATTCCTGTATATGTGTCCACATCGGTTTGTGATTCTATAGTGGTCGACCGAGTGCATCGTTCTTGTATAGTGGTATTTGAGGGTCTTGTGACCCGTGTCGATTTATTGCTCCTAGACATGGTGAACTTCGATGTCATATTGGGGATAGATTGGTTGTCCCCGTATCATTCTATCTTGGATTGTCACGCCAAGACCGTGACTTTGCCATGCCAGACTTGCCCCGACTTTACTGGAGAGGGACCCCAGGTTATGCAACCCGTATTGTTATTTCGTATGTCAAGGCTTGACGTATGGTCGAGAATAGTTGTTTATCATATTTAGCATATGTTCGCGACTCCAGTGCAGAGGTTCCATCTATCGACTCTGTCACTATTGTTCGGGAGTTCCCCGAGGTTTTCCCTTCAGACCTGCTGGTAATGCCGACCGACAGGGATATTGACTTCTGTATTGATTTGGTTCCTGGCATTCAGCCTATTTCTATTCCGCCATATTGTATGGCCCCGCCAGAGTTGAAAGAGTGTAAAAAACAACTTCAGGATTTGCTTGATAAGGGTTTCATTAGACCCAGTGTATCACCTTGGGGGTGCGCCATTGTTGTTTGTGAAGAAAAAGGACGGGTCGATGAGGATGTGCATTGATTACCGACAGTTGAACAAGGTGACGGTAAAGAACAAGTATCCATTGCCGAGGATTGACGATTTGTTTGACCAGCTTCAGGGTGCTAAGGTATTCTCGAATATAGATTTGAGGTCTAGTTATCATTAGTTAAGGGTTAGGGCGTCTGATGTCCCTAGGAAAGCTTTTCGTACTCGGTATGTGCATTATGAGTTTTTGGTCATGTCGTTTGGGTTGACCAATGCCCCGACAACATTCATGGAGTTGATGAATCGAGTGTTCAGGACTTACTTGGATTTATTTGTGATCGTGTTCATTGATGATATCTTGGTATACTCCCACAGTCAGGAGGAGAATCTGCATCACCTCATAGTGGTTCTTTAGACTCTGAAGGATAGCCAGTTGTACGTTAAATTCTCAAAGTACGAATTTTGGTTAAGTTCAGTAGCATTCCTGGGTCATGTCATATCAGCAGAGGGTATTTAAGTGGACCCGAAGAAGATAGAGGTAGTCAAGAACTGGCCTCGACCAGCTTCAGCTACAGAGATTTTGAGATTCTTGGGGTTAGCTGGTTACTACAGGTGTTTTGTGGAGGGGTTTTCATCCATCGCAGCCTGGATGACTCGATTGACTCAGAAGGGTGCCCGGTTTAGGTGGTCAGATGAGTGCGAGGCGAGCTTCCAGAAGCTCAAGACAGCTCTGACTACGGCACCGATATTGGTTTTGCCCACGGGATCTAGGCCTTATACTGTATATTGTGATGCTTCCCGCATCGGGATTGGCGTAGTGTTGATGCAGATCGGCAAGGTCATAGCATATGATTCGAGGCAATTGAAGATCCACGAGAAGAATTACCCAGTTCATCACTTAGAGTTGGCAGCTATTGTTCATGCCTTGAAGATCTGGAGGCGTTATTTGTATGGTGTGACATGTGAGGTGTACACGGATCACAAGAGCCTTCAGTACTTGTTCAAGCATAAAGAGTTGAATTTGAGATAGCGTAGATGGCTGGAGTTGTTGAAATATTATGAGATTTCTATTTTATACCACCCAGGGAAGGTGAATGTGGTGGCCGATGTATTGAGTAGAAAGTCCGCCAGCATGGGTAGTCTTGCATACATTCCGGTCAGTCAGAGATTGCTTGCCTTGGATGTTCATTCTTTGGCCAATAGATTTGTGAGATTGGATATTTCTGAGCCCAACATAGTGTTAGCTTGTACGGTTGCTCGTTCATCATTGATGGAGCGTATCCGGGAGCGGCAGTTTGATGATCCCCATTCATGTGTCCTGAGAGGCACGGTGCAGAGGGGAAGTGCCAAGGATATGACTTTGGGAGATTATGGCATATTGAGGTTGCAGGGGGAAGTTTGTGTGCCCAATGCTGATGGTATTCGAGAGTCGGTCTTAGCGGAGGACCACAGCTCTCGGTATTCTATTCATCCGGGCGCCGCGAAGATGTATCAGGATTTGAAAAAGCATTATTTTTGGCATAGAATGAAGAAAGAGATGTTGCATATGTGGCTCATTGTCTAAATTGTCAGCAGGTTAAGTGCGAGCATCAGAGGCCTGGTGGGTTGTATTAGAGGATTGAGCTTCCCGAGTGGAAGTGGGAGAGGATCACTATGGATTTTGTTACTGGCCTTCCGATGGATCGGAAGAAGTTTGATGCTATATGGGTTATTGTTGATAGGCTGACTAAGTCAGTGCATTTCATCCCAGTTGCCACCACCTATTCATCCGAGAGATATGCAGAGATTTATATCAGGGAGATCGTTCGCCTTCATGGGGTGCCCATATCTATTATTTCAGATCAAGGTCCGCAATTTACCTCGCATTTCTGGAGAGCGGTGCAACATGAGTTGGGAACCCAGGTCCATTTGAGATACGGACGGTCCGAGAGGACCATTCAGATTCTTGAGGATGTCTTCCGAGCCTGCGTTATTGATTTTGGAGGCTTGTGGGACCAGTTCTTTCCATTAGCGGAGTTTGCCTACAACAACAACTACCATTCTAGTATTTAAATGGCCCCGTATGAGGCGTTGTATGGTAGGCGGTGTCAGTCCACAATCGGTTTGATCCAGGAGAGGCTCGGTTATTGGGTAAAGATTTGGTACAGGAGGCCTTGGATAAGGTCAAGATCATTCAGGACAGACTTTGCTCACCTCAGTCCAGGCAGAAGAGTGTTGCAGATTGTAAGGCCAAGGATGTTGCTTTCATGGTTGGTGAGCGAGTACTGCTCCATGTATCTCATATGAAGGGCGTGATGAGGTTTAGGAAGAAGGGCAAGCTTAGCCCTAGGTATATTGGCCCATTTGAGATTGTGGACCGTGTGGGGAATGTGACTTATTGACTTGCATTGCCGCCTATCTTGTCAGCCGTGCATCCGGTTTTTCATGTATCCATGCTTCGAAAGTATCACGGTGATCCCACCCACGTGTTAGATTTCAGCACTGTCCAATTAGACAAGGATCTGTCATATGAGGAGGAGCCAGTGGCTATTTTAGAGCGGCAGGTTCGACGGTTGAGGTCGCAGAGTTTTCCTTCAGTGTGTGTTCAGTGGAGAGGTCAGCCTCCTAAGGCATCGACCTGGGAGTCCAAGTCTGATATGCGGAGCCGTTATCCCAATCTATTCCCCGACTCAGGTACTTTTTTATTCTGTCCGTTCGAGGACGCACGAGTGTTTTAGAGGTGGAGGATGTGACGAACCAAAGGTTCATTACTGTAATTCTCCCTTTACTTGCACTTATGAGGCCTTGGAAACCCTTTATTGGGTTGCCTTGATTTGCGTGCGTAGTTCGGGCACGAAGCCGGAATATTTTTATGTGAAAATATTTGAATTCTGTGTTAAAAACTATGAATTTTGGTTCTAATATTGCTATAGTTGATTGGTCAACGTTTTGGGTAAACGTACCCGGACCCGTGATGTGACGGTCCCGGTGGGTTCGTAATGAAATTTGGGACCCGGACGTATTCCTGGAATCAAAATCCAAGGTATCAGGCCCGAGTTCGGAGCTTTTCTATGAAATTGTTTTATGAATATTCTTATGGAAAAATGAAAATAGAATTTTGATAAAAAATAATGGTAACGGGCTCGTATTTTGGTTCCGACGCCCGGTACAAGTCTTAAATGTGAAGTTTGGTTGAAAACGGTCGTCGTTTGACGTGTTTCACACTAAAAGTGGAAAGTTTGAAAGTGTTGAACTTAGAAAAGAAAATCATGAGTTTTTGGGGTTGATTTTATGATTTTGATGCTATTTTGGCGATTTGATCGCTTCGAGAAAGTTCGTAGGATGATATTGAGTTAGTGTATGTGCTTTGTTGGGAGCCCCGAGGGCTTGGGACTGTTTTTGAAGGTGGTTCGGGGTGTTTTTGGGTTTTGAAACTTAGCAGATTTTGCTGCACTTTCTGCACAGACATTGTTTTCTATGCGATCACATAGGTTGGTGTGCGATCGTGTAGAGTTCCTTCGTAGCCATCCCATTTTTGCTCAATGCGGTCGCACTGTTTCATACGCGATCGCATAAGTCAGCCAAATTGTGCTACGCGATCGCATACCTTTGAACGCGATCGCATAGCGTTAGAACCCACCTCAGTTCTAAATCTCCTCTCTTCTACGCGATCGCGATACTTATCACGCGATCGCATAAGCCTATCTCACTGCTCCTCTATGCTATCGCATCTGCCGCCCCGCGATCGCATAGGCTAAAAGCCTTCAGCGATTTTTTATTAAAAACAAACCAGTGGCAGCGGACTTCTCCCCATTTTTCACATTAGCTCTCTCTTAAGAACCTCCATTGACGAAATTCAAGCTCCCAATTCATCACCACTCTTTGGGTAAGTGATTCCTACTTCATCTAATCTTTATTCCTTCATTAAATCATTAAATTCCTAGCCCAAATACATGAAATCAAGAAGAATTTAGGGGTTCTTGGGATTAGCTAGGATTTATTGAATTTGGGTATTTCAACCTCAATTTGAAGTCGAATTTAAAATCTAATCATATATATGAACTCGTGGGGTTATGGGTGATTGGGTTTTGGTCCGAGCCTCGAGTTTGGACCATGTGGGCCCGGTGTCGGATTTTTGTATTTTTTGAAGTAAGTTAGAAAATGCATTTCTAGGCTATGGGATTGTGTTTTTGGATTCTTATTGATAATATTAAATCAAATTATGTTAGATATCGTTGGTTCGGAGTCGAATTCTAGAGAAAAGGCGATTGTTGAGCTTTGAGTTGTATTTTCGGCTTCGAGGTAAGTGTTCCATCTAACTTTGGCTTGAGGGAATATGATCATATGCTATGTGGGTCGGTGTATAGGAATGGTGACGGTTACCTATGCACCCGAGTCAAGCATGACCATAATGTCATATTTTCTATTAAATTGTGAAGCAAGTGAACAATTGTGATAAATATTTATTTCAAGCACTATGAAGTGAAAGTTGAGAATTAAATGGACTAAGAACGAATTTTTTGTACTTTTCCCTTGCCGGGACCATTTGTTAAGTTGTATTCCCTTGCCGGGACATATTGTTGAGTTGTATTTCCCTTGCCGGGATCACTTGTTGTACTGTTTTCCTTTGCCGGGACATTTTGCCTTGATTTTTGTATATTTCCTTTGTTCCCGTTTGGCTGTGACCATTGATTGGGAGTGGAAGAGAGAGTAAAAGCACGAAGGCTGATGCCGTGCCCTGTCTATTGAGAGTAGAAGCACGAAGGGTGGTGCAGTGCACTGTTTATCGAGAGTAAAAGCATGAAGGGTGATGCGGTGCCTTGTATTTGATATTATTGGTGAGAAATGAGAGTAAAAGCACAAAGGGTGATGCCGTGCATTATATTTGACTATTTTGGTAAGGAATGAGAGTAAAACTACGAAGGGTGATGCCGTGAAGCTGTTGTTCCATTGGCTTTCTTGCTTAATTATCATTCATTTAGTTCCATCTCTTGATTGTTGAAGTTATAATTGAACTGTTATTCCCCCAACATGTCCCGTTCCCCTCTTACTTGCTTAAA
The DNA here is from genome assembly GCA_034376525.1 of Nicotiana benthamiana. Classification (NCBI taxonomy): domain Eukaryota; kingdom Viridiplantae; phylum Streptophyta; class Magnoliopsida; order Solanales; family Solanaceae; genus Nicotiana; species Nicotiana benthamiana. The sequence goes on from CM067330.1 coordinate 69,842,314, forward strand.
TTCTTGTTTTCTTCCTGTTACTACATATATCTGTACAGGTTGGTTGTGATAGGTCAGGCTTAGCCTTGTCACTACCTCGCCGAGGTTAGGCCGGGCACTTACCAGCACATGGGGTTGGTTGTGCTGATACTACGCTTCTGTGCCTTTTTGTGCACAGGTCAGGACTCAGGCTAAAGACCGCAGCGTTACACCGGGAGTGATCCTTCAGTCCAGAGGCTTAAGGTAGTTCGCTGGCATTCGCGAGCCCCGAGTCACCTTTATCTTCTTCTTTAAGTTTTTTTAATTGTACCAAACATACATGTTATGTAATTTCGTTTAGACTATTGTTTTAGTACTCTGTTAGTAGTCCGTGAGCAGTATTTCCGCATATTGATTTTCGTTACTGATATTTAACGTCATCAGGTGTTTTAGACTTAAATTTTCTGGAAATGGTAATAAGGGTTGGCTTGCCTAGCTTCGACAGTAGGCGCCATCACGACTCCCGATGGTGTGTAAATCCGGGTCGTGACATTCTTAGCTGTACCTTCTTCAGAAGAACTAGCAGTTGTATTTAACTCAGTAATTTTAATATTAGGATTATCAATTATCCTAGGATTTTCCAATATGAAAATTCTTTCATCTAAGGCTATTTTTGAAGTCTTTAGTTCCGAGATTTCTTTATTAAGATAATTAATATCAACACTTAAATCTTGGACAGTGGCCACTCTTTCAGGCCGGGATTTGCTTTTCACCATCCTTCTGATTTCAGACATAGTGTAAGGTCCTTTTTGAGATGGGATTTGTTCCACCTCTAATTCTTCCTCTAAGCTAGAAGGAAGTTTGTCAATAAGCTGGGACCTCAATTCAGTATGTTATTATTTGACAAAACATTGATCTTCAAATCTCTAAAATGAGAATAAATAATAAAAAGCTCATCATTAGTATTACAACAATGATTTGAGAATTGTCCCTTATCGCATTGATCTGGCTCTTCTTCAGAAGAAGTGTAACTTTCTTCATGAAGAACCCGGAGGTCTTCACTTGTTGATGATCCATCTTCCTCAGTGTAAGATATTTCTGGAGAGGAGTTTAAAAGAATCTTATATATGGAATCTTTGATATGATCATCTAAGTCAAGTTCTCTAATTTTATTCTTGACCTTACATTCTTTAGTAAAATGTCCTAATCTTCCACATTTATAACAAGCTTGAGGGTTTTTTGATTTACAAAACCCTTCCTGGCTTTATGAAAAGCCTTTCTTCTTTGGGTCTTTTCACGCCGTTGTTCCGACGAACCCTTGATTCTTTTTAAATCCTTTTTCTTATGGGTTCTCATTCCATTGGAAGGCATATATATAGCAATCTGTTCACAAAATTTGCCCAATTGTTGTCTCTCAGTGAGACGATGTTTCTTTATTTGTTGGTTTAGATTTATTTCATTACATAAAGCTAATCCTTCCTGAGTGCATACACTAATCAATTTACCATATGAGTGAGTATCATAACTAATACTCATACCTGTACCTCTAAGGACCAATCTAATCCTTTAAGCAAATAAGGGAGGGAGTCCTTTATAAATTTGGGCTTCCAATGAGTACTACTACTCTCTGGTAATTCCATCACTCTGGATAAGAAAACATCTTTGTACCATCTAAATGATGTGAGGGTTTTGCACCTCAAATTCTGGAGCATAGTTCTAATGGTCTCACTATTATCAGACCATCTTCCCGAAAAATGTTCGATGATATTAAGAATTAAAGAATAGACCAAGTTTTGAACAATATTATCATCCTTAACTTTGGTTGCGTTCATGATTTAATGATGCTGTTCATGGGTAAGATAATTATTCCACCATCCTTTCAGTTGACCAGTAAAACCTGCAATAATCATTTCAACTATTGCTCTATCCGTATTTTTATTAACCTTACAAATAGTGTTGTACATAAGCATTTTATGTACTATTGTATATATTTGTCTTTCAGCAAAACAATCTATATTCCCCTTATAGATATCTGACCCACTATATCCTTGATGGTAGTGGTCATTGTCATGTTCTTCTATTAGGACATCTTGAGGGGTTGGTCTAGGATAATAAAACATCCTTTGGTAAGTTTTGCGAGCATATTTTTTAGAGATTTTATCAATCTCGTTTTCTACCCATAATCCTTTTCCTTTATCAGGTTTATGCTCTAGTGTTAAGGGGATAGCCCTAAATTCGCCAAACTTCCTATTAAGAAGTTCTTCCAAATCGTCAAGACTTTTTAATTTAAAGTCTTTTACCTCAGATGGAGGTTGGATGCTGGTAGTAGCTATTTGCTCTTTACCTTTATCATCCTTTTGTTGAATATTTTGGACCTCAGCAATCAGCTTGTCCAATTTGTCATGTATTGTAGCCACTTGTTCTCCCAGAACACTAATGTACATATTAGTATAATTATTCTGAGTGAGAATTGTTTTCATGTTTTTAGCTGTAATGGAAGCCATATCGTTTTGAAGCAATTTTTAAAAAGCAGTGAAATATATCATTTTATCTCTTTCTCATATTTGAAAGGATTTTTGGGGTGGAAAGACTGATTTATTTATTTTTCCATTCGCGAGCATATAATCTCTTTCTAACATGGAAACATAGTTATAAACATGTTTAGACATAAACCATGAAACACAATATATAATCTTATTTTTCTTGCTAATATCATGATAAAAATCATTTCTAAAAAATTGTATCAATTCATCATTCATGTTTTCATGAAACCACTTTCTGAAAACAGCCCATCTGGGTGTTAGAAATTCTTCTAGAATCATTTTTTCTTGCCGAAGAACCCGGACTAAAATCTATTTGGTCTTCAATCATCATTAATACCATTTGAAAAATCCATTTCGCATGCAGTGGGTTCAAGATTTGAATTAATCTTGACTATATTGTCACTATTGATACTGATATTATTAACCCTATTATTTTCTCTAATTTGAGATGTGGAAGCTCTAGATGGAAAATCCACCACATAATCAATTGGAGAGATATATGAAGAATTTGTTCTAGTTAACCTAGATGATAAACTGGTATTATCAGTTTGAATAGGTTCTTTAAACCTAATCTTAATTGTGTCATTTGAGGTTTGTTTTATTTCTGTAACCTCAGTATTACCATTGTTTCAAGGGGCAACTGCTTCCTCTATGACCCATTCTCTGGGAAAATCAATTTCATCCCATTTGATAGGTCTTCTGGTTGTTACTTTGGATTTTCCAAAGTTAGTTTCTACAATAATAGTTTTATTTTTGAAATCCATTACTTTCCACATGAGATTCAAAGTATATAAAGGTTTGAAGTAAATTCTGTAATAGATACATATAACTTCTGTACCAGGCCAGTAATCATAGCCATGTAATTTAATGCTTAGTATTAAAGCATTTAAAGAATTTTCATCATTAAGAGAAAATTTTAAATTAGGATAAGCATTTAAATAAATCGGGCGATATGCCAAACTAGTTTGCGCAGTCCCTATAAGAGACTTTTTCCAATTTTGATTCTGCCATCTCTGAGAGCTGCTATCAAGCTTTCAGGTAAGCCTCTTAAAGTGAGTGGCTTAAAGGCAACATGTATTAAACCTATGTGAATAAATCTATGAGAATCTCGATATGGGGCTAAGTAATTGTCAGATAATAATCTGAATGTAGCATGGTCACTATTGTCATGACCCGGATTTACCCACCATCGGGAGTCGTGATGGCGCTTACTGCCAAAGCTAGGCAAGCCAACCCTTATAAACATTTCCAGAAAATTTAAATCTAAAACAAATTAAATGATAAAATAATTAGTTAAAACATGCGGAAGACGTTTAATAACAATAACAAAAACAACATGCGGAAAACTAACAACCAATCTCTACCAAGTATCTGGTGTCACTGCTCACGAACAGCTAAAGAGTGCTAAAAATAATTGTCTGAAAGAAGTACATATCATGTCTGTTTGATACAATTTAACAAACTAAAAGGGAAAGTTAGAGGAGACTCGGGGCCCGCGAACGCCTGTAAACAACCTTAGAGCCTCTGGACAGAAGGATCACTCCCGGTCTAAAGCTGCGATCCGTAGACTAGGTCCTGATCTATGCACAAAAGGCACAGAAGCATAGTATCAGCACAACCCATCCCATGTGCTGGTAAGTGTCCGGCCTAACCTCGGCGAGGTAGTGACTAGGCTAACCGGACCTACAATAAACAACCTGTACAGATATATACGATTACAGAAAAGGAAAACAAGAATTTAAACAACAAAAGGGATGGGACATGCTGGAGGGAATAGCAGTTCAATTATAACTTCTACAATTAAGAGATGGAACTGAATAGATAGCATTTAAATAAGGGAATCCAATGAAACAACAACTAATAAAGGGAAAACGGAATGAGGAGCACCCGTAAGGTAAGACCAATAAAACCACGTTAAACGGCACGACCCATCGTGCTTTTACTCTCGTCCTTACCCAATCAATAGCACCACTCCATCTTGTGGAGGAAATCATCATATACCACTCCATCTTGTGGAGGAAATCTATAAATACCGCTCCATCTTGTGGTGGAAATCGATATATACCACTCCATCTTGTGGAGGAAATCAATAAATACCACTCCATCTTGTGGAGGAAATTGATAAATACCACTCCATCTTGTGGAGGAAATCAATATATACCACTCCTTCTTATGGAGGAAATCAATATATACCACTCCATCTTGTGGAGGAAATCAATAAGTACACGACATCACCCATCGTGCTTTATCGCTCCTCCTCACCCAAACAATAATCACAATTAATGGGAAAAGGAGTAAACAACAAGATTAACCATCCCGTCAAGGGAGAACAATGCAACAACAAGTCCTGGCAAGGGAACCAATTTAACAACAAGTCCCGGCAAGAGAGACAGTTTAACAACAAGTCTCGGCAAGGGAAAAACATCAACAACTCATCTCTAGTTCATTTACTTCTTATCTTTCACTTCATAGCTCTTATAACAATAATTTATCCCAATTCTTAATAACAAATGACAACACGATCATGCTCGACTCGGGCGCATAGGTAACCGTCACCATACCTATACACCGACTCCACTAGCATATATCAATTAACAACCTAATCCTATTCCCTTAAGCCAAATTTAGATCAAACACTTACCTCGAAGGCTTCCAACTCAACTCACTCCTCTAGAATAGCTTTACCCGTCGAATTCGCTTCAAAATCGGTTGAATCTAACAACAATTTACTCAAATGTATCAACAAATGCTAGTTAAACCAATTTGGATGCATAAGAATGAAATTTCCAAAGTTTTACTCAAAAATTCCCCCGGGCCCACGTGGTCAAAACTCGAGATTCAAAACAAAACCGGGTTACCCCTTCCCCCACGAGTTCATATATGCAATTTGTTTTGAAATCGGACCCCAAATTAAGGTCCGAATCCCCAATTTTATGAAAACCTAGGTTCTACCCCAAATCCCCCATTTTAACCATGAAAGCTTTGATTTAAGGATGAAATCATGTTCGAATATGATAAAGATTGAAGAAAGCTAGTAAAAATTGACATACATTTGGTCTAGGAACGAAGGGGTTCGAGAGAAATCGCCTATGGAGGATTTTGGGTTTGGAAAGATGTGAAAAATGAGGTCTGAATTCGTTTAAGTAACTGTTGCAGGGTTGCTGATGTGCAAATGCGACATTGATTTTGCATTTGCAAACTGGGCAGAAATAAGGGAGTCTTCGCATTTGCGAAAAACTGTTCGCAATTGCGAACTAGGCAAAAATGAAGGAGATCTTGCATTTGCGAGAAAATGTTCGCAAATGCGGAAACAAGTTTAGGCTGGGGAAGCTCGCAATTGCGAGATTCACTTCGCATTTGCGAAGTCTGGCTGCCAAAGGGGGGATCTCGCACTTGCGAGATAAACGTCGCATTTGCGAAGAAAGGCCAAAGAAGGGAGGTTAGCATTTGCGAACAAGTCTTCGCAATTGCGAAGACTCCAGACACCAGCAGATTCAAATGCAACAGATTGAGCCTAACACCTATCCGAAACTCACCCGACCCCTGGTGCTCCAACCGAAACATGCACCAAACCTCTAAAACATACTACGGACTCACTCGTGCGACCAAATCGCCAAAATAACATCTAAATAAAAGAATCAACCTCCAAAACTCATGATTTTCATTTCAACTTTAAAACTTTCAAATTTTTCAACTTTTAGTCCAAAACACGTCAAACGACGTCCGGTTTCAACCAAACTTTACAGATAGCGCTTAAAGCCCATTTAAGACTTGTACCGGGCATTAGAACCAAAATACGAGCCCGATACCATCACGTTTGATCAATTTCTGTTTCTAATTTTCCTTAAGCATTTTCAATGACAATTTCACAGAAAAGCTCCGTACTCGGGCCTGGACCTCGGATTTCGATTCCGGAATACGACCGGGTCCCAAATTTCATTACGGACCATATGGGACCGTCACATCACGGGTCCGAGTCAGTTTGCCCAAAATATTGACCAAACTTAACCATAGCAATATTAGTATCAAAATTCATAGTTTTTAACACAGAGTTCAAATATTTTCACATAAAAATCTTCCGACTTCGCGCCCGGACTACGCACGCCAATCGAGGCAATCAAATAAGAGGTTTTGAAGGCCTCAGAAGTGCAAGGAAAGGGAGAATTACGGTGATGACCCTTTGGGTCGTCACATCCTCCACCTCCAAAGCAGCCGTTCGTGCTCGAACGGACCAAAGAAAGGAGTACATGAGTCGGGGAATCGATGGGGATAACGGCTTCGCATATCAGACTCGGACTCCTAGGTCGATGCCTTAGGAGGCTGACCTCTCCACTGAACACGCACTCAAGGAAAACTCCACGATCTCAACTGTAGAACCTACCGGTCTAAAATAGCCACCGGCTCCTCCTCATATGACAGATCCTTATCCAATTGGACAATGCTGAAATCTAACACGTGGGTGGGATTACCATGATATCTCCGAAGCATGGATACATTGAAAACCGGATGCACGGCTGACAAGCTAGGCGGTAAGGCAAGTCTGTAAGCCATCTCTCCCAACGGTCAAGAATATCAAATGGGAAAAAATACCTAAGGCTAAGCTTGCCCTTCTTCCAGAATCTCATCATGCCTTTCATAGGAGATACACGGAGTAATACACGCTTACCAACCATGAAGGCAACATCCCTGACCTTACGGTCTGCCACACTCTTCTGCCTGGACTGAGCTGACCGAAGTCTGTCCTGAATGATCTTGACCTTATCGAAGCCCTCATGCACGAAGTCTGCACCCAATAACCGATCCTCTCCCGGCTCAAACCATCCGACATCGCCTACCATACATACGGGGCCATCTGAACACTAGACTGATAACTGTTGTTGTGGGCAAACTCTGTAAACGGCAAAAACTGGTCCCAAGAGCCTCCAAAATCAATAACGTAGGCTCTGAGCATATCCTCAAGAATCTGAAAGGTCCTCTTGGACTGACAGTTCGTCTGGGGGTGAAATGTTGTACTCAAATGGACCTGGGTACCCAACTCATTCTGCACCGGTCCCAAGAAATACGAGGTAAACTGCGAACCACAATGCGAAATAATAGATATGGGCACCCCATGAAGGCGAACGATCTCCCTGATATAAATCTCTGCATACCTCTCGGATGAATTGGTGGTGGAAATTGGGATGAAATGCCCTGACTTAGTCAGCCTATCAACAATAACCCATATAGCACCAAACTTCTTCCGAGTCATCGGAAGTCCAGTAAAAAAATCCATAGTGATCCTCTCCCACTTCCACTCGGGAAGCTCAATCCTCTGAAATAACCCACCAGGCCTCTGATGCTCATTCTTAACCTGCTGACAATTTAGACAACGAGCCACATATGCAACAATGTCTTTCTTTATTCTACGCCGCTAATAATGCTGTTTCAAATCCTGATATATCTCCGCGACTCCCGGATGAATAGAGCACCGAGAGCTGTGAGCCTCCGCTAAGATCGACTCTCAAATACCATCAACAATTGGCACACAAAATTTCCCCTGCAACCTCAATATGCCATAATATCCCAAAGTCATCTCCTTGGGACCTCCCCTCTATACCGTGTCTCTCAGGACACATAAATGGGGATCATCAAACTGCCGCTCCTGGATACGCTCCATCAATTATGAACGAGCAACCGTTTAAGCTAACACCTTGCTGGGCTCAGAAATATCCTATTTCACAAATCTACTGGCCAAGGCCTGAACATCCAAGGCAAGCGATCTCTGGCTGACTGGAATGTAGGCAAGACCACCCATGCTGGTGGACTTTATACTCAATGCATCGGCCACCACATTGGCCTTCCCTGGGTGGTATAAAATAGAAACATCATAATCTTTCAACAACTCCAACCATCTCCGCTGTCTCAAATTCAACTCTTTCTTCTTGAACAAGTACTGAAGACTCTTGTGATCCGTGTAGACCGTACACGTCACACCCTACAAATAATCCCGCCAGATCTTCAAGGCATGAACAATAGCTGCCAACTCTAAGTCATGAACTGGGTAATTCTTCTCGTGGATCTTTAATTGCCTCGGAGCATATGCTATGCCATTGCCATTCTGCATCAACACTGGGCCAAGTCCGATGCGGGAAGCATCACAATATACAATATAAGGCCCGGATCCCGTGGGCAAAATAAATACCGGTGCCGTAGTCAGGGCATTCTTGAACTTCTGGAAGCTCGCCTTGCACTCATCTAACCACCTGAGTTGGGCACCCTTCTGAGTCAATCTAGTCACCGGGGTTGCGATGGATGAAAACCCCTCCACAAATGTCTGTAGTAACCAGCTAACCACAAGAAGCTTTCCGAATCTCTATAGCTGAAGCTGGTCGAGGCCAGTTCTTGACTGCCTCTATTTTCTTCGGGTCCACTTGGGTACCCTCTGCTGATACGACGTGACCCAGGAATGCTACTAAATTCAACCAAAATTTTCACTTTGAAAATTTGGCGTGCAACTGGCTATCCTTCAGAGTCTGAAGAACCACTCTGAGGTGCTGCTCATGCTCCTCTTGACTGCGGGAGTATACCAAGATATAATCATTGAATTGAATCACAAATAGATCCAAGCAAAGCCTGAACACTCAGTTTATCAACTCCATGAATGCTGCCGGGGCATTGGTCAAACCAAACGACATGAACAAAAACTCATAATGCCAATACCGAGTACGAAATGCTGTCTTAGGGACATCAGACGCCCTTATCCTCAGCTGATGATAACCAGACCTCAAATCTATCTTCGAGAACACCTTAATACCTGAAGCTGATCAAACAGGTTGTCAATCTTCGGCAATGGATACTTGTTCTTTATCATCACCTTGTTCAACTGCCCGTAATCAATGCGCATCCTCATTGACCCGTCATTCTTCTTAACAAACAACACTGGTGCACCCCAAGGTGATACACTGGGTCTAACGAAACCTTATCAAACAAATCTTGAAGCTGTTCTTTTAACTCTTTCAACTTTGGCGGGGCCATGCGATACGACAGAATAGAAATAAGCTGAGTGCCACGAACCAAATCAATACGGAAGTCACTATCCCTGTCGGGTGGCATACCCGGCAGGTCTGAAGGAAAAACCTCGGGAACCCTCGAACAATAGGAACAGAGTCGATAGATGGAACCATGGCGCTAGAGTCTCGAACATACGCCAAATATGCTAAACATCCCTTCTCGACCATACGTCGAGCCTTGACATACGAAATAACACTACAGATGGCATGACTTGGGGTCCCTCTCCACTCAAGTCGGGGCAAGTCTGGCAAGGCCAAAGTCATGGTCTTGACGTGACAATCCAAGATGGCATGATACGAGGAAAACTAGTCCATCCCAAATATAACATCGAAGTCCACCATGTCTAGAAGCAATAAATCGACGCGAGTCTCAAGACCCTCAAATACCACTACGCAAGAACGATGCACTCGGTCGACCACTATGGAATCACCAACCGATGTGGACACATACACCAGAATACCCAAAGCCTTACTAGGCATAAGCAAATAGGGTGCAAAATAGGATGAAACATAAGAATAAGTGGATCCCGGATAAAATAATACCGAAGAACCCCTATCACAGACTAGTATAGTACCTGTAATCACAACATCAGATGACTCGACCTCCGGGCTAGCTGGAAATGCATAACAGCGGGGCTGGCCCCCACCTCCCTGAACTGCGTCTCTAGGACGATCTGCTGCGGGCTGACCCCTACCTCTGGCTGTCCGGGCTCTACCCCTACGGTCTTTCTCTCCACCTCTATGATCCTTACCCCTACCTCTAGCTGGCTGGGCGGCCTGTGGATCACCTGCTGCCTGAATCGTAGGGCGAGGACCCTGCTGTTGAGTACCACTCGAGGCTCGAGGGCAATACCTGACAATATGATCTGTGTCACCACAACCATAACATGCCCTGGGCTGGTGAGACTGCTGGCCCTGTCGACCTGTATGTCCTCCCCTGGCGCTCTAAAGTTGCGGCACACTAATAGGGGATGATGGTGAGCTGAAGAGCTGCTGGTTAGAATACTGCTAATGACTACCAACACTTGGGGTACCATGAGAAACCTGAAGTGCCGACTAGAAAGGTCTCGGGGGATGGCCTATGTCATAGGAACCTCTACCTCCAGATGAGGTACCACTAAAGCTGCCAGAATGTCTAGGCCTTTTGTCAGAACCTTGACTACCTCCTCGAGTTAGTGCCATCTACACCCGATGGGCTGCATTGGCCGCCTCCTGAAAAGTAATAACACTGCCAACCCCCACTGCCATCTGTAGGCAAATGGGCTGAATCAATCTGCCAATGAACCTCCGAACCCTCTCCCGGTAAGTAGGGAGTATCACTGCTGCATGGCGTGCCAAGTCAATAAACCTGGTCTCATACTGTGTAAAAGTCATAGAACCCTGATGAAGATGCTCAAACTGTCTGCGAAGTGCCTCCCGCTGAGTGACGGGGAGAAACTTATCCAAATATAACTCTGCAAACTGATTCCATGTCAAAGCTGGGGACCCTGATGGTCTAGAAAGACAATAATCTCTCAACCAAGTCTTGGCGGAATCCACAAGTCTGAAAGTGCAAAAATTGACCCCATTGGTCTCCACTATCCCCTAGTCGTGAGGATCTCATGACAACTGTGTAGAAAATCCTTTGGGTCCTCCGATGAAGCACTGCTGAATGTAGTAGTGAAAAGCTTGGAGAACCTATCAAGCCTCCACAAATCATCTGAAGACATGGCCGTCCCATCTCCGGCCTGATCTGTAGTACTTGTCTGAGCTTCCACAGCGGGCTGAATCAAGGGAACCTAAGTCTGGGGAGCTACCTGCTCCGCAGTACGTGTAGCAGGAGTCTGGAGCCCTCCTCCAGCATGAGAAATGGCTGGTGCTATTGGGAGTAATCCTGCTCTGGCTACACTGTCCATAAAGCCTGCTATGCGGACAAGAGCATCCTGAAGATCCAATGAAAGCATCACTCCTCGTGGGACCTGAGCCGGGCCCACTGGAGCTGGTGGAGCTTGAACCTCCTCATCAAAGTCAAAATGAGGCTCCGCCACTGGAACTGCTGCCTGGGGCTGAGCTCTGCCCCTTCAACGACCTCTGGCATGGCCTCGGACCCTGCCCCTTGAGGGAGATGCTGTTGGGGGCTCGGGCTGCTGCGCGGAAGAATAATACGCACGCGTTTTTGCCATATGCGAAAGAACAGAGTAGAACGACAATCAATATTTGGGGACAAAATCGCAAGACAAGAACGAACAAAGTGAAACTTTTCCTAACTCCGTTGCCTCTGGGGATAAATACAGACGTCTCTGTACCGATCCATCAGACTCTATCGAGCTAGTCTGTGAGTTGTGAGACCCAAGTAACCCAGTGCTCTGATACCAACTTGTCACGACCTGGATATACCCACCATCGGGAGTCATGATGGCGCCTACTATCGAAGCTAGGCAAGCCAACCCTTATAAACATTTCCAGAAAATTTAAATCTAAAACAAATTAAATGAAAAAATAATTAGTTAAAACATGCGGAAGACGTCTAATAACAATAACGAAAACAATATGCGGAAAACTAACAACCAATCTCTACCCAATATCTGGTGTCACTGCTCACGGACAACGAAAGAGTGCTAAAAATAATAGTCTGAAAGAAGTACATAGCATGTCTATTTGATACAATTTAACAAACTGAAAGGGAAAGCTAGAGGAGACTCAGGGCCCGCGAACGCCTGCGAACTGCCTCAGAGCCTCTAGACTAAAGGATCACTCCCGGTATAAAGCTGCGGTCCGTAGAATGGGTCCTGACCTGTGCACAAAAGGAACAGAAGCATAGTATCAGCACAACCGACCCCAAGTGCTGGTAAGTGTCCAGCCTAACCTCGGAAAAATAGTGACGAGGCTAACCGGACCTACAATGAACAACATGTACAGATATATACGATAACAGAAAAGGAGAACAAGAATTTAAACAACAAAAAATGAGGGGACATGCTAAGGGGAATATCAGTTCGATTATAACTTCTACAATTAAGAGATGGAACTAAATATATAGCATTAAAATAAGAGAATCCAATGAAACAACAACTAAATAAGGGAAAACGGAATGAGGAACACCCGTAAGGTAAGACCAATAAAACCACGTTGCACGGCACCACCTATCGTGCTTTTACTCTCGTTCTCACCTAATCAATAGCACCACTCCATCTTGTCGAGGAAATCAATATATACCACTCCATCTTGTGGAGGAAATCAATAAATACTACTCCATCTTGTGAGGGAAATTGATATATACCGCTCCATCTTGTGGAGGAAATCAATAAATACCACTTCATCTTGTGGAGGAAATTGATAAATGCCACTCCATCTGGTAGAGGAAATCAATATATACCACTCCATCTTGTGGAGGAAATCAATATATACCACTCCATCTTGTGGAGGAAATCAATAAGTACACGACATCACCCATCGTGCTTTATCGCTCCTCCTCACCCAAACAATAATCACAATTAATGGGTAAAGGAGTAAACAACAAGATTAACCATCCCGGCAAGGGAGAACAATGCAACAACAAGTCCCGGCAAGGGAAACAATTTAACAACAAGTCCCAGCTAGGGAAATAGTTTAACAACAAGTCCGGGCAAGGGAAAAACACCAACAACTCATCTCTAGTTCATTTACTTCTCATCTTTCAAATCGTCAAAACTTTTTAATTTAAAGTATTTTACCTCAGGTGGAGGTTGGATGCTGGTAGTAGCTTTTTTCTCTTTACCTTTATCATCCTTCTGTTGAATTTTTTGGACCTCAGCTATCACCTTGTCCAGTTTGTCATGTATCATAACCACTTTTTCTCCCAGAATACTAATATACTTATTAGTATATTTATTCTGAGTTAACATTGTATTCAAGTTTTAAGCTGTAATGGAAGCCACATCGTTTTCAAGCAATTTTGAAAAGGTAGTGAAATATATAACTTTATCTCTTTCTCCTATTTGAAAGGATTGTTGGGGTGGAAAGACTGATTTAGTTATTTTTCCATTCATGAGCATATAATCTCTTTCTAACACGGAAACATAGTTATTCGTGTTTAGACATAAACCATGGAACAAAATATATAATCTTATTTTTCTTGCTAATATCATGATAAAAATCATTTCTAAAAAGTTGTATCAATTCATCATTCATGTTTTCATGAAAACACTTTCTGAAAACAGCCCATCTGGGTGTTAGAAATTCTTCTAGAATCATTTTTCTTGCCGATGAACCCGGACTAAAATCTATTTGGTCTTCAATCACCATTAATACCATTTGAAAAATCATTTTCGGATGCAGTGGGTTCAAGATCTGAATTAATCTTGACTATATTATCACTATTATACCGATATTATTAACCCTATTATTTTCTCTAATTTGAGATGTGGAAGCTTAGGTGGAAAATCCACCACATAATCAATTGGAGAGATATATGAAGAATTTGATCTAGTTAACCTAGATGACAAACTGGTATTATCAGTTTGAATAGTTTCATTAAACCTAATCTTATTTGTCTCATATGAGGTTTGTTCTATTTCTGTAACCTCAGTATTACCATTGTTTCGAGGGGCAACTGCTTCCCCTATGACCCATTTTCTGGGAAAATCAATTTCATCCCATTTGATTGGTCTTCTGGTAGTTACTTTGGATTTTCCACACTTAGTTTCTATAAGAATAGTTTCATTTTTGAAATCCATAACTTTACACATGGAATTCAAAGTATATAAAGGTTTGAAATAAATTTTATAACAGATATATATAACTTCTGTACCAGGCAAGTAAATCATAGCCATGTAATTTAATGCTTAGTATTAAAGCATTTAAAGAATTTTAGTCATTAAGAGAAATTTGCAAATTAGGATTTGCATTAAAATAAATCGGGCCATATGCCAAACTAGTTTGCGCAGTCCTTATAAGAGACTTTTTTCATGTTTTGATTTCTGCCATCTCTGAGAGTTGCTATAAAGCTTTCAGGTAAGCCTCTTAAAGTGAGTGGCTTAACGACAACTTATATTAAACCTATGTGAATAAATCCATGAGAATCTCAGATAATAATCATTTTCAGATAATAATCTGAATGTAGCATGGTCACTATCTAAAGTGATAGTCTCTTAAGTAGTTTTAACTACTTGTTTTAAACCTATTTTTTTAAAGGTTCCCAACTGGCATTTAACCTTAGGTTTGACTAATGGTATTGTCCACCTATTCAGTAGATCTAATTGCTGTGGCAATTCGTATTCTTCTTTCCTACTGTTTTTAACAGTAGTCTTTTTCCTAATCATATTCATTAGATGAATAGTGTTAAACTTAGTTTCTCAGGTTTTTACTAACATGGATGTGATACCAAATGGGGACAGGATCGCTTCCTAATAAGGTTCAGGAAGAGTTACAAGAACTTTATTCGAGACAGATTACCAACCTTTAGGTATATCTTAAACCACCATGCTCCTCACAACTCTTCAACACTGCTACCGCCTAAATGAGTTTACAAGCACCACCGGTTAGGATATCCTAACCAGGATTTTTTGTCAAGGTTAGTAACTGCCTGGTCTATATAGTTCTTAACCTAACACTCCATCGGGGTGATACAGTTCAATTAGAGCAACAAAGCATGCTGTGTAAATAACTTTTGAATACTAAGCTTAACACTTACCTGTTTAGCCTATCATTAAGGCTAACAGTACTAAAAATATTATAAATAAAGAGAGAGAGTAGAACAGTACCAAAGACCGGCTGTTGGTGGCCAAGTGACCCTTTTGATTTTTATTTCTAAATTCAAAATACTATCAAATTACAAAGAAATTTTTACAAGGATAGAGAAGGCTAAAGAGATGCTCCAGGCTTTGTCTAATTCCTTCTCCCAACTAAACTATGAGGATCCTTTTATGATGGATCGTTTTACTACCAAACAAATAAAATTGGCCGATAAAATAATTTACAATAGTGGCCTACAAAGAAAATTATTACAAACAGACAATCTACTTTATAAAAGTAGATTGCTTATAATGGAGGGGTCCGTATCTTTATTAAAGTCTTTTAAATTATTACCCCTATGATTGTCCTATGGGGCCTTCAATAATTTAAGCTTTGCTTTTTCCCATCTTGTCTTTTTTCTCCGAAGATTCTTCGGCGTTTTCCTTCAATTTTGCAAGGAAATCTTCTATCTCTTCAATATTAACTTCTGTTCCGGAGGTGCTACGAGCTTCCCCTGCTACACATACGTCTTCATCTGAAGTATTTTCTATAGAGGCCATTGATATATCATCACTGAATTCTGTTCCAAAATATTTTGTCAAATCTTTCTTTATTTCCTCAAAATACGAAGCGAGGATTTATTTCTTGGATATGGCTCCTTTCTTCATTTGAATATTTTTAGTAATTACCTCAAATGGGCTTATTTTGTCCTTTGCATTATTTGCGTTGTCTAGCTTCACATATGTGTCTATCTTTGTTTGAATATGTTGAATTAATTCATCACCAAATAGCTTGCCTTGGGCGTCTTTTGGAGTAATTTTTTCCAAAATTTGTTTTAAAAAATTCTGTAAAGGCAATATTCCTTCATTAGTATAACCAGTTTGGACATCCCATTTCATTATCCATGGAATTGAAAATTCTATGAAAAAATGCATTGATGCAATACCATCATAAAAGATACTATCTTTTTGTAATGAAATAATTTTGGAAGATATGTCTACCCACTGAGTATATAAGCTCTTAATTAAAGGAGGGAGTATTTTCAATGATGTACCATATATTTTCCACCATTTAAAAAACCAATTTGGAATATATTGACTATCCATATTGGAGCATAATTTAATAACCATGAGTGTTTCCTATTAGGATTCTCATAGAGAAAATTTTTATTAAAACTTTCTATGTAGTCCCAATAATTGAATTTAACCGAGACTTTTTGATCAGGATGAGTGTATTCTGTATCCTTTAGAGTACTCATTCCCCATTCATCCGAAGGTATAACCTTTTTGATAATGAGCTTTGAAAAATAATAAATTTTTCTTGTATTTCCAGGATAGAAGTGCTGAATTTCAGCTGATCCTGTTATTGAGAGTATCATCTCATAATGAAGCCGATATTTATAAGAAGCAGTAGCATATGACGCTGTATCAAAATACCTGGTCATCAGTTGCCAGGGGTTATCCTTCCATTTGAGGTCGAATTGTTCCAAGAGAATTATTAACTCTTTTGTTTCTTTTTGGTTATAAACCTCAAGATTTTCATTACCGTCTTCTGTTATGACTGAGGAATAAGATGGTGTGCTGGATGAAGTATCCTCACTCTTTTTGGATTGTATGAAATCCAAAAATTCCTTGTATAAAGGGTGATCGATATTACCTTCTGCTATATCAGCAACTATTAGTGACTTCCCATTTGGGCTAGAATATTACTTTCTCTACTGTTAGTAGCGACTCTTCCTCTTCCTCGACCCCGAGGAGGCTTGTATGTAGGTCATAATCTGTAAAATTAAAATGTTAATTAAGAAACGTATTTTGAATAAAATTATTCCGGAATATCATATAAATTTTATCAATTATAAGACTTGTTAAGTCCCTGCATAATTCAATCACTTTCAAAATAGCGATTAATGTTTCTTCATCGCAAAATATCATGTAATAATTCATGATTATAGTATATTAAAAATAGAACTTATGAGTTCAAATATTCTCTTGTAAGAAAATCTGCAAGGGTGTTATCAGACCCTTTGTCACGACCCCAAACCCGGTCGTGATGGCGCCCAACCCAACGGCTAGGCAAGCCCGACCAAATGTGATCTCAACCCGTGCTTAGAGCTTATAAACCATTTCTTTTAAGTCATTAATAGTGAAGGAAACCAAAACAAACCGTTAGTTATAAAAGTATCCCGAAAATCTCACAAAACAACATAACTTCCCCAAAGACCTGGGGTCACGAGTTTTAGAGCCTCTAACAATACTGAATACATGTCAAAATGAGGGAAATACAAGTGTCAGAATAACTAGAAAATAAGTAGAAGATCCGAGACATGGGTCCTGCGGATGCTGGCAGCTATCCCAATACTCTGTCAAACTGACAACCGGCAACCGCATGTGCTAATCCTCTGGAGCACCTGAATCTGCCCACAAGGTGCAGACAGTAGGGGGTGAGTCTACCAACGCAGCGAGTAATAACAACAAATAAAGCTTCGAAAACAAGAAAATCCAATAATTACACAAAGTAAGCTAAAACAGTGTATAACAGTATCTGCAACTGAACAACTGAACGACAATATATATATATATATATATATATATGTATATATATATATATATGTATGTATATATATATATGTATATATATATATATATATATATATATATATATATATACACATAAATATATATATACATATATATATATATACATACATATATATATATATATATACATATATATATATATACATATATATATATATACATATATATATATATATATATACATATATATATATATATATATATATATATATAGCAGGGATGCGATGCAATGCATATGATCGTACAATCCAGTACGCACTGCGACGTACAGCCCGAGCCCACCATATCATTTATCATTGACGACACTCACTGGGGGTGTGTACACACTCTGGAGGGGCTCCTACAGCCCAAGCGCAATAACCAGCCATCTCGTGGCAAATAATAAAACCAGGCATCTCGTGGCGAATAATCTAACTAGCCATCTTGTGGCGAATAATCAAACCAGCCATCTAGTGGCGAAAATCAATAACCAGACCAGTCCATGTTACCTGACCGCTCATATCACACTGTGTCCGTGTTACCACTGTTACTAATCGCCGCCGTGGCGCGTAGCCTGAGCAACGCAAAATTAGTCCAGGAAATATATCATAATCCCCTTAGGCAATTATAAACAATGATCCTCAGCCGAAGTACATTTAAAAGATAGCGTATGAGTTCTGAACATTTGAAATACGGCTGGGTTTTGAAAACAATGTTTTAAAACCATGGACTGATAGTAAATGATATGCAATCATGCTATTACATTAATATCAACTCCCGAAGGATATCACAGGTCGGCTCTAGGCCCTAAACACGGCATAAAGCCCAATAATGGTCATCATAGTGTGCGTATCATATGCCAATATAGTATAAACCTCACTCGGGATGGACCATGTCACAATCCCCCA
This sequence comes from Nicotiana benthamiana, assembly GCA_034376525.1. NCBI lineage: Eukaryota > Viridiplantae > Streptophyta > Magnoliopsida > Solanales > Solanaceae > Nicotiana > Nicotiana benthamiana. Next base: position 69,861,039 of record CM067330.1, read on the forward strand.
ACAGTATCCGACCGCACACTCATCATGGGGTGCGTGTCCCGCCTCAACATAGTGTTACGATGTGAAAGTTCGGGGTTTCAAACCCTCAGAACAACATTTACTAGCATTACTCACCTCGAACCGATGAAATCTCAAGCTCGCGACACCTTTGCCTCTCAATTCGTCCTCCTCACGCGTTGAATCTAAAAAAAATAGAGCGAATACATCACAAAAATCCCAATGGGACAATACCCAATCGAAAACGACCAAGAAATAGCCAAAATCTCGAAACTAGCAAAGCCTGAGCCCCAGGCCTGGTTCTCAAAAAATTACAAAATTCACATCAAAATGACCCTCGTCTTTCCACGAGTCTACACATATAAAATTTATCAAAATTGGAGTCCAATTGCTCCTCCAAATCCCCAAATTTCATTTGCAATTTAAAGCCCTAGTTCATCACCTTTTACACCAAATTTCAGAGAATTAATGGTTGATTCTTCAATAAAATGACGTAATAAGACCACGAGACTTACCTCCAATCACTTCCCGGTGAAATCCCCTTCAAAATCCGTCAATGAGCTCTCAAGGTTTTGTAAAAATGGAGGAAAAGTGACCTTTACTCGCGGATAAAATGTTAAGTAAAACTTCTCTGCCCAGATGCCTTATTCTATGCGTTCGCACTCCTTCAGTGCGTTCGCATAGTGCAAAATTCCCCAGCCTCCTCGTCATTCTGTGTGTTTGCACAGACCCAGTGCGTTCGCATAGCCTTAATTCCTGCCCTCCAAATTCCTTCAATGCGAACACAGTACCTTTCCGCGTTCGCATAGCACATCTCCAGTGCCGCCAGGTTTCCTTCAATGCGAACACATTGCCTCACCGCGTTCGCATAGCTTCACTGACTACCCAATCAATTCCCTCTATGCGATCACATAAGACAGCTGCTATCAGATAGAGTTAAACGCTCTACAACAGCTAAAGGCAAATCTGCAGCATTCCAAGTCCAAAAATCATCTCGACAACCATCCAAAATCACCCCGAGGCCCTCGAGACCTCAACCAAAAGCACAAACATGTTCTAATAATTCAATCAAACTTGCTCGGGCAATAAAAACGCTATCTTTATCATGAAAAATCACCAAAATCACTGAATTTCATTCTCGGATAAATTATAATTTTCACTCGATCCACAACCCAACCAAACGACTCCCGAATGACCTGAACATTTACACACATATCCAAAATCAACTAACAAAGCTACTGCACTCTCAGAATTCCATTCCGAACCTCGGATTAAAATCTCACCTATCAACCGAAATTTGCCGAAATTAACCATAGCCAATTCAAGCCTAATTCTTCACCGGACCTCCAAATTCAATTCCGCCTTCTGTCCCAAGTAAAAATTCACTATCCGAACTAGCCGAAACATCGGAAATACCTTCCAAGCCCTCTAACTAATAAGTCAACGTCCGGTTGACTTTTCCAACTTATGCTTTCCTTAATGAGACTATTTGTCTCATTTATATCCAATTTCAATCAAAACCACTTCAAACTTACCAGACACATATAATAACGCACAAGGAAACATATAACGGGAATAACGAGGCTGAAATACAAGAGACAACGGGTCGGGTCATCACATCCTCCCCAACTTAAACAAATGCTCGTCCTTGAGCGTATCCAGAGCTGTACCTGAAGAAACCCAATAACCAAATGACATTACTAGGCACATGCCCGGGGTGATCCCACGTCACCCTAACTCACACAGTTACCAAAAATACAACACAGTTGAAATTTCACAATCCATCTGGCCCATATACCGTAGAACCAGGCTGCCTCACCCTAAATCATACATAAGATCAGAACCTCACATCTATACTCAGAATCAATCCGAACCAGCTGTAACAACCCACACCTGCAACCTCAGGTGCGTTCATGCAATACACCACACATTACAACACTCGGAACGATAGTCTTTATTCATGTCAGTTGCCCACGGTACTCAATATCAATTGATATCCTCTTATTTAGTTAGAGTCTTATTTCAACACTTCCGCATATTGCCAACAATAACTAAAACACAATGAATAGTAGCAGTCCTTCAAATCAATCATTCATGAAGTCACTTCCAAGTTGACTATTACCACAACAGATTTTCGAGTCAAACCTCGATATTATCCTTCTAACCCCCTGAAATCAAATCTTCTCATGCTCATTACTAACCCAATGATCACCTTGGGTCTAACACACCACTTCTGGTGATCTGATACCTTAATACAGGCCTAAGCCACAATTGAATAACATACGCACCAATAAGATCAGTCTAAACATTCCCCAAATCAGGGCCAATGACTCAACCAGAAGAGTTATACCTCAAGTTCATCAATACCTTTAAAACCAAGCTGAGACCCAGTCTCACATCATAGGGATAGAGTACCTGATTCCTCCTCGAGGGGTCTTAATTCCACGTGGCCTCGCCACAACGCGCCATCCTAACTCAACTCTTTACGCATGAATCACCTATGCTACCATGCTCAAAGTAGACAACCATGCACAGATCGATGCCCGAAACTCAATCATCCATCACACTCACGGTGAAAAAAGTAATATACACTATTCCGTCCGGAAAGGACACAACCGATACGCTACCCGCCAAGAAATTCTCAATACGGACATTCCCCCGGAAGCCAGGAAGCAAGGAATAAAAATCATCATGTGGATAGCTATTCTCAGCATCACACGGTTACGGCGCGCAACCCGATCCAGATAACATACTCGTGGCGGCGTGCCACCCGATCCACACAACATGCCTCACATAGGGAGGTACACATCGAGCCAAGTTGCTCATAATAATAACAAAATACCAACATCGGTCGGAAGCAACTTAGTGCAGAAAGATATTCATATAAGCATTGTAAGCTACAAATTCCACTTCCACTACTATACTCATACCAGAGCCATACAATATGGTGCCCGACACCAAATAGTTACTAAAATCCACAGTCGCACTTGGCGACATGTCCAGCCACAAGGAGGCATCTGAAAAGTCCCTCAATACTGGAACCGAAATAAATGGTATAAACCTCAATACCGACATCCGCCTCGAAGGCACAATTGCGGAGCGCAATTCTTCCTAGTCGGCGGCTAGTCTCTGGAACACAACCATCCAGCTAGAACATAGTTCGATACACCCTGCCACGTAATCTATGGCATTTCCCAACATGACTCATAGCACAATCGTTTAGAATAACCTGACACTGCGACAATCACTCTACATCCTCATAACATGTCCAAAATTAATATACTAAGCAAGGAAAGATCCACTCAGCTTCCGAATTCCCAATAGTCACTGACAGTACCAATGCAACACACACGATCCTCAATCACCGCATAGACTGCACCGGAGAACTCCCAGTCTCCGACTACTCACAACATATGAATCACCTTACCTGATCTAAATTTCCACAATCCGAAATACAGATTACACCTCAAGTACCCAACTATCCCACGAGAGATATTTTAAAACTCCCATGTGCCATCAAATAACTCAGATATCCGCAGTCGATCCCATAAGGAAATGCCGTAACACTAATAATGTATCATTGTGGGATTAACCCCTTTTCCGAGACATATGCTATCGCCAAATCACTTCCAATTAACAGTACCATTTCCTTGATTACCTGAAGCTACTCGCTCTTTAGAACATAGCCAAATCTACCATACCTTTCAGATCTGAACCGAAAGCTCGCACACGCCCATACCGGTCCTTTACAACATACGCATATATACTATATCCTCCAAGGATAACACGAGAACCTTCATCTCCTTTTTTCCGCTGCAGACATCGACGCACTCAACTAGTTCAGAACTTTCATTGATCCCATTTAGAAGAAGATTATCACCACTCCATGCTCCGCACGACCATAGATACTACACATCTCCAAACCATGATGAGCTCAACAAAAATTCTCTCCCAATTTTATTGCACAAGTTAAACTGCAAAGGACGGAATCCCTCTGCCTGAACCAAGTTAACCATACTTCCAGTACTCGGGAGCTTTGCTGCCCGACGCTTGCAAGAACCCATTACCTCAAACACATACAGACGATTGATCATATCTTTACCATTCCGATTCGGTCCCCTAACAAGTTACTTTATTTGCCTAGATTTCCACCCGATTCAATTTCAACTTGATATACTCCCTTGCTGTAGCACTATAATGCCTCAACCCAGGCTCACTACACGAGACCTATCCACCAAACCACACTGTCTAAGACCCATAAGCCACTGAATACTTTCTCAAACGCTCTAAAAAATACCACATTTCCAAAGTACTTTACCCGAAGAACTTCCTGCGATACTGAATTGGTTACCATTACTTTCCAAACACTGATACATCCCATAATTAACATGGAAATGCCACGAGTCTTGACCTGTTCTAATGAAACCTCTGACTTGGTCGCATACTCAACCTTAACACACTTGAGAGATACGCATAGAATCTTGAACACATCAAAACCATTCTCAAAAGTCATCCATTCTTTTACACACAGCAAATCACTTGACTAAATGAATCGAACCACTCGTGCCTTATTAGCACTCTGACCCCACCAGACAAGATCTCATTGCGATACAACCAAACGACTTCCTTCCCTTTACTCCAAGCATTCCTTATCAACAACTCCAGACATTCTCTTATTTTCTCACATCTACGAAGCACCACATAACCTTTGGAAAAATTGTGTTTCAGTTGTGCCACCTTCAGCTCACTTTCTGCACCCAGAACTGATTCTCTCACATGCATTAAATCCGAACTAGCACAGCACATAACCGTACCACCATCTCATCAACAGCAACCTCCCCAACTTAGCTTGAAGCCATATATATCAATACACCTATACTCTATAGTCATCGTAATATCATGGCGAGATTAAACTCGCTCTATCATAAGCTTGTGGAAACACGAATCATCAGAAATTCTAACTTTTCTCCAATTCTTGCATTCATTCACACAACCGACAAGCCCACTCTTTAGGCAACAAAATTTCTACTAAGACTCAAATTTTTCTAGAAATTTTGGCAGAGTTTCCTTTTATAATTGAGCATATCCACCTAATAGAGAATTCCAAAAACATCCTAACAACCCGTCCACAACTCGATGTAGAATCACAATGTATAACACAACCTTAATCTCGATACTACATGTATTATATTATCAAAATTGATACCTGAACATGAGCTGCACCTGCTCAAATAATAATATATAGAAAATACATCTTAATTACACATATGGTCTTCTAACATACATATAATGATCATACAACTTCGGAATAATCTGCGCGAGATACCCACTTGCTTGCTTCAATAGAATATTTCGGCACATCATCCACCGTCATACTCTTCACGCAATCAATTAGTCTTCCTGAGTCTGGACTCATACCACAACACACACACTCCCAGCTAGGAGACTCAAAAAGATTCTTCACGCCCCATAACTCGGGCCACTTCTCCATCTCTCAATGAGAATAAACATTTAATGGTTCGTCTACCACCTAGAAGACCTTCTTCAACACTTCCAAGTCATATGGACACATTACACATAACTAACATACACACCACGTATCTATCCAGCCGCCATCACCACAATTAGGGACAATACCGAACTTATAAGCTCATATCACTATCTCCCTCAATCAGCACCTTGGTGCTCAAGCCATAGACAGAGATTCGGCCTCAAGTCCCCTAGACTGGCCCAACATCAACTCATAGGAATCATAATTTGCCCCGCGATAGGGGAATCACCAGCCATCAAGGCACATATAATACTGGACGCTCACGGACGCATACAACGCGAGGAGGAATTTCAAGGGTTACTCTTTCAAACTGAATCAAGGACGCACGATAAGATTTAAAGAAAGTGGAGTGTTTCCTAAAGGTTCTGTAGCCTCCTGCTTATAAATGTGGTGAACGACACACCCATTAACAAGACTATACTAAACCGGCTCATGACTCGTGATACCAAGTAACCTAGGCTCTGATACCAACTTGTCACGATCCCAAACCCGATCCTGATGGCGCCCAACGCAACGGCTAGGCAAGCCTGACCAAATGTGCTCTCAACCCGAGCTTAGAGCTCATTAACCATTTCTTTTAAGCCATTAATAGTGAAGGAAACCAAAATAAACTGTTAGTTATAAAAGCATCCCGAAAATCTCACAGAACAACATAACTTCCCCAAAGACCCGGCGTCACGAGTTTTAGAGCCTCTAACCATACTGAATACATGTCAAAATGAGGGAAATACAAGTGTGAGAATAACTAGAAAATAACTAGAAGATCCGAACATGAGTCTTGCGGACGCTGGCAGCTACCTCAATACTCTATCAAACTGACAACCAGCAACCGAACGCGCTAATACTATGGAGCACCTGAATCTGCACACAAGGTGCAGGGAGTAGGGGTGAGTCTACCAACTTGGCGAGTAATAACAGAAAATAAAGCTCCGAAAGCAAGAAAACCCAATAATTACACAAAGTAAGCTAAAACAGTGTATAAAAATGTCTGCAACTGAACGACAATATATATATATATATATATATATATATATATATATATGCAGGGATGCGATGCAATGCAATGATGGTACAATCCAGTACTCACTGCGGCGTGCAGCCCCAGCCACCCGTATCATTTATCATCGATGGTGTTCACTGGGAGTGTGTACAGACTCTGGAGGGGCTCCTACAGCCCAAGCGCAATAACCAGCCATCTCGTGGTGAGTAATCAAACCAACCATCTAGTGGCAAAAATCAATAACCAGGACAGTACATGTTACCTGACCACTCATATCACACAGTGTACGTGTTACCACTGTTTCTAATCACCGTTGCGGCGCGCAGCCCGAGCCACCCAAAATCAGTCCAGAAAATATTTCATAAGCCCCTTGGGCAGTTATAAACAATGATCCTCAGCCGAAGTACATTTAAAAGATAGCAAATGAGTTCTGAAAATTTGATATACAGCTGGGTTTTGAAAACAATGTTTTAAAACCATGGACTGATAGTAAATGATATGCAATCATGCTAAAACAGTAATATCAACTCCCGAAGGATATCAAATGCCGACACTAGGCCCCAAACATGGCATAAAGCCCAATAATGGTCATCACAGTGTGCGTATCATACGCCAATATAGAATAAATCTCACTCGGGATGGACAAGTCATAATCCCCCAACAAGATCCGACCCCACACTCATCATGGAGTGCGTGTCATGCCTCAACATAGCTTTACGTTGTGAAAGTACGGGGTTTCAAACCCTCATAACAGCATTTACTAGAATTACTCACCTCGAACCGATGAAATCTCAAGCTCGCGACGCCTTTGCCTCTCATAGGCCTCCTCGCGCGTCAAAAAAAAAAGAAAGCGAATAAATCAATAAAATGCCTATGGGACAATACCCAATCGAAAACAATCCAGAAATAGCCAAAATCTTGAAACTGCAAAATCGAGCCCCGGGCCCACTTCTCGAAAATTACAAAATTCACATCAAAATGACCCTCGTATCGCCACGAGTCCATACATATAAAGCTTATCAAAATCGGAGTCCAATTGCTCCTCCAAATCCCCAAATTTCATTTGAAATTTCAAGCCCTAGTTCATTACCTTTTACACCTAATTTCAGAGAATTAATGGTTGATTCTTCAATAAAATGACGTAATAAGTCCACAAGACTTACCTCCAATCACTTCCCGGTGAAATGCCCTTCAAAATCCGTCAATGAGCTCTAAAGGTTTTGTAAAAATGGAGTAAAAGTGACCTTTACTCTCGGATAAAATGTTAAATAAAACTTCTCTGCCCAGACGCCTTCTTCTATGCGTTCGCACTCCTTCAGTGAGTTCGCATAGTGCAAAATTCCCCAGCCTCCTCGTTCTTCTATGCGTTTGCACAGATCCAGTGCGTTTGCATAGCCTTAATTCCTGCCCTCCAAATTCCTTCAATGCGAACGCAGTACCTTTCTGCGTTCGCATAGCACATCTCAAGTGCCCCCAGGTTTCCTTCAATGCGAACACATTGCCTCACCGCGTTCACATATCTTCACTGACTACCCCATCAATTCCCTCTATGTGATCTCATAGGACCCATGCGATCGCATAGCTGAATGCAAATCTGCAGCATTCCAAGTCCAAAAATCATCCCGACAACCATCCGAAATCACCTTGAGGCCCTCGAGACCTCAACCGAAAGTACAAACATATTTTAATACTTCATTCAAACTTTCTAGGGCAATAAAAACACTATCTTTAACATGAAAAATCATCAAAATCACTGAATTTAATTCTAGTATAAACTATAACTTTCCAAATTCGCACTCGATCCAAAACACAACCAAACAACGCCCGAATGACCTGAAAATTTACAGACATATCCAAAATCACCTAATGAAGCTAATGCAACTCTTGGAATTCCATTCCGACCCTCGGATCAAAATCTCACCTATCAACCGAAATTCGCCGAAATTCAACTTTAGCCAATTCAAGCCTAATTCTTCACCGGACCTCCAAATTCAATTCCTCCTTCTCTCCCAAGTCAAAAATCACTATCCAAAACTAGTCGAACAATCGAAAATCCGTTCCGAGCTCTCTAACTCAGAAGTCAATGTCCGGTTGATTTTTCCAACTTAAGCTTTTCTTAAAGAGACTATTTGTCTCATTTATATCCAATTTCAATACAAACCACTTCAAACTTACCAGACACATATAATAACGCACGGAGAAACATATAGCAGGAATAACAGGGCTTAAATACTAGAGATGACGGGTCGGGTCGTCACACCCTTTTTTGGATATAATTTCAAAATCTAAAGGGGCTAGTAAAGCTTTCCACCATGCAAACATTTTCTTAGAAACATCATGTTGAAATCTTTGCTAAAGATAAACTTAGCATCTTGGAAATCAGTTTTAATTAGAAATTTTTGATTGTAAAGATCTGTTTGAAATTTCATAACACATTTAACTATAACAAGGATTTCTTTAGCTATAGTCGCATAATTCTTTTGGGAATTATTCCATTTTCCTGAATAAAATTGGACAAGGTATTATTGTTTATTTAATGGAGAACACTGATTTAGTATTCCTCCATAGCCAATATCAGAGGCGTCTGTTCCACAATTTTCTTCCAAGTTGGATTGGCTAGACTTAAACATGGAAGGTTATGAACTTTTTGTTTAATCTATCTGACTGATTCAGTATGACTATCACTCCAAGCGTTAGGATTCTTCTTTAGTCTATCGTAAAGAAGAGCAGTATCTAGGCAAGATCCTTTATAAAAGGAGAAATATAATTTAGACTTCCCAGAAATCTCTGAAGCTGGGTTTTATCAGTGATTATACTAGAGAATTTAGAAGCGAATTCAATAAATCAATGATAGGAATGATTCAACCCTTTTCCACGTTATGACCCAAAAACCTAACAGAAGTTTGGAAAATCATCATTTTTGTATTGATATGAGTAAACCATTTTGGATAATAATTTTTCTAAATAAATCTAAATGTTTAAAATGAGATTCTATATTTTTTGAAAATACTAGAATATCATCAATATAAACAATTATAAAGTCTGTATAAGGAATGAAAATATCATTCATAATTTTTTGAAATTCGAAAGGTGCATTTTTTTAATCCAAAAGGCATAACATTCCATTCATATTGGCCCGCTGGTACATTAATAGCAGTTTCATACCTATCCGATTCAGATATCTGAATTTTTCAATATCCTGATTTTAAATCAAATTTTGAAAATATGATGGCATCATGTAACCTATCTAATAAATCCTTTTTATACGAGATTGGATACCTGATCCACTTTAAAAACTAATTTAAAGGTTTGTAGTTTATGACTAATCTAGGAACTCCACGTTCCTGTTCAACATGCTTATTGACATAAAAAGCAGTACATGACCATTTGGATTTTGAGGGTCTTATCAAACCCTTATGTTGTAAGGAGTCAATCTCCTTCTTGCATAATTCCAAATATTCAGAATTCATCTAGCAAGGACGAGCCTTGGTATGGATATGATCCTCAAGGAAGCCTTATTCATAAGGAAGGCTTATAATATGGGTTTTCCTACTCCAAAATTGATTCATATGATCACCACAAATAGAAGTAGAAAATTGGTTTTTAAGAGAAGAAATTTTCTCTACTAATTTCAGATTTTTTAAATCCTGTTCAATAGTAATAGAACAAATTTCACTTTTTAGAAATGAAATTTGATTAGTTTTTGAAGAATTTTTTTCAGAAATAATTTCATTCAAAAATATTTGGACTGGCTGTGTTTTAAACTCAAAGGCGATGTTCTTACCTTCGTAAGTACTAATAAAGCTTTTTGTATCCCAATATAAAAAAGGCATTAATTTAATTAAACTTGGGACACCCAGTATTACATCTTTGTCAATATCTTTGACCAAAACAAAGCTTTTCGGAATGCAGATATTCTGTTGACAAATGTAAGCCGTAGGTAATTTATATGAAATACCCATTGAGTTTCCACTGGTATTTTTTAAACGATGAATGGTTTTATGAAAATATCTGCAGGGTGTTACTCCTTCTTTTATACAATTTAATACTGCTCCACTGTCAAATAAACCAACAAACTCTTTTTTAAAATTGTAGTCTATTAAAAGAGTTATTTTTATTAAAATATTTTGGGTGATAAAATACTGTAGTTTTTCTAGAAATTCACTTTCAGAAAAATCTATGGCTCCAAGCAAATTCTTAGTTGTATCTTCTTCAGAAGAACTAGCAATTGTATTTAACTCAGTAATTTTAATATTAGGATTATGAATTATCCTAGAATTTTCCAATCAGAAAATTCTTTCATCTAAGGCTATATTTGAAGTCTTTAGTTCCGAGATTTCTTTCTTGAGATGATTAATCTCAGAACTTAAATCTTGGAAAGTGGCCACTCTTTCAGGAAGTGATTTTCTTTTCACCATCTTTCTGTTTTCAGACATAGCGTAAGGTCCTTTTTGAGATGGGATATGTTCCACATCTGTTTCTTCGTCTAAGCTAGAAGGAAGTTTGTCAATAAGCTGGGACCTCAATTCAGGGTCTTTAATAACCCTTAGAAGATCAAGTATGTTATTTTTTGACAAAACATTGATCTTTAAATCACTAAAATGAGAATAAATTTTAAAAAGCTCATCATCAGTATTACAATAATGATTTGAGCATTGTCCCTTATCACATTGCTCAGGCTCTTCTTCGGAAGAAGAAGTGTAACTTTCTTCATGAAGAACTCTGAGGTCTTCACTTGTTGATGATCCATCTTCCTCTGTATCAGATATTTATGGAGAGGAAATTAAATGAATCTTATATAAAGAATTTTTGATATGATCATCTATGTCAAGTTCTCTAATTTTATTCTTGACCTAACATTCTTTAGCAAAATGTTTTAATCTTCCACATTTATAACAAGCTTGAGGGTTTTTTGATCTAACAAAACCCTTCCCGGCTTTATGAAAAGCCTTTCTTCTTTGGGTCTTTTCACGTCGTTTTTCCGACGAACCCTTGATTCCTTTGAAATCCTTTTTCTTATGGGTTATCTTTCCATTGGAAGGCATATCTATAGCGAACTATTCACAAAATTTGGCCAATTGTTGTCTCTCAGTGAGAGGATATTTCTTTATTTGTTGGTTTAGCTTTATTTCATTACATAAAGCTAATCCTTCCTGAGTGCATGCACTAATCAATTTACCATATGAGTAAGTATCATAATTAATACTCATCCATGTACCTCTAAGGACCTTTCTAATCCTTTCAGCAAATAAGGGAGGGAGTCCATCTATAAATTTGGACTTCCAATGAGTACTATTACTCTCTGGTTATTCCATCACTCTGGATAAGAAAACATCTTTGTACCATCTAAATGATGTGAGGGTTTGCACCTCAAATTATGGAGCATACTTCTAATGGTCTCACTATTGTAAGACCATCTTCCCGAAAATGTTCGATGATATTAAGAATTAAAGAATAGACCGAGTTTTGAACACTCTTATCATCCTCAACTTTTGTTGCGTTGATTTGATGACGTTTTTCATGGGTAAGATAATTATCCCACCAACCTTTTAGTTGAGTAGTAAAACCTACAATAATCATTTCTCCTATTGCTTTATCCGTATTTTTATTAACCTTATAAATAGTGTTGTACATATGCATTCTATGTACTGTTGTATAGATTTGTCTTTCAGCAAGACCATCTATATTCCACTCATAGATATCTGACCCACTATATCCTTGATGGTAGTGGTCATTGTCCTGTTCTTCGATTAGGACATATTGAGGGGTTGGTCTAGGATAATAAAATATCCTTTGGTAAGGTTTGCGAGCATATTATTTAGAGATTTTATTAATCTCATCTTCTACCTGTTATCTTTTTCCTTTATAGAGTTTATGCTCTAGCATTAAGGGGCTAGCCCTAAATTTTCCAAACTCTCTATTAAGAAGTTCTTCCAAATCGTCAAGACTTTTTAATTTAAAGTCTTTTACCTCAGGTGGAGGTTGGATGCTGGTAGTAGCTATTTTCTCTTTACCTTTATCATCCTTCTGTTAAATTTTTTGGACCTCAGCTATCAGCTTGTCCAATTTTTCATGTATCGTAACCACTTGTTCTCCCAGAATACTAATGTATATATTAGTATTATTATTCTGAGTGAGCATTGTATTCAAGTTTTTAGCTGTAATGGAAGCCACATCGTTTTCAAGCAATCTTGTTTAGACATATACCATGGAACAAAATATATAATCTTATTGTTCTTGATAATATCATGATAAAAATCATTTCTAAAAAATTGTATCAATTAATCATTCATGCTTTCATGAAACCATTTTCTGAAAACAGCCCATCTGGGTGTTAGAAATTCTTCTAGAATTATTTTTCTTGCCGATGAACCCGGACTAAAATCTATTTGGTCTTCAATCATCATTAACACCATTTGAAAAATCCATTTCGGATGCAGTGAGTTCAAGATCTGAATTAATCTTGACTATATTATCACTATTGATACTGATATTATTAACCCTATTATTTTCTCTAATTTGAGATGTGGAAGCTCTAGATGGAAAATCACCCACATAATCAATTGGAGAGATATATGAAGAATTTGATCTAGTTAACCTAGATGATAAAATGGTATTATCAGTTTGAATAGGTTGATTAAACCTAATCTTAATTGTGCCATCTGAGGTTTGTTCTATTTTTGTAACCTCAGTATTACCATTGTTTTGAAGGGAAACGGCTTCCTCTATGACCCATTCTCTGGGAAAATCAATTTCATCCCATTTTATAGGTCTTCTGGTAGTTACTTTGGATTTTCCAAAGTTAGTTTTTATAAGAATAGTTTCATTTTTGAAATCCATAACTTTACACATGGGATTCAAAGTATATAAAGGTTTGAAATAAATTCTATAATAGATACATATAACTTCTGTACCAGGCAAGTAATCATAACCATGTAATTTAATACTTAGTATTAAAGCATTTAAAGAATTTTCATCATTAAGAGAAATTTGCAAATTAGTATATGCATTAAAATAAAACGAGCCATATGCGAAACTAGTTTGCACAGTCCCTATAAGAGACTTTTTCGAGTTTCGATTTCTTCCATCTCTGAGAACTGTTATAAAGCTTTCAGGTAAGCCTCTTAAAGTGAGTGGCTTAAAGGCAACTTGTATTAAACCTATGTGAATAAATCTATGAGAATCTCTATATGGGGCCAAATCATTTTCAGATAATAATCTGAATGTAGCATGGTCACTATCTACAGTGATAGTCTCTTCAGTAGTTTTAACTACTTGTTTTAAACCCATCTTTTCAAAGGTTCCCAACTGGTATTGTGACGAGCCAAAGGGTCATCACCGTAATTCTGGTTGCCTCGATTAGCGTGCGCTGTCCGGGCGCGAAGCCGGAAGATTTTATTAGAAAATATTTGAACTTTGTGTTAAAAACTATGAATTTTGATAATAATAATACTATGGTTGACTTTGGTCAATGTTTTGGACGGACCCGTGATGTGACGGTCCCTGAGGGTCCGTAATAAAATTTGGGACCCGGTCGTATTCCCGGAATCAAAATCTGAGGTCCCAGGCTCGAGTACAGAGCTTTTCTGTGATATTGTTTTTGAAAGTGCTTAAGGAAAATTGGAAACGGAAATTGATCAAAAGTGATGGTATCGGGCTCGTATTTTGGTTCCGACGCCCGGTTAAAGTCTTAAATGGACGTTAACCGCTATCTGTAATGTTTGATTGAAAAAGGACATCGTTTGACGTGTTTTGAACTAAAAGTGGAAAAGTTTGAAAGTTTTAAACTTGAAATGAAAATCATGAGTTTTGGAGGTTGATTCTTTGATTTAGATATTATTTTGGCGATTTGATCGCACGACTAAGTCCGTAGGATGTTTTGAGGTTGGGTGCATGTTTGGGTTGGAGCCCCGATGGCTCGGGTGAGTTTCAAATAGGTGTTAGGATCATTTTACTGCATTTTTATCATCTGCTGTCTGCAGGTTTCACAATTGTGAATCCTGCCTCGCTATTGTGAGTTCTTCCCTTAGCTTGCTTCTTTGCAAATGCAAGAATAAAACTCGCAAATGCGATTCCCCCCGACCTTAGCCAGTTTTTTCAAATGCAAAGTTCTATCTCGCAAATGCAAGTTTTCCCCAGTACAACCCCAGTTTACATTTGCGAACGTTTTGTCGCAAATGCGAGTTCCCTTTCAATTTTCCCACTATTTCTCACAATTGCAAGGTCCCCTTTTATTTTTCCCAGTTCGAAAATGCGAAATCGATGTCGCATTTGCGACATCTGCAACCCTGCAACTGTTACTTAAACAAATTCAGACCTTATTTTTCATATCTTTCCAAACCCAAAACCACCATAGACGATTCCTCTCGAACCCTTTCGTCGCCAAACCAAATGTAAGTCAATTTTTACTAATTTTCTTCAATCTTTATCATATTCTAACATGATTTCACCCTTAAGTCAAAGCGTTCGTGGTTAAAAATGGGGGATTTGGGGTAGAACCTAGGTTTTCATAAAATTGGGGATTTAGACCTCAATTTGGGGTTCGATTTAAAAACAAATTGCATATATAAACTCGTGGGGGAATAGGTAACCCGGTTTTGGTTCGAATATCGAGTTTTGACCACATGGGCCCGGGGTTTTTTTGGGTATTTTTGAGTAAAACTTTAGGAATTTCATTCTTATGCATCCAAATTTATTTAACTAGCATTTTATTGATACATTTGAGTAAATTTTTGTTAGATTGACCGGTTTTGAAACGAATTCGAGGGGTAAAGCTATTCTAGAGGCGTGAGTTGAGTTGGAATCCTTCAAGGTAAGTATTCGATCTAACTTTGGCTTGACCCGGCCTGTCGTTTCGAAATTTATAGCCCCAATTAACCCATCTATTCTTATTTATATGTTGTTTAGATGTGTTAAGTTATATCGAGTTGGTAGGATTGGGTTTGTAGTAGTTTTGGAGTAAAATGATCACTTAGTCTCTTAGTTAGAAAGCTAAGTTAGAAAAGTCAACCGAAAGTTAACTTATGAGTAAACGAGTTATAGATTTGGATTTTTATGATTCGATTAGCTTCCTTAGGTGATTTTAGACTTAGGAGTGTGTCCGAAATATAATTTGAACGTTCGTGGTAGAACTAGGCTTAAATTGACGAAAGTTGGTAGTTTAGAAATTCTTAGGCTTGAATTTGAGGTGATTTGGTGTTTTGGTGTTGTTTTAGGTATTTTGGAGGTTTTACTAAGTTCAGCTAGTGATATATGACTTGTTGGAATTATTGGTTGGAGTCTCGAATGTCTCGGGTGAGTTTTGGATAGGTTTGGGTTTCCAAGCATAAATGGTATCATATTGAACAAACAAGCTCCTATATCTTTTTTTATTGAAGCATTAGATCCGTATCATAATTAGGGACCCGTAGCAAAGAATGGTATAATTTGGACATCGTATGTGGATTTTATGGCTATTTTACTAAGAATTAGGTTGCCAGATTTATCAGTTTAATTACGAAATTGCCACTAGCAGCGTATTTAAAAACTTGCACTATTTGCAAATATTAAAACCTATATATCTCATTCATTATAAGGTCAATTTGTGTGATTTCAAAAGCCTAATTTGATTAGAATTCCACTAGGAATCTATTGGAGGTATAACATATGAATTTTGGGGCTGTTTGGCATGAGAAACGAGGCATAATAGGTGGAAGAAACATATATAAAGCTAGGGTTTGTTCATTTAGTCATATTTTGAGATGGGGAGCTTGGATTTGGGCGATTTTGGAGGCGATTTTCACCATATGGATTGGGGTATGTATTCTATACTCTGTTTTGGTTATATTTTATAATTCACCTTAGTTTTTGGGATTTAATTGATGATTTCAAAGTTAAACTAAGGGAATTAGGGTTCGAGTTTTGGAGAGTTTTAAGTGAGGAGTTGAGGGACCAAACGAAGTCCGATTTTGATAAATTTTATATGGTTAGAATCGGGAGAGGACGAGGATTATTATTCCACCATTTTAACTAATTCTGAGATATGGTTCCGGGGGCGGGGTTTTGGCCGATTTCAGATTATTTTTAGTTTTTATTGTGGAATTCGATTCTTTAGACTATGTTGATAGTAGTAATCTGATTATGGTTAGATTCAGAGCTTTTGGAGACTGATTTCGGAAATGAGGGCATCCCGGAGTAGGATTTTATGTGATTGAGGTAAGTAACAACTTTAACTCTGGCTTTGAGGGTATAAACCCGGAGAAAGTAACATCATGTGATTGTTTGGTGGTGATACCCATACTAGGTGACGGGTGTGTGGGTTTTCACCGCGAGGGATTGAGACTTGATCCGCCCCGTGAGGCTATGAGGTCTAATAGCTATTATTTGTGATTATGTGTTTGCTTGTTGTTGAACTTTTTTGCCTTCATGTTAGAGATAATGCTTAGGTTTTATTCAGGCTCACATTATTTTTACTCAAACATAAAAATTATTATAAATGTATACCTTAGTCTCTATTACTTGCTAATATGCTGTAATACTTGATGTGGGTTGTGTCCCCTTAATTGTTGAAGATGGTGAGGCTGGTGAGGAACATGATTGAGTAAAGCAAGGGCCTAGTTGTGAGGATATTAATACCATAGCACGTGAGTTATCCGCGTAGCATGTGAATTGACCGTGCTGGTCCAGGTATTGATACCATAACGTGAGAGTTGTCTGCGTTGCACGTGAGTTGACCGTGCGGATCCAGTTATTGATATGAACATGAGTTGTCCGTGCTTAGCTCTTGGGCTTTGGGAGCCCCTCCGTAGTCTGTACACACCCCAGTGAGTGCAGAGTGCTGAGTGTATTGAGTATTGAGTGTTGAGTGCTGAGTGATTGAGTGATATTGCTGTGAAGTTGTATCTACTTTTGTTGTTGCTGCATTTATCTGTTAAATTTCTTTGTGATATTTACTGAGTTATTAAATTTACTGGTTTATCTTTAAATTATGAAAATAACTATTTTACTTAACTCGTCACTACTGCTCAGTTCCTTAGTTATTTCTGCTACTACTGAGGTGGTAGTACTCATAGTACACCCTGCACTTTATGTGCAGATCCAGTGAGTTAGAGTGCAACGATCATTGATTTCGGGCCAACTATCTATGGAGATTGCAAGGTAGCTGCCAGCGTCCGCATGACCTTGTTACTTCTTTTGACATTTCTTCTTTTGGACAGTTAGCCAGTTTATATATCTTAGTTTATAGTTTTATACATTCATGACTTAGTGACACCCCGATGTTTGAGACTCGTTTTTTTTTTGTATATAAAATTATTTATATTTAGAGTTGGCTTAGTTTATCATGAATTAAATTATTGAAAATATTTTATTAAATTCTTATAATCAAAAGTAGTAATATTTTGGGAATTAGCTTGCCTTGTAACATGATAGGCGCCATCACGATCATGGTTAGATTTTGGGTCGTGACAAGTTGGTATCAGAGCCTAGGTTACATAGGTCTCACAAATCATGAGCGGGTTTAGTAGAGTCTTGTGGATCAATACGGAGACGTCTGTAATTATCTTCAAGAGAATGCAGAACCTTTAGGAAAACTTCACCTTCTTGAATTCTTATCGTGCGGTATTTATTCAGCTTGAAGTGTAACTCTTTGAATTCCTTCCACGCATTCGTATGCGCACATGAACGCTCAGTATTAGTTGTGCATCGGCGGATTTTGAATCCCTCGGTGGGTACGTGATGAGTATGGTGTGACCGCGAGATGTGTTCATATTATTTGAATATGACGAGAAGGTATTGCTGAAGGTTTTACCTATTTGAGACTCGAAGTATGTTTTTAGACTCGTTCGAGGACGAACGTCTATTTAAGAGGGGCAGGATTTAACAAACCGGCCTGTCGTTTTGAGATTTATAGCCCCATTTACCCAATCTATGCTTATTTATATGTTGTTTAGCTGTGTTAAGTTATATCGAGTGGGTAGGTTTGGGTTCAGAGTAGTTTTGGAGTAAAATGATCACTTAGTCTCTTAATTAGAAGCTAAGTTAGAAAAGTCAACTGGAAGTTAACTTATGAGGAAACGAGCTTAGATTTGGATTTTATGATTCGATTAGTTTCCTTAGGTGATTATAGACTTAGGAGTGTGTCCGATATATAATTTGAAGGTTCGTGGTATAATTAGGCTTAAATTGACGAAAGTTGGAAGTTTAGAAATTCTTAGGCTTGAATTCGAGGTGATTTGGTGTTTTGGTGTTGTTTTGGGTATTTTGGAGGTTCGAATAAGTTCAGGTAGTGATATATGACTTGTTGGAATTATTGGTTGGAGTCTCGAGTGTCTCAGGTGAGTTTTGGATAGGTTTGGGTATCCAAGCATAAATGATATCATATTGAACAAACGAGCTCATATTTCTTTTTTGATTGAAGCATTTGATCAGTATCGTAATTATGGACCAGTAGCGAAAAGAATGGTCTAATTTGGACATCGTATGTGGATTTATGGCTATTTTACTAAGAATTAGGTTTGCTAGATTTTTCAGTTTAATTGCGAAATTGCCACTAGCAGCGTATTTAAAAATCTGCACTATTTGCAAATATTAAAACCTACATATTTCATTCATTATAAGGTCAAATGGAGTGATTCCAAAGACAAAAATGATTAGAATTTCACAAGGAATCTATTGGAGGCATAAAATATGAGTTTTGGGGCCGTTTGGCACGAGAAAAGAGGCAGAATAGGTGGAAGAAAAATATATAAAGCTAGGGTTTGTTCATTCAGTCCTATTTCGAGTTGGGGAGCTCGGATTTGGGCGATTTTGGTGGCAATTTTCATAATATGGATTGGGGTATGTATTCTCTACTCCATTTTGGTTATATTTCATAAATTCATCTTTGTGTTTGGGATTTAATTGATGATTTCAAAGTGAAGCTAAGGGAATTAGGGTTCGAGTTTTGGAGAGTTTTAAGTGAGGATTTGAGGGACCAAACGAAGTTCGATTTTGATAAATTTTATATGGATAGAATCGGGAGAGGACGAAGATTATTATTCTACAATTTTTAACTTATTCTGAGATATGGTTCCAGGGGCCGGGTTTTGGTTGATTTCAGATTATTTTTATGTTTTTTAGTTTTTATTGTGGAATTTGATTCTTTTGACTATGTTGATAATTGTAATATGATTATGGTTAGATTCGGAGCTTCTGGAGACTGAGTCCATAGATGAGGGCATCCCATAGTAGGATTTTATGTGATTGAGGCAAGTAATAGCTTTAACTTTGGCTTTGAGGGTATAAACCCGGAGAAAGTAATATCATGTGATTGTTTGGTGGTGATACCCATGCTAGGTGACAAGCGTGTGGGTTTGCACTGCGAGGGATTGAGACTTGATCCGTCCCGTGAGGCTATGAGGCCTAATAGCTATTATTTGTGATTTTGTGTTTACTTGTTGTTGAGCTTTTCTGGCTTCATGTTAGAGATAATGCTTAGGTTTTATTCAGACTCACATTATTTTTACTCAAACATAAAAATTAATATAAATGTTTACCTTAGTCTCTATTACTTGCTAATATGCTGTAATACTTGATGTGGGCTGTGTCCCCTTAATTGTTGATGATGGTGAGGTTGGTGAGGAACATGATTGAGTAAGGCTAAAGGCGTGGTTGTGAGGATATTAATACCATAGCGCGTGAGTTGTCCGCGTAGCATGTGAGTTGACCGTGCGGGTCCAGGTATTGATACAATAGCGCGTGAGTTGCCTGCGTTGCACGTGAGTTGACCGTGCGGATCCAAGTATTTAAATGATGGCACATGAGTTTTCCGTGCTTAGCGGTTGGGCTTTGGGAGCCCCTCCGAAGTCTCTAAGCATCCCCAATGAGCGCAGAGTGTTGAGTGTATTGAGTATTGAGTGTTGATTGTTGAGTGCTGAGTGCTGAGTGATTGATTGACATTCCTGTGAAGTTGCATCTACTTTTGTTGTTGCTGCATTTATCTGTTATATTTCTTTGTGATATTTACTGAGTTATGAAATTTACTGGTTTATCTTTAAATTGTGAAAATAAATAATTGAACTCTTTTACTTAGCTCGTCACTACTGCTTAGTTCCTTAGTTATTTCTATTACAACTAAGGTTCAGGTGAGTTAGAGTGCGACGATCATTGATTTCAGGCCGGCTATCTATGGAGTTTGCAAGGTAGCTGCCAGCTTCCGCAGGACCTTGTTACTTCTTTTGTCATTTCTTCCTTTGGACAGTTAGCCAGTTTATATATCTTAGTTTATAGTTTTAGACGTTCATCACTTAGTGACACCTTGGTGTTTGGGACTCGTTTTTTTTTTGTAGTTTATATTATTTATATTTAGAGTTGGTTTAGTTTATCATGAATTAAATTATTGAAAATATTTTATTAATTTCTTATAATCAAAATTAGTAGTAATATTTTGGGAATTGGCTTGTCTTGTAACACGATAGGCGCCATCACGACTATGGTAAGATTTTGGGTCGTGACAATAGGTATGGTCACAGTTACCTATGCGCCCGAGTCAAGCATGATAGTGTTGTCATTTGTTATTAGAATGGTTAAAGAAGTGAACAATTGGGATAAATTCTTGTTACAGGAGCTATGAATTGAAATATGAGAAGTAAATGAAGTAGAGATGATTTGTTGGTGATTTCCCCTTGCCGGGACTTGTTGTTATACTATTTCACTTACCGGGACTTGTTGTTAAACTGTTTCCCTTGCCGGGAATTTTTGTTAAATTGTTTCCCTTGCCGGGACTTGTTTTTTCATTGTTCTCCCTTGCCGGGATGGTTAATCTTGTTGTTTACTCCTTTTCCCATTAATTTTGATTATTGTTTGGGTGAGGAGGAGCGATAAAGCACGATGGGTGATGCCGTGTACTTATTGATTTCCTCCACAAGATGGAGTGGTATATATTGATTTCCTCCACAAGATGGAGTGGTATTTATTGATTTCCTTCACCAGATGGAGTGGTATTTATCGATTTCCTCCACAAGATGGAGTGGTATTTATTGATTTCCTCCACAAGATGGAGTGGTATATATCGATTTCCTCCACAAGATGGAGTGGTATTTATAGATTTCCTCCACAAGCTGGAGTGGTATATGATGATTTCCTCCACAAGATGTAGTGGTGCTATTGATTGGGTAAGGATGAGAGTAAAAGAACGATTGGTGGTGCTGTGTAACGTGGTTTTATTGGTCTTACCTTACGGGTGTTCCTCATTCCGTTTTCCCTTTATTAGTTGTTGTTTCATTGGATTCCCTTATTTAAATTCTATCTATTCAGTTCCATCTCTTAATTGTGGAAGTTATAATTGAACTGCTATTCCCCCCAGCATGTCCCCTCCCTTTTTGTTGTTTAAATTCTTGTATTCCTTTTTTGTTATCGTATATATCTGTACATGTTGTTTATGGTAGGTCCGGTTAGCCTCGTCACTACCTCACCGAGGTTAGGCCGGACACTTACCAGCACATGAGGTCAGTTGTGCTGATACTATGCTTCTGTGCTTTTTCGTGCACAGGTCAAGACCCCGTCTACGGACCAGAGCTATAGATCGGGAGTGATCCTTCATTCCAGAGGCTCTGAGGTAGTTCGCATGCATTCGCGGGCCCCGAGTCTCCTTTAAGTTTCCCTTTCAGTTTGTTAATTTGTATCAAACAGACATGCTATATACCTATTTCAGACTATTATTTTTAGCACTCTCTAGTTGTCCGTGAGCAGTGACACTAGATACTGGGTAGAGATTGGTTGTTAGTTTTCCGCATATTTTTTTTGTTATTGTTATTAGACGTATTCCGCATGTTTTAGCTAATTATTTTAGCATTTAATTTCTATTAGATTTGAATTTTCTGGAAATTTTTATAAGGGTTGGCTTGCCTAGCTTCGACAGTAGGCGCCATCACGACTCCCGATGGTGGGTAAATCCGTGTCGTTAAAAGTTGGTATTAGAGCACTAGGTTACTTGGATATCACAACTCATGGACAAGCCCGGTAGAGTCTAAGGGATCGGTATGGAGACGCCTGTATTTATCCCCCAGAGGCTACTGAGTTAGGAAAGTTTCACTTTGTTCATTCTGTTTCTCAAGTATGATTGTCGTTCTACTCTGTTCTTTTTTAGATGGCGAGAACACGTGCGTCTCTTCTTCCGCGCAGCAGCTCGAGCCCCCAACAGTAGCCCCCACGAGGGTCAGGGGTGGAGGCCGTGCCAGAGGCCGTGGCAGGGGCAGAGCTCAGCCCCAGGCAGCAGTTCCAGAGGTGGAGCCTCATATTGACTTTGATGAGGAGGTTCCAGCTCCACAAGCTCCAATGGACCCAGCTCAGGTCCCAGGAGGAGTGATGTTTTCTTTGGATCTTCAGGATACCCTTGTACGCATAGTAGGCTTTATAGACAGTGTGGCCAGTGCGGGATTGCTTCCAGTAGCACCAGCCACTTCACAGGCTGGAAGATGGCTTCACACTCCTGCTACACGTACTCCGGAGCAGGTAGCTCCCCAGACTCAGGTTCCTTTGGTTCATTCCTCAGTGGCGGCTCTGATAGGTATTACAGCTCAGGTCGAAGATGGGTCAGCCATGTCTTCGGATGCTTTGTGGAGACTTGATAGGTTCACCAGGCTTTTCACTACCACTTCCACCGGTGCTTCATCGGAGGATCCCCAACATTTTCTGTTCAGTTGTCATGAGATCCTCAGGACTATGGGGATAGTGGAGACCAATTGGGTCGATTTTTGCACTTTCAGACTTGTGGGTTCTGCCAAGACTTCGTGGAGAGATTACTGTCTGTCTAGACCAGCAGGGTCCCCAGCTTTGACATGGGATCAATTTCCAGAGTTACTTTTGGAGAAGTTTCTCCTCGTCACTCAGCGGGAGGCACTTCGCAGACAGTTTGAGCATCTTAATCAGGGTTCTATGACAGTTACACACTATGAGACCAAGTTTGTTGACTTGGCACGCCATACAGTAGTGATACTCCCAACTAATCGGGAGAGGGTCCGGAGGTTCATTGGCAGATTGATTTAGCCCATTCGCCTACAGATGGCAGTGGGGGTTAGCAGTGATATTACTTTTCAGGAGGCGGCCAATGCGGCCCGTCGAGTGGAGATGGCACTAGCTCGAGGAGGTACTCAGGGTTTTGACAAGAGGCATAGACATTCTGGCTTGATTAGTGGTACCTCATCTGGAGGTAGAGGTTCCTATGACATAGGCCATCCCCCGAGACCTTTCCAGTCGGCACTTCAGGTTTCTCAGGGTACCCCAGGCAGTGGTAGTCATCAGCAGTATTCTGTCCAGTAGCTCTTCAGCTCACCACCACCCCCCATCGGTACACCGCCACTTGAGAGCGTCAGGGGAGGACATATTGGTCGACAGGGCCAGTAGTCTCAGCAGCCAAGGGCATGTTACGGTTGTGGTGACCCAGGCCATATTATCAGGTATTGTCTTCGAGCCTCGAGTAGTTCTCACCAGCAGGGTCCTCATCCTGCGATGCAGGCAGCAGGTGATCCACAGGCCACCCAGCCAACTAGAGGCGGGGGTAGGAATCATATAGGTGGAGGGAGAGACCGTAGAGGTGGAGCCCGGAGAACTAGAGGTAGGGGTCAGCCCGCAGCATATCGTCCCAGAGTCGCAGTTCAGAGATGTGGGGGCCAGCTCCACTGTTATGAATTGCCAGCCAGGCTAGAGGCCGAGTCATCTGATGTTGTGATTACAGGTACTATACTGGTCTGTGATAGGGGTGCTTCCATATTATTTGATCCGGGATCTACTTATTCTTATGTGTCATCCTATTTTGCACCCTATTTGCTTATTCCTAGTGAAGCTTTGGGTATTCCGGTATATGTGTCCACACTGGTTGGTGATTCTATAATGGTCGACCAAGTGCATCGTTCTTGAGTAGTGGTATTTGAGGGTCTTGAGACCCGTGTCAATTTAGTGCTTCTAGACATGGTGGACTTCGATGTTATATTGGGGATGGATTGGTTGTCTCCGTATCATGCCCTCTTGGATTGTCATGCCAAGACCGTGACTTTGGCCTTGCCAGACTTGCCCCGACTCTAGTGGAGAGGGAAACAAGGTCATGCCACCCGTAGTGTTATTTCGTATGTGAAGGCTCGACGTATGGTCGAGAAGGGATGTTTAGCAAATTTAGCGTATGTTCGCGACTCCAGCACAGAGGTTCCATCTATCGACTCTATTCCTATTGTTCGAGAGTTCCCCGAGATTTTTCCTTCAAACATGCCGGGTATGCCACCCGACAGGGATATTGACTTCTGTATTGATTTTGCTCCTATCACTCAGCCTATTTCCATTCTGCCGTATCGCATGGCCCCGCCAGAGCTGAAAGAGTTAAAAAAACAACTTCAGGATTTGCTTGATAAGGATTTCATTAGACCCAGTGTATCACCTTGGGGTGCACCAGTGTTTTTCGTGAAGAAGAAGGACGGGTCGATAAGGATGTGCATTGATTATCGACAGTTGAACAAGGTGATGATAAAGGAGAAGTATCCACTGCCGAGGATTGATGATTTTTTTGATCAGCTTCAGGGTGCTAAGGTATTCTTGAAGATAGATTAGAGGTCTAGTTATCATCAGCAGAGGATTAGGGTGTCTGATGTCCCTAAGACAGCATTTCATACTCGGTATAGGCATTATGAGTTTTTGGTCATGTCATTTGGGTTTACTTATGCCCCGGCAGCATTCATTGAGTTGATGAGCCGAATGTTCAGGCCTTACTTGGTTCTATTTGTGATTGTATTCATTGATGATATCTTGGTATACTCCCGCAGTCAGGAGGAGCATGAGCAGCACCTCAGAGTGGTTCTTCAGACTCTGAAAGATAGCCAGTTGTACGGCAAATTTTCAAAGTGCGAATTTTGGTTGAGTTCAGTAGCATTCCTGGGTCATGTCGTATCAGCAGAGGGTATCAAGGTGGACCTAAAGGAAATAGAGGCAGTCAAGATATGGCCTCGACCAGCTTCAGCTATAGAGATTCGGAGCTTCTTGGGGTTAGCATGTTACTAAAGATGTTTTGTTGAGGGGTTTTCATCCATCGCAGCCCTGATGACTAGATTGACTCAGAAGGGTGCCCAGTTCAGGTGGTCAGATGAGTGCGAGGCGAGCTTCCAGAAGCTCAAGACAGCTCTGACTACCGCACCGGTATTAGTTTTTTCCATAGGATCTGGGCCTTATACTGTATATTGTGATGCTTATCGCATCGGACTTGGTACAGTGTTGATGCAGAACAGCAAGGTCATAGCATATGCTTCGAGGCAATTGAATATCCACGAGAAGAATTACCCAGTTCATGACTAGAGTTATCACCTATTGTTCATGCCTCGATGATCTGGAGGCATTATTTGTATGGTGTGACGTGTGAGGTTTACACGGATCACAAGAGCCTTCAGTACTTGTTCAAGCTGAAAGAGTTGAATTTGAGACAGCGGATGTGGTTGGAGTTGTTGAAAGATTATGATGTTTCTATTTTATACGACCCATGGAAGGCCAATGTGGTTGTCGATGCATTGAGTAGAAAGTCCGCCAACATGGGTAGTCTTGCATTCATTCCGGTCAGCCAGAGACCGCTTGTCTTGGATGTTCAGGCCTTGGCCAATAAATTTGTGAGATTGGATATTTCTGAGCCTAGCAGAGTGTTAGCTTTCACGGTTGCTCGTTCGTCATTGCTGGAGGGTATGCGGAGCGCCAGTTTGATGATCCCCATTTATGTGTCCTGAGAGACACGATTTTAGAGGGGAGGTGCCAAGGAGATGACTTTGGGAGATGATGGCATATTTAGGTTGCAGGGGAGAGTTTGTGTGCCCAATGTTGATGGTATTCGAGAGTCGATCTTAGCGGAGGCCCACAGCTCTCGGTATTCTATTCATCCGGGCGCCGCGAAGATGTATCAGGATTTGACACAGCATTATTGGTGGCGTAGAATGAAGAAAGGCATTGTTGCATATGTGGCCCATTGTCTAAATTATCAGCAGGTTAAGTGCGAGCATCATAGTCCTAGTGGGTTATTTCAGAGGATTGAGCTTCCCGAGTGGAAGTGGGAGAGGATCACTATGGATTTTGTTACTGGTCTTCCGATGACTCGGAAGAAGTTTGATGCTATATGGGTTATTGTTGATAGGCTGACTAAGTCAGCGCATTTCATCTCAGTTGCCACCACTTATTCATCCGAGAGGTATGTAGAGATTTATGTTAGGGAGATCGTTCGCCTTCGTGGGTGACCATATCTATTATTTCGGATCGGGGTCCGCAGTTTACTTCGCATTTTTGGAGAGTGGTGCAACATGAGTTGGGTACCCAGGTCCATTTGAGTACATCATTTCACCCTAGACGGACGGTCAGTCTGAGAGGACCATTCAAATTCTTGAGGATATGCTTCGAGCCTGCATTATTGATATTGGAGGCTCGTGGGACCAGTTTTTGTCGTTAGTAGAGTTTGCCTACAACAACAGCTACCAGTCTAGTATTCAGATGGCCCCGTATAAGGCGTTGTATGGTAGGCACTGTTGGTCACCAGTCGGACGGTTTGAGCCGGGAGAGGATCAGTTATTGGGTACATATTTGGTACAGGAGGTCTTGGATAAGGTCAAGATCATTCAGGACAAACTTCGGTCAGCTCAGTCCAGGCAGAAGAGTATTGCGGACCGTAAGGTCAGGGATGTTGCCTTCATGTTTAGTGAGCATGTATTGCTCCATGTATCGCCTATGAAAGGTGTGATGAGATTCGGGAAGAAGGGAAAGCTTACCCTAAGTATATTGGCCATTTGAGATTCTTGACCGTGTGGGAGAGGTGGCTTACAGACTTTCCTTGTCGCCTAGCTTGTCAGCCGTGCATCCGGTTTTCCATGTATCCATGCTTCGGAGATATCACGGTGATCCCACCCACATGTTAGATTTCAGCATTGTCCAATTGGATAAGGATCTGTCATATGAGGAGGATCCGGTGGCTATTTTTGACACAAAGGTTCGATAGTTGAGGTCGTGGAGTTTTCCTTCAGTGCGTGTTCAGTGGAGAGGTCAGCCTCTTGAGGCAATGACCTGGGATTCCGAGTTTGATATGCGGAGTCGTTATTCCCCATCTATTCCCCGACTCAGGTACTCATTTCTTTTGCCCATTCGAGGACGAAATGTTGGGTCATCACCGTAATTCTCCCTTTCCTTGCACTTCTGAGGCCTTAAAAACCTTTTATTTGCTTGCCTCGGTTGGCGTGCGCAGTCCGAGCGCGAAGCCGGAAGATTTTTATGTGAAAATATTTGAACTCTGTGTTAAAAACTATGAATTTTGATACTAATATTTCTGTGGTTGACTTTGGTCAATGTTTTGGGTAAATGGACCCGGACCCGGACCCGTGATGTGACGGTCCTGGAGGGTCCATAATGAAATTTGGGACCCTATCGTATCCCCGGAATCGAAGTCCGAGGTCTCAGGCCCGAGTACGGAGATTTTCTGTGAAATTGTTTTTGAAAATGCTTAAGGAAAATTTGAAACAGAAATTGATCAAAAGTTATGGCATCAGGCTCGTATTTTTGTTCCGACGCCCAGTAAAAGTCTTAAATGGGCTTATGCGCTATTTGTAATGTTTGGTTGAAAAAGGACGTCGTTTGACGTGTTTTGGACTAAAAGTGGAAAAGTTTGAATGTTTTGAACTTGAAATTAAAATCATGAGTTTTGGAGGTTGATTCTTTTATTTAGATATTATTTGGCGATTTGATCACACGAGTAAGTCCGTAGGATGTTTTTGAGGTTCGGTTCATGTTTGGGTTGGAGCCCCGATGGCTCGGGTGAGTTTCGGGTAGGTGTTAGCCTCATTTTGCTGCATTTTTATCATCTGGTGTCTGCAGGTTTCGCAGTTGTGAAGCCTGCCTCGCAATTGCGAGTTCTTCCCTTGGCTTGCTTCTTTGCAAATGCGAGAAAAAAAATCGCAAATGCGATTCCCCCCTACCTTAGCCAGTCTCGCAAATGCGAAGTTCTATCTCGCAAATGCAAGTTTTCCCCAGTCCAACCCCAGTTCGCATTTGCGAACGTTTTCTCGCAAATGCAATTCCCTTTCAATTTTTCCCAGTTCGCAATTGTGAACTATTTCTCGCAATTGCAAGGTCCCCTTTTATTTTTCCAAGTTCGAAAATGCGAAATCAATGTCGCATTTGCGACATCTGCAACCCTACAACTGTTACTTAAACGAATTCAGACCTCATTTTTCATATCTTTCCAAACCCAAAACAACCATAGGCGATTCCTCTCAAACCCTTTCATCCCCAAACCAAATGTAAGTCAATTTTTACTAGTTTTCTTCAATCTTTATCATATTCTAACATGATTTCACTGTTAAATCAAAGCTTTCGTGGTTAAAATGGGGATTTGGGGTAGAACCTAGGTTTTCATAAATTTTGGGATTTAAACCTCTATTTGGGGTCCGATTTCAAAACAAATTGCATATATGAACTCGTGGGGGGAATGGGTAACCCGGTTTTGGATTGAGTCTCGAGTTTTGACCATGTAGGCCTGGGGGCATTTTGGGAATTTTTGAGTAAAATTTTAGGAATTTCATTCTTATACATTTAAATTTATTTAATTAGCATTTTATGATACATTTGAGTAAACTGGGGTTAGATTTGACCGGTTTTGAAGCAAATTCGAGGGGTAAAGCTATTCTAGAGGCGTGAGTGGAGTTGGAAGCCTTCGAGGTAAGTGTTCGATCTATCTTTGGCTTGAGGAAATAGGATTAGGTTGTTAATTACTATGTGCTATGTAGAGTGGTTGTATAGGTATGGTGATGGTTACCTATGCACCCGAGTCAAGCATGACCGTGTTGTCATTTGTTATTATAATAGTGAAAGAAGTGAACAATTGGGATAAATTCTTGTTATAAGAGCTATGAAGTGAAAGATGAAAAGTAAATGAACTAGAGATGAGTTGTTTGTGTTTTTCCTTGCCGAGACTTGTTGTTATACTGTTTCCCTTGCCGGGAATTGTTGTTAAACTGTTTCCCTTGCCGGGACTTGTTGTTAAACTGTTTCCCTTGCCGGGACTTGTTGTTGCATTGTTCTTTTTTCTGGGATGGTTACTCTTGTTGTTTACTCCTTTTTCCTTAATTGTGATTACTATTTGGGTGAGGAGGAGTGATAAAGCACGATGGGTGATGCCGTGTACTCATTGATTTCCTCCACAAGATGGAGTGGTATCTTTTGATTTCCTCACAAGATGGAGTGGTATTTATCGATTTCCTCCACCATATGGAGTGGTATTTATCGAAATGGAGTGGTATTTATTGATTTCTTCCACAATATGGAGTGGTGTAGATCGATTTCCTCGACAAGATAGAGTGGTATTTATTGATTTCCTCCACAAGATGGAGTATGTATTGATTTCCTCCACAAGATGGAGTGGTGCTATTGATTGGGTGAGGACGAGAGTAAAAGAACGATGGGTGGTGCCGTGCAACGTGGATTTATTGGTCTTACCTTACTGGTGTTCCTTATTCCATTTTCCCTTTATTTGTTGTTGTTTCATTGGATTCTCTTATTTAAATGCTATCTATTCAGTTCCATCTCTTAATTGTTGAAGTTATAATTAAACTGTTATTCCCCCAGCATGTCCCCTCCCTTTTTGTTGTTTAAGTTCTTGTTTTCCTTTTTTGTTATCATATATATTTGTACAGGTTGTTTATGGTAGGTCCGGTTACCCTTGTCACTACCTCACCGAGGTAAGGGCGGACACTTACTAGCACATGATGTCGGTTGTGCTGATACTATGCTTTTGTGCCTTTTTGTGCACAGGTCAGGACCTAGTCTACGAACCGCAACTTTAGACCGGGAGTGGTCCTTCAGTCCAGAGGCTCTGAGGTAGTTCGCGGGCCCCGAGTCTCCTCTAACTTTCCCTTTCAGTTTGATAAATTGTATCAAACAGACATGCTATGTACTTCTTTCTAACTATTATTTTTAGCACTCTTTAGTTGTCCGTGAGCAGTGACACCAGATATTGAGTAGAGATTGGTTGTTAGTTTTCCACATATTATTTTCGTTATTGTTATAAGACGTCTTCCGCATGTTTAGCTAATTATTTTAGCATTTAATTTGTTTTAGATTTAAATTTTTTGGAAATGTTTATAAGGGTTGGCTTGCCTAGCTTAGACAATATGCGCCATCACGACTCCTTATGGTGGGTATATCCGGGTCGTGACAGGTATGTAACCTTAGGTTTGACTAATGGAATTGTCCACTTAGTAAGTAGATCTAATTGTTGTGGCAATTCGTATTCTTCTTTCCTACTGTTTTTAACGGTAGTCTTTTTTCTAGTCATATTCATTAGATGAATAGTGTTAAACTTAGTTTCGCAGGTTTTTACTAACATGGCTCTGATACCAAATGGGGACAGAATCGCTTCCGAATAAGGTTCATGAAGAATTACAAGAACATTATTGTTGGCCGACAAAATAATTTACAATTGTGGCCTACAAAGAAAATTATTACAAACGGACAAACTACTTTATAAAAGTAGATTCCTTATGATGGAGGGGTCCATATCTTTATTAAAGTCTTTTAACTTATTACCCCTATGATTTTCCTATGGGCCTTTCAATAATTTAAGCTTTGCTTTTTCATTTCTTGTCCTTTTTCTCTGAAGATTGTTCGGCGTTTTCCTTCAATTTTGCAAGAAAATATTCTATCTCTTCAATATTAACTTTTGTTCCGGAGGTGCCTTGAGCTTCCCCTGCTGCACATACGTCTTCATCTGAAGTATTTCCTATAGAGGCCATAGATATATCATCACTGACTTCTGTTCCGAAATTGTTTGCCAAATCTTTCTTTATTTCCTCAAAATATGAAGCGAGGATTTCTTTCTTGGATACGGCTCCTTTCTCCATTTGAATACTTTTAGTAATTACCTCAAAGGGGCTTGTTTTGTCCTTTGCATTATTTGCGTTGTCTAACTTCTCATATGTGTCTATATTGGTTTGAATCTGTTGAATTAATTCATCACCAACTAGCTTGCCATGGGCGTCTTTTTGGAGTAATTTTGTTCAAAATTTGTTATAAAAAATTCTATAAAGGCAAGGTATTCCTTAATTGGTATAACCAGTTTGGACCCATTTCATTATCCATGGAATTGAAAATTCTATGAAAAAATGCGTTGATGGAATACCATCATAAAAGATATTATCTTTTTTGTAATGAAATAATTTAGGGAGATATATCTACCCACTGAGTATATAAACTCTTAATTAAAGGAGGGAGTATTTCCAATGATGGACCATCAAATTTCCACCATTTAAAAAACAAATTTGGAATATATTGACTATCCATATTGGAGCATAAATTAATAAACCATGAGTGTTTCCTATTAGATTCTCATAGAGAAAAGTTTTATTAAGACTTTCTATATAGTCCCAATAATTGAATTTAACCGAGACTTTTTTGATCAGGATGAGTGTATCTCTATCCTTTAGAGTACACATACCTCCATTCATCCGAAGGTATAACCTTTTGATAATGATCTTTGAAAAATTATAAATTTTTCTTGTATTTCCAGGATAGAAGTGCTGAATTTCAGTTGATCCTGTTGTTGAGAGTATCATCTCATAATGAACCCTATATTTATAAGGAGTAGCGTATGACGTGTTAGAATAAGTGCTTAACGCAAGAGGGGGGGGGGGGGGATGAATAGCGTTATATAAAAAATTCTGCAGAAAAAAATTAATTTGAATCAAATTGCGGAATTAAAAGAGTATGGAAGAGATGCACCGATTTTATACTTGCTGGCCACAAGTGTGGTTACGTCCAGTCTCCCGAGAGACTCTCTCGAGGTTCTACTAAACTCGTTAAGCTTCCGGGTGCTTAACAAACCGTTACAACTGAGAACTTGAGTCACACAAGCCTCAACAACCGTTGCTTGAAGATACCGCACTTCAAGACTTCAAACGAAGGAATAAAATGTTCCTTCTTACAACAAGGGATTATAGAATTTCCCTTCAAGTGTATAAACACTCAATACTCACTTATACAATTGCTCTCTCAAAGAGTAGATATGAGTACAAATTAATAAGCTCAAGAGTACAACAACTTCTTCAAGAAATTGGCTCTCAAAAGTGATGAATTCAATATGAAATAATTGATGCAAGAGTATGTAAGCTTTTGTAAGTTTATGCTCAGTTGTTGTACTTAAAAAAGTAATTTAGAGGTGTATTTATAGGCCTCAAAATGCCGCAGACCGTTGCTTAATTGCCAATCAAAATTCCTGATTCTGTGCTCATATAATCGATTAGATGGTCTATATAATCGATTATTTGACCAACGTTCAAAAAACAGTCTTGTGATTTTAGGGAGAATAATCGATTATATAGAATGTATAATCGATTATATGCAAATCTTTCAAAAGATCATATCCTGATTTAAGGGGAATAATCGATTGTTTATGAAACATAATCGATGTACGTTAACGTTCAAAAATCAGTTTAAGATTCTGTGCTAACATAATCGATTATCAGCTGTGTATAATCGATTATTTTTTAAAGTTTAACACAACACTTTGGCAACGGTCTGAACATAATCGATTAGTTGAAAAGGATAATCGATTGTTTTGCTTCTTTGAAAATTTCATTTAAACACTGTCTCAATGTAATCGATTGTGGAAAACATATAATCGATTACTTTGCAGTTTGAAAATTTCAGTTTAAGCACTGTCTCAATATAATCGATTGTTAAACAAGTATATAATCGATTGTTCTGTTGTTTTTGAAAATTCCAGTTTTGGCGGTCTTAATATAATCGATTATGTAGCATATATAATCGATTATATATGTCCAGATTTAAAAGACATGTTTAAAAATCATTTTGGCTAAAATGCAAATCATTTTGTTTTAATTCAAAGATGCATGTTTTGATGAAAATGATTTTACGAGAGAAGCCAATAGTTAAATATGTTGTTGAATCAAGATCACACTATAAAACGACCCAAGTATAACTTCGTTGCTTTACTTGATCTTGTTCTTGTTTCTCTTGTGCTTGACTGTTAACGTTCCATGCTCGTTGGTTTGTCATTTATCATAACCTACACAGATCAACACACGTTTAGTTTGAGAACGTGTTTCAACAATTTCCCCCTTTTTGATAATGGCAAACCAATATCGGGATATGCATATTAATGACAGTCATATTAATGACAGTTCAAGACAAGTATTCCCCCTCAATTTATGAGTTCCCCCTGCAAATGTTTATTAGTGTGCATAGCCCTTATTCTTCCCCCTTTTGACATTAACAAAAAGCAATAAAAATTTTATTAGAAAATAGTGGAATACATAATAAGACTTAAAAAAAACAGAAAATTAATCAACTGCAAGCAAGAAAAAAATTATTCATTGTCACCCTCATCATCCGGCACTGCTTCATGAAGGACAAGTCCAGCATAAGGATAGTGAACATGATCAAAGTATCCATGAAGCTCATAAGTCAATCGAGTGACGTTTTGATCAATACGATTGACGGAGGTGGACAATGAAGCAAGTTGGTCTGAAATGGTTTGAAGAGTTGGAGCTTGAGGGCGACGCGTTTGAGAAGTTGGAGGAGGAGGAGGAGGAGCCACGTGCTCACCGACATTGGGAAAGGAAGAGTCGGAAATTTCCCAATGTTTGGTGCCCTTTTTGAGAGGACCAACAGTGGTGTTGAAACCGGAAGCTTCAAGAAGATTCATTATAATAAAAGCATAAGGAAGCAGTCTATCATCCCCAATGGCATCAAACATGTGAGTCAAGACGAACTTGCACCAATTGATGCGAGCCCCGGTGATAATGGCATGCATAAGTTTTGCGTCCTCATGGGAGATTGTGGTGTGATTGAATTTGCGAGGCTTGAGAACTCGAGTGATAAAATAGAATATTAGTCGATATTCCGGGAGCATGCCCCTAATTGTTGGGCGACGGTTGTCGAGAGTAAAATCAAATCCTCCAAGCCCAATTTGGTTAAAAAGAAGTTGTTCATCAAATAGTGCCCCTTCTTCTCTAGTATAGAGCGAAACGTCTCCCCCATTTCGAGGAAGTTGAGTGATGATTTGTAATGTTTCTTCAGTTAACAGAATTGGAACTCCATTAATGTTTGAAACAAGATCACCATCCACGTCTTGCTGAAGATTGGAATAGAAAGCGCGAATTAGGGGAGGATGAATGTGAGGATATTGAAGATATAGAAAATCAAGGAGTTGGCTTTGCCTAAGTATATTTGCAGTTGCCGCGGGGGCGCTAGATTCAAGATATTAACTGGTGGAAAAGCGAGGAGGGAGGATTTCTCGACTCTCAAATTTTTCAGTGAATCGAGAGAGTTCGGGTTGAGTATCAAACCGCAAATAAGAACCGTCTTTGTAGGGAAAAATGGGAGGAGGAGCGGCGGAAGAGGAAGAAACATTTTTGCCGGAACGAGAGCGTTTGGAGTGCCTGCTTGTCATTTTTGATGGAGGAGTGAGAGCTGTTGCAGAAATTTTGGAGAGGATTCAAGAATATTTTTGAAGCTTAGATTGATTTTGAAGTGAGGATAATGAAAGGTGGAAGACCCTTTTTATAGAGTAGAGGAAAGGAAAGCATTGAATAGGAAAAAGCTGCAATTTTGGAGATTGTAAACAGTCAGAAACGGAAAAAATTTGAACACTGACTGTTACATAATCGATTATGGAGTCTAAATAATCAATTATTAAGGACTTTTGAATTGCACTAAAAAAAGTCGATTATGTAAGTGTTGCAGGAGCCAAACGGTAACAAAATTCGAATACTGACCGTTTGAGAATCGATTATTAAACCTGAATAATCGATTATGGACAATATTTGAATTAGTCAGAAGACAGATAATCGATTATGCGATTGGGGTAATCGACCATATGAAGGCAGTAAGTATTGTATGGTTTAAGTGATTCTGAGATATTCGATTATGGGACTTTGAATAATCGGTTATATTAAGGCAGTGAGTTATAATGTTCCGAGTGATTGTTGGATAATCGACTATGGAATTTTGGATAATCGATTATATGAAGGCAGTGTTATACGGACAACAGAGACGGTAAGAGATAATCGATTCTGCCAATGTAAATAATCGATTATTGTCAAAAACTTGTAAAACAATCTTAACAAAATCGATTAGTGATACAGATAATCGATTACTATATATGATCGCAAAAATCCTGCACAACTCAGATGTTAGAAATAATCGATTATGCGTAGTAAATAATCGATTATATGACACCAGTGTTAAAGAATTCCCCCTGTCTTTGGGGCGATACCTGCAAAAGAAAATTAGGCGCCTCCGACGCTCAAGTCAGTAATTATTCAATAAATAAATGCAACCTAAGTGTATGCATTAGATCAACGTAGAGTCAAGAATTTCGAGTTCACTTCGAATATGGAAGAACGACTCTTTATCTAAAGGTTTGGTGAAGATGTCGGCTAATTGAAGTTTAGTTTCAACGAACTCAATTTCGACATCACCTTTGAGAACGTGATCTCTTATAAAATGGTGCCTAATGTCTATGTGTTTCGTTCTTGAGTGAAGAATATGATTCTTCGTCAAGCTTATGGCGCTAGTATTGTTACATCGAAGAGGTACGTGGTCAATACTAAGACCATAATCCGAGAGTTGTTGCTTCATCTAAAGGATTTGTGCACAACAACTCCCCGCGGCTATATATTCAGCCTCTATTGTGGATAACGCAACACTTGCTTGTTTCTTGCTAAACCAAGAAACTAATGAGCTACCGAGCAAATGGCAAGTGCCACTAGTGCTCTTGCGGTCCAATCTGCATCCAGCAAAATCGGAATCGGAATAGCCAACAAGTTGGCATGAAGAACCTTTGGGATACCAAAGTCCCACATTTATCGTTCCAACAAGGTACTTCATTATCCGTTTTACCGCAGTTAGGTGAGACTCCTTCGGACATGATTGATATCGAGCGCATAAACAAACGCTAAACATGATGTCCGGTCTACTAGCAGTTAAATAAAGAAGAGAGCCGATCATACCTCTGTACTTTTTGGTATCGACTTCCTTACCTTTTTCATCCTTGTCAAGATGGTCGGATGTGCTTATTGGAGTGCCCATTACTTTAGCATTGCTCATTTCAAATCGATTTAGCAATTCTTTGCAATACTTAGATTGACAAATGAAAGTGCCTTCTTTCATTTGTTTCACTTGCAACCCCAAAAAGAAAGTAAGCTCACCCATCATTGACATCTCAAATTCACTAGTCATTAAATTTGAGAATTCCTTGCATAGAGACTCGTTAGTGGAACCAAAAATAATGTCATCAACATAAATTTGTACTAAAAGAATGTCATTGTCTTTACTCTTGATAAAAAGTGTAGTATCGACTTTCCCCCTATTGAATTCATTTTCTAATAGGAATTTGCTCAAGCGTTCATACCAAGCTCGTGGAGCTTGTTTCAGACCATAGAGTGCTTTCTTGAGCTTAAAGACATAATCCGGAGATTTAGAGTCTTCGAACCCCGGGGGTTGTTCAACATACACTTCCTCTTGAATAAATCCGTTGAGGAAGGCACTCTTGACATCCATTTGATATAATTTAAAATTCATTGAGGAAGAAAATGCAAGTAATAAACGTATAGCTTCTAAACGTGCTACGGGTGCATATGCTTCTTCATAATCAATGCCTTCTTCTTGATTATAACCCTTTGCAACTAACCTAGCTTTGTTTCTAGTGATAATTCCATTTTCGTCTAATTTATTCCAAAAAACCCATTTCGTACCAATTATGGTATGATTATCGGGTCTTGGCACCAATTCCCAAACATCATTACGTTTAAATTGGTTAAGCTCCTCTTGCATTGCCAAGGTCCAATGCTCATCCCCAATTGCTTTGGAGATGGTAGTAGGTTCAATTTGGGAAACAAATGCCATATGACTTATGGTGTCTTTGAGAAGGTTTCGAGTACTTACCCCTTTCTCGATGTCGCCAATTACCTTGTCGAGAGGATGGTCTTTAGACGTCCTCCAAGCCTTAGGCATCATAGATTCTTGTGATTGTGTCTCCTCTTGCGGTTGTTCTATGGATTCATCTTGAATCTCCTTTGAATTTTCTGTTTGCTCCTTGTCTTGAATATTCATCTTGTTTAAAGATTCTGCAAGATCATCACGAACTTCCTTTCTCGCCAAGTGAGCATCACTTTCACAAAATACAATATGAGGGGTCTCCTCGACAGTTTCAGTACGATTATTAAATACTCTATACGCTTTACTACGAGATGAGTAACCAAGAAAAATACCTTCATCAGATTTTGCATCAAACTTTCCCAAATTATCTTTCCATTATTATGGATAAAACATTTACAACCAAAAACTCTAAGATGGGAGATATTAGGCTTTCTTCCCTTATAGAGTTCATATGGGGTTTTCATGAGTATCGGTCGAATGACTGCTCTGTTTAAAACATAGCAAACGGTACTCACGGCATCCGCCCAAAATTTCTTGGAAACCTTTGACTCATCGAGCATGGTTCTAGCCATCTCTTCGAGGCAACGATTTTTCCGTTCCACCACTCCATTTTGTTGTGGTGTACATGGAGCCGAAAAGGTATGTTCAATACCGAGTTCGTCACAAAAATCCGCGAAGAGATTATGATCGAACTCTCCCCCATGATCACTTCTTATGGAAGTGACGGTAGTACTCTTTTCCTTTTGCACACGTTTAAGAAAACTTTTGAAAGCATGAAATGCATCACTTTTATGAGCTAGAAACAATGTCCATGTGAATCGAGAGTAGTCATCAACAATTACAAAAGCATATAAATTTCCACCAAGACTTTTAACTCGAGATGGTCCAAAAAGATCCATGTGAAGAAGTTGTAAAGGTCTATTGGTTGAAACAATATTCTTTGATGTAAAAGAAGCTTTTGTTTGTTTTCCTTTTTGGCATGAGTCACAAATAGAATCTTTTTCAAAAGTAATATTTGGAAGACCAATTACTAGATCTTGTGAGACTAGTTTGTTTAAAAGATTCATGTTTATATGAGCTACTCTACGATACCATAGCCACATGTCGTCTACTTTACCAATAAGCAATTTACAAAACTTGATGAAGAATTTTCTAGATCAACCACATAGATATTATCTATTCTAATGCCATGAAGAATAATTTTGAAATCACAACGACGAATAACCAAGCATTCTTCGGAATCAAATAAAACAAGATTTCCCTTGTCACATAATTGACTTATGCTCAAGAGATTATTTCTTAAACCTTTAACTAACAAGATATTTTTAATAGCGGAGGTTTCGTCTTTACCGACCGAGCCAATGCCGATAATTTTTCCTCTGTTATTGTCACAAAAAATAACGCTTCCTCCTTCCTTGGGTTCTAGTTGAAGGAATTTAGATGCATCCTCGGTCATGTGTTTGGAGCATCCACTATCAAGGTACCAAAGTACACTTGATCCCTTCAAACATACCTACAAAAAAAATCAATGAGATTTGGTACCCAAGCCATTTTGGGTCCTTGTACGTTAGGTGCAACGTGGTAGTGTGATTGACTCGTGTTGATGTGCCGATGTCGAGTAAAACACACGGGAGCTATATGCCCTATTTTGTTGCAGTAGTGACAAATGACATTTGGATTATGCATTCTTCTAGGATGATAGTAATTAGAAGGTCTAAATCCGTTCATCCTATTTTTATAAAAATAATTTTGATGCACTTTTCGAGGATTTTGTCTAGGTGATCTAAACATGCTAATATTTCTTCGAACATTTGTTCTAGGATGATTAACATTTCTAGGGTTACTATTTCTAGGTGGATTTATTTTAATTTCCCTAGGTTGAGTCTTAGGTGATTTAGGAATGGACTCAACCTTTTCTTTAGGCTCATTTTTAAATCCTATACCGTGCTTAGTGGATTTCAAATTATCAAGAACATTATTCAAATTTTTGTGCGAGGAATTAAACTTGTGTAATGTGCTTTTGGGACTATCTACTTCTTCTTTCAAAGATTTGCAAGAAGAACACCTTTGTTTGAGCCTTCGGGTTTGTCCATGCTTCTTTTGCCATAAAACCGGTTTTCTTCTTTCAACTTTTCATTATCGAAATTTAATTTTTCAACTTCCTTTTCCTTTAAAGAAATTTGTTTTCTTAAATCAGTTATTGTTTTTGAAGCACAAATAAACTCATCATAAAGTTCATAAAAGGCGTCTTGCAATTCTTCAAAAGTGAATTTATTTTTGGAAGTGGTACATACCTCGTTTTGTTTTTCTTCATTTGCCATGAGACATAAGTTTGCGATCTCCTTTTCTTCTCCGTCGCTAGATTCGTCGCCGGAGTCGCCTCCTCAAGAGATGTAGGCTCTTTGCTTTTTACCTACCTTCTTCTCCACTTTGGCGTTTGGGCATTTTGGTTTAATATGCCCGAGTTCTCCGCATCTATAGCATTTTAACTCACCTCCTTGTTTCTTACCTTTTTGTTCATACTCCTTTCGCATGAACTTGTGGAATCTTTTGATGACGAGGCCGAGCTCGGTGTCATCGTTGCTTGAGTCCTCATCAATTTGAGGTTGAGCCGTTTTTGCTTTTAAGGCAATTTTCCTTTGCCTTTGATCATCTACTGGAGGGTTAAGAATAGTAGACTCATATGTTTTAAGGTTACCTCTTAGCCCGTCGATTGTGACATTTGTTACCCCGATTGATTCTTGGATAGCATCGGCCTTTGAACGCCATTCCGGATTAAGGCTTCGGAGAATTTTACGGACAAGTTCCCGATCCGTAAATGTCTTCTTAAGGGCGTGAAGACCATTGACGATTTTTGAAAATCGTTCAAACATGTCGTCTATTTTCTCACCTTCCTTCATGTGAAACAATTCATACTCGTGAGTTAAGAAATCAATTTTTGCTTCACGTACCTGGTCTGTGCCTTCGTATGTGATTTTGAGCTTATCCCACATTTGTTTTGCGGTTGTGCAGCATGATATTTTCCGATAGTCATCGGGATTTACTGCGCAGTACAACATATTAATTGCCTTTGCGTTGTTCTCTACCTTTCTTATATCATCCGCATCATACTCCTCTTCTAATTTTGGGATGAGTTTATCACCATCCTTTTTAGTTGGTAGTTGCTCTCCATTTTTAATAATTTTCCAGATATGAAAATTATTTGACTGGATGAATATCCTCATTCTCTCTTTCCAATAGGTGTAGTTGGTTCCATCAAATAGTGGTGGCCTTGTGGTGCATGAACCTTCACCTATTCCTGCATAAGCACTACGAGTAGAAGCCATGGAAAGTTTCTCTCAAACGGTTAAGTCTTACAGAGAGTTAGGCTCTTATACCAATTGTTAGAATAAGTGCTTAACGCTAGAGGGGAGGTTATAGCGTTTTATAAAAAATTCTGCAGAAAAAAATTAACTTGAATCAAATTGCGGAATTAAAAGAGTATGGAAGAGATGCACCGATTTTATACTGGTTGGCCACAAGTGTGGTTACGTCCAGTCTCTCGAGAGACTCTCTCGAGGTTCTACTAAACTCGTTAAGCTTCCGGGTGCTTAACAAACCGTTACAACTGAGAACTTGAGTCACACAAGCCTCAACAACCGTTGCT
Source organism: Nicotiana benthamiana (assembly GCA_034376525.1). NCBI lineage: Eukaryota > Viridiplantae > Streptophyta > Magnoliopsida > Solanales > Solanaceae > Nicotiana > Nicotiana benthamiana. The sequence goes on from CM067330.1 coordinate 69,902,148, forward strand.
TGAAGATATCGCACTTCAAGACTTCAAACGAAGGAATAAAATATTCCTTCTTACAACAAGGGATTATAGAATTTCCCTTCAAGTGTATAAACACTCAATACTCACTTATACAATTGCTCTCTCAAAGAGTAGATATGAGTACAAATTAATAAGCTCAAGAATACAACAACTTCTTCAAGAAATTGGCTCTCAAAAGTGATGAATTCAATATGAAATAATTGATGCAAGAGTATGTAAGCTTTTGTAAGTTTATGCTCAGTTGTTGTACTTAAAAAAGTAATTTAGAGGTGTATTTATAGGCCTCAAAATGCCCCAGACCGTTGCTTAATTGCCAATCAAAATTCCTGATTCTGTGCTCATATAATCGATTAGATGGTCTATATAATCGATTATTTGACCAACGTTCAAAAAACAGTCTCGTGATTTTAGGGAGAATAATCGATTATATAGAATGTATAATCGATTATATGCAAATCTTTCAAAAGATCATATCCTGATTTTAAGGAGAATAATCGATTGTTTATGAAACATAATCGATTGTACGTTAACGTTCAAAAATCAGTTTAAGATTCTGTGCTAACATAATCAATTATCAGCTGTGTATAATCGATTATTTTTTAAAGTTTAAAACAACACTTTGGCAACGGTCGGAACATAATCGATTAGTTGAAAAGGATAATCGATTGTTTTGCTTCTTTGAAAATTTCATTTAAACACTGTCTCAATGTAATCGTTTGTGGAAAACATATAATCGATTACTTTGCAGTTTGAAAATTTCAGTTTAAGCACTGTCTCAATATAATCGATTGTTAAACAAGTATATAATTGATTGTTTTGTTGTTTTTGAAAATTCCAGTTTTGGCGGTCTTAATATAATCGATTATGTAGGATATATAATTGATTATATATGTCCAGATTTAAAAGACATGTTTAAAAATCATTTTGGCTAAAATGCAAATCATTTTGTTTTAATTCAAAGATGCATGTTTTGATGAAAATGATCTTACGAGAGAAGCCAATAGTTAAATCTGTTGTTGAATCAAGATCACACTATAAAACGACCCAAGTATAACTTCGTTGCTTTACTTGATCTTGTTCTTGTTTCTCTTGTGCTTGACTGTTAACGTTCCATGCTCGTTGGTTTGTCATTTATCAAAACCTACACAGATCTGTTAGAAAATACGCTTAACGCTAGAGGGGGGGTGAATAGCGTTATCATAAAATTTAGCGTAAACTTGCGGAAATTAAAATTTGCAGGAAGTAAATAAGTGCGATAAATAATAACTTACACACAGATATATCCTGGTTTACCACAACGTGTGGCTAGTCCAGTCCCCGAGAGAATCTCTCGAGATTTTCCACTATCTTGTCAAGCTTCCGGGTGCTTAACAAACCTTTACAACTTGAGGACGCAAGCCTCAACACCTTTGCTCGGAGTTACAACACTCCAAGACTTCAACCAAGGAAACACAAGTTCCTTACAACAAGAGAATCACAATTCTCTTCCAAGTGTACAAACACTAAAACACTCAAACAATATACTCCTTTATGAGTAGGTATGAGTAAAAAGAAATAAGCTCTAGATCACAACAACTTTGGACAAGAATATGGCTCTCAAAAGCTTTATGAAATTGAATATAAAATGATAAACAAAAGTATGCAAGCTTATAGCAATGTAATGATCAGTTGTAGTATGTTGTTGTGTTTAAAACACTGAAATGAAGCTGTATTTATAGTTGAAAAACTTGGCACTACCGTTGCCTAATTGCCAATTAAGAGTTGCTGATTTTACTCATTGACAATCGATTGTCAAACCCCAACAATCGATTGTCTGTCAGTCAGACCAAAATTCAATCCCAGATTTTACGCTTGATAATCGATTACTTACAATCCATAATCGATTACTGGCAATGTTCAAAAAATCCTTTCCAGATTTTACCACAAACAATCGATTGTCCAGAATCAACAATCGATTACTCAGCAACGTTCAAAAATCTTTTCCGGATTTTAATCAAAACAATCGATTATACAAAATCAATAATCGATTACCTAATAACGTTCAAAAAATCTTTTCCGGATTTTAATCAAAACAATCGATTATACAGAAACAATAATCGATTACCTGACGGTATTTGAAAACTTTACGACAACGGTCAGCTTCACAATCGATTGCACAAAGTCAACAATAGATTACTTATCAGTTTTTGAAAAACATTTTAGACACTGTCTCTTTGACAATCGATTGTCCAATGTAACAATAGATTATTTAATAAATTTGAAAATCACTGGACGACACTTTCTCAACATAATCGATTACCATTAGTTCATAATTGATTATTCTAAGTTTTGAAAAACTTTGATGGACACTGCCTCAGTCACAATCGATTGTCATTAGTTCACAATCGATTGTCATGCAAGTTTGAAAAACCTGATGCTCACTGTCTTACCCACAATCGATTGTCATTAGTTCACAATCGATTGTCATGCAGTCTTGGCTTAAAACAATCGATTATCATAAGTACATAATCGATTATCTTAGTCCAGATTTTTAAGGCATGTCTAAAAATTATTTTGACTACTGTAAGTATGCATGATTTAAAATCATTTGACATCAAATTAAATATGCATGATTTTGGAAAATAGTTTTATGAGAGAAGCCATGTTACAAGTCAAGTTGTAGGATCAAAATCACAATTAAGAATGACTCAATTAAACTATAAAACTTTGTCTTGAGCTTGAATCTCGTTGTATATCAATTGTGCGCTTGTTTCTTGAACTTCGTCATATATCAATTTTCGCTTCGTTTGTCATTCATCAAAACCTATACAAAAGAACACACGTTTTAGTATATTGCATTGAGAACGTGTTTCCAACAATTTTCCCCTTTTTGATAATGGCAAACATTAAGCGGGATATGCAAGACAAGCAATTTATATTGACGATTCAAGAAAAGTATATACATGCAACAAGTATGTTATTTGTTCCCCCTCAATTTTAGAATTCCCCCCTCAATTTAAGCTTATAATTTGAGAGTGCATCATATCCGTTATCTTCCCCCTTTTGCCATTAGCAAAAATAATAATAAGATGCCAAAGATGAAATAAACCTTGTTTATTTATTAAAAGAAATTACAGCAACATCAACCCGAATAATAGCAACATAATCGATTATTGATACGAAATAATCGATTTTTAGACGACGGAAACCGATTGTTGTACGTCAAGCTTTATAATTCCCCTTTCCTTTGGGGCGATACCTGCAAAAATCGTTAGGCGTCTCCGACGCTCAAGTTAGAAATCATGTAAAAAAAATGCAATGCATGACTTAGATCAACGTGGAGTCAAGGATCCCGAGTTCACTGCGAATTCGGAAGAAGGACTCTTTCTCTAAAGGCTTTGTAAAGATGTCTGCCAATTGGTTATTGGTTTCAACAAATTCAATTTCGACATCGCCTTTGAGAACGTGATCTCTAATAAAATGATGTCTAATTTCAATGTGTTTCGTTCGCGAATGAAGAACGGGGTTCTTCGTCAAGCATATGGCACTAGTATTATCACATCTAAGAGGGATATGATCAAGACTTAGGCCATAGTCCAAGAGTTTTTGTTTCATCCATAGGATTTGAGCGCAACAACTCCCTGCGGCTACACATTCAGCTTCGGTTGTGGACAACGCAACACTTACTTGTTTCTTGCTAAACCAAGAAACGAGAGAGCTACCGAGCAAATGGCAAGTTCCACTAGTGCTCTTGCGGTCCAATTTGCATCCAGCAAAATCGGAATCGGAGTAGCCAACAAGTTGGCATGAAGAGCCTTTGGGGTACCATAGACCCACATTTGTAGTACCAACAAGATACCTTAAAATCCGTTTTACCGCAGTAAGGTGAGACTCCTTCGGACACGATTGATAACGAGCGCATAAGCACACGCTAAACATGATGTCTGGACGACTAGCAGTAAGATAAAGAAGAGAGCCAATCATACCTCGATACTTTTTTGGTGTCGACTTCCTTACCTTTCTCATCTTTGTCTAGATGATCGGATGTGCTCATGGGAGTTGCCATTTCTTTTGCATTGTTCATCTCAAATCGTTTCAGCAATTCTTTGCAATATTTGGCTTGACAAATGAATGTACCTTCTTTCATTTGCTTTACTTGTAATCCCAAAAAGAATGTTAACTCACCCATCATAGACATCTCAAATTCGCTTGTCATTAAATCGGAAAATTTCTTGCATAAAACATTGTTAGTAGCACCAAATATAATATCATCTACATATATTTGAACTAACAAAATATCATTGTTTTTATGCTTAACAAAGAGAGTTGTGTCAACTTTCCCCCTAATGAAATCATTTTCCAAAAGAAACTTACTTAATCTTTCATACCAAGCTCGGGGAGCTTGTTTTAAACCATAAAGAGCCTTTTTGAGTTTGAAACCATGATCGGGAGATTTAAAGTTTTCAAAGCCGGGGGGTTGTTCAACATAAACTTCTTCTTGAATAAAACCGTTTAGAAAAGTACTTTTCACATCCATTTGATATAAATTGAAATTCATAGAAGAGGCAAATGCAAGCAATAAGCGAATAGCTTCTAATCTAGCTACGGGAGCATATGTTTCCTCATAGTCAATACCCTCTTCTTGATTATAGCCTTTTGCTACAAGTCTATCTTTGTTTCTAGTGATTATACCATTTTCATCTAGTTTATTGCGAAAAACCCATTTCGTACCAATTATGGTATGACCTTCGGGTCTTGGCACCAAATCCCAAACGTCATTGCGTTCGAATTGGTTAAGCTCCTCTTGCATTGCCAAGGTCCAAAATTCATCCCCAATTGCTTCTGAGATGGTTTTGGGTTCAATTTGAGAAACAAAAGCAGTATGTTCTAAGGTATTTTTGAGAGAGTTTCAGGTACTTACCTTGTCTCCAACGTTGCCAATTACCTGTTCGAGAGGGTGATCTTTGATTGTCCTCCACTCGTTAGGCATATTCATTTCTTTTTCCAATTGTGGCGCTTCTTCCGTTGGTTGTTCCTCAGTTTCATCTTTATTTTCCTTGGGTGGTTCCTCTTGTATTTTGTCTTTCAAGCTGTCTAAGATACATTCAAGATCAAAACCGAAATCCTTTCTCACCAAGCGAGCATTATTTTCGGAAAATACAACATGAGGGGATTCCTCCACAATTTGGGTTCTTTTATTAAAGACCCTATATGCTTTACTACGTGAGGAATATCCAATGAAAATACCTTCATCCGACTTAGCATCAAATTTACCCAATTGGTCTTTGCCATTGTTATGAACAAAACATTTGCAACCAAAAACTCTAAAATGGGAAATATTTGGTTTTCTACCCTTATAAAGTTCATAGGGGGTTTTCATGAGTATCGGCCGAATTACTACTCTATTTAGAACATAGCAAGCGGTACTCACAGCGTCCGCCCAAAAATGTTTGGGTATCTTAGCTTCGTCGAGCATCGTTCTAGCCATCTCTTCGAGACACCTATTTTTCCTTTCCACCACCCCATTTTGTTGTGGTGTACGTGGAGCGGAAAAGGTATGCTCGATTTCGAGTTCGTCACAAAAGTCCGCAAAGAGATTGTGATCAAACTCTCTCCCATGATCACTTCTAATTGAAGTGACGGTTGTTTCTTTCTCATTTTGAACACGCTTAAGAAAATATTTAAAGTTTTGAAAAGCATCACTTTTATTGGCAAGAAATAAAGTCCAAGTAAATCTCGAGTAATCATCAACAATCACAAAAGCATATCTGTTTCTTCCTAGACTTTCAATGCGAGAAGGACCAAATAAATCCATATGAAGCAATTGCAATGGTCTAGAAGTTGAAATAATGTTTTTAGATTTGAAAGATGCTTTTGTTTGCTTCCCCTTTTGACACGAGTCACAAATAGAGTCATTTTCAAATTTTAAATTGGGAAGACCAACAACTAAGTTTTGAGAAATCAATTTGTTCAAAAGATGCATATTGATATGTGCTACTCTACGATGCCATAGCCAAGTATCATCCTCTTTACTCATTAGACAATCAACATAATCGGGTGAGGATTTAGCAAGATCAACCATATAAATATTATCCACTCTAAAACCACGGAGGATAATTTTGAAATCACTACGTCTGAACACTAAGCATTCATCCGAATCAAATAAAGCAAGATTTCCCTTGTCACACAATTGGCTTATGCTCAAGAGATTATGCTTTAATCCTTTAACAAGTAATATATGCTTAATAGAGGATTTTTCATCCTTACCGACCGAGCCGATGCCGATGATCTTTCCTTTATTGTTATCACCGAAGATAACACTTCCTCCTTCTTTGTGCTCTAATTGAAGAAATTTGGATTCATCTCCCGTCATATTCTTGGAGCATCCACTATCAAGGTACCATAGTACACTTGATCCCTTCAGGCACACCTACAAAACAAATTAATGTTCTTTAGGTACCCATGTCATCTTGGGTCCTTGGGGGTTAGGCATATTATAATGATGCGATTGAGTAATATGTCTATGACGTGTAAAGCATGCCGGAGCAATATGACCAATACGTCTACAACAATGACAAGTCACATTTGGGTTATGCATCCTTCTAGGTTCATAGTAACTAGACGGATGAAAATTTCTTACTCTATTTTGAACACTATGACTATTTCGCATTTCATGAGAGTTATTTCTCCTACTATGAGCTCTAGGATGGGCAGCCTTTCTAGAGTGATTGTTTCTCGGTTGAGGGCCATTGCTAGGTCTTCTAAGGGGTTCAAAATTTGGCCTAAAGTATGCATTATTTCTAGGGTGACTATTTCTAGGTGGTAAGTCATTCCTAGGTCTTCTAAAATGTTCAGCATTTTGTCTAGCGTGCATATTGGCTCTAGAGTTGTTGTTTCTAGGATAAGCATTTCTATTGTTAATCCTAGGTTGAGCTTTAGGTTGTTGGGGTTTAGCTTCAACCTTTTCTTCATTTTTAAAGCCTATTCCATGCTTGGTTGATTTCAAGTTAACAAGAACATCATTCAAGTTTTTGTGCGAAGAATTAAACTTATCTAATGTGCCTTTAAGCCTACTTACTTCATTCTTAAGATGCAAACAAGAAGTGCAATTTCTAGTAGAGCGTTCGGGCTTATCGGAACTTCTTTTTCCAAAAAACTTGTTTTCCTCTTTCAGCTTCTCATTTTCTAAAACCAGTTTTTCTAAATCCTTTTCTTTTAAAGAAAGCTGTTTTTGAAAATCTTTTTCTTTTAGAGAAGCATTTTCTTTTATGCTTTTGACTGTTTTTGAAGCTTTAATAAATTCAGTATATAATTCATCAAAAGCAGTTCGCATTTCATCAAGAGTATAGAAGTTTTGAGACAAAATTTGACATACCTCGTCTTTGTTATCTTCTTGTGCCATGAGGCAAAGATTTGCTGCTTCGTCTTCTTCTCCTTCGCTTGACTCATCTCCGGAGTCACCTCCCCAAGAAATATATGCGCGTTGCTTTTTAAAAGGTTTCTTTTCCTTTTTGAGGTTTGGGCAATTTGACTTGATGTGCCCGGTTTCTCCGCATTCGTAGCATTTTATTTCTCCTTGCTTTTTCCCTTTGCGTTCATACTCCTTGCGCATGAACTTTTGAAATCTTTTGATAACGAGTCCAAACTCGTTGTCTCCTTCCTCATAAATTTGCGGTTGACTTGTGCTCGCCTTTAGAGCTATTCTTTGCCTCCTTTGATCATCAACAAGAGGGTTAAGAATAGTAGATTCATAGGTCTTGAGATTACCTCTTAATGCGTCAATTGTGACATTTGAGACGCCGATGGATTCTTGGATTGCGTCGGCCTTTGATCGCCATGCCGGAGTGAGACTTCTAAGGATCTTCCGTACAAGTTCTCTATCCGTGAATGACTTTTTGAGGGCATGTAGATCATTTATGATTATTGAAAATCGTTCAAACATTTCGTCCACCTTTTCTCCTTCCTTCATGTGAAATAATTCATAAGCATGGGTTAGGAAATCAATTTTTGCTTCCTTTACCTGATCCGTTCCTTCTTACGTAACTTCTAGCTTGTCCCACATCTCCTTTGCTGTTGTGCAACACGATATTTTCCTGTAATCGTCAGCATTAACAGCACAATATAATAAGTTTATTGCGTTAGCATTATTTTGGACCTTTCGGATGTCATCCGCGTCATACTCATCCTCGGACTTGGGAACCCATTCATTTTCCACCTTCTTGGTTGGAATTTGATTTCCCTTTGTAAACACCTTCCAAAGGTGAAAACTGTTGGATTGAACGAAGATCATCATCCTCTCCTTCCAATACGTGTAATTTGTACCATTGAATAGAGGTGGTCGTGTGGAGCACTGTCCTTCATCAATTCCTGCAAAAGAGTCACGAGTAGAAGCCATGGATGGTTCTCTCAAACTGTTAAGTCTTCAGAGAGTATGGCTCTGATACCAATTGTTAGAAAATACGCTTAACGCTAGGGGGGGGGGGGTGAATAGCGTTACAATAAAATTTAGCGTAAACTTGCGGAAATTAAAATTTGCAGGAAGTAAATAAGTGCGATAAATAATAACTTACACACAGATATATCCTGGTTTACCACAATGTGTGGCTAGTCCAGTCCCCGAGAGACTCTCTCGAGATTTTCCACTAACTTGTCAAGCTTCCGGGTGCTTAACAAACTTTTACAACTTGAGGACGCAAGCCTCAACACCTTTGCTCAGAGTTACAACACTCCAAGACTTCAACCAAGGAAACACAAGTTCCTTACAACAAGAGAATCACAATTCTCTTCCAAGTGTACAAACACTAAAACACTCAAACAATATACTCCTTTATGAGTAGGTATGAGTAAAAAGAAATAAGCTCTAGATCACAACAACTTTGGACAAGAATATGGCTCTCAAAAGCTTTATGAAATTGAATATAAAATGATAAACAAAAGTATGCAAGCTTATAGCAATGTAATGATCAGTTGTAGTATGTTGTTGTGATTAAAACACTGAAATGAAGCTGTATTTATAGTTGAAAAACTTGGCATTACCGTTGCCTAATTGCCAATTAAGAGTTGCTGATTTTACTCACTGACAATCGATTGTCAAACCCCAACAATCGATTGTCTGCCAGTCAGACCAAAATTCAATCCCAGATTTTACGCTTGATAATCGATTACTTACAATCCATAATCGATTACTGGCAACGTTCAAAAAATCCTTTCCAGATTTTACAACAAACAATCGATTGCCCAGAATCAACAATCGATTACTCAGCAACGTTCAAAAAATCTTTTCCGGATTTTAATCAAAACAATCGATTATACAAAATCAATAATCGATTACCTAATAACGTTCAAAAAATCTTTTCCGGATTTTAATCAAAACAATCGATTATACAGAATCAATAATCGATTACCTGACGGTATTTGAAAACTTTACGACAACGGTCAGCTTCACAATCGATTGCACAAAGTCAACAATCGATTACTTATCAGTTTTTGAAAAACATTTTAGACACTGTCTCTTTGACAATCGATTGTCCAATGTAACAATCGATTATTTAATAAATTTGAAAATCACTGGAAGACACTGTCTCAACATAATCGATTACCATTAGTTCATAATCGATTATTCTGAGTTTTGAAAAACTTTGATGGACACTGCCTCAGTCACAATCGATTGTCATTAGTTCACAATCGATTGTCATGCAGGTTTGAAAAACCTGATGCTCACTGTCTTACTCACAATCGATTGTCATTAGTTCACAATCGATTGTCATGCAGTCTTGGCTTAAAACAATCGATTATCATAAGTACATAATCGATTATCTTAGTCCAGATTTTTAAGGCATGTCTAAAAATTATTTTGACTACTGTAAGTATGCATGATTTAAAATCATTTGACATTAAATTAAATATGCATGATTTTGGAAAATAGTTTTATGAGAGAAGCCATGTTACAAGTCAAGTTGTAGGATCAAAATCACAATTAAGAATGACTCAATTAAACTATAAAACTTTGTCTTGAGCTTGAATCTCGTTGTATATCAATTGTGCGCTTGTTTCTTGAACTTCGTCATATATCAATTTTCGCTTCGTTTGTCATTCATCAAAACCTATACAAAAGAACACACGTTTTAGTATATTGCATTGAGAACGTGTTTCCAACAATATCAACACACGTTTAGTTTGAGAACGTGTTTCAACATGACGCTGTATAGAAATACATTGTCATCAGTTGCCAGGGGTTATTCTTCTATTTGAGGTCGTATTGTTCCAAGAGAATTGTTAACTCTTTTGTTTCTTTTTGGTTACAAACCTCAAGATTTTCATTACTGTCCTCTGTTATTATTGAGGAATAAGATGGTGTGCTGGATGAAGTATCCTCACTCCTTTTGGATTGTACGGAATACAAAAATTCCTTGTATAAAGGGTGATCGGTATTACCTTCTGCCATATTAGCAGCTATTAGTCGTTGACTTCCCATTTGGGCTAGAATATTACTTTCTCTATTATTAGTAGAGACTCTTCCTCTTCCTCGACCCCGAGGAGGCTTGTTTGTAGGTCTCATTATCTGTAAAATCAAAACTCTCATTAAGAAATGTATTTTGAATAAAATTATTAATAGATTCATCATCATGATTTGAAAATTTCTCTTCCACAATATCATATATAATTTAATCAAGTAAAAGACTTTTTACGTCCCTGCATAATTCAATCACTTTCAAAATAGCTATTAATGTTTCTTCATCGAAAAATATCATGTAATAATTCATGATTAGAGTATATTTAAAATAGAACATATGAGTTCAAATATTCTCTTGTAAGAAAATCATGAAGGGTGTCATCAGACCCTTTTTTGTTGATAATTTTAAAATCAAAAGGGGCTAGTAGAGATTGCCACCGTGCAAACATTTGCTTAGAAACATTATGTTTGAAATCTTTATTAAAGATAAACTTTGCAGCTTGGCAATCAGTTTTAATCAGAAATTTCTGATTGTAAAGATCTGTTTGAAATTTCATAGCACATTTAACTATAGCAAGGATTTTTTAAGTTATATTCGCATAATTTTTTTGGGAATTATTCCATTTTCCTGAATATAATTGAACAAGGTATTCTTGTTTATCTAATGGAGAACACTTATTCCTCCATAGACAATATCAGATGCGTCTGTTTCCACAATTTTCTTCCAAGTTGGATTGGCTAGACTTAAACATGGAAGGTTATGAACTTTTTGTTTAATCTTTTTGACTGATTCAGTATAACTATCAGTCCAAACTTTAGGATTATTCTTTAGTCTGTCGTAAAGAAGAGCAGTACCTTGGGCAAGATCCTTTATAAAAGGAGAACTATAATTTAGACTTCCCAGAAATCTCTGAAGCTGCGTTTTATCAGTGATTATATCAGGGAAATTAGAAGCAAATTCAATACTTCTATTGATAGGAATGATTCTACATTTTTCCAGATTATGACCCAAAAACCTAACAGAAGTTTGGAAAATCATCATTTTTGGTCTTGATATGACTAAACCATTTTGTATAATAATTTTCTAAATAAATCTAAATGTTTAAGATGAGATTCTATATTTTTTGAAAATACTAGAATATCATCAATATAAACAATTATAAAGTCTGTACAAGGAAGAAAAATATCATTCATAATTTTTTTAAATTCGGAAGGTGCATTTTTTAATCCAAAAGGCATAACATTCCATTCATATTGGCCCATTGGTACATTAAAAGCAGTTTTATACCTATCCGATTCAGATATCTGAATTTTCCAATATCCTGATTTTAAATCAAATTTTGATAATATGGTGGCATCATGTAACCTATCTAATAAATCCTTTTTATTCGGGATTGGATACCTGATCCATTTTAAAACCTTATTTAAAGGTTTGTAGTTTATGACTAATCTAGGAACTCCGCGATGACATAAAAATCAGTACATGACCATTTGAATTTTGAGGGTCTTATCAAACTCTTATGTTGTAAGGAGTCAATCTCCTTCCTGCATAATTCCAAATATTCAGAATTCATCTGGCAAGGACGAGCCTTGGTAGGGATATGATCCTCTAGGAAGTCTTCTTCATAAGGAAGGCTTATAATATGCTTTTTCCTACTCCAAAATTGATTCATATGATCACCACAAATAGAAGTAGAAAATTGGTTTTTAAGAGAAGTAATTTTCTCTACTAATTTCGGATTTTTTAAATCTTGTTGAATAGTAATAAAAAAAATTCACTTTTTAGAAATGCAATTTGATTAGTTTTTGAAGAAATTTTTTCAGAAATAGTTTCATTCAAAAATCTTTGGACTGGCTGTGTTATAAACTCAAAGGTGATGTTCTTACCTTCGTAAGTACCAGCAAAGCTTTTTGTATCCCAATATAAAAAGGGCATTAATTTAATAAAAAATGGGATACCCAGTATTACATCTTTCTCAATATCTTTGACCAAAACAAAGCTTTCTGGAATATAGATTTTCTGTTGACAAATGTAAGCCTTAGGTAATTTATATGAAATACCCCTTTGAATTTTCACTGGCATTTTTTAAACGATGAGTGGTTTTATAAAAATATCTGGAGGGTATTACTCCTTCTTTTATACAATTTAAAACTGCTCCACTATCAAATAAAGCAACAAACTCTTTTTTAAATTTGTAGTCTATTAAAAGAGTTATTTTATAAAAAAATAATTTGGGTGATAAAATTCTGGAGTTTTCTTAGAAATTCACTTTTAGAAAAATATATGGCTCCAAGAAAATTCTTAGTTGTACCTTCTTCAGAAGAACTAGCAGTTGTATTTAACTCAGTAATTTTAATATTAAGATTATCAATTATCCTAGAATTTTCCAATCTGAAAATTCTTTCATCTAAGGCTATATTTGAAGTCTTTAGTTCCGAGATTTCTTTCTTGAGATAATTAATCTCAGCACTTAAATCTTGTACAGTGGCCACTCGTTTAGGCCGGGATTTTCTTTTCACCATCTTTCTTATTTCAGACATAGTGTAAGGTCCTTTTTGAGATGGGATTTGTTCCACCTTATTTTTTCCTCTAAGCTAGAAGGAAGTTTGTCAATAAGCTGGAACCTCAATTCAGGGTCTTTAATAACCCTTAAAAGATCAAGTGCGTTAGTATTTGACAAAACATTGATCTTTAAATCTCTAAAATGAGAATAAATATTAAAAAGCTCATCATCAGTATTACAATAGTGATTTGACCATTGTCCCTTATCACATTGCTCTGGCTATTCTTCAGAAGAAGAAGTGTAACTTTCTTCATGAAGAACCCTGAGGTATTCACTTGTTGATGATCCATCTTCCTCAGTGTCAGATATTTCTGGAGAGGAATTTAAAAGAATCTTATATAATGAATCTTTGATATTATCATCTAAGTAAAGTTCTCTATATTATTCTGACCTTACATTCTTAAGCAAAATGTCCTAATCTTCCACATTTATAACAAGCTTGAGGGTTTTTTTATTTAACAAAACCCTTCCTGGCTTTATGAAAAGCCTTTCTTCTTTGGGTCTTTTCACGTCGTTTTTCCGACGAACCCTTGATTCTTTTGAAATCCTTTTTCTTATGGGTTCTTTTTCCATTAGAAGGCATATTTATAGCGAACTGTTCAAAAAAATTTCACAATTGTTGTATCTCAGTGAGACGATATTTCTTTATTTATTTGTTTAGCGTTATTTCGTTACATAAAGCTAATCCTTCCTGAGTGCATGCACTAATCAATTTATCATATGAGTAAGTCTCATAATTAATACTCATCCATGTACCTCTAAGGTCCTTTCTAATCCTTTCAGCAAATAAGGGAGGGAGTCCATCTATAAATTTGGACTTCCAATGAGTACTATACTCTCTGTTAATTCCATCACTCTGGATAAAAAAATATCTTTGTACCATCTAAATGATGTGTGGGTTTTTCACCTCAAATTCTGGATAGTAGTTCTAATGGTCTCACTATTATCAGACCATCTTACCGAAAAATGTTCGATGATATTAAGAATTAAAGAATAGACTGAGTTTTGAACAATCTTATCATCCTCAACTTTGGTTGCGTTCATGATTTGATGATGCTGTTCATGGGTAAGATAATTATCCCACCAACCTTTCAGTTGACCAGTAAAACCTGCAATAATCATTTCTGCTACTGCTCTATCCATATTTTTATTAACCTTGCAAATAGTGTTGTACATAAGCATTCTATGTACTATTGTATAGATTTGTCTTTAAGCAAGACAATCTGTACTCCACTCATAGATATCTGACCCACTATATTCTTGATAATAGTGGTCATTGTCCTGTTCATCTATTAGGACATCTTGAGGGGTTGGTCTAGGATAATAAACATCCTTTGGTAAGGTTTGCGAGCATATTTTTCAGAGATTTTATTATTCTCATATTCTACTTGTAATCCTTTTCCTTTATCAGGTTTATGCTCTAGCGCTAAGGGGCTAGCCCTAAATTCTCCAAACTTCCTATTAAGAAGTTTTTCCAAATCATCAAGACTTTTTAATTTAAAGTCTTTTACCTCAGGTGGAGGTTGGATGCTAGTAGTAGCTATTTGCTCTTTACCTTTATCATCATTCTGTTGAATTTTTTGGACCTCAGCTATCAGCTTGTCCAAATTGTCATGTATCGTAACCACTTGTTCACCCAAAATACTAATGTACATATTAGTATAATTATTCTGAGTGAGCATTTTATTCAAGTTTTTAGCTGTAATGGAAGCCATATCGCTTTCAAGGAATTTTGAAATAGCAGATAAATATATAATTTTATCTCTTTCTCCTATTTGAAAGGATTGTTGGGGTGGAAAGACTGATTTAGTTATTTTTCATTCGTGAGCATATAATCTTTTTCTAACACGGAAACATAGTTATAAACGTGTTTAGACATAAACATTGGAACAAAATATATAATCTTATTTTTCTTGCTAATATCATGATAAAAATCATTTCTAAAAACTTGTATCAATTCATCATTCATGTTTTCATGAAACCACTTTCTGAAAACAGCCCATCTAGGTGTTAGAAATTCTTTTAGAATCATTTTTCTTGCCGATGAACCCGGACTAAAATCTATTTGATCTTCAATCATCATTAACACCATTTGAAAAATCCATTTCGGATGCAGTGGGTTCAACATCTAAATTAGTCTTGACTATATTATCACTATTGATATTGATATTATTAACCCTATTATTTTCTCTAATTTGAGATGTGGAAGCTCTAGATCGAAAATCCACCACATAATCAATTGGAGAGATATATGAATAATTTGATCAAGTTAACTTAGATGATAAGCTTGTATTATCAATTTGAATAGGTTCATTGAACCTAATATTAATTGTGCCATCTGAGGTTTGTTCTATTTCTGTAACCTCAGTATTACCATTGTTTCGAGTGGCAACTGCTTCCTCTATGACCCATTCTCTGGGAAAATCAATTTCATCCCCCTTAATAGGTCTTCTGGTAGTTACATTGGATTTTCCAAAGTTAGATTCTCTAAGAATAGTTTCATATTTGAAATCCATAACTTTACACGTGGGATTCAAAGTATATAAAGGTTTAAAATAAATTCTATAACATATACATATAACTTATGTACCAGGCAAGTAATCATAGCCATGTAATTTAATGCTTAGTATTAAAGCATTTAAAGAATTTTCATCATCAAGAGAAATTTGCAAATTACGATAACCATTAAAATAAATTGGGCCGTATGCCAAACTAGTTTGCACACACCCTATAAGAGACTTTTTCCAGTTTTGATTTCTGCCATCTCTGAGAGCTACTATAAAGCTTTCAGGTAATCCTCTTAAAGTGAGTGGCTTAAAGGCAACTTGTATTAAACCTATGTGAATAAATCTATGAGAATCTCTATATAGGGCTAAATCATTTTCAGATAATAATCTGAATGTAGAATGGTCACTATCTACAATGATAGTCTCTTCTATAGTTTTATCTACTTGTATTAAACCTATTTTTCAAAGGTTCCCAACTGGTATATAACCTTAGGTTTGACTAATGGTATTGTCCACTTATTAAGTAGATCTAATTGTTGTGGCAATTCGTATTCTTCTTTCCTACTGTTTTTAATAGTAGTATTTTTTCTAATCATATTCACTAGATGAATAGTGTTAAACATAGTTTCTCAGGTTTTTACTAACATGGCTTTGTTACCAAATGGGGACTGGATCGCTTCTGAATAAGGTTCGGGAAGAATTACAATGACCACTACCATCAAGGATATAGTGGGTCAGATATCTATGAGTGGAATATAGATGGTCTTGCTGAAAGAAAAATATATAAAATAGTACATAGAATGCTTATGTACAACACTATTTGTAAGGTTAATAAAAATACGGATAGAGAAATAGCAGAAATGATTATTGCGGATTTTACTGGTCAACTGAAAGGTTGGTGGGATAATTATCTTACCCATGAACAGATGTTAGTATATGTATAGTATATATATATATATATATATATATATATATATATATATATATATATATATATATATATATATATATATATATATATATAGTATATTATTATATATAGTATATATAGTATGTTAGTATATAGTATATATAATATATATAATATGTTATGTATATATTTATAGCTTATAAAGAATTGTAAGTTAAAGATAAAAAAAATATTGCAAAGGGATATTCAAGGGAATGTGTGACGACTCGGCCGGTCGTATTTGGAATTTATGCCCCGTTTCCCTATTGTCTGCTTCCCCTAAGTTCATTCAGCAATTTTGTCTTGCCGGGATGTTCGATAATAGAACTCGGAGTGTTTTGGGACATATAGTCCCTAAATGAATCTTAAGAGTTGGAAAAGGGTCTGTATTCAGAACAGTGTCAAGAAGACCTTGGAACGGAAAACTGATGGTTCTGTTAGCTCCGTTAGGTGATTTCGGGGTTGGGAGCGTGTTCGGAATGTATTTTGGATGTCCGTAGCTCATTAGGCTATAAATGCCGAAACTTATAATTTTGAAGTTCCCGGTCCGACAGTGAAATTTTAATTTGAGGGGAAGAATGGAATACCGGAAGTTTCTGTAGCACCATCATGTCATTTGGTACGTGCGTGCAAACTTTCATGTCAAACGGACGTGTATTGGTTAGGTTTTGAATCGAAAGCAAATTTGGTTAAGTTGTGAAGTTTTTAAGTCCAAATCATTGATTAATTCGAGTTTCCGGTGTTGCTTTAGGTGGTTTAAGGATTGGTACAAGTTTGAATGATGTAATGGGATATGTTCGTGGGTTTGGTGGAGGTCGAGGGGGCATCGGGTGTGATTCGGATGCTCAACGGAGCAATTCCGGACTCAAAAAGATTGTAGAAGTTCAGATGTTGGGTTGCATACCATTTCTTCTATGCCATTGCATGGATTTGTCTGCGATCGTGTAGTGTTGTCCGTGGAAGTCCTCGATTCCTTCTATGCGATCGCATCTTCTTGTTCGCGGTCTCATAAGTTGGCTTATTTCCCTTCTGCGATCGCATTTAGTTCAGTGTGTTCGCACTGAGTAAACATAGTCCGGAGTCTCAGGGTTCCCTTCCTGCTATGCGATCGCAGGGAGCCTTATGCGATCGCATAGCTCTGTGTTGTTCTTCTTCGCGATCGCATGCAACAGGCTGCGTTCACATAGCACAGTTCGCCAACTTTCCAGATTTCTTCCACGCGATCACATTCTCATTCACGCGATCGCATAGAGTAAATCACTGGGGTAGTTATAAATATTTCAAAATGAACCATTCTTCCATTTTTACAATAACTCAAGCTAGGGAGCTCGATTTTGTGATGACCCAAAGGGTCATAACCGTAGTTCTCTTTTTCTTTGTGCTTCTGAGTCCTTGAAAATCTCTTATTTGGTTGCTTAGATTTGCGTGCGCAGTATGGGCGCGAAGATGGATGATTTTTGTGTGGAAATATTTGAATTCTATGTTAAAACTATGAATTTTGATACTAATATTGCAATGGTTGACTTTGGTCAACATTTTGGGTAAACGGACCCACACCCGTGACGGTCTCGGAGGGTCCATAATGAAATTTGGGACCCGGGCGTATCCCCGGAATCGAAATCCAAGGTCCTAGCACCAAGTACGGAGCTTTTCTGTGAAATTGTTTTTGATAATGCTTAAGGAAAAATGAAAATTTGATCAAAAGGATGGTATCAGGCTCATATTTTGGTTTCGATGCCCGGTACAAGTCTTAAATGAGCGTTAAGCACTATCTGTAAAGTTTGGTTGAAAACGGACGTCGTTTGACGTGTTTCGGACTAATAGTGGAAAGTTTGAAAGTTTTGAACTTTGAAATGAAAATCATGAGCTTTGGAGGTTGATTCTTTGATTTTGATGTTATTTTGGCAATTTGATCGCACGAGTAAGTCCGTAGGATGTTTTTGAGGTTTGGGGCATGTTTGGGTTGGAGCCCCGAGGGATCAGGTAAGTTTTGGATAAGTGTTAGGCTCATTTGAAATAGCTTTAACTGCTGGTGGCCAGTCTTCGCAAATGCGACTTCTTTCTCGCAATTGCGATCCCCCTCTTTGCAACCAGACTTCGCAAATGCGACTACCACGCCTAAGCCATTGGTTCACAAATGCGATGCCCATCCCATTTGTGCCTTCTTCGCAAGTGCGACTTACTTTATCGCAATTACGACCACTGTTGTTTTTTTCCTTCTTCGCAATTGCGAACAAAATATCGCAATTGTGACGTATGCAACTGTGCAACTTATACTTAAACGATTTCAAGCTTCACATTTCATATTTTCAAAAACTCAAAACCTTCATAGGCGATTTCTCTCGAACCCCTCCGTCCCCAATCCACTTGTAAGTCAACTTTTACTAGTTTTCTTCAATCTTTATCATCTTCTAACATGATTTCATCTTTAAATCAAAGCTTTCATGGTTAAATATGGGGATTTGGGTTAGAACCTAGGTTTTCATAAAAGTGGGGATTTGGACCTCAATTTGGGGTCTGATTTCAAAACAAATTACATATATGAACTCATGGGGGAATGGTAACCCGGTTTTGGTTCGAACCTTGAGTTTTGACAATGTGGGCCCGGGGGCATTTTGGGAAGTTTTGAGTAAAACTTTGGGAATTTCATTCTTATGCATCCAAATTGATTTAACTAGCATTTGTTGATACATTTGAGTAAATTGTGGTTAGATTCAACCGGTTTTTAGGAAAATTCGAGGAGATAAGCTATTCTAGAAGCGTGAGTTGAGTTGGAAGATTTCGAGGTAAGTGTTCGATCTAACTTTGGCTTGAGGGAATAGGATTAGGCTGTTAGTTGCTATGTTCTATGTGGAGTCGGTGTATAGGTATGGTGACGATTACCTATGTGCCCGAGTCGAGCATGACCGTGTTGTCATTTGTTATTAGAATTGTGAAAGAAGTTAAAAATTGGGATAAATTCTTGCTAAAAGAGCTATGAAGTGGAAGATGAGAAGTAAATGAACAATAGATGAGTTGTTGGTGTTCTTCCCTTGCCGGGACTTGTTGTTATATTGTTTCTGTTGCCGGGACTTGTTGTTAAACTGTTTCGCTGGCCGGGAGTTGTTGTTAAATTGTTTCCCTAATCGGGAGTTGTTGTTGCATTGTTCTCCCTTGCCGGGATCGTTAATCTTGTTGTTTACTCCTTTTCCCTTGCGATTATTGTTTGGGTGAGGAGGAGCGATAAAGCATGATGGGTGATGCCGTGTACTTATTGATTTCCTCCACAAGATGGAGTGGTATATATTGATTTCCTTCACCAGATGGAGTGGAGAGATTATTGTATGTCTAGACCAGTAGGGTCCCCAGCTTTGACATGGGATCAATTGGCAGAGTCATTTTTGGAGAAGTTTCTCCCCGTCACTCAGCGGGAGGCACTTCGCAGACAGTTTGAGCATCTTCATCAAGGTTCTATAACAGTTACACAGTGTGAGACCTGGTTCGTTGACTTGGCACGCCATGCTGTAGTGATACTCCATACTGATCGGGAGAGGGTCCAGAGGTTCATTGGCGGATTGGTTCAGCCCATTCTCCTACAGATGGCAGTGGGAGTTGGCAGTGATATTACTTTTCAGGAGGCGGCCAATGCGGCCCGTCGAGTGGAGATGGCACTCGCTCGAGGAGGTAGTCAGGGTTCTGACAAGAGGCCTAGACATTCTGGCAGGTTTAGTGGTATCTCATCTGGAGGTAGAGTTTCCTATGACATAAGCCATCCCCCGAGACCTTTCCAGTCGGCACTTCAGGTTTCTCATGGTACCCCATGCGGTGGTATCCATTATCAGCATTCTGGCCAGCAGCTCTTCAGCTCACCACCAGCCCCCATCATTGCGTTGCCACTTCAGAGCGTCAGGGGAGGACATACAGGTCGACAGGGCTAGCAGTCTTAGCAAACGAGGGCATGTTATGGGTGTGGTGACCCAGGTCATATTTTCAGGTATTGCCCTCGAGCCTTGAGTAGTTCTCAGCAGCAGGCTCCTCGCCCTACGATTCAGGCAGCAGGTGATCCACAGGTTGCCCAGCAAGCTAGAGGAGGGGGTAGAGATCATAGAAGTTGAGGGATAACCGTAGAGGTGGAGCCGGGACAACCAGAGGTAGGGGTCAGCCCGCAGCAGATCGTCCCAGAGATGCATTTCAGGGAGGTGGGGGCCTGCCCCGCTGTTATGCATTGCTAGCCAGGCTGGAGGCTGAGTCATCTAATTCTGTGATTACAAGTACTATCTTGTCTGTGATAGGGGTGCTTCGTATTATTTTATACGGGATCTACTTGTTCTTATATGTCATCCTATTTTGCACCCTATTTGTTGATTCCTAGTGAGGCTTTGGGTATTCTGGTATATGTGTCCACACCGATTGGTGATTCTACAGTGGTCGACCTAGTGCTTCGTTCTTGCGTAGTGGTATTTTAGGGTCTTGAGACCTGTGTCGATTTATTGCTTCTAGACATGGTGGACTTTGATGTTATATTGGGGATGGTATGGTTGTCCCCGTATCATGCCATCTTGGATTGTCACGCTAAGACCGTGACATTGGCCTTGCCAGACTTGCCCCGACTTGAGTGGAGAGGGACCCTAGGTCATTCCACCCGTAGTGTTATTTCGTATCTCAAGGCTCGACGTATGGTCAAGAAGGGATGCTTAGCATATTTGGCGTATGTTCGTGACTCCAACGCATAGGTTCCATCTATTGACTCTGTTCCTATTGTTCGAGAGTTCCCCAAGATTTTTCCTTCAGACATGACGGGTATGCCGCCCGACAGGGATATTGAATTCTGTATTGATTTGGCTCATATCACTCAGCCTATTTCTATTCTTCCGTATCGCATGGCCCCTCCAGAGTTGAAAGAGTTAAAAAAATAGCTTCAGGATTTGCTTGATTGTGTATCACCTTGGGGTGCACCAGTGTTGTTTGTGAAGAAGAAGGACGTGTCGATAAGGATGTGCATTGATTATCGGCAGTTGAACAAGGTGACAATAAAGAACAAGTATCCACTGCGAAGGATTGATGACTTGTTTGATCAGCTTCAGGGTGCTAAGGTGTTCTTGAAGATTGATTTGAGGTCTGGTTATCATCATCTGAGAATTAGGGCGTCTGATGTCCCTAAGACAACATTTCATACTCGGTATCAGCATTATGAGTTTATGGTCATGTCGTTTGGGTTGAACAATGCCCCAGCAGCATTCATGGAGTTGATGAACCGAGTGTTCATGCCTTACTTGGATCTATTTGTGATTGTATTCATTGATGATATCTTGGTATACTCCCGCAGTCAGGAGGAGCATGAGCAGCCCCTCAGAGTGGTTCTTCAGACTCTGAAGGATAGCCAGTTGTACGCCAAATTTTCAAAGTGCGAATTTTGGTTGAGTTCAGTAGCATTCCTGGGTCATGTCGTATCAGCAGAGGGTATCTAGGTGGACCCGAAGAAAATAGAGGCAGTCAAGAACTGGCCTCGACCAGCATCAGCTACAGATATTCGGAGCTTCTTGGGGTTAGCTGGTTACTACAAACGTTTTGTGAAGAGGTTTTCATCCATCGCAGCCCCGATGACTAGATTGACTTAGAAGGGTGCCCGGTTCAGGTGGTCGGATAAGTGCGAGGCGAGCTTCCAGAAGCTCAAGACAGCCCTGACTACGGCACCGGTATTGATTTTGCCCACGGGATCCAGGCCTTATACTATATATTGTGATGCTTCCCGTATCGGACTTGGTGTAGTGTTGATGCAGAACGTCAAGGTCATGGCATATGCTTCGAGGCAATTGATGATCCACGAGAAGAATTGCCCAGTTCATGAATTAGAGTTGGCAGCTATTGTTCATGCCTTGAATATATGGAGGCATTATTTGTATGGTGTGACATGTGAGGTGTACACGGACCACAAGAGCCTTCAGTACTTGCTCAAGCAGAAAGAGTTGAATTTGAGACAGCGGATTTGGTTGGAGTTGTTGAAAGATTATGATGTTTCTATTTTATACCACCCAGGGAAGGCCAATGTGGTGGCCGATGCATTGAGCAGAAAGTCCTCCAGCATGGGTAGTCTTGCATACATTCCGGTCAGCTAGAGACCGCTTGCCTTGGATGTTCAGGCCTTGGCCAATAGATTTGTGAGATTAGATATTTTTTAGCCCTGCAGAGTGTTAGCTTGCATGGTTGCTTGTTCGTCATTGATGGAGCGTATCCGGGAGCGGCAGTTTGATGATACTAATTTATGGTTCCTGAGAGACACGGTGCAGGGGGGAGGTGCCAAGGAGATGAATTTGAGAGATGATGGCATATTGAGGTTGCAGGGGAGAGTTTGTGTGCTCAATGTTGATGGTATTCGAGAGTCGATCTTAGCGGAGGCCCACAGTTCTCGATAATCTATTCATCTGGGCGCCGCGAAGATGTATCAAGATTTGAAACAGCATTAATGGTGGCGTAGAATGAAGAAATACATTGTTGCATATGTGGCTTGTTGTCTAAGTTGTCAGCAGGTTAAGTGCGAGCATCAGCTGCCTGGTGGGTTATCTTAGAGGATTGAGATTCCCGAGTGGAAGTGGGAGAGGATCACTATGGATTTTGTTACTGGCCTTCCGATGACTCGGAAGAAGTTTGATGCTATCTGGGTTATTGTTGATAGGATGACTAAGTCAGCGCATTTCATCCCAGTTGCCACCACCTATTCATCCAAGAGGTATGCAGAGATTTATACTAGGGAGATCGTTCGCCTTCATGGGGTGCCTATATCTTTTATTTCGGATCGGGGTCCGGAGTTTACTTCGCATTTCTGGAGAGCGGTGCAGCATGAGTTTGGGTACCGAAGTCCATTTGAGTACAGCATTTCACCCCAAGACGGACGGTCAGTCCGAGAGGACCATTCAGATTCTTAAAGATATGTTCTGAGCCTGCGTTATTGATTTTAGAGACTCGTGGGACCAGTTCTTACCGTTAGCATAGTTTGCCTACAACAACAGCTGCGAGTCGAGTATTCAGATGGCCTCGTATGAGGCGTTGTATGGTAGGCGATGTCGGTCCCCAGCCGGATGGTTTGAGCCCGGAGAGGATCGGTTATTGGGTACAGATTTGGTACAGGAGGCCTTGGGTAAGGTCAAGATCATTCAGGATAGACTTTCGTCAGCTCACTCCAGGCAGTACAGTGTTGCAGACCGTAAGGTCAGGGATGTTTCCTTCATGGTTGGTGTGCGTGTATTGCTCTATGTATCGCCTACGAATGGCGTGATGAGATTTGGGAAGAAGGGCAAGCTTAGACCTAGGTATACTGGCATGTTTTAGATTCTTGACCGTGTGGGAGAGGTGGCTTACAGACTTGCCTTGCCGCCTTGCTTGTCAGTCGTGCATCCGGTTTTCCATGTATCCATGCTTCGGAGATGTCACGGTGATCCCACCCACGTGTTAGATTTCAGCACTGTCCAATTGGACAAGTATCAGTCATATATGGAGGAGCCGGTGGCTATTCTAGACCGGCAGGTTTGACAGCTAAGGTCGCGGAGTTTTCCTATAGTGCGTGTTCAGTGGAGAGGTTAGCCTCCTGAGCATCGACCTGAGAGTTAGAGTCGGATATGCGGAGTGTTATCCCCATCTATTCCCCGACTCACGTACTCCTTTCTTTTGTCAGTTTGAGGACGAACGGTTGTTTTAGAGGTGGAGGATGTGACGACCCAAAAGGTCATCACCATAATTCTCCCTTTCTTTGTGCTTCTAAGGCCTTGAAAACCCCTTATTTGGTTGCCTCGATTTGCATGCGTAGTCCGGGCATGAAGCTGGAAAATATTTATGTGGAAATATTTGAATCCTGTGTTAAAACTATAAATTTTGATACTAATTTTGCTATAGTTGACTTTGGTCAATGTTTTGGGTAAACGGACCCGGACCCGTGATGTGACGGTTCTAGAGGGTCCGTAAGGAATTTGGGACCCGGTCGTATTCTCGGAATCAAAATCCAAGGTCCTAGGACCGAGTACGGAGGTTTTTTTAAAATTGTTTTTGATAATGCTTAAGGAAAAATGACAATAAAAATTTGATCAAAAGTGATGTATCGGGCTCATACTTTGGTTTTGATGCCCGGTACAAGTCTTAATTGAGCGTTAAATGGTATCTGTAAAGTTTGGTTGAAAATGGACGTCGTTTGACGTGTTTCGGACTAAAAGTGGAAAGTTTGAAAGTTTTGAACTTTGAAATGAAAATCATGAGTTTTGGAGGTTGATTCTTTGATTTTGATGTTATTTTGGCGATTTGATCGCACGAGTAAGTCTGTACGATGTTTTTGAGGTTGGGTGCATGTTTAGGTTGGAGCCCCGAGGGCTCAAGTGAGTTTTGGATAGGTGTTAGGCTCATTTGAAACATCATTAACTGCTGG
The DNA here is from genome assembly GCA_034376525.1 of Nicotiana benthamiana. NCBI lineage: Eukaryota > Viridiplantae > Streptophyta > Magnoliopsida > Solanales > Solanaceae > Nicotiana > Nicotiana benthamiana. Next base: position 69,927,007 of record CM067330.1, read on the forward strand.
TGTCTGCAGTCTTTGCATTTGCGAAGACTTATTCGGAAATGCGAACCTCCCCATTTTTCCTGCCTTTTCGCAAATGTGAGAAATAATCTCCCAAATGCGACATTCATTTGTTTGGCCAGTCTTCGCAAATGCAACTTCTTTCTCGCAATTGTGATCGCCCTCTTTGCAACTAGACTTCACAAATGCAAAGTCAAATCTCGCAAATGCGACTACCACGCCTAAGCCATTGGTTCGCAAATGCGAACCTTTTCTCGCAAATGCGATGTCCGTCCCATTTGTGCCTTCTTTGCAATTTCGACTTACTTTATCGCAATTGCGACCACCCTTGTGTTCTACCTTCTTCGCAAATGCAAACAATATCGCAATTGCGACATCTGTAACTGTGCAACATATACTTAAACGATTTCAAGCTTCACTTTTCATATTTTGAAAAACCCAAAAATCTCCATAGGCTATTTCTCTCGAACCCCTTCATCCCCAATCCACTTGTAAGTAAACTTTTACTAGTTTTCTTCAATATTTATCATCTTCTAACATGATTTCATCTTTAAATCAAAGCTGTCATGGTTAAAAATGGGGATTTGGGGTAGAACCTAGGTTTTCATAAAATTGGGGATCTGGACCTCAATTTGGGGTCCGATTTCAAAACAAATTACATATATGAACTCATGGGGGAATGGGTAACTCGGTTTTGGTTTGAACCTCGGGTTTTGCCACGTGGGCCCAAGGGCATCTTGGGAATTTCATTCTTATGCATCAAAATTGATTTAACTAGCCTTTTTTGAAACATTTGAGTAAATTGTGGTTAGCTTCAACTGGTTTTGAGGCGAGTTCGAGGAGTAAAGCTATTCTAGAAGCGTGAGTTGAGTTGGAAGATTTCGAGGTAAGTGTTCGATCTAACTTTGGCTTTAGGGAATAGGATTAGGTTGTTAATTGCTATGTGTTGTGTTGATTCAGTGTATAGGTATGGTGACGGTTACCTATGCGCCCGAGTCGAGCATGACCGTGTTGTCATTTGTTATTAGAATTGTGAAAGAAGTGAACAATTGGGATAAATTCTGGTCATAAGAGCTATGCAGTGGGAGATGAGAAGTAAATGAACTAGAGATAAGTTGTTGGTGTTTTTCCCTTGCCGGGACTAGTTGTTATATTGTTTCCCTTGCTGGGACTTGTTGTTATATGTTTTCCCTTGCCGGGACTTGTTGTTAAACTGTTTCCTTTGTCGAGACTTGTTGTTAAATTGTTTCCCTCGCCGGGACTTGTTGTTGCATTGTTCTCCCTTGTCGGGATGGTTAATCTTGTTGTTTACTCCTTTTCCCATTAATTGTGATTATTGTTTGGGTGAGGAGGAGAAATAAAGCACGATGGGTGATGTCGTGTACTTATTGATTTCTTCCACAAGATGGAGTGGTATATATTGATTTCCTCCACCAGACGGAGTGGTATTTATCGATTTCCTCTACAAGATGGAGTGATATATATCGATTTCCTCCACAAGATGGAGTGGTATTTATTGATTTCCTCCACAACATGGAGTGGTATTTCCTCCACAAGATGGAGTGGTGCTATTTATTGGGTGAGGACGAGAGTAAAAGCACGATGGGTGGTGTCGTGCAACGTGGTTTTATTGGTCTTACCTTACTGGTGTTCCTTATTCCATTTTCCCTTTATTAGTTGTTATTTCATTGGATTCTCTTATTTAAATGCTATCAATTCAGTTCCATCTCTTAATTGTAGAAGTTATAATTGAACTGCTATTCCCCCCAGCATGTCCCCTTCCCGTTTCATTGTTTAAATTCTTGTTTCTTTTTCTGTTATCGTATGTATCCGTACAGGTGTTTTTTGGTAGGTCCGGTTAGCCTCATCACTACCTCGCCGAGGTTAGGCCGGACACTTACCAGCACATGTGGTCGGTTGTGCTGATACTACGCTTCTGTGCCTCTTTGTGTGCACAGGTCCGGACCCGGTCTACGGACCGTAGCTTTAGACCGAGAGTGATCCTTCACTCCAGAGGCTCTGAGGTAGTTCGTAGGCGTTCACGTGCCCCGAGTCTTCTCTAACATTCCCTTTCGGTTTGTTAAATTGTATCAAACAGACATGCTATGTACTTCTTTCAAACTATTATTTTTAGCATTCTTTAGTTGTCCGTGAGTAGTGACACCAGATACTGGGTAGAGATTGGTTGTTAGTTTCCGCATATTGTTTTTAATATTGTTATTAGACATCTTCCGCATGTTTAAACTAATTATTTTAGCATTTAGATTGTGCTAGATTTAAATTTTCTGGAAATGTTTATATGGGTTGGCTTGCCTAGCTTTGACAGTAGGCGCCATCACGACTCCCGAATGTGGGTAAATCTGGGTCGTGACAGGTTTTGGGAGATTTTTCGGAGGGTTTTAAAAGGCAAAGATTGGGTAGCGATTCCTTACTCTCTTATGATTATTACCCACTAATCTAAATTCAAATTCAAGCTTTAATTTTGGAATTAGCATGAAAATTGGGGTTAGGTTCTTAGACCTAACTTTGATGATTTGAAGGGGCATTTGACCTTCGATTTGGGAGATTTGTATATGGTTAGACTCATGAGAGTACGAGGGTTCAGAATTATAAAAATTATTTGATTCCGAGGCGTTGGCCTGAGGGGCATTTTGGTCATTTCACCTATTTTCGCGCCGTAGCTTTAATTTTAACAGTGTAATTAGCTACTTTCAATGCTATTTACGTTATTGGTTTGAATAGAGTTGGGCCATACTCATGGCAAGGGCATTGTTTCTTAGCGGTTTTGTACCAATTCGAGGTAAGTGGCTTGTCTAACCTTGTGTGGGGGATCTCTCCCCTTAGGATATCTTTGTCATTGATTAAAAGCCTGGTGCATGGAGTGACGGGCGTGTACTTGTGCTAGTTGTTGGAAATTTACCTTACTTGGCTTATTTAGACTGTGTTTTTACTCCATATTTAAAAATGAAACTTCGCTTATTTGATTTAAGGAAAGCATGTTAGTAACTTACTTGCTCTTTTGACTAATTGAAATATCTGTTTTTCCTTGGAAAGTATTCTAGGGCCTTATTTAATCTATTTGACTAAATTGCCATATTTTTTTTCTTGCGAAGCATGTTAGATTCTCGAATTTCTTGTTGTTCGCATTTGGCTTCCTTTCCGTTAAATATTAAATTTGTAGTGGTGTATTTTTCTTTTGGAAGTGCGGGTTCAATTCTCGGAGATCCTCGGATATTGATAAAGTGGACTGCGGGTTCAATTCCCGGATCTCCACGTGGCGATGGATTGCGGATTCTATTCCCGGAGATCCTCTGTTATTGATAAAGTGGACTGCCGGTTCGATTCCCGGAGCTCCATGTGGCGATGGACTGCAGGTTCAATTGCCGGAGATCCTCTGATATTGATAAAATGGAATGCGGGTTCAATTCACGGAGCACCACATGGCGATAGACTGCGAGTTCAATTCCCGGAGATCCTCGGATATTGATAAATTAGACTACAGGTTCAATTCTCGGAGATCCACGTGGCGATGGACTGCGCATTCAATTCCCGGAGATCCTCGGATATTGATAAAGTGGACTGCACGTTCAATTCCCGGAGCTCCATGTGGTGATGGACTGCAAGTTCGATTCTCGGAGATCCTTGGATATTGGTAAATTGGACAACAGGTTCGATTCCCGGAGCTCCATGTAGAGATCCTGACTGTTGAGGGATTTTCTTTGTGTTTGTAGTTTGTACTTGTAACCGTTCTGTTTTAATACTATCTTGTTAGATATTCACGATTTATTTAAGTATCTACTGTTTATTTATTCTTACATTATTTCTTATGTTCTTCTCAGTAGGGCTTCGACCTTCCTCGTCACTACTCCATCGAGGTTAGGCTTGGCACTTACTGAGTACCGCTGTGGTGTACTCATGCTACTCTTCTGCACACTTTGGTTGTGCAGGTCCAGGTACTTCTGATCAGACGCGGTATTAGAGTTTTCGGAGCAATATTTGGGGGCCTGAGGTATCATCTGCCGCATCCGCAGAGCCGAGGAGCCTCCCTCTATTCTGCCTTTAGTTAGTAGCGTTACCCATGTATTTCCCTCATTGTAGACAGTTCTAGATGTTAGAGCCATGTGTTATACTTTACTCGTAGCCTGTGTTGCCCATGGGTTTCCGGGTCTTGGAGGTTTTATGTTATTTTGAGTCGACACATATGTGACAGGCGGCACTCTATACATTATCTTATGCTATTTGATGTTTTGTTTATCGTTTCCGCAAAGATTGTTGAATTTCCGCAGTGTGTTAGGCTTACCTAGTCGCGAAGACTAGGTGTCGTCATGATAGGTTCACGATTTGTGAACTAGGGTTGTGACAAGTTGGTATCAGAGCTCTAGGTTCATAGGAGTCACGGGACACATGCGGGTTATTTAGAGTCTCGCTGATCGGTACGGAGATGTCTGTACTTATCTACAGGAGGCTATGTAACTGTTTAGGAAACATCTTCACTTCATTTGACTTGCATGTTGTGTGAGAATTTTAATACAACGATTCTAAACTCCTGCTTTCTATTATCTCACAGATGGTGAGGACACGTGCGACCCGAGATGGCCATACACCCGCAAACCCCTCCTGCAGCAGCTAGGGGCAGGGGCTAGGGCAGGGGTCGTGGATACGCGCGGGGTGCAGCTAGAGAACCTGCACGATCAGCCGCCGAGGTTCCACCATCAGATCCAGTCAGGACTCAGGTACTAGAGACGCCCACAGCCACTACAACTCCAGTTGTTCATGAGGTATTGGCACAGTTTCTGGGCATGTTTGGTACGTTGATCCAGACGGGATTGATCCAAGTTGTGCCGACTACACAGACCTGGGGAGGGACCCTGACTCCCGCCGCCTCCACTCGAGAGCAGCGAGTTCTCATTAGTCAGGGTTCAGGTTTCATGCCAACACAGTCTGTGGTTCCAGTGCAGCAGATGGCGAGGACCTCTCGCCGAGTAGAGGACAGACGAGGTCAAGAGGGACAGTATATAGGAGCGAGTAGACCTCCTGGGTCAGGGAGATATACTGGTCCTTATTTTGGAGGCAGGGTACGTCATGGTAGAGGTTTTGTGGGTCAGCCAGTTCAGTTTGCGCCTCAGAGTTTCCATAGAGTTTCGGGTGTTCAAGGGTCTTGGAGTACCCGTACCGCACAGTTCCCACTGCCACGTCAGTCACGAAGGTTCTTTGAGTGTGGTGACACACGTCACATGGTTAGTGGATGTCCCGGACTTGCGAGGGATACGCCTTCTCTGACTTCTCAGCTACAGCGTGCATCTCAGGGTTCTCGGGCCATAGGTACAACCCCAGCTGCTACCCCACCTACCTGCACTGAGGGAGTTATCTCCAATTCTGTCGTCCCATGTATTTTCGTGGTTTGTTACAGAGGCATGCCGATTCTATGCGACCTAGTCTTCACTTATTTTTATGTGCCATTTTATTTTGCTCCGCATTTGGGGTATAGTCCGAGAGACCTTGAGCTCTCCTGTTTATGTTTCTAATCCTGTGGGAGATTCTCTTGTTGTGGACCGTGTGTATCGGTCAGGTTTGGTACTATTCGTGGTTTTAAGAGTAGGGCAGATGGTTTATTACTTAATATGGTCGATTTTGATATTATCTTGGGCATGGACTGGTTGTCACCCCATTATGCTAATCTTGATTGTCACGAGGTATTCCTTGTATTGAGTGGAGTGGTACTTTTGATCACACTCCCAGTAGAGTTATATCTTTTCATAAGGCTTGGCGTATGGTTGAGAAGGGTTGTGCTGCGTATTTAGCCTATGTAAGAGATGTCAGTGCTGATATTTTCGAAGGGTTTTTTAAGGCAACGATTGGGTAACGATTCCTTACTATCTTATGATTATTACCCACTAATCTAAACTCGAATTCTAGCTTTAATTTCGGATTTAGTATGAAAATTAGGGTTAAGTTCTTAGACCTAACTTTGATGATTTGAAGGGGCATTTGACCTTCGATTTTGGGAGATTTTTATATGGTTATACTCGTGAGAGTACGAGGGTTCTGAAATTATAAAAGTTATTTGATTCCGAGGCGTTGGCCTGAGGGGCATTTTGGTCATTTTACCTATTTTCGCGCCGTAGCATTAATTTTAACAGTGTAATTAGTCACATTTGATGTTATTTACATTATGTAATTGGTTTGGGCCACTCGGAGTTGGATACTCGTGGCAAGGGCATTGTTTTTTGGCGGTTTTGTACTAATTCGAGGTAAGTGGCTTGTTTAACCTTGTGTGGGAGATCTCTACCCTTAGGATATATGTTTCATTGTTTAAAATCCTGGTGCGCGGGGTGAAAGGCGTGTACTTGTGCTAGCTGTTAGAAATTCACCTTACTTGGCTTATTTAGACTGTGTTTTTACTCCATATTTAACTGTTGAAAATGAAACTTCACTTGTTTGATTTAGGGAAAGCATGTTCGTAACTTGCTCTATTTGACTAATTGAAATATCTGTTTTTACTTTGAATGTATGCTAGGATTTATTCACTTTATTTGACTAAATTTCCATATTTATTTTTCTTGCGAAGCATGTTAGATTCTTGACTTTCTTGTTGTTCGCATTTGGTTTCCTTTCAGTTAAATATTAAATTTGTTGTGGTGTATTTTGCTTTTTCGACTGCGGGTTCAATTCCCGGAGATACTCAGATATTGATAAAGTTGACTGCGGGTTCAATTCCCGGAGCTTCACGTGGCGATGGACTGCGGGTTCAATTCTCGGAGATCTTCGGATATTGATAAAGTGGACTACGGGTTCAATTCCCGGAGCTCCATGTGGCGATGGACTGCGGGTTCAATTCCCGGAGATCCTCAAATATTGATAAAGTGTACTAGGGGTTCAATTCCCGGAGCTCCACGTGGCGATGGACTGCGGGTTCAAATCCCGGAGCTCCACGTGGCGATGGACTGCGGGTTCAATTCCCGGAGTTCCTCAGATATTGATAAAGTGGACTGCATGTACAATTCTCAGAGCTCCACGTGGCGATGGAGTGCAGGTTCGATTCCCGGAGATCCTCGGATATTGGTAAAGTGGACTGTGGGTTCGATTCCCGAAGCTCCATGTAGAGATCCTGACTGTTGAGGGATTTTCTTTGTGTTTGTAGCTTGTACTTGTAGCTGTTCTGTTTTAATTAATATCTTGTTAGATATTCGCAATTTATTTCAGTATCTACTGTTTATTTATTCTTATATTATTTCTTATGTTCTTCTCAGTAGGGCATCGACCTTCCTCGTCACTACTCCATCGAGGTTAGGCATGGCACTTATTGAGTACCGATGTGGTTTACTCATGTTACTCTTCTGCACACTTTCGTTGTGCAGGTCCATGCACTTCTTATCAGACGCGCTATTAGAGTTTTCGGAGCTACATTTGGGGGCCTGAGGTATCATCTGTCGCGTTCCAGAGCCGAGGAGCCTCTGTCTATTCTGCCTTTAGTTAGTAGTTTTACCCATGTATTTCCCTTGTTGTAGACACTTCTGGATGTTAGAGCCATGTGTTATATTTACTATTAGCCTGTGTTTCCCGTGGGTTTCCGGGTCTTGGAGGTTTTACGTTATTTTGAGTCGACGTGTATGTGCCAGGCGGAACTCTATACATTATCTTATGCTATTTATGTTTTGTTTATCATTTCCACAAAGATTGTTCTTGAATTTCTGCAGTGTGTCAGGCTTACCTAGTCGCGAAGACGAGGTGTCATCATGACAAGTTCACGATTTGAGAACTAGGGTCGTGAAAGAAAGTCTCATAATTTTTATTACAAGAAATGGCATATCTTTCTTAGTCTTCTTCCCCCCAATGGAATGAGCACAACAAGGTGCTAATACCACCACTAAAGGAAAAAAAAACTAAAGAAGATGTGCCAAAGTACAAGTTACACCATAATCTACATTGTATCTCTAACAAATCTCATAAATCCTTTAAGGTTTGGAGGATTTTCCGTTGGTGGTGGAGGAAAAGAAGCTTGTTCATCACCGCTTCCGTGAGAAGCAGCATCCTCCGCAAGTTCCGCTATCATTTCTTCATAAGTTTCATCTATCTCCAGTTGTGATTCTGCAAGTCCAAAGTTTCTTCTTTCCAATATCTGAATAATACTGATTTTTCCAAGCTCTCCCTCATAGAAGCTCTATGATCACCTATTTGAAGTCTTTCTTGACTGAAAGCGCTCTCTTATGCAACTGTTGAAGCTTGAATAGATAAAGTATCCCGATCCATCCTTACAAGAACCGGAAAAAAAATTCCCTTGCCTTCCGCCATTCCAAAAGATCAAAGCTGTCGTCTGGATTCTCCTTTTCAAGTCCCTGCGACAAATAAACTTGAAGCTCATTTAGATGTGAAGTCTCATCAAAATTATCACCTTGAGAACCCTTGAACTCCGTCCAAGATTTAAGTGCTTTTAGGCCCGCAGCCCTTTTAGACGATTGTGAACTAGACGAAGTAGGGGTTGGAACATTTGGACCAACATGATCTAAGGCAAGTTGATAAGAATTATAAATTGTTTGAGCATTTATTTTAATTGAGTCTTTTGCATATCCTAGTGTAGCAAATTCCTCATCTGAAAGAACTAAACTCTTATAAATATTTGAGTACCAAAAGTGAGGACCTCCTAATTTCATTGTAGGATTAACATTGCAACACCACCATAAATAGGGAGGATAGGGAAAAATATTTTAAAAACTTTTCTTTCATTGTATTTATAGCAAGTTGATAAACTTCCCTGCCCTTTGAAAATTTAACAAACAAATCACATAGTGCTGCAATATAAACTAAACAGTTTGAAATAGTAGGATAATATTGCCCAGAAAATGCATTAGCAGCAATTTGAAAATGTTCTAAAAAATCTATAAGAATTTTAAAATTCGTCCAATATTGATTTGTAAGGATTTCATCATCATCCTCACCACCAACACGAGCATTAAACGTTGCATTAACTGGGTTTCTATATTCATATGCAACGACTAAACTTTCATACATGTAACTGAGTTTCTTTCTCTAAGGTCATATTCATCAAAATTTTAAAATACTCTCTAAGTCTACTTCTACGGTTTGAATAAAAAATCCAAGTAAGAGCCATTCTAACCTTTTCAATTTCTAAATTTAATATTCTCACACCATCACCGGCAATTAAATGGTAAATATGATAAATACATCTCACATGGAAACAATTACTAAATGCAGGATTCAGTGTTGTTGTAAGTATGTCTATAGCACTAGTGTTACTAGAATCATTATCCATAGAAATTTCCATTATTTTATTTCTAATGCAAAAATATCAACAAATATCTGTAACAGTGTTAGCAATAAACTTACATGTGTGCCGTGAATTAATTATTCTATAAGCAATAATGTGTTTTTGCATTATCCACTCCTCATCTACCCAATGACTTGTAATAGTTAGATAATCACAGTCATTATTACTTGTACCAATATCAATAGTAATAGAAATTTGATTAGTTATATGAGTAAATAAATAGCGCAAATATTGTTCATATTCATGTTTATATTTGTAAATATCTCTCTTAACTGTTGCGCGAGGCCAACCTTTCTAAGTAGGATTAAAAATTCTTCTAATATAATGCACAAAATGAGGGTCAGAAGGCAAACTAAAGGGTAAGCACATACGGTAACCATCTTTGCTAATTCTTCACGATCTTTATTAGAATTGTAATATAAAATACCACCGGTCACAGTGTTAATTCCTGGTTGAACTAGATTTGAACCAGTACTATGGTTTATCGCAGTATCTACACTTGTCCACTCTTGTTGTGCTTTCATTTGTAAATATTTAACTTTATCTCTAGGGTGTGCTTTTATGTGCCTAGCCAAACTACCCGTACTGCTACGGTCTCCAGTATATTTATGCGCTAGCAATTTCCCACAAGTTTTACACTTAGCCTTATTTTGTTCTCTTACTTGAGTAAAACAATTCCAAACAATTGATGTTTTGAGGCGTTTAGAAGGTTGTCTATTAAAATTAGGGGTTTCTACAGGTGGGTTGGGCGGGGCATAAGTTGGGTTATTAACAGGACTAGTAGGTGTATCATCTAAATCCAGTTGGGCTTCATCTACATCCTCAGTTTCCTCATCATTTTCTAAGATAGTTTCATTAGGATAAAGAGCATTCATAACGTCTTCATTTAATTGTTCACCTGGTGCAACATTATGGAAAAGTTGACTATCGGAAAATTGAAAACAAGGGTGATCATATAAAAAATAATAGGAGCAGCAGGACCGGTAAATGAAGAAGGTCGGGGGGGCGGGGGAAGGGTACTTTCATATCATTTGGGATGTGTGTGCAAAATTTGAGGTCATTCGGACGTAGTTTGGTTAGGTTTTTGATCGAAAGTGTGTTTTGAGAGAATTTGAAGTTCTTAGGTTTTAGGTGGTTTAAGGATGGGAACAAGTTTAGATGAGGTATTAAGATGTTTTTGTACTTTTGGTTGACGTCTCGGGGGCCTCGGGTGATATTGGATGGCTAACTGGAAGTTTTGGGACTTATGGAATTCGTAGAAAATTGCATGTGTGTTTTGGCATTCGTGATCACAAGCCTGGGGCCACGATCGCATAGAAGGAATTTGACTAGCAATTTTTTTGTTCTTCGCGTTCGCACTAGAGGGTTCGCGATCGTGGAGGGTGAGTTCTTTGTACTTCACGTTCGCAGGTGTTAGTTCGTGTTCGCGTAGTTCTGGATATTTAGGCATCACGTTCTTGTGTGTGTGGTCGCATTCGCATAGTTCATTTCTGAAGCCTTGGATTTTATTGCTTCGCGATCACGTGACCTTGGTCGCGATCATGATGAAGGTTTTGCTGGAGCTGGGCAGAAAGATATAAATATTTCATCCGTGAGCCTAAGTTATTTTCCACTATTGTTGCACTATTATTTTCCACTATTGTTTCACATTGGAGGTAAGTTTTTATGAACCAAAAATGTGATTATATTGTGAAATTAGTCTAGAAATTCATGGTATTTATTTGAAAAAGGAAGAATTAGTGCTTGGGGTCATTTGAACTCCGATTTTTGTGTTCTTGTTATGTATAGACTCGTGAGAGTATGAGGTTTCCGAAAATATAAGTTTCACCCGATTTCGAGATGCTGGCCTGAGGGGCATTTTGGTTATTTTACCTAATTATGAGTCTTAGACTTGAATTAAATAGTTGAATCAGTTGTTTGAGATGTTTTACGATATGTAATTGAATTGAATAGATTTGGGCCATTTGGAGTGGGATACTCGTGGCAAAAGTGTGATTTCGAGTTGATTTTGGAGCCGGTTTGAGGTAAGTGGCTTGTCTAACCTTGAGGTGAGATGACGAGCACGTACTTGAGCTAATTTTGAAAAATTTGTTTTACTTGAAGTATTTAAATTGAGTTTCTTGTTTACTCATGTTACTCTAATTGCAAATTTAACCTGTGTTTATCTGAAAAAAGCATGTTAATGACCTATTTACCTGTTTGCTTTAACTGCCTTGTTTGTATTTCGTGGAGTATGTTAGGATAGAATTTACTAATACTTGTTATGAGTTTAGCATTTTTTCTGACATTCTTGAGCTGTTATTGTGTTTTTTAAATTGGGAGTACGGGACAGCATCCCGGGAGATCCCCCTGCACGTGTTATGACCTGGGCTGAGAGTGCGGGATACTAAGAGATCCCCGACACATGTATTTATCTATATTGAGGATACCAAGAGATCCTCGGGATACCAAGAGATCGCTGGCACATGTATTTATATATATTAAGGATACTAAGAGATCCTCAGGATACCAAGAGATCCCCAACACATATATATTTATATATTGAGGATACCAAGAGTTCTTGGGGATACCAAGAGATCCCCGGTTTACCTATTGAGGATACTAAGAGATCCTTGGGATACCAAGAGACCCTTCGTGTATATGGTGAGGATACCAAGAGATCCTCGGGATACCAAGAGATCCCCGAATGTTATTTCATGTTGTAAATGGCATTTCCTTGTATTGTCTTACTTCTGATTTCTACTACTGTATCCCTTAATTATCCTTAGATTTTTGCTGTAGACTTTATCTATTTTGTTTCTTTACCCTATCATTTATTATGTTTTACCTCAGTAGGACCCTAACATTTCTCGTCACTACCGGACTGAGGTTAGGCTTGGCACTTACTGAGTACCGCTTTGGTGTACTCATGCCCCTTTTGCGTATGTTTTTCATATGTATATCCAGGTACCTCCACCCAGGTATCCTTGAGGTAGGGAGAGGTACAAAGACTTCGAGGTACATTTGCGTCCGTAGACCGAAGAGTCTCCTTCTTTACTTATCTTGTAGCGTTTAGCTTCTATCGTACTTTTGCTATACACATTTCTGGAGATTAGAGCACTTACTTTATTCTTCTCGCTTATGTCACGTGAGTTTTCAGATTTTGGGGTGATATTGTAGACTTCGGCATTATTGAGTTATATATGTCGAGCGGCATTTATATACAGTTTTCTTCTAGTTGTTTGGTCTTAGTTAATTATTTCTGCAAGTTATGTTCTTTTCCTACATCGTTAGGCTTACCTAGTCGTAGGGACTATGTGCCATCACGACATGTTCACAGAGGGTGAACTGGGGTCTTGACTAGTTGGTATAAGAGCTCTAGATTCATAGGAGCCACGGAACACACGCCGATTTATTAGATCTCGCTAATTGGTACGGAGACGTCTCTACTTATCTACGAGAGTCTATGTAACTACTAGGAATATTTCACTTTATTTGATTACCTTATCGTGCAAGGTTTTTGATATCACAACTAAAATCCTGTCTTTCTATTCTTTCACAGATAGTGAGGACACGTGCTACGCGAGGTGATCAGGCACCCGCGCCCCATACTGTAGCGGGTCCAGCCGGAGTCCAGGCACTTGACTGGCCTACTACTACCACTGCTACCACTACTCCATCTCTCTAGGAGACTCTGGCACAGTTTATGAGCATGTACACCACCTTGACTCAGGCAGGGTTGCTTCCCCTTGCACCAGCCACATCTCAGACAGGGGGAGGAGCACAGACTCCCGCTGCCCCCACTACAGAGCAATGAGTGCATGTTGAGCAGGTCCCAGAGGTTATTCCTGCGCCACCTACAGTACTAGATCAGCCCCGAGATAGGGTAGCAGCTTCCGACAATGAGCGGCTGAGGCTTGGGAGGTTCTAGAAGTACAAGCCTCCTATATTCAATAGTCTAACATTGGAGGATGCTTTGGGTTTTCTTGATGAGCGTTACCATATCCTCCATACCATGGGTATATCAGGATCCAACGGAGTTTCTTTCACCACTTTCTAGCTTCGAGGGGCCGCCTATGAGTAGTGGCGCACCTATGAGTTAGACAGTCCAAATGAGGCTGCTTCGCTGACTTTCGCTCAGTTCTCAAAGTTGTTCCTGCGAGAGTATGTCCCTTAGAGCCTTAGGGATGCATGGTGCACAGAGTTTGAGCATTTGTGACAGGGTGCTATAACTGTTTCAGAGTATGCTGTCCGTTATACCATCTTGGCTACACATGCCCCGGCCGTGTTTGCTAGTGTTTGCGAGAAGGTTTTCCGGTTTATTAAGGGGCTTATTCCTAGAATCAGATCTATCATGGCTCATGATTTGGAGATGGATGTTTCTTATCAGCAGGTGGTGAGCATTGCTTGGAGGATCGAGGGTATGCATGCTAGGGAAGGAGAGGAGACAGAGGCCAAGAGGTCTCGAGAGTCTAGCCACTATTCTGATGCCCATACAGGTCATCATGGTAGTGGCTATATGGGTCATCTCATTCATTCAGCTCTTCCAGCAGCTAGCAGTGCTCCACCTCCAGCTCCAGCTCCTCCTAGGCCTTAGGAGCCTTATTATGCACCCCCAGTTTCTAGTGCGCCTCCTGCGTGGGGTGCATTCAGAGGTCAGTCCAGCAGATCTGGCCCTAGGCAGTCACAACCACCATGTCCCCCCAGAGCATTTTTTCACTGTGGTGACACACGCCACTTGGTGAGGGATTGCCCTAGACTTGGGAGGAGTATACCCCCATAGACATTCCAATCGCAGCATGCCCCGCAGAGTTCCTAGGCTATGGTTACAACTCCAGTTTCCACCCCACCCACTTAGCCAGCAAGACGTGGAGGCCAGGGAGGTAGAAGTTGCCCTCGAGGGGGAGGCCAGGACAATACAATGCCCTTCCCGCTCGCGCCGAGGCTATTGCCTCCGATTTTGTCATCACATGTATTATATTAGTTTTCCACAGAGATGCATCGGTTCTATTTGATCTAGGCTCTACTTACTCTTATGTGTCCTCTTTTTTTGCTCTGCATTTGGGTGTATCTCGGGATTCTTTGAGTTCCCCTGTTTATATTTCTACTCTTGTAGGGGATTCACTAATTGTGGACTGCGTTTATCGGTCATGTTTACTTACTATTCGTGGTTTTGAGACCAGATCAGGCTTATTGCTACTCAGCATGGTGGATTTTGATATTATTTTGGGCACAGACTAGTTGTTGCCCCATTGTTCTATTCTTGATTGTCATGCCAAAACCGTGACACTGGTTATGCCAGGTGTACCACGTGTTGAGTGGAGTGATACTTTAGATCACACTCCCAACAGAGTTATCTCTTTTCTTAAAGCTCAGCGTATGGTTGAGAAGGGGTATTCCGCGTATTTAGCTTATGTGAGAGATGTCAGTGTTGATACTGATAAGTTAGTATTTTACCATGTTTATACCTCTACTTGCTATTGCTTTGGTTACAAATTCCTACCAAATGGTCCCAAAATATTTACAAGTTGTGCTTGATTGCAGGTTTGAGTGAAAAAGTGACATATGTCAAAGATTAGCTCAAAACTGAGTGAAACCTGCTCAAGCATCAAAGACAAAAAAAATTGAAGGAAATAAAGCCTAGTGCGAACCGCGCAACAGTGACCGCGACCTCACTAGGAAGTTTAGATAGATGGTATATATAGGACTTAAGCTACGCGGCCGCTGTCAGATTCTCGCGGCTGACATAAAGCTTTCGCGTCTGTATTTCTTATTTGTATGGTCCGCGCGAACAAGATTCAGAGAGCTGTCATAATGACAAATCAAAGCCACGTGGATCGCTGTTTGTTTTATGCGGCCCGCGCCAGATCCCTCTGCGGTCGCGCTGCCCTTTTACGCAGTCTGTGGTCCTCAACTTCAGAGAACCTGAAATCATCAGTCCAAGAGCCACCGCGGCCCGTGATCCTTTTTGCATAGATGGTCTGATTAGAATATGTGTCCCGGAAGGTGAACAATTGAGAATTTTGGAGGCTTCTCACTCCTTCCCCTTTATGGTGGCCATCATGGAGGGGTGAGGACAGCTTCAAAGGTCTTGATTTGCAGTTTTTATTGGCCGACGTTGTTTAAAGATGCTAGTGATTTAGTAAAGGATGTGATGCATGCCAAAGAGCCGGCGGAATATCAAAAAGGGATGAGATGCCCCTTAATACGATTCTTGAGATGGATATTTTTTATGTTAGGGGTGTCTATTTCATGGGTCCTTTCGTTAGCTCTTGTGGGGACACTTACATTCTCATGGCGGTAGACTATGTATCAAAGTGGGTTGAAGTTGTGGCTTTACCCAAAAATAACGCCCGAAGTGTTGTGGCTTTTTTGAAAAAGAGTATCTTCACAAGGTTTGGCAGTCCTCGTATTATCATTAGTTATGGGGGATCCCACTTTTGCAACAAGGCTTTTGATTCATTGCTTTCCAAGTATGGAGTAAATCACAAAGTGACTACCCCATATCGCCCTCAAGCTAGCAGCCAAGTGGAAGTCCTTAGCCGAGAAATAAAGAGTATCTTATCCAAAAGAGTCAATGCAAATCGGATCGATTGGTCCAAAATGTTAGATGATGCTCTATGGGCCTACCGGACCGCGTACAAGACCCCAATTGGTACGTCTTCGTACCGGTTGGTATTTGGGAAAGAATTTCACTTAGTGGTAGAATTGGAGCACAAAGCTATGTGGGTCTTGAGAAAGTTGAACTTGGAATGGGATGTCGCGAAAAATCTCCGTGTTGAGCAACTTAATGAGCTTGATGAGTTTAGATCTCATGCCCACTCCAGCTCGTCCTTGTATAAGGACAAGATGAAGTATCTTCACGACAAATATGCTCGGGGGAAGAAATTCAAGGTTGGTGATATGGTTCTTCTTTTCAACTCTCGGTTGAGGTTATTTCCGGGAAAGCTTAAGTCAAAGTGGAGTGGGCCATTTGAAGTTGTATGTATGACTTCTTTTGGTGCTCTTGATCTCAAGAACAAGAATGGTGAAATTTTTTCGAGTCAATGGGCATTGTGTCAAACATTATTTGCGCAAGTTTGATGACATCCATGTTGTGGCACTCATTAATTTAAAGTGATGTGATGGTAACATGCGTCGTGCTGCAACGTTAAGTCAGGCGCTTCTTGGGAGGCAACCCATGTCTTTTTATTTCTCTATGATTTTCTTTGTAGCTTAGGATTTTTGAGCTAATTGTTTATGAGATGTTTCAGGGATTGTGATGAAGTAGTGCAAAATAAAAGAAAAGAAATTGCAGTCTCTAAAATTTGCCAGTACGGCCGCGGTGCATTTTTGTGCAGTCCGTGTTGGCATGAGCCACGTTTGCTTAGTCTCTAAGTTTTCCAGTGCGGCTACAACGCATTTTTGTGCGGTCCGCGCTGGCAAGTCAAAAGTATGGTAATCTCTCAAGTTTTCCACGGGGGCGCGGTCATGTTTTTACGGTCCGCGTGGGCTACTTAGTGCAAGCAACAATGAACAAATCCAGCTCGGTCCGCAGTCACTTTTGTGCGGCCACGCTGGTGGGTGAGTACATGCCCCAATGGGTGTCTATAAAAAGAGACCAAGGGTCTTATTTTACCCTTTTGGCACTTTGAAAACCCAGAACCCTAATTTTATTGTTCCTCATTTTCTGAGCCCGTTCTTCTTGCTTGATTGGATTAATTGTACTCATTCTTCATCAATCTGGTAACATCTCATGCACTCATGACTAATTAATTTCTTAATTTTCATCTTCTTTGTTGCCAAGTAGTGTAGCTTCTCTTTTTCTTCTCATTTTTCTTTGAATTACTAGTTTAGATCAGATTCTTTGCTCTTTTTTTGTGTGCTGAACACACTTAAGGATTGGGTAACTGAGTAGGGACAAGTAGGAGTTAAAATTTGAACAAAAATGAACGAAAACATGACACCCTAACTTAGTTATCTAACGTTAGCTTATCACGGACCGCGGTAGCTTTTGCGCGATTCTGCTGCCCTGACACGGTCCGCGTTGCATTTCTGTGTGGACCGCAGAGTTCTTTTGTTGCATGTTTAATGTTCCCAGTGCGGCCGTATTTCCGTGCTAGTCCACCGCGGCCACGGCCCCATTTTTGTACGACCCACGGTGGGAGATTTAGAGAGTATGTTTTAGGAAGTATGCCCAGCGCGGACCACGACCACTGTTCTGCCACTGTGTTCTGCACTTGTGTCTTCAATCTATTTCATTCACCTGGTTCATTGCATGTGCTTAAACTAACAATGTTAGATGCTTATCTTTGCAAAGAATGGTTAGATAAAAGGGCGGCAAACAATCACAACAACCTGTGAGAGGTGGTTCCTCCCGAGGGGGTAAGGGAAGAGAATAGCCAAACTCACTCCCCAGGCCTGGGAGAACATAAAAAAGACCCGAAAAATGATAAATGCTGATGAGAAGACTACTTCTCATTCGTCGGGGAGTGAGTACGTGCCCTCCAAATGCATCTCCTTGGATTCAATCCCAACTCACGTAACCGACCCCCTCCACCTAGTTGATACCCCTCCACCATCACCCACATCCAAAAGACCGGTGAATGCAGTCTCAAATTTTTTTGACGAGTCCGCAGCCGGTAGTGGGAAGTACTCCACCTCCCCTACAGCTTCATTATCTGGGGAGAGTACAGGCAAAGATGAGGGAGGTGAGCCTCAGATTGAGGGTATTAAAAGAACTAGAAAACCTGAAGCTTGGGAAGATCAATTTGTTAGTCAAGTGGCATTTCACAAGTTTAGGGAGTGGTGGTTGGTGAGGAATTTGATACCGGAGAGAAGTTATATTGACATTGACCTTCTACCCCACAACCTAAACGTGTAAAGGGAGTTTCGAACTAGAAAAGGCTGGGAGTTTTCTTGGAAAAGTACATATATGCAAATGAGCACATGGTTAGGGAATTCTACTCTAACGTGGGTCACATTGTCAAGGATACTAAGGTGACCAAAGTGAGAGACAAAGTAGTGTTGTTTGGTGGCAACTCCTTGAATGACTATTTGGGATTCCAAGATGAGGACGAGTCACTTTACCTAGAAAAGTTAGGGATGGGGGAGGAAGTCCGTCCTTGTTTGGATCAGTTCTTAGCTGTCCAATGTACTGTGCCACAGTGGCTACAAACAGGGAAGAAAATATTCTGGAACACCTTCAACTTTGAGGCTCAAGGGTTGTTGACATTTGTGTGCAGTTGGCTTGACTCTTCTACCCACGATAACACTAT
Organism: Nicotiana benthamiana; assembly: GCA_034376525.1. Lineage (NCBI taxonomy): Eukaryota > Viridiplantae > Streptophyta > Magnoliopsida > Solanales > Solanaceae > Nicotiana > Nicotiana benthamiana. Next base: position 69,945,526 of record CM067330.1, read on the forward strand.
TCCACTTACCCGGGCTATTTTTGTTGCATCTGTTATGGCCGGGTACCCTATCAATGTGCGCAATGTGATGTCTAGGGTGATTTCTACTGTGGGACAGGAGCATGAAGGGAACTGCCCTTTTCCTAACACCCTTTCTATGTATTTTAGGGATCTGGAGGTGGAGAAGAAAAGGTATGACATCAAGACCAAGCATGTGGCTCCTTACTCTTTGTATAGCATGCAGGGATCGGACAACCCTAAATCCAAGAACTACAAGCCACCTGCTTCTATCCCAAATGGACAGTCTGAGGACCCAGTTGCTGTAGAGCCTTCTACCGTACCTTCCACCGAGCCTGCTGCCACTACAGTTATAGACTTGCCTCCAAGACCATCCTTTCGCTGGTCAGTACTTCAGCGGTCCTGGGGTGCCATCTTCCAAGACTCATTCCTTCACTGCCCATTAGTTGAGCTAGACATTTGCTATCTTGAACAACTGGATGTCAGTTACAACATCTAAGTTGTCCACATTGTCCTCTACTATTCAGACTCAATCAGCACCTCAGCCCGCTCAGATTCCTCAGTCTATTGAGGACACTTTGAAGAAGATTCTGGAGAACCAGGAAAGTATTATGAAGACACATGCCACTTTGACTACTATTGTAAAGTCACATGGCAAGGCTCTGAAGGACCTTGCCAAGGAGCACAAGAAAATGACGAGATCAAGGGCTTCTAAGGAGTCTGCAAAGTAGCTCAGAACATGTGGACAAGCTATTGGTAGATCAAATGCCTCTAGACTTGTTATTCGGGGGCCCAACCCTAGATCCAGCAGTACCAGCATCAGAGTCACAGCAGGAGCAGGCACCCAGGCAGCATAGGAAAAATAGGAAGCTTCCCAATACAGATGATGTAGTGATTGAGGTGCCAGTCCCACGTGAGCCCTCTTCCGGTCTGCCACATGCCGCACCTATCATTTAGCCGGTCCAGGAGCAGGCCCCGGTCCCAGCAGCTGAGTAGTAGGAGTCCGGGAACCATTCTGAGGTTCCCGTCCATATAGAGGACTAGGGGATCACTGATGATCCCATGCAGACGGATCAGGTCTAGGGAGTTTTCATATCTTTACTTGATTTTTATGCTTATTTGTACTTGGCATTGGGGATAATGCCAGCTCTTATTTGTGGGGGGTGCGCCTTACTTTTTTATTATCCATGGATGATTGTAAATATTCATTGATAGTTTTTGCTTTACTTTGATTTGATTTTCTATTTTGGGCTGTATATAACTTTACATTTAGCTACTTTTCTCGTACTTGTATTCCCTCCTTTGGTCTCTATATAAAGTTACATTTCTGTATATTCAATGCCCATTGTATATTCTACTTCCCTATTGTACATATTCATTCAGTTTTCTATTTTCGCAAAAAATTTTCGTTTTTAGCTTTATAGATAGGCTCGTAACCTTTTATTTTGTTTTTGGTGTTTTTAATAAGCTCTTGATTTTCTTAATGCCACGGTTCTTTCCAATGGTGGAGTATTGTGTGAACTGGGTGGCTCTTCTATGATAGATTGCGTGAAAACCTTCTTAAGGGTTTGAGTCTGTTTCTTTGATTTTTTTTTTGTTTTTGATAGTTGTAGTTAAGGGTACCTCAAGCAAAGCTTCACTTGGGCCTAGCACATTTGCCTTTAATCTCATGGTCAAAGGCATTTGCCTTTGATCCCAGGGCCTAGACATAATGTTGTGTTTAGGATGGTTAAAGTTGTGGCTTTGAGACTCTTGCATTGGCCAAACAATCATCATGTGGTCTTTTCGGAGCATTGGGTGCTTGAATCGTAACTAAGGTCGTTGTGGGCCCTCGACTTGATGTATTTAGCAATCCCCTAGCGTGTGTGGTGAAGATCAAATTGTGAGTCCAAGTCCCAAGACAATGGTCTAGAACTTGCCCTGAATGTTTGTTGAGGAGAAATCATATGTGAAATTTAACTTGAGAAGTGAATATATGCTCTCTTTGATCCAAATGTTAAGTTGACCAATTCTATGGCCTACCAATGAAATGATACCTAGTTAAATATTTTGAGCCTTGAACCCTTTTCTTCAAGAACCAATGCTACAAGCCTATACCCATTCTAAAAGATACCCTCTCTTGGCACCCAAATCTTCCCTTGAGTAATGGCAAATTTCTAAGTTTGGGGGGAGAGACAAGAAAGGAAACAAGGTGGTAAAAGATACAAAAGCAAAAGAAAAGGAAGGCAATGAAAAAGAAAGAAAAGAAAAAAGACCTAAAGGAAGTCCAATGTAAACAAGAATAAAAAAGGATTCAAGGAAAACGAAAGTGAAAAAGGTGTGGAAAAAGTAGAAAAAGGAGAAATGTATTGAATTGCATAAGAAAGAGCGATAATGTATCCCTATAACCCCTTGAAAGGAAGTGAAATACTCAAATAAGTCAAGAAAGTGTGCCAAAATGAATCAAAAGAAGTGCTTAAGGGAAGATTTAACCCACATGAATAAAAACATGTCCTACTCTTAACCAAAAGCCTTCATATTTGACTCCATAAAAGCCCTATAGGATCTTGAGTTGAAGGGAACCTACATTAGTGGATACTTACCTAAGGGGCAAGCATATGGTACTTAGAGTCGGACTTGTGACCTTCTTCTTGAGAGAGATGAGTGAAATTCCATAAACCTCAGTTTGTGAGTCAATAATCTAAAAAGGCGAGGTTCACTTAGGGAGAGTTGTGGATGTGAGAGTTTGGGTTCCACAATTACCAAAGTAATTGAGAGAAGTTCGTTGATGAAATGTGTCAACTCTTGATGCTCTTGTGTCACACTTGATCCAAAGTTTTCAAAGTTTAAATGTGTTAATGATGCATTTGCATTAAGGGCAATTGTTAGTCGCAATTGATGCTTGTTGAGGTTGATTTAGGGTAGCTGGAATTACTTGGATTTCCCTTTAAAGGGTGGGTCTTATTTTGTTTGCTTGAGGACAAGCAAAGGTTTAAGTTTGGGGGAGTTGATAAGTTAGGATTTTACCATGTTTATACCTATACTTGCTATTGCTTTGGTTACAAATTGCTACAAAATAGTCCCAAAATGTTTACAAGTTATGCTTGATTGCAGGTTTGAGCGACAAAGTGACAAATGTCAAAGATCAGCTCAAAACAGAGTGAAACCTGCTCAAGCATCAAAGACCAAGAAAATTGAAGGAAATAGAGCCAAGTGCGGACCGGGCAACAGTGACCGCGGCCGCACTACGAAATTCAGAGATATGGTATATACAGGACTTAAGCTACGGGGCCGCTGTTAGATTCTCACAACCCGCGTTAAGCCTTCACGGCCACATTGCTTATTTATACGGTCCGCGCGAACGAGATTCAGAGAGCTGCATAAAGGCAAATCAAAGCCACGCGATCCATAGTCTGTTTTATGCGGCCTGTGCTAGAGCCCTCCGTGGCCGCACTGCCCTTTTACATTATCCGCGGTCCTCAACTCAGAGAAGCTGAAATCATTAGTCCAAGAGCCAGCACGGCCACGGTCCTTTTTGCGCGGTCTGCGTTGACCCCATAGGGGTATATTTGTTCGGTTTTTTCCAGCCTAGTATAAATAGAACATTTTACCATTTTAGGGAAGTTTTTGATGTTCTGAATGCAACTGCGTACCCCGGAACGAGATTGTAGCCATTTTTGGTACTTTTGCCCTTTATTATTGTAGATTGTACTTAGTAATTAATTAATATGTTTAGTTCCTCATATATTTCTTCTGTTTCTTTATGTGTAGCTAAACCCTTTAGCTAGGGTTGTGGCTCAACCCTAGTGTAGGTAATTAATAGGTGTTGCCATCTAGGGTTAGATTGATATTGGGTGTTTGTTATTTGGGTTGATTTTGTGTTTCAATTTCGAATTTGTGGTTGCAAACATAGATTCAAGCATAGTGGGTTCAACTCTTCTTGAGAAAGAGAGTCCATGACCCCAAAATTGACACAACAAGGAATTGAGATGGACCCATGAAAAATGGTAGTCCCAATTAACGGGTTAAACATCGAGAGAGTAATCACCCTACTTGAACCCTAGTTGCTTGTTCTAATTGGCCTACACAATTGGTCTCGAGAGAGCCAATTTGGCAAAATCATTTTTACTACCGAGAGGTGTGAGAATGGATACAATTGTGCAACGGTCATAGCATAAGCCCCAAATATATCAATCTATCCTTAGTAACTCCTACCCATCGATTAGCCACCTAGGTAGTGTCACGACCCTAGTGTCTTTCTCTATATTAAATACAACTTAACAATATTCTCGTAGCATGATTTAGTTTTAATCATTAGTTTCATAATAGTAGTTATAAAAACAAAGAAAAGTAAAAATGTTTGAAGAGACATTAGAAGCACAACCGCATCTCTAGACTAAACAGACAATACAACTCTATTACTACCTCCTTGTGGAAATTCAATCCCGAACCACTATTCGGGTAAAAGCTATTCCGACCCGCTCTTCCTACCTTAGTGTAGAATTGAGTTGGCAGCGATCAGATACCCCTTCTGTTGATCCAGTCCTAGTGGTGCGCGATTATCCTGATGTATTTCCAGCTGATCTTCCGGTCATACCACCTGATAGAGACATTGATTTTGGCATTGATTTGTTGTCGGGCACTCAGCCCATTTCTATCCCTCCATATCGTATGGCTCCTCCTGAGTTGAATGAGTTGAAGGATCGGTTACAATAATTGCTTGATAAGGATTTTATTTGACCCAGTGTTTCACCTTGGGGTGCTCCTGTCTTTTTGTGAAGAAAAAGGATGGTTCTATGCGTATGTACATCGATTATCGTCAGTTGAACTAGGTTACATTGAAGAACCGTTATCCTTTGCCTTGTATTAATGATCTATTTGACCAGCTTTAGGGTGCACATGTGTTCTCTAAGATTGACTTGCGCTCAGGTTACCATCAATTGAAGATTCGGGAGTCAGATATCCTGAAGGCTGCCTTCAGGACTCGGTATGACCATTACGAGTTCCTTGTTATGTCATTTGGGCGGACAAATTCCCAACAACTTTATACATTTGATGCACAATATGTTCGGGCCGTATATTGATTCTTTTGTCATTGTATTTATTGATGACATTTTGGTGTATTCCCAGAGTCGGAAAGATCATGAGCAGCATCTGAGAATAGTGCTCCAAACTCTTAGAGAGAAGAAGTTATATACAAAATTCTCAAAATGTGAGTGGTTGGATTCAGTGGCATTCTTAGGACACGTGATATCGAGTGAGGGAATTGGGGTGGATCCGAAGAAGGTAGAGGCTGTGTAGAATTGGCCCAAGTCGTCCTCCTCTATAGAGATTCGTAGTTTCCTTAGCTTGGCAGGCTAATACCGTCGTTTTGTGGAGGGATTTTCATCAATTGCAGCCCCTATGACTAGACTGACCCAGAAGGGTACTTCATTTCAGTGAACAGAGGAGTGTGAGGCGAACTTTCAAAAGCTCAAGACAACTTTGACAATAGCCCCAATTTTAGTATTGCTACAGGCTCAGGGTCTTATACCATCTATTGTGATGCCTCGAGAGTTGTCCTTGGAGCAGTATTGATGCAGGACGATAGGGTGATTGTCTACGCGTCCAGGTAGTTGAAGATACACGAGAAGAATTACCCTTTCCATGATCTAAAGTTAACTGCCATTGTTCACACCCTGAAGATTTGGCGCCCTTATCTATACGGTGTGCCTTGTGAGATTTATACTGATCATAGGAGTTTGTAGCATTTGTTCAAGCAGAAGGATCTAAATTTGGGCTAGAGGAGGTGGTTAGAGTTGCTAAAGTACTATGACCTCACTATTTTATATCACCCACGCAAGGCCAATGTAGTGGTTGATGCCTTGAGTCGTAGGGCGAAAAGTTTGGGGAGTTTGGCGTATCTACCAGTATCAGAGAGACCTATGGCAATGGATGTTCAGGACTTAGCCAGCAAGTTTGTGAGCTTAGATCTTTCAGAGCGCAGTTGGGTTCTAGCTTGCGTGGTTTCTCGGTCTTAATTATTTGATCGTATCAGGGAGCGCAGTATGATAACCACATTTGTTGTCCTTAAGGACAAGGTTCACCAGGGTGATGCCAGAGATGTGACCATTGGCGAGGATGGAGTATTGAGGATACATGGTTGGGTTTGTGTACCCGATATCGATGGGCTGCGGAAGCGTATTTTAGAGGAGGCCCACAGTTCACGGTATTCCATCCATACGGGTGCCGCGAAGATGTATCAGGACTTGAGGCAACATTACTGGTGGAGGCGGATGAAGAAGGATATAGTGGGATATGTAGCTAGATGTATTAACTGCCAACAGTTGAAGTACAAGCACCAAAGACCGGGTGGGTTGCTTCAGAACATTTGAGATTCCGGAGTGGAAGTGGGAGCGGATCACCATGTACTTTGTATTTGGACTCCCACGGATCTTGAAGAAGTTTAATGCTATATGGGTTATTGTGGATCGGCTAACCAATTCTGCTCATTTCATTCCTCTGTGTACCACTTATTCGTCAAAGCGGTTGGCATATATTTATATTCGGAGATTGTCTGTCTGCATGGTATTCCAGTTTCTATTATTTTAGACAGAGGTACTCAATTCACATCATGGTTCTGGAGGGCCATTCAGCAGGAGTTGGGTACTCAGGTGGAGTTGAGCACAAAATTTCACCCCCAGATGGACGGACAGTCTGAGCGCACTATTCAGATTCTTGAGAATATGCTCCATGCGTGCGTGATTGAGTATGGAGGGTCTGGTGGAGTTTGCTTACAAAAACAGCTACCAATCCAACATTCAGATGGCACACCGTATGAGGCCTTGTATGGTAGGCGGTGTAGATCTCCGATAGGTTGGTTCGAGCCGGGCGAGGATAGACTATTGGGCATAGATTTGGTTCAGGATGCTTTGGAGAATGTCATGGAAATTCAGGATAGACTCCGTACAACCCAGTCCAGATAGAAGAACTATGCGGACTAGAAGGTTCGTGATGTTTCCTTTATGGTTAGAGAGCGGGTTCTGCTCCGAGTTTCGCCTATGAAGGGCTTCATGGGAATTGGGAAGAAAGGGAAGTTGAGTCCGAGGTTTATTGGCCCTTTTTGAGATATTGAGGCGTGTTGGGTAGGTTTCTTATGAGCTTTCCTTACCTCCCAGCCTGGTAAGGATTTATCCGGTATTTCATGTTACGATGCTCCGGAGGTATCACAGTGACTGTCGCACATATTGGATTTCAGTTCAGTCCAGTTGGACAAGGATCTATCTTATGTTGAGGAGCCAGTTGCTATATTGGACAGGTAGATCCGAAAGTTGAGGTCAAAGAACATTGCTTCAGTAAAAATTCAGTGGCAGGGTCTGCCGGCCGAGGAGGCAACTTGGGAGACCGAGCAGGATATGTCTTTATGCTCGTTCGACGACGAATGAATGTTTAAGTGTAGGAGGATGTGACGACCCGGCCGGTGGTCCTAAGAATTAACGCCCTGATCCCCTATTTACTGCTTTCCCTAAGTTTATTTTTCGTTAATTTTATTTGCCGGAACGCTCGGTTTTGAGATTTCAAAGAGATTTGGACCACTTAACCCCTAAATGAGAGCTTAGGTGTTGGAAAGTTGTCCGTAGTTGGAACAATGTTAAGACGGCCTCGAAATAGAAATTCAATGGTTATGTTAGCTCCGATAGGTGATTTCAGGGTCGGGAGCGTGTTCAGAATATGTTTTGGAGGTCCATAGCTAATTTAGGCTTGAAATGCCGAAGTTTTGAATTTTTGAAGTTTCCGGTTGATAGGCGAGATTTTGATCTGAGGGTAGGAATGGAATTTAGGAAGTTGCAGTAGTTCCGTCATGTTATTTGGGATGTGTGTGCAAAGTTTGAGGTCATTCAGACGTGGTTTTGTTAGGTTTTTGATTGAAAGTGTGTCTTGAAAGAATTTGAAGTTCCTAGGCTTGAATCATTGATTAATTTGAGTTTCCGACATTGTTTTAGGTGGTTTAAGGATGGGAACAAGTTTGGATGAGGTTTTAGGATGTGTTGGTACTTTTGGTTGAAGTCCCGGGGGCCTCGGGGTGATTTCGGATGGCTAACCGGAATTTTTGAGACTTAAGGAATTTGAAGAAAATTACAGCAGCAGTGCAGGTGTGTTTTGGCCTTCGTAATCATGAGCTTGGGGCCACGATCGCATAGAAGGAATTTGGCAGGCCAAGTTTTTGTTCTTCGCGTTCGCGCTAGAGGGTTTGCGTTCGCGGAGGGTGAGTTCTTTGTACTTCGCGTTCGCATATGTTAGTTCACGTTCACGTAGTTATGGAAATTTAGGCATCACGTTCGCATGTGTGGTCGAGTTTGCATAGGTCATTTTTGAAGCCTTGGATTTTAATGCTTCACGATTGTGTAACATGGTCGCGATTGCGATGAAGGTTTTGCTGGAGCTGGGCAGAAAGATACAAACATTTCATCCGCGAGCCTAAGTTATTTTCCACCATTGTTGAACATTTTGAGAGCTCTTTGGGGGAAATTCAGGTGGGATTCGAAGAGGATTGATTGGAGGTAAGTTTTTATGAACCAAAAACGTGATTATATTGATTTTTGAATATTAAGTTGGGATTTGAGGGGTCATTTGAACTCTGATATTTCTGTTCTTATTATGTATAGACTCGTGAAAGTATGAAGTTTCCGAAAATATAAGTTTCACCCAATTCTGAGATGTAGGCCTGAGGGGCATTTTGGTCATTTTACCTAATTGCGCGTCTTAGACTTGAATTAAATAGTGAAATCAATTGTATGAGATGTTATTTATGCAATGTAATTGAATTGAATAGATTTGGGCCATTTGGAGTCGGATACTCATTGCAAAAACGTGATTTCGAGTTGATTTTAGAGCCGGTTCGAGGTAAGTGGCTTGTCTAACCTTGTGTGGGGGCCCTTCACCATAGGATATGATATTTGGTAATTGAACGCCTTGTACGTGAGCTGATGAGTGTGTACTTTAGCTAATTGTTGAAAAGTTCTATTTTTATTGAAGTATTAAATTGAGTTTCTTGTTTACCCGTGTTACTCTAATTGCAATTTTAACCTATGTTAATTTGGAAAAAGCATGTTTAGTGACCTATTTGCCTGTTTGCTTTAACTGCCTTATTTGTATTCTGTGGAGTATGTTAGGATAGAATTTACTAATACATGTTATGAGTTTAGTATTTATTCTTACATTCTTGAGTTGTTATTGTGTGTTTTAAATTGGGACTACGGGACCGCATCCCGGGAGATCCCCCTACATGTGTTCTGACCTGGGTTGAGAGTGCGGGATACCAAAAGATCCCCAGCACATATATTTATATATATTGAGGATACCAACAGATCCTCGGGATATCAAGAGATCCCCGGCACATGTATTTATATATACTGAGGATACTAAGAGATACTCGGGATACCGAGAGATCTCCGGTTTACCTATTGAGGATACCAAGAGATCTCTTGTGTATATGGTAAGGATACCAAGAGATTCTCGGGATACCAAGAGATCCTTGGTTTATTTCCTATCGTAAGAGGCATTTCCTTGTATTGTCTTACTTCTTCTTTCTACTAATGTATCCCTTAATTATCATGTTTAGATTTTTGCTTTAGACTTTATCTGTACTATTTCTTTACCCTATCATTTATTATGTTTTACCTCAGTAGGGCCCTGACCTTCCTCATCACTATCCGATTGAGGTTAGGCTTGGCACTTTCTGAGTACCATTGTGGTGTACTCATGCCCCTAGTGCCCATGGTTTGCATGTGCAGATCCAGGTACCTCCACCTGGGCGCATTGTCCTTGAGGCATGGAGAGCTACGGAGACTTCGAGGTACATATGCCACGTCCGCGGACGGAAGTGTCTCCTTCTTTACTCTATCTTGTAGCGTTTATCCTTCTATCGTACTTTTGTTGTAGATATTTCTGGAGATTATAGCACTTACTGTATTCTTCTAGATTGTGTCGCGTGATTTTCTGGGTTTTGGGGTGATATTGTAGACTTCCGCAAATTTGAGTTGTATATGCCGAGCGGCATTTATATATATTTTTCTTCTAGTTGTTTGGTCTTAATTATTTATTTCTGCAAGTTATGTTATTTTTTTGCATTGTTAGACTTACCTAGTCGTAGGGACTAGGTGCGATCACGACATGTTTAGGGAGGGCGAACTGGAGTCGTGACACATCATGGCGGTAACTCTACCTAGAATTTTGGATATTCTGAGATCTAGGTTCAAGGAGCTCAAACAAAGTTGTGATTGACCGGTTCAACATTGTCAAATTAAAACATTTAGTCCCTTCTCGTGATGAAGACAATATTCAGTAACAAGGATAGAACTTTACACGTTCTTTAACGATTATCTAAGTTTGATGTAGTATTTATCAAATAGTGTCAATCTAAAAGATTACATATTTAGGAATCACCTATGTAAGTGTAAAGTGGAAGGTAGGGGTGTGCATTCGAATCGATTTATCGATAAATCGAATCAATTATTTGTTATCGATTCATCGATATCGGTTTATCGATTTATCGATTTCGATTTCGATTTCAAAATTTTCCTTATCGAGTTATCAATTTCGATTTCAATTCTGTCCTTTTCGGTTTATCGGTTTATCAGTTTGATGAACCGATAACATACACTATTTTTTAAATTTTTTATAAATTATTTTTCAAAATATTTTTTAAAATTCTTTTTACCCTTATTTTATAATACCATTTCTTTTACCCTAAGTCCCTAGCGCTATTATTTCCTCTATCACATTTATGGAATGATCATATTCAAAGCTCAAGGGAATAAAGTTCAAATTAATGGAAAATAAAATTAGCCGTGATGATATCTTTTATTTTTTTTGTACCGTTGCAGTGTTGGTGGCATACATTTGATCACTTACTTTAATTTCATTTCATGTGCTTGTTGACACAATATTTATGTTATAAACGATGTTCTTCTTATTTTAGCTTCTTTTTGTCCATACTAGTTAGGCGTGTTTGTAGCGATATACTTTTTGTGGAATCCCGAAAAATTTTATTATTGGTGTAATCGATAACTGAATCGATAAGCCCCAAAAATCGATAAATCGAAATCGAAAAAATCGAAACCTTATTGAAACGATAACGATAAGCATATATTCAAATCAATAATCGATAAATAATTATCGATAAAAGGTCAAAATCGAATCAATAAATCGAATACACGCCCCTAGTGGAAGCCGCTTCAATGAGAATTCTGTAAGGCCAATTCTTTACGCACATATGAAACCAGACGGTGTTCATGGCTGAAACGAACACAACTATGAGAACCAAAAGACGGTTAAGGGTTGGTTATGTGACGCATGGTTGTCTAAGTATACACTAAAGTTCGACGATTCAAAGATATCAAATCTACAGATTGACCGAGTTTATCCAACATATGCTCACTACGGAAAGTTCAAAGGGAAACCTACTTATCCAGATGCAATTAATCCTTACTTGCAAATCACACAGCTTTCATTTATGTTCATTCTTGTTACAGTTATTCTCATTCATGTGGGGAATTATTGGCTTTAAAGACTAGAAATATGAAATGAAAAATAGTGGAAAATAAAATGGAGGAAAATGAAAATTTTGGAAAATTTGAATCAAGCGAGCTTTGTCAAATGAACATTGTCCCTCATAGATGAGGGACAACTACACTTGTGTGTATAAATATAGGATCACTTCTTAGAGCTCTTAAAGGAGTTGAAGAGAATGAAGCATCGCGCCGTCATTGTTGCTCGGCTTCGGCTTCGACTTCGAATTTGGATTTGGATTTGTCAAATGATCGATAAAATTAATTTTTTGGCAAAGTTTATTTAATTAATTATTTAAGAATTAATTAAGTGCCAGTCAGTTTATTAACGAAATTAGCTGGAATCCAAAACGTCGAACATTGGTTTTCCTTTTTGTACACATTATGAACAGACACATCTTCCTTTCAAATATCTGTTCACATTATAAACAGACATCACACTTCATCCGACAATTGCCTATAAATTCGGAGGGCATCCTTTTCACACACTGAAAAATTATAGAACTTTCTTCTGAAAATCCTGCATTCTACTTCACAGTTTCTCTTTCAAATTCATGAATGTAATTTTGTTCCGCTCCTTGAGTTTGTTGGTATCATGTAGTTTGTATTATCATTGTTGCAGGAGGGTTTATTTCGTTTCATCCTGGGAGAATATAATCCATTACCTTGGCAACTTTTGAGGGGGTTAAAATTTCTTAAGGACGCACAAGAAAATTGTGAACTCGGAATATTTCTTATCATTTACAACTTTTCAGTTTCTTCTAATCGTTTTTTTCTTTCTAAATTCTATTTTAACACAGTAGAGAAAATAACACTTGCTTGGTGATGTCTCTTAAGTAAAATTAGTAAATTACACTTGTCCAAGTATTCCATCATTTGAAAAAAATATATATGCTAAAAAGCTTCAAAAGAACTACTTAATTCAAGCATGAATCTCCTATCCCTTCTACCCTGCACTAGTAACCCCAACAATAAAAGAAGGATTATAAGGCAATCTCTATATGTCATAACCTGGTTTGGTTGATTGCAACACCCTAAAGATAAATATTAGTAGTTCTCCATAGTACGAAAAGATCAGTTAAAAGAATAGAAAATAAGAATTAAATAAATAAGGTATTTTTGCCTTTTATTGTAAAGATTAACACTTTATTTATTTTAAATAAATATCATTTAAAAGATTATATTTTATAATATCTTTTAAGGTTTATAGCAAAATATTTAATTTTAGTTACGTCCTAGCCTTAAGTCACTAATACGCTAATCAGTTACATTTTTTTCTTTTCACTCTCTACTTTGATACATCTCGTTCTCTTATCACATTCTATTAAAATTTCCGCTCTTCTCTTTCTTCTATTACATAGCAACAACAAACCCTAACCAATACAAAACAAGCGCAAACCATCGTTCTTTTTTGCTAATTTAACTTGACGGAGAAAATAACCCAGTGGAGAAAGAGACGAAGAACAAGACATAGAACTTAAAATCATCAAAATGAAAATTGTCACGTACAAAAGAGGTCGTTAAGCCACTCACTACCGATATTGAAATGCAATTTTGAGAAACAATAGCGGATATAGCGAGAGAACTCCGAAACCCGGATTTGATATTGAGATTTAGAGCATGTGACAAATACATCTGACGTTGTTGTTGCATCTGCTGGAATAAGAGTAGCTAGAAATTAGGGTTTGTTCTTGAACAAAGACAACGAATTTGGGGCTGAGCAACTTATGTTCTGTTAATATATTTCAATGTATTTTTAAGGTATTACGCTATATTTTCATGTATTTCATTGTATTTATTATCTTTTTTACGTTGTAATTCAATGTATCTCGTTGTATTCCATGCATTTCATTGTATTCACTGTCTTTTTTTCTCATTGTATTTCAATATATCCCGTTGTATTCTATATATTTCATTGTATTCACTGTCTCGTTGTATGCCATGAATGTATTCATATATTTTTTTAATTAATATAATTTATGTGTTCAGATGTATTATGTGATTTCTCTGAAGATTGCTATGTTTTTGGGGTATTTTTCGATTGAGAATCTTTTTTATAACTGAAAATACAAAATTTGTATGTTATAATTGAGTTTGTTGAGTTATATTAGGAGTGTATTATATTAATTGATACACTTTTCGTTTAAAAAACAGTGTAATTCCCTATTTCACGCCGTGATACAGTCGAATACCATAATCTGTCCAGCTGTAATCTCTATTAGGAAATATTGTAAATATCTTTTGTGTATCTTTTTGTTATTGGTAGAATATTCTCTCATTAATTGTACAATCCTATAGTTGGTAGGTTTTGATTTTCCTTCATTATTGTACAATCCTATAGTTGGTAGGTTTTGATTTCTCTGTACTCTATATATACTTTGGTAAGCAATACAAGAAACTCACTTCTCCAAAACTCTATACATGGTATCATACGCCAGTGGCTTATCGCCAAACAAACCCTAAATATATACTACCCGCCGCCGCCGCCGCCGCCGCTGCACTAATCGGCAGCCCTCTTTTTCTCGACGTCGTTCAGCGCTCCTCTCCTTGCCTCGCGCTCATGACCGCCACGACGTCAACCGCGCCTCTCCAGCCGATTGCCATAAATGCATCGGCTCAAATCCCACTCAAATTGGACTCCACTAATTACCTGGCGTGGAAATTTCAATTTCGAACCCTTCTTACGGGTAACGATCTCCTCGGCTTCTTGGACGGATCGAAGCCATGCCCACCGGCCACTATCGTCGACAACGACGTGACTTCGCCCAATCCATCATATCCTTACTGGATTCGCCAGGACAACTTTATTCTCAGTGCCATCATCTCGTCGATCACACCGACGATCATCTCCTTCATTGCCGCTGCGGAAACCTCTAAAGAGGCCTGGGACATCCTCGCGCGCACATACGGCACCGCTTCTCGTGGTCGTATCATGGCTCTCAAACAGCAGCTCCACAATCCGGTAAAAGGTTCTAAATCTATTACTGACTTTATGCACGGTATTCGCGTGATTGTGGATGAATTATCTCTCCTGGGTGTTACCGTTGATTCTGAGGATCTTGTCATAAAGGTCCAAATGGTCTTGATGACCCATATATTGAACTCCCTCATGCCATCCAAGCATGTGAGTCTCCCATCTCTTTTGCTGAATTACATGACAAGCTGTTAAGCATGGAGGCTCAGATTACTGCTCGTGTGCCGGCCACCTCCGTCACATCCGACTCGGCTCCATGAGCTGCCGTCGTCGCCGGACAGCAGCCAGTCCGTCACCGATTCGATAGCCGCGGGCGCGGCCGCATCAGTCGCGGGTTAGTCTCCGGTTGCGGTGGTTACTCCAGCAATGGTCAATCTCGTGGGTACAATGGGAAATGCCAACTCTGCAGTGAATTTGGCCACTCCGCGCGCCGCTGCCTATCCTATCCCGTCTCCGGCGCCAACCAGCCCCCTTCCGGTGGACCATTACGGCGGCCAGCTTATGCTTCGCCGCCCTATCCAGCTGCTCACACAGCCCATCACTCTCCGACGATTCCCTCTGCATCCGATTGGATCCTGGACTCTGGTGCCTCGCATCACATAACCTCTGATCTTGCCAACATGTCTCTTCATAGTCCTTACACTGGCTTCGACAATGTGATTATTGGTAACGGTGAAGGTTTGACAAATACTCATACTGGACAACTTAACAGTCATTCCTCTCTTTTATTACCTGGGGCTCTCTGTGTTCCACATATGCGTAAAAAATTGATCTCTGTTGCCCAATTATGTCGTCATAATAATGTTAACGTTGTTCTTTCTGATACTAATTTTCAGGTGAAGGATCGTCGCACGTGGGCAACGCTCGTTCGCGGCCCACTTAGGGGCAACACCTACTACTGGCCGACGGCTCCCAGTCTCCCATCTGCCCTCACGGCACAAAAGCTCTCTGCGTCATTGTGGCATTCTCGGTTTGGTCATCCGTCAGCTAAAACCCTGCGTCATTTAGTATCGTCTAGCAGTTTAGCGTCCAGTAATGTGTCTGATCTTGCCTGTGTATCTTGCAAAATTCATAAGTGTCATAAGTTGCCTTTTTCTGAGTCAAGTCTGTCTTGTACTGCTCCCCTGGAGCTTATTTTCTCCGATGTATGGACCTCTCTGATTATTTCTAATGAAGGGTTTAAATATTATGTCATCTTTGTTGATCATTTCTCTAAGTATGTTTGATTTTTTCCTTTACGCCGTAAATCTGATGTCTCACAAACCTTCCCCATTTTTAAATCCATTATAGAGAAATATTTCTCTGCTAAAATCATTACTCTGTATACTGACAATGGGGTTGAATTTCTCGCTTTACGCTCTTTTCTTGCCTCTCATGGCATCTCCCATCTTACGTCACCTCCTCATACTCCTCAGCACAATGGCTATGCTGAACACCATCACGGTCATATTGTCGATACTGGTCGCACTCTCTTTCATCATGCCTCTATACCTCGCATTTACTGGCCTTATGCCTTTGCTACAGCAGTCTGCCTTGTTAATCGTCTTCCCAAGATAAATCTCTCGATGCGCTCCTCCTTTGAGTCTCTCTTCCAGAAAAGCCCCAACCTTGCCAAATTACGTGTCTTCGGCTGTCAATGCTTCCCTTGGCTTCGGTCCTACACCTCACACAAAATGGAACCCAGATCTCGTGCCTGTGTCCTCTTCGGCTACTCTACTACTCAAAGCGCCTATCTTTGCTTTGATCCCTCAACGTCTAAAATCTTTGTCTCGCGTCATGTCACCTTCCATGAAGATGTCTTCCTGTTCTCCAAAATGTCTAACCCCGAGTCTCCCCCTGTACCCATTCCGGTGTCCCTAGAAGTCCTTCCGCTGCTGCCACCAGTACCTGTCGTTGCTCCCACTAGCGATCCTTCACCGGACGCACTCCCGACGCCACCGCCCGCGCCACCAGCGCCCCTTCCGGCACCGCCAGCGGTCCCTGCCGCCGCTACACCCATTATGCCGCCACCTGCATCCTCTCAGGGTGGTCATCATATGCGGACACGCAGCAAAAATAACATCTTTATGCCCAACAAGAAGTTTGGTATGTCTGCTATCACCTCTCCTGCTGTTACTGAACCTCAGACCCTGTCCAGTGCTATGTCTGATGAGCGTTGGCGCGCTGCTATGTTATCAGAGTTTGATGCTCTGCTACGGAATGGCACTTGGGATCTTGTCCAGCCTGATTCCTCGCAGAATGTTGTGGGTTGCAAGTGGGTTTATCGCATCAAACGCAAGCCTGACGGCACCGTGGATAAGTTCAAAGCCCGGCTTGTTGCAAAGGGCTTTCATCAGCGTCCAGGTGTGGATTTCCAGGAGACTTTCAGTCTAGTTGTTAAGCCGGCAACTGTGCGTTTGGTTCTCAGTATAGCTGTATCTAAGGGCTGGCCTCTTCGTCAAATGGATGTGAACAATGCCTTTCTCCACGGGAGGCTTACAGAGGATGTTTTTATGGCACAACCACCGGGCTTTGTTGACAAAGCCTATCCATCTTATGTCTGTAAGTTACAGAAAGCTATTTATGGTCTCAAACAGGCACCCCGGGCATGGTACAGTGCGCTCCGCCAAAGCCTTCTGACCATGGGTTTCGTCAACACTACCTCTGACACTTCGCTCTTCATCTTTCAGCATTCTGGTATTACGGCCTATTTTTTTGTGTATGTTGATGATCTCATATTGACTGGTAATGATTCTGCTTTCTTGAACCGTGTGATTGACTCTCTTGGGTCTCAGTTTTCTCTTAAAGACATGGGTGATCTAAGCTACTTTCTTGGTGTTGAAGTTCTGCGCAGCTCCAAGGGGTGTTTTCTTTCTCAGCGTAAATATGTTGTTGATCTTTTGACTCGTCATAATATGCTGGAGTCAAATCCTATTCAGACGCCAACAGCGGCGTCAACTCGCCTTCATCTGGCCGACGGCTCGGCCCCTGCCGACGCATCCGCCTATCGATAGGCCCTTGGGGGCCTCCAGTATCTCTCCTTCACTCGTCCTGATATCTCCTTTGCTGTGAATAAACTCTCACAGTTCATGCATGCTCCTACTGTTACTCATTGGGGTGCAGTTAAGTGCCTATTCCGGTATCTAAATGGGACGCGTGACTTTGGCGTCTGGCTGCGTCCTTCATCTGCTATACCTCTGCATTGTTTCTCTGATGCTGATTGGGGTGAAACTGTGATGACCGCTCCTCAACTGGTGCCTATGTTGTTTTTCTAGGGCCAAATCCTATTTCATGGAGCTCCAAAAAGCAACATTCCGTTGCACGATCATCTACTGAGGCTGAGTATCGTGCCATTGCTTCTGCTACCGCTGAAGTACGTTGGCTTCATTCCCAGCTGCGCGAGCTTCATGTCCCTCTTCCGGCTGCTCCTGTCATTTACAGTGACAACATTGGCGCCACTTATCTCTGTGCCAACCCTGTGTTTCATTCTCGCATGAAACACATCTCCATTGATTATCACTTTGTTCGTCAATTGGTCCAGAATAGGTCCCTTCGTGTTGCTCACGTATTCTCTGCTGATCAGCTTGCTGATGCTCTCACCAAGCACTTATCTCGTCCTCGGCTTCTTCTGCTGATGTCCAAGATTGGCGTGTCCTCCGGCCCTCCATCTTGAGGGGGCGTATTAGGAAATATTGTAAATATCTATTGTGTATCTTTTTATTATTGGTAGAATATTCTCTCATTAATTGTACAATCCTATAGTTGGTAGGTTTGATTTTCCTTCATTATTGTACAATCCTATAGTTGGTAGGTTTTGATTTCTCTGTACTCTATATATACTTTGGTGAGCAATACAAGAAACTCACTTCTCCAAAACTCTCTACAATCACATGTTTCACTCCATGAATACAGTCGAATACGCTCGAATATAACAACTGATTAGTTGGACTTTCCTGATTCACGCCTATTTTTGCTATTGTATTCATGAATACAATAGCTTAAACACATCAAATACATCTAATAACCATATAAAATGTATTTATAATTCGTAATATATCAAATAATATCTATAAATGAATAATTACTATTAAAAGAGAGTAATTTATGAAAATTTCTCAATAAACCACCTTTTCAACTAAGTATGCATCCCACATGATACGTCTATGAAATATTCTTAGCTATTAAATATTCTGGAAGGACCATAATAGGAACAAAATTATGGAACTGAAGATTTCTATCACCATTTTCCTTTGAGGAAAAAAAGATTGGATGAAAGATTGGACGTGAAGAGAAGATTGATCGTGAAGAGGAACGCTGCCATATTTATTTTGTTTTTTTAATTTCTCACTTGATATTTGATACTTATATTGGAATTTGACTAATTCAGATTCGTACCTGAATAAGGCTCCATTCAGGAGTAACGCTCCCTATCAAAGATTTTTCCTTACTCATGGCTCGAACCGAATACCTTTGATTAAGGAAGAAATAACTCCATTCACTGCAGAAAATCTATTTTGAAATCTCGATGTAACAACAGAACCATTCTATTTTGAATTCTCGTTGGAACAACAGAAAATCTTCGAGCTTTTTACACGATTGCTCCTTATTTAAAGATTATTTTCATAATTAATAGAATTTTATGTTTATTTTAATTATGATAGATTTTGTTTAACCCTTTTAGCAGGATGGAAAGATTATGTGGTTATTTAAAAAATATACTGCCCCACAAAACAAGCAATCCGTTACTACCCTTACATTAATTATGTCAATGTTATTAATTTGGTACCTTCTCTCTCTTTCATAAGGTTACCTAATTTCTCAAAATAGTTCCCAATTCAACCGTCTCTCAGTTCTTTGAGGATTCAACTTTTTATTATTCCTTTGTTAATATTTTAAATCTCTAGATATTAAATATATTGGTTCCTTATACACATTATATATTATTATATATTAAGTATAAAATATAAACATACATGTGATGCACTTAAAATATACATTATATACTACACATATTTTTGTATAATATATAAATATACATGTGATGCACATAAAATACATAATTTTTATATATATAATGTGTAATATTAATATATAATATGTATATATTGTGTATAATATTAATCTAAACTGTACTATAATTTATTTTATATATATATACACACATTATATACTACTAATATGTTTAGAGTTTTGTAGAGTTTTTAAAAGAGATTCATATATATTTTTTGCCTTAATAAAATAAAGTCCCTGAAAGGAAGGGACTTATTGGGAATCTATTTTACCCAATTCATGATTCTTGGAACAATAATTAGGCCTGATTTTCAGTTAAAGGTGCATTTTTGGATAGTTAATTAATGAACGTAAATTTTTTTGGGCCAAATATGAAATATGCGGGTTACTCTTATGCCAGAATGCTTATTGAGGTGACTGTGACCAAAGCACTACCAACAGAAATAACAGTTATGGATCCAAATGGAAGAGTTTTATTCAAGATGTGGAATACGAATGGAAGCCTTCATTCTGTGAGAAATGTCAAACAATATGACACAATTGTGCAAGCCTACAAAAACAGTTATCTAAACAGTCTACACAAGTGTGGAAGCCCAAACCAGTCCAGGAGTGGAGAACTAAGGGACCTGTTATGACAGTACAAAGACAGTCCCCAACAAGGGAGCCTAGTGGTGTCCAGCAGGAATCAAGATCAAGCCAGCACCAGAGGAGTGATAAGAGCAATGACAAAGGAAAGCAAACACACAGCCCAGCACTCAACAGTATCAACTTTCCCCCTCTGTCACCTATAATTGTGAGTAACAGATTTGCAGCAGTATCTAATAGTAAAGATGAACCTCCAGGGGAGGTTGGGAACTCTATATCAACTTCTTATCAATGAAGTGGTTAGTGTGGAACATCAGGGATGTAAATAAGAGGTACAAGCAGAAAGAATTTAGGGAATACATTAGGAAACACAACATTAACCTAGTAGGACTAGTAGAAACAAAAGTTAATCAAGCACATGCTAATAGAATTGCTAACTTATTAGCACCAGGTTGGGGTGTCTTAACTAATTATGTCTCAGGGGAAAAAGGCAGAGTATGGATCTTATGGAATCCAAAGATTTTCACAGTCACTAGTGTTCTGGAGGAAAGCCAGTTGATCCACAGCAGGGTTTCCAGCAGAACAGGGGACCTGAAATGTCTCCTCACTGTGGTCTATGGATTCAATGGACTGGAGCAGAGAAGAACTTTATGGAGCAGTTTACAAAACTTGGCAATAGGAATCACTGAACCATGGATTGTTGCAGGGGATTTCAATGCAGTCTTGTGTGACAGAGATAGACAAGCATGTAAGTCAGTCAGATTACCAGAAACAGTGGAGTTCAACAATTGCCTACAACTTACTGGACTCACAGAATTACCCTGGAGAGGGGACTACTACACATGGACTAATAAGCAAACTGGTGTGGACAGAGTATGCAGCAGGCTTGACAGAGTGTTTGGCAATTATGAATGGAGGATCAACTTGAACCAGGTGGTCACTGAGTATGATGTACCATTAATTTCAGACCATAACCCAATGATACTAACATTGAAAGCATCCCCCTGGCAAGGAAAGAGGAACTTCAAATTCTTTAATGTATGGGCTTAACACAAAGATTTCCAACACATTGTGACAACAGTATGGCAGGATGGGAAGACAGATACTATGAGAACAATATGGGACAAACTCAAAGCCTTGAAGAATCCTTTGAAGACACTGAATAACAAGGAGTTCAAAACTATTACACTTAGAATTGAGCAGAGTAGACAGGAACTGGCAATCATACAACACCAATTAAGCCAAGCCTACAATGATGCACTACAACAGAAGGATACGGAATTGATATTGCAACTGAAAAAATGGTCACTGATTTAGGAGAGTGTCCTGCAACAGAAGGCAAGAGCAAAGTGGATACAACTGGGGGACTCCAACACCAAATACTTCACTGCAGTAATGAAGGACAGAAGTCAGCAGAAGCAAATTAATGAAATTATCAATGCACAGGGAATCAACCTGACTACACCAACAGAAATTAAAGAGGAACTCCTAGGCTTCTACAAAGCACTGATGGGCACTGCTGAACTAACACTACTTTCTATCAATCAACTGTATATGTCCAATGGGCCAAAACTGAACCAACAGCAAAGACAGGAACTGTGTGCTCCAGTCACTTAAACAGAAATAACAGAGAGTCTCAAAGCTATTGGAGATGACAAAGCACCAGGAAGAGATGGATATAATGCTACCTTCTTCAAAAAGAGCTGGAGCATCATTGGGAACCAAGTCACTAATGCCATTAAGTAGTTCTTCAACTCAGCAAAGATGTGCAGACCAATCAATTGTGCAACTATTACCCTCATCCCTAAAATGTCCAAACCAGCTTCAATCAAAGAGAATAGACCTATAGCTTGTTGTACTGTCTTATATAAACTCATCTCCAAAGTACTGGCTAATAGGCTGCAGAAGGTGATGGCAAGCCTCATCAATGAAGCTCAGGCAGGGTTCATTCCAGGAAGGAAAATTCAGGATAACATCATCCTAGCTCATGAGCTTGTTAAAGCTATACTAGGAAGCATGTCTCCCCCAGATGCATGATTAAGATAGACCTCCAGAAAGCATACGATTCAGTGGAATGGGTGTTTTTACAGCAAGTCATGGAACAGATAGGATTCCCTAGCACTTTCACCAAATGGATTATGTAGTGCATATCAACAGTGAGCTACTCAGTTTTGGTTAATGGAGAGCCAACAGTTCCATTTGCTACAGCCAGAGGATTGAGGCAAGGGGACCTCATGTCCCCATTCCTTTTTGCCTTGGTCATGGAGTATATAAGCAGGTCCTGTTCTGAATTACAAGCTGATCCAGCATATCAATTCCACCCCAGATCTTAAAAGCTGGGTATGCAAATATGTGCTTTGCAGATGACTTGTTGCTGTTTGCTAAGGGACACCTCAAATCTGTTAAGGCATTAGCCAACTGCTTTTCTCAATTCTCTGCAGCCTCAGGTCTCAAGGCCAACTTGAACAAAAGTTCAGTCTATTTTGGAGGAGTACCAATACCTGTGCAGAAGCAGATCCTTGACCATCTTGGCTATGAACAAGGCCAACTGCCTTTCAAGTATCTGGGAGTACCACTAAGCACCAAAAAAATTACTCTACTACAGTGGCAACCTTTAGTGGAGAAAATCACAGCTAGGATCACTTCTTGGACCGCTAGAACACTGTCATACTCTGGGAGACTTCAACTGGTGCAATCTGTCATCTTTGGTATTCAAGCTTACTGGGCTCAGCTGTTTATCTTCTCAGTGAAAGTTCTTAAAATGATTGAAAGTATCTGCAGGAGCTTCATTTGGTCTGGGATGAATACTGTAACTAAGAAAGCATACATCTCCTGGGATAAAATGTGCAGTCCAAAGTCAGTAGGAGGAATGAACCTAATCAACCTCAAACTATGGAACAAGGCTGCCATTGCAAAGACCTGCTGCGACATAGCACATAAGAAGGATAAGATGTGGATAAGGTGGATCACAGTGTATTATATCAAAGACATGCCATTAGAATCCATGCCAATCCCTGCCCAAGCTATCTGGATGGTTAAGAAAATCATCCAATCCAGGGATACCCTACAAAGGTTCCAGAACTGGAGACATCAGAAATGCACTAATAAATAGCTATACCAGTTGCAGTTGCAAGAAGTGCCAACAGTCCCATGGAAGAACTTAATCTTACAAAACCAAGCCAGACCAAAAGCAGTGTTCAACCTGTGGCTATTCCTACAGGACAGACTACCAACCAAGGATAGACTACATAGCTGGGGAATGGGTATTGATCAACAATGCCCTCTATGCCAAACCCAACCTGAAACAAGAGATCATCTGCTCACGGAATGCCCTGTCACTGTGGATCTATGGGGAAGAGTAATGAATTGGCTACAGGAACAATACCTACCTAGTTCCAGTTGGAACCAGAAAGTGCAATGGTTGATTAATAAAGCCAAGGGACGAACATGTCGTGCAGCCATTTTTAAAATGGTCACAGCTGAAGTTGCATATGCTATTTGGCTGGAAAGAAATGCAAGAGTATTCAACAAGACTTTTCGATGTAATGCTGTTATACTGAGAGACATAGTGTACAACTGTAATGTTAGAGGCACCCCTAGAACTAGACAACAATTACAACACCTTAGTATATAGTAGAAGCTAGATAGTTAGGACAGTAAGCGTAATTATTATGTTAGCTTTCAGACAGTCGGCCGAGTTGAAGCTTGACTGTGGTTTTGTAATGCAACTTCATTGGTGATTAATGAAAAACTTTAATTACCAAAAAAAAAAAAGTTGAACTCCTAATAGATGAGTTGAAGGGGTTCCAACAACTGTCAGTTCCGCGAAATCCTTTCTAAGATCTTCACTGTTAACATTCAACCATGTCCTTCCTGTACGTATAAACTCTGCTACGCTACTTACAAAATCATTCTCAAATTCTGAATCATCCTTGCGAGCATCGAGATAACCATACCTGACATTACATATGCAGTACTCTCTTGGGCTAATGTATCCAACCAGGAAACGTCACATAAGGAACTGGGACAATTTGACACAAAGGAGAACTAAGACCTGCTGGAATTCTGGAGATATGGTAACAAGGTGGAGAAGATTGCTGGGATTCCAGATACAAGGTCAGTGTATACACTACTAAAAATTCAAAATTTTGCGACCAAACTTGATTTGTCCAGACTAGCGACCAAAGTTGGTCGGTAAAGGGAAGAAAAAATATTTTATATTTATTTTATATAAATTACTGACCAAAGTTGATCGGTAAAGTGGTCAACAGGTTGACTCAGATGGTTAGCATTGTGTAGTCAAAGAAAATTTCACATTATCGACCAACTTTGGTCGGTAATGTGAGACCCAGTTAACAAATTTAATGGTTATATTATTATTTAAAATATTATATAAAATATAAAGAAATCTTAATTAAAATTACGACCAAAGTTGGTCGGTTAATACAGGGGAAGCATTTAACAACCAACTTTGATCGCTTTTCTTAATATCTCAAAAGTAACAGACCAACTTTGGTCGGTTATGTGGCCAACATTGGTCAAAATTTAAATCACTTTTATATTTACTATCTAAATAATATAACAGTAATCCATTAATACTTTTGTAATACACAGATGAATACACTAACATATACTATAACATGATATATATATATATATATATATATATATATATATATATATATATATATATATATATATATATATATATATATATATATATAATATTGAACGACGCATCTAAGTAAGTTATAAGTCGATGAATCAATTTACAAACAGATATATTTGATGATAAATTATATATACTAATTAGGATCTTCACAAGTCTATCCATCCCTAAAAGAACCCGACCCTTATCTATATCCATATAGGTATAGGTGAGATGTTTTGTTTTTAATATTCAACGATGCATCTGAGTATGTTATAAGTCGATGAATCAATTTAGTAATTTACAAAAAAATATATTTGATGATAAATTATATATATTAATTAGGATCTTCATAAGTTTATCAATCCCAAACATGATACAATGAGCCCTATATATAATACACATAACCTAACCTACTCCTAATACACTTTGGATTAGGGTTCTACTATTTACATATCTAACACTCCCCCTCAAACTGGTGCATATAAATCATATGTACCGAGCTTGTTACATATGTAGTTAATACGAGGACCAGTGAGGGACTTGGTGAAAATGTTTGCAAGCTGATCATTTGACTTTACAAACTTTGTAGCAATATCTCCCGAGAGTATCTTTTCTCTGACAAAGTGACAGTCAATCTCAATGTGTTTGGTTCTCTCATGGAACACTGGATTTGACGCAATACGAAGAGCAGCTTGATTATCACACACAAGTCCCATCTGACTAACATCACCAAATTTCAGCTCTTTGAGCAACTGTTTGACCCAAACTAGCTCACATGTCGCCATAGCCATTGCTCGATATTCTGCTTCTGCACTAGACCGAGCAACCACATTCTGTTTCTTGCTTTTCCAAGATACCAAATTTCCTCCTACTAAGACACAATATCCAGAAGTAGAACGTCTGTCAGAAGGTGATCCTGCCCAATCAGCATCGGAGTATCCAACAATCTACTCATGGCCACGATCCTCAAACAATAAACCTTTACCTAGAGTTGATTTTATATTCCGAAGAATGCGAACAACTGCATCCCAATGACTATCACATGGCGAACCCATAAACTGGCTCACAACACTCACAGGAAAGGAAATGTCAGGTCTTGTCACTGAAAGATAATTTAATTTACCAACTAACCGCCTATATCTTGCAGGATCGTTAAGAGGCTCCCCCTATCCTGGAAGAAGTTTAGAATTCGGATCCACTGGAGTGTCAACAGGTTTACGACCTGTCATTCCTGTGTCCTCAAGAATATCTAAGGCATACTTCCGTTGTGAGATCACAATACCTGAGCTAGACTGTGCGACCTCAATACCCAGAAAATACTTTAGTGTGCCCAGATCCTTAGTCTGAAAGTGTTGAAAGAGATGTTGCTTCAATTTAGTAATACCATCCTGGTCAATGCCGGTAATAACAATGTCGTCAACATAGACCACTAGATAAATACAGCGTCGTGAATCAGAATGCCGATAGAATATAGAGTGATCAGCTTCACTCCGAGTCATGCCAAAGTCCTGGATAACAGTGCTAAACTTACCAAACCAGGCTCGAGGAGACTGCTTTAGACCATAAAGTGACCGGCGCAAGCGACATACAAGGCCACGAGACTCCCCCTGAGCAACAAACTCAGGTGGTTGCTCCATATAAACTTCATCCTCAAGGTCACCATGTAAAAATGCATTTTTAATGTCCAGCTGATACAGGGCCAATGGCGAACAGCAGCCATAGAGAGAAAAAGGCGGACTGATGCTATCTTAGCCACAGGAGAGAAGGTATCACTGTAATCAAGTCCAAATATCTGAGTATATCCCTTGGCAACAAGACGAGCCATAAGACGATCAACCTTACCATCTGGACCAACCTTGACTGCATACACCCAACGACAACCAACAGTAGATTTACGTGAAGGAAGAGGGACGAGCTCTCTAGTACCACTCATATGTAAAGCAGACATCTCGTCAGTCATAGCCTGTCGCCACCCTTGATGAGACAATGCTTCACCTGTAGAGTTAGGGATGAAAACAGAGGACAAAGAAGATAGAAGAGCATAATAGGGTGATGACAAACGATGCTAACTTAAACCAATATAATGGGGATTAGGATTAAGGGTGTTCTGTATACCTTTTCGAAGTGCAATCGGAAGAGACAAGTCCGCAGTAGGAGCAGGGTCAGGTGCAGGACGTGAATCAACCGGGCCGGATGCTGGGCGAGGACGACGATGATATGTCAAGAGTGGAGTGCCTTGTGCAGGGAGTCTAGGAGGAGCCACAGTAGACGTTCCAACGTTTGGAATGGGTATGACTTCTGTAGCGGAAGGTGAAGGAGGAGATATAGTAGACTCCCTAAAGGCTGGTATAGGTAAAACCTCAGATATATCAAGATGGTCAGAATGGTCAGAAGAGGTAAAGAAAGGTTTAGACTCAAAAAATGTGACATCGGCTGACATAAGGTACCTACGAAGATCAGGTGAATAACAACGATAGCCCTTCTGAGCACGAGAATAATCAAGGAAGACACACTTGAGAGCACGAGGAGCTAATTTATCTTTCCCAGGAGCTAAGTTATGAACGAAACAAGTGCTCCCAAAAACACGAGGGGGAACAGTGTATAAGGGTGACTGCGGAAACAATACCTCATGCGGAATCTGATTCTGGATGGAAGATGAAGGCATCCGATTAACCAAATAACAAGATGTGAGAACTGCATCACCCCAAAAACGCAGCGGAACATGAGATTCAATGAGAAGTGTGCGAGCAGTCTCAATAATGTGCCTATTCTTTCTCTCTGCAACCCCATTTTGCTGAGGGGTATAAGGATAAGAGGGCTGATAAATAATTCCATGAGAAGACATTAACTGCTGAAATTGAGAGGATAAATATTCTAAGGCATTATCACTGCGAAGAGTGCGAATAGAAACACCAAATTGATTTTTTATTTCAGCACAAAAATTTCGGAATATAGAAAACAACTCAGAACGATCTTTCATTAAGAAAATCCAAGTACATCTTGAATGATCATCAATGAAACTAACAAAATAATGAAATCCCAAGGTTGAACATACTCTACTAGGACCCCATATATCCGAATGAACTAAAGAAAAAACAGACTCTGCACGACTCTCAATACTACGAGGAAAGGAGGCGCGAGTATGTTTCCCGAGCTGACATGACTCACACTCAAATGTGGATAAACTGGACAAACGAGGCACCATCTTCTGAAGCTTGGACAAGCTAGGATGTCCTAAACGACTGTGAAGTAGGTCTGGAGGATCTGCAACTAGACAGGCCTTAGAGGATGTTAGTGAGTTAAGGTAGTAGAGTCCGTCTGATTCAAGTCATGTTCCAATTGTCTGTCCCGTACTGCGGTCCTGCGTAATAAAAGAGTCATCAATAAAATATATTCCGCAATGGAGAGCACGAGTCAAACAACTCACAGATGCAAGATTAAAAGGACAGCCAGGGACATAAAGAACGGAATCTAGAGTGATAGAGGGTAGAGGATTTTCTTGTCCAACTCCTTTTGCTTTAGTTTGAGACCCATTAGCTAAAGTAACGTTGGGAAGAAACTGTGAATACGCAATATTTGACAAAAGGGATTTATTACCAGAGATATGATCAGAAGCAGCTGAGTCCACAACCCATTGTTCAAGAGGACTAGACTGGGAAACACAAGCAAAAGAATTACCAGCAACAGAGGTATCAGGCTGAGCAACAGTGGCTACTTGTGGAGACGTCTGCTTACTTGCTCGATATTTAAGGAACTCATTATACTCCCTTTCAGATACAGAAAATCCCTGGTTACATGTAGGCTCGGTCTGAGCAACATAAGCATTTTTTGTTAGTCGACCATGTAAAGAATGGCACACGTCACGAGTGTGACCAAGTTTATAACAATAAGAACACTTGGGTCTAGATCTTCCAAAACAACCTCCTCCTCGTCTATACTCCATAGTATGAGAAACCCGATTGTCCACGGATTGGGAGACCAGGATAGATGAATCAAGTGTCTGTGATGAGCTCACTGGGTGACTTGGTGCTGCAGCAAGGCGAAGTAAGCGAGAGAATAATTCATCAACTGTGGGGACAATCGGACTAGCCAAAATCTGATCGCGTACTGAGTCAAGATCATTAGGAAGCCCAGCAAGAGTAAGAACTAGAAACAGCTTTTGTCGTTGCTCTTGTTGCTTTGCAACGCTAGCAGAAACTGGCATCAACGTCTCAAATTCCTCCATAATTGCCTGCACTTGACCCAAGTAAATAGACATATCTAATTCATGTTTCTTTAAATTTGTCATCCGCGATATCACATCATAGAAACGAGATATGTCATTAGTGTATAAAGTACGAGCCTTTTCCCAAACCAAATAACATGTTTGGAATGGACAAAACAAGGGCATTAACTTGGAATCAATAGATCGCCACAAAATACTGCATAATTGAGCATCAATCTTCTCCCATTGTGCTTTGGCTTTTTCATCTCCGTCACTAGACTCCTTGGTTAGATGATCCTGAACACCTTGGCCTTTACACCACAACTCGATAGATGAAGCCCAAGCTAGGTAGTTTGAACCTCCCATTAAAGGTTCTGAGGTAATCATAATACCGGAACTTCCAGAACCCTGGTTTCTAGACCCGAAAGCATTTAGTCCCAAAGACATCTTTGGATTACCAACTAAAAACTCGCTGAAACTGAAACAGAAAACTGACAACTGGCGCTGCCGGAAAACTGGAACACTGTAGCTGCCGGAAAAGTACTGTAGCTGCCGGAAAAATTCAAAGTTGTCGGAATTGAAAAATAAAAATATGGATAGGCTCGGAATTCAAGGTTGAGCAAACTGTCCTGAAGAAATTCTGGCCGAAAGTACTGTAGCTGCCGGAAAAGTCAATAAAGTCGCCGGAAAAAACTGAAAGTTATCGGAATCGAACGAAAATAGGATGGGTAGGGTCGGAATTGAAGGGCGAACAAACTGTCCTAAAGGAGTCACCGGAAAAAATGGCCGGAAGAGGTGCCACGCGCCGGCGCGTGGGGGTGCGTGAGTGGTTCTTTTCCGGTGATTTTTTTCTGGGGTTGGTCGGAATTCTCTTCCGAACCTCGTGGTGGTCTCGGATTTTGCACAACACCAACAAAAAGGTAGTTTAGTTACGAACAGCCTCTTAAGTCGCCGGAAAATTACACGGCGACGAGGTCTTTCTTCCCGGAAGTAGCTGGAATGACGCACAGCTATAATATTCTCACTGTAACTCTGATACCATGTGAGAAAGCACGGGAGAAAAATATAACTCTTGATATTAAACATGATACAATGAGCCCTATATATAATACACATAACATAACCTACTCCTAATACACTTTGGATTAGGGTTCTACTATTTACATATCTAATAATGTATAAGATTGATCATCAATTACAATATAGTTTATATGTGTGTGAGAAATTACTCATATACTTAAATATAACTTAGAATTTACTTACATAGATGCTACTATAATCTATTAAAATTAATTATCTAATTAATATAAGTTTTTGGGCGGATTATGCTTATAGTTTATAATTATTTATAATAATTTTAGTTAAATAAAATAAATGATATAGTTATTGATAATTATTTTATAGATTATAATATGTTAACAATAAAAAAATTTAGTTTTTTTTAGAAAATCTACCAAAGTTGGTCGGTATTTGGTCAAACGGTCAGCACTTAATGTACCGACAAATTTACTGCCTAACTTTGGTGTGTAATTCTGAAAATCAGATACTAAAAACGCGTTTCGCGCCATTTCTCTTATTTCCTTTCCCAAAATTTTCTAACTCCTTCCTATTTCGCTTTCTCTATTTTTCCTACCCTGTGTAGCCACCGCCCAACGCCGTCCCCGTCGTCGGAGTTGCTGCTGTAGCTGCCAGTGCTTTGCCCCTCTCCAAAACCCTAAAAATCAAGATTTGAATTACAACACGTTTCTTTGTTATTTCTAGCTTTAGTTTCAATTATTTGAATATTGTATTTTATAGTTTCAATTAGTGTTTCAATTCTTTGAACATTGTATATTATTGATGACTAGGGTTTAGGTCTTGTTTTAATTATTTTTTTATTAATTGTATTAACTAATTAGTTTAATTAATCTTGAATAATTTACTAAGATTTGAATTATACATTGTATAGTCTTGAATAGTTTAGTTAGAATCTAGGGTTTAATAGTAGTAGTTGAACTTTTAGTTTATAAATTGAAATTTTAGGATTTGTAGTTGAACTTTTAGTTTATGAATTGGACCTTTTGGATATTAAATGAATTTTTAGTTTATAAATTAAAATTTTGGATATGGATTGAACTTTTAATTTATGAATTGAGCATTTAGTTTATCAATTAGACCTTTTGGATATTAAATTGAATTTTTAGTTTATAAGGGGTTGATGAGTTTATTAGACATGCAATGTCACTTCCACCATACCAAAGTGAAGCAGTAATTCGGTGCCCTTGTTAGGTGTGACTGCATGAAATTTGAAAAACCGGCGGAAGTTAAGCTTCATCTTTATAGGAAGGGGTATATAGAGAACTACTTTGTGTGGACTAATCATGGAGAGATTGATGTTAGCCATAGGATATTTCATAACATGGTTTTTGGTGAAAGTAGTAGGTCGGTGGAGAATATAAATCATGATTCTGGAATTCATGATATGGTTGCACATGCTTTTGGGATGTACTTCGGGAGTGAGCCCAGTGAATATGTTAAACAAACTCCTAATAATAACGCAAAACATTTTTATGAACAGTTTGAAGAAGCTAGTCATCCCATACGTAAAGGAAGTCCGCACTCTGAGCTGTTTGTTGCAGTTAGATTACTAAGTATCAAATTTGATTTAAATATTTCTCAACCATGGACTTTTTCGTTGACCTTATGAGTGAACGAGGTGACTCTAATATCAAATTACCAGGTAAATTCTATAAGGAAAAGAGATTAGTTTCTATGTTGGGACTTTCGTTAATGAGAATTGATTGTTATAAAGATGGTTATATGTTATATTATAAATATGATGCAACTTTCGATAGTTGTAAATTTTGCAAAAAGCCTCGTGAGGCTTTCCAGTGGGAATATGGTCGCAATCAAGGCGACCATATTCGTCGATGAGTTTTGCTCCTCATATGAGATTGCACTTTGAAAATAGAAGACCACCAGGTGTTATGTGTCATCCTTCAGACGGAGAAGCTTGGAAGTACTTCGATAGGACATATTCAGATTTTGCTAGTGAACCAATATGATGACCCGACCCGTCGTCTCGTGAGTTACTGCCCCGTGTCCCCTATTTTATGCTTCTTTATTCTTCATTATAAGTGTCTTGTGTGAACGAGTTAATTTGGTTTGATTTTAGAAGGAAATGAGACGCTTAGTCTCTTTAAGGAATGCTTGTTTTGGAAAAGTCAACCGGACATTGACTTATGTTTAGGAGGCTCGAATATGGATTCCGATGATTTAGTTAGCTTCGGGGGATGATTTGTGATCTAGGAGTGTGATCGGAAGTGATTTTGGAGGTCCGATGTAGAATTAGGCTTGAATTGGCGAAGTTAGTATTTTGGTGAACTCCGGTGATAGGTAAGATTATGATCCGAGGGTCGGACTGGAATTCCGAGATTGATGTAGCTTCGTCAGGTGATTTGGAATGTGTGTGCAAAATTTCAGGTCATTCGTAGGTGTTTTGGTCGGGTTTTTGATCAAATGCGTGTTTCGAAAGTTTCAGAAGAACTTAGGCTTGAATCTGATTTAATTTGATGGTTTTGGTGTTGTTTGTGGTGTTTTGATGATTGGAGCAAGTCGAATGATGTTTTAGGATGGGTTGGCACTTCCGGTTGAGGTCCCCAGTGCCTCGGGTGAGTTTCAGATGGCTAAACGGGATGAATTTTTGACTTGTGTTATTGCAAATATTTCTAGTTTTGGTATTTTCGCATCTACAGAATTGGGACCGCAGATGCGGTCTCGCAGATGTGGCAACGGCATCGCAGATGCGGATGTTGGTCATAGAGGAATTTTCGCAGAAGAGGATAGTTGTCCGCAGAAGCGGAGTCCGTAGGTGTGGATTTTGACCGCAGAAGCGGTCCTGGGCATTTAAGTGAAGCTCCGCAGAAGCGGAAAGCTCACTGCAGATGCGGTAATGTGCTGGGCATAAGGGTTTTAAAGTTTCATTTTTGTTCCGCAAGCCAAGGCATTTTTCCACTATTTTTTAGCATTCTTGAGAGCTTTTCGACGGGGATTGAAGAGGGCATCTATTAGGATTGATTGGAGGTGAGTCCTATGACCTAAAAACATGATTTAATTGTAGAATCAACCTAGAAAATCATGAAAATTTATCAAAAAGGAGGAAGAACTAGGGCTTGAGTTTTGGTATTTCAAATTGGATTTTGATGGGTCATCTGTGCTCGGATTTGGGAGTTCTTGATATGTATAGGCTCGTGGCGAGCTAAGAAACCCGTTGATGTAAAATTTTCTGATTTTCGAGAAGTAGGCCCAGGGCTCGGGTTTTGGTAATTTCAAAATTTGTACCCGTTATTGATTGTTTTCGATTGGGTAATGTTCCCTTAGCATATTGTGATGTGTTCGCTCTAATTATGTATAGATTTGACGTGGGTGGAGGCCGATTTGATGGGCAAAGGTATCACGAGCTAGAGATTTCGCCGGTTCAAGGTGCGTAATGATAGTAAATGATGTCCTGAGGGTTTGAAACCCCGGAAATTGACAATATAGTGCTATATTGAGGTGAAACACGCGCTTATTGATGAGCGCGGGGTTGTTTACTACTGAGGATTGTGACTTGGTCCGCCCCGATTGATATTTTTACCGCGTATTTAACTGAGATGTGTTTGTTATCAACATGATTTGGTCTTATTGCCATATTTTGAGCTTCATGCCGACTACTTGAGTCCTTCGTGGATTTTTATCACTGTTTCCTCACTATTTGATGTACTATTTGAACTCAGTCCTGTTGATTATACTGTTTTACTATCTCAGCCACTTTAATGAAATTTTGAGATTTAAATGATATTTCCAGTGTTGTTTGGGCTAAGCACAACTATTTTATTGATGCTCGAGGGGCTTATGATGTTTTCTGGACTGAGTGAGGCCGAGGGCCTGAGATACATTTATATGCCACGAGGTGGCTTGAGTGATGTGAGGAGGTTTTCAGGCCTTGGGAGTTATATGAGGAGGCTTTCAGGCCTTGTGAGTGATGTGAGGAGGCTTTCAGGCCTTATGAGTTATGTGAGGAGGATTTTAGGCCTTATGAGTGATGTGTGGAGGCTTTCATGCCTTATGTTGATGTAGCGCTTGGGCCGTAAGGGGCCCCTCCGGAGTTTGCACACCCACACTGAGCGCGAGTACCCATATGATCTGAGAGAGAGCCCGAGGGGCTGATACTATGCTGAGTGACTGATATTGAGCCCGAGGGGCTGATACTATGCTGAGTGACTGATATTGAGCCCGAGGGGCTGATGCTATGCGGAGCGATTGATACTGGGCTCGAGGGGGCAGATTATTACTCACTGTTTATTTGTTGATTTACCTATTTTTAAAAGGAGATTTCATTTGATTCTTTACGCTTTTACTGCTTTAAGTGATTTACTGCCTTGTATAAAATTGGCTTGTGCATTTATGTGTTTTCATGCTTTCAGCCGTTGTGTATTGTTATTACTCACTGAGTTGAAGTACTCACTTTACTCCCTTCAGCATGTTGGTGTATCATCTTCCACATGCTGATTTGCTTTATCCAAATATTCTTTTTTTCCACTTCATATTTTTCCTTTACAGAAACGAAGATCAACTTCTTTTTATTTTTCAAGCTATACACTCCTGAGTTGTTTTTTTAATTTACTTTGACATACTTTGCTTCCTTTATTCAACTGTTGTGAAACCTTGATCACCTCCAGATGTAGGAAGAAATGATATCTCTTCATCCTCTCAGTAAAATCTTCCTTTAGGGATAAGGATATCCATGTATGAACTTACACATCCTCAGGTTAATTCTCTTTGTAATGTAATAGAAGGCACAGAACTTGCGAGAAAACTAGAGAATTTACATGAAGATTTCTGTTGGTTATGTCCACGTAAAAAGTTCACGTACGGCAAACTGGTTGATGTATGCTTATTTACAAGTTAAACTAACCTTTTGGGGTACTTAAACTGGTACTTAGCTCTTATATTGATTTCTCAGTAAGAAGAACGACTTATACTTTCATATTGTGGATGATTGCAGGTTGCTGTGTTGTATCATGCATGTGTGCAGGGAAGAAAACTAACTAGCTGATGCTTTGGCAAACAACTCCACTACCACTACCACCACTGTAACTACTACTACTTGTATTAGATGCAGCTGAATTACCATTGTTAGGAAAAAATGTTCAAATTTTGTTGTTGTAGTGACCAGAAGGGTTCAAATTTTGTTGTTGATCAGGTCACCAAGGACTCTTCCAGCTCACTAAGGACTCTTCAGTCTTAAGAGGCACGAGTTGTAAAAGACTATGATGCTACTTAGTTATATGTATATTGTTTGTTTAAGCAAAGCCCAGAAAAGAAAGGAAGAAAAGCTCATAAAATTGAACAACAGAAGATTAATCTTAATAGGCACATATTTATGCATCCACATCGAATCCACCACGCTCTTTTGGTTTTGCATTGACTGACTATTGTTTATGACAAGAATGAGACCTAATAGGTGAGACAAACCAGTTTTCCTCCTCAGTTTGAGTAGAAATAATCCAACTTCTTCGTTTTTAAATTTGACTACTTAAATTTTCAGCTCCTCTTTAAGCCCTCTCCTGAGAAATTGATACTTAGAGTACTACACTTCTATTATTTTCACCATGTAGCTCTTCTCTTTTAATTCATTATTTAACATTATGGTGTCAACTAACTGTTGTTAATGATATGTATCTGATCTAATAATTGGTTACTATGTTTGTGACGGTGGCGCAGCCAGAAATTTGAGTAAACAGAGCATTAAAAA
The DNA here is from genome assembly GCA_034376525.1 of Nicotiana benthamiana. Classification (NCBI taxonomy): domain Eukaryota; kingdom Viridiplantae; phylum Streptophyta; class Magnoliopsida; order Solanales; family Solanaceae; genus Nicotiana; species Nicotiana benthamiana. Next base: position 69,981,229 of record CM067330.1, read on the forward strand.
AAAAAATTGGTCTTTGACATAAAATAATTTTTGAATCCCTTCGCCACTACTCTATAAATCTTTACTTGGAGAAGGGGGAGGTGGGTGTAAAAGTATTTTTGCCAGTTGCCAAGGAGATTCAATTGAAACTCCTTGCCAACACGTAGCTCCAGGCTTGGTTTGTATTACAAACTCCAGTACTTGAAGTCTGGGGAAGGGGACCGGGGAGTAGCAATGTGTCTTGTCACCTCTTTTTAACAATAGATTTGACTTAGTATAAATATACAGTACTTCTTCTATTCCAATTTACGTGAACATGTTTGATTGGACATTAGAATTTAAGAAAAGATGAAAGCTTTTGAAATTTATTATCTTAAACAAGTTAAAAAGGGGTCCAAAGTATTTGTGTGGTTATAAAAGCTTCTCATTAATGGTAGAATCGGAAGTGTAAGTTAAATTGTTTCTAAATTTAGAAAAGGTCATTCTTTTTTAAACGGACCAAAAAAGAAATAGGTTCACATAAACTGAAACGGGGAAGTATTTGTTTAAACGAATTTCAATCGCCGAGGGTCAGACAGTGGGTGCATCTGCCCACACTGTTCCTGGTAAATCAGCTCATTTTAGTGTCAAAAGCTGACATTTCCCCTCCTACAATTTCCTTAAGCTTTTCCTGCTATTGTAAGACACATAAAGAACAGCATGGAAAAAGTTTAATCCTTCTTCTCTAAACAAGATGGGAACTGAAAAAGATCAAATAGTTAACAAGAATATGGGTTGTCAATGGTAGATATTTCTCAATCTCAATCAATCATGGTAAAATGTTACTGAACTTTTCTTCTATTCACAAAAGGCTACAAACACATGTACATCATTCATTATTTGTTTTTTCCTGTATGCTAAAAATCATACATTGTAAACCATTCCTACCTCTAAAGTAGAAGCATGGGGTACACTTAATGTGTATGTAGGTGGTCTACTGTTCCTTCTCAAAAAGTCATATCCAAAATTTATAACTATTTTCTTAAATAAGCTAGATCCTTTTTTGGCTCTTACATAGGAATGTCCCAATATGTAAGCTATGCCTGCTTCCCTTGCTTCCATTAATTCGCGCAATTCCTCTTGCGCACCTCTATCAATCTTGGGAGATTCCGGTATGACAAACCTCACCCTTTTCTTAGGCTTGGTTACGTGTGGAGAAAGTATTTCTTTACGCTCTGATGGTCCAATTAATTCAGCATTTACTTCCTCATCCTCGCAAAATTGAACTCCTGATAAATGAGTAGTAGGCGTTCCAACAACAGTCATGTCCTCGAAATCCTTTCTAAGATCCTCACCGTTAACATTCAACCTTGTCCTTCCTGTTCGTATAAACTCTGCTATGCTACATACAAGATCATTCTCAAATTCTGAATCATCCTTGTGAGCATCGCGATACCCATACCTGACAATGCACCTGTACATGCGGAACTCTCCTGGGCCAATGTGTCCCACCAGGAAACGCTCCTCATGTTTAACATGAGGAACTGGGACAGATTTGACACAAAGGAATACTAAGATCTGGTGGAATGCCGGAAGATTGGTAACAAAGTGTGAAAAGATTGCTGGGATTCCGGATACAAGCTCAGTGTGTATGAGGCCAATGCCACGAACCCGTACAATGCCTAGACTGGGACCAAGACCGAGTAGCCACTCAACAGAGACCTTATTTTGGACATCAAATTCGTACTTCTTTAAAGAGCCGTAGTGCCAAACGCACATTACTATCATGAACGCAAGGGCCATTGCAATAGGCACCCATGCTCCTTCCAAAAATTTAATCAGAGAAGCTGAGAAATATAAGGCCTCAATCGTCCCAAAGAATATAACAAAGCCAAGTGCAAGGAGGACACTCTTGCGCCAGCACAAAACAATCACCAATGACATCAAGCAAGTCGTAACCAACATGACAGTTATGACTGCCAAGCCTGATACAAGCAAAATTAGGGATGAGGATTCGTAATGAAATATTATTCAGCATGGGAAAAAGTCTTTTCAACTATGAGATCCCAGTGCAAATAGGTGCGTAACAAATTTCAAAAGACTACAAATATTTATGCAGGGGAAAGAGAAAAATACAGAGAGCACAGGAAATTGAGCATGGAATGGAAAATTGTAACTGGGAATATAAAATTGAGCAGTCAATCTAGATTGATTCTCTGGAACTCGAATAAAGAAATTGTATGTTTAACACTATATCCAGGAAGGATAAATGATTTCGACTAATCAATAATTTACTTTCCCTTATTCATATCATCATATTCATACCTGAAGCATTACCCATCCTTTTGGTGTCTCTAAAGCCAATAGTAACAGCCAAGCATAGTAGCATTAAGGTCCAATTTATCTCTGGAATATATATCTGTCCATGTATTTTTGATGATGTATTCATTATTTTAACTCTAGGAAAGCAACCAAGCGAGGAGCATTGTTTAATAATTGAAAACGTTCCAGTGATGATGGCTTGGCTCCCCACCACGGCAGCAAGTATAGCAATCACCAGAACCGGCAACCTTAGTTTCTCTGGAACAACAATTTGAGATGTCCTTCATCAGCTCAATTTCCTTCTAGATTTAATCTTATCCCCGTAAAAGCAACTAGGAAGATGCATACCTGGTACAGAAACATAGAAGCCAATACGATAGCTTTCATTTTCAATAACATGATGCTGTGAAAGATAAGCAGCTTGTCCCATATATGCAAGAACCAGTGATGGATAAACCATGAAGGTAAATGCAATCTGCAAAAGGTAAATTAGTTTCTTAGACAATGTTATATCTCACAAGCCGCTATATGCAAACAATAAGCTGAGTTCAGCTTTCTCTTTTTATATAGCTAAAAGGAGAACCTCTTCTATGGTTTTTATTGATGGTACTGATATATTGTCTCTTTTCGTCTTCTTGAGCCAAGGGTCTACTGGAAACAACCTCTCTATCCCTTGGGGTAGAGGAAAGGTTCGCGTATACACTACCCTCCCCAGACCCCACTTGTGGGACTTTATTGGGTCGTTGTTGTTGTTGAAAAGGAGAACCTCCAAGGGCTGTAGTGCCTCAAAACTATTCTAACTAACTCTTAGTTCACCTCTATTCCTCTCCTGGTAGACATTCTGATCAGATTGTAATCACATCCATTTAGTGATATTGAATCTGAAAGTTGGCATAAATTCTTCACTCATAGAAAGCAAAACAAAGGGGCCACTCTTCGTCGGGCAGGGGTAACCCGATTCGGATGCCACGAAAATTTAGAAAGGGTGATACTGATAATAGAATGTCAACATACAACAATAATAAATCCTACGGAAATTGAATGGGCAAACTTAGAATCAACCCCCTGGTCACAAACACTGCTCAAAGCTTTTCCCATGGGGGTACTAAGGGCATTGCCTATATTTTAGTTGAATTGTTTAACCGTCTAATCCTAAAGCTTAAACTATTGGAAATGTTCCGTTTTTATTATTTACTTTAGGTCTCCAACACATCCCTTATGTGGGCCTGATTGTTTTTCCAAGGCTAGGCACATGAAAATATTTTTTGAGGGGTTGTGTTGAGAGTTGAACTTAACTACAACCATCTCATCCAGTGTTAAAAAAAGCACCCGCTTCCTCGCTTTAAGCGAGACACGAAGCGGAGCGGAGCGATGGGTTGGTCGCTACCCAACTAAAAGCAGCTCAGGTACAGAAAAGCGACTGCTTCTCTCTAAAAAGCGAGAAACGAAGAAGCGGTCAGGGGCGGAAGAAGCGATCGCTTCTTGAATTAAAAGGCCCAAACGAGTCTTCTTCAATTAAAAGACCCACATCGTTGAGTCTTCTTCTGTTTTAGACACTTCTTCAGCCTTTTCTTCCTCAAAAAACCAGCTATTTTTTCCTCACATGAAGCAACGATTTGTTCAAGCAAACTAGAATTCTTCTTCTTCTTCAACATTACAACAACTTTCAAATTTCAACAGGCATGTTTTTATTTTCATTCTTCTTCTTCTTCTTTTTCTTTTTCTTTTTCTTTCTAAACGTCCAAAAAGTGCTGACTTGCTGGCGAATTTGTTTTAGAAAAATTCTGCCCAGATTCTTCCCAATTGTCTATGCCGTATTTATTTTAATTTTTTTTTAAATTCCGCTTCACTTCAAAAAAGCGGGCGCTACGCTTCTCGCTTCTCTCTTTTCGTGAAATGGAAGTTGTCGCTTTTCCTCGCTTCACGCTATTTTTAACACTGATCTCATCTAAAAGCTTAAGCTATTGGAGATGACCTGCTTTATTATTTATTCTACTTATAAAATAACTTTAGTGACTTCTGATTATCATTTACTGTACTTATTTCAGCGCACCTAAGAGACTAAGTTCACACAAAGGAAAAAAGTATACCATTGTCACACTTATGGCTTGTCATTTTTGCTTATACTGTATAAAATATGCACCCTGTTATTTAGCACTTAGTTAGATATCTACCTGTATTGACAACTGAGAGAAGTGTCCTAAATCAGCAAACATTGCTTCTGACCCTGAAAGAACATATTTGTGCATTTAGTGATCATGGTACCAAAGGAAGATAAGTAGCAGATTAATCATAAAGCAAATGACAACTATATCTTGCCTGTTATGCACAGGAGGATCCCTCCCAAGGACATCCAGCCTCCTCTTTGAGTTTTCTTCAGGAATTTGTACATGTAATGTGGAGACAGTGCTCGATACACATGACGGTCCCATTGTACAATATTATATACACCAATAGCACTGATACACACAAGCCATGTTATGACAACAGGTGCAAACAAAAATCCAACCCTGTGGGTGCCATAATGCTGAAGGGCAAACAAGGCTATCAGTATGACACAAGTAAGTGGAACTTCTACATCTGCAAATGACATATTTTAAAAGGATAGCATGTCATTTTAAGCATAGGAATTAAATACTATTTTGCATTATTTAGACGATTTTAAATAAAATAAACAAATCAAATAAAAGGAAAGAAAACAACAGAGTAAAGTAAGCTTAATTTCTTTAATCAAAAGTAGAGTCTCAAGCTTAGCATATATCACTCAAATGGTAGGAAGAGAATTCTAGATGCTCCTTCATGATTAAGTAGGCTGTAAACCTATTGGAATAGACATTTTAAGTTAATAGGATCTTGAAAGTAATGCGAGAACGAATAATTTGGCCTAAGACTATCCATGGCCTGGTTAGATAACCAGCAATTAGCATAGAAGTGATTGACAAGTAGGGCAGATATTTGTTCCTCATTTATATTTATTATTGTGGGGAAGTTGGACTGCATTTATGTATTCTAGAAAATGACACTGCTGCCTGGTCAAGCGGAGAAAGCTAATCTGTCATCAAACCAATTGGCCAAAACCTTTTTCTTTTAACACTTCTACCATCTGGTATCCAGGACCATTGGCCTGACTAATCCAGCTTCGCCCCGCATAGAGACCACTTAAAGGGATGCTCGCCCTATGAAGAACTTCTCCAGTCCTAGGAATCGAACCCGATGCCTCTGGTTAAGGGTGGAGGGATGTGTTTCTTACCTGAAGAAGAAGGGCTTAAATGTTAGGTGGTCTTAATTACTTCCTACCCACCATCCAGAAATTCCATGTGGCCACGAAATTAATGGGATAACAGACACTCACATGCTCAAGGGGTTTGGTGGAAAGGTTAACATAAAATAGTGGCAATACTATTGTGGTTCTGAAAAATATTGGACAGCCGCGATAATATTGCGCATCTGAGGATATTTCTGGTCATACTCTTTGAACATCTATTTATTGCTCCTAACTTATGAAAAGAATCAACTGGTTGCTCCTAAATACATTCGATCTCCTTTGGAATCACAGAATAATCTAGATAGACTTGTGCTTGGAGAATATACAGGACGCTGAAAGCAATAAACTAAAATCAAATATTGATTGGCTGATCATTTTGCATTTACATCTATGCTTGCATATTTGAACTTATATTGGTGATATCGGATGCTCCTCCTTGATCGAGAGTCGTGCCTTTTGACTGCATTTTCTCCCATCAGATGGAATTGATCATCAACCGACATGTTAATTAGCATATAAGATCACCACGGGTTTCAAGAAGTTGGGATTCTGTTTGAGTCCATATATGACTTCAAAACACCCACCATGGAAGAAGTACTAGTGTGTTATAATCTTTAGCTTCAAATTATTTTGTTTTGGAAAAAGTCAAACACTGGAGTAAAAGAGAACAACTTTCTTATTTACTTCTCTTAGATTAGCTGAAACTGTTCAAATTTAAATTTGAAGGTGCATTAAGTTTCCCCCTGATAACATCTACAAGGAAGCGACAAAACATGTTTCATAAGACCTAAAGGTTAAAAAACACAATCACCATTAGCCATTCAATTTTCTTTCGAGGTTAAGCCATTCAGGAAACAGCACATAGCACAACAACCTCACAGAAAAAAAGATTAGATAAAACTTACATTTGTGATGTTCTTTTCCAATAGCAAGTTCAATGCCAGAAACTGCTGAGAAAACTGCATAAAAGTCCACAAAAGTGAATTTTGTCAGAAACTAACAAACACCATAAATTCCAAACTCTTAGTCAACCAGTCAACCCATGCCACAATCCCAAGTCAGTTGAAGCCAAGGCCAGTTATATAAATCATTTATACCACACCATTCTATTCAGGTCCAATTCATGTCAATATTAACTAAAATTAGGGATTCTCTGAATCTAATACTTGTCCCAATACCGGCTAGCTAGTTTAATCATAAGTGATCGATATCTCCTATACAGATTCCTTGCTTCTATTGAGCTCTTTTCCTAACCAAAAATAACAACAATATGTGTTTGTAGAACCTTTGAAGCTATTTTGCGGAGCTCCTTTGAGAGATACCTCGCGCCCCAAGGTATTCTCTACCTACCCAGCTGCATAGGTAGAGAATATTTACTTCCATAATCTCATCGGTTTTTTTATTTGCAACAACTCGGGATTTAATCTTAAATCTTTGTACAGCAAAAATAATCATATCGAAGGTCAAACCCGAATTGGCCATTCAATCTTATGACAACAACAACAACGACCAAGTAAAATTACACAAGTGGGGTCTGGGGAGGGTAGTGTGTACGCAGACCTTACCCCTTCCTGAGAGAGTAGAGAGGCGGTTTCCAATAGACCCTCGAAAATTCAATCTTATGAACTACAAAAAAAACATTGCCATACCTGAAAGAGCAGGTGTGAGGATACCATCTCCAATAACCATACAAGCTCCAAGTAAAGCCAATACAAGCAGAAATCTCTGCAAAACTCTATACCTCTCAAGAGTTGACTTAAGTGTGGCACCAAAAGTGGTTGGGGCAGGACTAATTATATCTCTCTTATAACTTGATAACTCTTCATCAGCTAACTGACAACTGGGCAATGAATTAACCTTAGCATGTCTACAAAGGAGTGAATACAAAGCAAAAGTTCCACCTTCACCATTATCATCAGCTCTAAGCACAATGAACACATACTTCAAAAGTGGAACCAAAGTCAATGTCCAAAACACAAATGATAAAACCCCATATATTTCTTCATTACTCTCTGAATGTGTAATATCTTCAGCAAAAGTACTCTTATAAACATATAAAGGTGATGTACTCAAATCCCCATATACAACTCCTAAACTCTGATAAGCCAATGTCAAGATTGTCCTCCAAGATTCTTTCTGCAAACCCAAAAATTAATAAAATGATAATTAATTCTCATTAAGATTGATCAAAATATCTAAAACTAGCTAAAGAACTAAACTTTTTAACATTTACCTTGTTTCTATTCTTATTAACCCCTGTTTCAAGATCCATAGCAGGTGCTTTTTAAAACCATAAAGATTCCATTTTTGCAGCAAATTCAAGAATTTCAACCAAAGAACAGAACTTTCAAGATTATTGGGAAAATATAATGGAGAAAAATGGCAGTGGTAGCTGTACGAGTAGAGTTGAGGGTGGTGGGGTAGTGGGGTAGTGGGGGTAGGGGGAGTTTAACAATATGGCAAAATGCAGTTGAACAGCTCAAGAGAAAATATTTAACACGAAAAGCCACAGAGATATTGGTCTAAACAAACGATAGAGAAAGGTAAAAAAACTCGGAATCAGAGCATAAGAGTAAGAGAATATTTTGGTCAAGACACACTAGAACAAATTTAGGTAGAGTTATTTTAAAAGATACATTATTTATTTATTTATATGACTTCTTCTTTCTTTATTTTTGAGATAAAAGAAAGGAAAAAATATATAGATATAGTTATGTATTATGTGTACGTTTCCTTTTCAATTGGCCCTGGTGGGAGTTGAAAGCTGGCGTTTCTGCGAGGGTGGGCTTCTGATAGTTTGCCTACTTGTTTTTTTTTTGCTTTTTAATTTATTATTATTATTACATTTTTAAGATTTCAACTTATATATACACCATTAATTTATTAAAAGTAAAGAAGGTACCTGCTACGTAGGAAATTTAAACCGAATTCTATTAGTTAGTGGTGAGCATGTTAGGTTTCACAATTGTGAAACCAGATTTAGGTTGTGATTTCTGGACCATTGTGTTATCTTAGATTACGTATGCTCTTATATATAGTAGAAGACAAATGATAGTATTTATTGCTTTTTTCCATTTTTATAAACTTGTATTCATTGTGTTTTTGTTATTTTCTGGAGTGGTAATTTATGCAATTTAACATGAGATCATTTGATGTAAGCTTAGTTGACTTTTTTGGGGGGGTTTTATTTTTATTGGAGCTAACTATATTCGAATTTGCGTCATTTAGGGCCTTGTTAAGAAGAAAGCTCTCTCTAACAAAATTTTTTTATATTCAAAGCTTAAACGCGAGATATCTGATTAAGAAAAAAAACAGTGACATTTGGTGATAGCTTAGTTGACTTAAGTTCATGAAAGTGATAGCTTTTACGGTTTTACCTAATAGTAGTATTCCCCTCGTTTCATAATAAATGAGGTAGTTTGACTCGGGGTTTAAGAAAAAAGAAGAAGACTTTGAAACTTGTGGTATTAAAAGCTTAAGGGGTAAAATAGTTGTGGGGCTATGACATTTATGTGGCTATAAAAGCTTCTTATTAAAGATAGATGAGTAAAATAAAAGAGTTTAAAATTGAATTATTTTTAAATTTAAAAATATATCATTTATTTTAGAATAGAGTAAAAAGAAAAATATCTCATTAAATATGAAACAGAGGAGTAGAAGTTTCTTGCTACTCCTATATGATTTATGGTAGTTAAATGCACAAATTGAAAGAAAAGTACATTTGATAATAACTTACTTTTGCAATTTCTTGCTACTCCTATATGATTTATGGTAGTTAAATGCGCAAATTGAAAGAAAAGTACATTTGATAATAACTTACTTTTGCAATAAATAGGGTCTAACTATATGGCTATATTTATTGATGTTACTGATTAAGTGGTGAATCACATGCAATGAACTCTCTTTTTCTTTCTTTTTATTTAATTTTCTTTCTTTGTCTCCTACTTATTTTTCATCTTTTCCTTGCTTTCCATTGATTCCGCGTTTCTACTTTTACTATCTTTCCCCCGTAAAATTTCTTGAAGTTATTCATGAAATTATATTCCTATATCTCCAGAAAAAGACGTGTAACTCAATATTTATCTTACGTGAAGTATTGGAGATCGAAACTTAAGTAGACCAGAAACATGGAAAAGGAAAAAAATATTATATCATTTGGACTTGAAGTTTTAGTTTATTTCTTTTGTTATTTTAGTGGGTGTGAATTAAAACCTGCTATATAAATATATATCAATAACTAATTTTAGCTTAAATACTCATTCGGTTCACTTTTATTTGTCCACTATGAACTTTGCACCATGAATGAAGGTACATGATGTAAAGGGTAATCAACCGACCATCCTTCGTCAGAAAATTACATTGCATCGTATATCTGTAAAATATTAGAATTTAGAGGTATATAACATATATTAAGCACTCTTTGTCGGAAATTTTCTTCACTTCTTTCAAGTTTGAATACTCTTGAAGAAATTTCTCCTTCCTGGCTTCGCCACTGCTTTGCACTTCCCATAAGAAATAATAAATAAAGAGCATAATTTACCATAATATTCATATTAATGATGTACATTATTATTGGATTTGAGAAAATAATTTAAAATAATTACTTAATACTATGTATATAACCGGAAAAAAGAAATTATCTTCTCTTGATATGCTAAAAGTAAAAAGTAAAAATGAAAATCTATTTCTTGTTATGAAATAATATAAGAACAAGTAGAATAATGCAAGAACAAGAACAATATAGAGAGAATAGGGAGATGAGTATTCTTATTGATACTTTGGGGATGGTTTACAATATAATAGAACCCCTATATTTATAGGGAGGTGGTGACTTAGCCACCAAGTAGTAAACCCTAGAATCTCTCTAATTATAGACATTCACCTTAAATAGAGTTCTATTTATAACACTCCCCCTTGAATGTCTATTCAACAATGTGCCTCGTTAAAACCCTAAAACGAAAACCCAATGGAAAAAATTAAAGAGAAGGAAAAAGAGTACACATGTTTGAATATGCGCCTATTGGTTGCCTCGTTAAAAACCTTGCAAGGAAAACCTAGTTGGGACAAAACCTTGTAAGGGAAAAAGAGTGCAACGCGCCTTAACTCCCCCTGATAAGAACATCAATTTATATCCTTGAGCATTTGCATTCCAATCTTGTGCACCATCTTCAAAACGATCTTTGGTAGATGTTTGATAAATAAATCAACCATATTGACTTGAATAAATATTCCGCACCTTGAAATCATCATTCTTGATAGATATGAACATCTTCATATAATGTCGTGGAATGACTCTTCAATATCTTCATAGATGTAATCTCAATGCCATCATGCTTATAGTTATAGCAAGATACATATGTACATAAATTGTACTTTGGATGTGGTACTTCAGGACCAAGAATTGTGTATGCTTCAAGCAACTTAAATCTTTCAAGTTAAGTCATGTAAATCACATAATAGATTTTAGATGCATATCAAGTTTTCATGTCATGCTAAACAAATAAGATATCGAAAACTGATTATACATACCTTTGACTTTATACTTTCAAGTATTTGAACTATATGTCCAAAACTACATGTCTTATGGAATCAATTCTGCTTGAATTGTATCTTTTCCATTTATGATCACTTTGATCATTTGCTCATCTTCTTTATTAAGAAGTTCCTTTTGACACCGATTTGTCTATATGCTTCAAGCGTATCCAAGACTTTGTCCTTCTAGGATTTAATATGACCATTTGCAATGAGAATATAGTTACTTTTTTTGGGTCAGCAAATGAGTATAGCATGCTTTGCAATATGTTGCAATTGAATTATCCCTTTTATGAACTTCAGGTTCATATCATGATATTCGGGGATTTACATATACAAATGATAATTCATCCCATGTAACCTTTTCTTAAGTGTTTATCATGTCTCCCCCTCATGTTAGAAAAGCTAACTTGTTTCCTCAACTTTGAGAAATCATCTTTGTGCATTATCATGTCAATATTCACAGCACATTAATAATAATATGAAATTATTTGGTTCCTGACCCTGAACTACTTGTGAGGGGAGAATATACTCTCGTATACAACGCATATCAAACTGATATATATAACTTTGTTCTCATAAGAAACATTTTAGCTATTAAGTGGAGACACTCAATAATTATCTTGCTAAACCAACTTTGATATAAACCAACTTATCAAGATGAACTATCTTGAGTAGAAAATCTGGAAATTATGCTCGAAGTTAGATTACTGAGCAATTTACCTCGCAAGCACCGGCCAGGCTGCGGGTTAATAACAATTGCGCATGTAACCATTTCATAGATGCATCATATGTGGTATACATGGCAGGTGAATGGGCCCATATTCACCTTTGATATTTCCAGAATTTATGGGCTTCAACCCGAACTCTTTATTTGGTCAGTTCATTAATGAGAACAAGTGATACAAGAGAATTCGTAAAGAACTTTCTAGTTCTTTAATATTCACCTATGTGAATTTGCACATCATACTTAAAATGAGATGGCTAACATGAATGCCAACTGAATAAATTATCAATATTGGTAAACTTCAAATTTACACCATGACATGTGCACTTATCAATAAACTTTAGGTTTATTATGACATGGGTTTTTATACCAATAGATATCCACTTTATTGTGGCATTTTTTCGTTTGTGTAGTACAAACTGGAGAACAAAGCGGGTAGCTTTTCATATACAAATTACCCCGCTACAAGTTGTAGTAATAGGAGATATCAAATCCTTCCTTTATTTATAGTCTCAATATAATCAATTGCTTTTGCGTGTACTTTGGAAACTGAATAAGTTTCTTTGAGACTTACTACAGCACAATACTCAATTGTGTTTCTCCAACATAGTAATAATTGGCTCTTCTAGATCTCTCAATTAATTTTGTACTACCACAGATTCATCAACATCCATGTGGTGAATATCTTTCTTGAAGAGAAAGTTATACCATTATGGTCATGTCAAACTTATATGCAAGATATGTTTCTTGCATTATCGTTGTCCTTTAATAGTCATATTTCCAAAATACTTTGGCGTACAATAGGTACGTGACCAACGATCATTCATGCCATATATATAGCCAACAGGCTTGACACTGTTAGGTGTTTCAACTATAGGGCCAAAAACTTCACGTTTTGCCAGCGAATTCAATTCTGATTGAATTGCTTTCTTGCCACTTTGGCCAATCATGTCTTTTTCGACATTCTTCAACAGATTGAGGTTCGAGATCCTCACATTCTTGCATAATGCTAGATGCGACATTATAAGCAAAGACATTATCCACCACTATATCCACTCGATTAATATTTGCCTCAATATTGATTGGATTTATGGATAGTTCCGTATTTTCCAGAGCCTCGGGCTCAATGGATTCTTCATGAATCTCAGAATTTGTTAAATCATGAATTTCCTCATGAGATTCTTTCGTAGTGTCATTTTGATCATTTGCTTTCCTCTTTCTAGGATTTCGATTTTTGGAACCTAATGGTCTGCCACGCTCCAGGTGTGCATTTGACTCATTGGATATGACACTAGATGATTGTCCAACATGGACATCAATACGGATTGGGACATTTTCCGCGGGGATATGGGATTTCGTTATCCTTTTCAAGTCCGTAAATGCGTCAGGCATTTGATTTGCTATTCTTTGCAAATGGATAATCTTTTGTACCTCTCTTTCACAAATAGAGGTATGTGGATCCAGATGAGATAATGATGCATTTTTCCACAAAATTTCCCGTTTGGTTTCACCAACTTCTCCCCCTAATTTTGGGAAAAGTGTCTCATCAAATTGACAGTCTGCAAATCGTGCAGTGTACAAATCCCCTGTCAATGTTTCGAGGTAGCGAATAATGGAGGACGATTCAAACTCAACATATATTCCTAACCTTCTTTGCGGACCCATTTTGGTGCGGGATGGCGGTGCTATAGGCACATATACTGCGCATCCAAAGATTCTTAAATGGGATATATTGGGTTCATGACCCAAAACTCATTGCAACGGGGAATATTTGTGTCAATTCGTCAGTCAGAGACGAACTAGCATTGCTGCATGCAAAATGGCGTGACCCCAAGCCGAAGTGGGCAGCCTCGTTTTCATGAGTAAATGAGGTATTCAAGATTATACTCATGTATTGTCTCAATCTGATATCCATTTTGAATGATATCTTTAAAACTCAACAAGTTCCTTTTAGACTTGGAGGAGAACATTTTGACTGATATCATTAAAACTCAACAAGTTCTTCTTAGACTTGGAGGAGAACATTGCATTCTCTAAAATATCGTTCCTTTAGGCAGAGTTATAGTTGCTCTTCAGGAGCCTTCAATCAATTTAATTCCCATAGTTTGCCATACAAAAGAAAATATACGAACATGAGAATAAACAAGTTCAATTCGTTTATTTCACATTTAAACAATATTTTCAAAATCTGCTGAGGTCAGTTGACTAACTAAATCAGATAGTCGATTATATGTTTTCCATAATCGATTACTATGCAGTTTGAAAATTTCAGTTTAAGCATTTTCTTAAAACAATCGATTGTTAAACACACACAATCGATTGTTGAACATTGACAATCGATTGTTAAACACACACAATTGATTATTTGATATTTTGAAAAACTTCAGATCACACTGTCTTAAGACAATCGATTGTTAAATATAGACAATCGATTGTTGACTATTTTGAAAAATTCCAGAGCACACTGTCTTAAGACAATCGATTGTTAAATATAGACAATCGATTGTTGGCTATTTTGAAAAATTCCAGAGCACACTGTCTTAAGACAATCGATTGTTAAATATAGACAATCGATTGTTGGCTATTTTGAAAAATTCCAGATTACACTGTCTTAAGACAATCGATTGTTAAACATAGACAATCGATTATTGAACATTGACAATCGATTGTTGAACATTGACAATCGATTGTTTTGCAGTTTTAATGCGAAATATTAGATAATCGACTAACTATTAGGTTAGTCGATTACCGCTACTGGAAAATAAAAATATTATTGAAATCTGAGCATATTGAAACATTCTAAAGAACTAATACTAACATTATATCATAAACTAACTAATACGAGCTGATACTAATGACTATTATTTTATTCACTAACCATTACAAATAAGTGAAATAAAATCAAACAACTCCATCTTCTTTCATCACAGATCCATCACCGATTAGGTGGTCTATTTTCCCATCGGGTTGCTCAAAGAAGTCTGCCACATCCAGGTGGGTGATGTCAAAATTGTCGTCAGAGACAAAATTTGTTTCAGGGCCTTTATTCTTTAGAGAAGCTTGATAAAGATCAATCAAATGTCTTGGTACACGGCGAGCTTTTGACCAGTGCCCTTTTCCACCGCAACGATAACATATAGTTTCTGAACTTTTTGCCTTAGGATCCTCATAATCCCGTTTCTGCTTTCGGCGGTTATCTCTCCTCGGGGGGTGACGGACATCATGGATATTTCTTCCTTGTCTACGTCCACGGCTATGACCCCGATTACGACCACGACCATGGTTAGATCCATGGCTCTTTTCATGATTGGCATAATGAGAATACACCTTATCTGCTACAGGCAGTGGTGTAGACCCAGTGGGTCGACTTTCGTGATTTCTCATGAGCAGGTCATTATTTCGCTCAGCCACAAGTAGAAGAGAAATCAGTTCAGAGTACTTTGTGAAGCCTTTCTCTCTGTACTGTTGTTGCAGTACCATATTGGAGGAATGAAACGTTGTAAACGTTTTCTCAAGCATATCATAATCGGAGATTTTATCTCCACATAGCTTCAATTTAGAAGTAATTCTGAACATTGCAGAATTATATTCAGAAACATACTTAAAGTCTTGGAGCCTCAGATGAGCCCAATCATATCGTGCTTGTGGCAGAGTGACCAACTTCAAGTTGTCATATCTCTTCTTTAAGCCTTTCCACAAGATGAGTGGATCCTTGACGGTGAGATATTCAATCTTCAAACCTTCATCAAGGTGATGGCGCAAGAAAATCAAGGCCTTAGCACAGTCTTGGGTGGATGCTTTTTCTCTATCTTTAATGGCGTCTCCAAGACCCATAGCATCTAAGTGGATTTCAGCATCCAACACCCATGTCATATAGTTCTTGCCCGAAATTTCAAGGGCAACGAACTTTCTTTTCGTAATGTCAGACATAATCGAAAATCAAATTAGGAAGAGAGAAATACCTTAGTTTTTCTTGAGAACGATTCTTGAGACGGTAGAGTCTCGTGCTGATAATGTGTTATGAAATAATATAAGAACAAGTAGAATAATGCAAGAACAAGAACAATATAGAGAGAATAGGGAGAGGAGTATTCTTATTGATACTTTGGGGATGGTTTACAATAGAATAGAACTCCTATATTTATAGGGAGGTAGTGACTTAGCCACCAAGTAGTAAACCCTAGAATCTCTCTAATTATAGACATTCACCTTAAATAGAGTTCTATTTATAACATTTCTAAAATATTAAATAAGTAAAAGTAAATGGTGACAATAATTATTTTTAAACAAAATGGATTATACAAGGAAAGACAAATTTTAGAATAGCAAAATCAAGTAAAAACAGAAATCTAAACATGCATGCATGATCAGACCATGCCTTTGAAATAGTTGTATTCACAAACTCTAACAATAAAACAAAAGAGTGAATGTGTTTCCTATTTTTTTAATTTATGAATTGTGAATTTTGATCGGCTAGCACGTATCTTAACTTTTTTCACAAGGTATATGCTATCTTCCATCAGCATAAGGTAAAATAATAAAGAGCACTCTCGAATACTTTTTTCGACAAGAAAGTTAGACCATAAAAGCCTTTAATTTTCTGAAGCTTGTTTTCCTTTGTCCTTCATCGTGCTCAACGAAAAAACATACTTCCAAATTCTAATTTAGAAATTTCCTACTTTTTTTAGACCATGAAATATATATATATATATATATATATATATATATATATATATATATATATATATATAAGTAGAGTCCATGCTATATGCTATAAGAAACTAAACCACGACAACCTTTTAATAGTTGTTTTTCCATTATTTTTTTATTTGATATTTCAATGTTATACGTACCTACTTGGGGCAAAGCAAAAACACAGAAACAAATTAAATGAGATTTTTACATATATATATCATAAATCAAACATTATTACCTCACATGTTTAAGGTTTGTGTTTATTATATTTAAGCATACCAAATTTCAATTTATGTATCATAATTCAAATTAAGGGTATAATTATTGCTTCATTTATTCTAGGCATGATTTTAGGAGCATATATTCCTTTTTCCTTTTTTTCCTCTTCTCTTTCGAAGTGTTGCATATCTTTCACCAAAATAAAATAAGAAGAGGAAATTCCACACCCTAGCTGGATGTAACCCAGAGTTGCCGTAAACATGTTCTCATCAAATGATATACCAAATCTCCTTTGCCAATGACTTTATTATATGGCTTACACTAAATAGTAAAAAAAAATTCTCTTTTACCAAGAGCACAATAACACATATTATATAATAAATTATCACAACAACAGCCAATGCATATAAATCGTTCTTGCCCTTTCAAAATTTGCGGCACTCCCAAAGTTGAAATTTTGAATATTAAGAATTAATTAAATTTGGTATGCTTAAATTTTTTTGACACAAGATTGTAGTTTAATTGTAGTATAAATGTAAAAATATAATTTAACTACAATTTACAATTTATTTATAATTTATCTACAAATTATCTACATTTTATCTACAATTCTACAATTTAACTACAATTTAACTACATTTAACTATCAATTCTGGAAAAATATGTCTTCTTCTTGTTCGACGAGCTTCGATCTGAAATTCAGTCAAAACCAATTCTAATCTTCACCAAAACCCCTCAAAATTGAGATATAAACTCCTAAACATATTTCGAATTATTTACAACAACACCCAATCCAAGGGATTTTCAATAGTAGCATAATTGGCATTTTCGTCATAATTGTAGAAGACTTGTAGAAGTTTTAGTCTTCCCGATCTACAATTTATCTACAACTTATCTACAATTTATCTATATTTTATCTACATATCTACAATTTAACTACAATTTCTGGAAAAATATGTTTTCTTCTTCTTCGACGAGTTTCAATCTGAAAATCAGTCAAAACCAAGTCTAATCTTCACTAAAACCCCTCAAAATTGAGATATAAACTCCTAAACATATTTCGAATTATTTACAACAACACCCAATCCAAACAAATAATGATTTTCGAAAATCCAAATTTGAATTCAAAGCGTTCAAGCTTTTTAACGGCTATCAATGGTGGAAAATATATTGAGAAGGAAAATTACGCTGGTTTATGATTTTGTTCCATTTTCAAACTTGAATTTAATTGTGACAGAATCACATTAATTCTGATAGCTACAAATTGGCGCTATTTTAGAATAGAATCAGCTATTTTTGGTTTGGTACAATTTTTGTAAACAAAACATGGTATAGGCAGATACATACCAAACCATATACAATTTTGGTAATAAGGTTTGCTATATGGTATATATAGATAAAAATTCCATAAATAATCTTGTGATTTGTGAGGATCTACCGACCATAAATTATGTCAACAACTGTCTTCTTGGGCTTTGTATTGTGTTCATCAAAATTTAAGCATAAAATAATGTATTAATTTTCCATCTCGATCTTAAAACATGGTCGAAGCAACTAATGACCTAAGATTAGATAATAAATATTTAAATTTTATATTTTATTACAGATCACCCAGATTCATGATCTCGATCATAAGCAACACTAATAAATAATTTGCATCAGATTATCGTCATTAGTTTATGCCCCTACCCACACTTGAATTTGTTCCTTTTTCTCTTTCCTTTTTCTAAGGGTTGCCGGCTACATTTATTTAGGTCCGTTCTTTTTTATTCTTATAATAAAATTCAAATATCAGCAGCATTTGGATTGAAAACAAATATTTGGTCGTCTGAAGTCGAATAAAATATGTGCCAGAGATAAGTAACAATATGTAATGAGGGGGGGTTCTATTAAAATGGAGAAATATAATTTACACCGATAAAAGAGTTCATCTCGTCTCTTGCAACAGAGTTCCTAAATAAAAAGATAAACAAAGAAGGGATAAATATTCCGTATTTACTCTAAGTTAAAAACTAAAAAAACACAAAATTCTTGCATAAATCTTAATAGAATGTCTCTTTGTTTACCTGTAAAAAAAAGTATAGTTGAGTTTATTTGTGGTTTCTAGACAAGTGAATTAATTCGATTTTGAAATAAAGAAATATACAATACTTAGCCTTAAAATGTAGATGAAATAGCAGAGTTGACGAATATAAGAACATATTTCAAGGCACATCGATGATAAACAAAAAGTAAGAAAGTAAAATTGTATTAAGCTTGTATAGAATGTATTATAAGTTTTCCAAAAAATTCGTGTCCTTTACAATGATAACTGAGCTCTCTATTTATAGTTGTTTCTACGGAAGGAGGTCATAGGATCATGCCCTCCTCTAATGTCAATTATGAAAATCATTGATGAAGATGTAACTGTGAACATAGATGTCATATTCCATGTAACGCGCCGTCGCCTTTAATGGTGCAGAATATTTCTTATTAAATGCTACTGGGCGCAGAGCATTTAATGCACCTCAATGATCATTATTCCTTTTGATGATAAGCGGAATAACTGCATCTGGTGACCATCCCCGTCTTGTGTCCCACGTGTCCTTCCTTTAGTGGGCTCAACGTGTCCTTGCTTTAGATGACAACGTGTCATGTCGTATTTTACCCTATACAACTAGTCATCTTGCTTTCCAGTGACTTACTTTTGTATTATCAAGAAGTTGGTAAAAATACTCTTTTAACCGGAATTACTATAACTCCCTTTGTAGGCTTCTGACGGTTGATTAGACGCTCGTCTAATGCTCGAACACGCGTCATCCCACGATTCTGCACAACCTTTACCGATTATCGAGGTAATCATATATATGAATTCAGCCGCCAAAATTTTTATTATACGCATCACCCTTTTTTTCGAATTCCACGACTTTCCAAGTTCATGATTTGCACCTTTGTTTTCCATCTTCTCTCAAACTCTCCTAAAACAAATAACCTTTTTCTTTCTTCTTATCTAATGGATTCTTCTTCCGAATGCGCTGGTTCTTTAAAGAACAAGAGTAGGGACGAGAACTATTCTGCTTCAACGGTAGGTTCCATTGCCCCAATAAGACTTAGCACCACAAATGATCTTGAAGAGAAATTATCTATTGCTAACCCTCATACATGGGCAGTAGTAGGTATCTTTCTTTGAGTAGAGAGCTTGATTCCGCGATTACGGAGTTTTGCCTTCACTACCAAGTGTTCCTCGCACTGGTAAGTCCTTTAGTGCAAAGGACGATTGTCTGCCTTCGATGCCTGTTCCAGGAGACTAGAGAAGAGCTAACGTAGCTAGTTGATGAATCTTTGCATCCCCCCCCCCCCGCCCCTCCCCCAAGATTTTCCGGGGGAAGGGGGGAGGGGTTATGATAAACCTCTACAAAAGTGGCCACATGCTCTGTTGACTTGCATGGATGATGATAACGACCGTGGGTGGCTACAATTTCCAATAATAGTATTATTCCGTCAACGGCTTCATCCTTTCTGACCGCTTGGAACCATACTCATAAGATCCCCATTTAGTATATTTTCTTTCATTAAATATTCTTCTATGACCGTATTGATTCTTCATCCTTCGTATGTTTCAGCAGCTCAATGGACCCTACTGGTGGTGGAAGGCTTGGACCAGTGGGTTCAGAAGATCTTGTAGGTTACGACGCCCAAAACTCGTTTATGGAAAGAACTAGCTCTTAAGTACGGATGAAAGGCTAAAAATCATGGTAATTCAAACTTACCTTACTTCTATTTTTCATGTGAAGAACTTGGTTGAACCCTTCTAACTTGTTCATGAAATTAGGTCAACCTTCAAGCTCTGTTGATGTCCCTGGGGAGGATGTTTTGGCTGATCCTACTGATACGGCAAGGCTGCTTTAGGAGGCGGTTACTCTAGCAGATATCTCTGGACCTGCTTCAGGCATAGGTTTTCTATTACGGAGTCCTCGTCTAGGGAACAAGCAACCAAAAAGAACGCGTTCTTCTGTGGCCCGAAAAAGGAATAAGAAGGCGAAGACTACTGCCCCTGTGTCATCTCTGAAAGTTGTGATTATTAACCCTCATCTAGCGCTAGTCACTAACACCGTAATAATTGACGATTATGGAGAGTCAGTGATGATAGGGATATATACATAGAAAGTGACGTTCATAATCAACTCGACAGAATGTTCCATTTGCTGAATTCACAACTCTAACCGAGGACGACGTCTCGGTGCTCTGGGGGAGTTTTATTTGGTAGAAAATACCAACTCCCACTATCGGTTCCCAACTGTTGAGACCGTATTTGGTAGGTGAACACCCAACTGCCGGCACTGCACTTGGTGCGAGTGCTTAACACCCTTTAACTCCATCAGCTTCATCCTCGTCTTCGCGAGCACCAATAACTGCTACATCATTTTATCTTCATCCATTCTTCACTAGAAATTGCTACATCATCTCCACCGGTGATATCTGATCATGAAGGAGATGTTCCTCCTCCTCAGTCCCCAGTTCATGCGAATTTGGGGCAAAATTATGCTGCCATTTCTGAAGATCCATAGAGAATGTTACCCACTTAGTTTCTACTGGATACAACTTACTTTCCCGGCCAGTAGATCTTGCTAACTAACTGAATCCTTTGGCTTCAGAAAAATATTAGGAAAAGATCCAAGCACTCTCGAGGAGTGTTTGTTGAAAAATGTTATGCACAGTGCCACAGCGGTGCAGTTCCTTTCTTCCTTTGTAATTTCTTCTACTTTTTCATGAATGTATACTATGTTTTGCTTCTCTTGCTTTATAGGGAAACTTTCTTGCTTACGAGGGCCTTTAGAGGTTGATTTGTGAGAAAGAGGAGCTTATTTCTAAACAGAATCAGCTTTTGGTGGAACGGGACCAGATTGTTCTCCGCCTCTCAGAACTGGACACCAAATCCACTAAGGTCGTTGTTTTGAAGGCTTTTTTGCAGCAAAGCGAGCAGGGGATGGTAACCTTTAACCAAGATATTGGCCCGCTAAGGGCTATATTTAATTAAGGTAAGGCCAAATAGGCTGAAGTCTAGGACGCCATTCTTGCTGCAACCGAGTGCGAGGCTGCTACTGCCGAAAAGGCGATTGAATTAGAAGCAGCCTTGGACTCCAAAGTAGAAGAATTGCTGCTATGGAAGCGACATGTGCCTAGTTGGAAGAGAAGTATAGAAAAACCATTGAGCATAATAGGCTCTTTATTTCAACTGTCCATGTCCTTAATATTATTCTTCAATTTGTTAGGTCCGCCCGAAAAAGCCTCTTTGATGAGGTAAACCAACTCAAAGAAGAATTCAAGCACCGAGCAACTTCCCTTACTGTTGAAAAAACTTACGCCATGTACAGTATGAGGAGAAAAACCTTGGAATAGGCCAAAGCAAGCCTCCTTGACTTTGATACCAAAAGTGCTAGGCCCTAGAGCTTGAGTTAGCTGCTAAAAATAGACTTCCGGTACAGTCTGATGCTTTTGTTTCTTCTAGTTCCGGTTCTGAGTTTTCGGGAATGAAAGAGGAATCAGAGGATGATGATACTGAAGACCAAACTAGGGAAAATGTTGAGCCATCTACTAGCCCGCCTACTTCTCCCGGGGATGCGTACACTTCTCTCTTCCTGGTTTCGGAGATGTTGCAGTTTAGCTTTTCTTTTCTTTTTTTCATTCTTGTACTTCTGCCGTTTTGGAAAGTATTTGTAAATAAAGACATATTTTTGCTCAAGTATCGTTTGAGTCTTACATTGTTTGAGTATCTATTCAAGTCTTTAACTTTTACACTTGCTTAAGAATTTTGCGCACGTTTTAATTTCTCTTTGCTAGGTGCAGTCTTGGATGCACTCTCTTTGAAGTACTTTGGTTCCGACCATTATCCCTTTTACATGAGGGTCTCTATAAGGATTTGCACAAGTTTACTTTTTTGTATCCTTTCGTGTACGTCTTCGGGTGCATTTTTTCTCGAAGGCATTTTGATTTCGGGCATAAATCCTCTGAAACCAACCTTTTGACATGAGGATTTTATGGTTCTCTTAAAGATGATGTCTCCTTTTCATTACGACATTGACATTTGAAGTACTTGTTTAACTTTCAAATGAAAAAGTTAGTTCATCGTTAATACAAGAAACAAGATAAAAACGAAAAGATTTCATTTCATTTAATTCCTTCTATTTTGCAAAAGTACAAAAGTATTTTTTATGCTAAAAAGAAATTTCCACTACTCATGGCTATCTTGTAAAACTTATTTCTATGGGGCTAACTGTGCAGTCCCCGGTCCTGAAAATGTATTTTGTTTCTGGATATTTAATCCCGGTCTACGTGGCGGTCGGTGTTGTTGTATCCTCATATCATTACCCCATATTTTCGAATGCGAAGTATGCAAATTAGAACATTGTAAGTCTTGTGCCTTCAATGATTCCATCAATGAATTACTAGATTATCCTCAACTCAGTAATACACCATACTTTCCCTCATGAATACATGTTATCGAGTCAAAGATAATATAACAATCCTCTAGTGGTTTATGCTCGTGAACGGTCGGGTATCTTTTGTTCGGTAGCAAACTTAACTTTCTAGTGGGATTTTCTCTCGAACCGAAGATTATCTAACCGTCCCCAAGTGGAAGCATGCTTGTTTTGCCTTGTTATTAAAGGTTTTATTTTTGATGTCTTTGTAGTATGCTTTCTACTGCTGCCTCATTAAAAACTTTGCCAGAAAAACCCAATTAGGACAAAATTGATCGAAGGGAAAAGAGTGCAGCATATATTTTCAGATTGGATATTGTTCATCTGCAATAATATCTTTTGAGTTGTGTCACATTCCAATTGCTGGGCAAGTTGTCTCTATTTTGGTTCTCCAACTCGTATGATCCTTTCCCAGTGACAGATGAAATTTGATAGGGACCTTCCCACATTAGTCTCAACTTTCCTACGTTGAGCTCTTGTGTATATTGAGTTACTTTCTTCAGAACCAAATCTCCTACTTTGAAATAACAGAAATTGGCTCTCTGATTATGACATAGCTCCATTCTCTACTTTTTAGCCATCATTTGTGCACATGTCAAATCCATGTATTCCTCGAGCAGCTCCAAGTTGGTTAACATTTCTTCATTGTTCAATCCTTCATCTACTTGAGTATATCTCAAGGTGGGTTTCCCTACTTCCACTAGATTGGAGTTTCTGTGTCGTACACAAGGGAAAAAGTGTTAGAATATACGCTTAACGCTAGAGGGGGGGGGGGGGTGAATAGCGTTATAATAAAAAATAGCGTAAACTTGCGGAATTTAAAAATTGCAGGAATGAAATAAGTGCGATAAGTAAACAATAAAGAACGAACGCACCGATGTATCCTGGTTCACCACAACCCGTGGCTAGTCCAGTCCCCGAGAGACTCTCTCGAGATTTCCACTAACTTCGTTAAGCTTACGGGTGGTTAACAAACCGTTACAAACTGAGAACTTGAGTCATACAAGCCTCAACAACCTTTGCTCGAAGATACAACACTTCAAGACTTCAACCAAAGGAATCACAACGTTCCTTCTTACAATACAAGGGATTAACACTTCCCTTCAAGTGTATAAAAACACTTTGCACTCAAAACAAGACTCTCCTTAAGAGTAGATATGAGTAAAATAAATACGCTCAAGAAAGCAACAACTTTCGTCAAGAATTTGGCTCTTAAAAACTTATGTAATGAATAGAAAATGATAAATAAGAGAGTATGCAAGCTTTAGCAATAATATGATCAGTTGTTGTGTTTAGAAGACTGATTTGAAGATGTATTTATAGTGTCAAAAACATGCATAACCGTTGCCTAATTGCCAATTAAGAATTGCTGATTTTGTGCTACGACAATCGATTGTCTAATTGGCACAATTGATTGTTTTCCAGTCGTTCCAAGAATCATTCCCAGATTTTACGCAGCATAATCGATTATCTAAGACATATAATCGATTACTGGCAACGTTCAAAAAATCATTTCCAAATTTTACGTAAAACAATCGATTATCAGAAATATACAATCGATTACTTGGCAACGTTCAAAAAATCTTTTCCAGATTTTACTTCAAACAATCGATTATTAAAATCCTATAATCGATTATCTGACGGAGTTTGAAAATATTCTGGCAACGGTCATTTACATAATCGATTATGTTATATGGACAATCGATTATTTTTCAGTCTTGAAAAATCTAATAGACACTGCCTCAACACAATCGATTGTCATAAGGTTCACAATCGATTATTTTGTAGCTTTGAAAAATCTGATAGACACTGCCTCAACACAATCGATTGTCATAAGGTTCACAATCGATTATTTTGTAGCTTTGAAAAATCTGATGGACACTGTCTCAACACAATCGATTGTCATAAGGTACACAATCGATTGTCATGCAGATTTCAAAAATCTGATGGACACTGCGTCAACACAATCGATTGTCATAAGGTACACAATCGATTGTCTTGCAGCTGCCTTCACATAATCGATTATCATAAGTACATAATCGATTATCTTTGTCCAGATTTTAGAGGCATGATTAAAAATCATTTTGCTAAAACAAATATGCATGATTTAAAATCATTTTGCTCTAAATTAAATATGCATGATTTGAGAAAAATGTTTTTACGAGAGAAGCCAAGTCTTGTGTTAAATTGTCGGATCAAGATCACAATTAAAGAACGACTCATGTATAACTTTGTTTAATGTTGATCTTTGTTTGTCTTGTGCTTGAACTTCGTTACGTGACATTTGCGCGCTTGTGCTTGGACCTCGTCATATGTCAATTGCGCATCGTTTGTCATTTATCAAAACCTACAAATATGAACACACGTTTAGTTTAGTGCCTTGAGAACGTGTTTCAACAATTTCCCCCTTTTTGATAATGGAAAACCTTAATCGGGATATGCATATTAGGTAGTTCATAATGACGATCCAAGACAAGTATATATATATATATATATATATATATATATATATATATATATATATATATATATATATATATATATATATATATATATATATATATATATGCAATTAGTTCCCCCTCAACATATGAATTCCCCCTCAATTTGTGCCAATAAGTATTAAGTGCATAGCCCTTATTCTCCCCCCTTTTGACATTAGCAAAAAAAAAACAAAATAAGTAATAACATGTTTATTAATTACCAAAAATTTCAACTTCATAAAAGGGATAATAAAGCAAATAATGTCAACATAATCGATTATTGATACTTGATAATCGATTATATACTAAAGAGAAATCTATTATTCTAAAGAGGAATCGATTATTCTGCACCAGTCTTTATAATTCCCCCTGCTTTTAGGGCGATACCTGCAGAAATACATTAGACGCCTCCGACGCTCAAGTTAGTAATCATGTGAAAGGGAAAATGCAATGTATAACTTAGATCAACGTGGAGTCGAGAATCCCGAGTTCACTACGAATTCGGAAGAAGGACTCTTTCTCTAAAGGCTTTGTAAAGATGTCGGCCAATTGATGTTTGGTTTCAACAAATTCAATTTCGACATCACCTTTGAGAACGTGATCTCTTATAAAATGATGCCTAATTTCAATGTGTTTTGTTCTTGAATGAAGAACGGGGTTCTTCGTCAAGCATATGGCACTAGTATTATCACATCTAAGAGGGATATGATCGATACTTAGGCCATAGTCCAAGAGTTGCTGTTTCATCCAAAGGATTTGAGCGCAACAACTCCCCGCGGCTACATATTCAGCCTCGGTCGTGGACAACGCAACACTTACTTGTTTCTTGCTAAACCAAGAAACTAGAGAGCTATTTGCATCCAGCGAAATCGGAATCGGAATAGCCAACAAGTTGGCATGAAGAACCTTTGGGGTACCATAGACCCACATTTACAGTACCAACACGATACTTCAATATCCGTTTCACCGCAGTTAGGTGAGACTCCTTAGGACATGATTGATAACGAGCGCATAAGCACACGCTAAACATGATGTCCGGTCTACTAGCAGTATGATAAAGGAGAGATCCAATCATACCTCGATACTTCTTGGTGTCGACTTCCTTACCTTTCTCATCTTTGTCTAGATGATCGGATGTGCTCATGGGAGTGGCCATTGCTTTTACGTTGCTCATTTCAAATTGTTTTAGCAATTTTTTGCAATATTTAGCTTGACAAGTGAAGGTTCCTTCTTTCATTTGCTTTACTTGCAGCCCCAAAAAGAAGGTTAGCTCACCCATCATAGACATTTCAAATTCGCTTGTCATTAAATCAGAAAATTCCTTGCACAAAGCATTGTTAGTAGCACCAAAAATAATATCATCCACATAGATTTGAACTAATAAAATATCATTGTTTTTATGCTTAGCAAATAGAGTGATGTCAACTTTCCCCCTAATGAATTTATTTTCCAAAAGAAATTTGCTCAATCGTTCATACCAAGCTCGGGGAGCTTGTTTGAGAGCATAAAGCGCCTTTTTAAGTTTGAAAACAAGATTGGGAGATTTAAAATCTTCAAAGCCCGGGGGTTGTTCTACATAAACTTCTTCTTGAATAACACCATTTAGAAAAGCACTTTTTACATCCATTTGATATAAACTGAAATTCATAGAAGAGGCAAAAGCAAGCAATAAACGAATAGCTTCTAACCTTGCTACGGGTGCATATGTTTCTTCATAGTCAATTCCCTCTTCTTGATTATAGCCTTTTGCTACAACCTAGCTTTCTTTCTAGTGATTACGCCATTTTCATCTAGTTTGTTTTGGAAAACCCATTTCGTACCAATTACGGTATGATTTTCGGGTCTTGGCACCAAATCCCAAATGTCATTTCGTTTGAATTGGTTAAGCTCCTCTTGCATTGCCAAGGTCCAAAATTCATCCCCAATTGCTTCGGAGATGGTTGAAGGTTCAATTTGAGAAACGAAAGCAGAATATCCTAAGGTGTTCTTAAGAGTGATTCGAGTACTTACCTGTTGTTCAATGTCGCCAATTACCTGTTCGAGAGGATGGTCTTTGATTGTCCTCCACGCGTTAGGCAGTTTCATTTCTTTTTCCAGTTGTGGCGCTACCTCCGATAATTGTTCCAAGATTTCATCTTGAATTTCCTTAGGAGTTTCCTCTTGTACTTTTTCTTGAGGTCTCATTGAGTTTAAACTGCCTGCAAGTTCAAAACCAGAATCCTTTCTCGCCAAGCGAGCATTATTTTCGGAAAACACAATATGAGGGGATTCCTCCACAGTTTCGGTTCTATTATTGAATACTCTATATGCTTTGCTACGTGAAGAGTAACCAATAAAAATTCCTTCATCAGATTTGGCATCAAACTTTCCGAAATTATCTTTACCATTATTATGAATAAAACATTTACAACCGAATACTCTAAGATGGGAGATGTTTGGTTTCCTTCCCTTGTAGAGTTCATAGGGAGTTTTCATGAGTACTGGCCTTATGACTACTCTGTTTAAAACGTAGCATGCGGTACTCACGGCATCCGCCCAAAAATGTTTGGGAATCTTAGCCTCATCGAGCATGGTTCTAGCCATCTCTTCGAGACACCTATTTTTCCTTTCCACCACTCCATTTTGTTGTGGTGTGCGTGGAGCAGAGAAGGTGTGCTCGATACCGAGTTCGTCACAAAAATCCGCGAAGAGATTGTGATCGAACTCTCCCCCATGATCACTTCTTATTGAAGTGACGGTTGTGTCCTTTTCATTTTGAACACGTTTAAGAAAGCATTTAAAATTATGAAAAACTTCACTTTTATGAGCAAGAAATAGTGTCCATGTAAATCTAGAATAATCATCAACAATAACAAAAGCATAACGATTTCTACCAAGACTTTCAATGCGAGATGGTCCAAAAAGGTCCATGTGAAGAGGTTGCAATGGTCTAGTAGTTGAAACAATATTTTTCGATTTAAAAGATGCTTTTGTTTGCTTCCCTTTTTGACAAGAATCGCAAATGGAGTCTTTTTTCAAATTTCAAATTCGGAAGACCAATAACTAAATCTTGTGAAACCAATTTGTTTAAAAGATGTATGTTGATGTGAGCTACTCTACGATGCCATAACCACATATCATCTTCTTTGCTCATAAGACAATTCACATACTCAGATGAAGAATTTTCGAGATCAACCATATAGATGTTATCCATTCTAAAACCACGAAGGATAATATTAAAATCGCTACGGCGAAAAACTAAGCATTCATCTGAATCAAATAAAACAAGATTTCCCTTGTCACATAATTGACTTATGCTCAAGAGATTATGTTTTAGACCTTTAACTAGCAATATATGCTTAATGGAAGAAGGTTCATCCTTACCGACCGATCCAATGCCGATAATTTTTCCCTTGTTGTTATCTCCAAAAATAACGCTTCCTCCTTCCTTGTGTTCTAGTTGAAGGAATTTGGATTCGTCTCCGGTCATGTGTTTGGAGCATCCACTATCAAGGTACCAAAGTACACTTGATCCCTTCAAACATACCTACAAGACAAATTAATGAGTCTTTGGTACCCAAGCTGTTTTGGGTCCTTGAGAGTTAGGTGTAACATGTTGTTGTGCTTGACATGCAGTTAAGTGTCTATATCTAGTGAAGCAAGAAGGATCAATATGTCCAATTTGATTGCAATAATGACAAATGACATTAGGATTGTGCATTCGTCTAGGTTGATAGTAGTTGGACGGACGAAAATTGTTTACTCTATTTTCGACAATATGACTATTGCGCATTTCATGAAAATCATTTCTCCTACTATTTGTTCTAGGATATGCAGCATTTCTAGAATAGTTATTTCTAGGTTGAAAGCCATTTCTAGGTGTCCTAAAATGTTCAAAGTTTCTTCTAGTGTTTGGTCTAGGATATGCATCATTTCTAGAATAGTTATTTCTAGGTTGAAGGCCATTTCTAGGTGTCCTAAATTGTTCAAAGTTTCTTCTAGTGTTTGTTCTAGCATGCATGTTGATTCTAGGATTGTTATTTCTAGGATGAACATTTGTTTTATTTATCCTAGGTTGAGCCATAGGTGGTTGGAGTTTGGCTTCAACTTTTTCTTTAGGCTCGTTTTTAAAACCTATCCCATGTTTGGTCGATTTCAAATTAACAAGAACTTCATTCAAATTTTTATGAGAAGAATTGAACTTATCTAAGGTGTTCTTAAGTCTTTCTACCTCATCTTTTAGATGCATGCAAGAAGTACAATTTTTACTAGAACTCTCGGGTTTGTTGGCGCTTCTTTTGCCGAAAAACTTGTTTTCTTCTTTCAACTTCTCATTTTCCAAAATCAGTTTTTCCAAATCCTTTTCTTTCAAAGAGAGTTGTTTTTCAAAATCTTTTTCTTTCAAAGAAGCATTTTCCTTAATGCTTTTAACAGTTTTGGAAGCTTTAATGAATTCACTATACAACTCATCAAAGGCATTTTGCATTTCCTCAAGAGAATAGAAGTTTTTGGAAGAAATTTGACATACCTCTTCTTGATTGTTTTCGTGTGCCATAAGACAAAGATTTGCGGTTTCGTCTTCTTCTTCCTCACTTGACTCGTCTCCGGAGTCGCCTCCCCAAGATATGTATGCTCGTTGTTTCTTGAAGGGTTTCTTTTCATTTTTGACATTTAGGCAATTTGATTTAATGTGCCCGATTTCTCCGCACCCATAGCACTTTACTTGATCTCCTTGTTGTTTGCCTTTTCGTTCATACTCTTTTCGCATGAACTTTTGAAATCTCTTAATAACGAGTCCGAACTCGTTATCTCCGTCCTCATCATTTTGAGGTTGACTTGTGCTTGCTTTGAGGACGATTCTTTGTTTCCTTTGATCATTAGGGTCAAGTATAGTGGATTCATAGGTTTTAAGGTTACCTCTTAATCCGTCAATGGTGACATTTGAAATGCCAATAGACTCTTGAAACGCGTCGTCCTTGGAGCGCCATTCCGGAGTGAGACTTCGGAGAATTTTTCGGACAAGTTCCTTATCCGTGAAGGTCTTCTTAAGAGCACGTAAGTCATTAACGATTTTTGAAAATCGTTCGAACATGTCATCGACCCTTTCGCCTTCTTTCATGTGAAACAGTTCATATGCATGGGTTAGAAAATCAACTTTAGCCTCTCTTACCTGGTCCGTACCTTCGTACGTGATTTCCAGCTTATCCCACATTTGCTTCGCCGTTGTGCAACATGATATTTTTCTGTAATCATCAGCGTTTACTGCACAATATAATAAGTTGATGGCTTTAGCGTTGTTCTGCACTTTTCGGATATCATCCGCATCGTATTCATCTTCGGATTTTGGAACCCATTCATTTTCAACCTTTTTTGTTGGAATTTGTTCTCCCTTCATTATAACCTTCCACAGATGAAAACTATTCGATTCAATGAATATTCTCATCCTTTCCTTCCAGTACGTATAGTTTGTGCCATCGAATAGTGGTGGTCGGGTGGAGCATTGTCCTTCACCTATTCCTGCAAAAGAATCACGAGTAGAAGCCATGGATTGTTTCTCTCAAAGGGTTAAGTTTTTCAGAGAGTTGGGCTCTGATACCAATTGTTAGAATATACGCTTAACGCTAGAGGGGGGGTGAATAGCGTTATAATAAAAAATAGCGTAAACTTGCGGAATTTAAAAATTGCAGGAATGAAATAAGTGCGATAAGTAAACAATAAAGAACGAACGCACCGATGTATCCTGGTTCACCACAACCCGTGGCTAGTCCAGTCCCCGAGAGACTCTCTCGAGATTTCCACTAACTTCGTTAAGCTTACGGGTGGTTAACAAACCGTTACAAACTGAGAACTTGAGTCACACAAGCCTCAACAACCTTTGCTCGAAGATACAACACTTCAAGACTTCAACCAAAGGAATCACAACGTTCCTTCTTACAATACAAGGGATTAACACTTCCCTTCAAGTGTATAAAAACACTTTGCACTCAAAACAAGACTCTCCTTAAGAGTAGATATGAGTAAAATAAATACGCTCAAGAACGCAACAACTTTCGCCAAGAATTTGGCTCTTAAAAACTTATGTAATGAATAGAAAATGATGAATAAGAGAGTATGCAAGCTTTAGCAATGATATGATCAGTTGTTGTGTTTAGAAGACTGATTTGAAGATATATTTATAGTGTCAAAAATATGCATAACCGTTGCCTAATTGCCAATTAAGAATTGCTGATTTTGTGCTACGACAATCGATTGTCTAATTGGCACAATCGATTGTTTTCCAGTCGTTCCAAGAATCATTCCCAGATTTTACGCAGCATAATCGATTATCTAAGACATATAATCGATTACTGGCAACGTTCAAAAAATCATTTCCAAATTTTACGTAAAACAATCGATTATCAGAAATATACAATCGATTACTTGGCAACGTTCAAAAAATCTTTCCAGATTTTACTTCAAACAATCGATTATTAAAATCCTATAATCGATTATCTGACGGAGTTTGAAAATATTCTGGCAACGGTCATTTACATAATCGATTATGTTATATGGACAATCGATTATTTTTCAGTCTTGAAAAATCTAATAGACACTGCCTCAACACAATCGATTGTCATAAGGTTCACAATCGATTATTTTGTAGCTTTGAAAAATCTGATAGACACCGCCTCAACACAATCGATTGTCATAAGGTTCACAATCGATTATTTTGTAGCTTTGAAAAATCTGATGGACACTGTCTCAACACAATCGATTGTCATAAGGTACACAATCGATTGTCATGCAGATTTCAAAAATCTGATGGACACTGCGTCAACACAATCGATTGTCATAAGGTACACAATCGATTGTCTTGCAGCTGCCTTCACATAATCGATTATCATAAGTACATAATCGATTATCTTTGTCCAGATTTTAGAGGCATGATTAAAAATCATTTTGCTAAAACAAATATGCATGATTTAAAATCATTTTGCTCTAAATTAAATATGCATGATTTGAGAAAAATGTTTTTACGAGAGAAGCCAAGTCTTGTGTTAAATTGTCGGATCAAGATCACAATTAAAGAACGACTCATGTATAACTTTGTTTAATGTTGATCTTTGTTTGTCTTGTGCTTGAACTTCGTTACGTGACATTTGCGCGCTTGTGCTTGGACCTCGTCATATGTCAATTGCGCATCGTTTGTCATTTATCAAAACCTACAAATATGAATACACGTTTAGTTTAGTGCCTTGAGAACGTGTTTCAACAAAAATGAGTCTCTCCTGTGCTTGACTTGGTCGTTATTTTGTAGGCCCATATAACTCCGAGTAAGTCTTTGGGTCAATTCACATTTGTCGCTTCCAACCTATTCTTAAGTTTTAGGATTATCACTTTATTTGTTGACCTCGCATGTCTGTTTGCGCTCAAATGATAGGGCGAAGAAGTGATCCTCTTTATCTTCAAATCTTCAAGGAACTTTGTAATTTTTTCACTGATAAACTACATCCCATTGTCGCATGCTATCTCTTTTGGTTATGAATCTGCAAATTATATTTTCCTGCAGGAAGTCGACCATTTCACCTTCTCCAAACTTCTAATAAGGACCTGCTTCCACCAATTTAGAAAAATAGTTAGTCAGAAATTAAAGTGAACTTACATTTCCAACAGTCGTTGGTAGTAGTCTGACGATATCCATCCCGTATTTCATGAACAACCATGGACAGAAGCGAATATAAGGGTTCTGCCAGTTGATGTACTAGTGGTGCATAGAGTTGGCACTTATTGCATTTTCATACGTAGTCTTTGGCATCTTGTTCCATGCGGGACCAGTAATATCCTACCCAAACTCATTTCAGCACCAAAGAATTTGGGACCGAGTGGTTACTGCATATCCCTTCATGGACCTCTCTCGTGACATAATTAGCTTATGTCGCTCCTAAGAACTGGGACAACGGGACTCGGAAGGATTTTCTATATAATTGGCCTTTCTCGAAGCTATAATTTGCAACTTTGGCGCGTAATGCTCGTGATGCTTTGGGGTCTTCGAGAAACTTCTCATGCTCGAGATAGTCTGTTATTTCATTTATCTAGTACCAAACCAAACTAGTCAAATTCACCCATAGTAACCTTTTGTATCCAAGACTGAATTCATTAGTTGTACTACCATCTCTAGTTCCGATCCTTTGATTTCTGTTGATGAACTCAAGCTTTCCAATGCATCTACTTCTGTGTTATCCTCTCTCGAGTTATGAGTAATTTATCACTTGCGGAATCGTGCCAACAAAGCTTGGACCTTTACCACATATTGTTTCATACATTCCTCTTTGGTGTCACCGATCCCATAGACCTGATTTATCACCAAGTGCAAATCATATTTGATTTCAATGACCTCGGAGTCAAGTCCTCAGGCCAGTTTGAGCCCTGCAACCAAAGCTTCATACTCTGCTTTATTGTTAGTTAAATGATCGTTCTGATGGTTTGCCTTATGGTTTCCTCTTAAGGCGTGATTAACACTATTTTGAGTCTGAACCCTTTACGTTGGAAGCTCCACCCGTAAATAAGGTCTGAACCCCCGATGTCAATTTCGACACCATTATTGCCTCCTTGGTTGCTAGAGCCAATAGTCTTGGATTGAAATCGACCACGAAGTCAACCAAGACTTGCGACTTAATTACAGTCCATGTCTTATATTCTATGTCAAACTCGCTCATTTAGATGACCCATTTAGCCAACCTACCCGAGAGTTAGAGTTTATAGAGGATGTTTCACAAAAGGAAAACTGTCACCACAACTATCGAGTGGCATTAGAAGTAGGGTCTTCAGCTTCCGAGCGGCAACTACGAGAGTTAAGGCATTTTTTTCCAAATATGGGTAACGAGTGTCTACTCCCGTTAAAATTTTTCTAATGTAATGAATGGGAGATTGCGTACCTTTTTCCTCTCGGACTAAAACAACACCTTATTTTCACTTCGAGAGCAGCAGATGGCTTGACAAGTACTTCTTCAAGTCCTTCAGGTTTTTGCTGACATTCTGGTGTCCATTCGAAATACTTCTTCTTTTAGAGTAGTGCGAAGAAGCGATGACATATTTCCGACGATCGAGAAATAAACCTGCTCAAAGCTACTAATCTCCATGTGATCCTCTAGACTTCTTTTATATTTAACAATTGATCCGGGATATCTTATATAGCCTTGATTTTGTCAGGGTTTACCTCAATTGCCATTGTGAGACCTGGAATCCCAGAAACTTACCAAAAATGACCCCTAACACGCACTTCTCAAGGTTAAGTTTCATGTTATGCTTCCTTAGGATGCCGAATGTTTCTTGCAAATGCTTAAAGTGGTCACTTGCATTCAAAGACTTAACGAGCATCTCATCTATATATACTTCTATAGTTTTGCTATTTTCTTTTCGAACATCTTATTCATGAGCCATATATAAGTGACTCTGGCATTTTTCAATTCGATAGGCATCACATTGCAACAACATGTATCAAAATTCTTTATTGTTTTTAGGAACTACTACTACATTAGCGAGCCACTTTGGATATCTTACCTCTCGTATTGAATCGATATTGAGTAAGAAGGTTACCTCTTCTTTGATAAATTTATTCATGGATTCAGCAATAATCTCTTCTTTTATCTTACCCGAGGTATGTTGGGATCTGAGCTTAACTTTTACGTCGCCACCTCCATCGGGATACCTGCTATATCTTCGTGCGACCATGTAAAACAATTGGAGTTAATTATAAGGAATTTAATAAAATCATATCTAAGCTCCGGGTCCAATCTTATTCCCAAATAGAATTTCCTTTCGATGAATTCTTCGAACAACGCACTTGATCTAGTTCTTCTACTGTGGACTTTGTTGTGTCCATCTCTTATGGAACTTGGAAATACCTTGGCACCTGATACTGTTCCGATTCCTGTCTCCGAGCTAAATTCTTCTGGTACGGGAGTAGCTACTGGTTCCTGTAATTGCATTCATCTCCCTTGTTGCCGGTTGATGACCCCTTATCTGCTTGATCCCCTCGAGTGTCAGATATTTCAACAATTGGTGATATGTTGAAGGCACAACTTTCATCTCGGTAACCATAGACTTCCTAGGATGATATAGTACCCCATGTCCCCATCTACAACTTCGAACAGAGTTGTTTTCATTACTCCTTCAGCGTTCGTGAGCAGAAAAATCTCTCCCCAGGTTGTCACACTCGCGAGTTTGAATTCAGTAAGGAGCTTTGTTGTCGAAATAATGCTTCCCGTGAGTTTATCTTATTCTAGTACTCTCCATTGTATGATATTAGACTAATATCCTGGATCCACTAGAACACATTTAATCTTAAAATATAATACTTTTAAAGAAATTACCAGTGCATCATTGTGTGGTAGCAGCAATCCATTTGAATCTTCTTCTGCAAAAGTGATATCGTCTTCCCGGAGTCTTTTACTATGATTTATTGATACTTCCGACTTCTTTGATACCAAAAAGGTGACCCCATTAATCTCATTCCCCCCGAAGATCATATTGCTCGTTTGGTGTAGGGGTTTTTCTCCTGCTTTCGAGGGTTCCACGTTTTCTCTATTCCGACCATAACTGTTCTTAGCTCGGTTACTCAAGAATTCTCTAAGGTGGCCATTCTTCAATAGTGTTGCCACTTCTTCCTGGAGGTGTCGGCATTCCTATGTCTGGTGTCCATTTGTCCTATGGTATTCACACCATAAGTTGGGATCCCTCTGTCGAGGATCAGATCTCATTGGTCTCGGAAATCGTGCATATTTGATATTTCTCATGGCTGACATCAATTCCACTATACTGACATTGAAATTTTATTCCAATAACCTAGGGTAAGAAAGATCCTGTGACCCTAACTTTTCTTTATCTTGCAGCAATCTGTTGTTCCGATCGCGATCAGTACTTCTGTCAACAGTGAACTAGTCAGTATTCTGAAAGCTTCTGCTATGGCCTTCAGCCCGTTCATAAAGCAAAAACCATCTCTTGGGAGTTCGTCTATTTGTGTCGTAATCATCCTTTGACTTTTCTTTGTTCTAATCACGTCCTTTGTTTAATAATGGAAAACCAAACTGATTATCTTTGATCAATATTTTTGACTCGCACCGGCTGCGGACATCTGCCCAAGTCGTTTCTTGAAACTCAAGCAGGCTTTCCTTAAATTTCGGGGAAGCATCTGAAGTTCTCGGATTCAATTCTTTGGTGAATGTTTCAGCTTCCCATTCATCTGGGACAGCCGGGAGAAACATTCTTTCCTTCTGGAATCAGGTAATGACCTCTCTTAATAACTCAGACTCTCTTTGCACAATTCTAAATATCTCGGCCTTGCGGGCCAGTAATTTTCTAGCCCAAGCATGAGACTTGATGAAAGAATCCGTGAGCATTTCAAAGACCACGTCAAAACTCTCCTTGTGAGAGTTTTTCCAAATTTCTTTAACAACACAGATTCAATTTCGTGGGGAGCTAGATTATTTCCTTTTATCGCTGTTGTGTAGGTGGTAATATGCTTTTGAGGGTCTGAATTTCCATCATACTTTGGCACTTCAGGTATTTTAAACCATTTTGGGATTAATTCTGGTGCAACACTTGGCTTCTACGACAGTTGAGTGTACTTCTTGGAGTCCAGGACCTTCAGTACTGGTGACGCACCCAGGATTTGGTCCATGCGAGAGTTTACTTCCCTCATTAACCGTAAAAGTTCATTCTTGAAAGAATCGTTCTCGTTATTAAGACAAGATCCGCTCCCCCAATCCGCATCGCAGCTAACGACACCCCTTGGAGTGTTGATGTCGATCCTCTGTGTTATTTGGTTTGCAGGAACACATGGAGGAATTGGATTTCATTGGTTTGCATTATTCGAAGCCCCTAACAACGCATGATTCAACTCCGTCATAACCTTGTCTTGCTGCGTGAGATGGCCTAGAATGATCGTTTATTGCTCTTGCAAGACCTTTACCGCGTCGACAAAATTCTCATCAATAGCATCATTGGGATTCGTCTCCCGAACATCTCGAGGATACTGACTGTCATGCATCGGTGTGGCGTCATTCTCCTCGTTATGGGTGTCACGAATCGAGTACTGAAAGTGAGGCTGCTCTCCTTGAACCTCGTAGTTTTACATGTTGTTAACAACATTATCTGTCATTTATTATGATTTCTTTAATACAAAACAATCAAAGTACGTTAGTAAAAAGGGAAGGATCAATTAATTGCACGAATGTCTAGGCCCCACGGTGCCAAACTGTTTACTTGTAAAAAAGTACAATTGAATTTATACGTGATTTCTAAAAAATTGACCTAATTCGATCCTAAAATAAAGAAATAACTGAAGAAATCAATACTTAGCCTTAAAATGTAGATAAAAATAACAGAGTTGACGAATTGGGGAATAGGGTTTTCGG
Source organism: Nicotiana benthamiana (assembly GCA_034376525.1). NCBI lineage: Eukaryota > Viridiplantae > Streptophyta > Magnoliopsida > Solanales > Solanaceae > Nicotiana > Nicotiana benthamiana. The sequence continues at coordinate 70,019,262 of CM067330.1, forward strand.
GCATAACGATGATAAACTCGAAAAGTAAGAAAGTAAATTTGTATTAAGCTTGTATGAAATGTACTATACATTTGCTAGAAAATTCGTGTCCTTTACAATGATAACTGAACTCTCTATTTATAGTTGTTTCTAGGGAAGGAGGTCCTAGGATCGTGCCCTTTTTTAATGACAATTATGAGAGTCATCTCTGAAGATGTAACGGTGAACATAAATTCCAAATCCTTGTAACGGGCCGTCGCCCTTAATGGTGCAGAATATTTCGTATTAAATGCTATCGGGTGCAGAGCATTTAATGCACCTTAATGATTATTATTGCTTTCGGTGATAAGTGGAATAACTGCGTCCTGTGACCACCTCCGTCATGGGTCCCACGTGTCCTTCCTTTAGTGGATTCAATGTGTTCTTCCTTTAATGACTAGGTGTCATTTCATATTTTACCCTATACACTCCTCTTGTATATATAGAGTCTTTTTTTTCTATCCGGGTCCAGTAATTGCATTGGAGCTCGTCTAAATCCAATCCATACTGGAAAGTCTCACATTGGAGCTCGACCAAAGCGCTCCCTAACAAATACTGCTTTATGCCTAGGACTCGAACCTAAGACCTCAGATTAAATATGAAAGAGTAATTATTACTCCACTACAATCCTTGTTGGTGATGATATTTAAAGTCATCTTCCTATAATATACACGTTTCTTTTAATCAGGGTCCAAAATATAAATATGACAAGTTCTCAAATGGGTCCATCACCATGGCCAAATTCATAACACAATAAAATCCAGAATTTTTCAAAATTATATTTTGAAAAGGGGATCTTCTGCAAATACCCATTCACTATAAACTATTTATCTGTCCCTATTCATAAAGTTTTTTTTCCTACTCTTTCTTTCTTTTGTGTCCGGCCCTTACAACCAAATAAAGTCACTAATGAAACGGACTTGGAACCGTACCGCGGCGCTTCGTGCCCGCGCGGTGCCCGAGGCGTCCCATACCACCCCAGACTCGCCCGTCCGAAAAGCGTACAGACTGGTTTCGCCCTGCCATGGGCTCATCAGGGAAGCGGCAATAGCTCCCAACCAGCTGTGCCCCCCGTATGCTTCAGCTCCCTTCATAGTCATGTCCAAGACAAGCGACAAGCTCCCCAAACTTAATCGGGTCGGCATGCCTAACTCGGCCAAGCCAATACGCAACTAGGGCAGAGCGTCTTATTGCTAGATACGCCTCCCCTCCCCAAGGCAGTTTGATGCCAGTCAGCACGCACGATTCGACGCCAATACAACGCCGTCCATAGTCACTACTCTGAGGCCGTGACAACTCTCCCCCACCCGATGATGCGGCGACCCGACGCATTACTTCCGCAGCAACTCCTTTCGTTTCCACACGGAACTCGCACCCCAAATCATGCTATAGCCATACCTCCTCGTGCCGCCAACCCTGGGACTCATGCACATTATCATGGAGACTGCTTCGCACTTCGTCGGTGTGTCCACTTCGTGGTTTCATTTAGAGCTCACAACAATGTCTTTGCTCAAGCCGCTTTACTTTGGTGGAGAAGTAGTCTCTTTGCCCAAAACCGTCATGCTCCACTCTGTCACTCAGCGTCCTCATCTTTGCACTCCTGGCCAACCTAGCTTTGTGCATTCATGAGCTGACACCTTGCAAGAGAAGTAGAAGAGCATGGTTGCTATGATACCAAGTGAGACGGACCTGGAACCGTACCACGGCGCCGGAGGCGTCCCATACCACCCCAGACTCGCCCGTCTGAATAGCGTACAGACTGGTTTCGCCCTGCCATGGGCTCATCAGGGAAGCGGCAATAGCTCCCAACCAGCTGTGCCCCCCGTATGCTTCAGCTCCCTTCATAGTCATGTCCAAGACAAGCGACAAGCTCCCCAAACTTAATCGGGTCGGCATGCCTAACTCAGCCAAGCCAATACGCAACTAGGGCAGAGCGTCTTGTTGCTAGATACGCCTCCCCTCCCCAAAGCAGTTTGATGCCAGTCAGCACGCACGCTTCGACGCTAATACAACGCCGTCCATAGTCACTACTCTGAGGCCGTGACACTAAGCTATCAAGCCAACTCAAATTAAATTAAATCAAGTCAAGCCAAAATTCAATCCAAATCAAGCCCAACCAATTCAAGCCAATTTAGTTAAGCCAAATGGCTAAGAAAACTGGAATGGGTAGGTAGGTTAGCTAATTAGTTTTAATTGAATAGGTGTATATTGTAATTACTAGTTTTCAAATGGGCAGAGAACGATAATTAGTTTAAGTTTAATGAATATTTTGTATAGTTTGCTCTTTTGAAACTGATTGAAAGACACAACATATTTGTACAATCATAATTCAAAAAAAAATACATAAAAAAAAACTATTTCTCAAGATCAAAACTAGAAAGTATAAATTGGCATGGAGTTGACCAAAGAAGGAGCAATATATTTGAAGAACTGTCACGAACACACGAGCCAATTTTGACTAGTAAGATATGCTATGTTTTACCTAACTATTTGTATATACTTTGTCCCCATAATGGAAAACAAACATACAACTATAAAAGTATGATATTTCTTCAAGATTTAAGGGGAGTCGATATAGTTGACTACTAAGTTAGTCTACTTTTCTCTTTGAAAGGATTTTTTATTTGTCCATAAAAATCTTGGAACTTAGAAGTTATCTGCTTTTATTCTTTTTCTTCTTTTTTCATATATTTCAATTAGTGATATATTATATATTGAAAAGTTATATGAACTGTGTTGGTGGAAAAAGATATATATATATATATGTGTGTGTGTGTATGGAGTGGATGCCCATTATTTAAAATAATTGTCAAAAGGTTAGTTCGTCTGAAGACAACCAACATTAAAATAAAGTAAATTAAGTTTCCTCTTGGGAAATAAGAGGGTCGGAGTACCAAATATAAAAAATAATGTCTTTCATTTCTTTCTTTTTTCCACCAAAAGTTTTCGTTTCTTCTAAAGAAGAGAAAACGTAACAAAAGAGAGGAAAAGAAAATAATTTCTGCTAAAGCCATCAATTTCGATCTTAACTATATATGCTCTTTCTCTTTCGTTCTACGAAAATCAGATAAGATGTTTCTATGAATATTTGTAATCTCACATATATTTTAACTTTGCTTAATTATATGATTTTTCTTTGTGCAGACCTATACGTCACTATAGGAAACGAACTTAGCTAGCTGTCAATGGACAAACTTGACGTGAAAATCTACAAATAAATCAAATACTATCAAATCACATGAGCTCACGTACACATACTCTTGACCAAATCCTCCCCCCTCCCCCCGCGGTCCCGAAGAAAACGAAAAGAAAGACGATAATTGGTCTTAATAATCATTAAGTCGGCCTATCTGTGTACGTTATTAATATTTTTTTAGATTCACAATAAGTGATCATTTTATTTTTTTAATTTGATCCAAACTAACTATACGGAGGGAGTAACATAGTTAATACTTATTTATAATTTTGTTCATTACTATTAATTTAAAATTTAACTCGAAAAAGAAAGTTGAAAGTTTAAAAACTTATTTAAAAAATATTTTCAGTGAAATAATAGTTTGTCACAAAATTTTAATTTTTCTTAAATGTAAAATAGATATTCGCATACAATTTTAATTTCTTTTCAAATTCAACATCAAATACTGATTTTTCCATCTTCAAGAATATATTAATTGTCCAAATTCCAAAAGAGATTTCCACTTAGAAAAGAAAATTTGTTATGGTGGTTTCTGTTGAGGAAAGAGGAGTGACTTAAACATGAGGGGTAGTTTAGTCTATTTATATTTAACTAGACTAGTTGAATAGTTAATTTTATTAACTCATGTGTATATATATACTCTAATGTACAGCTCTTAATAGTACCATGGAAGCAGTTACTGTTCCATGCATTTCCTGCTTCTTCTCTACTGTTCTTATCCTTTCTTCTATCTTCTCCTTCTTCAGCTAAGCTCTTTCATAGTTGTATCTCTATAAAGATTAGCATGGTATCAGAGCTTTGAGCTCCGAATCGAAGCTCAAAAATTGATCCAAAATCTCTTCTCTGCTCTTCTTTCCGTTAATTTCTGTATTTTTTAGTCAATTGTGATCTCAATTGTTTCCAGATCTGAGGAAAAACCTTGAATAAATCGATAATGGTGTTTGATGATGAGAATGCAACTGTCACTGCTAAGACTACATCACACGCATCATCAGACGATAAATTTGATGAAGGAGTTACAGTCGTAGTGACTCATCCTCTATATCTGGCGCCTGGTGATACTAGCGACATTTCCTTGATCTCAATTCAGTTAACTGGAACTGATAATTACTCCTTGTGGTATGGATTTACGCGAATGCCTTATTAGGTCGTAATAAGCTGGGAATTGTCGATGGAAAATGGCTAAAGGAGAGGTTTCGCAACAAGTATTGGTACCAGTGGGAAAGGTGCAATACTATTGTACTGTTGTAGTTGATGAATTCGGTTGCTCCGTCGTTAGTTAGTGGCATAGCTTATGCCACTAATGCACAAAATGTGTTGCTAGATCTGCAGGAAAGATTTGATAAGGTAAATGACACTCGTTTCTACAATTTACACAAAGAAACAGTCACTCTGTACCAAGGTACCTCTTCTATTTCTATTTACTACTCAAAACTTAAAGATCTCTAGGATGAATCTGAGTTTATAATAACTACACCTGGTTGTGATTGTGCAAAGACAAAGGAGTTTATTGTGCATCTATGAAAACAAAAGGTATATCAGTTTTTAATGGGCTCAAATGACTCCTACTCACAAGCTCGTAGTCAAATACTTATGATGAAGCCCTTACCAACAGTGAATCAAGCTTATGCCATAAGTGATGAGAGCCAAAGAGTTGTAGTTGCATCAACTGGTGTATTAGGTCCCCCTCCTATTGTGAATTCTAATACCTATGAATCAACAAAACTTTATAGTGCTAACTCTAATTCTAACTCAAGGTTTAGAAAGAACTACAATATTCAGTGTGACTTCTGCAAAATGAAAGGTCATAGTAAGGAAAATGGTTACAAAATTATAGGTTATTCATCTGATTATAAGCCTAAGAAGAAAGGGGGAGCTAGTGCAAACAATGTCATGGTAGAACCTAGTTACTCCAAGCCTCTATAAGCTCAAAATGCTTCTCACTGTGTTCTATTGCAGTCTCTGCCTGCAAACTATACTCATTATCAGGCTATGAGTCAAGGAGCTGGAAACTATCAGGTACAAGGGAAGTGCTAGTGCTCATATTCAGGCTGGTTCTTCTACTCCACAAGCCCAAAATGTTACAAACACCCAGCCTACAACTCAAGGAGGTGTTTTTCCTTTCACCAAAGAATAGTATGAACGAATTATGCAGATCCTGAACAGCAATCACAGTGGCACTTCATCTTCCACCTCTTAGAAAAATGCAGCTGGTACTCCCATTGCTCTTTTGGCCTCATCATCTAGCCTGCAGAAATGGATCATTGACATTGGATCCACAAACCACATGGTTTAAGATGTTAATATGCTAAGGAAAACCTCCCTAACTACTCTTAGTGATCCCAGACAGGTGCTACTACCTAATGGAGATGTCACTCAAGTCACACATATTGGAGACAGTCACATTTCAGACAACAATGTCATTAAAAAAGTTTTCTAAGTGCCTCGGTTCAAATTCAACCCGTTGTCTGTTTCAAAAGTGACAAAAGACTTAAGATGTTTTGCTTCATTTTACCTTGATTTATGTGTATTTCAGGATCTCTTTAGTGACAGGGTGAGGGAGATTGATAAGGAGAGAGATGGACTGTACTTTCTGCAGAGGCATGGTTCCAAGAGACTTACAACCATTTCACTGGCTGCAGCTAGAATAAAGACACCTAGGAGGAACTATACTATGGATGTTAACTTGTGGCACAAAAGATTAGGACATGTGTCTAGTACAGTCCTTAATAAACTGGTTCCTGCCAAATTAGCAACTATTACTAATTCATCAATGAATGCACTTATATACATATGCTAAGCAAAGTAGACTGCCTTTTCCTAATAGGTGTTTTATAAGTACTACTGCTTTTGACCTCATTCATGTTGATGTCTGGGGTCATTACAAATATGCAACAGTTGATGTTATAGATACTTTCTAACTATGGTTGATGATTTCACTAGAATGACCTGGTTGTTTCTCTTTAGGCTAAAGTCTGATGTTTGTATGGTACTGACTCATTTTATTGTCTTTGGTCAAACATAATGCAACAAAGTCCTCAAGGCATTCAAGTCTGATAATGGATATGACTTTGTCAATTTTATTTGTCTTGCTCTATTTCAAAAATATGGTATTATCCATCAGAAGACTTGTACATATACCCCTCAGCAAAATGGAGTTGTTGAGAGGAAGCATAGACATATTATGGAGGTGACTAGAGCCTTGAGATTTCAAGAACATATCCCTATTAAGTATTGGGGTCACTGTGTTATTGCATCTGTCTATATTATCAACAGAATGCCAAATTCAGTTCTTAATGGCTTATCCCCCTTTGAGTTGTTATATGGGCAGAAACCTACCTTGGACCATCTGAGAGTCCTTTGTTGCTTATGCTATGTCAAACAAGTTCAAGAGGTAGATAAGCTACTTCCCAGGGCCAAACCTTCTGTCTTTATGGGGTTCTCTGACACTCAAAAGGGTTATATGTTACTGGACCTTTCTACTAATTATTTTTTCATCAATTGGGTTGTTTCCTTCAGATAGGATATTTTTCCCTTTATGGAGTCTCATCCTCCTCCACATGTATTTCTGCCTTCTGATTCCTACACTTATGATGTAGACTATACCTCTACCTCACATGAGTTTCACAGCTTAGATGAGGTATCTTCTCCTTCCCCAATGTGGGTCCTGCAAGTGATGCCTCAAGCCTGGAGACATCAGCCCAACTGGATAATATCACTGAAGGTTTTCCATCTTTGCTGTCTTCTGTTGATCAACACTATACTGGCCTGAGAAGATCCCTGAGGACCAAGCAAGCTCCTATTTGGCTGAAATATTTTGTGACATGTCCCAGTCATAAAGCTGTTCCTTATTCTATTGCTAACTACATCTCCTATGACGGTTTTTCTCCCAAATATCAGTGCTACCTAGCTACTTTTTCTTCCATAGTTGAACCTACTACCTTTGAGGATACTGTTAAGGATCCTAGGTGGGTTGGGGCGATACAAGCTGAGATCACTGCATTGGAATTTAACCGCATTTGGGATGTGATACCTTTGTCTGCTATCCAAAATTCCAATTGGTTGTAAATGGATATATAAAGTGAAGTACAAGTCCATAGGGGAGGTGTAAAGGTTCAAAGCTAGGCTAGTGGCAAAGGGTTATAGTCATCAAGAGGGCATTGACTACCAGGAAACTTTCAGTCATGTGGTAAAAATTGTTACTGTTAGGACAATATTAGTTGTGGCTGCTTCTGAACATTGGCATATCCATCAACCGGATGTGTATAATGCATTTCTACAGGAAGATCTACATGATGATATTTTATGAATCTTCCATAGGAATTTCAGAGTCAGGGGGAGAACAGACCAATATGCAGACTTCTGAAATCCTTGTATGGATTTAAACAGGCACCAAGATAGTGGAATGTCAAACTCTCAGAAGCACTACTAATGTTTGGATTCTTGCAGAGCCAGCATGATCATTCTTTGTTCATAAAAGGAACATGTGAACATACTATAGTTATTCTGATGATGTTAGAAGAATTCAAGACCAATCTGCATCAAGAATTTAAAAATGAGCTGAAATATCTTCTTGGCATTGAGTTTGGTAGGTCACAACAAGGCAATTCAATGCACCAAAAAAACTATAGTCTGGAGCTAATCTTTGAGCTTGGACTGGGGGCTGCCAAACCAACTACTACACCTACTGAAGCCAACACTAAACTAACAACTAAGGACTATGATAAACATACAGGCATACACAACATAACAATTGATGAGTTGCTATCTGATCCTAGCAAGTATCAAAGACTATTAGGCAAGCTTCTTTACCTGATTTTCACTAGACCAGACATAGCCTACATATACAGACATTGAGTCAGTTCGTGCAGAAACCCAAAAGATCTCATATGGAGGCTGCACAAAGAGTAGTAAGATATGCGAAGAACCAACATGGACAAGGTATACTATTGTCTACTAAGAAGAAAAACATAGTTACAGCCTATTGTGATACTGACTGGGCAGCCTGTCCCCTCACTAGAAAATCTGTAACGGGATTCTTCATTATGTATGGTGACTCACTAGTGTCCTGGAAGTCTAAGAAGAAGAGCACTATTTCTAGGAGTTCTGGAGAATTAGAATACATAAGTATTGCATCAACTAGGATACTAGGACCGTTCAAAGATATTGGAATACCTGTTGCTCTTCCTACAACCATTCACACTGACAGCAAAATAGCAATTCATATAGCTGCAAATTCAGTATTCCTTGAATGTACCAAACAAATTGAGATTGATTGTCATTTTATAAGAGAGAAAATGCAAAATGGACTGGTGAATATAGAGTATGTGGCTACAAAAGAACAACTTGCAGATGTTCTAACAAAAGGCTTGACTAGAATGCAGCATGAGTACTTGATGTCCAAACTAGGTGTTCTAGATAATTTTATATCATCTAGCTTTTGGGAGAGTATTGGGGAAAGATGAGTGACTTAAGCATGCGGCGTAGTTTAGTCTATTTATACTTAACTAGACTAGTTGAGTAGTTACTTTTGTTAACTCACGTGTATATATATACTCTAATGTACAGCTCTTAATAGCACAATATAAGCAGTTACTATTCCATTCATTCCCTGCTTCCTCTTTACTGTTCTTCTTCTCTCTTCTCTCTTCTCCTTCTTTAGCTAAACTCTCTCATAGCAGTATCTCCATAAAATTTAGCAGTTTTAGAGAACAAGACCAAATAAAACTATATTATCCTATAATAATTAGATATGCACTATTTGTAAATTAGCACTTATTTATAGTTTTATTCATTATTTGAATTTTAACTTGATAAAAAAAATTGGACGTTAAAAGCGTATTTAAAGAATACATGTCAAACGCAATACACAATTTGAACTTCAACATCAAATACTGTCTTTTCTTTATCTTCAAGCATATATCAATTGTCCAAAGTCGAACAGGGGTGCCTTGCCTCTTAGAAAAGTGGATTTGCCGTGCACCGAGAGAACAGAACCAAAAGAAAACTATAGTATCCTACAATAATAGGTACTGCCCAATATATTTAGGATCGCATGTCCTGCTTCCTTGAATAATATTATCGCAGTCTATAATAAGTGATCAATTTACTTTTAGCACATTAATTAAAAAAATATTAAATTTTATATAAAAATATCTAGTATAACTAATCTATTCTTAATTAAATATTTAATGTGAGTAGTAAGGAAACTTTGTTAGAATATATACATAAGGTTAATTTTATAAAAAAAATAAATTTAATTCTTTCTTGATTATAGAAATGAACAATTATTTTGAATCAAAATAAAAAAATAAATTGATCATTTATTATGAATTAGGGGTTTCGTGTCTAGCTAGCATGTGGTGTTGGCAACAAGACTAGCCTAGCTGCCGGTAGTGGTCTCCAAACTTAGAAATATTAGGTAAATGTATAGCCCGTGTGGCTAAGCAACAAAAAATAACTTACTTTGAGAAGTGTTTTTTTAGAAGTATTTTTCTCAACAGTACTTTTGGTGAGAAGCAATTTGTGTTTGATTAATTGGTTTATAAATCACTTTTGAGTAGCAATTAATGTTTAGCCAACCTTTAAAAATATGCTTCTAAGTGTATTTTACAGAAAAGTACTTCTTAAAAAAATACATTGAAGAGAAGCTATTTTTTTCCGTTTCTTCAAAACTGCTTCTACTTCGCCTTAAAAACATTTTCTTTCCTTTCAAAAACTATGTCAAACACCTTAATTTTTGGTCAAAAATACTTTTGACCAAAATAATACTTTTAACCAAAAAGAATCTTGGCCGATCAGGTTAGTAAACACTAAAGTTTATCTCTAATCATACCTTATACAAGAGAAAAGATCCAAATTTGTTTTTGTGTTATTTCAGTTGGGGCAACATTAACCTCCGTTTGACTTTCAGTTTATTGATCATGTCCTTGCCACTACCGGATTATCTCATATATATCCTTGTTATTAACAGAGTTCAGTGTCAAATAAATGATGTCATGCTTCCGAAATTGGAGGAATTCGAAAATTTTCTAAATTTTTTTCTGCCAAAAAATATATTTTTACTGCTAAAAAAAAATTACTTAAATATATAATTTGCAAATTACTTTAACAAAAATTTTGCCATTAAATAATTCGTAGTATAGCACTACGAATTATTAAAAAAAATATTTCTTTTACTAATTCGCATTAGAGTACTGCAAATTGAGGCTCTCCATTTTTAGCGTCCAGCAATTTACAATACTATACTGCAAATTAGCAATTTATAGTATAGTACTGTGAATTGCCTAATAAAATATACGAGGTTTCTTCTTCCCCAACACAACCACTGCCCCCATTAAAAAACAAGAAAGCTTCTGTTAGTCAAACCCCCCCCCCCCCCCCCCCCCCCCCCGCCTCGTGAAATTTTTTTTAAAAAAAGAATGTTGGGCCCCACCCGTCTTCTAAAAAGAAAGGAGTGTAGATCCAACATACAAAAAAACTTTGAAATCATTCTTTGTGTGCAAAAATTAAAATTCAATCAAATTCAAAAAACTTAATTCGAGGTATTTTGATTTTATTTATGTCGACACTCGTATAATGCATGTATATTTGTATTATTTAATGTGTTTTCATGTTAATTTGTATTATGTTGGTATTTAAATTTGTATCTTATTTATACCCGATTGATTTATTAGCTTTGTAACAAAAAAATATTGAAATTTGATAAATAAATTGCATTGTTAATGTTATGTTTTCATGTGATTAAATAATAAATAAATAAATATTATATATTTAGTTTGTTGTTCATAATTGTATGTTATATTTGTTGTTTTTAAATGTAATAGTGAACTTTTAGTATAGTAAAATATAGAGCCTTGCAGTGAAGTAAAATATAGAGCCTTGCAGCGTAGTAAAATATAGAGTCTTTTAGCTTAGTTAAATTCAATTATTCAGCATAGAGTGCAAAATATAGATCCTTTTAGCTTAGTAAAATATAAAGCCATAAGTATGTTGTAACTTCAAACTCTATCCAATAACACTTTACAAAATTAATTATTTAATTTACAAATAAACTTACAAAAGTAATAAATTAATATATATTGTCAAATAACTCAAATATGGAGCCGGAACTCATAGATAATTACTCAGTCCAATTCAATAATTAATTATTTTATTTATTAAATTAACAAAATTATAAAAATGCTGAAATTGAAACACATAATAATTAGGATAAGTTGGTGCTACCGGTGGTCAATTATCCAGCCTGGAAATCCATACATAATTATCAGTCCAATTCAATAATTTTTAATTTAATTCTTTTATCAAACAAAATTTCATTGGTAACTGAAATTCACACGCATAATAATTAAGGATAACTTGGTGCGACCTGCCTTCAAATATCGAGCTTGGAAGGCCATACATAATTATTAAATCCAATTTTAAATTTTTTATTTTAATTTATTAAACAAATAAATTTCTAAAAAATATTTGAAATGACACATATAATACTTAATTATTGCTTGATGCTACCGGGCCTCAAATATCAAGCCTATACGGCATACATAATTATTTAGTCATAATTCAAGAATTTTTAATTTAATTTATTAAACAAAAAAAATACTAATAAATATTAAAAATGACACACATAATAATTAAGGATAACTTGGTGCGATCAGACCTTTAATATCGAGCTTGGGAGGCCATAAATAAATGTTAAGTCCAATTCAAAAATTCTTAATTTAATTTATTAAGCAAATAAATTTCTAAAAAATATTTGAAATGACACACATAATAATTACGTATAGCTTTGTGCTACCAGGCCTAAAAAATTGAGCCTCGAAGGGCATACGTAGTTATTTAATCCAATTCAAAAAATTTTAATTTAATTTATTAAATAAATAAATTTCTAAAAAATATTGAAAATGACATACATAATAATTAAGGATAACTTGGTGCGATCGGACCTCAAATATCTACCTTGGAAGGCCATACATAAATATTAAGTCCAATTCAAAATTTTTTAATTTAACTTATTAAATAAATAAATTTCTAAAAAATATTTGAAATGACACACATAATAATTAAGTATAACTTGGTACTAACAGGCCTCAAATATTGAGCCTCGAAGGGCATACGTAATTATTTAGTCCAATTCAAGAATTTTTAACTTAATTTGTTAAACAAAAAAATTTCAAAAAAATATTGAAAACGACACACATAATAATTAAGGATAACTTGGTGCGACCGGGCCTCAAATATTTAGCTTGGAAGGCCATACATAATTATTAAATCCAATTCAAAAATTTTTAATTTAATTTATTAAAAAAATAAATTTCTAAAAAATATTTGAAATGACTCACATAAAAATTTAGTATAGCTTTGTGCTACCGGGCCTCAAATATCGAGCCTCGAAGGTCATACGTAATTATTTAGTCCAATTCAAGAATTTTAATTTAATTTATTAAACAAACAAATTTCTAAGAAATATTGAAAATGACACATATAATAATTAAGGATGACTTGGTACGACCGGGCCTCAAATATCGAGCTTAGAAGGCCATACATAATTATTAAGTTCAATTCAAAAAATTTTAATTCAATTTATTAAATAAATAAATTTCTAAAAAATGTTTGAAATGACACACATAATAATTAAGTATAGCTTGATGCTACTGGGCCTCAAATATCGAGCCTCGTAGGGCATACATGATTATTTAGTCCAATTCAATAAGTTTTAATTAAATTTATTAAACACACAAATTTTTAAAAAATATTAAAAATGACACACATAATAATTAAGGATAGCTTGGTGCTACCGGGCCTCAAATATTGAGCCTCGAAGGGCATACATAATTATCTAGTCCATTTCAAGAAATTTTTAATTTAATTTATTAAGCAAAAAAAAATTGTTAAAAAATATTGAAAATGACACACATAATAATTAAGGATAGCTTGGTGCTACCAACCTCAAATATCGAGCCTCGAAGGGCATATATAATTATTTAGTCCAGTTCAAGAATTTTTAATTTAATTTATTAAACTAACACACACAATTAATTTTTTTTTTTAAAATTATAGTAGACGACATGGCCTTTCCACCGCATGCGCATCCTGGACATGTCGAGGATCAGCTTTTAGTGTTGCAGGGCGACCATAGGTCCTCCTACGTATGGGAGGGACAAATATCGGAGCAGGCTCTCCGCCCCACGAGACCTGATAATTTGTGGGAGTTCATGGCGGAGCATCCTTTCCATACCCGGTAGTCGCGCGCTTACAGGCTACGGGCTTCTATTCTATTTTTGAGCTTGGACGGATGCAGCTCGATTGGTCTCTTATCACGGCGTTGGTAGAGCAGTGGTGACCGAAGACGCACAGTTTTCACTTGCCCACTGGAGAGGCCACCATCACGCTGGAGGATCTTCAGGTTTTGTACGGGCTACGCGTAGATGGACGGGCCGTGACACTGCCCCGTTACATTAGATCCATGACGCGTGCCTAGTTTTTGAATATGATGGGGGAGTTTATTGGTTTTAGACCACAGGTTGGCGCTGGGGGCAATCGCGTTCTTTTGTCAGCCATCAGAGATCATATGGCTTTTTGCACCCTGATATTACTGGGAGACGGAGGATCTCCACATTGAGAGGTACACGCGATTGGCGCTGCTCCTGCTTTTCAGGCGTGTCTTGTTCATAAACACTTCGGGGAGTACTGTGAGTCTGCGCTTTCTCCATCATCTTCAGCTTCTGGATGATTTATCTCAGAACAGCTGGGGTACTGCTACTCTGGCACCTGTATAGGAGCATGTAACAGGCGATCATGGGTCCAGCGGTGGACATATGTGGTTTTCTCCCCCTCCTACAGGTGACAACATTTTCGAATAATCTGTTAATTATTCTGAATTCTATATGGTCTAAATGACTCATAAATTTTACATCAACCTTTTATCTTAGGTTTGGGCTTGCAAGCGGATCATGCCATTGCGGCCACCTCTACCACCACTTGCGCCTGGTCAGGCTTATCTGTTTCTCCCTCTAGCTTCTAGGTGGTTTCTCCGGCGTGGGAACTACCGAGGGAGCGATGCTCATCATAATCTCCCCCCTTATCAGTGATGTGTTAGATATGCTGGTAGACAGACAGGTAAATATGTACCTACACTCGCGAATTAGTAATTGAGTTGTATTACGCATACTCACTTTTATGTTATTATTTGGTAGTTTATCTGGATGCCATACAACGACTAGTTGCTAGCTCAGCTGCCCGATATTTGCTCAACCGACAGACTGATTTGGAGCACTTCCGTCCCGATGATCTTCTTCGATATGGTTGAGTATCATGCCATAGAGCGTGTGCTTTGCCAGTTTTACCGTCCCCAGCCTATACCGAGGGAGACTGGATGGGAGGCTACACACTATCAGCGAGACGACCGTGCTAGGGTAGACGTTATATATATGGGATGGCTAGAGCAGTAGGTCCATACTTGGGAGGAGCGAAGTCACAGTATTTCGCCAGCACCTACATTTACCCAGGAGGCCATCATTCATCTGTATGCATCATGGTACCTCCGTCACAACCGACGGATGATCAGGAACCCTATTCATGTGCTTGGTGATGCTACAGACCATATGCCGGGAGGCACGAGGTACTGGTATACTTTTGTGATTTATTAATATTTTATAATAGTGATATAGCGTTATTTAATTAATATTTTAAATGTTTCACAGCCTGTTGGGCATCATAGCCTCTACCAGTTGGGCCAAGAGATGCAACAGTATGCCGACAATCCTGCACTCGTTGACTATGGCTGGCAGGTGGAACAACTGGCTCATCGAACCCTGCTTCAGGCGAGAGATGGCGCGAGTTTGGACCACAAGGCTCAGTATGCGGCGCCAGAGGACTACTATTGGGGTTGGGGTGTCCCACGAGGGAGGGGTTCCCTACGAGGCAGGAGTGCGCCATGGGGTCGCGGGGGTCGTGGGGGACGGCGAGGAGGTGGTCCCCAGCAAGGGGGCTATGAGGCACTTCTTGGCCCACCTGTTGAGGGACATGATGGGGATTTTGGAGATGAAGCTCTTGGAGATGATCAGTCGGGTTATGGACCTCAGGTCGATGAGCCATCCAGCAGCATGCCGTCATACAACCTTCATCTATCTCTGCCAGCATCACAGTTCACCCCATCGGGAGCATAATCGATCACGGGTACATTCGACAGGGATGTAGACCAGTACTTTGCATGCCCATCTACCGCAGCTGAGGATCGACCCACCCGAGACGTTGATGGCGGGCGCAGGCTCAGTTATGCCTCGTCCCTGGCGGTTGATGCGGATCTACCATAGGCGCATCTATGTTTGTATTACTTTAAAATTTCAATTTGTTTTCTTTTCCTTAATGAGATGACATTAATTAATTTTTAATTTTCTTATGACGGTTTTGTCCCAGCCCATCTTTGAGGCCGCTACATTCTTTGATGAGAACACCACAGATGCATATACTCAGGCGGCCGACGAGACCACGATGAGAAAATGTTTATTGATTCAACACGTACAATACAAATATACTTTTTCATATGCTAAGATTACTACTTGTTTTGTAGGTTGCTGATGCCCGACGATATTTTCTTCCGATCCAGCTAGTTGTGGTATCGATGCTGCTACACATCCTCACATAAAGATGCGGCATGATGACGATGATCCAGATAGTGTACCCGGGTGATAGGGGATGCGACTTAGGCCGGCAGCAGCACTAAAGCACACAAGCTGCGGGACTCACTGATTTACTTATGTTTTTACTTTGTGTAAATAGTGCATTATGTAAATAATAGTAACAATTATCTTTTTAACAATAATTTTATTTTAATTGCGTTTGAACAATAATTTTACTTAAATAGTGCAACACAAACCCAAACCTTGCAAACGTAACACAAAAACAAACAGTAGAACTAAAACCATCACTGCACAAAGGATAACTAAAACCATAAAACGCAGTACTATACCACGCTTTAAGTAATAAATATTTCTGCAAAAAATAGTTTTTTCACATGGTTTTCATCTTTCTCAGAACGACAAGACAACTCCATAAAATACAGTACTATACCACGCTTTAATTATTAAATTTTTCTGCAAGAAAGCAGCTCTTTCCACATGGTTTTCATCTTTTTTCAGAACGATAAGATAACTCCATAAAACGTAGTACTATACTGCAAATTAATTATTAAATTTTTCTGTAAGAAGCAGCTTTTTCACATGGTTTTCATCTTTCTCAGAACGACAAGACAACTCCATAAAATACAGTACTATACCACGCTTTAATTATTAAATTTTTCTGCAAGAAAGCAGCTCTTTCCACATGGTTTTCATCTTTTTTCAGAACGATAAGATAACTCCATAAAACGTAGTACTATACTGCAAATTAATTATTAAATTTTTCTGTAAGAAGCAGCTTTTTCACATGGTTTTCATCTTTTTCAAGACGACAAAACAACTCCATTAAACACAGTACTATACCACGCTTTAGTTATTAAATTTTTCTACAAGAAAGTAGCTTTTTCCACATGGTTTTTATCTTTTTTTTCAGAACGATAAGATAACTCTATAAAACGTAGTACTATACTGCGAATTAATTATTAAATTTTTCTACAAGAAGCAGCTTTTTTCACATGGTTTTCATCTTTTTCAGAACGACAAGATAACTCTATAAAACGTAATACTATACCACACTTCAATTATTAAATTTTTCTACAACAAAGTAGCTTTATCCACACGGTTTTCATCTTTTTTAAGAACAAGATAACTCCATAAAATGTAGTACTAAACTGCGAATTAATTATTAAATTTTCCTGCAAGAAGTAGCTTTTTTCACTTGGTTTTCATCTTTCTCAGAACGACAAGACAACTCCATAAGACGTAGTACTATACTGCGAATTAATTATTAATTTTTTCTGCAAGAAAGCAGCTTTTCACATGATTTTCATCCTTTTCAGACTGACAAGACAACTCCATTAAACGTAATACTATACCACACTTTATGTATTTTGTCTCGCCTATAAATAACAGGCTCATTGTAGTTATTTTGTGTGCTCAAAAGTTACTAAAAATAAATATTTCATTAAAAGTAAGGTTTTTTAACTAAAAGCACATCTTTCATTAAATGGCTCAACCTCTTCATCCACCAAAGTGCAATAGTGGAAAAGAATGCTCGATGCAAAATTGTTGGGATGGTGGTGAAGTTGGACGCTGCTAGTGGTGCTGTATGAACCAGTTTTACAAGGTTCCTGACGAACCTATTTGTGATTTTGAGAAATTGGTTGATGAATCATGTTATCAGGAATGCTACAGAGATCAACTGCAGTTTCTTCATAATATATGTTTATGCAAACAAGAAAGAAAAAGAGAATGCGATAGAATTATTGCAGAAATGAGGGCGAAACTGAAGGAGGTGGGAGAAGAAAAATGGAAAGCACAATGGAATTGTGAAGCACAAAAGGAATGTAAAAAAAATATTAACGGGAACTTGCGGAGGTGAATGCGAAACTGAAAGAGGTAGAAGAAGAAAAAGAACAACTGGAAGAACGATTTAAGTGGTTGGAGCGGAGAATAAATGGCAACCGGGACTAAACATTAGCATGTATCTGTTTAGTGTATTTTTCGTGTTTCATGTATTTTTATTATGTTTTCATGTTATGTTTGTATTTGTGATGTAGTAATATTTTCCTTATTTGTTGTACTAAATTTTATTTTAATTGAAGTAGAACTTAAGTTTAAGTGCTTATGTTGTTATATGAAAGTATCAAACCACGCTTTACATATTACATTTTCCTGCAATAAAATAACTTTTTCTTCTCTCATTCCAGATTGTGGAACATAATTTTTTTGATATATTTTGCAAATTACACAAGTATAAACATGTACTATAAAAATAATACCAAAACAAAAGACTAGGAGTATCCTTGATAATTGAGTATATTCGACGAACTTGCAACAGGAGCCGGATTACCACTGCCATGCACACCATCTGAAGGACATTTATGATGGTCGTGTCCTGTTTGCGAGTATATGCCACATTTACGCGCATAAACGGTGTCACCAACATCCATTTAGTTCCGTATACACGTTCTCTTTTGCACTTGCAGCTTGCTCAAAAAATCTTTGTTACGTACCATCTTAAAAGGTTCCTGTTAGAAAATACGCTTAACGCTAGAAGGGGGGTGAATAGCATTATAATTAAATTTAGCGTAAACTTGCGGAAATTAAAATTTGCAGGAAATAAATAAGTGCGTTAAATAAACAAAAAGGAAAGAACGCACCGATATATTCTGGTTCACCACAACACGTGGCTAGTCCAGTCCCCGAGAGACTCTCTCGAGATTTCAACTAACTTGTTAAGCTTACGGGTGCTCAACAAACCTTTACAACTTAAGGACACAAGCCTTAACATCTTTACTCGGAGATACAACACTCCAAGACTTCAACCAAGGAAACACAAGTTCCTTACAACAAGAGAATCACAATTCTCTTACAAGTGTATAAAACACTAAACACTCAAACAAAATACTCCTTAATGAGTAGATATGAGTAAAAGAAGCAAGCTCTAGATCACAAAAACTTTGGACAAGAATATGGCTCTCAAAAGCTTTATGAAATTGAATATAGAATGATGAACAAAAGTATGCAAGCTTATAGCAATGTAATGATCAGTTGTAGTATGTTGTTGTGTTTAAAACACTGAAGTGAAGCTGTATTTATAGTTGAAAAACTTGGCATTACCGTTGCCTAATTGCCAATTAAGAGTTGCTGATTTTACTCACTGACAATCGATTGTCAAACCCCAACAATCGATTGTCTGCTAGTCAGATCAAAATTCAATCCCAGATTTTACGCTTGATAATCGATTACTTACAATCCATAATCGATTACTGGCAACGTTCAAAAAATCCTTTCCAGATTTTACCACAAACAATCGATTGTCCAGAATCAACAATCGATTACTCACAACATTCAAAAAATCTTTTCCGGATTTTAATCAAAACAATCGATTATACAAAATCAATAATCGATTATCCAATAACGTTCAAAAAATCTTTTCCGGATTTCAATCAAAAACAATCGATTATACAGAATCAATAATCGATTACCTGACGGCATTTGAAAACTTTACGACAACGGTCAGCTTCACAATCGATTGCACAAAGTCAACAATCGATTACTTATCAGTTTTTGAAAAACATTTTAGACACTGTCTCTTTGACAATCGATTGTCCAATGTAACAATCGATTATTTAATAAATTTGAAAATTACTGGAAGACACTGTCTCAACATAATCGATTACCATTAGTTCATAATCGATTATTCTGAGTTTTGAAAAACTTTGATGGACACTGCCTCAGTTAGAATCGATTGTCATTAGTTCAATCGATTGTCATGCAGGTTTGTAAAACCTGATGCTCACTGTCTTACTCACAATCGATTGTCATTAGTTCACAATCGATTGTCATGCAGTCTTGGCTTAAAACAATCGATTATCATAAGTACATAATCGATTATCTTAGTCCAGATTTTTAAGGCATGTCTAAAATTATTTTGACTACTGTAAATATGCATGATTTAAAATCATTTGACATTAAATTAAATATGCATGATTTTGGAAAATAGTTTTATGAGAGAAGCCATGTTACGAGTCAAGTTGTAGGATCAAGATCACAATTAAGAAAGACTCAATTAAACTATAAAACTTTGTCTTGAGCTTGAATCTCGTTGTATATCAATTGTGCGCTTGTTTCTTGAACTTCGTCATATATCAATTTTCGCTTCGTTTGTCATTCATCAAAACCTATACAAAAGAACACACGTTTTAGTATATTGCATTGAGAACGTGTTTCCAACAATTTCCCCCTTTTTGATAATGGCAAACATTAATCGGAATATGCAAGACAAGCAATTTATATTGACGATCAAGACAAGTATATACATGCAACAAGGATGCAATTTGTTCCCCCTCAATTTGAGAATTCCCCCTCAATTTAAGCTTATAATTTGAGAGTGCATCATACCCGTTATCTTCCCCCTTTTGCCATTAGCAAAAATAACATAATAATAAGATGCCAAAGATGAAATAAATCTTGTTTATTTATTGGAAAGAAAAAAAAATTACAGCAACAGGGAAGACAATACAACATATAAAAACAAACTTAAAAAAACAATTATTCATTCATCATCTTCCGCCTCATCATCCGGCGCTGCTTCATATGGAACAAGACCCGCATATGGATAATGAACGTGGTCAAAATATCCGTGGATCTCGTGAGTTAATTGACCAAAAGAAGAGGTCAACGAAGTAATTTGGTCGGAAATAAATTGGAGGGAAGGCTCTTGAGGCGGAGGAGCACGACGGGTTGGAGGAGGAGCAGGCGCTACATGATCACCGTCATGATGAAAGGAGGATTCCGAAATTTTCCACTTTTTGGTACTCTTTTTGAGAGGACCATTTCCAGTGACGAATCCGGTGGCTTCAAGAAAGTTCATGATGAGGAGAGCATAAGGAAGATGCCTATCATCTCCGATAGCATCACGTATGTGAATTTTGATAAGCCGACACCAATTGATGTTAGCTCCGGTAACTATGGCATGCATGAGCTTGGTGTCCTCTTGGGAAATGGTAATATGGTTATGCTTACGAGGCTTGAGGACTCGGGTGATGAAATAGAAAATCAACCGATAATTGGGATCCATTCCCGTAATTGTAGGACTACGGGAAGAAAGATTTGGATCATAAGAAGTAAGACCGATTTGGTGTAAGAGGGCTATTTCATCAAAAAGGGCTCCGGCCTCTCCGGTGTACCGAAAAATGTCTTCACCATTATGAGGAAGACGGGCAATGGTATGAAGATTTTCATCAGAAAGAAGAATTTGAACACCATTAATGTTGGTGACAAGCTCACCATCATCATCCTCATGGAGGTTGGAATAAAATGCTTGAACCAATGTAGTATTGATATAAGGATGGGTAAGGATTAAAAAGTCAAGAAGTTGAGAATTTTTGAGCATATTTGCAGCAGGCCCAAATGATTCAAGATACTTGTGGGTTGAAAAGCGGGGTGGAAGAATGTCGCGCTTTTCAAATTTGGTTAAGAATCGAGTAAGCTCGATGTCGGAATTAAAATATAGAACGGAACCATCTTGATAGGGATAGTTTGGATGAGGAGGGGCAGCAGAGGCGGATGCGCCGTGCCTAGCAGAACGGGAACGTTTTGAGTGACGGCCCGACATTTTTTAATGAAAGCTGCTGGATTTTGCAAAGGAATAGAGGGAATTTGATATTTTGAAAGCTAAAATTGATGCTTGAGTGAATGAATATGAACATATAAGAAGCCTATTTATAGAGGGGAGAGTGGCTTATCATTTATGGAAGAAATCTGCTGAGAATTTAAAGCCAAATCAGTCAGAAACGGTAAAATAAATTCACTCACTGTTAGACAATCGATTGTTGAGATGCAATAATCGATTGTTGAAGAGTTATGACCTGACTTGGAACTGACACAAATCGATTGAGGAGCCAAACGGTAACAAGAGTTTAAATTTCTGACATGAAATAATCGATTGTCAAATGTGGTAATCGATTACGGGACCAAACGGTAACAAACTTTTGAGTTACTGACATGAAATAATCGATTATGTATGTGAAATAATCGATTGTTTTGGACAAGCATTGCTGAATGGCTGAGATAGAAATCGATTATGCAATTTAAGGAATCAATTATTAAACAAAGCTGCATAATGAGCATAAACCATAAACAATCGATTAGTGATACTGCTAATCGATGTTCAGCACGGTAAAATAATCGATTATTTGCTTGGAACAATCGATTGTTCTGTGCCAAAACTTTATAATTCCCCCAATCTTTTAGGGCGATACCTGCAAAATAGAATTAAACGTCTCCGACGCTCAAGTCAGTAATTTGTAAAGAAGTAATAACTTAAACTAGTGTTGCCAAGTGAGAACGTGAGCTCTTAAGAAGTGTGTCCTAAAGTGTTCTTAAGAGAGTTTCGGGTACTTACCTTTCATCCGACGTCTCCAATTACCTGTTCAAGAGGGTGATCTTTGATCGTCCTCCACTCATTTGGCACTTTTGTTTCTTTTTCCAATTGTGGCGCTTCTTCCGTTGGTTGTTCCTCAGTTTCATCTTTATTTTCCTTGGGTGGTTCCTCTTGTATTTTGTCTTTCAAGCTATCTAAGATACCTGCAAGATCAAAAACGGAATCCTTTCTCGCCAAGCGAGCATTATTTTCGGAAAATACAACATGAGGGGATTCCTCCATAATTTGGGTTCTTTTATTAAAGACCCTATATGCTTTACTACGTGAGGAATATCCAATGAAAATACCTTCATCTGACTTAGCATCAAATTTACCCAATTGGTCTTTGCCATTGTTATGAACAAAACATTTGCAACCAAAAACTCTAAAATGGGAAATATTTGGTTTTCTACCCTTATAAAGTTCATAGGGGGTTTTCATGAGTATCGGTCGAATTACTACTCTATTTAGAACATAGCAAGCGGTACTCATGGCGTCCGCCCAAAAATGTTTGGGTATCTTAGCTTCGTCGAGCATGGTTCTAGCCATCTCTTCGAGACACCTATTTTTCCTTTCCACCACCCCATTTTGTTGTGGTGTACGTGGAGCGGAAAAGGTATGCTCGATTCCGAGTTCATCACAAAAGTCCGCAAAGAGATTGTGATCAAACTCTCCCCCATGATCACTTCTAATTGAAGTGACGGTTGTTTCTTTCTCATTTTGAACACGCTTAAGAAAATATTTAAAATTTTGAAAAGCATCACTTTTATTGGCAAGAAATAAAGTCCAAGTAAATCTCGAGTAATCATCAACAATCACAAAAGCATATTTATTTCTTCCTAGACTTTCAATGCGAGAGGGACCAAATAAATCCATATGAAGCAATTGCAATGGTCTAGAAGTTGAAACAATGTTTTTAGATTTGAAAGATGCTTTTGTTTGCTTCCCCTTTTGACACGAGTCACAAATAGAGTCATTTTCAAATTTTAAATTGGAAAGACCAACAACTAAGTTTTGAGAAATCAATTTGTTCAAAAGATGCATATTGATTTGTGCTACTCTACGATGCCATAGCCAAGTATCATCCTCTTTACTCATTAGACAATCAACATAATCGGGTGAGGAATTAGCAAGATCAACCATATAAATATTATCCACTCTAAAACCACGGAGGATAATTTTGAAATCACTACATCTAAACACTAAGCATTCATCCGAATCAAATAAAGCAAGATTTCCCTTGTCACACAATTGGCTTATGCTCAAGAGATTATGCTTTAATCCTTTAACAAGTAATATTGCTTAATAGAGGAATTTTCATCCTTACCGACCGAGCCGATGCCGATGATCTTTCCTTTATTGTTATCACCAAAGATAACACTTCCTCCTTCTTTGTGCTCTAATTGAAAGAATTTGGATTCATCTCCCGTCATATGCTTGGAGCATCAACTATCAAGGTACCATAGTACACTTGATCCCTTCAAGCACACCTACAAAACAAATTAATGTTCTTTAGGTACCCATGCCATCTTGGGTCCTTGGGGGTTAGGCATATTATAATGATGCGATTGAGTAATATGTCTATGACGTGTAAAGCATGCAGGAGCAATATGACCAATACGTCTACAATAATGACAAGTCACATTTGGGTTATGCAGCCTTCTAGGTTCATAGTAACTAGACGGATGAAAATTTCTTACTCTATTTTGAACACTATGACTATTTCGCATTTCATGAGAATTATTTCTCCTACTATGAGCTCTAGGATGGGCAGCATTTCTAGAGTGATTGTTTCTCGGTTGAAGGCCATTTCTAGGTCTTCTCAAAGGTTCAACATTTGGCCTAAAGTATGCATCATTTCTATGGTGACTATTTCTAGGTGGTAAGTCATTCCTAGGTCTTCTAAAATGTTCAGCATTTTGTCTAGCATGCATATTGGCTCTAGAGTTGTTGTTTCTAGGATAAGCATTTCTATTGTTAATCCTAGGTTGAGCTTTAGATTGTTGGGGTTTAGCTTCAACCTTTTCTTCATTCTTAAAGCCTATTCCATGCTTGGTTGATTTCAAGTTAACAAGAACATCATTCAAGTTTTTGTGCGAAGAATTAAACTTATCTAATGTGCCATTAAGCCTACTTACTTCATTCCTAAGATGCAAACAAGAAGTGCAATTTCTAGTAGAGCTTTCGGGCTTATCGAAACTTCTTTTTCCAAAAAACTTGTTTTCCTCTTTCAGCTTCTCATTTTCTAAAACCAGTTTTTCTAAATCCTTTTCTTTTAAGGAAAGCTGTTTTTGAGAATCTTTTTCTTTTAGAGAAGCATTTTCTTTTACGCCCTTAACAGTTTTTGAAGCCTTAATAAACTCAGCATATAATTCATCAAAAGCAGTTCGCATTTCTTCAAGAGTAAAGAAGTTTTTAGACGAAATTTGACATACCTCATCTTTGTTGTCTTCTTGTGTCATAAGGCAAAGATTTGCTGCTTCGTCTTCTTCTCCTTCGCTTGACTCATCTCCGGAGTCGCCTCGCCAAGAAATGTATGCACGTTGCTTTTTAAAAGGTTTCTTCTCCTTTTTGATGTTTGGGCAATTTGATTTGATGTGCCCGGTTTCACCACATTCATAGCACTTGATTTGTTCGCCTTGCTTTTTGCCCTTGCGTTCATACTCCTTGCGCATGAACTTTTGAAATCTTTTGATAACGAATCCAAACTCGTTGTCTCCTTCCTCATCAATTTGCGGTTGGCTTGTGCTCGCCTTTAGAGCTATTCTTTGCCTCCTTTGATCATCAACAAAAGGGTTAAGAATAGTAGATTCATAGGTCTTAAGGTTACCTCTTAGTGCGTCGATGGTGACGTTTGAAACGCCAATGGATTCTTGAATTGCATCGGCCTTTGATCTCCATGCCGGTGTGAGACTTCTAAGAATTTTTCGCATGAGCTCTCTATCCGTGAATGTTTTCTTGAGAGCATGTAGGTCATTTACGATTATTGAAAATCGCTCAAACATTTCGTCCACCTTTTCACCTTCCTTCATGTGAAATAATTCATAAGAATGGGTTAGGAAATCAATTTTTGCTTCCCTTACCTGGTCCGTACCTTCGTACATAACTTCTAGCTTGTCCCACATCTCCTTTGCCGTTGTGCAACACGATATTTTCCTGTAATCGTCAGCATTAACAGCACAATATAATAAATTAATTGCTTTAGCATTATTTTGAACCTTTCGGATGTCATCCGCGTCATACTCATCCTCGGACTTGGGAACCCATTCGTTTTCCACCTTCTTTGTTGGAATTTGGTTTCCCTTCATTCTCACCTTCCAAAGGTGAAAGCTGTTGGACTGAACGAAGATCTTCATCCTCTCCTTTCAGTACGTGTAATTTGTACCGTTGAATAGAGGTGGTCGTGTGGAGCATTGTCCTTCATCAATTCCTCCAAAAGAATCACGAGTAGAAGCCAGGGATGGTTCTCTCAAACTGTTAAGTTTTCAGAGAGTTGGGCTCTGATACCAATTGTTAGAAAATACGCTTAACGCTAGAGGGGGGGTGAATAGCGTTATAATAAAATTTAGCGTAAACTTGCGGAAATTAAAATTTGCAGGAAATAAATAAGTGCGTTAAATAAACAAAAAGGAAAGAACGCACCGATATATTCTGGTTCACCACAACACGTTGCTAGTCCAGTCCCCGGGAGACTCTCTCGAGATTTTCCACTAACTTGTTAAGCTTACGGGTGCTCAACAAACCTTTACAACATAAGGACACAAGCCTTAACACCTTTGCTCGGAGATACAACACTCCAAGACTTCAACCAAGGAAACACAAGTTCCTTACAACAAGAGAATCACAATTCTCTTACAAGTGTATAAAACACTAAACACTCAAACAAAATACTCCTTAATAAGTAGATATGAGTAAAAGAAGCAAGCTCTAGATCACAACAACTTTGGACAAGAATATGGCTCTCAAAAGCTTTATGAAATTGAATATAGAATGATAAACAAAAGTATGCAAGCTTATAGCAATGTAATGATCAGTTGTAGTATGTTGTTGTGTTTAAAACACTGAAGTGAAGCTGTATTTATAGTTGAAAACTTGGCATTACCGTTGCCTAATTGCCAATTAAGAGTTGCTGATTTTACTCACTGACAATCGATTGTCAAACCCCAACAATCGATTGTCTGCCAGTCAGATCAAAATTCAATCCCAGATTTTATGCTTGATAATCGATTACTTACAATCCATAATCGATTACTGGCAACGTTCAAAAAATCCTTTCCAGATTTTACCACAAACAATCGATTATCCAGAATCAACAATCGATTACTCAGCAACGTTCAAAAAATCTTTTTCGGATTTTAATCAAAACAATCGATTATACAAAATCAATAATCGATTACCCAATAACGTTCAAAAAATCTTTTCCGGATTTCAATCAAAACAATCGATTATACAGAATCAATAATCGATTACCTGACGGTATTTGAAAACTGTTGGAAACACGTTTCAAATGCAATATACTAAACGTGTGTTCTTTTGTAGGTTTTGATGAATGTCAAACAAAGCAAAAAGCGATATATAGCAGTACTCAAGGACAAGCACAAAATGGATGCATTACAAGAAGCTCAAGACAAAGTTTAGAAATGTTATAATTGAGTCAATATTAATTGTGATCTTGATTCCTCAACTTGGCTCATAACATGGCTTCTCTAC
Source organism: Nicotiana benthamiana (assembly GCA_034376525.1). Lineage (NCBI taxonomy): Eukaryota > Viridiplantae > Streptophyta > Magnoliopsida > Solanales > Solanaceae > Nicotiana > Nicotiana benthamiana. The sequence goes on from CM067330.1 coordinate 70,046,233, forward strand.
TAAAATTATTTTTCCAAAATCATGCATATTTAAATTAAGTGTCAAATGATTTTAAACTATGCATATTTACATTTGTTAAAATGTTTTCCAAGCATGCCTCAAAAATCTGGGCTAAGATAATCGATTATGTATTTATGATAATCGAGTATCTCTAAGCCAAGACTACATGACAATCGATTGTGAATTAATGATAATCGATTGTGAGTAAGTCAGTTAACATCAGGTTTTTGCAAACTGCATAACAATCGATTGTGTACTTATGATAATCGATTGTTAACTGAGGCAAAGATTTCAAAACTCATAAAAATCGATTATGAACTAATGGTAATCGATTAGAATGAGAAAAATGTCTCCCAGTGATTTTAAATAAAATGATAATCGATTGTGGCTTTTGATAATCGATTATATATGAGACAGAGAGTTTTGAAATTAATTAATAATCGATTATTCCATTTGATAATCGATTGTTGAAGCTGACCGTTGTCATATATTTTCAATTACCTTCAGGTAATCGATTGTTGAAATTTAACAATCGATGTTTTGCTTAAAATCTGGAAAAGATTTTATGAACGTTGTTAAAATAATCGATTGTTGATTTCCGGACAATCGATGTTTTATGCCAAAAATTGGAAAGGATTTCTTAACGTTATAAATAATCGATTATTGATTTGAAGTAATCGATTGTTGACGTAAAATCTGGGATTGAATTTTTAATCTGATAGGCAAACAATCGATTGTTTAGTCTTGACAATCGATTGTCACTGAGTAATTTCAGCAATCCTTAATTGGCTATTAGACAACGGTAAGACTGAGTTTTTCACCTATAAATACAGCTTCAACTCAGTGTTTTCACAACAACAACATATACACTTTGAGTATTTTCATTGCTAAAAGCTTTCTTACATTGATCATCATTTTCCATTCATCCATAAAGCTTTTTGAAGAGCCATTCTATTGAGCTAAGTTGTTGTGATCTTGAGCGTACTATTTCTACTCATATCTACTCATTAAGGAGTGCTTTGTAAAGTGAGTGTGTTTTGTGTTTGTAAGAGAATTGCGATTCTCGTTTGTTGAGGAACTTGTGATTCCTCGGTTGAAGTCTTTGGGATTGTTATCCCCGAGCAGTTGAAGTCTTTGGGATTGTTATCCCCGAGCAGTTGAAGTCTTTGGGATTGTTATCCCCGAGCAGTTGAAGTCTTTGGGATTGTTATCCCCGAGCAGTTGAAGTCTTTGGGATTGTTATCCCCGAGCAGTTGAAGTCTTTGGGATTGTTATCCCCGAGCAGTTGAAGTCTTTGGGATTGTCATCCCCGAGCAATTGAAGTCTTTGGGATTGGTATCCCCGAGCAATTGAAGTCTTTGGGATTGTGATCCCCGAGCACCTGGGTGAGGCTTGTGTCCTCAGCTGTAACGGTTTGTTAAGCACCCGTAAGCTTGACAAGTTTAGTGGAAATCTCGAGAGAGTCTCTCGGGGACTGGACTAACCACGTTTGTGGCCAACCAGGATACATCATTGTGTAAGTTTATTCTACTGCACTTGTTTTAATTTCTGCAAAGTTTTTAAATTCCGCACTAAAACGCTTAATATTTTTAAAAACGCTATTCACCCCCCCCCCCTCTAGCGTAAAGCGTATTGTCCAACAATTGGTATCAGAGCCATACTCTCTGAAAAACTTAACCGTTTGAGAGAACCATCCATGGCTTCTACTCTAAATTTCTTTGCAGGAATAGGTGAAGGAGAATGCAGCATGTCGCCTCCAATATTAGACGAAAACGACTACTCAGTCTGGAAATATCGGATGCAAGTTTTTACAATGGCAAACGATTTGTATCTATGGCAAGCTATTAAACACAGTGATCAACTGACGACAAAAGTCGGGAAAGATAAGGTAAGTGAATACAACACTAAAGCTATGAATATATTACATAACGCCTTGAACCAGGAACTTTGGCGAAAAATCTCCCACTATAAAACTGCTAAGGAAATGTGGGACAAACTTGAGGAATTGCACGAAAACACGCCTCAAAAAGCGGTCAGCACAAATGATGAATCAACTGGTCAGTGCCTCATGGCAGACGAAAAAGATGAGGTAAGTACATCTAACGATATGCAAATTGCTTATAACAAACTGCATGATGAGTTGGTAAATGCTTCTAAGACTATTAAAGATTTACAAAGAACTCTTTCTTTACAAGAAGAGGATTTTCAAAAACAACTCTTTTTAAAAGACAAGGACTTTGAAGAACGTCTTTCTTTAGCTCAAAAAGGTGTTGAAAATCTGTCTCGTGATAACGAGAATCTTGCAAATGAAAATCAATTTTTGTTAAATGATAGTATAGAACTTAGACAAGTCATCAAGACTATGCATGAAGCCTCTTGTGTTGATAAATGCTCTACTTGTACTGCTTGTGAGTCCTTAAAACTAGAAAACACAGAACTTAGGAAAACATTAGAAACACGTAGTAAAGAAGTTCCTAAAGTTGTTGAAAAAGAAACGCCTAAGAAATATCAACGGCATAAAAACAAAAACTTCACTACTCCACCTAGAAATAACTCTAAGGTATTAAACAAGCCTAGAACAAATTCTTTTAGACCACCTAGACATTATGCTAGAATGTATGAAAATAAGGGTAGAACTAATATCTTTAGACAACCTAGATCCGAATCTAGGATTCTTGCAAACAAGCCTACAAATAGTAATTTTCGGCAACCAAGAAATAACTCTAGGAACGAGCTTAGACCACCTAGACATGACACTAGGTCCTTCAACAAGTCTAGCACTAATGACTTTAGACCATCTAGATATTATACTAGAAATGGGAACAATATGTCTAGTGTTAATCTTTTTCATTCGCCTAGAACTTTGTTGGCTCAACCTAGGCATCAACACAACCCGAACGTAGTATGTCATTACTGCAATCGTATAGGTCATATTGCACCTATGTGTTTTACAAAGCATAGAGATTCTTCATATTATTATGGTCGTTATCTGCCTAACCCCCAAGGACCCAAAATGGTATGGGTACCTAAAGAATATTAATTTGCTTTGTAGGTGTGCTTGAAGGGATCAAGTGTACTATGGTACCTTGACAGTGGATGCTCCAGACACATGACAGGAGACGAATCCAAATTCCTTCAACTAGAGCACAAAGAAGGAGGAAGCGTTGTATTCGGTGACAACAATAAAGGACAAATTATTGGCATCGGATCGGTCGGCATTCTGGAAAGTCTAAAGGACAAAATTCAAGAAGAACCACCAAGGAAAGAAATTGACAAAACGGTGGAACAACCAATTGAAGAAGCTCCTCAACCGGAAAATGAACCAAAAGAGCAAATAGAATGGAGGACGGTCAAAGACCATCCTCTCGATCAGGTAATAGGCGACGTTGGAGGGAAGGTAAGTACCCGGAGCTCCCTTGGAAATACCTTAGATCTTACTGCTTTTGTTTCTCAAATTGAACCCAAAACCATCTCTGAAGCAATTGGGGATGAATTTTGGACCTTGGCAATGCAAGAGGAGCTTAACCAATTCAAACGTAACAACGTTTGGGATTTGGTGCCAAGACCCGAAGGTCATACCATAATTGGTACGAAATGGGTTTTTCGAAATAAATTAGATGAAAATGGCATAATCACTAGAAACAAAGCTAGGCTTGTGGCTCAAGGCTATAATCAAGAAGAAGGGATTGATTATGATGAGACATATGCTCCGGTAGCTAGATTAGAGGCCATCCGTTTGTTGCTTGCTTTTGCATCTTCTATGAATTTCATTTTATATCAAATGGATGTGAAAAGTGCCTTTTTAAATGGTTTTATCCAAGAAGAAGTTTATGTAAAGCAACCCCCCGGTTTTGAAGACCTTAATTTTCCTAATCATGTTTTCAAACTCAAAAAGGCCCTTTATGGTTTAAAACAAGCTCCTCGAGCTTGGTATGAAAGGTTGAGTAAATTTCTTTTAGAAAATAATTTTATTCGTGGAAAAGTTGACACAACTTTATTTGTCAAGCATGAAAATAATGATATCTTGCTAGTTCAAATATATGTAGATGATATCATTTTTGGTGCTACTAACAATGCTCTATGCAAGGAATTTTCAAACTTAATGACTAGCGAATTTGAGATGTCCATGATGGGTGAGTTACAATTCTTTTTGGGATTACAAGTAAAACAAATGAAGGAAGGTACATTCATTTGTCAAAGCAAGTATTGCAAAGAACTGCTTAAACGTTTTGATATGAACAATGCAAAGGAAATGGCAACTCCCATGAGCACATCCGATCATCTCGACAAAGATGAAAAAGGTAAGGAAGTCGACATCAAAAAGTACCGAGGTATGATTGGCTCTCTTCTTTATCTTACTGCTAGTCGTCCGGACATCATGTTTAGCGTGTGCGTCTGTGCCCGTTATCAATCATGTCCGAAAGAGTCTCACCTTACTGCGGTAAAGCGGATTCTAAGGTATCTTGTCGGTACTACCAATATGGGTCTATGGTACCCCAAAGGTTCTTCATGCCAACTTATTGGCTATTCCGACTCCGATTTTGCTGGATGCAAATTGGACCGCAAGAGCACTAGCGGCACTTGCCACTTGCTCGGTAGCGCTTTAGTTTCTTGGTTTAGTAAGAAGCAAGTTAGTGTTGCGTTGTCCACAACCGAGGCTGAATATGTAGCCGCGGGGAGTTGTTGCGCTCAAATCCTATGGATGAAACAACAACTCTTGGACTATGGCCTACGTCTTGACCACATTCCTCTTAGATGTGACAACACTAGTGCCATATGCTTGACGAAGAACCCCATTCTTCACTCGCGAACAAAACACATTGAAATTAGACATCATTTTATTAGAGATCACATTCTAAAAGGCGATGTCGAAATTGAATTTGTTGAAACAAAAAGCCAATTGGCAGACATCTTTACAAAGCCCTTAGATAAAGAGTCCTTCTTCCGAATTCGTAGTGAACTCGGGATCCTTGACTCCACGTTGATCTAAGTCATGCATTGCATTTTATTTCTTACATAATTTCTAACTTGAGCGTCGGAGGCGTCTAACACTTTTTTGCAGGTATCACCCTAAAGAAAAGGGGATCATAAAAGCATGACGCAAAATACTCAAGTATTCTACAGGAAAATCGCCGTCAAACAATCGATTACTGTATCAATAATCGATTACTTTTGTTATCTTTATTTTCCAATAAATAAACTTTTGTTTATTTCATATGTTTTTTTGCATATTCTTCCCTTGTATATATTTTTGCTAATGGCAAAAGGGGGAAGAAACGGGATATCAAGAAGTATGCTATATCACTCTCAACTTCATTCATGCTTAAAGTGAGGGGGAACATGAATTGAGGGGGAACATCAAATTGCATACTTTACACTTGTCTTGGATTATCAAAATAATTATTGCATATATCCCGCTTATGTTTGCCATTATCAAAAAGGGGGAAATTGTTGGAAACACGTTTCAAATGCAATATACTAAACGTGTGTTCTTTTGTAGGTTTTGATGAATGTCAAACAAAGCAAAAAGCGATATATAGCAGTACTCAAGGACAAGCACAAAATGGATGCATTACAAGAAGCTCAAGACAAAGTTTAGAAATGTTATAATTGAGTCAATATTAATTGTGATCTTGATTCCTCAACTTGGCTCATAACATGGCTTCTCTACTAAAATTATTTTTCCAAAATCATGCATATTTAAATTAAGTGTCAAATGATTTTAAACTATGCATATTTACATTTGTTAAAATGTTTTCCAAGCATGCCTCAAAAATCTGGGCTAAGATAATCGATTATGTATTTATGATAATCGAGTATCTCTAAGCCAAGACTGCATGACAATCGATTGTGAATTAATGATAATCGATTGTGAGTAAGTCAGTTAACATCAGGTTTTTGCAAACTGCATAACAATCGATTGTGTACTTATGATAATCGATTGTTAACTGAGGCAAAGTTTTCAAAACTCATAAAAATCGATTATGAACTAATGGTAATCGATTAGAATGAGAAAAATGTCTCCCAGTGATTTTAAATAAAATGATAATCGATTGTGGCTTTTGATAATCGATTATATATGAGACAGAGAGTTTTGAAATTAATTAATAATCGATTATTCCATTTGATAATCGATTGTTGAAGCTGACCGTTGTCATATATTTTCAATTACCTTCAGGTAATCGATTGTTGATATTTAACAATCGATGTTTTGCTTAAAATCTGGAAAAGATTTTCTGAACGTTGTTAAAATAATCGATTGTTGATTTCCGGACAATCGATGTTTTATGCCAAAAATTGGAAAGGATTTCTTAAAGTTATAAATAATCGATTATTGATTTGAAGTAATCGATTGTTGACGTAAAATCTGGGATTGAATTTTTAATCTGATAGGCAAACAATCGATTGTTTAGTCTTGACAATCGATTGTCACTGAGTAATTTCAGCAATCCTTAATTGGCAATTAGACAACGGTAAGACTGAGTTTTTCACCTATAAATACAGCTTCAACTCAGTGTTTTCACAACAACAACATATACACTTTGAGTATTTTCATTGCTAAAAGCTTTCTTACATTGATCATCATTTTCCATTCATCCATAAAGCTTTTTGAAGAGCCATTCTATTGAGCTAAGTTGTTGTGATCTTGAGCGTACTATTTCTACTCATATCTACTCATTAAGGAGTGCTTTGTAAAGTGAGTGTGTTTTGTGTTTGTAAGAGAATTGCGATTCTCGTTTGTTGAGGAACTTGTGATTCCTCGGTTGAAGTCTTTGGGATTGTTATCCCCGAGCAGTTGAAGTCTTTGGGATTGTTATCCCCGAGCAGTTGAAGTCTTTGGGATTGTTATCCCCGAGCAGTTGAAGTCTTTGGGATTGTTATCCCCGAGCAGTTGAAGTCTTTGGGATTGTTATCCCCGAGCAGTTGAAGTCTTTGGGATTGTTATCCCCGAGCAGTTGAAGTCTTTGGGATTGTTATCCCCGAGCAATTGAAGTCTTTGGGATTGGTATCCCCGAGCAATTGAAGTCTTTGGGATTGTGATCCCCGAGCACCTGGGTGAGGCTTGTGTTCTCAGCTGTAACGGTTTGTTAAGCACCCGTAAGCTTGACAAGTTTAGTGGAAATCTCGAGAGAGTCTCTCGGGGACTGGACTAACCACGTTTGTGGCCAACCAGGATACATCATTGTGTAAGTTTATTCTACTGCACTTGTTTTAATTTCTGCAAAGTTTTTAAATTCCGCACTAAAACGCTTAATATTTTTAAAAACGCTATTCACCCCCCCTCTAGCGTAAAGCGTATTGTCCAACAAACTTTACGACAACGGTCAGCTTCACAATCGATTGCACAAAGTCAACAATCGATTACTTATCAGTTTTTGAAAAGCATTTTAGACACTGTCTCTTTGACAATCGATTGTTCAATGTAACAATCGATTATTTAATAAATTTGAAAATTACTGGAAGACACTGTCTCAACATAATCGATTACCATTAGTTCATAATCGATTATTCTGAGTTTTGAAAAACTTTGATGGACACTGCCTCAGTTACAATCGATTGTCATTAGTTCACAATCGATTGTCATGCAGGTTTGAAAAACCTGATGCTCACTGTCTTACTCACAATTGATTGTCATTAGTTCACAATCGATTGTCATGCAGTCTTGGCTTAAAACAATCGATTATCATAAGTACATAATCGATTATCTTAGTCCAGATTTTTAAGGCATGTCTAAAAATTATTTTGACTACTGTAAATATGCATGATTTAAAATCATTTCACATTAAATTAAATATGCATGATTTTGGAAAATAGTTTTATGAGAGAAGCCATGTTACGAGTCAAGTTGTAGGATCAAGATCACAATTAAGAAAGACTCAATTAAACTATAAAACTTTGTCTTGAGCTTGAATCTCGTTGTATATCAATTGTGCGCTTGTTTCTTGAACTTCGTCATATATCAATTTTCGCTTCGTTTGTCATTCATCAAAACCTATACAAAAGAACACACATTTTAGTATATTGCATTGAGAACGTGTTTCCAACAGTTCCGGCGGCCAATAATGCTCAGCACCTAATGGCTGCAACTTCCCACTATACGTGTCTGGGTATGCAACAACACTGTATTGCCTATCAATATAGTTTGTTGCCCCATATCCAACTTGTTGAAAGCACTCCAACGCATGTGCGCACGACATGTGGTAGATGGTCTATTTTCCACATTAACATAACCTTCTATTTTCAGTTACCCTCCATAGATTATTCCCACGATGTCCACGGATGGCGGTCTTAACTTCAAAAATACCTCGCTCATGATCGTATTAAAGAAATAAATTTCACTGTGCTCGCCTCCTGGACCTTTCAAATATTCTCATGGGTATTGGCATAAATTGAACTCCCCTGTCCATTAATGCCGATACAGTTGCATGCCTTTCAACAAACCTCTCCGCACTCTGTTTGAATGTCATGCGGACCATGGCAGTGACAGGCATTCCACGGGCAGACTTCAGCAAGCCGTTCAATGTCTCCGATACGTTTGTAGTGAGGGCTCCCCATCGTCTACTGCCATCAGCATGCGATGTCCACATGTGAAGCTCATGTCGCATCAACCAAGTATAGGCTCGTGGATCTATCTGCCGGATCGCTTCCATGCGCCTCGTGAATTAGCACTGCTGGTGCTCAGTTGCAGCCATCTACATTAAGTCATGCAAGGCCTTATCAGGAAATTTCTTCTAGAAATTGGCCTTCAGGTGCCTCACACAATAACGATGGTATGCATATGGTTCCTGCCATTCAGGCTAATGACGTACAGAACTTAAAATACCACCATACCGATAAGATATTAGACAAATACCTGAACGTTGTTTGACAACGTGCTTCTTCAAGTGGATCAAAAAGAGCATCCACGTATCTTCTCTTTCGTTGGCACATTTGGAAAAAGCTAGTGGAAATATTTGTTTGTTGGCATCAACTGCAACTACAATCAAAAGCTTAATATTATACTTTCCGTAGGCACGAGTACCGTCTATGGAAATTACAGGACGACAATGCACAAAACCATCAATTGCTGTTTTAAATGACCAGAACACATAGTTGAAAATATATTCGGGTCTGTCCGGACTCCGCTCACGCCTCCATTCAACAAAAGTCTCGGGGTTAAAGTATTGCAGTGCGGCCATGTACCGTGGCAGATTTGAAAAAGAATTATCCCAGTTGCTATAAAAAAGTTCAAAGGCGTGTTTGCGATCGAGATATGCCTTTCTTTTGATTATAGTACAACCATACTCCTGGTGGATGGCTGTAATACATTCTTTAATCTTGAACCTAATGGACACTTTCAAATATGGAATCAGGACAAGAGAAATCAAGTCCACATCCAAGTTGAAGTGATTCTCATTGAATGTGTCCATTTCACATCTGTGCTCGCTAATAAATTTACCCACTTTCCACAAACCTGATTTTTTCTTGCTTGCACATAACATTTAGTGACAACCCATAAACCACCTACGACATACAGCCTTGTATACCTCCATAGTTGACTCACTTACCTTCATCTCATGGCACTCTCTTATACTGTATATTTTTACAGCACTAATTAGGCGAGCTTTATCGGAGAAATACATTTCCTTTGTCAGAACACCTGGTCTAGACTCATCCCACATTGCTGACTAAATTTCGTTATCATCCTTTGTGAGGGCATCCACGTTTGGCATACTTTGCAAATTATAAAGGTAGGGAATATTCCGCTCATGAAATGGCACGTGAGACTCGTACACTCTTTGTCTAACAGGAGGTGGAGGTACATGCTCCCTTGTCAGCTCAGGTTCAACATTTACTTCCTCCTCATCATCACCCTCATCATGGAAAGGTGTGTCATCCCTAGACTCATCCGCATTATTATCATAGTCACTATTATCTTCGTGACTCTGTGCATCATCTAAATCACGAGCCAATACGTCGTCTATTGGCAACTGTGTGAGGTCAGGAACATCAAGAAGCTCGTTTTCACTGCACAAAAAGAACAAAATGATAAGTTACCCAACTATATAAATACTTTTGATATAGCTATATCACTTTACTTATAAGTCGTAATGTCTTGACGTTTCATGATGGACATTTTCTTGTTGGTGATGACTCCCGGATGGACCACCGTGCTCCAATACTCCAGAACTATGCATATTCCAACTAGGGACAGGGTCATAACTTGTAAAATTCATATACGGACGGTATCCCCTATGAAAAATATAAGTGTTAATACAAATTCAATTAAAACATAAAATAAACATCACTAAAGCGTAGTAAAATTTAAGTTTACCAGTCATCTGGTTGATTATATTAAGTCGAAAAATTATTTTGTGGTTGCTCATTTGCCGGTGCTGACAAGTTTAAATCAACGCAAGCTCTTTCATCACCAATCTGTCTGGCAAAAACTTCTCCAGAATAACCACCCGATGACTGGGGGTTATCCCTACTATGCACGCCCTCATTATTGGGAACGTCTTCCACCTTGATATACATTTCCAATAATTTTATTACAATAAATTTCCTATATTCATCCGGAATCCGCAAAAAATCTCTTAGAGTTTCATCATCCTCGATGTTAAACTCAGAATAATATGCAAACTCCTGTGGAGTCACTGAATACGGAAACCTACCGGTTACTTTAAGATTAACCGAACGCTTCCTCACACTCATTTTTGTACATAACAACGAAATCAATTTAACGTACTCTACAGTAAGTGGCAATTTAACATGACACTGTGGAGGTGAGTTATACCTCACAGAGTTAATCTCCAGCACAATCTCACCCCCCAGTATAATGAAACCCTTATTTTTGGCTCTTCAGATATTGTACAAAAATAATTAATAGGAAGAAGAGAGAAGTATGAACATAAGTTTGAAGTTTGTATTGAATGAATTTTCATAAAACTGAAACGTTTTTAAATAAGGCAAGTCCGATCTTGGGGTGCGTAAGGAATTCGTAGTACAATACGGCGTTTTATGTGTTTGAATTATTGTTATGTCAGTTAATTATTGGTGTGGCCAAATTATAATTTTTTTTATAATCCGCAGTACTATACTGCGAATGACTTAACGGCAAAATTTCCGTTAAAGTAATTCGCAGTGTAGTACTACGAATTATATATTTAGGTAACTTTCTTTTAGCAGTAAAAACGTATTTTTTGTCAAAAAAAAACGTTAGAAAAGTTTCAGATTCAATCCCGGACGTGATAAAACTCATCGTGTCTTATCCGTTGAGAAAACTCTGTTCTAGCTGGCTAGTAATCACCTGCTCAGAACAAGTCATTAACTACATGCTAATAAAGTCTTTAAATATAATTACTTGAAAAAGCCGAATATCTATTCAAATGATAAAACATCTACAAAACTAAACCCGCCAGTCAAGTCATCATCAGCCTCTACTGAAATGTGACTACATGAAACTATAGGACATTCCCCGGGATAGTGTAAATATATAAAATAAATAAAAGCTTGAGAAGAGAATCCATTATCGCTTAATGAATCAATGGAATCTGGACTCAAAGTCTAGAAAGACTGAGGGTGTTAAACAGGAGGGTTGAGCTGGTTTGGATTTTTGTACCTAATGGGTTATGGTCCTGACCGATTACAGATTGAGATTATCGGGTTTAACAAGTTTTAATTTATCCAGGTAAAATTGAACCATAAGGGTTACGGGTTGAGAGGGCCGGATCAGGCGGGGTTTAGTGTATTTTTTATTTTTTTTGTATTTTGTATGACTATTGTAAGTTATATTAATACAAAGTATTAATATAAAGAATACAAGGAATATGGAAAAAAAATTGCACTTATAAATTTCAAGTGCTACATTTATTTCAAAAATTCAAACTTACAAATTGAAAGGTTTACATTTAACAACAAGTAAATTAACCAAAAAAGAGTGAATTCAAAAGTTTTGCATTGCCTTAGTAAGTTCTTCATAATCAATATGAACTGAGTGACCTTCTTCTGGAGTGTTAAATTCGGATGGGTTACCATGTGTTAATATATCTCCAAGTTTCTCGTCTTCTAGGCTATCAACATCTTCAAGTCCTTGATTTCTTCGTTTCAATCTAATCCAATATCTGAAACATACTAAAACTTCCAAAGTATTGCTTTCCAATAAGTGACGGGTGTCTCCAAGTTGTTGTCTTGCTTGGCTAAATGCACTCTCTGATGCAACAGTTAAAATTGGCACATTCAGCACGTCCCGAGCCATAGCAAAAAGAACAGAAAATTGCTTTTCATTCTCATGCCACAATCCCAACGGTAAAATTTCCTTTGTGCGAGGCTCTTTTTACTTCTAAAATAGAATTGAAGTTCATCAATGTTCCTGCCACTCATTTGAGTGTTAAAAAATGTAGAAAAAATATTAAAACTATCAAGGCCTTCATCATCATCCACTGTAACGGAAGTGGTACAATGCATAGTGGGATTAATATTACCTACACTACGAGCAACATCAATTACACTTGCATAATAATTATATAATTGTTATAAATATTCATTGAGCTTGTTCACACAATTATATAAATCTGGGGTTTCAGTTGGTCCAATCTCCATATAAGTATATAAAGCATTCATTAATTGGTGATAATTAGACATCTTAATAAATAATTTAAAACAATACCAATTAAGTAAATCGAAGGAATTTGAAAGAAATATTTTTGAATTTTGCTTGTATTTTTTCCATCACATCCTTATATTTTTTTTTCTTCTTAAATTCAAAGAATAGAAAAGAAATTTCACCTATATGTACTAAAGCCATAGTAATAGTAGGTTACTATGGTCGAGAAAACTCAACAATAGCTATATAAAATTTATGTAAAATTTTAACAACATCATTAATGAACTCCCAAGAAGTAGTTGTTAACATACAGCTTGGATCAGTACAATGCGCATTAGCAACTTCATGTATTGGGAATCTATATTTGTAGCAACATTTTAAAAATATATATGTATAATTCCATCTAGTAACGATTTCATCTGGCATTGTTTATTATTTCCTTGAATAACACCAACTGCTCTTCTAACATGAGTAATCTCAGTTGAAACAAATCAAGGCCACTTTTAACAATTAAATTATAAACATGACATGCACACCTAACATAAAAAAATTCATCAAGAGGTGGTTGCAAATGTAGTTTTAATATTGAAATTGCGACATTATTGTTAGAAGCAGTATCAAAAGACATATACAATACTTTTTCCTTGAGATTATAAAATTCAACAACTTCATAAATAGTACTACTTATAAACGCAACATTATGACTCTAATCTTCATCATATCTAAAAAAATAATACGTTTTTGCATTCAAGTAGTATCATCTATCCAATGATATGTAATTGTCAATAAATCATTTCCATTAACAGCATGACCGATATCAGAAGTTACAGAAACTCTACAAGGAATGTGGCTAAACAAATAACATTTGTATGTTTGATATTGTCCATGAAGTCTAAAGATATCAGCTCTACAAGTACTTTTAGGGATACCTTTAAATAAAGGATCGTAAATCCTTTGAATATACCTAATAAGATATGATGAAGAAGCAAAAGAAAAAGGTAGTCAACCCAAAGTAATCATTTTTACTAACTCCTCACGATCCTTCATTTTATCATATTTCATAAGACCACCAGTAGTAGGGTTTAGAGTTGATTGATTTCCATCTCCATCAGATTCTCATTCTATAGGATGCTCAACTTTTATATATTTACTAAGCGTCCCAGTCCTTCCTAATTATCTCACAATCTTATGTTTAAAAGTATCATTACAAAGTTTGCATTTAACTCTATAAGTACCTTCTATTTCCTTAAAAAAATTTCGAATCTTACTTCTTTTTCTACGATTACTAATTGGGGCCGCATGCGATCTATTACTAGCACCACAACCATTACCCCTGCTAGCTGCTAGCAGTTCCAATACTACTAGGTATAATTGGTATCTAACTACGGACTTTATCGCCTGGATACTCAATGCATGTCATACGGTATGGTAGGGCCAAACATGCTAAGTATTTTCAAGGATACTTAGAAAATCTCATTGACACCCCCTAATCGGAACACAAGAGTCAAGACTAGCTTGGTCTGTATATGAATATAATAAAATGCAACATGTAGAGTGGACAATTCACATAACAGAACTGAATAATGTGAAAGCTGAAACTGAATATAAATTGATAATTAAAAGTTGAAGCTGAGAACTGTGTATGTATCTTATAACTGAAAGCTGAAGCTGAAAATTGAGTCTAAAATTGATATCTGAAATTAAAACTGAAAACTTAGTTATTTTTAAAGAAATAAATTTTGAACCATTGTGGCCCTGCATACGTGAGCATCTAGGAATATCTACGGAGACTACTTGTCACGATCCAAAAATTCCTTCGTAGAATGTTGTGATGGCACCTAGTCGTAGGGACTAGGTAAGCCTAATATTTATTGAAATAGTAAAAATATTAAATAACAACTGACAAATGCGACGTAGAAATATCTATACAAGGCTTACAAATCTAAAAAATGGCAGTACAAGTCATAAGCTCTACAGAGTTTGCTAGAAAACCTCTAAATACAACTGTTTCAAAATAAAGGTACATAGTCTAATACGAAATCAGAAGGGGACTGCAAAGAATGGTTTACCTAGGGTCTCCATAGCAAGATTTGTAAAGCATGCTAATGACCACTTGACTCCAAAATACCTGGATCTGCACAAAAAATTATACTGAAGTGTAGTATGAGTACACCACGTCGGTACCCAGTAAGTATCAAGACTAATCTCAATGGAGTAGTAACGAGGAGCAGTCAAGACACCTACTGGACTAAATCCTGAACAAAATATAAGTGTAGTACTATAAGAATATGATATCTCGAGAAAACTTTGCATGATGACGACGTTAATAATATACTTGAAATGAGAAGTAGAAACAACAACAAGCAGCGAAACACAACAAGTAATAATACAGTAAAGTAAGTTGAACACAGTCTAAATTTGGCGATCACAATTAAAAGCATAGCAGGTAGAAACTAGATAAGATTAACCACTTTCAGATAAGGTTTTATCCAATAATCATCATGAGGTACCAAAATCAGAATAGCCACAAGTTACGGGTCCAACTTTATGAACCCTAAACACTTGACATCTTGGCCCTCATTTAAACTAGTACTGCACGGACAATGTTCGTGACAATTAAACCAATCTCACATAGAGGGAAAGTAGGCAAGGGTGCTCATAAATACTCAACTCTATCAGGATCCATCCTCTTAAAACAATAGAAGTGATTAACTATGTGAATGCTTGTGCAAACGTCCTAACATAGTTCATGCCAGCCAGTAAGTATAGGAAAAACGGATAGCACGCAAGAAGGGTTTTCCCACAATGTTTTACAAGATAAAACTCACACAGGTAGGTCCGCCACTACATAGATAACAACAACAAGAATGCCCCCAAGCCATCAAAAGTCATCACAAACCAATCCATGACACAACCCATCTTGTCTCCCCACGTGTGCAATAATAAAGCAACTGTCTGCCTGATCTCTCCACACGTGCATATTAATATTCTCACCTTGTCTCTCCATATGTGCAACTCTCTATCTCCTTCGCTCTCTCTCTCTCTCTCTCTCTCTCTCTCTCTCTCACACACACACACACACACACAAACACACACACACCCGCCTGCATTGGCACGCCGTATGTGTATATATCAATATAACAATAGCACGGCAGAAACCTCGTACATCACAATAACAACCGCACATCAAAATCATCGTGCATACATAACACCGAGTACAACATCAACAATGACAACAATACTAGAGTACAACAGGTAAATCAACTCGAGGGCTTTCGATCCAAAATAAGGGTAGAACTAGTTCACAAGAATAAGCACAATAGAGAATACCATTAATAATAAGAATAACACAATAAAGAAGAAATAATATGTAACAACGATACCACAAAGAACCGTTCAACAACAAGTGAGATAACATGAGTCAAAAATTTCAAATAAGGACCAGTTAACTAAGATATATGATATCTAAACTTCTTTTAAGGTTGAACAATTACGAAAAAGATAGAACAATTCAATTAAAGGTAAACAACGGAAAGATAATCAAAATTTCAATTAAGGATGAACGATTACAGGAAAGATAATTATATTTTCAATAAAGGAGAAGTGACTAGGAATGTATGGCGTGGCAAAATAAGCGGTAACAACTTCCGTTAAGTCATATACGAGTCAAATAGCCAATAAGAGTGCATCATACATCAATTAATTTTATTTAAAACACGTAGAGATGAAGACTAGCAAATGGGAACCCAATCGCAGCTAAACAACTTCATATTTGTGGAACATAAAGACCTAAGAGCCCTAAAAGGTTAACTTTCCACAAATAATCTCAAGTATGTACTCGAGCGTACACAGACTTTACATGATACAATTAGCATAGAAGACTCAAATCCTAAGGGTAGTTCTCTTAAACGAAGTTAGGTAAGATACTTACCTCAATGAAGATAGACGGTTCCTCTAAAATGAACTTCTCGAGTAAAATAACCTCCGGACGGTTCAAATCTAGCCAAAATAACTTTAAAGAACAAATTAAACTCATACGAAACTATTCGGATAATAAAGCTTCGATTAATAATTAAAACTGAAAAAAGTCAACCCAAAAGTCAACATATGGGCTCGCAACTAGGAACCGACCAAAATTACAAAAATTTGAACACCCATTTGGTAACGAGTCCAACCATATAATAATTGATCAAATTTGACCTCATATCGCCTTTCTAATCTCCAAAATTTAGTCTAAGAAGTTTTTACAAAAACTTTCCAAGTTTCCCACTCAAATCACTAATTAAATGATGAAAATAACATTGGATTCACGTAATATAGCCAAAATCGAGTTAGAATTACTTACCTCGATGTTTTTCTTGAAAAACCCGCAAAACATCGTCACAAACCAAACTCTCTAGGTCCAAAAATGAATAATGAGATGAAAACCTCATTTATATAGTACCCATCTGACCTCCAGTGCTGATAGCACATCCCAGGTTCTACTGCCGTGATCGAAATTGAGGGGCCGCACATCAGCAAAATCGGCAATTCCAAGATTTAGTAAATTGGCCATATCTATTTGTACAAATGTCTAAATTATTGTTTCTTTATCTTCCTGAAATTTAGACACAAAATTCTAAAACTTTCACGTTTGGATCATCTTCAAATGCCTTATAGATTAAAAGATATAAGCTTTTGAAGTCAGACCACCGAACCTGCAGAATCTCCGATCTGTGGCCTCAAGAAGAACTGTGCGGTCCACACTTTTCCTCTGCAATCTGCACTTGAGGCTTTGCCTCAACACTCCAAAATGTGCCCCCACACTTCCTAAGGTACCGGAACATCATCAGAATGCCGAAAATTCCCGGACTTACTCAAAACTCATTCTAAAACATATCCAAGCCACTCGAGATCCCGCCCGAATGTACCAACAAGTCCTAAAACATAACACGGACCTGCAAAAGGACTCAAATCATATCAAACAACGTCAAAACTATCAATCGCACCACAAATCGATCATATCAAATCAACCCTGAATAACGCGAAATTTTTACATACAAGTTCCAAATGAAATAATGGAGCTAATCCAACTCTTGTAGTTGCCTACAGAACCAGATATCTCTAAAGTCAACTCTTTTTCAATCCTATCAACCTTCCAAAACTTTAATTTTTCCAACTTTCGCCAAAATGTTTCAAATTGCTCTAGAACTTCCAAATTCACATCCAAACGCACACCTAAGTCTAAGATCACTATATGAAGCTATTGGAATCATCAAAATGCCATTTTAAAGTCGTCTATACTAAAGTCAAATTTTGGTCAACTCTTGCCGTCTAAGTTTCTAAAACAAACATTCGTCCTCGAACATGCAAAGAATCATCCCGAAGTCCTCGAGTCACTGAATTCATTTGTCCAACACACATCCGCGGGTGACCCCTTGTCAACCCAATCCATATAAGCCTGATGACACCATCTCAACAGTAATTTACTCAAAATTCTATGTTTCGTTCATCTCCAAAAGATCTAATTCTTAATCCAAACCCAGTATTAGTCTCAACCAGCTGCAACAACGTATGCCTGCACCCACAAGGTATGACCGCACTATGTGATACACCATACATAGGTCCATGATAACATTTCTGATCACAATAGTTGCTCGTAATCAAAACCAGCACCGGCTACCAACCTTATATCCTTAGAACATTGTCTTAACGCTTCACAACGCTGACTATAATGAAAGAAATATGAAGACCTCATAAGAATACACCCGTATTAACAAGTCATAACTAACACCACCGGACACACACCCCGCAAGCTAAAAATCAAGAAGCACAAAATAAAAATGACTGAATATGTAAGGAGAAACACATAAGATAACTTTCAAACAAACCCGACAGGCAAAACTCTCTGTCAGTACTATCGTATGAATCAATTTAACATGGAAGAATCAAAGTATATGAAAAAATCACCAGTATCTCATCCTAATATAACTCATACCGAGGCACGAAGCCCAGCTTAAACATATTAAATCACATGAAATTGCAAGAGTCTCATCCTCAACTCCGAATCACAAGTGGAATACACATCATACTAATCGAATCCTTCTACTAGCTCAATTCTGCCAACAAAATCACAACACTTACTGGCTCCCACATCGGTGAAGCATCTAAAACATAGACCGTAACCCAATTACTCACGAATCACAAGAATTTGCTCCTAGTTTTGTAACTCTCAATCATGAATAAAACAACGGTATACACAGACTACCACTCATAGAATCTCCTAACATGGGCAAACACATAAGTAGAATACTAAATTATGAATTCACCCATATGTGGAGTAAAGTAGGAGGTCTCACCACAATAATTAGAGCCGAAAAAAAAATAAAAATGGTGCTCCTTTATTATACAGCGAAAGCATATCTGTATAACATCATCTGGCGCAACGGCCTCAAGCCTACTATATGAAACACATCAACGAGCTGAGCCTCCCCCTCTTGGGTGCCCTCTACTCGCTTGAATACCCTGATATGACATATCTGTCAGAAGTCTGGGACAATTTATCACTATGTGGATGGTACCTCATCACTCAAAGCAACCTCTTTGCTAACATGGCTGTGGGAACTATGCGGTACGAGTGCTTTGAGACCCATGAGTACCTGAAACACCATGCAAAGCCTGAAATGCAAACTAAAACTGGCTAGCCCACAAAATCTCTACCATGTCATACCCTGCCCACAAAATAAGGACCAGCAAATCTCTCCGGTCTATGAGGCCTCCTAGCCTCTCTCCCATACACTCGCTTGTTCTATCTCTCATGGTCCCATATGCCCTCCAATTAACGATCCCTACCACCTACTGAAATGAAACATCAAACTCCAACCCCCGATCCATGTTGAACCGAATATCATGCCTGAGCCCCACAATGAATCAATGGACATGCTCTCTAACTGTAGCGACCAAAGTAGGTGCATGTCTGGCCAAATCACTAAATCTAACGACAGACTCTAACAATGACATAGTGCTCTAGCGCAACTACTCAAACTCAGCGCGCCAAGCATCCCAAAGGGACTGAGGTACAAACTTTCTCAGGAGCATCTTTGAAAATTTAGCCCATGTAAGTGAAGCTACCTCTGTCGGGCTACCCAACTCATACGCCCGCCAACACTGATAAGCCGCCCCCTTAAGCTGGTACATGGTAAAAGCAACCCCACTTGTCTCCATAATACCTATAGTGCAGAGAATGCGATTGCACTCTTCTAAAAAGCCCAGAGCACCCTTTGAAGCCAATACATTGAAAGTAGGAGGGTCATATTTCTTGAACCTTGCAAGTATAATATGCTCTTTCTCAGATGTTGCTGCCCTAACCAAGGGCTGAAGTGGAACTATAGGTTGTGCCGCCATGATAGCTGGAACTGGACCAACATGAAATTGCTGCTCTGGAGCGTGGGCAACATGAGTCTGAGTTCCTCCCCTGGCCAGTTAAGTAGCTGGTGCAACCAAAAACAACCCTGCCTGAGCCAATATGCCAAACATGCTTAGGAACTGTATTAAGGTCTCTTGAAGTCTGGGTTAACAACAAGCGCCTCTGGTACCTGCCCCCTGACTGGAGCTACTGGCGGCTCCTCAACTACTGCTCTAGTAGGTGCTCTAGCTGTGGCACATGCTCCTCATTGGCCTTTGCCACTGCCTCTAGCTACACCTGCTTTGAGAGTAGCATCATCAGTAACTACAGTACGTGTCCTCGTCATCACTGAGAGAATAAAATGATAAAAGCTCAAATTTTGAGGTTAATAAACCCGCATGATAGGAATGAAAGAGGTGAAACTGTCCTAATAGTTCTGTAGCCTCTCAAAGATAAGTACATGCATCTCCGTATCGATTCGTAAGACTCCACTAAACTCGTTTATGACTCGTAGCACCTATGAATCAAGGGCTCTGATACCAACTTGTCACGATCCAAAATTTCCTCCGTAGGATGTCATGATGATTCCTAGTCGTAAGGACTAAGTAAACCTAACATTTACTAAAATAATAACAATATTAAATAACAAGTAACAAATGCAAAGTAGAAATCTCTATACAAGACATACAAAACCTAAAACCGGTAGTACAAGACATAAACTCTACAACATCATGTTTACCTTGAGTCTCCACATCAAGATCTATATAACTAGCTAAAAATTGTGTTACACCCTGCAGTAGTACGTCAATGTTACACTCCGTATTATTACGATGATTTTACAACCCCTAGTATTGTACGGTGAAGTTGCCGTAAGATAATTGGCATCAGTTCAAGGACAATATTATTTTGAGGTTATAAGTATTATGCTATATATAACAGGTGATAAGTAAGTTCCATAAGGAGAGAGTGTATATGAATCAAGCAATATAAGATTCGTTAAATATTGCCAATTTGGGACAAAATATGGTCGAAGCTATAATATTCATATTTATGGACTAGTGCCATACAAGGTACCGCATAACCATGATAGTAGGATGTATAAAGTGTGTTAAAAGTGAGTAGTATTTTAAGTATTTTGAAATAATTCCTAATTACGTTGGAAAATAGATAATTATTGATTTTTAGTGGGAGATTAACACGGTAAATGAAATTAGTGGATAAGATTAAATGGAGACATCTCCAAAACGTGGCAGCACGTGCCACTCTTAATCAACCAAAAAATGACTCTTTAATTTATGAGATCAGACATCATATTTAGAAGAAATAGATGGCAGAGTCAGCTTACAAAGTGGGGCCCACACCAATCATAAGAAACCTTCCTAATTCATTAAGGGGGATGGATGGGAGCTTCAACAAGTAAAGGATGGAGCCTCTAAGATAATTCATATGAAACTTCTTAATTTGATAGCAATGTGAGATATTCGATTCTAAGGGAGTACGGTGCAATCTTTCTCAAGAATATCATACGAATTGTTCCCTATTTCGATCTCGCTGTTACGTGTTTCGTCGTGATTGAAGTGTGTTGGAGGTATTGTCAAGAGAATCGGCTCAGGTATGTTATGGCCATCCCTTCTTTCCTTTTGGCATGATCCATATGATACAAATGAAACGAGCAAATGCACAACTTTCATAAATGACTCTATTTATAGAAATACTAGAGGTATCTACGTTCTTAATTCCACATATGTCATATTACTCTATCATCTATTCATGAGTCTCAAAAAATTTGTAAATAGATAAAGTTTATTTCATGATATTAATCAAAGGCGTAATGATCTTATGACATACCGAGAAATCTTACTAACTAATTTCTTATGCATTGCATTCTAAAGTTTATTCCTTTGTGATGTATTCTAGTTATCTTATGACATCCATTGTGGTTCATTTACCTATGATAGAATGATATGAAAGATATGTTACTTTGGTACTCAAAATAATACACTGGTGGTCTATTGTGGCTCATTGGTTTGGATCGTGACAAAAGTGGTAATAGAGCAGTTCTGTCTGTGGGAGTCTACAAGCCATGTCTAGTAAAGTCTTGTTTATGGGTGTATTGTGCACCACACTTATAAGTAGGAGGCTACAGGACATTTAGGACTATTACTCTTTCTTATTATTCTAGATCGTGTGGTAGAGCTCACTTGTAAGAATTCAAACTCCTTATTTTATTTTATTCGTAATAGGATGATACCTACATTCAAAAGACAGTTGGTAGGAGATTGTATATGGTTGTGGAAGAGTTGAGTTAGAGGAACTCGATTTTGCATCATTCTTATGATGGATAAATGTGAGGTCTTTAGAGAACATGTATGTACTAAGACATGTAAGCTTCTTGATAAGGAGCCTTAGGGGAAGAATATCTATCCACCCATATGGTGAAAAGTAATGATTTAGAAGGTAGATACATGTTTCAACAAGTAAAAGAAGCAAGGTGAAGAAGGGTACAAGACACCCCGTTAATGAAGATTATCAGTATTTACAATTCAGGTAGAGAAGTATAAACCTTTTGAGTTACCTTCAATAGTAAATGAGGTATGTACAATCAGTCACACCCATCTCAGTTATGCCCTATGTGAGCTAACAGATATGGTTTAAGAGAAGGAACGGGATACTAGGATCCGACTAGGGTTAGAGTAACACAAAATGGTGGATGGATTGTTTGCGTTAGTTGACATTTCTGAAGGATATTGCAAATATGCTAATATATCTCCTTGTGAGACACCCAGCTGGTGCACTCTAGAATAATATATCTAGATAAGACTACTAGAATGTTCATTTTTTTTTACAAAGATAGGCACTAGAAGCCTGGAATGGATAAATATTATCTTAGTGTGGCTCCCGTCCCTAGTAGAGAGAGAATGTTAGGTAACCCGAAGAGCCAGTGGATGGAGAAAGGGGAGCTAAAAGTAAAAGAATATCTTGTTGAAGTTTTTCAGAATAAAGTGATAGACAAAAATATTAGCAGTTAAATAAGAAGGGAGTTAATGAATCATTATCAGTAAGATGTGATACATGGATGACAAAGGTAGATAAAAAATGACAGTATTAAGGAGTCTATATTCAAGGGAAGAAAAAGACGAGATATGACATGCCTTGAGACAACAAAAGAGTATAGGCTATAAAGTCATATCTTTATTTTGAGAAATAAGTTCGTGACTCCAACGTGAATACCAAAAGGAAACTTTAGACCCTAGAGTAATAGAAATAAGTATAGACTAGTGAACAAGATAAACTAAACATGAATTAGAGAATTACTGATTTGATAATAGTTGGCGTCATGAGAATTTCAAAGATTGCATTATAGCGATAATAGAATGGATGACAAAAGAGTACTATTTAAATGTCATTCAGGAAGATGCTTCCATAAAGTAGCAATATGAGCAAAGTTAAGTTTAAGGGACTATGCGTGCCAGTTGCACTAGGTGTCACCGTCGTGAGTAACGAATTTTGTTATCGCTAGAATAGAAGGATTACTACAAGGTGAGTAAGGGTCATCGATGATGTGAAAAGACGCCAAAGATGAAGAGGTAAAACATCTGTAGGTGGATCATCGCAACTCTAAATCTTAGTACCCCTAAAGGGAAAATATGGAGTAATGTGGCATTAAGTCATAATTTAGTGGTTCTGGTGGCTATGGAATGGTAAAGGAGGAATGCGATAATAATTAGAAAGGGATGAGATTGCACTTATTCAAATCCTACAGATATGCTATGATTCCAGAACATTATGCAAACACAACGTCAAGGAGAGGAATTAAGGGTTCCTGTCCGAGATGTTATTGATATATAAAGAGCTAGTGCAAGAAAGACAAAGAAAATAACCTAAGAAAGATTACGCAAAATATTGAAATAAGAATGGGACAACGAGTATTTAGTAGTTGATTCAGAAAAAACCTAGTTATGGCTAGACCAGAGGATACAGACAAATCAACGAATCGTGCAAGATAAACACAGTGAACCCCAACATGGGGAATTCAGTCTTGTAGATACGGCATCGTGATCCTTGGGAAATATTCAGATAGGAGTTGGTGTAATTAAATGTACCGTATTAGTGTTACATAAATAAAAGAGAGTTCCACTGGGAAGACAGACAAAATATCAGTTCAAAAGCAACATTACAAGCACAAGGGCATGGAGGTAAGTAGCCAAGGATAATTATAGGCGAGTAAGAACATCAAAAATTTCGTCGAGTATACGATGTAATAAGCTCACATCTTTACTATGACCAGAAGGTATTCCTACGTACTACAACAAAATATTAGCTAAGGAATAAGGAAGAAGGATTCAAACTAAGCATAGTAACTTGAAGGAGAAGTGGTCTTGTAATAGCAGTCTCACTACAACATTGTATGCACTATATAAAAAAGTAGCACCTATCATGGCTAATGAGCAGGAAATAAAACCAAAAGTAATATTCGATACCCTATGAGTTGCACAAAAAATTCTGGCATGTGTGGGAACTAAGATAACCTAAGTATGCACGCAACAAGGGGGTAGAAAGACCAGGGAAAGTAATTTCCTACGTTTGAAGAAATCTGAGATGAAACGAAATGAATTATTCGATAAATGATTTAGAGAAATATTTATGTTATGAACGCACTTAAGATTTTAGAATATTATCCATGTAGCATATATATTGATATTCATATAGCCGCAGAAGACTCCGGTATAAGTTAAAAGAAAGAATTGAGTCCAAGTCATAGACGAATGATTGAATTGTTAGATGATGGTATCACAGATATTCCATAGCATCCATGAAATGCTAAAGTAATAAGTAATACCATGAGCCGCAGATCAAAAGATAGCTTAAGCCTACATAAAGGTTGATAAGAGGGCAGTGGAAACTAAAGAGTTACATCAACTAACTAAATTAGGAGTCTGATTATTGAACTGAGATAATTATAGAAATCGTGATTGAAAACATTGCAGGATCACCCTTAATATCGGAGGTGCAAGAGAGAGAGTAAAACAACCATATTCTATAATGGCTATATGATAAAGCCAGTTAGAAAACTACCAGCCTCATAAGAAATTAGTACAAAGCTCCCACGGGATTGTGTATGCACCAAAGGTGCAAGTATTATACTATAGCTTCAAGTTGTGAATGTTAACTATACCTATGTGGAAGAGAGGTCATGAAAGATATAGAAGATGTGATGCGAGATTTAAAGGTAAGTAAGGTAACGGTGAACAACGTATGAGATACTCAAATGTAGTAGGTTGTGAATAGTCCATACTTCGGATAGAAGTGTAGGGATTCAGTATCCAGGAATGGTAGCAGCGTCATCAATGGCATATCTTCCAGCCTATGGTTTCGAGGTATCGAGAGGTCTAGTTAAGAGAGTAAAGAAGGGTTAGAGACGATGTGATGTCTCTCTTGGTGTTCCAGAATAACATAAGGAAATCTATTATGCAAGCAAATTAATGGAAGGTAGCTAGTAGTATAAATAGATATGTGTAAGTCGCAAGCTAAAGTATGGTAAAGTGACAAGGTTTTAGGATGACAATAGTAAGGATAAGTAAAAGCGAGTGAGAAGGTAATGAGAATGGATAAGTGCTCAGGATTAAGCCCCTGAAAACAAGAGAGCTAATGGTTCTCTAAGTTGTAGAAAGCTCAGTATATCCTGAATAAACTCAAATGTGTCTAAGATTAACAACATTTAGAAGAGATGGAATGGTACCTTGGTAGTAGAATAAGGGTGTAATTGTGATAGATAAAGGATGAGGTTTGGGCCACCGATGGAGTAATGATTTGAAAAAAAGATTTCAAGGACGGCGCGGGATTAGAATATCCCCCCCCCCCCCCATAAAATGAATCACGTTTGGATAATATGAAATACGGTTATTGAAGAATAGTATCGCCCCTAGGTGGATTAGGAATGTCACTTAAGATATTCCCCGAGGGACAACTTGTTATAATTATGCATATATTCACAAAGTGAGGCCTAGAGATTGGCTAATAGCTGGAGGGAAGAGCCGCATAGGCGCACATAAAAAGAAAACCTCATACATGCTGCATGATAGAAGGTAGAAATAATTACGAGATTGGAAGAATTCCGACCACAAGCCATGGTGTGAGAAAGAGGCATAAAGGTGGGAATCCACTAGACTTCGGATTTATTCATAAAATGATTACCTAGATGGAAAGGACAATATTAAAACCATTCATAAGAGCTATTTGGTTAGGAGAACAATAAGTGCATCAATCAACATTCGAGGATGAATATTCCAAAGGGGGGAATGATATTACACCCTGCAGTATTACGTCGACGTTACACTCCGTAGTATTACGATGATGTTACACCCCGTAGTATTGTACATTAAATTTATCGTAAGATAATTGACATCAGTTCAATGACCAGATTATTTTGGTGTTATAAGTATTATGTTATTTATAACAAGCGATAAGTAAGTGTCGTAATGGAGAGAGAGTAAGCGAATCAAAGAATATGATCTTCATTAAAGATTTCCAATTTAGGATAAAATACGGTCAAGCTATAATACCCCATATTTATGGACTAGTGCCATACAACCACATGACCATGATTGTCGCGACCCAAACCGAAGGGCCGCGACGGGCACCCGGTGCCTTACTCAATCGAGTACCAATGTAACATATCTTTCTTATCATACTATCATGCATAAATGAGCTAGAAAACCCGTCATGAGATAACAAGAATAACACATAAGGAAATACTCAACATATAATGACCCAACATGATATACAAACTTATACATATGACATGCGGGACTACACGGCCGACATGACCATTTGTAAACCCAAAACATAGGCCGACGAGGCCATACAAGTATCCATACACCTGACATATGTCTAAAATCCTCTAAGAGTACATAAAATCAAAAGCTTGGGAAAGGGCCCCTCCATACCAATTAATACATATCCAAAGCATACTGTACAAATAGGCAACTCCGGAGCACGTGGAGTGCGCAAACACCTTCTTTGAGCTGACAACCTAATAGGAGAACTATCAACCTATCAATCGGGACCTACGGGCGTGAAACGTAGTGTCCCCAGGCAAAAGGGACGTCGGTACAAATAAAGTACTGCGTATGTAAGGCACGAAAACATAAACAAGAATAGTAATGTAAAGAGTGATAGAGAAGATACAACCTGTAATATCTGAGTTTCTCTAGGGGCTACTGACATGAAATGCATAATACATATATATACATAAACTTTTGAAAACATATACCTCTGTGGGCATCATCATTATCATATCTTACCCGGCCTCAAAGAGGACTCAGTAAAAATATACCCGTCTATCATAAGGCTCAGTAGAATCATACCCGTCCATGTGGAGCTCGGTAAAACCCAACTGATCAGTGGCTGCACAATAGGTGTCTTACTCGACCGACTATAACGCGACTCAGTGGAGTAAAATAGATACTATATATAATGCATGCTAGACTCTTGGAATCATGTTCTAAACCTTTCGGAGTGACTTAAGGTCGTTGCACCTTCGATTAACATTATGGACATCCATACCCTCAATATGAACCTCAGTAGGATTCAAGGATCATACACACTTGCTTAGAATAAATTTATAAGGAAAGAACAACATGGACAACCTTAGTTTCTAGGAGTAGATTCGTTATGAAATAGCATATCATTTGACGTTCATTTCACATTAGATCATGCGAGAAGAATTAAGGAAGTG
Organism: Nicotiana benthamiana; assembly: GCA_034376525.1. Lineage (NCBI taxonomy): Eukaryota > Viridiplantae > Streptophyta > Magnoliopsida > Solanales > Solanaceae > Nicotiana > Nicotiana benthamiana. The sequence continues at coordinate 70,073,941 of CM067330.1, forward strand.
CCTTAACATACCTTAACTCAGTTGATCCCTTAATACCTTCCAAGGAATTCTTCAAACAACTCAACTCATTCTACCATAGCATAAGGAGATTCAAAATCAGTATTGAGTAAAGGCTAAGTCCCCAACTTAAACTAGTAGCTTGTTTATGTAAATTTGGGCAACATTTCCCCTGTAGAAAGAGACTCATCCAATAATATATACCAACAATAATGACCAGAGCAATCCATCAAAACATAATTATCAATAACAAGACACCATATAATAACAACAAGTCACAACTACTTCATGACGAGCGGCAAGCTCTGATTGAAATCCGTATACCCTTTATCATCCCTTATAGACTTCTTACTTCAACTTAATAGAATCATTAACATGATAATTAATTTATTAATAAATGATTCTAACCTTATACCATATATTTATAACAATCCACAACTTCAACTGTTCTCAATTAGCAACTTTATTCACTAGTTCATGTCTAGTCCATCCACTTAACTTAATCAACACCAATATAACCTTAGGAACATGAAGAACACAATATACCTACCTTCTAAAGTAACTTGAGGTCTAAATCCAAGTTATATTCAGCTTACAACACCCTCAATAGCAATACAACATCATAGAAGTGACTTAAGCTAATCCAAGTATTATCTTGTAGTTTATCATCCTTAAAAACTTAACCAATATACAAGAAAGCTTAAATACAATTAATAGGCTGCTATACTCACCTTAGGCAGTAGAAACAACTTGGAATTTCAGCAAAATATAGCCCACAAAATCCTCAGTGAAACACAACCTCAAAGAGGTGTTGTTCTTCACTAGAATTAAGTTTTAATGTTGAAATATGGTGTAATTACTATAGGATCACTTCAAACCATTGTGGTATCTATTAAGAAGGTTTAAGAGGAGTTTCGAGACAAAGTTGAGTTGAAAATAAGTGAAAAATAGGGGTCCAAGTCTTTAATAAAGTGAAGTAGGTTGACCACCGCCTAAGTGGGTCCTATTGGGACTGCTTGCATGGTCTTGCAAAAACGCAAATATCTCTTTACTCTGATATCGTATCGATGAATGGTTTAATGTGTTAGAAACTAGAATTTTAGATATTCAATTTGGTAGATAGATAACCCTATAGTTTCAAGTATATTTTGAGAAAAGCTTAGCTATATTTGACCTAATTTTCAGCACATTTATGAATGTAAGTTGTGATGAGCTTTACCAACTTTTGTTCCACAACATGCTTGAACATAGAAAATGACTATCATACGACTAAAATAACTCATACCATAACCCCATTATCATGTTAAGAACCCTAGTCTCACCTCAAAGTACATGTTATAACATTCCAAACTATTCGACTTTCGACGAAACTTATTTTCTTCAATTGGATTAGCTTCTAAGCTTTCCAATCCTCTTGGTACTCGTTATTCATGTTCATAAATATTTTTAACCTCTAAGGTAACATGATTAACTTACATTATTTTCTTTCAAATATAATCTCATTTTCGAGCTTACATCAATGGCGTACGACGTACTCTCACGTATGAAAATTGGGGTGTAACAATGATAGTATGATGTATAAAGTATGTTAAAAGTAAGTAACATTTTAAGTAATTCGAAATAATTTCTAATTAAGTTGGTAACTGGTTAATTATTAATTTTTAGTGGGAGATTAACAGGCTAAGTGAAATTAGTGGATAAGACTAAATGGAGACATCTCCCAAATGTGGCAGCAAGTGCCACTCTTAATCAACCAAACAATGACTCTTTGATTTATAAGAAAAGGTGACATATTTAGAAGAAATGGTTGGCCAAGTTATTTTACAAAGTGGGTCCCACACCTATAATAAGAAACCTTACTAATTCATTAAGGGGGATAGATGAGAGCTTCAACAAGTAACGGATGGAGCCTATATGATGATTCATATGAAACTTCTTAATACGATAGCAACGTGAGATTTTTTATTTTAAGGGAGTACGGTACAATCTTTCTCAAGAATATCATACGGATTTTTCTTATTTCGATCTCGCCGTTGCGTGTTTCGTCGTGATTGACGTATGTTAGAGGTATTTCAAGAGAACAGACTCAGGTATGTTAAGTCTATCCCTTCTTTCCTTTTGGCATGATCCATATGATACAACGAAACGAGCAAATGCACAACTTTCATAAATAATTCTACTCATAGAAATACTAGAAGTGCCTACGTTCTTGATTCCTCATGTGTCCTATTATTCTATCATCTGTTCACAAGTCTTAAAATATACGTAAGTTGATAAAGTTTATTTCATGATGTTAATCAAAGGCGTAATGATCTTATGACATACTTTGAAATCTTATTAACTCACTTCTCATGCATTGCATTAAGTTATACATGTACATTGACCCATGACTAGATAAAATTATATACGTGTGTATATACATATATATATATATATATACATATATATATACATATATATATATATACATATCTATATATATGATATATATACGCACTACCATCTGATCAACTGGTATACTCTGATGATTTCGCCTATAGTGGTCGAAATAATATGACGGGATGACCTTAGAGGCTTGATCCTGTTATGTACGCATATACCTATGCATCATATGACATTTATACGTATATGTATAATATTATAAATACTAAAATATTCATAGAGCTATTCAGATTTACATGTTGAGTCTTTTACTCCATGTTTCTCTCATGTCTATTATTTACTGATCATCATTCCTTACATACTCGATACATTATTTGTAATGATATCCCTTTTTGCCTGGGGATGCTGCGTTTCATGCCCGCAGGTCCCGCTAGATAGGTTGAGAATCCTCCAAATAGTATCAGCTTAGCAAAAGGTGTTGGTGCACTCCATTTGCTCCAGAGTTGCTTATTTGGTCAGTATGATTTGGACATGTATTGATTGATATGGCGGGGACCTATCCCGACCTTTATGGTATTTACCTACTCTTAGAGGCTTGTAGACATATGTCATGTATATGAAAGATTGTATGGCCTTGTCGGCCTATATTTAGTGCACGACTAATCATTTTGGCCTTATAGGCCCATACGTCATATGTATAAGTCGGTATATCATATGGGGCCATCCTATATCTAGTATTCCCTCATGCTTTATTCTAGCTATCTCATGACAACTTTTCTGGTTCATTTACCTATGATAGAATGATACGAAAGATAAGTTTCATTGGTACTCGGTTGAGTAAGGCACCGGGTGCCCATCATAGCCTATTGGTTTGAGTCGTGACAAACCAACTGAATTCGAAATACCTAGATCTGCACAAAAAATTATGGAGAAGCATAGTATGAGTACACCATTGTGGTACACAGTAAGTATCAAGACTAACCTCAGTGGAGTAATGGCGAGGACAATCAAGACACCTACTGGACTAAATGTCCTGAAAAAAATATAAGTGTAGTACTAGATGAATACGATATCTCGAGGAAACTATGCATAATGACGACTACTTGAAATGAGAAGTAGAAACAACAACAAGCAGTAGAGCATAACAAGTAATAATACGGTAAAGTAAGCTGAACACAGCCTAAATCCGGCGATCACAACTAAAAGAAGAATAGGTAGAAACTTGATAAGAGTAACCACTTTCACATCAGGTTTTATCTAATAATCATCACAAGGTACCAAACCTCAAAATATCCACAAGTCACGGGTCCCACTTTATGAACCCTAAACCTCATTTAAACTAGTACTACACGGACAATGCTAACCATTCTCACATAGAGGGCAAGTAGGCAAGAGTGTGCATCAATACTCAACAATATTAGGATCCGCCCTCTTAAACCTATAGGAGTGATTAACTACATGTATGCTTGTGCAAGTGTCCTAACATAGTTCATGCTAGGTAGTAAGTATAGAGCAAAAAGACAGCACGCAATAAGGTTTTTCCCACAATGTTTAACAAGATAAAACTCAAATACGTAGGTACACCACTACACAGATAACAACAACAAGAATGCCCCTAGGACATCACAAACCAATCCCTAACACATCCCACCTTGTCTCGCCACGTGTGTAGTAATAAAGTAAATGTCTGTCTTGTCTCACCACACATGCATATTAATATTTCCATCTTGTCTCGCCACATGTGCAACACTCTCCCTCTCTCTCTCTCTCACTCACACACACACACATATATATACACGTAGGTACGCCACTACACAGATAATAACAACAAGAATGCCCCCAGGACATCACAAACCAATCCCTGACACTGTCCACCTTATCTCGCCACATGTGTAATAATAAAGTAAATACCCGTCTTGTCTTGCCACACGTGCATATTAATATTCCCACCTTGTCTTTCTACATGTGCAACTCACTCACTCTCTCTCACACATATACACACACAAACATACATACACACACACACACACACACACACACACACACACACACACACACACACACACACACATATATATATATATATATATATATATATATATATATATATATATATATATATATATATATATATATATATATATATATATATATATATATATATATATATCGCGCATTGTCACACCGCATGTGCACATATCAATAGTAACAATATCACGGGAGAAACCTCGTACATCAAAATGCATGACAGAAACCTCGTGCATACACAACACTGAGCACAACATCAACAATGAAAATAACACAAGAGTACGTCAAGTAAATCAACTCAAGGGCTTTCAATCACAAAGAAATAGTAGAACTAGTTCATAAGAATAAGCACAATAGAGAATACCAATCATAATAAGAATAATGTGACAAAGAAAAAATAATATGTAACACGATCACACAAAGTATGATTCAACAACAAGGGAGATAAAATGAGTTAGAAATTCCAAATAATGACAACTCAACTATGATATATGATATCTAAACTTCTTTTATGGTTGAGCAATTACGAAAGAGATACAACAATTGAATTAAGGGTAAACATCGGAAAGATAATCAAAACCTCAATTAGTGATGAACGATTACAAGAGAGATAATTATATTTGCAATTAAGGAGAAGCGACTAGGGGGGAATGGCATGGAAAAAGAAGCAGTAACAACTTTAGTTAAGTCACACAGGAGTCAAATAGGCAATCAGAGTGGATCTTGAAGCAATTAATTCCAATTAAAACACGTAGATGAGATTACTAGAAAATGGGAAACCAATCATACCAGATCAACTTCATATCTAGGGAACATAAAGACCTAAGAGCCCTAAAAGGTGAACTTTCCACAAATAAGCCCGAGCATGCACTCGTCGCCTCGTGTACGCGAACTTTACATGATATAATTAGAATATAAGACTCAAATCCTAACGGGCAGTTTCTCACACAAAGTTAGGCAAGATACTTGCCTGAAAGAAGATAGATCGTTCTTCTAAAATGAACTTCTCGAGTGAAATAACCTCCAGCCTGTTCAAATCTTGCTAAAATAACTTCAAAGCACAAATAAAATTCATAAGAAACTATTCTGGCTAATAAAGCTTTGTTATTAATTAAAACTAAAAAAAATTCAACACAAAAGTCAACCTTGGGGGCCCGCACCTTGGAACCCGATCAAAATTACAAAAATCTAAATACCCATTCAATAACAAGTCTAACCAGACAAGAATTACTCAAATCCGACCTCATATCGCCTTTCAAATCCCCAAAATTTAGTCTAAGAATATTTTAAAATTTCCCCCCAAAATTTCCTCTCAAATTACTAATTAACCGATTAAAATAACAATGGATTCGTGTAATATAGCCAATACCGAGATAGAATTACTTACCTTGATGATTCTCTTGAAAAACCCACAAACAATCGTTACAAACCAAGCTCTCTAGGTCCGAAAATGAAAAATGAGATGAAACCCTCGTTTATATATACCACATTTATCCCTCAAAGTGCTGAAAACACATTTTTGGGTGCGGTAGCACATCCCAGGTTCTGCGACCGCGATCCAAATTTAGCGGCCGCACTTCAGCAAAATCTGCAATACCAAGCTTTAGTAAATTGACCATAACTTTCTGTAAAAATATCCAAACGAGGATTTCGTTATTTTTGTGGAAACTAGATACAATGTGCTACAACTTTTCTTTTTGAATCATCTCCAAATTTCTTATATATTAAAAAATATAAGCTTCCGAATTCAGACCACCGAACCAGAATCTCCAATCTGCGGCTGCGAGAAGCATTGTGCGGTTCGTACTTTTCCTCTGTGGTCCGCACTTAAAGATTTTCCTCAACACTCCGCACTTCCAAAGGTACCAAAACAGCACCAAAGTGCGGAAAATACCCAGACTCCTCAAAACTTACCCCGAAATATACTCAAGCCACTCGGGACCCCATCCAAATGTACCAACAAGTCCTAAAACAAAACGCGGAACTGATCAAGGACTCAAACCACATCAAACAACGTCAAAACTATGAATCGTACCATAAATCAAACTCATGAACTTTCAAATCTTCCAACTTCTAAAATTCGTGGTGAAACATATTAAATCAATCCGGAATGACGCCAAATTTTTGCATACAGGTTCCAAATGACATAACGGAGCTAATCCAACACTCTAAATTGCATTCCAACCCCTATATTACCAAAATCAACTCTTGGTCAAACCTCTCAACCTTCCAAAATATTAACTTTTCCAAATTTTTTCGAAATGCTTCAAATTACTCCATGGACCTCTAAATCCAAGTTCAGATGCACGCCTAAGTCCAAAATTTACCGTATGAAGTTATTGGAATCATCAAAAGTCCACTTCTGAGTCGTCTACACAAAAGCCAAATTTTGGTCAACTCTTACTGCATAAATTTCTAAAACAAGAATCCTTCTTCCAAATTGACCTTGAATCATCCAAAAACTGAACTAGACAACACATGAAAGTCATAACACACAATATGAAGATGCTCAAGACTTTAAGCCGCCGAACGGGACTTCAATTTTCAAAATTATTGGCCAGGTCGTTACACTACTAAAGTGTCGTGGGGCCTTTGATTATGCTTACTCAAGCTCAATTCGTATAAAGAACTATCAAGTAGTTCAATGAATTTCAACTCATTTTAATGCATTAGTAGGGCCTCTAGCTCACTCAATCTCAACTTATATATGAGGCCATCGACTAGATCAATCAAGCACTCGACCTAGCATAGCGCGGCACCACCTGCAAGCATGGGGTTGTTGACCCTAATCACTGTGTGCTCTAGGAGGTTCACAAAATTGCATATAGGATATTTAGATTGATGTGTGGGAATACCAGGGATGATAATATTAAGAATGAAGTTATTAGAGACAAGGTAAGAGTGATATCTGTGGAGGACAAGTTGCGGGAATCGAGGTTGAGATGGTTCATGCATGTGAAAAGGAGAGACATAGATTCTTCGGTCGGGAGGTGTGGAAGGTTGTCCATGGAGGGTCTAAGAAAGGGAAGGGGTAGACTTAAGAAGTATTGAGGAGAGGCAATATGGCAGGATATATCATTGTTTTAGCTTACCGAGGATATAACCTGCGATAGAAAGGTGTGGGGTTGAGGATTAGGATTGTAGGTTTACAAATACTAGTGTGTTCCTCCTATGCTGACCTCTTGTACTAGGACTATTTTTGTAATTTCCTACTTATGTTTCTTTATTATTACATATTGGTATTCATACCCGTTACCATATTATATTGTTGCTACTATTCTTTACTACTTAGTCGCTTTATCTTCATTGTTTCTTGAGCTGATGATCTATCAGAAATAACATCTTTATTTCTATGAGGTAGGGGTAAGGTCAGTGTACACATTACTCTTTTCAGGCCCCATTTATGGGATTAAACTGGATTTGTTATTGTTATTATTGTTGTTGTTGTTTTTTTTTAATTCTTGTGTTGTATCCTAAACGGCCATGAATCTTTCATTAACTATGCGTAAGTTGTCTAACATCTTTTTATTTTCTTCGATGATTCCCAAAGGAGAAATATAGAGGTGGGGTATTGGTGTTGATGTGCATGTTGTGTGCTTGTTGGTATGTATTTTTACTAATTCTGCGAGTGATATAAGGTGATGATGATTTCCTGATTTTAATATGCACAAAGTTCGTTATCATTAAAAAGGAGGAATTAATTTAATATTGAGGTTTTTAATAATTAACAAAGTTTGTTAAGATGAAATTCTTTAAGAACCAGGTCCTTAACGTAGCTACTTATCTGCTCTAAGAACCAGTTGCTCAAGGTTACAGCTGCTCAAGATTGACGATTGCACAATTTTGCAAGACAATAATTTTATCTCAAAGTTACCCAAGTCCGATTTTGTTGGAAGGGGACTGCTAAACATGATAAAGGTTGTTATCCAAGAAGGTACATTTGCATAAGGGAGAGACACGAGTCTCAAGACTTATGGAGTCATTGGAGTAGTAGGAGTCCTATCAAAAGCTGACTACGCATAGGACTCCTAAATGACCTCAGAGTCCAAGGATTTTAATTACTATCGTTTTGCACTATTGGATCCATCCTTTTGCACATCAACTGAAGAACTACATTTTCAAGTACCAGCAAATGAATTCTATTTTTAAAAAAAAATTAGATTCATTCATAACAATATATGATATTTTCAGCATGTTATGTTTTGATCTCCCTTTCTATGGAAAAAAAATCTTCACATAAAAAGAAAAAGAAGAAAGAAAAAAGAAAAAATATCCCCACTAGGAGTTTTCTAGAAAAAGTTAAGAAAAAGAAACTTGTATATAAATGAAAAAGAAAAAGGAAAATTGACAAAAGTACCTACCAACTCAAATCTAAACGTGCTAGGTATCATTCCGTCCAGCAGACAGTGGTGGTAAATAGATCGTGTAAAACAACCGCTTGACATTCGCGTGGATTAAAAAGATAGTAAAAAAGCGAATACTGAGTGAATTCTATTTCCACTGTGGCCTTTATAATACGCGCAATGACTACTCGCGAGATGTTACCCTACTTTTCATAAGCACTGCTTATCACTCCATTTTTTCTTCCCAAAAAGCTCTTTTTTATAACTTTGAATTTTGACAAAACGTGATTTGTGCGCTCTAACTTTTTGTCAAAATTTAATAATGCTGCAATCTTTTTCTCTATCGTGGAATCTGGAAAGAAAACAAACAGTAATATTGGTACCTATATTTTTAGCCTTCACATTTCCTTTTAATTAAGAAGAAACTAAACTAATACGATAATCTATTTAAACATTATACTTGCAGTCTTCGTGCAGATCAAATTAGGTCTATCTAAAAAAGAAGACATATCATCGTATATGATCCGTGTATATCTATGTATATTGATTAGAAAAAGTAAACAGTAAATTTGATCGGCTATTTGTGAAAAAATACCTTTTTTATGGAACATGGAATGAAAGGTGTATTATTATTTACGGCCGGATTTCGAGCCCAAGCTCCTTTGGGCGCTTGAGCGCATCTTTTTCATATCGATAAGGGTTTTCCTTGAATTTGAAATAAGTTATTCTCTCTCCCTGGTGACTTTGGAAAGCTCGACAAAAAAGAATAAAGAAAATAGGAATTACCAAATACTAAAAAATATTATAATTGAAAATGTTAAAACCCATAAATTCCCTAATTTATAGCAAGTCCTATCAAGATGATGAATCCCTGCCGTAAATTCCTCTACATAATCTTTTAACGAAATGTGAACGGGTACATAGGGGCAGATTTAGAAGACTGTATTGAAAAAAATTGAGTTTACATATTAAAGATGACGTGTCATGACACGTAAGCTAGTCAAATAGTCAAAGAATTGAAGTTAGTCAAGAGACACGAGCAACAGCGGATGCGCGTAAAGGTAGCAGAAGAGGTACGGGCAGTTACTCGAGTGATGCACGACCCGTACCTGTTCAAGACATTTAAGACTCAAAGATCAAGCAGAATTAACGGGGATAAATCTGATAGCCAATGAAAAGACCAAATACCGTATTTAATGCGTATTAAATACAAAAAACATTAGAGAATAATTATTTAATGCAATGACGTGCAACGTTTTATTCAATGTCATTAATTCTCATAATAGCCTTATTATGACAAAAGTAAATTATGCATCTCCAAGTTTACTATAAAAAGGAGAATGATGAACACTTGTAGTACACGAAATATTATTGGAATATACTCAGATTACTCGTTTCTTTATCATATTGCTTTCAAAATTCTTTTTTAAATTCTCTTTTGATTATCAATAACTTGTGTTCTTCTAAATTTCTAATTTTGACTAAAAGCTATTTTTTGGTTAAACAGAAGACGATGATAAAGTTTCGGTCTAACCCAAACTTTGTATCTGTATTTTAAAATTTACTGAATATATTCAAAAATTAAATTAGGAATAGAACTTATAAATCGCAAATTCTGGCTGGTTGTACCATATGCACTTTGACGGCAAAAGGAGTGAAAGGAGCCATTCATGTAAAGGAGACCATAGTAGAGCGACTGGTGAATGAAATTATATGGCTAATTAGCCGTTCATGTTTTTTTTTTTCAATAGTAGGAATTACTTGGTATAACATTCTTTAATATTTAAAGTTTTTACCGTTCACTTGGAATTTCTTCTATATTAATAATAGTTTTCATTTAATTCTCCACTTGGAGTCCTGGCCATGTAAGATTAGAAGAAGCAATGATGGGTGTGTGGATGACTTCCACAAATTCAATAGAAAAAAATACATTTAATCATTAATTTTTATTTAACTTTAATGGTTAATCACTCTAATCTATCAAAACAATATAGTTAGTCTATATTTCAATAATATATTTAAAAAAAAAGAGATAGTGGTTTGTGGTTAGGGTCTAAACACATAAATTAAGTTTAAATGATTGAATATAACTAGCTAGCATAAATAGAAATCAATGTCTGAATGTGACAAGACAGAATTAGGTGAACTCCTTTTATATGATAGGAATTAGCTAGGTAGGCCTTTAGGAATTTGCATGACTTTGAAATATCAATAAAATTGAAAATGGACGTTGATCATGATTCATTGAGGTATTAATTGGAATGGTTTGGTAGTGACCACGAATATGCACTTATTGAGTGTTTAATACTGTAGTTTATTATATGGATAAATTCTTACTCCAAAAAAGTAGAAACGATCATGTGCCTAGTCTTTTTTTGTTTTTGTTTATTCCCAGTAGTACTAGTTTTAATTCTTTATTTGTATTAAAAAATTTATTAGATATGTACAATAATTAAATTTAGAATCCAACTACAAATACTTAATATTGCTATTCTATAATTAGAAAACGTTAACTTTAAACCATCAAAGGGGAAATGCTCTCACTAAAATAACGTTATTACCAAAGCTCAAATTTAAAAATTTCTGATCAAAAATAGAAATCATATCCATCCACTACAATCCTCGTGGTACATATTCTTTGTTAATTGTACAACTTATTCATTTTTTATTTGTTGTTGTTCTGGTGCTATAATCACAGGAAAGAATGATTCATCAATGACCAAATGTATCTCCTTGGCTCTGTCTAAGACATCACCATATATGTTTGTAACTACCTGACTAGTAATTGTATTTTCCTCGTCAGTTCTTGAGTATAATTAACCCATATAATGTATTATGACTTATATAAATAGTCGGTTTTGATTTTCAAATTAATTGAAATAGATTTGGGAGAACTATTTTAGCTTGAAGCTTTAAATTTGAATGGTTTGACCAAGTTTTGACTTTTTAGTATTTGATCTTGGATTTGCATTTTTTATGATTTGGTTAGCTCTGTTAGTTGATTTTGGAGCGCATTCGGAATGTGATTTGGAGGTCCATGGTAGATTTAGACTTGAATTAGCGAACTTTAAAATTTGAAGTTTTCGGTCGGTAGTGAAAATCTTGATATCAGGGTTAGAATGAAATTATGAAAGTTGGAATAGGTTTGTAGTATTATTTGTGAAATATGTGCAAAATTTCAGGTCATTCGGATGAAGTTTGATAGGTTTCGGCGCTTTTTGTGGAATTTAGAAAATTAGATGTTCTTAAGCTTAAATCCGAGGTTGATTTAGTGTTGTGATATTATTTTGAGTGTTTTGAAGGTTCGACTGGGTTTTTGTATTAATATATGACTTGTTGGTGCTTTTGGTTGAGGTCCTGAGGGCCTCGGGATGAATTTAGTTAGTTCAAGAGTTGGAATTTAGTTGGTGCAGCCGAAATTCGTTGTTCTGTTATTTTCGCACCTGCGGATTTAGGACTGCTGGTGCGAGGTCCCATATGTGTGAGGAAGGCCGTAGATGCGGTTTTGGACAAGTTGAAGCTTGATATTAAGTGCAATTTTATCGCACCAGCGGAGCAGTAGGTGCGGGGTTGTGATCGTAGAAGCGGTTTTTTAGGGCATAAGTGGGAATCGCACCTGCAATGGATTTTCCGTAGGTGCAGCATCGCAGAAGCGATATTTTGACCGCAGATGCGGTACCTCTAGGCAGAAAGTATAAATTGTGGACTTCGCAGATTTTGGTTCATTTTCCAACATTTTTAGTCGGCCTTTGAGCTTTTGAGAGTGATTTTCAGGAGAAATTCAAGGGTTTATCAGTAAGGTAAGTGGCTTGAGCCCTAATACTCGTATATGTGATGATATCCTGTTGTTTAATCATGAATTTATGAAGATTAGGGGTGAAAATGTGGGGTTAGGGCTTGAGATTTTTGGAGAGTTTGATTGAAGACTTGAGGGGCCAAATGAAGTCGGATTTTGATAAATTTGGTATGTATGGAATCATGAAAGGATAAGAATTTTAGTTTTGTATTTATTGGATTTCGAGACGTGGGACCGTGGGTCGGGTTTGGCTAATTTCAGAAATTTTGATTTAATTTGATAATTTTCGCGTGGGCCTTGTTCCTTTAGCATGTATTGAGGATATCATTATGATTTTGGATAGATTCAGGATGATTTGAGGCCTAGTCGAGCGGCAAGGGCATCGCGGTGTAGATTTCGTCCGGTTTGAGGTAAGTAATGATTGTAAATATTGTCATGAGGGTATAAAATTCCCGATTTCACATTGTTGTACTGCTTTGAGGTGACACACACGCTAGATGACGAGCATGGGAGCGTGCACTGTTGGAAATTGTGACTTGGTCCGTCCTGTACGACTATTAAGTCGCGTATTTGATTTAAACTATTTGATACTATTGTGTTTTGGAAAGTATTAGTATGTTTTTGGCTGATTGCTATATTTGGGCCTCGTGCCAATTGTTTGGACCCTTAGGGGCTTTTACTACTATTCATTACTATTTTGACTTAATATATGCACTCAGCTGTCATGTGTTTTACTGATTCACAACTCAGTCGTAGTTACTCTCTTTTGATATTTTAAAAGATATTTTGGGCTGATCATCTTATTTTACTGTTACCCGTGTGGCTTGAGAGGTTCCTGACTCAGTGAGGTCGAGGGCCTGTATTATGAGGATATCATGGGTCGGTCTACGTGTTGCAGCATGTTGCACTATTGTATCGGCTAGCCTAGTTTAATGATAGGCGCCATCACGACCGAGTCGGTTTTAGGGTCTTGACAAGTTGGTATCAGAGCCTAGGTTACATAGGTCTCACGTGCCATGAGCGGTATTAGTAGATTCTCGCGGATCGATACAGAGATGTATGTATTTATTTTTGAGAGATTGCAGAACCTTTTATCATATCCCACGTTCTTGAATTCTTATTGTGTGTCATTGACTTAGCCCTAAATATAACTCTTGAAATTCCTTCAACCCGTTCGTATGCGCGCATGAGTGCTCGATTTCATATGTGGATCGACAATTTGTGATTCGCTAATTGAGGGGTGAGATGTGACTTTGATGTGTTGATGTTGGGATAGTTTGGAGGACATGAGGAATGGTTTTTCCTGTAGCTTGAGCACTGAGGTGTTGATTGTGTGAGCACGTGCTTCTGGACTTATATGTTCAGTAATGTCCCTATTAGTGGAAGTGATGACTGGATGGCTATGTGATGAGTATGATACGACTGCGAGATTAGTCATATGATATGAATGTGACGAGAAGGGTCTGCTTGATAGTACAAGGAACTATTTAGTGCTTGATTTCCATCTTGATTCGATATATTACCCCAAGTTATGGGTGTATGAAGGATCTTTTCATGTTGTCTAGTAGGGAAGTGAAGTATATTTCATGTTACGATGTGAGTTTAGACTCCGGAAGATTAAATAATTGTGTGATGTTTATTACGGTGGAAGGGAATGAAGAGATGTTAGTTTGAGGCGAAGCAGGTGTGTTATCTCCCACAGAGTGTTATGAAGTTTGTGTGATCCTTATGTTGTTTGTTGGAAGACCTTTTTCACTAGTGAAATATATGTATTGCAATTCTAATTTGGATTACTTTAAAGAGTGGGATTGACAGTTACAAGGGTGAATGCGAGATTTGCAGAAGATTTGAAGTACTAGATGGCTTGCGCTGCACGAGCTTATGAAGGATTGAGTTTGATCTCACTATGGTATTATAGCGGTACTAGATTATAGGCATTGTGAGTTATTGTGTGTTTTGATCTATGGCTTTGAGCCAAGTGGAGGAGTCTTCTATTGATTAATTGATTGCACAGTTATATGCTATGTTGGTTCCAATTTGAGGCATACTGGTGAATCAATTATGGCTTACCGAGGCTGAGATCGAGGATGAATCGAGTAAAAGAAAATTTCGATGGGGGTTGTGTTATGCTTTATGTTGGTATAAGAATCATGGAATGGCTTGAGTTATTATTGGTGAAATATGTAATGTGCATGGAGTAGGAAATTATTTGGTCACATTAAGGTAGGGTTACTTTTCGGGGTATTGGAGTGCTGATGGAGCACAGGTCGTTAAGTATGTTGGTCAGTCTAATTGAGGTTTGAGCAGAGTGGATGACTCCGAGAATGGTTTCGAAGGGTTCAAGATTTACATGTAGTAATTGGAGGTCTTCAGGATGTGTAATTGCTGAAACCAAGGGTTTCATTAGATGGTTCCAAGACTTGTGACATTTCTACATAATTGTGGATTCTACATATCAGTATCAGGAAGGTGAAGTTAATGGCTTTAGATTCACAGGAAGTCTCTTCAGGGTAAGTATTTGAAATATGGTGCTTTTGGGGATGTTTAAGAGAGTATTCAGCGGCTTATTAGCTTTAGACGGTGTGTTTTATGCTTGGGTATAATGTTGAGTCTGGGTTAAAGACAGTAGTATCATGGCAAGGAGAAGTATCAATTCGAAGGTAAATCAGAAGAAAACTTGGGATAAATAGGACATTTTGGTAGTAGGTCGGATCAGCATGGTAAGGGATATGATTAGTTCTTTGGGTGCTTATTAGGTAATGAGTTTCTACAGATGTCTCGTAGCAACACTCTTAAGTTTTTAGTGACCTACGTAGCTTGGATGAGCTAAAAGGATTCAGTCTGATGGCTTGGTTTTGTGAAAATGGGATTCGTCGAGTTCTTGATGGTTTTTACCACAGCTAGACATGTATATTTTCTACTAGCGTGAGGAGCATGCGATGTATAGTAATTTTCTCCTTGATGGGATTAAATGGAAAAATTCTTGGATGGTTGAGTACGTAGTTGCTTGTAGCTCGGAATAGATTATGAAGTCCTTATATTTGACGTAGGATGGCATGGTATATCCGGTATGTTGTGTATGTTCATGATTGCATGTGTAAGGTCAGAGTTCAGTTCTGGAAGGAAGTTCATAAATTCTTAGGTAGCAGGGCAGTTTCAGATGACCAAGCAAATGATATTGCTATTTAGTGTGGATTGATGAGAGTATATGATTCACAAGGGGGGCAATATATTTTGATTTATGGATACTCCATTAGTATTGTGGTACTCGTCTAATTTATTGACTTCTAATACTCAAATTTTGTGATGCGGCACGGAAGAATCAAAGAAGCACTCCTCATGGAATGATCGTGTATTAGAGAGACGTCAGATATTCAGTCGGTGGAGTTGGGATCAGATATGGTGATTCGTGTGTTCTATGGATTTGGACACCTGAGTGGATCCTTTGTTGCTAAATATGTTAGATATCGATGAGATATTGGGTATGGACTGGTTGTCTCTATTGTTGAAAACACGTTCTCAAGCTAAACGTGTGTTGATCTATGTAGGTTTTGATAATTGCCAAACCAACTAACGAGGATGAATCATTAACAGTCAAGTACAAGAAATAGTGCGGAACCAAGAATCACAAATGAAGATTAGTCGTGTTTATTGTTGAGTCATTTTATTTTGTAATCTTGATTCAACAACATATTTCTAATATTGGCTCTCACATAAAATCATTTTAAATCATGCATCTTTAAGTTTTTAATCTGCATATTAGCCAAAATGATTTTTAAACTCGTCATATGATTTTGAGTCCAAACAATCGATTGTCCACGGGAAACAATCGATTGTTTAAGTATTTGTACTTAGTGTTAAAAATATTGTCTTGAGACAGAAAGTTCCTTGAAAATCATTTTTGAGCCCACAATCGATTGTCACTATGCACAATCGATTGTCAATACATTTTTTACTTAGCATCAAAAATTTGGGCTTCAGGCAGAGAGTTTTCAAAATCTTCAAAAATGATGGACAATCGATTGTCCAGGCCAACAATCAATTGTTAGACTGTCAGACATTCAAAAACAATTTTTAAAATCAAGATTTGGTGGTTGAAAAATCTGTTAAAAATTGTTTCCACATAGTCAACAACTCAATAAATGTTCAGTAAATTACTCACCTATTTTTCAGATTCGTTTTGACATTTTTTTGACAATAAA
This sequence comes from Nicotiana benthamiana, assembly GCA_034376525.1. Taxonomy (NCBI): domain Eukaryota; kingdom Viridiplantae; phylum Streptophyta; class Magnoliopsida; order Solanales; family Solanaceae; genus Nicotiana; species Nicotiana benthamiana. The sequence goes on from CM067330.1 coordinate 70,090,689, forward strand.
TCTTTCATTTTCAAATATTGTGTCAGAATTATTGACTATGTGAAACCACAATCAATTGTTATGTCAAACAATCGATTGTTGGTTGTTAAAATTTATTGCCGGATTTTCAAGTCTAAGATTTGCCTGATATGCATTTATTACTGAATCTATTTTTGTCAGAACCCCTTTGAAAAACTAGACAACAATCGATTGTCTAGAGCAAACAATCGATTGTCACTGTTGAAAGATTCAGTGTTTGTTAAAACAAATAGGCAACGGTCAGAAACTCACTTTTCTCTATTAAAAGCCTCTGAAAACCGTTTTGGAATAACAACAATATCACAGATTAATCAAGTGCTTACAATTCTATTCTTGAATTCATATCATATCATACATACATTTTTGAGAGCCAATTTTGATCTAAGTTGTTGTATTCTTGAGCTTATTGATTTGTACTCATATCCACTCTTAGAGAGAGTTTTTGTTAAGTGAGTGTTAAGTGTATTTACACTTGAAGGGAAATTGTAATCCCTTGTTGAAAGAAGGAACGATCCATTCCTTCTTGTGAAGTCTTGGAGTGCTGCATCTTCAAGCAAGGTTCGTCGAAGCTTGTGTGTGATTCAAGCTTTGGGTTGTAACGGTTTGTTAAGCACCCGTAAGCTTAACGGAACTAGTGGAAATCTCGAGAGAGTCTCTCGGGGACTGGACTAACCACAACGTGTGGCCAACCAGTATACATCGGTGTGTTCATTCCTTTTATTTTCTGCACATACTTAATTTCCTGCAGTATTTATTTTGGCAACAGAATTTTTATTTCTCCATAATTTTCTAAAAACGCTATTCACCCCCCCTCTAGCGTAAAGCACGGTTCCTAACATCTATGTCGTGTTATTCTGTACTGTTGCGCTAAGTTGATGATGTTGGCTATGCCGGTGATGCCACGGATTGAGTGGCGGGGTTCGACGGATTTTATTCCTAGTAGGATGATTTCATTTTTGAAGGTCTAGCGGATGGTTGGGAAGGGTCGTCTTTCTTATTTGGCCTTCGTGAGGGATGTCAGTGCACAAACTCCAACCATTGATTCAGCTCCAGTGGTGAGGGATTTATCGGATGTATTTCTTGCTGTCGTACATGCCGCTGAACAGGGTTGTTGATTTCGGTATTGATTTGGTGTCGGGCACCGTATTGTATGGCACCGGCGGAGTTAAAGGAGTTGAAGGAGCAGCTTCAATAACTTCTTGATAAGGGGTTCATTGGTAGTTCCAATATGGATGCGTGTTCTGCATCGAGTCGGCTTTGTTGACTTCGAGTTGCTATTGTTAAGGGATGAGTTGATCCGATTGTTTATAGAGCTTATTAGTGTTCTGGAGTGATCTATGATTTAATTTTTGTGTTGCGAGGCATTATGATTTGTTCGCTGTCGACACATATGGTGCAATTATTTTAGGGTTTCATAGTGGAATTCGAGCGGGAAGAGTATTGGGTATTGCTCGATGAATGGCATATTAGTTGTATCCATTTGGGTTTGTGTGGTGTTATGTCATTTTCTTTGCCGTAGTTATGATGATTTTCTTTTGGTACTAGACGTAAAATTGCACCTGGTTGTTGATTTTGAGCATAGTGACTTAAGGTGCTTATGTGGACTCGTGTTTTGTTAGGGTCGATCATTGTATCAAAGTTATGTGGAGGTATGATCATTTGGGTTAGATTCGTATGTTATGGTTCTCTGATGCGTGATGAGTTCTCATCATTGTGTGATGGTGGTGCTGGTGAGCTTGCGGTACAACTCTCTTATTTGAGTCATATTTCATTATTTGAGTACATTTGGACTATTGCTTATTGGTAAGCATGTCACACAGGTTGTGGATCTAGATTTTATTGATGTGTCATGTCACTAGAGTAGTCGGGATAGATGAGATGAGGTCAGTAAAATCTAGAATGAATACCGTCGAATTCGATTTCAGCATGTTAGAAGGATAATATCGGGATTCGACTTAGAAATTTACTATGGTCCTTGCCAAAGGAGTTTCATCAATGGTTGATCTGAGGAATGTTTATGACTTTTTGCGTGTTTCTTTCATCATTGGCAGTATACAAAAGTATTGGAATGAGACTTTATTTGATAAGAGGTTTATTATCGGTATTCAGTTATTGTGTGCAGTTGCCGTGATTTGATGTTATCGCTACGAGTAATTGAGTTATGTGGTATATCATATAATTGCATCTAGGGTTACATATATGGTTTGTCACAGCTGGTTCGGACTTATCTAGCATATAGATAAGAAATTATGATATTATAGATATTTCTGAAATGGAAATTTGGTTCTAAGGTTCATGGCTTGGTTGGATTGCAAAATTTCAGTCGTGTTGCGTTATCAGACCTATATGGGTAGGGTGATATGGGATCACCCCCATATATGTTCATGGTAAGGTTATATATCGATTTGTTGGCTTTTGGAACAACTTTGGGCACGTTTGAGGGCGAATATGTGTTTAAGTGGGGGAGGAAGTAACGACCCGCCCGATCATTTTGAGCAATTATACTTCACTTGCCAGTTCTCATGAATGACTAGCTCCGTATGATGTATTATGACTTATATTAATCGTCGATTTTTTCTTTCAGGATAATCTGAATAGATTTGGAAGAACAATTCTCATCTTGAAGCTTTAAATTTGAAAGGTTGACAAAGTTTTGAATTTTTAATATTCGACCTCGGATTTGATTGTTTTATGATTCGGTTAACTTAGTTAGGTGTCATTTGTTAAGTATGTGCAAAATTTCATGTCACTAGGAAGAAGTTTGATAGGTTTCGGCATTGTTTGTGGAATTTAGAAATTTAGATGTTCTTAATCTTGAATCCGAGGTTGAATTGGTGTTGTAATGTTGTTTTGAGTTTTTCGAAGGTTCGACTAGGTTTGTGTGTTAATATTTGAATTGTTGGTGCTTTTGGTTGAGGTCACGAGGGCGTCGGGATAAATTTAGTAAGTTGACGGAAGAGTTGGATTTGAGTTGGTGAAGCTGAAATTTGCTGTTTCTGTTATTTCCGCACGCTGGTGCGAGGTCGTAGATGCTGAGGAAGGTCGCAGATGCGGTTTTGGACCAGTTAGAAGCTTGATGGAAGGTGCGGCGATTTTATTGCACCAGTAGAGCCGAGGTGCGGTGTTGTGATCGTAGAAGAAGTTTCTAAGGGCATAAGTAGGAACCACACATGCGATGGATTTTCCGCAGGTGCGGCATCGCAGAAGCAACAATTTGATTGTTGATGCGGTACCTCTGGGCATATAGTATAAATTGTGGACTTCGTGGATTTTGGTTCATTTCCAACAATCGTAGTCAGCTTTGGAGCTTTTGAGAGTGCTTTTTACGAGGAATTCAAGGGTTTATTAGTAAGGTAAGTGGCTTGAGCTCTAATACTCGTACGTGTGATAATTGTTCGTTGTTTAATCATGTAATTTATGAAGATTAAGGGTGAAAATGAGGGGTTAGGGCTTGGAATTTTTGGAGAGTTTGATTGAAGACTTGAGGGGTCAAATGGAGTTGGTTTTTGATAAATTTGGTATGTATGGACTCATGAGAGGATAAGGATTTTAGTTTTGTGATTTTATTAAATTCCGAGATGTGGGCCCGGGGTTCGGGTTTGGCCAATTTCGGGAATTTTGATTTAGTTTGATATTTTAGCATAGGCCTTGTTCCTTTGGCATGTAATGATGATATGATTTTGATTTTGGATATATTAGGGATGATTTGAGGGAGAGTCGAGCTGCAAGGGCATCGGTGTGTAGATTTTCATCCGGTTTGAGGTAAGTAATGATTGTAAATGTTGTCCTAACGGGAATGAAACCCTGAATTTCACATCATTGTGCTACTTTGAGGCGACACACACGCTAGATTATGAGTGTGGGGCGTGCACCATTGGGAATTGTAACTTGGTCCGTCCTGTAGGACAATTAAGTCGCGTATTTGATTGAAAACTATTTGATACTATTGTGTTTTGAAAGAATTACTATGTTTTGGGATGAATACCATATTTGGGACTCGTGGAAACTATTTGGACCCTAAGGGTTTTTTTACTACTATTCCTCACTGTTTTGACTTAATATATGCACTCAGTCATGTTGTGTTTTACTAATTTTACAACTCAGCCATATTTACTCTATTTTGACACTTTAAAAGATATTTAGGGCTAAGCATCCTATTTTACTATTGCCCGAGTGGCTTGAGTGGTTTCTGACTGAGTGAGGTTGAGAGCCTGTATTATGAGGATATCATGGGATCGGGTTGCACGCCGCAATATGTTGCACTGATTTGTGATACATGAGTGGCCGAGGGCCTAATTTATTATGCCACGAGATGGCTTGTAATAATGCTTGGGTTGTAAGAGCCCTTCCAGAGTCCGAACACCCCTACTAAGCGTGGTACCCAGTGTGAGTGATGTTATGTTGCCCGAAGGGCTGTTTTTGATTTATGTTGTTGCCCGAGGGGATGATTACGAGTGATTGTGAAGTAGCCCGAGGGGCTGGTTCTGTTGATATTTTTCCCGAGGGGTGGGTTATGTTTCATTTTGCCCGAGGGCTATATACGAGTGAGTTTCTAATGGAGGGGCCGACTATGTTTTCATCATTTCTACTCACTATTTCATCACTTGTTTGAAAACTGCTGAAAGATGTTTTAAATGGATTTTTACACATCTTCAAATGATTTCTACCAAAAATTGGATTTTTAACAAAATGAGTTGATTTATATTCTGTTTTGGAAACACACTATATTCACTGTGGTGTTATGACATGGATTATGTACTTTCTTACTGCTTAATCTTTATTTTCTCTTATTATTTACTAAGTTGGCGTACTCATATTACTCCTTACATATTGTGTGCATATTTAGATATTTCTGAACCTGGTAGTGGGTGTGGATTACGCAGTTCCAGGTTTATCTGAGTTTGCAAGTTAACTACCTAGCGTTCGCAGCCCTGCTCTTCTCCTTCTTATCTTTCTTAGACTGTTCTAAGTATATTTTTAGACTTTTCGTTGTATTTAGACATTAGTAGATGCTTGTGACTTGTGATACCCTGATGTCGGGCTTGTGTTATATTTTTCTGCACTGGTTATTTAGACTTATGTTATGAGATACTGTTAATTTAATATCTTAAAAATGAATTTTATGAAATAGTGGATTAATTTGAGATTTGTGTCGGCTAGCCTAGTTTTATGATAGGCGCCATAACGACCGGTCGGTTTTAGGGTCGTGACAATGTCATGATAAATTTTTTTGCCTTTAGGATCGTTATGACACCTAGTTCCAAGGATTAGGTAATTCTATCACATAACAAGAATCAACAAAATCAATACCTACTTAATTATTAATGAGAACTGAAAACTACTATAATATAACCAAAAGCAGAATACAATAGTAATATAAATCTCAAAATTCGATAATACTGGGTCATAAGCTCTATAGGTAAAATAACGAAAATCTCAAAATTCAACACTGTTTGAAAATAAAATAAAAGTAGCAAAAAACAGTAGAAAATGGCTCCGAGGCTGCGAGCGGACAACAGGTATACCTTGAAGTCTCTACCACAACTTAGAAAATCAGCTTACTAACGACCAACTCGCTCTGATGTGCCTGTATCTGCAAAAAAATGTACAGAAACATAGCATAAATATACGTCCTAGAAATGACGAATAAGCATGTGATAAATGACAAGATTAACCAAAACATGTCAAACACAAAATGAAATCATTTAAGGAAAATAATGAGATGTTAAACTTGTCAAGCCATTCTAATAACATGGGAATAAAATCAAGAATCACTCCAAAGCACCACATGATATAATAAGAATTCACCCTTATAACGCCGCTTGAGCTTCACATTTAAAATATTTTTTCAAAATAGCTTCACGCACATAAGCCTCCTCCTCTCGTTGTATTTATATCACAATGAAGTATTTTCCTTACTTGCAATACATGCATAAGCTCCACTTATCTTACCACGTGCGCATCAATATACACACCACCCTTCTGTCGCCACATGTGCATCTCAATCTCAACACAATAATCAACCACGCCACAACATTGCCCAAATAATAATACTAAAGCCACTCACAAGACAATAATCTATGAATAATATCAATATAAGACCAACAACTAAAAGCATAGCCAATTAAATAGCTACAAGGAATAGACATGTGATAACGCGACAAAATTTACAAAAAAAATGTAAAACACAAAGTGATATAAGGAAACAATGACATGTCCAACTCATCAAACCGTTCCAATGTGGGAATAACATAAAGAATCACCCATATGCACCACATAACATAATTACAAATCACCCTTATGACGTTGCATGAGCTTCACATCAAAACTATTTCCCCTAAATAGCTTCACGCACATAAAACCTCTTCTCTAGCCATACGTGCGTCACAACGAAGTAGTTTCCTTAATTGCAACACGTATATCAATATACACATGTCACGATCCCAAATCAAAAGTGTCGTGATGGCGCCTATCATAATACAAGGCAAGCCGACAACTCACACATACCAACATCTTAAATTCAAAATACTTAAATAGATTTAAGTAAGTAAAAATATCATAAAAATTGGACGAAAACACAACAACTTAGTACAGAATTTTTCATATGATCCGAGTGTCATGGAATACATAAGCATCTAAACAATAACATGGTTTGACCAATAAAACACTGTCTTGGAAGGTAGAATAATATGAATAAAGCTAAAAGATAAAGGAGGAGAGTCAAGCTTTTCGGAGGCCATGGAAGCTACGTCGATAATCTCCGACCAACAAAGCTCTAGAAACAGCAACCGCCGTGCCCGTAAATACTTGGATTTGTACATAGAAGTGCAAGGTGTGGCATGAGTAACATGAGTAAAACCAACTCAATAAGTAATAAGTCTAATCTTTAGACTGAAAGCAGTGACGAGCCCAAATAATACATTCCAAATACATAATTAAATAGTACGAAGATTAATAGAAAATATGACAACAATATCTCATGAAAACTCATAATCTGCAAGTACCAGTACATGAATGTAGACATGCTTCCAGGTTTAATATTTAAGCTCAACACAAATAAAATATGCCAAGTCTGAATGAGATGAGGAATATGACATTTCTATCTTTACATACCAATATGCGTATCGTATGTGATGCAACATAATAAAAGCCTAGAGTACTCAAACTCTTAGAGTACTCAACCTGACTGCCTCAATTCACACTCAATCACTCAGCGCTATAAAGTACCTGCTGCGGCGTGCAACCCGATCCTATCATGAATCAATAGCAACTGCACTCATTATGGGTGTGCAAACTCCGGAAGGAAAATTCTGCCCAAGCACTAATAAATCATGCAGCGGTGTGCAACCTGATCCCATCGTGAATCAATAATACTTGCTGTGGCGTGCGGCCTGATCCCATCATGCATCAATAGTACGCGTTAGAGCGTGCAGCCCGATCTCATCAATATCACTCTACAAACAGGCCATCGGTCTCACTCAGTCATCAATCTCTCTAGTCTTTCGGGCTCACAACACTTATGATAGGAATCCTAAACCAATGATAAATGATGTGACAATGTATGATAACAAAGATTAAGATATGAAATGCAATGATGAATGCGACTAAGTACATAACTGCAATCAAGCAAATAACTCAACAACAAAGAACGACCAATGTGGGACCCAATTGCACCATCATATAGCCTAAACATGATTTATAACATAAATCACAGCTCAAATGTTGTAACACATAGAGTACAATAATAATATTAAGATAAGATATCTACACAGTTCTGCGACATCGACCAAATCACGATTACTATGGTGCACGCCTATACACTAGTCTACTGAAACAATTGAAACCATGTTATACAATTATACCTCTCTATATCAATATCTTTATATAATAATACTTCACTATAAAAGTCAAGCTTTTTTCGGAATTAATTTTCATGTTATGTCATAATATATGTTCACTATAGCAACATTTCGTTATAACAACCAAAAATATTTGGAATAAATAAGATTGTTATAAAAAAGTTTGACTATAATACATTTGGGCCGTTTTAACTATTCACAGATATGCTTCATTTTATTGCACGGTCAAAGACATTTTCCTCATCCATTTACCCCTTCTTCTTCTTCTTCTTCTTCTTCTTCTTCTTCTTCTTCTTCTTCTTCTTCTTCTTCTTCTTCTTCCCCTACGACCTTCTCTTCCTATTTGTGTGAAAAATCATTATCTTGGAAAATGAGTGATTTTATCACTTATTTTACTTGTTTGATTGGTGAGTGAAAAATTTTTTTCGAAAAATATTTTTTAAATACCCAATATTTTCAGGACTCTATTTTCTTCAAGAATTTAATTTTGCTTTTAAAAATTCACACAAACCCAAAAGGGATTAATATAGCCGATTTACTTTTTCACTCAAAACAACATTAAAATTTGTGCTACATAACCTAAAAAAAAATTTACTTTTTGTTTGAAAAAGAAAGTACTTTTTTACAAATTGAAAAAAAGTATTCATTTTATTAAAATAAAAAAAATATTCATTTTTTTGAAATAAAAAAAATACTATTTACTACATTATTTTGTTGAAACGAAAGAAAATTTTTTTTCTAGGTCATAAAAGAAAGTATTTTTTTAAAAATGAAATAAAATATTGTTTTACATCATGAAAAGAAAATACTTATTTTATTGAAATGAAAAAACATTATATAAAAAAGAATCATGTTGTTGAAATAAAAAAAATACATTGTACATCATAAAATGATAGTGCTTTTTTGTTGAAATGAAAGACGATACGTTTTACTATATTATTTTGTTGAAAAGAAAGGAAATACTTTTTCTACGTAATGAACAGAAAATACTTTTTTATTGAAAAGAAAGAAGAAATTTTTTACTACATCATTTTTTTTAAATGAAAGAAAATACTTGTTCAACATTATAGAAAGAAGTACTTTTCATTATATTATTTTATTGAAATAAAAGAAAATACATTTTTTTACATCATGAAAAGAAAGTACTTTTTTTTTTTATAAAACGAAACAAAATACTATTCCTATATCATAAAAAATAATACTCATTTTGTTGAAATGAAAAAGTACTCTATCTACAATATGAAAACAAAGTATCCACAATAATAATTCTATTTAGGGTGGAGGTAGGGTAGGGGTGGGTGGGTGTGGGTGGGTGTGGGTGGGTTAGGAGTGGGGTGGAATAGGTGTGGGAAGTTGGTAAGGAATGAAGAATAGGGTGAGAAAAGTTGATAAAGAATTTTAGAAAGTGTTTTCTTTTCTCTTTATATGAAAAATATTTTTCTCCAATTGAAAAAAGCTAATTTCATAAATAAAATATTTTTTTAAAATATTTAAATCCACAATATATAAATCAAAAACACTCTTAATCAATAAAATGTGAACTTAAGAGCGATGCAAGTTAGGGAGAAGATGAGATTGACGATGAAGTTCAAACAAATATATTATCTTAGATGCTCATGCACTCACTTAATTCATGATGACATAAAACATGAAAAGAAAAGTGGTGAAATATTTATATTTAACCTATAATATTTTTCAAAGTGCGTAAGCAGTATAACAATTGTATTTTGGAATTAAGTTGACGGATCCGGGGACGGCATCTTTAATGGACAAAGTTTTAGAAAAGGAAAAATGGTCAAATATACCCCACTGTTTTCAGATATTATTTATATTTAATTTCTGTTTTATTATCGGGCCAAATTTATTCTAATCATTATGTTATCGGACTAAATTTATTTTACAATAAAAAAATCTAAAACGGCAAAAGGTCAAATATATCTCTGTACCATGAGAAAAGGTTTAAATATACCATTCATTATACTTTGGATCCAAATATACCCCTTTTGGATCCAAATATATCCCTGCCGATATACTATTACTTTAAATATACCCTTCTTCTATTAAGTTTGTCCAAGTTGGATATCCAGTCCCACTTGGTACTGATATTTGATGAGGTGGATACCACAGACATGCAACGTCCGCACCCCTAATCCATATGTAACAGACTAAAATTTATATATTTTTATGGTAGTGGTAATGGTGGAAATAGTGATGGAGGGGGAAAGAAAATTTTAGCGATGGAAGAAAATAGAAAGGAGGGGTGAAATGGGTTAGGGACGCTATGGTGACATCCACCTCATTAAATGCTAGTGCCACGTATGATTGGATGTTTACTTTGGACAAGCTTAATAAAAAATGGGTACATTTGAACCAATAGTAAAATGACAAGAGTATATACGGAAAACTAACAACCAATCCCTACCTAGTATCTGGTGTCACTGCTCACGGAAACTAAAGAGTGCTAAAAATAATAGTCTGAAAGAAGTACATAGCATGTCTGTTTGATACAATTTAACAAACTGAAAGGGAAAGTTAGAGGAGACTCGGGGCCGGCGAACGCCTGCGAACTACATTAGAGCCTTTGGACTGAATGATCACTCCCGGTCTAAAGCTGCGGTCCGTAGACAGGGTTCTGACCTGTGCACAAAAAGGCATAGAAGCATAGTATCAGCACAACCGACTCCATGTGCTGGTAAGTGTCCGGCCTAACCTTGACGAGGTAGTGACGAGGCTAACCGGACCTACTATAAATAACCTGTACAGATATATATGATAACAGAAAAGGAAAACAAGAATTTAAATAAAAAAAGGGAGGGGACATGCTGGGGGGAATATCAGTTCGATTATAACTTCTACAATTAAGAGACGGAACTGAATAGATAGCATTTAAAAAAGAGAACCAATGAAACAACAACTAATAAAGGGAAAACGGAATAAGGAACACCAGTTAGGTAGGACCAGTAAAACCACGTTGCACGGCACCACCCATCGTGCTTTTACTCTCGTCCTCACCCAATCAATAGCACCACTCCATCTGGTGGAGGAAATCAATATATACCACTCCATCTTGTGAAGGAAATCAATAAGTACACGACATCACCCATCGTTCTTTATCATTCCTCCTCACCCAAACAATAATCACAATTAATGGCAAAAGGAGTAAACAACAAGATTAACCAACCCGGCAAGGGAGAATAATGCAACAACAAGTCCCGGCAAGGGAAACAATTTAACAACAAGTCCCGGTAAGGGAAACAGTTTAACAACAAGTCAAGGCAAGGGAAATAGTATAACAACAAGTTCCGGCAAGGAATAAACACCAACAACTCATCTCTAGTTCATTTACTTCTCATCTTTCATTTCTTAGCTCCTATAACAAGAATTTATCCCAATTGTTCACTTCCTTCACAATTCTAATAACAAATGGCAACACGGTCATGCTCGACTCGGGCGCATAGGTAACCGTCACCATACCTATACACCGACTCCACATAGCACATAGCAATTAATAACCTAATCCTATTCCCTCAAGCCAATGTTAGATCAAACACTTACCTCGAAGGCTTCCAACTCAACTCACGCCTCTAGAATAGCTTTACCCCTCGAATTTGCTTCAAAACCGGTCGAATCTAACCACAATTTACTCAAATGTATCAACAAATGCTAGTTAAATAAATTTGGATTCATAAGAATGAAATTCCCAAAGTTTTACTCAAAAATTCCAAAAATCCCCGAAGGGAACTCGCATTTGCGAGAAAACGTTCGCAAATACGAACTTGGCAAAATAAAAGGGGACCTCGCAATTGCGAGAAATAGTTCGCAATTGCGAACTGGGAAAAATTGAAAGGGAACTCGCATTTGCGAGAAAACGTTAGCAAATGCGAACTGGTCAAAATAAAAGGGGACCTCAAAAATGCGAGAAATAATTCGCAATTGCAAACTGGGGAAAATTAAAAGGGGACTCGCATTTGCGAGAAAACGTTCGCAAATGCGAACTAGGGTTGGACTGGGTAAAACTCATATTTGCAAGATAGAACTTCGCATTTGCAAAGACTGGTTAAGGAAAGGGGAATCTCATTTGCGATTTATATTCTCGCATTTGCAAAGAAGCAAGCCAGGGGAAGAGCTCGCAATTGCGAGGCAGGCTTCGCAATTGCGAAACCTGCAGACACCAGATGATAAAAATGCAGCAAAATGAGCCTAGCACCTATCCGAAACTCACCCGAGCCCTCGGGGCTCCAACACAAACATGCACCCAACCTCAAAAACATTCTAACGACTTACTCGTGCGATCAAATCGCCAAAATAACATCTAAATCAAAGAATCAACCTCCAAAACTCATGAAATTCATTTCAAGTTCAAAACTTTCAAACTTTTCCACTTTTAGTCCAAAACACGTTAGACGACGTCCATTTTCAACCAAACTTTACAGATAGCGCTTAAAGACTATTTAGGACTTGTACTGGGTGCCGGAACCAAAATACAAGCCCGATACCATCACTTTTGATCAATATTAGTTTCCAATTTTCCTTAAGCATTTTCATAAACAATTTCACAGAAACGCTCCGTACTCGGGCCTAGGACCTCGGATTTCGATTTCAGGAATACGACCAGGTCCTCAATTTCATTACGGACCCTTTGAGACCGTCACATCACTGGTCCGGGTCCATTTACCAAAAACATTGGCCAAAGTCAACCATAGAAATATTAGTATCAAAATTCATAGTTTTAAACACAGAGTTCAAATATTTTTACATAAAAATCTTCCAGCTTCGCACCCAGACTACGCACGCCGATCGAGGCAACCAAATAAGAGGTTTTCAAGGCCTCAGAAGTGCAAGGAAAGGGAGAATTACGATGATGACCCTTTGGATCGTCACAATAATTATTTGGTCTGGATGCCATATTTTGGTTTCGTGCCAACTATTTGAACCCTTCGGGAATGTTTATTGATATTTCCTCATTATTTTGGCTTTATACTCGGACTCAGTCATGTTATTTTCACTATTTTCATAATCAGCCATATTTACTCAGTTTTAATACTTAAATGATATTATTAAATGATGTTTGGGCTGAGAAATACTAGTTTACTATTGCCTGAGTGGCTTGTGAGGATTCTTGACTGAGTAAGACCGAGGTCCTATATTGTGAGGAAACAGTGACATTGATATGAGGCCGAGAGCCTGAGATATATACACTAGAAGGTGGCTTGACTGATATGAGGCCGAGAGCTTAGTGATGATGCCACGAGATGGCTTGATATTGTGCTTGGGCCGTAAGGGGACTCTCTAGGAGTGTGCACACCCCTAATGAGCGCGGGTACCTATTATGATGTGAGATTTGAGCCCGAGGGTCTGGTATTATTCTGAAAATTTGCCCGAGAGGCAGATTTGTTGATACTATGTTCGAGGGGTGAACTTCTTTGCCTTTATTTTTACTTAATTGCTTGTCTATTACTTGCTTACTCATTAAAAAGGATTTTACTTATCTTTTCACGAGTTTACTATTTTAAAATGGTTTTACTGCTTCTTTGTGGAATGTCTTGTGCCTTACGTGTTTCATTGCTCTCAGTTTTTATTTACATTTGTTACTCACTGAGTTGGAGTACTCACTTTACTCCTTGCACCCTATGTGTAGATTCAGGCATAACTGGTCCCTCTTCCGAGTGCTGATCATTTTTGACTTTAGGTGGATCCGAGGAGTCTTTAGGTAGCTACTGTCGTTCGTAGCCCGGACCTCCTCCCTATCTCTTTTCCTTTTGTTCTTAGTTATGTACTAAAATTTGTAGTTGTCTGTAGTATTCTGTGTTATTAGATTCTCGTGACTTGTGACATCCCGGTATCGGGCTGTGTTCCGCATATTATATTATATCTTACTTAAACTTTGGTTCGTCTATTCATGTTTAGACTATTTCTTAATGTTTAACTATTAACAATTAGAACATGGGAAGTGTCGACTGGCCCTGTCTTCACGAGAGGAGCCATCACGACCGGATTCGAGTTTAGGGTTGTTGCAAGTTGGTATTAGAGCTTAGGTTACATAGGTGTCACGAGTTACGCAGGTTAGAGTCAAATGGATCGGTACGGAGACGTCTTTATTTATCTTCGAGAAGCTGCAGAACTTTTAGGAAACTTCATATTCTTGAAATTCGTGTTGTTCGAATTTGTTGATCCAAGTACTAAATTTCTGTTATTCTACCCTCGCACAAATGGTTAGGACACGCACTACTGGTCAGGATGGATGTCCACTCGTACGACCAATTGTGGCCACTAGAGGCCGATGACGTGGTTGTGGTCATGGTAGGGGAAGAGGTGTGGCCCCCACAGTAGCTAGGGCAGCACCTGCAGATCCACCAGCGGCCCCAGTTCAGGATTATGTCCCAGTTATGGACGCTCCAGCAGCAGCTCAGGCACCAGTTGTGCCCATTATGATTCCGGGTCTTAAGGAGGCCTTGGCTCATATCTTATCAGTTTGCACTGGCCTAGCTCAGGCGGTTTCAGCCACTATAGCCGCAGCTACTTCTTAGACCACGAGAGGCAGTCAGACTCCCGTCACTCGCACATATGAGCAGGTCGTGCAGGGACTTCAGATGCCGGGGAACATCCAGCCCAGCTGGTTGCAGCTGCTCAAGACTATGTAGTTCCTATCATGCTAGAGGACGAGCAACATAGGTTGGAGAGGTTTGGTAGACTTCAGCCTATCATTTAGTGGTGTAGAGGGAGAGGATACCCAAGGTTTCTTGGATAAGAGTAAGAGGATTCTTCATACAGCAGGTATTTTGAAGACTAACGGGGTCGCTTTCACTACTTATCAGTTTTCAAGAGCGGCTTTCACTTGGTCGGAGGATATTGAGAGGTGTAGGCTTGTTGGTGCAGCACCCTTTAACTGGCAGCAGTTCTCCATTCTCTTTCAGGAGAAGTATTTGCCGCAGACTCACAGAGAAGAGCTATATAGGGAGTTTGAGTGGTTGCGTCAGGGGGAGATGACCATGTTGCAGCATGAGTTGAAGTTCTCCGAGTTGGCTCGACATGCCATCTGATTGGTTCTTAAAGATAGAGAGAGGATCAGGAGGTTTCTTGATGGTTTTACTTATCAGCTTCGTATTCTCATGACCAGAGAGAGGGTGACTGGTGCTAATTTCGAGGAGGTCGTGGATATTTCCCGTGATATTGAGCTTTTTTGTTGCCAAGAGCGAGAGAAGAGGGAGGCTAAGAGGCCTCAAGGATCTGGTAATTACAACCGTGCTCTTTCGAGGGGTCAGTTTTAGAACGACAGAGGCTATCTATTCAGGCCTGCTCAGCCAGCACGCCTAAGTTATCTTGGGGCGTCATCGGATCATGGTTCTCATAGTTCACATCAGAGCCAGTCAACACTTAGTGCCCTTCCAGCTCAAAGCTCATCCCGTGCTCCATCAGTTCAGGGCTCTTCTATGCCTAGTGCATCTGCTAATCACTCTAGTGCGAGGGGTTACCTTTAGTTCCCTTCTCCAGTGCCTGGGAATCTTTATGAGTGTGGAGAGGTAGGTCATATATGGAGGCAGTATCCTCGTTGTTTTTCTAGTTTATCTTAGCAGAGAGGGCAGTCATCAGCTTTAGAGCCAGTTACTTCACTACCACCCGCCCAGTTAGCTAGGGGTGGGGTTAGTCGGCTAGGGGTCTCCCCAAATGGGTAGGTCGATCAGGGGGCAGTCAGGCCCATTTCTATGCACTTCCAGGCAGACCTGATGTTATTGCTTCAGATGTTATTATTACAGGTATTGTTTCAGTCTTCCACGAAGATGCCTCTATATTATTTGATCCCAGTTCCACATTTTCTTATGTGTCCTTATACTTTTCTCGTTATTTGGGATGCCCCATGAGTTTGTTGTTTTACCTGTTCATGTATCTATCCCGGTGGGCAATACTATTATTGTAGACCGTGTGTACCGATCGGGTGTGGTGACTATTGGGGGTATGGAGACCCGAGTCGATCTATTATTATTATTAAGCATGGTAGATTTTAATGTCATTTTAGGCATGGATTGGTTATCTCCGTGTCGTGGTATTCCGGACTGTTATGCTAAGACAATCACATTGGCTATACCGAATGTGCCACGTATCAAGTGGCGAGGTATGACTGATTATATTCCTAGTAGAGTGATCTCTTTATTGAAGGCCCAGCGAATGGTTGAGAAGGGTTTTCTTTCGTATCTAGCCTTTGTGAGGGATGTCAGAGCTGAGACTCCCAGTATTGATTCTATTCTAGTTGTGAGGGATTTCCCTGATGTGTTTCCTGCAGACTTGTCGGGTATGCCACCAGATAGGGATATTGATTTTTGTATTGACCTGGTGTCGGCATTCAGCCTATTTCTATTCCGTCATATTGTATGGCACCAGTGGAGTTAAAGGAGTAGCTTCAGGAACTCTTTGATAAGGGGTTCCTTCGGCCTAGTGTGTCATCTTGGGGTGTGCCCGTTCTATTTTTGAAGAAGAAGGATGGCACTATGAGAATGTGCATTGATTATAGGCGATTGAACAAGGTAACAATTAATAACAAGTATCCGTTTCCTCGCATTGATGATTTATTCGGCCAACTTCAGGGAGCGAGAGTATTCTCCAAGATTGATCTCCGTTCAAGTTATCACCAGTTGAATATAAGGGATTCAGATATTCTTAAGACGGCCTTCAGGACTAGATATGTTCATTACGAGTTCCTAGTTATGTCTTTTGGGATGACCAATGCCCCAACATTGTTCATGCATTTGATGAACAGCGTGTTCCGTCCTTATCTCAACTAGTTTGTCAAAGTCTTCTTTGGTGATATTCTGGTATATTCGCGTAGTCAGGAGGAACACACGGAGCATTTGAGGGTTGTGTTGCAAATATTGGGGGAAGAAAAGCTTTATGCAAAGTTCTCTAAGTGTGAGTTTTGGCTCGGTTCAGTGGAATTCTTGGGACATGTGGTGTCTAGTGAGGGTATTCAGGTTGACCCAAAGTAGATAGATGCGGTTCTTAGTTAGCCCAGACCGTCCTCAACTACAGAGATTTGCAGCTTTCTTGGTTTGGCAGGCTATTATTTCTAATTTGTACAAGGATTCTCATCTATCGCATCGCCCTTAACTAAGTTAACTCAGAAGGGTATTTTATTTGTATGGTTGGACGAGTGTGATGAGAGCTTTCAAAAGCATAAGACAGCCTTGACCACAACTCCAATGTGTGTTTTGTTATCAGCTTCAGGTTTATATACTGTGTATTGTGATTCTTTGAGATTTGGGATTGGTTATGTGTTGATGCAGGAGGGTAGAGTTATTGCTTATGCTTCTCGTCAGTTGAAGCCCCATGAGAAGAACTACCCCGTCCATAATTTGGAGTTGGCTGCCATAGTTTACGGATTAAAGATTTGGAGGCATTATTTGTATGACGTATCTTGTGAGGTGTTCACTGATCATCGCATTCTTTAGCATTTGTTCAAGAAAAAGGATCTTAATCTAAGGCAGCAGAGATGGTTGGAGTTGCTTAAGGATTATGACATCACTATATTGTACCATCCGGGGAAGGCCATTGTGGTGACCGATGCTTTGAGCTGAAAGGCAGTGAGTATGGGGAGTTTGGCATATATTCTAGATAGGGAGAGACCTATTGCGGTTGATGTTCAAGCCTTGGCCAATCGGTTTGTGAGGTTGGATATTCTGGAGCCCATTCGGGTATTGGCTTGTGTGGTTTCTCGGTCTTCTTTATATGATCGTATCAGATAGCACTAGTATTATGATCCTCATTTGCTTGTTCTTAAGGACATGATTCAGCATGATGATTCCATAGATGTGAACATTGGAGATGATGTGGTGTTCAAGATGTAGGGCCGGATTTGTGTGCCCAATATAGATGGGCTTCGGGAGTTGATTGTGGAGGAGGCTCATAGCTCGCGGTATTCATCCAGGTGCCACAAAGATGTATTAGGATTTGAGGTAGCGTTATTGGTGGAGAAGAATGAAGAAAGATATTATGGGATTTGTAGCTCGGTGTCGCAATAGTTAGCAGGTAAAATATGAGCATCAAAGATTGGGTGGCTTGTTTCAGCGGATGGATATTCCCGAGTGGAAGTGGGATAGGATCACAATGGACTTGGTTGTTGGACTTCTACGGAATTTGAGAATGTTCGATGCTATTTGGGTGATTATTGATCGGCTGACCAAGTCCACGCACTTCATTCCTGTGTGTACTACCTATCCTTCAGAGCGGTTGGCAGAGATCTATTTTTTGGGAGATTGTTTTTTTGCATGATGTCCTCATTTCTATCATTTCATATAGGGGCAGTCAGTTTACTTTGCAATTTTTAGAGGTCTGTGCAACGAGAGTTGGGTACTCAGGTTGAGTTGAGCACAACTTTTCACTCTTCGACGGATGGGCAGTCCGAGCGCACTATTCATATATTGGAAGACATGCTGCCTGCTTGCGTCATTGATATTGGAGGGTCATGGGATCAGTTTCTACCGCTTGTAGAGTTTGCTTATAACAACAACTATCAGTCGAGTATTCAGATGGCTCCATATGAGGCTTTGTATGGAAGGCTATGTAGATCTCCAGTTGGTTGGTTCGAGCCCGATGAGGCTAGTCTATTGGGGACAGATTTGGTGTAGGATGCTTTAAGAAAGGTGAAAGTGATTCAGGAGAGACTCCATACAGCGCAGTCGAGGCAAAAAAGTTGTTTTGACAGGAAGGTTCGAGATGTGTCCTACATGGTTGGTGAGAAGGTCCTATTGAAGGTTTCGCCCATGAAGGGTGTTATGAGATCTGGGAAGAAAGGAAAGTTGAGTCCACGGTTCATTGGGCCTTTTGAGGTACTTCAAAGGATTGGGGACGTGGCTTATGAGCTTGCTTTACCACCCAGCTTGTCGAGTGTGCTTGCGGTATTTCATGTTTTTATGCTCAAGAAGTATATTGGGGACCCATCTCATATTCTAGATTTCATCACGATCAGTTGGATGATGGTTTGACCTATGATGTGGAGCTAGTAGCTATTTTTGGTTATCAGGTTTGGAAGTTGAGGTCAAAGGATATAGCTTCAGTGAAAGTGCAGTAGACAGATCAGCCCGTAGAGGAGGCTACCTAGGAGACCAATCAGGAGATGCATAGCAGATATTCTCACCTATTTAAGGGTTCAGGTATGTTTGGTGACTCGTTTGAGGACGAATGTTTGTATAAGATGTGATGATGTGACAACCCAACCCGTCGTCTTGTAAGTTACCGCTCAATTTCCCCTATTTTTGCTTATTTTTGCTTTGTTTACCCGTGTTATGTGGTATCGAGTTGGTCGGATTGAATCCGGAATGATATTGGTAAGGTTTGAGATATTTAGTTTCTTTTGAGGAAGCTTAAGTTGGAAAGGTCAACCGAATGTTGACTTATGTATTAGAGGGCTCGGATGTGAGTTCAGTGGTTCGATCAGCTTCGAGAGGTGATTTAGGACTTAGGAGTATGAATGTAATGTGTTTTGGAGGTACGAAGTAGATTTAGGCTTGAAATAGAGAAGTTTATATTTTGGCGATTTTTGATTGATAGGAAAGATTTTGATATAGAGGTCGAGATGGAATTCCGAGAATTGCAGTAGTTCTGTTGGGTCATTTGGAATGTCTGTGCAAAATTTCAGGTCATTCGGGCGTGGTTTGGTTGGGTTTTTGATCAAAAGCGGAATTATCAAGGTTTTAGAAACTTAGGCTTGAAGCCGGTGTGTTTTGGTTGATTTGATATTGTTTGAGGTATTTTGAAGATTGGTACAAGTTTGAATTAGGTTTTAGGATATGTTGATGCCTTTGGTTAAGGTCCCCGGGGCCTCGGGTGAGTTTTGGATGGTCAATCGGACCATTTCATGAAGTTTGGAGTTGCAGAATTGCAGGTTCAGCTGTTGCAGGTATTTACTCTTCGTGTTTGCAAGTGGACCCTCGCGTTCGTGAAGAGTCACTGGAGGAAGGTGGAATTTTAGCCCTCGCATTCACGAGGAAGGCTCCGCATTCGTGAAGGGCTATATTTTCGTGCATCGCGTTCCCGAAAAGGACAGCGTGTTCGCGTAGAGTAATTTGGTCAGCTGGGTCTGAGGTCGAGTTGTTCATCGCGTTCGCGAGAGAGGGAGTGCGTTTGCGAAGGGTAAGTTTGAGGAACCATCGCATTTGCGAGGGCCATGTCATGTTCGCGTAAGAAGATTTTTGGTCATAGTCATGTTTGTGCTTCGCGAACGCGAGGCATTGACCACGTTCGTGGAGAAGGAATTAAGGCCCTGTTAGAAGGTTTAAAAGGTCGTCTTGTCCGTGAATATGGGGTTTATTTCTTCCATTGTTGGTCGTATTTAGAGTTTTTTGAAGGAGATTTAAGAGGGATTTAAGAGGAATCACTTGGAAGTAGGATTCTTGGACTTAAAACTCGATTCTAATGTGAATTCCACCTATTAAATCATGAAAATTAAGCCAAAAATTGAAGAATCGGGGTTTGAAATTTAGACCTTTGATTGAGGATTTAATGGACCAATTGAGGTCGGATTTTTGAACTTTTGATATGTATGAACTGGTGGGGAGATAAGAAATCTATTGATGTAAAAATTATTAAATTTTGAGATGTGGGCCCGGGGGTCAGGTTTTGGTAATTTTGAAATTTGTGTCGTATTTTGATTATTTTCGCTTGGGCTTCATTCCCTTAGCCTATTTTGACATCTTTGTTCTAATTTTGGATAGATTCGATGCGAGTGGAGGCTGATTTGAGGGGAAAAGGCATCGTGAGCTAGAGATTTGATTTAATGATTGTAAATGATGTTTTGAGGATTTGAAACCCCAAATTACTCATCGTAGTGCTATATTGAGGTGAGGCACACGCTTGACGACGAGCGTGGGATCGTGCACTATTAGGATTATGACTTGGTCCGCCCCAATTGATGATTTTACTGCGTATTTTACTGAAATCTATTTGTTATCACAATTATTTGGGTTGAATGTCATATTTGGGTTTCGTGCCAACTAATTGAAACCTTGGGGTTTTTTATTGATATTTTCTCACTATTTTGATTATACTTGGACTCAGTCATGTTATTTTCATTATTTTCATACTCAACCATGTTTACTCAGTTTTAATACTTAAATGATATTTTAAAATGATGTTTGGGCTGAGAAATACTGTTTTACTATTGCGCGGGTGGCTTGTATGGAGTCTTGACTAGTAAGGCCAAGGGCCGATGTTGTGAGGAAATACTGACATTGATTTGAGGCCGAGGGTCTGAGATATGTACGCCACAAGATTTCTTGATTGATATGAGGCTGAGAGCCTAGTGACGATGCCACGAGATGGCTTGATATTGCGCTTGGGCCGTAAGGGGCCCCTCCAGGAGTCTGCACACCCCTAGTAAGCACGAGTACCTATTGTGATGTGAGATTTGAGCCCGAAGGGCTGGTATTGTTCCGAGATGTTGCTTGAGAGGCGGATTTATTGATACTGTGCTCGAAGGGCAAGCTTCTATGCGTTTATTTTTCCTTAATTGCTTGTTAATTACCTGCGTACTCGTTGAAAAAATTAAGGCGTAGCTGGTCTGGCTCCCGAGTGCTAATCATTTCCAGCTTTAGGCAGATCCGAGGAGTCTTTAGGTAGCTGTTGACGTTTGCAAACCGGAGCTCCTCCTTATCTCTTTTCCTTTATGTTCTTAGTTCTATACTAAACTTTGTAGTTTTTTGGAGTATTCTGCGTTGTTAGATGCTCGTGACTTGTGACACCTCAGCATCGGGCTATATATAGGATGTATTTTGTATATTATACTATCATTTTCTTTAACTTTGGTTTATCTATTCATGTTTAGACTTTTTCGTAATGCTAAATTGTTAATAATTGGAACATGGGAAGTGTCGGGTGGTCTTGTCTTCACGAGAGGCGCCATCACGACCTGATTCGGATTTAGGGTTGTCACAAATTGTTAATAATAATGTTCTGGACAAGTAACCCATTTATACTTTTACATTTAGTTGTGCATACGATCCAATTGTATATAAGGGGAAAACATAGATATTTTGTAATGAACTCATTATTGAATAATACAGAAAAATAAAAGTCGCTCTCTGCGTCTATGTTCTCTCATGGTAGTTTAGGATTTTCTCTTGCTACTCTTTTTCACTCTAACATGGTATCAGAGCAGTGTAATCCATCCATCTCGTTGTCTGGTATATTCCGATGGTAACCGTTATCAGAATTTTTCTTGTCGTCGATGCTATGACTTCACATGCGATGGGGATTTCTTTATGATTCTTCCATTTTCACGGTAAAAGGCCTTACTTTTTCATGTCGCAAAAAAGATTAGTACAATTGTTTTGCTCTCAGTATATGATTTCACATGCTAGGGTTTTATGTGCTCATCTCATGCTAGTTGAAGTGTTATTCTGAATCTTCTGTGTCCATTTCACTTAAAGTAACTATACTTGCTATCTTCTATTGCTTTTGTTGTGGTTCCTTATAATTATGGGTAGCGCTGTAGAAAATTCGAATTTGCATGAGAGTAACTCAACGAGTTCTGATGGTTTTAGTCAATTCACCCTAGATCCAACTCATCCCCTCTATATACATCCTTCCGATAGTTCTAGCATCCAACTAGTTACAGTTCCTTTCAATGGAACTGGATTTTTTTATATAGAGAAGTAGTATGTTAACCTCTTCTGAGCTAAGAATAAACTAGGCTTAATTGCTGTAAAGGTAGCTCAACCCTCATTTAATTCTCCTCATTTCCATTTTTAGGAAAAATGTAATGACATGATAAAGGCCTGGATCACAAGCTCCTTAACCAGGGAAATCGCCATAAATGTCATGTGTCTCTGCATCACTAGAGAGGTATGGTTAGATATAAATGACAGATTTGGATAATCTAATGGTCCAAATACATTCAACTTTAGAGAGAACTTAGTTCTGCTTTTCAAGGGTCTTATGATATATCCACATACTTCACCAAGATGAAACATTTGTGGGATTTATTGAGTTCTGCATATGCTAGCCCATCATGTTCATGTGGTGCTCAACTAAAGTTCATTGAAGACTAATACCTTTTTCAATTTCTCAGTAGACTGAATGACTCCTATTCAACTTCTAAGAGTAATATTCTCATGATGTCACCGTGTCCTTCAATTAGTAAGGCATATTCACTTTTCCAGCAAGATGGGAGTCGAAAAGAGACTCATCCTGTGTCTCATGGATTTTCCTTGGACTCAACATCTTTTTCTGCATCATAAACTCAATTTCATCCAAATAAACAATTCTCTCAGAGGGTCACTTTTGATTCAAAGAAGCCTCATATCTCTTTGCCTGTCTCTTGCAAGTACTGTAAGAAGAGTGGTCACGCCATAGAGAAATATTACAGACTCCATGTGTTTTTTCCTGATTTCAAGTTCACCAAGAGCTGGAGATCTGCTCTGTGTGTCCAGATGGAGGAACCTCTCACAATCATTATCCTCCTCCTACTATCAGGTCCCATGATCCACCAGTCCATGGGTTTAGCAAAGAATCAGTATGGTCATTTCATGACACTACTTCAACAGGATCACATCTCTCCTGGGTATCCTGCTGCTAGTTCACCTGTAGGTAGCAATGGATAAGCTCACTTTGCAGGTGTGTCATATCTTCTAGTAGAGGAAATGCATTTTTTTTACTCATTCTTTATCTGCATCTTTTAATTCAAATATAAAATCTTGAATAATAGACTCTGGACCAACTAGTCACATGACCTCATTTTTCACAACATTCAACCTTTAACTTCTCCTTTCTTAATAACTTTATCATATGGTTACAAGGTGAAAGTGGTTTCTACTAGTTCTATTTATTTTAGACGGGATATAATTCTACATCATGTCCTCTTGGTGCCTTCTTTTCAATTCAATCTTCTATCTGTACACAAACTCGTAACTCAATTATAATGTATGTGTTATGAAACAATAGAAGGAGAAGAGTATTATAGAGAAAATTAGGGAGAAAGAATTCTTATTGATTTGGGATCAATTACAATAAAATAGAATACCTTTATTTATAGGAAAAAAATAACTTAGCCACTAAGTAACAAACACTAAGATCTCTTAAAAATGTAAACATTCACCTTAAATAAAACTATATTTATAACACTCTCCCTTGAATATCTATTCAATGGATAATGTGCCTCATTTAAATCTTAACTAAAATAAAACCCCATGGTAAAAAATTCTAGAGAAGGAAAGAGAGTAGACTTGTTTAGAAATACGCATTTTGGTTGCCTCGTTAAAAACCTTGCAAGGAAAACTCAGTATGACAAAATCTTGTAAGAGAAAAAGAGTACAATGCCTATTAACTCCCCTTGATGAGACCATCAATTCATATCTTTGAACCTTTGCATTCCAATCTTACCCACCGTCTTTAAAAGATCGTTGGTAGAGATATGATAAATAAATCAACCATATTAACTTGAATGAATATGTTGAACTATGAAATTATCATTCTTGATAGATATATAATATCTTCATATATCGTGGAATGAATCTTCAATATCTCCATGAAGGTATTCTCGCTATCACATTATCATGCTTATAGTTATAGCAAGATACATATGTATACAAATTTTACTTAGGATGTGGTACTTCAGGACCAAGAATTATATATGCTTCGAGCGATTTAAATCCTTCAAGTATTGACATATAAGTTAAGTCATATAATAGACTTCAATTATATGCATATCAAGTTTTCATGTCATTCTAGACAAATAAGATATAAAAAACTGATTGCGCATATCATTAACTTTAAACTTTCAAGTGATTGAACTGGAGGTCCAAAACTGTATATCTTTCATATGAAACCAATTCTATTTGAATTATATCTCTTCTATTTGGCCAATATTTTGTGTCTGTATTCGACAAACTTAAGATCCTCATTTGTACTTAACGCTATTATAGATATCATCGGCGAACATTTTATATCGGTTCCAGGTTTTTTTTCACAAGGACATGATATAGAGATCTCTTCATTCATACTTTCAGGTACCTGAATCTCTCTTGAGATTTTATGAAGTTTTATTTCATGTGATCTTCTAGATCACTTGCCTCCTTTATTATGATCATTTATCCATCTTCTTTATCAAGAAGTTATTTAAAATTGATCTGTCTATACGCTATAACCGTACCATAAACTTTGTCCTTCTAGGACTTAATATAAGCATTTTCAATGAGAATATAGTTACTTTCTTTGGCTCAGCAAATGCGTCTTGCATTCTTTGCAATATATTGCAAATAAATTATCCTTTTATGAACTTCGAGCCATATTATTTTATTCGAGGATCTACATGTACATATGATAATTCATTCCATGTAACTTTTTCTCAACTGTTTATCATGTCTCTCTCTCATGTTAGAAAAACTAATTTGTTTCCTCAACTTTGAGAATCCATGTTTGTGTGTTATGGTGTTAATCAAAATATACATCGCACATCAATAATAATAAGACGAAATTATTTGATTTCTAACCCTAAACCACTTGTGAGGGGAGAAAATAATATACTTTCATATATAACGTATATCAAACTTATATACATAATTTTATTCTCATAGGTAATAGTTTAACTATTATGTGGAGGCACTCAATAAATTATTTTACTAAAGCAAATGTGATGTAAACCAACTAATCAAGATGAACTGTCTTGATTAGAAAATCTGGAAGTTATGCTCTAAATTAAATTACTGAGCAAGTTACCTCGCAAACACCAAGTTGCGAGTCAATAATAATCGCACATGCAACCATCTCATAGATGCATCTTATGTGGTATACATGGCAAGTGAATGAGCACATATTCACCTTTGATATTTCCAGTATTTATGGGATTCAATCTCAATTTTAGTTGGTCTAATAATTAATAAGAACAAGCAACATAAGAGAATTTGTAAAGAACTTTTTAGTTCTTTAATATTTACCCTTATGAATTCTCTATTATTTTTACACATCATACTTAAATTGATATGACTAAACCAATTATGCTAATTGGAGAAATTATCAATAATGATAAACTTAAGGTTTACACCATGACGTGTGTAATTGTCAATAAACTCTAATTTTATTATGATATGAGTCTTTATATCAATATACATCTACTCTATTATGGCATTCTATTATTTTTGTACTTACAAACTGGAGAATAAAGCTGTAACTTTTTACATACATATTACTCCACTATAAATATTAAATCTTTCCTTTATTTATTGTCTCAATATAACCATTCGCTTTTGCGAATACTTTAGAAACTCAATTAAGTTTCTTTGAGACTTTCTACAACACAATAACTTAATGGTAATCAATTATATTTCTCCAAAATAGTATAACTGGCTCTTGTAGAGTTCTCAATTAATTTTGTGGTACCATATATTCATCAACATCTGTTTGGTAAATATCTCTTTTAAAGAAAAAGTTATACCATTATGGTTATGGTCAAAATTATATGCAAGATATGTTTCTTTCATTAATGTTATTCTTTAATAATCACATTACCAAAATATTTTGGTGTACAATAGGTATGTGAGCAATGACCATTCATGCCATAATAGTAACATTATGTTCTTATTACATCTCAAACCTCCTCCTAGAGGTGAGTGCTGTATATTTACTTCCAAGAATGAATATGTATTCATAAATTACATGTTGTCACATTCATATCATGAATGGACTATAATCATCTGTATGTGCTATACAAAATCGCATGTAAAATCGATGAGACATATTATTTTCATAGAGAAGGATTATTTTGAGAATCCTTATTGTTCTCATTATCACAATGATGACGATCATAATTTCGTTTATTGTTGTGTCCACATCCACTGATACCTTCACGGTAATAATTTTATCTTTTTTCAGTCTTATCACATATTGCTATTACATTCTCTTAAGGAAATGAAGAAAATTCAATGGAACGGGTTTAACTTCTTTTGCTCACGATCATACATAACTTTGATTGTGGCAAAGACATAGAAATTTTTACCACTTCGGGTGGTTATAATTTCTTACTAACTCCATTAGAGTTATAATCAAAATTTATTTTCTTTGCTTGTATTTAAAATCAAATTATAGAATGTCAAGAATTTAAAAGAGAAAAATAAAGTAAAATACTTACCTTAAATCCAGAATTTAATCATGAAGGAAGTTGATGGAATAATTGACAATCATTACGCTCAATCCCGAAGCTTCTACTCAATTGGTTAGAGTCTCGTGTTGATAACGTGTTATGAAACAATAAAAGAAGAAGAGTATTGTAGAGAAAATTAGGGAGCAAAAATCTTATTGATTTGGAATCAATTACAATGAAATAGAATACCTCTATTATAGGGAAAAATGACTTAGCCACCAAATAACAAAACCTAAGATCTCTTTAAAATATAGACATTCACCTTAAATAAAACTCTATTTATAACCGTATAACTATCTTTACTAGTTTTTCTTGTTTTTTACATGGCCCTTCTCTGTAGAGGCCATTAGAAATTGATAAAGAGGATCATGAATTGTATTTTCTTTTGCCAGATATGCATTTACTTTCTTGTTTTTTTTCTTCTCCTATTTCTGGTAATGCATGTAATATCTCTGTTGATCCTTTACCCCACAGTCTTTCTTGTATTCCGTCTTCTACTAATATCTTGTATTCCGTCTTCTACCAATAATAAAATGGATTTGGTTTGGCATCAAATATTAGGACATATGCCTTACAACAGGATGGCATCCATTCCTTTTCTTTCTGGTAAAATTAATTCTAAACAACCTTTCTTATGCTCTATTGTCCTATGACTAGACAGCAAGGATTAACTTTCTCTGATAGTGTTATCAAAGGTACTGACCCTTTTCAATTGGTTCATATTGATGTCTGGGGCCTTATCACACTGTAACATATAATGGTTTCAACTATTTTCTCATCTTAGTTGATGATTTCACTAGTGTCATTTGGACTCATTTACTCTCATGCAAAGCTAGTGCTTTCTCTGTCTTAAAGGCATTCACTCTTATGGTCAAAACATTTGCCAAATAGTGCTTTTTTGGGTTTCATGATCGTATAATATTACTGGCCGACATCTTCTTTTCTTCTTGATTTCGACGTATTCCAAAAATATCGTAGACACAAGAAATTTGTTTATGTTGTTTTTGTTTTTACTTACGTTTACTACTTTAGAACGAAACATTTCTTCCAATTCTTTCTCTACTCTCTTCTAATTAACTTAAAAGTTCCACACGGAAATTGGTTCGTATCTGCCCACAAAATTGTCTAGAAATTCTTCTTCACATTTTTAACAAACGAAATGTAAAATAACACGTAGTTATTTCGCAGCACATTAGCCGGTAATTCAATTGACTTACATTTTCTTCGGAGTTTGGTCATCTAAGTATATTTAGAGTATTTGTAGGTCAATAAAAAATGTAGAAACCATCTACCATTAGAATACCTCAAAGTTATTAAAGTATTGGGTGAAATGATGTCGGAGTCAGGAATTTTCTTAAGAATATTCATATTTGAAAGAAATGGAAAAAATTCCCTTACAAAAGATGTTCAATATAAATTATATACCGTTAAAAATTAATATTTTATTTATATACAATGTATAAATTTTCGACAATAATTGTTCAATCGATGATCCTTTAAGATACGTAGCTTCACCCCAGGGAAGAGCCCCTCCAAATTAGTGATATTTTATATAGTGATTGGTATTTTGATATAAAATATATCTCGTGAATCATCATTTGTTCTAGATGCTTTAGATTAATGTTATTTGCGTGTTATATTATATTATTATATACAAACGTGTTCGCATAACACAAACATATATGCATAGCACAACATTACACATCACACGTTTTCATTCGGTATTTTGACTCTTTATTATCTAAATAAGTACTTGTGATAATTAAATTGTTAAGTAGCCGCCTAAATTGGTTAAGAATTAGGAACGACAATTGTATACACTAAACTATACATATTTAGTTAGGTAAAACATCAATAGCAAATTAAAGGTGATTACATCCAACTTAATTCGCCAAAATAGGTGAATAGTTTTGTCCTTTAACTAACCTGTCTAGAAACATTATTGATTACACAATTTTTCTTCTCTTTTTTAATTTCCTCCCTATTTTAGGAGATTTTTTTTGTCAATGCATTCTTGTAATCATTTTCTTGTTTTGAATTCTCTGTCCTATTTAAAGAGGATTAGGTAAATACTTAGGATAAAGTATTTCACCGAAAGCAACTTGCACGATAAAATCATAAGGTTGAATTAAAATAATAACCGTTTATTTATTTTGAAAATTTTGAGGCTTATAGTATTAAAAACTTTATTGTCAATATTAAATACTCCCACAATCAGATTAGTTGTCGAATTATCCTCATCACACTGAGGATATTTAATTAAATATCGTAATATACAAACCCTCGGCTTTTATTCAATTTTATAGCTCTATGCTCGAATAGAAGTCTTGTTTGGCATATATATTAATATTGGCACATAGATCTTTAGTAATAATGGAATATCTGAAAACAAGGGATATCACCAAATAATACTAGTATATATATATATATATATATATATATATCTTTATCCATCTGTTCTTATCTGTATTTTGAATGTATAGGAAATTGTTTTTATCCCATTCATTCGTAAGACTCTTGCTACTGTTGTAGTCTATACAAATAGAAATATTGTCCTCAATAAAAGAACACACAATTGCTTCATCTTTATTTAGCTCATTGTATTTCATAATTTATAAAGCTTACTCCTTTTTAATAATTTCAAGCAAGCAATCAGCTATGCGGACACGAATTCCAAATTTCCAAGTGCTCAAACTTGGGTAGATTAGGTGAATAATGTATTAATTTAAGGGTTAAAATGGTTGCAATCCAAATAATCAACCTATGTAAAAAGGCTAGATCAACTTGCTAGAATGCTAGTCCAACTCAAACCATGAATTTTATGAAGTTAAATAAATGGTTTTGAATGCATAATATAAATTTTAAACAAATCATTTTATCAACTTAATTGTTTAACTAGAGTTCATAGAGTTGAGCGGTTAAATTATGACCATTCCTCTCAACTAGTCTTGGCATACTTCATTTCTATCCAAACAAACTTTGGAAAGTTACATTTATGGATCCTTTTATACTCGACACATTATAACTCACTTAAATATGCGTCAATTCGTCCATTTGTCATTCTTATTTATTATTATTGTTATTATTGTTATTTCTTTATCCGGAGTTTGGGCCCAAGTAGTGTCTTAATCCAACTAAGGCCACTCTATTCATGATACACGACGACAAAGACTTTAGGTCATGTACCTAAATTTGATTGCAGACATAAAGCTTTTACCTAAATTTCTCCTCAAATGAAAATGGGTTTTGTGCTAGAAGTTGACATCACTAAAGTCAATAATAAATGTGG
This sequence comes from Nicotiana benthamiana, assembly GCA_034376525.1. Taxonomy (NCBI): domain Eukaryota; kingdom Viridiplantae; phylum Streptophyta; class Magnoliopsida; order Solanales; family Solanaceae; genus Nicotiana; species Nicotiana benthamiana. The sequence goes on from CM067330.1 coordinate 70,120,975, forward strand.
TTGTTTACGTAAACTCAAAACATCCTCATCAATAGTCCCCCACACGTGGAGGATTGTCTGAGATTGGGCCCTATCACAAATGGTCCAATTTTTTTTCTGATTTGGACCTCTCATTTTGTCTTTTTGATTGATTAGGATTAGGAACTGGACCCACTTCAAGAAAATTCAAGAAGTGATCTATTCTACATTAAATTTGTTCTGGACCTGGACACAGGTTGCATTCAGAAAATGGATAAGTGCTGGAGTAGATTGTTTTAAAAAATAAAATAAAAAATGGAGTAGTTTGTTTAACCTATTTGCTGCCTTGTTGGAAATCCCAACTTGAACAAGTAATACTTTAACCAAGTATTCCTTCTCTCCTTCTAGAGAGGAAATTTAGTGCATAGACATACTCATAATGCTAGCAGTGAAAACTCGGAGGGAAGTGAGAATAACTTCAAGTCGTTGTTTTTTCATGTCGCAAATGACACACGTGCTATATATATACTGTAAATGCGTAATTTTTGCACCAACTTTTTCTTCTACATTATATATATATATATATATATATATATATATATATATATATATATATATATATATATATATATATATATATATATATGCATGAATATGTGTGTATGTGTATAAATGTGTGTGTTTTTTCTTATTTGTGTATGTATAAGTTTAAGCGTTGATTAATGATTTGATAAATGTGGTAGGGATTGGACTAGTTTATTTTAATTAAAGAGATTTTTTCATATATGTACCAAATTGAAAACTATATTACCAAAAATGTTCATAATACCTATATTACATTTCTAGTTCATATTTTTTTTTCATTCTATGTACCAAATGAAGCCCACCCGCCAATCACCCCAAAAAGGAAGGAATATATTAAACTTTTGTGTTGGTTAAAGTAGAAATATGTTGTAGTTGGGCTTGACTTTAATTATGGATATTAAAGTGAAAAGGGGAAAGTAGTGGGTCTTACTACAATTGAAGAATAAAATTTGGGAGGGAATCTTTGTACTGACGAGAACCAAATTCTTAAATGATTCTATCTACTTCATAGACCTACATTGCCTACAATTGAATTAAACCTACATTGAAGCTTCTTATTTGTTGTTCATATAATTGAAATAGGAAAAAGTAAGAGTGAGTTTTTGTGAGACATTTCTTTTTTTCTGGTTGTTAAGTTGTATGTGTACCGAAACCTTTTGAGTATTATATTGACCTAATATCCGAATTTTATTGGCGGATGCATTAATGTTTTAGGCTTTCCAGTAAATTTGTCATACTTTTTTCTTGGTATTGCTGATTTGCAGTTCTTGTTTGTATTACTTTTAGTGTCATCTTAATTTCATGTTAGCCATGATATACGTATTTAATTGCAATTAGCTTTCAAATTGAAGTTGCTGAATGTGATTCTTGAAGTTCACGAATTTTGTAGATAAATTGTAATTGATATTATCTACAGTTTATATTTGTAGTTATTTTGTGGTCATGTAGATTAGTTGTGTTAATTATGTGTATAAATTGTAGTTGCTATTATCTGCAATTTTATAAATTTAGTTATTTTGTTTTGTGCAGAATGAACATTATATTGCACCACATAAGTGAGGTTACATGCAGGCTAGCAAGAAGGAAGGGTGCTCCCGCTTTGAATGAGAAGACTGAAATGCATAGAAAGAAGAAATAGCCAATTGTTTTCCTAATTTAGTTGCGGCAAATTTGTAATTGAAAAATAAGGATCTATTTTTTTGGAAACAATCTACCAGCTTATTGTATTTAATTTTACAGTTGTATATGTGCATCATTTTTATGAACTACCTTCATGTTCCATTTCATAATCGTATATAACTGTATCAGCTTATTATGTTTAATTTTGTAATTGTCTATGTTCATTATTTTTATGAAATACCTTCAAATTCTAGGTAATAATAGTATATAAATGTCAGATGTAGTTAGAATAAAGAACAAAACAGAATAAACAGATACTACAATCATAGAAATATATTATCCACAAGTTATCTACGTACCATCTACAATTTTGAATGTGTACATTTCGGAACATTATATCTAAGGCCATTACTATTTTGTTTTTTCTCTATCTTCTCTTCTCTTCTCTTCAAATAATACTACCATAGTACATAGCTTCAATAGACATTGGTTTGTGTTGAAGACTACAAAATAACTACACTTATAAAGCTGTAGATAATAGAAACTACAATTTATATAGATAATTAACACATGAAATATAGTTGATATTTTCTACATAATTGTTCGCATTAAAAAAATATAATTGTAGTGTAATGCGTTACCAGATTTTTGGTAAAAAGTAATTTACTTGTAGTGAAATTGTTGTTTGGTCATAAGTTGGAAATGGTAATGAGACAACATGTGAATAATTTATTTAAATGATTATAGTATCAATTTGTTATATTTGTTGTTTAATCTGAATACATCTGACAGTTATTAGAATGCAAAATAACAATATTTGTAAAAATATAGAAAATAGAAACTACAATTAATCTATAAAATTAAGACAACTAATCGACATTACTACAAAATAACTACATTTATGAAACTGTAGGTAATACAACTAAAATTTATAGACATAATTAACACAGCTAATCTACATGACTATAAAATAACTACAAAAATATAAACTGTAGATAATATCAACTACAAGTAATCTACAAAATTAAGACTACTAAACTACAATTTAACAACCAATAAAATATAGTTAGCTGATACATGATTTTCAAAAAAGTAGCTAATTTACATGACTACAAAATAACTATAAAAAATATAAACTGTAGATAATATCAACTATAATTAATCTACAAAATTAAGACTACTAAACTACAATTTAACAACCAGTTAAAAAATATATTTTTACAACTAATAACTACATTTATAAGTTCTAGATAATAGCAACTACAATTTATACACATAATTAACACAGCTAATTTACATGACCACAAAATAACTATAAATATAAACAGTATATAATATCAACTACAATTAATCTACAAAATTAAGACTACTAAACTACAATTTAACAACAAATTAATTATAGTTAGCTGATAGATTGTTTCCAAAAAAGTATATAATCTACAAGACTACAAAATAACTATAAAAATATAAACTGTAGATAATATCAACTACAATTAATCTACAAAATTAAGACTACTAAACTACAATTTATCAACCAATTAAATGTGGTTAGCTGATAGATTGTTTCCAAAAAGTAGCTAATCTACATGACTATAAAATAACTACAAAAATATAAACTGTAGATAATATCAACTACAATTAATCTACTAAATTAAGACTACTAAAATAGAATTTAACAACCAATTAAAATATATATTTTTACAACTAATAACTACATTTATAAGTTGCACATAATAGCAACTACAATTTATATACATAATTAACAAAGTTAATTTACGTGACCACAAAATAAATATAAATATAAACTGTATATAATATCAATTATAATTAATCTACAAAATTAAGATTATTAAACTACAATTGAAGAAAGAGTAGATTTGCTGCTCGTTTTGAGTTCTCCACCTCGGTTGATCAAGGCTAGCAGTTGAAACTAACTCTGCCTCAACTTTCTATATCTCTTGGAACTAGCTGCGCCTCATCCAATGGAATCCAACTCCGCCATCCACTCGCTCATATTATTTCCAGCCAGAGGCATGGCTTTCACGCATTTCCAGTCCGATGTATTAGACAACAATGAAGCAGATCTCCTTTCATTTTGCAGTGAATAAGCGTCCATTTCTCGGTTGAAAGCCATAAATGCCTCATCTTCATAAGCAACATAGAGAAAGAAAGAGAGAGAAAGATTGTGAGAAAGAATAATATGTAAAAAGAGAAAAAAGGAGAGAGAGAGAGTGTGAGAAAGAAATGAGGGAGGAAAAGAGAGGGTAGCACGTGGAGGATGAATATTTAGTAAAAAAAGATAAAATATATTAGTATTTTATTTGTGTGGGGTGTGTTAGATTATAATTGTGTCCAATTAAGAGGACCCACTAATAGTGTAGTTAATTTGAATTATGGTATATAGTTAGTAATTAAGTTTAGGAATTGTAATTAAATCAAAAGTTAGACAATGAATGTAATAATTTATTAAAAGTGGTATATACATGTAAAAATCTCTTAATTAAAATGGAGCTAAAATTGGCCCAAAATTAGAAGCCCAAATAGCCCAGATCCGGTCCAAATGAGGGCTGCCACAGGAGGGTCAAAACGACGTAGTTTTATATCAAAACTACATCATTTTGGTTAAGTGACAGAGATTTAACCTCAACCACTCATCTTGGCTTGATCCAACGGCCCTGTTTGATCTCCATTCAGGTATTAAACCCTTAATGCCCCAAAACTTGACCATATTTTCTCCCATATCTCTTTTTTCTTCCTCTCTCTTCTCTCTCTATACTCTCCTAAACCCCCATCACTGTCGCCCATCGCCACCCAGCTTCGCCGCCGGAAATCGCCCACCGGCGGGGGCCGTCCTCCAATCCACCCCAAAATTTCACCACTTCTTCCTTTTAACCTCCTCTCCATGAATCCGAACCCCAAAATCCCATAACCCTTCCCAAGTTCCACGAATAAACCAAAATCCGAAACCCTAGCTTACTCTATTTTGTAAATTCGTCGGATTTTTGAACCTTTCTTCATAAAATAATTACATAGACGTGTATAGCTCCATGCGATCTATCATTCTATGTTGGTCTTGACCCCGAAAAGCCACACCACCACCAGCAGCCACCCCCACTGCCGTGACGACTCCGCCGGCGAACCCCCACAGCCCCGCCGCCGTTGCTTCTCCTATTCTCTTATTTTTTCTCACTTCTTTCGACCCAAAGGCATTTTTTTCCTTTTGGCAAAACGCTGAAATCTATTGGCTTAGCGTCTGCTGAAAAGAAACAAATGCCTCAGGGTCGGGTAGCCACCATTCGTCGCCCTCGGCTTCTGTCTTGTTGCTCGATTTGGCATTGAATCCCTCTGTATGGTAAGACACCAATTTCCTTTCCCTATTTTTTTCTTTTTTGATTTTTACCCTTGTTTTAGTATTAGTTCTAAGTTTAGTTTCCATTAAAGTTTTGTTATTTATGTGCAATAAGTATAATTTTAGATTACATTTTGACTTTATAAATGTGAATTTCAGTTCTTCGACCTAGCCAGTCGAGTAGTTCGTTATTGCCTGTTAGTTCTGATTTTTTTGTTTGTCGACCTAGCCAGTTGACTATTTCATATGGATTTGATTAAGCTTGAACATCCAGTTCTTCGGCCTAGCCGGTTGACCTTTTTTTGTTTGTTCGTTAGTTCTAATTTTTGATTCCTCGACCTAGGCGGTCGACTATTTTGTATAGAATTATTAAGCCTAAAATTTCAATTTTTAGACCTAGTCAATCAAATAGCTAAGTCTTTTATGTTAATTTCATGAAAAAAACCAAAAGATTAGTTCATTTGCTTATATAGTTAGTCGTATATTTAGTCGTTATTAATCGCGATAGTTTAACGATGTTCGCTTAATTTCTGTTTCAAGCAATAGTTTGTGAAATTCAGTTGTTGTTCCATGTTAGTTTGTACAAATCAGATTCATTCTAATCTAGTTTGTCTGAATACTAAGTTCTATTGCATTTTGAGTTTTGTTTCTACTTTGCTAGTTCATATTTTGGTTGGAGTTTGAGTGTATAAGCTGAATTTTAGTAATGAATAGATAAAAGCTGAATACTTGAGTTTAAAGTACGTGTTTGTTGGATATTTCACTGTTTAAACATGCTGGAAATGTAACTGCTCTGTTTTGTGTCAAAATTTGGTGAAAAATGACTGTTCTGGCACACAAAGTTAGTCCTTTTAGATAGATTTTTGGTGAACCAAAATCTGTCAAAAAGGACCTATTTTTCCTATTTAAAGAGGTCATTCTTTCACACTAAAGGGGGGAACACTCTACCATACATTTGCTAGACATTTTGCATACTAAAAAAAACACAATTTGAAGAGTAAAAATCAGCAGTTGAAATTAAAGAAAGTAAGCTGAAATGGTGAGCTTTAGAAGTGAATTTTAGAGTACAAACTTATAGAAAAGTATAAGCCTTCTTTAGAATTCGTTTATGTGTTTCTTCTATAAGTTTTCGGGCTGTTAAACATGGATTTACTGATGTTTTGCTGCTATTTTGTTGCTGAATTTAAGTCCCTCTCCCTGCTGACGTTTTCTTTCTGGTATCTAGGTAATTCTCTTAAAACGCTACTTCAATTTTGAGCCAGGATTGAATGAAGACGAAGTAATTTGAAGTTTTTTTCTTTATTCTCTTTTTATTTCCTAGCTTATTCTAATCTTTATAAGCATTCTGTTTTTGTAAGGTTTTAGGTGTAAGTACATATGATAAATTTTAAATTTTCTATGAATTTTCTGATGACAACATGCTTTAAACCTCTTTAATTCATAATTGCTTTATTATTAGGACTAACTGTCACCTTGGTTTTATTAGAAATTGCTAGAAAAAATAGAAATGTTAGTGATACATGTTCAAGTGTTTAAGTTGTTAGTTTTGAACTTTTTCTTCGAGATAAAAGTCCTCTGATTGTCATGACAAATGCATGACTCTATAGCTTTATGTTTGTATTTTGTCAAATATGATTACTTATGGGAATTCATTAGCTAAAGTACTATTCTCTCTTTCTTTTGCTCGATTTCATGTATTTAATTTTCCTTCATCTTTTGTTTGCTTATGGTTACTTTATCCTTTCAGTTTCTTCTAATGTAGTTAATAGCCTTTAATATTAATAGAGTGGATCGTAATACTAGATTCAAGAATCATTTTTTTAGTAATGATATATATATATATATATATATATATATATATATATATATATATATATATATATATATATATTATTTTGCTGGTCATGCCTCAAAAACAATAAGCAGCTATCTCATTCCCTAAATAGTTAGGGACCCTTTTTTTTACATTTTTCTTAAGCAGGCGAGTACCCCATTTTCATGAAACTCAAATTGGCCTATTTTCTCAAATAAACTAAATTGACCCATGTTTAAATAAAAGTTGGTCAGCCTTTTACATTTTGATTTAGCCATCCATTTTTAATAGTTTTTTTCTTATTTCTTTTAATAATTCAATCCTTTTTAATTAATTTAAGCGCTACGAATTAGTAGGCGCGCTTTAACCCTTTTTTTATTTACGACTCACTTGTGTAGCGTGATGTTTAATATTCAATAAATTAATTCAATGGTCTCATACCAGTCTCATACCATATCCTTTAGTTTTAGCTAATTTTTAATTTAGTTAATTCTTTGCTAAAATCGCGGATTCGCTTGCGTTGTGCGATAGTAACTCTTAATAAATAATCTTCTCAAAACACAAATATAGTAATTTTTTCTGAATGTAATAACATGTTAATAATTCTTCATTAGGACTGCGGATTCGCTTGCGTAGCACTGTTCAAGTCAATTAATTTCGTCTCGATCACACATTCGCTTGCGTAGTGTGATTATGACATTTTATTATATTCTTTAATTTTTCTAATAAACAAGATATAAACGGATAGGTAAAACATGAAAAGTCATATAAATAACAGTTTGTCAAAGAATTAATTTAAGCTAAATTTTAAGTTAATAAAGCGACCGTGCTAGAACCACGGGACTCGGAAAATGCCTTGCACCTTCTCCCCGATCAACCGAATTCCTTACCCGAACTTTATTTTTGCGGACCGATAGAAATAGAGTCAACTTTACTTTGACTAGGGAGTCAAATAAAATGTGACTTGGAACACCGAAAATCAATTTCAAGTGGTGACTCTTAACGATAAAATAATTCCTATTTCAAAATTATTACTTTAATTGAAAAATATCTTTAACTCATAAATCCATAATACACATTTATATTTTTTTGCGGGAGTGGGGGTGGGAGTGGCAGAAAAGGTGTGTGACATATATAAAAAAATCGAATATGAATAAAGGATAAACAATCCTATACAATCACTGTAACGACCCGATCCGTCGTCTCAGGTATCTCCACCCTGTTTTTCCCGTATTATATTTTTATATGTTTAATTATATGTGTTTGGAGAGTTTGAAGAAATTCGGATGGTGATTTGTGACTTAGGAGCGAAATCGGAACTGAATTTGGAGGTTCAGTGTAGAATTAGGCTTGAATTGGCTAAGTTAGAAATTTGGCGAAGTCCGGTTGATAGGTGATATTTTAATCCGGGAGTCAGAATGAAATTTCAACAGTTGCAATAGCTCCGTTAGCTGATTTTTGATATGTATGCAAATTTTCAGATCATTCGGAGGTATTTAGGTCGGGTTTTGGAGCAAATGCAAGATTCGAAAGTTTTAGTTTCATTTATGCTTGAATCCGTGGAAATTGGATGATTTTGATGTTTATGATAGCGTTTTTATGTTGCGAGCAAGTTTGAATGAAGTAATGGGACATACTTATGCATTTGGTTGGGGGCCCGAGGGCCTCAGGGTGAAATCGGATGATGAAAGCGAGGATTTTTGGAAATGTAGCAGATCTGTTGGCCAAGCTCTAGTATTTCCGCTAAAGCGGCTACCGCAGACGCGGTAAATCGACCGCAAAAGCGGTCTTGGGCCAGATGGCGACCGCAGAAGCGGCCAAGTCGACGCGTAGGCGGAGACTGCTAAAGCGGTTAACGACCGCAGAAGCGGTCCCAATCGACACAAGGGAGACCGCAAAAGCGATCTACCGACCGCGGAAGCGACCACCGCGGATGCGGTCATTGTATCGCGGAAGCGGAAATCGAAGGTCATTAATAAAACAGTGTTACAAATTTCATAAGTTAAAAAAACACTTTTGGACTTCGGGGAGAGACGATTGTAGGCAATTTTGAAGAGGGTTTCAAGAGTTTCTTTCAGGTAATGATTCTTGGCCTTGGATTATGTCTTTATGGTGTAAAATAGTAGATTAAACAATGAAAGTTCAACGTTTTTGAGGCAAAAAATGGTGTTTAGGGCTTGAAGCCTAAGAGAGTAAAATGGTGATTTGAGAGGGTAAACGAGCTCCGTTTTTTATAAACCTTATATGTACGGACTCGTGGCGAGACGAGGAATCCAAAACTATAACTTTCTGAATTTTTCGAGAAGTGGGCCGGGGGATCGGATTTTACCAACTTCGCGACTTTTAATGTTTTTCGAATAATTTCAATCGGGTTATGTTTATTTGGACTATAACAACCTATTCGTTGTGGTTTCGAATAGATTCGACGGTCGTGGGAGAAGATTCGAAAGGAAGAGGCATTGCAGACCAGGCTACGACCTGTTAGAGGTGAGTAGTTTCGTGACGCTATGTTAGGGCATGACTCACACCCCATGGCAGGTGCGGGATTGTAAATGATTGGAAATTGTGATGTGGTCCATCCCGAGAGCTGAATATGAACTATTGGCATCTGATATGCACATTGTGTTGTTGATAATTGGGCTTGATGCCATATTTGGGGCCTTGTGCCGATCTGTAGTACCCGTCTATGGCGAATATCTATGTGACAACATGATTTGCATAATCATTGATCTCAATCATGTATTATTCACTGTTAGTAAATGCTAAGTTACTATTGTAATAATTAAATTATATTCTTCATAAGAATTGGAAATTGGAAAATAAGTTGAATCTGTTTATGTGACTCATATGCATATTGTAGACTGAGTTTGGGTCGGGCTGCACGATCCGCAGCGGATATATATATATATATATATTGATATTGCGCTTGGGCAAAAGGAGCCCCTCCGGAGTCTGTACACACCCCCAGTGAGCGACATCGACGTTAAATCATATGCATGGTTGGCTCGGGCTGCACGCTGCAGCGTATTTATGTGCATTGCATCTTTATCTGATACTTGTTTGTTGTTGTGATACTGTTATGTTGTTAGCCTGTAGCTAAGTTATAGGATTGTTAGTTATAGCTTTACGTTGTGGTAATTTGTGGATTTCTTACTTTCAGTTATTTTCTATACTTATTGTTCACTGAGTCAGTAGTACTCACCCCTACTCCCTGCACCTTGTGAGCAGATTTAGGTGCACCGGAGGCGTAGCTGATTCTCGTAGTCTCCAGAGATATTTCAGAGTCGTTGAGGTGGCTGCATGACGTTCGCAGGACCCGACTGCTCTTCCTTATTTCTTCATTTCATGATTATTATATACTTTCCCAGATTTTGGTTTTAGTATTCAGATTCTATTATTATTACTCAGTTATGTTTATTATTACTCAGTTATGTTTAGAGACTCTAGACTCGTGACCCCCAGATCATATGGGTGTGTTTGATTTTTTTTTCGTATTCTACCTATATCACATTATTAATATTCTTAGATAATATTTTTGTTAAATTCTCGGTCTGAGACTTAAAATGTTACATTAAAAGCGATTGTTGGTTAGACTTACCTAGCCTTAGGGCCGGGTGTCATCAAGATCGGGTTGGGCCGTGACAACCGATTCCTAAGTCAATTCAATAGGAGATCTGGTTAGTACTCATATTCAAGAACAAAAGAACAATGATTTAATTGAATGGTATTCCCGAGCAGATGACGGTCATTTTCTTTAGTCCCCCGTAATCACTGCCATAATTGAAGAAGAGTCTTACGTTACAGTTTATAGCAATAAAAACGATGTTCTTTCATTCCCCAAACCCGTTGTAACTTTAATATTTGGCTGATGTTAGGTGTTTGGTTAGAACAAATGGTACATATGACTAAAATTAACATTTGCACATAGGTTTGATTGGATCTTTAAAGAACAAGTTCTTAAAGATAAGATGGAAAACAGATTTTGAAAGTTGAAATTGTGTTTGGACATACAGTTTACTTGAAGAAAATATTTTGTGAATAGAAAACTTCAAAAACTACTCTAGAGCTATTTTGGGCTTTGAAGATTTTTTTTCAATTTTAAAAAATAGTTAAAGTCTACAAACAAACAAATATTTGAAAATATAATTTAAGAAAACTCCCAAATTTTATGGTTAAATAGGAAAACTTTGGGTATCTCAGAATCAACTCTTCGCAAATCATGATAAACCCACCAATCTCCTAACAAATTGTTTATGGTTAAATCGACATGTCAAGATTCTAATTTGTTTCCTCTTTTTTGTATTGTTTTGGACAATTGGAAAAATGCATCGGAAAAGGTTCCTCTAGCTATTATCGACAATTAGTTATCAATATCATCTGCGATACTTAACTTCACTATTCATCCCTTGCCGTTATCCATTTTAATATTTTTTCCCTATTACTAAAGGACTAAGTAAGACATATCTTGAATAACCTAATCATCTACCTTGGATCCCTTGCCCGTTCATCTACGACCCGATACCCCATATTCCCCGTAAAATGATGTAACCATTTATTTCCTCTCCAAAAGCTAGGGATATTTCCCATGTTAAGCGATTTTCTTCTGTTTTCATCATCTCTATTTTATTTCTTATTTGGTGTATAATTTCTACAAATACAGAGTTACAATGTCAGAAGGAAGTTCTTTGTCTCACGATTGTATGTCAAGTAGGACGTGCACATGCGGACTGACTGCATCCACCTCATGGCTTACACTCCTTAGAAGGCTGCAAATTGCAAAAAAAAAAGACCAATTCAAGGAAATTGGAAGCCTAAATCTTGAAGATGAAGATCTTTACCATATCTTGAGTCCTATTTGTTGTCTTAATTGCAGCTTGTATGATGAATATAAATGATAATTAGTTGGTAAAATCTACGTTTGTATTTTGTTAAGGAAGCAATGTAGTGTATATTATTCTGTTGGCTAATTGTATTTCTCTTACTACTAATTGTATATGCTGTTCACTTTTTGTATTCACATATTTTTACTAGTTAATATGATTTGATGTTCATGAATTCGTTCTGATTTAAAAATTTGTCACACATGTAAACTGCTATTCAAAATAAATAAATAAATAACCATGTGCTTATTCAAATAACTATACTACCAATCAAATAAGTTGCAATAAGAAAAAGAACTAAATCTTCCAAATTACCATTAACGCTACTAGCAAAAGTTAACTGTCAAGTTATAATTAAATTTACACATAGACGTCATATTATGACCCCAAAATAAGTTACACCTAGGTCATACTATAGCATCCAACTATTAGTACCACTAAAGCGTTAAAAACTGGAGCGAAATGTACTATCAGAAGTCAAACTACAGCACCAACCAAATTATAACTTTTGACCTTGAAGCAGGATCTTTCTCATTACCTTTACCCTTATGTCCCACAGCATCTTTATTATAGATTTGTACCTTACATCCAAGATCTATGCATTGAATAATTCTGTTAAGTTGTTATTCACTATCATATCTTGCACACAGTATCAAAGAATCTCTACACTATGACCGGGCAGGGTAATGCAACAAATCCTTCACTGCATTTTCATTCTATGTCCCAAATCTTCTTCAATTGGTCATCAAAATCCTCCTCATATGTGCACCATGCACTCCACGACATGAGTATTTTTTTTTATTTTGCCATAATTTCATTTTTTACACCAATTAGTTACAATATGTCTAACATAATATATGATTATCTTCAGGCAAAACTATTTTATTACCTCAATCAAACCCTAAGAAACTCAATATTAGTTTAAACAAATATATATAACTATAAAAGAACATCGCCAGAAACACTACCTTTTGCTTGTCTGAAATGAAAGTGTATTCTTCTCCCATGTTGAGATCAAGTGACCTCTTTAACATTTTCAAAAATTAGCCCCAAGTTCTCTTTGTTTCTTTGTCCACTGTAGCCCAAGCTATAGGATATGAATGATTCATTGAGTCCAGGCCAACAGCAACCAAAAGCCGTGTGAACACCTAATTTTTGACATCACCCAAATTCTATAATATTTTAGTGTAAATATTTAAATCTTAATATATAAACATTTATCTTTCTCTTAATAGGTTTCATTTATGAAAATTTAAAAAAAAAATTTATTTGCATTTTTAGAGTATAACTTTTGTTCCTATTTTTAAATAGAAAAAAATTTACAAAAAATATATATATTTAGTTTCTTCTAATATTAAAAGTAAGCTATAGTATTTTTCATACTATAATTTAAACTATAATGTGAATATTAGATTTTCTTATAGTTTTCTTTAAATCTAAAGTAAGTTTTATATGCGTGTGTGCATTTTTTATCTTCTTTTATTTAATTAAAAAAGGGGTTAGGAAAATTTAAATAATATATATATAAAGTATAATATATATATAACTAAATAAATAAATAAATAAAATAAAACAACCCAACTTTCCTACTTCACATAAATTCCTTTCTCACTAACTCTCACGTTCCTAACTTCCCGATCTCCACTTCCCCACTTTCTTAAAGTTATAAAACTACTCATACTCATCTATATAAAGAGAAAGAGACTTCTGTTATAAAAAAAAGAGGGGACAACAGAATCGTAAAAAGAAAAAGAAGGAAAGACAATTGAAAAAAGAGAAGAAGAAAGAACATTGTTCTTTTAGGGTAAACATTCATTTAAAAAATTGGTTAGTTAAGTTAACTAGTGAGAAGCCGAAGTTCAAGATTTCGTTCGCGGTTCCAACTTCGTGGTTCTAGAAAAGTTGGCATTGCTAACTTTTGAAATCAGTAGATTGTAGCTGTTATTGTCCTGAAATCTTTACAAAAGGTTCATCTTTGTCTCTTTAATATTTAGCTCATACATTGATTTGATAGAAGAAACCATTAAAAGAGATCAATTATTCTGAAAAATATAGTTGTTTTGACTGTCTTCTTTGTTTATCTGTAGTATATTTTTTGGAGTATAAATAACTTTATTTGGATCTCTTTTGTTTATCACATTTGATATTTAGTAATTGTCTTATGCCACACATCTCTTGTTCTTCACCATTGATTCAAACATAAACTGAGACCTAACATAAAGTTGGTGTAATATAAAAGAAATAAATTTCTTTTATTTTTTCACAAATTATATCTATGGGTTCAAATTTTTTTTTGGCAATCCGCTAGGCAAGCGCCTAGAGCTAGATTTTATATTATTAAATAAAAAGAATAAAAAGAAATTACATGGTCCGAAATTCTTAAGAAATGACGAACTAAAATTTGACAGTTACATTCTTCCTATTACCAAAGTTAAGTGTTATACTTAAACTTGGTATCACAAAATGCAAACTATAGTTGAAAATGTAATGCCAATTCACGTAATTGGCATTAGCTCCATAACTTGCCGTCATCCCCGTGTACATGGCTGCGACCTATGAATTTGAATTATAAAAAATACAGCAGTGGCCCAGGTATTGATATAGTCACTGTCTAACTCGCCAGCACCCTAAATTACCCAGGCGTACATGAAAGTACAATATTCATTACTGCATAAAGAGCCCGACTGCACCTATTGCCATAACACTTGAATCGAAAGTTGCATTTGTTTGAAGCAGATCGTTACTTGCACGTTCGCGCCAAGACTACACAAATCCAAACTTCAAAACTCTGTTTTGTTCCTATTTTCCCGAAATTCCCAAGATCATGCACGCAAACTCCTCAAGATTCAGCACGTTGTCCCAAATAAATCGTCGATCAAGCACCATGTGTGGCTGCTCTAATTCCAGTATTTTTCGAGAAAGTTTATGTCATGCTGTCCCACTGATTCCCATGCGTGAAGATAAGCAGCATGCGTCTTTCTCATGCTTTAATTTTAAAATAGAAATCTTAAAAAGAAGAAGCTCGCATGTGCACTTTGCCCCATGACACAATTAATAATTCACAAAGCTTCAATTTAAAATTGAAAAAGCTGAGGAGTAGCACATGTGAATGGAAACCATCCTAACTTTTTGCATTGTTTATGAATTTAATTAGCAAGCTTAGCTGACAACCAATGCACATATTCTCATAGGATTGGCGTGATTTTGCACTCCCATGTGCTGCCATGCGTGGAAATCCAAAGCATGCTTTGTATTTTTTTAGTATAGCATGCCAATTGTCTCCGTGACCTCGCATCTTTGTCCCTTAATTGACCAAAACGTTCAAACCCATGTAGAATTTTTGATACTTTTGACCTTCGCAACTCAACATAGAGTTTTCTTGGTAGATGTTAGCAAGCGCAGCCCTGCAAAAACAAAAACAAATGTGAATGAAAAAACTTTTCCCCATGCTCTCCTCTAGTTGTTCATGGTGACTGCATGTTGTATTAATGTCGATTGCATTTGTTTCTTCCCTTTCCTTGTCTAATGTCTTGCAACTCTTTGCAATTGTACCCCATGCATTGCATTTTGTGAGGTGTGCTCCAACATTGTGCATTGTGACCACTTTTTCTCCTAGCTCTCTACCACTTTCACTCTTATGTAAGGACATTGCATCTTATCTTCATTAATAATCCTCCTTCCTTTTGAGTCCATTTTCCATAAACCATGACATTCAATATTTCCTTCATCTAGACCATAGTTAACAAGGTGGTCCGCTAATGAATTCCCTTCTCTGAATATGTGTGTGACTTTGATGATACTTTGATCTTTCAGTCTTAAAATCTCCTCTACATGTTCAGTAATACACCAAGGAGGCTTCCACAATTCCTCAATAACATTCCTTAATAGCAATGAATCTGTCTGCAGCCATATCTAGACAAAATTAAGATTTTTGCACATCTTCAGTGCCTCCTCAATAGCTACTGCTTCTGATTCATTATTGGATCCCTCGTTAATTTCTCTTACTTCTGCATATATCAAATCACCTATCTTATCTCTTAAACAGAAACCAATTGAACTTCTCCCTGGGTTCCCTCTGCAAGCTCCATCAGTATTCACTTTGATCCAGCCTCTTGGAGGAAATTCCCATAGCACTTTATCATATTTCAATCGAAGTGTGTATTGCTCCATCATTGTCAGTAAGTCCAGCCACTTGTGAGGCACATGTAGTCCTGGTTTTTTTAGTCTGATTAGAGCTTGCAACGTAAATGACACCTGGTAAATAACTCTACTTACTGACACTGCTTCTCCATATTTCAAACTGTTTCTTCTCTTCCATAACTCAAATATGATGCATGCTGGTAATGCTTGCAAGAATGGATTCAATCTAGGTACAACTGATGTCATCCAGCACTTTGTAATTGCTTGTTGTAAAGACAACCCTTCTAATGCAATTCCTGCTCTCCTCAAAAAGTAACTCCAAACACTCCTAGCTGCATTTGATGTGAAGAACAAATGTACTAGAGACTCCTCCTTAGGATCAGCACAACACCAACATTTAGATTTCATGGAGTATCCTATTCTGCGCAAGAAATCATCAAGTGGCAGTTTGGCTTTCCACACCTTCCACATGAAAAAGGATATCTTGAATGGTAATACTTTTACCCATATCATCTTGAAAGCTAGCCTTGGAATGTCTCTTCTTTGCAGGTAATCCCATGCAGATTTCAGTGAAAAATGTCCCCTTGTTTCAAGCATCAAGAAAGGTGTATCTAAATTTGCACATTGTTTTGGTGGTCTAATATTCTGCGCAATGTGGTTTGCCAAATCTTCAGGTAGAGTTTGAAATATTTTTTCCAAATTTCACATGCCATTTTCAACCATATCATTGACATTGTTAATGTCTTCATCAATGAAAAACTGTACATGCACTAGGAAATATAAGGCTCCCATCTCGGTTTAATTGTCGAACCAGAATTGAGCCGATCCCATTCTCAATTTCCAGAAGATTTGATGCTCAATCAAGTCCCTGCATTCAAGCATTTTTCTGCACACATGGGATCCACCCTTCCACGGTAAAATTACAGGATTTAATTTCTTGCAATACTTTTGACACATAAATGCACTCCATAAGTTGGGTTTCATCCTGAAATTCCACCACAATTTGAAGAAAAGTGCATTGGATACATCATCAAGGGATCTGAAACCTATACCCCCCCTCCTCGTAAGGCATACACATGTTCGTCCATGATGACCAATGTCTTGAGCTTCCTCCCACATTGCTGCTCCCGAAAAATTTGGAAAAAATGATATGTTATTTGTTGATCACATAGCTTGGAGGATTAAGTACTGACAACATATGAATTTGGATACTCTGCAGGACATTTGGGATCAGTACAGATAGGAGTTTGGCTTTCCACGACTGCAGTTGGTCCATAACCTTAGTAATTAATCCCAGGTAGTAATCACTCGTTCTTCTGGCATAAAAAATAGGACATCCAAGATAGGTCATAGGGAAACATTGTCTTCCTATAGCAGTAATCCTTTCCACCTTGTTAATCACCCCATTATCTGTTAAATGATGCAAATATACGGCTGATTTGGCTTTGTTCACAAGTTGACCAGATGATGATTCATAAGCTTGCAGAACCTCCATTACACGTCTCAGTGAAGTTGTATATGATGAGTAGAAAATGATTGTATCATCTACATATGCTAGATGGTTTATTTTTTGGCTCCATTTTGGGAGTCCAAATCCACGGAAATACAGGTTAGTATGCAGTGAGTTCAAACCTCGAGACAATGCTTCTGCCGCTAGAATGAATAGGGTTGGTGACAGAGGGTCTTCCTGCTTAACTCCCCTTGATGATTTGAAAAGACCATTTGGCTGAGCATTTATAAGAATAGAGTACCAATTATTCCTAATCAAATCAAATATCAAGCCAATAAAATCTTCAGGAAATCCCATCTTCCTTAACATTTTAGTCAGGAATAGCCATGAAAACGTATCATAAGCTTTTGTCATGTCTAGCTTAATCACGACGTTTGGACCTGCTTTTGTTCTTAACCTGATATCCTTAATGATTTCTTGAGTTTGCAGTACATTCTCAACGATGCTTCTTCCCTTCACAAAACCTGCCTGTTCGTCTGAGATTATGCTCGGTAACAATTCAACCAACCTTTCATGAATGACCCGCGAGAAAATCTTGTTAACAAAGTTGCTAAGACTGATTGGTCTCAAGTCTGCAAAGGTAGTCACTTCTTTTTTCTTTGGCAATAAAACCTGGTTTGAGTGCGTCACACTCTTTGGTAGCTGCTAACCGCAAAAGAAAGACTTGACCATGCTGACTACATCATCTTCAATGATTTCCCAACATGATTGGTAAAAGGCTCCAGTGAAACCATCCGGTCTGCCTGTTGAGTCCCCATTCAGCCCATAACTGCTCTCTTCACTTCCTCATTAGAAGGCAAAGCCATCAATCGCTCATGTTGATCATTATCAACCATTGAAGGTACTTGATTTAGAATGTCAAAAGCATTAGGAATTGTACTCTCAGTAAATTGATCCTTGTATTATTTTACTGCTTCTTTTGCTATTAAGTGATATTCTTCAATCCAGTTACCAAGGCTATTCTGGATCCTTGATAATTTCAGTCTCTTCCTTCTCCCATTAACTTTAGCATGGAAACATTTAGTGTTTCTATCGCCATCTTTGAACCATAACACGCCTGCTTTTTGTCTCCAAAGATCTTCTTCTAATGCATGATATTTAAGCATTTAAGCTTGGATCTGTCGTAATCTCTGTCTGTTTATCTGTGTAGGATTAACTTCAAATTGTCTTTCATGAACGAGGACCACCTCCTCAAGACTTGCAATCTTCTGGAATATGTCCCCATATGTAGCTCTGCTCCAGGTGGATAGTGCATGTTTAAGCTTATTTAACTTGCAGTTAAAAATGCAGAAAGGGTTAGCACTAAAATCAACATTCCAATTCTCTTTCACTACATCATTGAATGTTTCATGCTTTGTCCAGAAATTAAGAAATCTCAACAAATTCTTAATTGGGGGAGTTTTTATATCACATTTCAGCAGCATCGGGAAATGATCGGAACCAATTTTGCACAGGTGAGTTACCTCCAATCCAGGAAAAGTCTGTTGCAATTCGTCATTGCCTAAAAATCTACCTAATCTTTTGAAAATACAGTCGTCCTCTGCCCTTCCATTCCACAAAGTAAATATGCTTCCTTTAAAACCCAAATCTGTCAAAGTGCAGGTAATAATGCAGTGTCTAAAGTCATCTACTTCAAGGAGAGAAAATGGCAATCCTCCATACTTCTCTTCCTCGTCCCATATCACATTAATGTCACCTCCAACTAGCCATGGTACTCTAATATCTAATGCCATTGCATACAAAGAATCCCATAGATCAATTCTCTGAATGCGATCACATTTCTGCGGGAGTTACTAATGCTCTATTGTTTTTGTTTTTGTCTTTGTTTTTGTTTTACTGCCGTTTTTCCTTTTACCCTATGCGCCGAGGGTCGATTGGAAACAGTCACTCTGCCCTTTCTGGTAGGGGTAAGGCTCGTCTACATATTACCTTCCCCAGACCCCACCTGGTGGGAGTATACTGGTTAGTTATTGTTGTTGTTGTTGTAGCGTAAGGATGAGCTCAGCATGAGTTTCAGTGTGCATCAAACTCAGAGTCATCTGTTGAGTCATGTTATATAGAATAGTAACTGCAAAAATTTTATCAATAAAAGCCCAAATTTTGTTTGACACATTCACCACAGCCTGTGCCAAACCAATTCTTGTTCTATACCTCTCCATTTTGTGAGACTGCTGCATAGGCTCAATGATTCCTATGAACTCAAAGTGATGTTTTCTATGCATGGTAATCAGCCTTTCAAATGCTTGCATTGTGTTATCTAACCGCACATTCCCTATAATGGCATCCATTACATGTTTTTGGGTTTGGACAGTGTACTCCTTGATTGTACTCCACTGACATGTACAATGGAAAGCTCTTTTGATTGTTTATTTTTTCCTTTTGTTGCAGATATTACAGGTTCAATATGCCTTGGTGACAGATCCCATGCTTGGCAACATAAATGAATTTTTTTGCAGTGGATTCTTCATCCATGTCTATACCTTTATGTTCTGCGTGGTCAGCTAGGTCAGGTGTTACTATTGACTCTTTGCTGTGACAACATCATATGCCTGATTTGTAAGGTCAGCATTATTTTCCTGATTGGTAACTTGAGCATCTTTTTCTTCATGATCATTTGTCAATAACTGCGTATTTGTGGAAGGAATAACACTTCCTGCTACACCCTTCGTTGTGCTTAATGTGACATCCCTTCTTGCATAGACCTGCACTGTCTTCTCTTGGTTCTTGTCTGGAATTTTTCCTTGATTCGTATCTACATTTTCTACTTCTTTCAGGACATTTTTGATAGCAGTATGCAAAGTCCCTCCTGGATCTATGATATTGATGTTTCCCACATTTGTCTTTTCTGCTATTGCATTTGCGCTTTCGCTTATGCTTTGAATAGCGATTGCATTAACATTACCATTAATACTTTGGTCCTCATTTTCCACTTCATTTCCTTCATTTTCATCATCACTATGCATTGTATATAGAATCTGACCATCTTGTAAGACTTCTTCTGTTTGGTTGAGCCATAATTTCCTTGGTGCCCATTTTTCTTTTTCATTGGTCCTGAATTTTTCAAAATTTGCATCTTGAACAAATTCATTTTCATTTTTATTAGCTAATTATTGGTCAACTTTGGTGTACTGTGAATGGATGTCTTGACATAAGGTATTGACCTGAACTGAATTATTTTTGAAAGTTTCATGAACCCATTGGCTAGTTGAGTAATTGTCAAAATGTTGCTCTTTCCCCAAATCCTGTTGTACACAATCTGCTTGATTCCCTATTGTCTTCAAGGTTTCTTTTTGTTGTAGGATTGAATGTAGCTCTGCATGGTTCTTTTTGTTTGGTTCTATCTTGGATGGTTGTCTCCTGGAAGAACTAGGAGAAGTTATCTTTTGTACCATTTGTGTAGTTGAAAAATGAAATTGTTGCTCCTATGAAACATTTTCCACAGCTGTTGTACAATTATTTTGCTGAATATCATTGTTAGTTGTGGTTATTTGAACTAGAGATTCCTCTACAACTGCCAGTTGGTTACCTTCATTATTCTCACCATTTTCAATTTCTAAAACTGCAAATTGGTTGGTAGTTTGGATTTGTTTTGTGACATCGATATTATTACCAAGAACTATTTCTTTAGCATGTGCATCAGAAACTTCAGTTTTTTTTCCTTTGTTAAGAACCCTATTGTCGCGTACTTCCTTCCATTGAGGGCCAACATTACCGACCATCTTGCCGATGGTAAGAGTCATTATGGGAGCATAATGTTTTGCAGGTTTCTTATTGCGTTGTTGCACAACTTCAATATTTTCCTGCTGCTGGACATTTTTCTTTTCCCTTAACTCCAGATTAATTCTCCAACATTCAAAGTTGTCATGTCCTTGTAACTTGCATTCTTTGCAGTACTTTGGTAGGTCATCGTATTTAATCGTCACCCACTCAGTCCTCACTTCCCCCGTTGTCTCATTAACAATATCCATGCGTACTTTTTTAGGTAAATCAGTTAATTAATCAACTAATACCTTAACACGTGCACAACTTGGCCTTGTCTTCTTAATAGTAGCCAAATCAAGATGTATTGGCTTTTCCACATCATAAGCCAAAGAAAACAGACATTCTTTTGCAAAATACATTGGCAACAAATTTGGAAAAGAAATCCAAGCCATTACCTTAGGTGTTTCCTCATCGACTTTGAATTTAGCATCATATATCAAAGTTCGCAATTGGTAATCATTTCCAGCCATGTCTTTTACATAATAAACGTTCTTTGATGATAAAGATACAAAATCTTGCCATAACGTCAATCTTATCAATACATGATTGTCACGAAGGTGTCCAATTGTACACTCGCCTTTGATTCCACATTGAATCGGTACAATTCTACGTAATTCATTAAGGTCAGGCCAACCATACGCAAATTTGAACACGACAACATAATGGAGATTTTCAATCTTGTTCATTCGATCTACCCCGGCTTCAGTGAAACGTACCATAGGTTGTCCTTGTAATTAAACTGCTCGGCGCATCGGAATAGGCTCGACATTACATTGTCCTTGAACCGGAGTATTGATTGAGGCTGGTTTTAGGATATTTGAATAATCTAACGGCTATGGTATTATAGTGGTGTTGTTAGGGACGGATGTTGTCGCTTGAGAGGCCGGACTAGCCATTGGCGATGACTGGTCGCCGGCCATGGAGGCCATAGACGTCGTCAAAGGAAACGTCAAAACTGCCAGAAACTGTTTGTAGAAACTTTGTGCTACAGTTGTTCAAAAGAAACGAATTTTTTGACAGAAAATGATCGCTACATGACATAGGTGCAGCAGCTTTGCAAGAGATCAGTTTACAAAAGCGAACTGGCAGTTCTTCAATAGATGAAATGACTGATTCTCAGATGTAAAAGGCAGCAGTTTTAAGAATATGAGTCGATCTTCTTGATACCAATCTAGTTAAGAAACATATCAATTGTATAGTAAATAAGAGCGTAGGTATTCCAGAATATGAGGATGAAGACAGTGCTATAGTAAAACTAAAATTTTCAAATTAAGATCTGGACAAAAAGGTTACAGATATGGATGTAAAAACAATCGGGAAATGATTATAAGTGGAACAAAATTCTTTTGGGATTAAAAATGAGCTGAAACCACACTACATGAAGGATTTAAGCCCATTGAAACTAGAATTCGCCAGCTTTCTCTCTCTAGTCCTAGAGAGATGGCAGAGAATTTTCTACTGTTCCAGAAGGGTTACTTAGTTCCAATTAAATTATATATGGGTTCAAATGAAAAATGCATTTCAACTCAAAAAAAAAAAAATTAAACAAAATAAAAATGAATGAATGTCAGTCATAAGTCTCTGTTGAAAATCCTTCATCCGTATTAGTAATTATTTTTTTTAAACAAGAGCTATTCTTGTAAGCTTAAATCACTTATGTAAATTGTTAATTTGGTCATGTATTTAGTCTTAAAAGAAAAGTATTAACAATATATATATAAAAGAGAAAAACTAGAATTACATTACTTATTTTAGTTAAGACTATCTACTGCCTTTGCCATGTAAGCATATTAAGTTGTTATTTTATTTTTGAGTAAAATTTGCCCAATTACGTTTGAATTGATTGTTGAATAATGTGAATCATGGTGGATCTATATTTCGAAGGATTCCTTTGGATCAAAACATATGTTTGCAAAATTCTTAAAATGATGTATATACTTTAAAAATTCCACCCACTCTAAATCCATTGACCATATATATTTGATTCACTTCTACGTATAAATTATGATGCCGACGAATATATGTATAAGGATATGTTGTAATTTGTGATGTAGTTTTGTTCGAAAACTTGAATAAGTTTTTCACCCATTAAATGAGTTTTTTTATCCATAATGCAATAAATTCACAATAATCTCAAAGTAGTTTTAGGAAGATAATAATGAACACCAATAGTATACTTTTAGGTGTGCTTTTAATTTATTATTATGATTGTGCACACGTACGCGTGACATGGTTAAAGCGTCAATTTTCAAATTAAACTAAGGTATACGTTCACATGACTTTGGCCAAGTAATTTTAATATTAATTAAGGGCTATTAATTATGTATATGTAGGCATGCTATGATTTTAACGCACTAAATAAAATGAGTACACGTACGCATGACTTGTTTCGAGATAATTTTGTAATCACGAATAATTAAGTAATTAAACACGGTGAAAGGTAAAATGCACATGGGTTCTAAATTATGTAATTAAAATAATTTAATTAAGCCAAATATAATTATTAAAGTGACCGTGCTAGAACCACGGAACCCGGAAATGGCTAACACCTTCTCTCGGGTTAACAGAAATCCTTATCCAGAATATCTAGTTCGCAGACTTTAAAAAAACAAAAAAATTTGCTTTTCCTCGATTTGGGATTTAAAAATAAACCGGTGACTTGGGACACCAATTAAACTATTCCAAGTGGCAACTATAATAAATAAAATAATTCCATTTCGAATAATGTCACTTTAATTTGAAAAACTCCTATCCCCTCGGGGTGTGTAAAAAAGGGAGGTGTGACAGTGATGGCGAATTTGCTGGGGATAATAAAATAATTACCCAGAACTTCTGTTCAGGGTTTAAAATTTGAGCTTGTAATGTGAGCTATACTTGGCTTTATTAATTTGATGTTATTACTGTGTTTTTGGGCCTAATGTGTTTATTACCGCTTATTTACTACTTTAATGTTATTTTAATTGTATTAGAGTGCCTTCTTACGCCTCCCTTATTAGTCTTCTAAATTTATGGTGCACACGTGCGCGTGGGCCACTTTTCTGTTAGAAGTCATACCAATTAGAATGAGGCTGGGTCAAGTAACTAGGCCGGGTGGACTTTCGTGGTCCCGGTACATTGCCCCCATCTCGGCTCGAGCTGTCCGCTTGGGTAAGCCAGGTCTAAAACACTCCACCAGGATTTAAACCTAGAATAACATAGTTTGATGCCAGATCCCTAGTAGGAATGTTTGTTTGCATCATGTGCATTTCACTTTGGGGACTCAACACAGGGTTGGGTCCGTCTAGGACAGGTGTACCCGAGAATTACAAGACCATCCTGATGCATCTTATATGATACTTGTGCATTATGTTTGATTCGGCTTGTGCATGTTGATCGGCTTCTAAAAATAACAAAATCAAATAAATATATATAAATTGAGGGAAAACCAGAAGGGAGGAAATTTTACCTGGTTTTTGAAAACTGTCAGTATTTACCCCAAGAAGATTATTACAAAATAAGCCTAATTATTTTTCAAAAAAAAGTGTCATCATATTCCCGAAACATATACAAACTACGCTGGTCTGATTCTCACCGGATGTGAGATATGTAGGCAACCTCCATAGGGTTCGGCCCCATTTTCCAAAATAATAATAATAATAATAATTTTTTTAAAGAAAAAGGGAAAATGTGTCTAGATTTTTTTTAATTAAAAAAATTAGCGGACCCAGTTTCGGTTAATCATCAATTTTTCAATTTTTCTTGTTTTTTTGGAATAGCATTAGAACATCTTCAAAATAACATCACTATTATCGTTATGCCCATCCTGACCCTAAAGTTATCTCTGGAAGTATGAAAGTGCCATAATTGCAAAAATAACCACCCTCTCTTTGATTTTTCCTAAAATGGAGTTCCATACAAAAGATTGTTTTACAAAACGAGTGCATTGATTCTGTCTTTTGAGGCTAGTGTCAACCCTAACCTTAATCACCCACAGGTACAAAATGAGCACTGTCCAAAACACACCATTGACAGATGTAGATGGGTTTTTACTTCAGCTTCAGATGTGGTGGATTCATGTCTCCACATGATACATATGCAACCCACACTAGGTTCGATCGAATCATTTTGAAAAAAATAAAAATAAAAATAAAGTGGTAAAAAAAGGAAAAAAAGAGGAATCAAATTCAAGATGTAGATAAACTAATTAACCAGTAAGCCGAGATGAAGCATGAAGCCTTCCAGACTCATTCTAGAAATAAAAATAGTGTTACGTGCATGACATACAATGTGTGATTAATATCCGCAAAATGCCTAACTCTAACATGTTTGTTGTTTGTCATTCAAAAGAGATAAAGTAAATAGAGGTGGTTGGTTTGTGGTTTAAACTTGCGACTCACCCTTACAACACAAGGTCAAAAGGAAAAAGTAGAATGGCAAACAACAGTGAGAATGAGTCAGATAATGATGATTTCCATGGACAATTGGTCGAACAAGATTCAGGACTTGTTGAAGAAGTAAGAGTGTTGAAACAACAACTAGCAGATATGTACCAAGACTGGGTGAATGGACAGGCACCACCCTCACTACCCATAAGGTCTTCGGATAATATTCATAATGTGTCCATAGCAAATCAAGTGCCCATCTCCATAACAAGTAACCCATTGTACTAACCTGGATTCAGTCCGAGCATTAACCTTCCCACTATCCCCAGTACTTCCATTCCACGTCCTTCAATGGGACCCCTAAAAAATAACCCACATGTTGTACCAATCATACTGACTTTCACCGTTCCTCAACCGGCTCTCACTAAAAATCTCAACAATGATCCACAATTGAATGATCATGATACCCAACATTACCCTCCAGAAATGACTTTCAAGGTTCAAGATTCATACAAGCATACTCCTCAGTACATGCTCCCAATCGACATCGTAAAGCCCAATAAGAATATGGAACAAGAGGTAATGACCATAAAAATGAAGAGTTTGGAACAAAACATGAGAAACATACAGGGTTTGGGAGTCCACAAGAGTGTTTCATTCACTGATTTATGCATGCCCCCATGTTCATTTGCCACCGGACTTCAAGACCCCCAAGTTTGACAAATATGACGGTCACGGTGATCCCGTTGCCCATTTGAAGAGGTACTGTAACCAGTTAAGAGGAGCTGGAGGTATAGAAGAATTACTCATGGCTTATTTTGGGGAAAGTTTGACAGGAATTTCTTCAGAGTGGTTCATAGATCAAGACATCTCTCACTGGCACGTTTGGAATGACATGGCTCAAGATTTTGTCCAACAATTTCAATACAATATTGGTATAGTGCCAGACCGCTCCTCTCTTGTCAACATAAAGAAGAAACCAGCAGAAAGCTTCAGAGAGTATGCAATCAAGTAAAGAGAGCAGGCTGCTTGGGTCAAACCACCAATGAAAGATGCAGAAATGATTGACTACTTTCTCCAAGCTCAGGATCCTGATTACCTCCATTATATGTTGGCCTCTATTGGTAAACCTTTTGCTGAGGCAATTAATATTGGGGAAATTGTTGAGAATGGCATGAAGTCAGACAAAATTATGAGTCAGAAAGCTCTCAAGGCGACCACGTAAGCAATTCAAAGCGGGTCAGGCAGTTTGGGAAATCGGAAAAAGAAGGAGGAAGGATCCATGGGGGCATCTAGGTTCGGGGAAGTGTAAAGAGGAATAGTTCCTTTGTACGTGCAATTCCAACAAGGATAATCCAATTCTCCTCAACATTATTATCCGCCTCAAGGTCCCCGGTACTCTGTTCCCTCGCAACAATACACAGTGTTAAATGCTCAGGCTAATGCTAGGCCTCTCAATTACCAACAATGGCGAGCACCGATTCCACAAGGTTCCCATCAAATACGGCAGAATTTTCAGGTTCCATATAATCCTCATCCCAAAAAGGAATATGTGAGAGAACAGGAGCCAAAGAAAGAGTTCACCTCAATTGGAGAATCGTATACAAGCCTATTTTAAAAGTTAATGCAGCTAAAGTTAATTGAACCCACCAGGCCGCATTATGCGAATCCAAATTCAAAAAGTTTTGACTCCAATGCGAGATGTGAGTATCACTTTAATGGCCAAGGCCATAGTACTGAAAATTATTGGACATTTGAGAAAGCCATTGAAGATTTGATTGAAGCAAAGGTAATTGTGGTGGAAAACAATGAAGACACTCCTAATATCACAAATAATCCGCTCCCTGCTAATGATAATACACGTTTTATTGGGATGATTTGTGATGATCGGGATTATAAGCCACTGGTAAGACAAAGATGATTGTTGGAACCATAGGGCAAAATCCACAAGTGATAGTAAGCCCGCCTCAATCGGCACCATTATTTGTGAAAGGTGCGAGTTCTAGTTAAAACTTGGCAGGTTCTGAAAAAACGGTTCTCTATGTCCATGGAAGCACAAAAAAGATTGAGGTTCAATTGGGTGGGCCAAAACTTTACATCCCTGGGGGCATTCAAAAGATTGTTCCTAATAATGCTCTGAGAAATATAAAAGAGCCAGTAGTGATCCGACCTATTGCACAACTTCTAGTGTCATACACAAAATCTATTCCCTGGATCTATAACAAGACTGTCGTGACATACAAAGGAAAAGAGATAATAGAAGAAACAGACAAAATGGGAGGCTTGACCCGCTCTGCAAGGTGCTACTCACCAAAGGAATATAGAAAAGCCAAGCAAGCCAAGGAAAATCACTTTCCAGTGAAAGAACCTGTCTCAGAAAAAGAAGTAGAGGAATTCCTGAAGAAGATGAAAATGCAAGACTACTCAATCATCGATCAACTAAGGAAAACCCCCGCTCAAATATCTTTGTTATATCTGCTTTTACATTCTGAAGAACATCGCCGTGTGTTGATCAAAACTTTGAATGAGCCATATGTTTCAGAAAAGACTACAGTGAATCAGCTAGAAAAAATGGCTGAAAGATTCTTTGAGGTGAATAAAATTTCTTTCAACGATGATGATTTACCTGAGGAAGGGGCTGGCCACAATAAAGCTTTGCATCTTATGGTCAAATGTTAAGGGCATTACGTGAAAGGAGTCATGATTGATTGAGGCTCAAGTGTAGATGTACGCCCTCTTTCTATTCTACACCAACTGAACATTGACACTAACCGAATTAGGACTAGTAGTGTCAACATCAGAGCTTTTGATGGTTCAAAAAGAGACACTATTGAGGAAATCGAACTCACCATGACAATTGGCCCGATTAATTTTAACATTGTGTGTCAAGTGTTGGATATGAAAACCTCCTATAATTTTCTTCTGTGAAGGCTGTGGATCCATATGGCCAGAGCTATACGATCCACCCTACATCAAATGGTCAAATTTAAATATAATAGGCAAGAAATTGTTGTTCATGGGGAGGACGACCCATCCATCTATAATGACCCATCCATTCTATGTATCGAGGCCAAGGAAGGATGTGAATCCCTCATATATCAAAAATTTGAGTTGATTGAGGTAGACCAAGTGGAAGAAGGAAAACCAATTCCGCATCCCTATCTTTCAGCCACATCTATGATGGTAGCTTCACTGATGCTGAGGAACGACTATGAACCAGGAAAAGGATTAGGATCATTTCTGCAAGGAATTGTGAACCCCATTGCTCCCTTTTTGAAGAAAGATATCTTTGGCTTGGGTTTTAAACCAACATCGAATGACATAAACAGAGCCAAGGCCCACAAAAAGAATAGTTGGAAATTGTCAAAACCAATCCCTCGCATTGCCTACTCTTTGGTCAAGCCACAATTTGAAGAAGTCCAATATCCTTCTACTCAGGATGACATTGATGAAGTTTGCCAGGGTCTCAAGGAAATGTTCTATGGGATCAATATGGTTCAAATTGGTGTGGGCTCTAGCCGTGCAAGTGTTCAGCTGATAAGTCCAGATACCTCGCTCAACATCTGGGAAGCAACTCCTCTTCCCATCAGGAAGGAGTCTTTGTAGTCTCTTTTGTTGCTTTTTTTGTATTTGGATTATTTTCGGGTTGTAATCTATATATTTCAGTTTAATTGCTTTGCTTTGATGTTAACCCTTCCATCCTTTCAAATTCAATAAAATGAAGTTCCAGTTTCATAGTAGAATTTCGTCTTTTCCTTTCACTAATTTTGTTTAATTTCTCATCATTTTTCAGTTTCGTTAATGCTGGCTTTAAAAACATGACATGGACGCGGAATTCATGCCCAGATCTTAAAAAGTTATCTAATCTCGAAATAACGAATCAAGAAGTTGAGTATGATGAAGATGAAGCTTTTAAGGAAATAAAAAGAGAATTTTATCAATTTGAGAATAAGCCTAAGCCAAACTGAAATGAAACTGAGGTAGTTAACCTGGGAGATCCTGAAGAAATAAGAGAAACAAAAATAAGCATTCATACTGAAAAAAGGACGGAGATGCCATAATTCAGGTTTTGTTCGAGTATAGAGATGTATTTCTTAGGAAGATGGTCCAAGGGTCTAGAAAATGGCACGAGAAATTGCCTTTTGCTCTTTTTGGATACCAGACAACTATCCGCACATCAGTCGGTGCAATGCCCTACTTGTTAGTTAATGGCACTGAAGCGGTCATACCTGCTTAAGTTGATATTCCCTCACTCCGAATAATTGTTGAAGCGGGAATTGAGGACACTGAATGGGTAAAGTCCCGATTGGAACAATTGAGTATGATTGATGAAAAGTGTTTAGCGGCAGTTTGTTTTGGTCAGTTATACCAACAAAGAATGGCACGCGCTAACAATAAGAAAGTGCACCCAAGAACATTTGATGTAGGACATCTTGTTTTGAAATGCATCTTCCCACACCAGGAAGAAGCAAAAGGAAAGTTCGCCTCGAATTGGCAAGGTACTTACCTTGTCTAGAAAGTATTGTAGAAAGGAGCTTTGCACTTGGCAGATATAGAAGGAAAGGTGACAAAGATATCCGTCAATGCAGATGCGGTCAAGAGATACTATGTCCAACATGCTTCTGTTGGGGCATTTGGTTTATACTTAGCATTCTCAGGTTGGGATGACTAAAGGCTATCACTCTCGTTACCCAAGCAATGGTCAGCCCTAGTTAGCCCTTTGAAGTCTTTATTATATTTCTTCATTTTACCCTCTTTTGGAACCAATGTACTTTAAAAAAATCAATCAAATCAAATCATAAGAAAAATATCAAAAATCAAAACAGAGTTCTTGAACTACGTTTGACTTGATTCCGAAAGGATATGTAGGCAGCCTCTCTCTGAGGTTCAGTCACACCAAACAAAAAATCCATATTTACCCAATACTCAAAGAAACTAGGGCATGTTTTTATTTTTATTTTTCGACGATGTTCCATCAGATGGTTCGAAAAGTTGTAATTCAGCTGAGTAGTTCTCTTTACCTTTCCCTTTTAAGACCTTGTGATCAGCTTTTGAGAATGCTAAGTCAGTACACTGCGAGTGATACTTCAACCATTGCAAAGAGAGAAAAACAAATGAGAGAGTCTTATTTGTGAAAACCCTCACAGGCACTATAAGGCGATGGTAAGTTGAGAAAATAAATGAGAGAGTCTTATTGGTGGAAACCCTTACAGGCACTATAAGGCGATGGTGAGTTGAGAAAAAGGCAAATGAGAGATGTCAATTGGTGAAAACCCACATAGGGATCATTGATTAATTTTAGATCTTCTTATATCCCGGCACAAGCATGGTTAAAGAACTCAGTTTCAAAGAGAAGTTTACAACAGATTTTGAGAATTAGACGGCTTAGACGAATCGGGTATCCAGTCCAAAGTGCATGTCATGTTCATTGATGTCAGCATATTCCTCCAGATAAGTCCTTTCTTATTTTTCCCTTGAAAGGGAAGCTTCTTGATTAAGTTGTAATGATCATTGGTTCACCTACTTGTTTTCTTTCCTACTATTATCCTCAAGTCCCTTTCAGTTTAATTATGTCAAAGCAAAGCAAAAAGGCCAAAAAATTGGTTACAATTTCCCCGTTACATAAAGCAAAAGTTTCTGGGCATACACAGTATGGGAAAAACTATAAAGCCGAATTTGATATTCCTTGTCAAACAAAGGCTTGAAGGACTATGCAATGTTTAAAGGGTCAATAAAAGTTACTCATCAAAAGTTGTTTTTGGGAACAAAGTTGTTTGCACCATAGACGCAAAGGATGATAAGTGCAAAATAGTCAGGTATTGATGTTGAGAAAGAAGATCTTCAGAGAGTAAAGTTAGAATCTCTGACAATTTGTACGATCATCGGCAGGATGGTTTTCCTAAGAAGTGCAATGGACGCAAGGTCAAGTCGCCCAAGAAATCAAGGCCACAAACTCACTACCATTTTAAAACTAACGAATCTTTCTTTGTTTAGAACAGAAAAAGAATAGTTTAGTGAAACAGTTCGTGGAAAGACGAACACCACCAAATGGTGTTCTCAAATCCATGATTTCCTTCCCATATTTATTTAAGAAGGTTATTTTTAGTTTCATTATAGGGAATCAACACCCTATCTTCAACACAGGGTACAACATCCCCTGGTTGAATTATTTATACATAGGGTACAACATTCCCTAGTAGCATTTCAGAGTGCCACAAGGCTCATCCTGTTGACAACACAGGGTACACCATCTTTTGGTTGCATTATTTTCTGTCAACACAGGGTACACCATCCCTTGGATGCATTATTTTCTGTCAACACAGGGTACTCCAGCCCCTGGTTGTATTATTTTCTAACAACACAGGGTACAACATCCCATGTTGTCTCATATTGTTGTCAACATAGGGTACACCATCCCCTGGTTATATTATTTTCTGTCAACACAGGGCACAACATCCCCTGGTTGAATTATTTTCTACATAGGGTATAACATTCTCTAGTAGAATTTTAGAGTGCCACGAGCCTCATTTTGTTGTCCACACTGGGTACACCATCCCCTGGTTTCATTATTTTCTGTCAACACAGGGTACAACATCCCTTCGTTGTCTCATCTTGTTGTCAACACAGGGTACACCATCCCCTAGTTGCATTATTTTCTGTCAACACAGGGTACAATATCCCTTCGTTGTCTCATCTTGTTGTCAACACAGGGTACACCATCCCCTGGTTGCATTATTTTCTATCAACACAGGGTACAACATCCCCTGGTTGTATTATTTTCTGCATAGGGTATAACATTCGCTAGTAGTATTTCAGAGTGCCACGAGCCTCATCTTATTGTCAACACAGGTTATACCATCCCCTGGTTGCATTATTTTTTGTGAACACAGGTACACCATCCCCTGGATGCATTATTTTGTGTCAACACTGGGTATGCCATCCCGTGGATGTATTATTTTCTATCAACACAGGGTATACCATCCCCTAGATGCATTATTTTCTGTCAACACAAGGTACACTATCCCCTGGATGCATTATTTTCTATCAACACAGGGTACACCATCCCCTGGTTGTATTATTTTTTGTCAACATAGGGTACAACATCCCCTGGTTGTCTCAACTTGTCAACACAGGGTACACGATCCCCTGGTTGCATTATTTTCTGTCAACACAAGGTACAACATCCCGTGTTTGAATTATTTTCTACATAGGGTATAACATTCCCTAGCATTTCAGAGTGCCACGAGCCTCATCTTGTTGTCAACACAGGGTACATCATCCCCTGGTTGCATTATTTTCTGTCAACACAAGGTACACCATCCCTTGGATGCATTATTTTCTGTCAATATAGGGTACACCATCCCCTGGTTGCATTATTTTCTGTCAACGCATGTTACAACATCCCCTGGTTGTCTAATCTTGTTGACAACACATGGTACACCATCCCCTGGTTGCATTATTTTCTGTCAACACATGGTACAACATCCCCTGGTAATTATTTTCTACATAGGGTATAACATTCCCTAGTAGCATTTCAGAGTGCCACGAGCCTCATCCTGTTGTCAACACAGGGTACACCATCCCCTGGTTGCATTATTTTCTGTCAATACAGGATACACCATCCCCTGTATTTTCTGTCAACACAGGGTACACCGTCCCTTGGATGCATTATTTTCTGTCAAAACCGGGTACACCATCACATGGTTGCATTATTTTCTGTCAACACAGGGTACAACATCCCCTGGTTGTCTCATCTTGCTGTCAACACAGGGTACACCATCCCCTGGCTGTATTTTTTTTCTGTCAACACAGGGTACACCATTCCCTGGATGCATTATGTTCTATCAACACAAGGTACATCATCCCCTGGATGCATTATTTTATGTCAACACAGGGTACACTATCCCCTGGTTGCATTATTTTCTGTCAACACAGGGTACAACATCCCCTGGTTGTCTGATCTTGTTGTCGACACATGGTACACCATCCCCTGGTTGAATTATTTTCGGTCAACGCAGGGTACAACATCCCCTGGTTGAATTATTTACTACATAGGGTATAAAATTCCCTAGTAGCATTTCAGAGTGCCACGAGCTTCATCTTGTTGTCAACATAGGGTACACCATCCCCTGATTGCATTATTTTCTGTCAACACAGGGTACACCATCCCCTGGTTGCATTATTTTGTGTCAACACAGGGTACAACATCCCCTGGTTGTCTCATCTTGTTGTCAACATAGGGTACACCATCCCCGGTTGTATTATTTTCTATCAACACAGGGTACTCCATCCCCTGGTTGCATTATTTTCTGCCAACACATGGTACAACATCCCCTGTTTGCATTATTTTTTCTTTCATTTTCAATTATTTATTTTTGCAATAGCACTGATAGTTTAATGTATTTTCAATAACTCACAAAAATTTCCTAGTGCAAACTGGGGCAGAAATGTTTTGTTCGTTTTTTTTGTTTGTGATGGCTTGTAGGTTTTTCTGCAAAGCACAGATTGGATATGTAAAAAGTAATATTCGAGCTCTTGCCAGAGAAACTGGAACATTTGATCTCAATACCAACCGCAACCAGCTTTGACATAATGCATGCAGAGACATATGGTTAAGATCTTTCTTCCTATCATCTGATCGATAAATATGCCTGCGAGAATATTTCATAGTCTGTTGCATCAAGAGCATCAAGTTTCAGTCTAAAGTCAACGGGAGAAGCAAGTCAAGAATCAAGACAAGACTCCAGACGACATTTAGAAAGGAATTTTATAACTCTTAGATTTCAAGAGTATGTCATTTTCTTTTCATTTTGATGTAATAGTAGGAACCGCGGATCGTAACCTCGACGGAACTTCGCTTGACTCTCTTTCCGAGAACGCTCTGTCACTCTTCTTTCAATTGAACTACACGTGACCCGATTCCCTTATAACCCGGGATATGTAGATTGCCTAAAACAAAGGCTCGGTCACATCTTTTTCTTCTCTTCTTTTCCTTTTTAAATAATAGTGAGGTCAAAAATCAGTCACCTTGTTCATTTTCTTTGCTTGAAAACTCTTCATATTTCCAAGCAAATAGGGGCATGCTGTGAGCACCTAATTTTTGACCTCACCCAAATTCTATATTATTTCAGTGTAAATATTTAAATCTTAATATATAAACTTTTATCTTTCTCTTAATAGGTTTCATTTATGAAAATTAAAAAAAAAACGAAAAAAATACGAAAAAAAAAATTATTTGCATTTTAGAGTATAACTTTTGTTCCTATTTTTAAATAGAAGAAAATTTACAAACAATATATGTATTTGGTTTCTTCTAATTTTAAATGTAAGCTATAGTATTTTCATAATATAATTTAAATTATAATGTAAATATTAGGTTTTCTTATAGTTTTCTTTAAATCTAAAGTATGTTTTATATGCGTGTGTGCGTTTTTTATCTTCTTTTATTTAATTAAAAAGGGGTTAGAAAAATTTAAATAAATATATATAATGTTTAAAAATATACTAAAAGAGTATAAAATAAATAAAACAACCCAACTTCCCCACTTCCCTACTTCACGTAACTTCCTTTTCTACTAACTCTCACGTTCCTAACTTCCCAATCCCCACTTCCCTACTTCCTTAAAAGTTATAAAACTACTCATACTCATCTATATAAAGAGAAAGAGACTTCTATTATAAGAAAAAAAAAAGAGAGAGGGGACAACAGAATCGTAAAAAGAAAAAGAAGGAAAGACAATTGAAAAAAGAGAAGAAGGAAGAGCATTGTTCTATTAGGGTAAACATTCATTTAAAAAATAGTTTAGTTAAGTTAACTAGTGAGAAGCCGAAGTTCGAGAATTCGTTCGTGGTTCCAACTTTGTGGTTCTAGAAAAGTTAGCATTGCTAACTTTGGAAATCAGTAGATTGTAGCTATGATTGTCCTGAATTCTTTTACAAAAGGTTCATCTCTGTCTCTTTAATATTTGGCTCATACGTTGATTTAATAGAAGAAACCATTAAAAAAGATCAATTATTCTGATAAATATAGTTGATATTGTTGTCTTCTTTGTTTATCTGTAGCAAATTTTTTGGAGTATAATAACTTTATTTGAATCTCTATTTGTTTATCACAATTGATATTTAGTAACTATCTTATGCCACACATCTCTTGTTCTTCACTATTGATTCAAACATAAACTGAGACCTAACATAATGTTGGTGTAATATAAAAGTAATACATTTCTTTCATTTTTTCACAAATTATATTTATAGGTTCAAATAAAAAATGCATTTCAACTCAAAAAAAATTTAAAAAAATAAAAAATGAATTAATGTCAATCAGTCTCTGTTGAAACCCTTCATCCCTATTAGTAAGTTTTTTTTTAAAACAAGATCTATGCTTGTATGTTTAAATCACTTCTGTAAATTGTTAATTTAGTCATGTATTTAGTCTTAAAAGAAAAGTATTAACAATATATATATATTGAAGAGAGAAACTAGAATTATGTAACTTTTTTTAGTTAAGACTATCTACTGCCTTTGGCATGTAAGCAATTTAAGTTGTTATTTTATTTTTTGAGTAATATTTGCCCAATTACGTTAGAATTGATTGTTCAATAATGTGAAATATGGTAGATCTATATTTCGAAGGATTTCTCTAGATCAAAACATATGTTTGCAAAATTCTTAAAATGATGTATAGACTACAAAAATTCCACCCACTCTAAATCCATTGACTATATATATTTGATTCACTTCTATGTATAAATTATGATGCCGACAAATATATGTACAAGGAAATGTTGCAATCTGCGATGCTATTTTGTTAGAAAACTTGAATAAATTTTGCACCCAATAAACTAGTTTTTTTATCCATAATGCAATAGCTTCACAATAATCTCAAAGTAGTTTTAGGAAAATAATAATGAACGCCAGTAGTATACTTTTAGGCGTGCTTTTAATTTATTATTATGATTGTGTGCACGTACGCGTCACATGGTTAAAGCGTCGATTTTCAAATTAAAACTAAGGTATACGTTTGCGTGACTTTGGCCAAGTAATTTTAATATTAATTAAGGGCTATTTATTATGTATATGTACGGATGCTATGATTTTTAACGTACTAAATAAAACGAGTACACGTATGCGTGACTCATTTCGAGATTATTTTATAATCAAGAATAATTAAGTAATTAAAAGCGGTGAAATGTAAAATGCACATGGGTTGTAAATTATGTAATTTAATTAATTTAATTAAGCCAAGTATAATTATTAAAGCGACCGTGCTAGAACCACGGAACCCGGAAATGCCTAACACCTTCTCTCGGGTTAACAGAATTTCTTATCCAGTATTTCTGGTTCGCGAACTTTAAAAAATAAATAATAAAATATAATTTTCCTCGATTTGGGATTTTAAAATAAACCGGTGACTTGGGACACCAAATAAGCTATTCCAAGTGGCCACTCTAATAAATAAAATAATTCTTTTTCGAATAATATCACTTTAATTGAAAAAACTTCTATCTCCTCAGGGAGTGTAAAAAAAAAGGTGTGACAAGCCGACCCTTAGATTTTTCTTTGAGAAGTGTCCCGTCCAATCCAAAGAAAGGTCTCAAGCCTTTCTTAAAACCCATTTTCAAAGTATTAAAATAAATATATATTCTTAGGACCTTCTCTTACGTTCAGCAAGAGCACCTTTTGAAAAATTTGTTACTATATTCCTCCAAGGATTACAATTCAACTCTTTAGTATAGGCCTCAGTTGGGACCAAACACACATGCAAGTATATATGGTCGTCAACTAATAAAGTAACTCAAAAGTCGGATATCATATCCATAGAGACTTAGATTGATCGTTAACTAACAAATTAAAATTAATTTAATGTCCGATAAAAGCTATTATTTTTCTATTACAACAACAATTGCAAAATTTAAACACGTAACCCAGGGAGATATAGAATCCAGGGTTGTGATCCATTTATCTATTCTATTGTGTTTGTACATCTGTTAATCCAAATTAATTATCTAAGATTGCTAGTTGATCATATCGTTTATATAAATAGCATGTTCCACAATATTATCCGTCTATTTATAATATATCAACCCTATATTCCTATGGTCTTGAATCTATCATGGACGAATATGATACGGTATTCAACTAGGCAAGACTGTTAGTTATATTACTATCCTAACCACATAATCTTTCATCGAGCCATGGGTTCAAAAACAATCTCTCTTTAATTCTACTCTAATCTAAACAAGGCTTTTCCAAGCATAACATAGATAGTAAATAGAACTCAACTACTGACCAAACAATTAAGAAATTATGCACAAAGTTAGAGAGACAAACAAAGATGATAACTCGAATTAATGGTGATGTTATTAATAAACTTCAATATTCATGACAACTACAATTGTAGAACGTGAAGTTTAGCTCCACATAAACATGGTAGAAAAATAACAAATCATCAAAAAGAGTAACGATTACTAAGTTTGATGAAAGAAAGATGGAATCTAATGAATTCTGGCCTCCACTGTGGCTCCGTGCTCTCCCTAGGTCTAAAGTGTGTAAAACATCCTCAAAATAATATTTTTACATGTATTTACACCAAATAGGGTTGAGCCTAGACGGAACACCTTACTGCACGAAATAGGACTCTGGATATGTAAAATTTGCACAGGCGTGTTGCATGGGGTGACGCTCCATGTAGTGTTCTTGTACGAAACTTCAGAGAGCATGCAATTTGAGGGGAGTAATAATTTACACAGCCGCAACGTGCTACGAGGCGCCTCACGCAGTGCAGATCTAGAAATTTAGAATAATGTAAAACATGAAAGTTGTAGAACTTTTAAATAGCTTCCCAACGATATATTGTTGATCCCAAACAAATTTTTTAGCGGAAAGGTATGTGCATTTTACTGGACATTGCACAGTATGCCTGCTCGATTCTTCGTTTCGTTCTTAAAATGCACTATCATCCGTTGATCCCAGAACACAATCCTACCTTAATACTTGGGCTTTTGCTCAGACTACGAAGCTCCGAAATACCTTGAATTCATTTTATAACATCTGTGTAGATCGGAATCACTCCTACAAGCCATAAAATACACATTTAGTGCAAAACACTAGTGATTAAATCTCAAACTCAATTAAAATGCAGTAAATTAGACTGTAATAAGTAACTAAAATACATAATTATAGCTTATCATCAACACCCCAAACTTAAACCATTGATCGTCCTCGAGCAATCAAACTACACTTTATATTGACACAACCTTTTAAAACAATTCTCCTAACTAATCACACCAAGAATATTTAATATAGACTAAGATTTGACTCACAAGTACCATGCATTATTCACAATTCACTAACTTACTCTAATATAGTAGTCAATGACATTACCATTTCTTCATGAATCAAGTGTCCTCTCACAACAAAAGAGAGCAGTTCCACACACTAAAATTTAAGAACACTTAGGAACTCAAGATAGAAAGAATTCACTCACTCTCAGAAATAACATTCATACTATCACAACCCAAAATCCACTAAGGGTTTTAATGCCGTAGGACACCACTGTCAGAAAAGCCAACACCAAAAGATAATTAAATTCCCATTTTGGTATTTATTGAATTCTTTCCTTTTATACAATAAACAATAAATTCATTCACTAAAATAAGATGATTTCTTTAACAAACTTAATATTGAATAATCCCATAATCATCCAAGAACCCGGTGTCACAAGTGCATAAGCTATTTCTAGGAAATCAAATGAAGTATAATAACTATCCGGAATACAAATTGGACAGAAGGTAAATACTATACATTGAAAGAGACTATGCCGGATATGGGTCACCTCAAGAGATGCAACTCACCTAAGTCTCTGTATCATCCATGCTGCTATACCCATTAGGCCGTTAGAGGTACATGTGCATGTGTAACAAAAATGCACAACAAGTGTAGCATGAATACAAAAAAATTATGTGTACTCAGTAAGTATCCCGTCTAATATCGAACAAGTAGAGACGAGAGATCGACTTTGATGCTTACTAGTGGTTCATTAATAATATACCAATAGTACAATAAATCAAGGATTTTCATAAAAATGGTTGTAACTCAATAGCATGAGTTAAGCAAATAATTATTTCGTTTATTGGAAATTACCAAATTTATTTTCATCATTTATACATTTATCTCAGGCCAGGGAGAACAAATATCAACATCAATGAATTTCAAGGAAAGCAACACAAGCATGCGCAAATCATGCCGATGTCGTACAATCCGATCCAATAATATTTGAATTGTGCACCGCCACAGGGTCTAATGGAGTGAACCATAGATGCATCTATTACACTGCTCGTGAATCATACATGCGGCAGAGTCAAATATGAATAAACACACTAAACAATCGATCAAGAATTCATTAGGGAAAACAATTATCCAATAAAAAGAATTCTCTCTTTTTAAAAGTCAAGAAACGATGTCTATTCCTTTAGAAATTCATTTACACGTTCGATATGTTTTAAGCATTTTTTAATTAACAACAACATTGCAAATATTACAAGTAAAGCATATTTTTGGGTCCTAGATTACCCGAACATAAGCATAATAGTAACTACGTACGGACTCTCGTCACTATGTAGCCCCCACAAATAGAAGCACATATCCAACTAATTCACCTTTGGGGACAATTCCCTCTTACAAGGTTAAAAAGGAGACTCACCTTGCTTCGAAGTTCTATAACCGGCATTTCACACCCTTTCGAAGACTCAAATCAATACATAATGCTCAAAAACTAGCCAATAATTATGCAAACCCGTTAATATATGTTCAATTATAGTAATTCAATTTATAACAATTTCAAACCTGGATCAAAAAGTTTACAACATCGCCCTCTGGCCCATATGTTTGAATTCCGAAATTTTTTGAAGCTAAAGTTTTCCCACAACCTCAAGAACTCAAATATACAATTTACTATTAATTGCATGTCAAAATCATTGTCAAAAATCTGAGAATACCGATTTTTTAGAATTTTCCACAAACCCCAAGTTTTCCGCTAATTTTCATGTTAAAATCCATATATTATCATGTATTTAACTCAAAACTAGTATAAACTGCTTACTTCATGCTTGGTGGGGAAATGGCACCTCAAAGTTGCTCCAAAGTTGGCTCCAATGGAAGAAATGAGGTTGAAATGAACCAAACCCCCGATTTAAAGAACCTCACCACCTCAAGTATTTCTGCACCTATGGTCATTTGACAACTTCTATGGTTCGATAGGTGCGTCCCCACTACCGCATAAGCGGTCCTTCACATACCCCCTCATTCCGCTTCTGCGCTTCTCCTCCTGCAGGTGCGGTCTCACTTCGCGGCGAGATGAATGCAACTGTGGTCCCAGCCTAGCCCAGCCACCTCCGCTTCCATGACACCAAGGCCACTTCTGCGGCTCCGCAACTGCTGCCCAAGCCTCGCAAGTGTGTTTACACCAGAAGTCAGCTGCTTCTTTCCTTCTTCAAATTCTAAGTTTGATCCGTCAATCATCTGGAATCCACCCGAGGCCTCTGGGAACCCGACCAATCATACCAACTCATCCCAAACCATAATGCGGACCTGCTCGAGGCCTCAAATCACATCAAACAATGCCATAATCTTGAATCATACCCCAATTCGAGCTATATGAACTTTAGAACTTCAAACTTCTACATTC
The DNA here is from genome assembly GCA_034376525.1 of Nicotiana benthamiana. Lineage (NCBI taxonomy): Eukaryota > Viridiplantae > Streptophyta > Magnoliopsida > Solanales > Solanaceae > Nicotiana > Nicotiana benthamiana. Next base: position 70,162,137 of record CM067330.1, read on the forward strand.
GATGCCGAACCTCTCAATATCACATCCAATTGACCTCAAATTTTGCACACAAGTCATATTCGACATTATGGACCTACTCCAACTTCCGAAATCAGAATCTGACCCTTATATCAAAAAGTTTACTTCCGGTCAAACTTCTCAAAAACCTTCAAATTTCTAATTTTCACCAAATGACATCAGAATGACCTACGGACCTCCAAATCCACTTTCAATTGATCTTCCATAACTAGAATCACTATACGGAGCTATTTCTAGACTCTAAATCCCAAATGGAAATCGATTACACTAAAATGCACTTCAACCCAACTTATGAAATTCTTCTAAAATGCTAACTTACACAATAGACGCCGAAACTCTCTCGATCCAAAACCCGATCTGGACGTACGCCCAAGTACAAATCATCATACGAACCTGTTGGATCCTTCAAATCCTTATTCTGAGGTCGTTTCTCAAAAATACAATCTTAGTCAATTCTGCTAACTTAAAGCATTCAAGATGAAAATTTTCTTTCCAAATCAACCCAGAACTTTCCAAAATTCAATTTTAACCATGCGTACAAGTTATAATACTTGAAGTGAAGCTGCTCATAACCTCAAACCATTGAATGACGTGCTAGAGATCAAAACGACTATTCTCACTATTCTCAAGGTATGATAATTGAAGATACTTATACAATACTCAAAAACTGAGTCTAAGCGTCACAACAAAGTACTCACTATTCTCAAGGTATAACAAAGTCTAGAGATATTGCTTCAATTCAATTCACATCACAAGTTTTCCTATTTCTAACAAAACAATAAAAACTAAGTACACCCGATTGAAACAAAATCTTTGAAAAAGAACCATGACATAAATAAAAACTAAGGGGTAATTACTAGACTACGTAATAAAAGAAAATATTTTTGTCTTTTTTTTCTTCTGACTTAAATCCCTCAAAAAAACATGTCGAATGAGATCCATCGTCAGGAAAAATCTAGTTTTTCTACTTTTTCGTTTTTTAGGAGCTATACCACATAACTACGAAAACAAAAACAAGAAGTTAAATTTTTTCTAACACACTACTATTAATTAATTAGAGAAATTTTCCCACCCAACACTTAAAAGACTGAATGTCCCCAATGCACAAATAAAGCAGTACAATAACGAAGGTGGACAAAAACTCCTTGAAAAGCCAAAGGCTGATGCAATAGCGGCTCACGAGGTGCTCATATTTCCCCAAGGCATGATCCTTTGTGTGGGCACCCCACACTTAATTCTCACCATCTGGCTCACTTTTGTTCATCTTATGGACTTGCTTCCTATACTCATAATCCAATAACATAAAACAATACTACAAATATTATAGAAAAATAAAATAAACCAAAAGAAACAAAAATAAAGAAAGTAGTAAAATTGAGTTGCCTCCCAACAAGCGCATGATTTAACATCGTGGCACAACTTGAACCACTCTTTCTTTCACCTTGAACTAATGATATGTACCCCTAACATGGCAGTCAATATGTGGCTATGCTCCAATTGTGGGGCTACAAAGATAATCAGGCCATGTAATAAAATTTTCACTCTACACTTCTCGGCCTTTAGATGAGAAATGTAATATTTGCTTTTTTGCATATCAAATTCAAGATATAAGCACTCTCATCCTCACCCTTTGGCTCCCACAGGCTCAGATGAATTAATTAGTATTTCACTATATAAACACAATGTAGAAAAATAATTAAAATAAGGTCTAATATGACCTAACTCATGAATTGTACTACAATTTACATCCATATTTATATCCACACTCAAGTCTCCAAATGTAATGTTATCTCCTCCATTATATGACTCTAGAGTGCTTTCCTCAACATGGGCATCATCAATAAAAGTATGGTCGAATGATTGATTCTTCACTTTTAGCTCCTCAATTTGGTGTATGAGTTCCTTTTTAGTTTCACACGACTCAAAATTATTTTGTTGAGCGTTCGACGTATCAACCTTTGCATTTAATTTAGCTCCCAAGTCATGAATATTAGTGCCAATTTTTTTTTTGATTTCTTGTCCTAGTTCATCTCTTCCTTTTATTAAATCTTTTATCCCATTTGTAATTTTCTCACGTTGAGCTTCATATATTTCTAATCATTCAGCTTATTCCATTATCCAAGTTAGGCTCAAATTCTCATATGTGAAAGTTTCCTTTAGCTGGAACTCACTCACTTGTCCAATATTAGGCTCTTCCTGACTATCAACTAAGTTTGCAACGTGTTGATCATTAGATGTTTCAGTCCATTCTTTTACTTTTGGCCTTCATTCTCATCATTCTTGCCTTGAGATTTTCTATCTCTTTTTGACGTTAATGAGTTTGCTCCACTAATTGCCTCAACAGGTCCATAGTCTGAGCATCATATTCTACATTCTCCACTTATTTCCTATCAAATTCATAAAAACTATTAGAAACATCATAAAAAGAGCTCGATTAAGGATAAAAGAAATTAGTATAGTCATCCCAATGGTCACCTTGACCAACACACATAATACAAATATTCTGCTCAAAGTGTTGAGATTGTGCACCAAACTTACTCCCGGGAATATGTCTCAATTTTTCCAACAATGGGGTCCTCCACAACATGGACAATGATTATTAAAGTAAGAATAACCATCATTCAAACAATTTTCATTCCAATATGTAATTTCAAAATAAGAAAAGAAAATACTAACTGGATAAGAAAATTAAAAATATATACAAAAATCAACTAAAGGCTAACTTAGATAAACAATCAATAACTTAGTCCAATGCAACAACGCCAAAAACTTTATGGGACCAAAGACACAAGCAAATATACATGGTCGTCAAGTAATAAAGTGATTCGAAAGTTGGATGTCGGACCCATAGAGACTTAGATTGATCGTGAACTAAGCAAATTAAAATCGATTTAATATCCAAGATAATAAAAACTATTACTTTTCTATTACAACTACTATTGCAAAATTTAAACACGTAACCTAGGGAGATATATATTCTGGAGTTGTGCTCAGTTTATCAGTCCTATTGAGTTTGTAATTACATATGTTAATCCAAATTATCTATGATTGCTAGTTTACCGAGTCATTTATATAAATAGCATGTTCCTACAATACAATCCATCTATCAATAATATATCAACCATATATTCCTACCGTCTTGAATCTACCATGAACGGATATGACACGGTATTCAACTAGGCAGGATTGTTAGGTATATTACTATCCTAACCGCGTAATCTTTCCTCGAGCCATGAGTTCAGAAATAAACTCCCTTTAACTCTACTCTAATCTAATCACGGATTTTTCAAGCATAACATAAATAGTAAATAGAACTCAACTACTAGCCAAACAATTAAGCAATTATACACAGGTTAGAGAAACAAACAAAGATGATAACTCAAATTAACAGTGATGTTGTTAACAAACTTCAATATTCATGACAACTACAACCATGGAACATGAAGTTTAGGTCCACATAGACAATTAGACATGATAGCGAAACAACAAATTATCAAAAAAATTAACGATTTATAGGTTTGATGGAAGAAATATGGAGCCTATTGAATTCCAGCCTCCACGGCGGCTCCATGCTCTCCCTAGGTCTAAAGTTTGTAAAAAATCCTCAAAATAATATTTTTACATGTATTTATATCAAGTAGGGTCGGGCCAAGACGAAATACCTTTTACTGCATGAAATAGGACTCTGGATCTATAAAATTTGCATAGGCGTACCCCATGGGGTGATGCACCACGCGATGTGCTTTTGGGGAACTTCATAGAGCATGCAATTTGAGGGTAATTTACATAGTCGCGGCGCAGCTATGGAAATTTGAAAAAATATAAAGAATGAAACTTGTATCCCTTTTAAATATATTTCCAAGGAAATATTGTGGAGCCCAAACAAATTTCTGAATGAAAAGTTATCTGCATTTTACTGGACAATGCGTAGTATGCCTGCTCGATTCTTTATTTCGTTTTTAAAGTGCACTATCATTCGTTGATCTCCAAACACGATCCCAACTTAATCATTGGGGTTTTACCTAGACTTCAAAGCTCTAGAATAGCTTGAATTCGTTTTATTATATCTACATAGATTGAAATCACTCATACAAGGCATAAAACACACATTTAGTGCAAAACACTAGCAAAGTACAGTAAATTATAGTGTAATAAGTAACTAAAATACGTAATTGTAACCTATCATCAACTTCTAGTTTGTTTTACTCATCTTTAAAGCTTCTTTGTAGCTTATTCAAAATTAGTGTTTTTTCCTCTTGCATTTGCCATGTCTTGCATTAAGCTCAAATGCATCTCTCACAACAACTCACATCTCTTTCACTTTATATTTTGGATAACTTCCCCTTAAAATAATTTACAATGGTGAAGTAGTCAATAATATTATTATCATAAGCAATGAAACAATTATGATTTGGATTTAGTATCTTGATTCTAACCCATGAACAATTCCTATACTTGGAAATGAGGCAAACAAATGGAAAACCTACTTGACACTCACACCTTAAGCCTTTTTGTATCACTTTTCTTAAGAACCATCTCTTTCTTATTTTTTATAGCATACAGTTTTTGACAGTTCCTAGCTTCAGAAATATCCTTAAGGCTCATACTTTTATTTAGTTCCATGTAATCCAATAGCTCATCAGTTATACTCCTACTCCCTTGAGTTGAAATAATGTCTAATTCATCATATTCATATTCTGAAAAATCAGAATCATGTTCATCATCACCCTCACCATCAGTTAAGCTACAATAAGTTTCAACTTCATGATTAGGTACACTATCATCAGGTTAATCCTCGCCATAATGTAAAGAATCAGGTACATTCATTGATATCTCACAATCCTCTATAATAAATATATCAACAATATTGTAATCACTACAAATCATTCCCAATAATTTTATAATACCACTATGCCCCATCAATTTCATAGTATCTACCAGAAGTGGCAAAGGCGCGCTTGGAAAAGGCTTGACGAGATAGTATGGGCAATGTTTAGGCGGCATGGCAAGGCATGCGCGCCAAAATAAGTGGCATGGCACTTTTGGGTTGTGGCAGCTATGTGCGGGCTAAGCTAAGGCGAGGCGGAAATGTGGGTTGATGGCAAAGACTTTCAATAGCTAAGACAAGGCTATGGAAAGAAAATACAAGCAATGGAACGAGGGAAATGAGGGTTGGCACGGACAAGGCAGAAAACTAGGCAAAGGCGGTGTGCGGGCGGCAAGGGCGCCGGGCGTGTGCGGCAAAATCATGGTAGTGGATTTCGGGCAAGACATTGGCACGGGAAATGTCAAATTGAGCTAAGGCATGGCACAAAGCAGCCTTGGGGGCGAAATCCAGCTGGCCAAGGAAATGGCACATGCAATGCACATGGAAAGCGGTTGGCGGTTACCTTGTTTTTAGGCCATGATCTCCCATGATCTCCCATTATCCCATGATCTTATTATTGCTTGTATTATTTCCACATTTCGTGTATAATGGATCCTAGGTAGTTGGGGATGGCAACCACATGTTAGAAGCATGATTTAAGCTTAGCCCGACAAGTGGCAAAAGTTGTAGACGACAAGTGTCATGTGCTTTCAAGTTTAAGGGTTGCCTATATTCTATAAATAGGGCCTTTAACATATGCAGAAGGATATAGAATTTTGTGTAGAATTCTATGTAGGAAACAAGAAAGAAACGTGATGGTTTCTAAGTGTTTCAAAAGGGGCTAAGGTTTGGCATGGGCAGGCCTTAGTGTTGGCTAAGAACGACTTGTGTTCTTTGCCAAAAGTGGGATGTGAGCGGAATGTGTTCATAGCAAGTAAAAAGTAATTTCGGGTGGAATTAATAGGGAGAAACAAGAGAGAAACATGAGAGTTTCTTGTGTTTCAAAAAGGGGCTAAGGTTTGGCTTGGGCAGATCTTAATGTTGGCCAAGAACGACTAGTGTTCTTTGCCAAAAGTGGGTTGTAAGCGGACGGATAGTTCATAGCAAGTGAGGGACCTTTGTATATTTTTGATATTAATACAAAGGTTGGGAATTTGTCCCGTAGATGCTTGTGTTCTTTAAATTTCTGTTTTGTTGCCTAATAATCGTTTAAGGCCAAACTTGTTGAAAATTAGCAAATTGTTTCAGAAGGCTGAGTCAAGCCAGGGACTTAACTGGCGCGCTGGTGTAATTTGGACTTGGTCAAAAACGCCCCCATAATATCTACCATTGTGAGTTTTCCAATTGTAGGTTTTAATTTTTGTTACACCCACACCTAAATAAGCTTATTAGGTATGACTTTTAGTGTGGCCAATCAGATGTAGACGCATTGCCCAATAGAGGAGGCAATGCATACGACTAGATTTTTCCAGCTGTTTTACCGGGCACGACAACCAAAGCGGGGCGACCCATTTTACATGTGGAACTGATATAGTTCCCTATTATTGGTACCTGTATCTAAGGGCAGTAAGGCTCAATATTTTTCACTTTTGAGAAATACCACTCACCATAATTCACCAAAAATCCTCACACATCCTTTGAAGTTCTAGAATAGACCAAACTAAATCAGGAGATGGTTCTGAAGATTTTTAATTGAAGTTAACCACCATATAAGTGTAATTAGATCTTCAACAAGGTATGTAGGGAGACTTTCTTTTATTTGCATGCGTTAGCGTTAGTTTCTCCTTCATTCTAAATGATTATTGTGCTATAAGGTTTGATAGATCTAAACAACTCTCGATAATGTTATCCCGTTCTTGTACATTCATGCTGGTTGCATTTATTTTGAAGTCTATGATATTCCAAGTTGGTGTCCTGGGGTCAAAGAGTATAATACGTTCTGAGCTCAAATTTTTTATCACTTGAACTCAAATCTAAGCGCAATATGTGGTGATATGCCCTAAACGGGGCTGAATGATGTTATATTGAATCCAGCGTATAATCTCCCTAAGTGGCCTAACCCTTTATAAATCTTGTGTATTTTTAAGTCTACTTCTGGCGGTACCCAAGTTGAAGGCATGCTTATATATCTCTTATATAATATCCCTAATTTATATGTTTAGCCTTAAATACTCAGTATATTTTTTGTACTAACGCCCCTTACTTTTGGGTGTTGTGTCGATGCCCATAAGTACAGATAGATCTGGTGACATCTCTCCCAGTAGGGTGCTATTCCAACTAATTGGTTGTATCCCTCTACTCTTTTGGAGTAGCAGTTCAAAAGTCAATAGGTATTGATGCAAATATTCTAAACATTCTGGGTATGGTGGGGTCATGTCTCAACCATGTTATGTATATGTTTATAACTTTGAATTCTCTTAGAGGTTTGCAGACTAGATTCAGTTGTATGTAAAAAGGTGTAAGTATAACTTTGTTACAGTCGTAGATATGTATGGAAAGTAAGTGCTTCTTTCCCTAATCAGATGTACACATTATAGTTATGGTATTTTTACTTGGAGGCCTCAATGGCCCGATTTAATAAATAAAAAAATGTAACAACATGCATCAGTTTGCACGGGCCTTCTTGCATCATGTGCTGGTCGCACCTACCAAGATTACATTGTGACAAACTAGGTATCAGAGTAGGTCGTGTTCTAGGAAGTCTGCAAGCCGTATCTAGTAGTGTCTTTTTTATGGTATGTGGCGCACCATACTTATAAGCAGGAGGATACACTATATTTAGGATGAATACCCTTCTTTCTATCTGGATAGTGCGATAGAGCCGAGTCATAAGTATTTTCTTTTATTACCCATTTATTCATATTTATATTAATGCCTACCATGAGAAGTTAAACACTACTCAAGGATTAAACAAAGAAGGAAGAGAAGGTACTAGCTAGGCGCCGCATGCCCTGATGAGTCAATATGGACCCTACGAGAAGGTCGAGAGACAGGTTTTGGGGACAACACCACCACCTCTGGGACAACATATAGAAGTTAATGAAGCTCTTATTCCTCCACCAGTTGAGCCTAAATAGGATATAGACATGAGAAGTGCAGTACAGTTGTTACCTCGGTTGGTGGCCTCTCAGGCCGAACATCAGATCCCTACCACTTTAGAAAGAACAATCAGTATGAGAGTTCGAGACTTCATAAATTTGGATCCCCCTGTATTCACGGGAACATACTCAAACAAAGATCCTTAGAACTTTTTAGATCAAGTACAACAGAATTTATGGGTAATGCATGAGTTTGTAGAGAATTCCTTTTACAGAGAAATATATGCATGTTGGACTCAGTATAGGTAGACAAGATAGATTGTTGTGGTTGGAGCAAGGTAATATCTGTGTCCCAGAGTACAACATGCAATTTCACTCCCTGGCTAGGTATGCTCCAACAGTGGTGGCCGAGATGACTAACCAGGTACATTGATTTGTTGCCAGTTTAGGGCCGCGTTTGATAAAAGAATGCACCACAACATCCTTGAATCCAATTATGGATATTGCTCACATTCGGGACTATTCACAAAACTTGGAGAATTGCAAGAAGCTGCAGCAAGCTGCTCGAGAACACGACTAGGGTTAATCTAAGAGAGCCAGTCCATGGGAGACACGGGAAAGCTTCGAGGCGGGTTTAGATCCTTATTTCTTTGGCAATCACCAAGCTTGGTGGCCAGCATGCCATCCAAGACCTAAGTCCAGCATCACGAATGGACCATTCATTCAAGTCAAGGCAAGATTTTCCGATGGTAGAGTTCACAGAACAATAGGGACCATAGTAGGGCGATACCCTTGATGCTATCTTGTCCATGATGTGGTAGGACTTATTTTAGGCAATGCTGCCAAGGTTCGGATATTATTCTTGTGAGTAACCCGATTACATCATGCTCTTTTGCCGAATGAGAAATATGGGTGGCATGATACCACCAATAGGATCATCAACATCTTCGTCATCGAGGGTATGCCTTCATGATCAAGGTATGCAACCACCATTGGGATGTGTAGAGATAGAGGTGGAATGACTGGCTCGGGTGGGCAACATTAGAATTGTATCTATATATTATCGGGTCGCCAGAATTTGGAGTCCTCACCAGACATGATTATAGGTATATTGTGACGACCAGGCCGGTCGTCTTAAGAATTTACGTCTCGATCCCCTATTAACTGCTTCCCCTACATTTATTTATGCTATTTTGAATTGCCGGGATGTTCAGTTTTGAGTTTCAAAGAGTCTTGGGATACTTAGTCCCTAAATGAGAGCTTAAGTGTTGAAAATTTGACCTTAGTCAGAACAACGTGAATACGACCTCAAAATGGAATTCCAATGGTTCTATTAGCTCCGTTGAGTAATTTCGAGCTTAGGTGCATGATTAGATTATGCTTTGGAGGTCCGTAGCTAATTAATGCTTGAAATGCCAAAAGTCAAAATTTTGAAGTTTCTAGTTTGATAGTGAGATTTTGATCCAAGGTTGGAAGTTGGAGTAGCTCCGTAGTGTTGAATGTGATGTGTGTGGAAATTTTAGGTCATTCGAACGAGGTTTGATAAACTTTTTGATGGAAAGCATAAATTGTGAGTTTTTGAAGTTCCTAGGCTTGAATTCAATGTTAAATTATTGTTTTGAGTGTTCCAAAGGTTGGAACAAGTTTGAATGCTCTTTTAGGATTGGTTGACATGTTTGGTTGAGGTCTTGGGGCCTCGGGTGAGTTTTAGGTGCTTACGGAAGTTGAATTTTGACTTAGGAAGATTTTTCATTGTTGAACCTGTCATAACTGCACTCGTGTGTGTGGGACCATAGGTGCGGTGCCGCAGAAGCGGCTATTGGATCATAGAAGCAGAATTTCTTCTCCAACTCCAGGAGCCACATATGCGAGAAGGGTAACACTGGTGCGAGACCGCAGGTGCAGAAAGTCAATCGCAGAAGCGGAATCCTTTAAGCGAAATGTTGTAGATGCGACCATGTCCTCGCAGAAACGGGACCGCAGATGCAGTTGCACTGGGTATAAAAGGGACATAATCAGGATTTTAGTTCAAAACCTGGAAAATTTGATTTGGGAGCACGAGATTGGTGATTTTAAGAGAGATTTTCACCTGGGTATTTTGGGCAAGTAATTCTTGCTCGATTTAGACTAAAGCCAGGAATCTACACTTAAATCCGTCCTTTAATTTCGAATTTATGCTGGAAAATTATAGAAATTTCCTAGACCAAACAATTGAGTTTAGATCACGATTTTGATGTCGGATTGGAGTAATTGTTATACATATGAGTTCGTGAGAGTATGAGGATACAGAATTTGTAAATTTCACCCGAATTCGAGACGTGGACCCCAAGGGCATTTTGGTTATTTTATCTAAATTCGCGTGCTAGCTTAGAATTTCTTTGTAGAATCAGTTTCTTGAAGTATTATTTACATTACGAATTGAGTAGATTTGGTCAATTAGGAGCCAAGTACTCATGGAAAGAGCGTGGTTTTGGATTGATTTGAGCATGGTTGAGGCAATGGCTTGTCTAACATTGTGTGGGGAAATTCCCCTTAGGATTGGTGTTGTGAAAATTGAAATGCCTTGTACGTGAGGTGACAGGTGCGTACTTGTGCTAATTGTTGAAAATCCTATTTTCATTAAAATAGCTTTAGTTCTGATTTTTCTTCCCTGCCTACACTACTTGGAATTTAAGGCTTGTTGTTAGCTTAGAAAAGCATGTCTAATTGACTTAATTGCTCTATTTGCTTTAACTGCCTTATTTGTATTACGTGAAGCATGCTAGGCTAGAATTTCCTATTTTACCTTGGTGTGAAGTCGAGTTTAAATGAGTATTCCTTGTGCTACTATTGTATGTTTCACTTTGGGACTACAAGACAACATCCTGGAAGATCCCCTGTACATATTTATGATTCGAGCTGAAGTGCGGTATACCAAGAGATCTCTGGCATATATTGAGGATACCAAAAGATCCTCGGTATACCAAGAGATTCCTAGTACATATTGAGAATACCAAAAGATCTTCGAGATACCAAGATATCCCTAGCACATATTGAGGATACCAAGAGATCCTCGGGATACCAAGAGATCCTTGGCATGCATATATTGATGATACCAAGAGATCCCGGGATACTGAGAGATTCCCAAATATTTATCTTTGTGAAAAGTGGTATTTCTTGTGACTATTTTGTCTCAATTTTAGTTAAGGTTGTTACCCTTATTATCCTATTTTATTTCTCACTATTATCTTTCGACTATACTGTTTTACCTTATACTGTTATACCTTATATTTTATTTAATCTCAGTAGGGCACTGACCATCCTCGTCACTACCCGATCGAGGTTAGTCTTGGCACTTACTGAGTACCGCTACGGTGTACTCATGCCCTTTAGGCGTATGTTTTTCATGTGCAGATCAAGGTACCTCTACTCAGACATACCACCCTTGAGCTGAGGCGATCCTTCGTAGACTTCGAGGTATATCCACCGTGTTCGCAGACCGATGAGTCTCTCTCCATTCCCTCTTGTAGTTATATCCCTTCGTTATTTACTTTGTTTTAGACATTCTGGAGTTAGAGCACTATGTAGTATCCTTAGCTTGCGATTTCATGCGACTTCGGGTTTTGGGAGAAGTATTAGTGCTAGAGTTGATATTGTGTATGCCGAACGACACTATTAGATACTGTCGTATTTACTATTTCGGTTTTTATTTGTTTTCTTCCGCAAATTGGTTTAATTACTGCATTATTAGGCTTACCTATTCGTATGGATTATGTGTCATCACGATGGTTCATGAAGGGTGAACCGGGGTCATTTCATATATTATCAGTATTCTCCCTTAATATGTATGTTCTAATTGATGACGAGCGCAAAACACATCACGAAATTGATGTTCGATAGCCAATGATAGTATTATTTAAAATTATCATCATGTTCAAGTAATTTCTAGCTTAGAGCTATTTAGGATGATTAACACATTAGTTGGGATGATTACTAACTAAAATAACTATGAAAACTAAAACAATTAATAATTTATCACAAAAAGACAAAAGTTGAGAAACATGGAATAATCAATGGAAGAAATAAGGCTCGTGACAGGATAGATGCAAGATAGCTATTCAGGATCTAACTCTAGTTTAATTCACTCTCATATTCAAATGATTCTCATGAATTTACTCAATGATTAGTCCAAACGTATAGCTCAGACTCCTCTTTTGATTAATTTTTTAACTTTGCAGGATGAACTAATATAAGGTATTGTGAAAATATGCAAGAACACATTAATGGATTATTCTTTAAGAAAACATCTCTCAAATGTTCTTCTAACTTGATCTAATCAACAATTCAACAAGCTCTTTTGATAACTTAAAAGAATCACTTAATTAAATAAAACAAAATAATGTGGAGATAATCATCAAATATTCCTCTTTCAACTATATAAACTAGTGAATAAAGTTACAATCAATTCAAATCTCCATAAATGAGTTCATGTAAAAAATTGAATTTAAATCCACGAATATCAATCAAAACACTATATTCATCAAGTCATTTAAAAATAATCACAATTAAAGCTGAATAACAAGAACAAGTAAATTCAATCCAAACTCGGGTGCTGAGTTGAGGAAAGAATGATGAATCCTTGTGCTTTGAGTCTCCAATGTTCTTCCAACGTAGGTAAAAAGTCCTCCCAAAATCATATTTTTGATGTATTTATACCATGTAGGAATGGGTTCGGACAGAACTACCATTTTCAAGTCGAAACGGAAAAGTACTATGATAAAAATACACATGCGCGACGCAGGCGCAGTGCCCCATGTGCCGCACCAGTGGAGAACTTCAGAGGGCTGATGTTTACACTATGCAGAAACATTCACGACCACCTTGGGCCCCGCGGTGCACCCCGCGGCATAATTGTGCTTTTTTTACTGAGTATTTTCTTTCATTTTTTGATATCTAGACTTGGTCCTTGACCCCTACGTAATCCCCACTTAATGTTTTTGGCTTTTATTAAGACTTCAAAGCTCTAACTTGTCCAATTTAGCTTCAAATGATCTTAGTAGCTTGGATTCATTTCCTAAAAGGTATAAAACATGTACTAAACGCAAACCACCATTATTTATGCTTAATCACCAGTAAAATACACTTGTTAGAGAACAAACTATGATTAAAACATGGGTTTCTAGTATACCATCAACACCCCACACTTAAACTATTGCTCGTCCTCGACTATCGAGCTAAACATCCTGCAGAGATGTCTTTTTTACCGACAACTTTCCAAACGCATCATGCCAAGATTATTTAAAGCTGACTAAGCACCCCTACCGTAACACCATAGCCTCAAAACTCGACTCACAAGCAACACGTATTTTCTTCAAAAACCTGTTCATTTACTCTAACACAGAGGCCAAAGACATTACCTTTCTTCATAAGTCATGTGCCCTCACACAAACAATAAAGAGTTGTTCCACACGTAATAAAATTCAAGAACAACTAGCAACTCAAGATAGAAAGAATTCACTCACTCTTAGAATTAAGATTCATGTGCCATATAATACATACCATAGGCTTTCCCATAAATAATATACTAATCGAGCTTATTCAGTCCAACATCAAGCATGACTTAATTTGGCTTAATGTAGGCTGTGGGACGAGTATGATAAAAATTGGATAATAGGGACTTCACCTCCGTGAGAACTCTAATACATACGATTTCACCAATTCAAACCTCACACTTATGTTAAACCAAATCCCAACCTTCACAACACATTAGCACACAATATCTTTAAGCACAAATATAGAGAGAGCGACCAATAGCAAGGAATAATTTTTTTCTCTATGATATATATAAACACCAACCTTTTTTTCTCTTTTTTTCTAAGTTTTGATTTTCCTTTTGTTTTTACAATTCCCTACCAGTGGATCTATTTTTTTTTCAAATAGTGCACCTTTCTCCTTTTGTTCCTAGTTCCACTCAAACACCCAACCATACCTCCACTTAGCTTTTAACAAGCTCATACAATTTCAAGTGCTCAAGAGAGGTGCAAGGTTCAAACATATAGTGAATTCAAACAAAGGGGTCAGGATTATAGTGTGGTTGTAAACGAGATAGGATTATAAGCTCAACTGGGCTAACAAGGATACACAATAGTTAGGTGGATAATAGCATATATCTGGCTTAACAAAGAAATGTCTACATCATTTACTAGACTGAATAAGACTTCTATTTTTCTTTGCAAACACACAAGACATGTTCTAGACATCAACTGACATGCACAAAATATCAAAAAAGTCCTCACACACACATTAGCACATTACTCACCTAGGACCGGATCTATCTCGACTCTTTAGTCAAAGAAGTTAAATGACATCAAAATAAAAAATTCCAGGCCCTTATCTAAGAGTCAAGAACTGAGCCTAGGTGTCACGATTAAGGCACTCACTGCTCTCACTGCACAACAAAGTTAAGAATCCCTTTAACACCACAACACAAGACATCCCTATTCCTAACAAAAGAAAAACTACATACACTAGTGTCACGACCCCAGTTCGTCCTCCGTGAACATGTCGTGATGACACCTAGTTCTTATAACTAGGTAAGCCTAACAATGCGAAAAACAACACAATTTGCAAAATAATTAATTAAAACTGAATAACTAAAAAAAGATCTATATGTAATTGTTGCTCGGCGTATACAACTAAAATAAATGCAGAAGTCTACTATAACACCCCAAAAACCCAGAAACTCACGGGAACACAAGCTAACGAAAAGTAATAAATGGCTCTAACTCCAGAATATCTACAACAAAAGTATGGAAGAAGTCCAAATACAACATATAGAGTAAATAAGGAGACTCTTGGGTCTGTGGATGCTGCAAAAGCACGTCAAAGTCTCTGTAGCTCTCCTGGCCTCAAGGATAGTGCGCCTGAGACGCAAAACCTGGTCTGCACATGAAAAACATGCACAGAAGAGGCATGAGTACACTATAGCGGTACTTAGTAAGTACCAAAACCTAACCTCGGTCAGATAGTGACGAGGAAGGTCAGGGCCATACTGAGATAAAGCAATATAATAAGAATGTACAGTATGAAGTCAGATGAAAATAATGTGAACCAATAGTGAAATAAGACAGAATTTACAAGGAAAAAATAAAAAGGCGATGAACAGAGTAAACACAAGGATGTACAGCTCAATACCAAAATACAAAACGAGGATCACCTATGATACCGTCCTGTAGTCCATTACTTCAACTTTTCAAGGAGCTTCCGGGATACCGTCCCGTAGTCCATCATATAAGTATATCTGAAGGATCTCCAAAGATACCATCCCCTAGTCCAACTATCAATGTGCGGGGGAGGGGTAGGGGAAAATCTAGCGGGAATCTAACCCGTAGTCCTAAAGTAAAAGTGCCGGGGATCTACCAGAAATCTAACCCGTAGTCCCAAAGTAAATGTGTAGGGGGATCTACCGGGAATCTAACTCGTAGTCCCAAAGTAAACGTGCAGGGTGATCTACCGAGAATCTAACCCGTAGTCCCAAAGTAAATGTGCAGGGGAAACTACTGGCAATCGGGGGGGAGCTACCGGGATCCCACATCCGTAGTCCTAATGTAAATGTACAGCCATAACCAGATGATATTCATAAATGAAGTACAAAAAGACAAGCAACAGACAGTACTAGCCTAACATGCTTCATGTAATATGGTCAAAGCAACTTAAGTAAATAAGCCATTTAAATCAACTAAAAATGCTTTTATAATCTAACATGTTATAATTGCAAGTAGAATAAAGCAAATACGAAAGAAACTCAGTCTCAATATGTTAAGTAAAAGTCGGGTTTTCAATAATTAGCTCAAGTACGCGATCGTCACCTCACGTACAAGGCATTCAAATACCAAATATTGTATCCTAAGGGGAAAGATCCCCCACACAAGGTTAGACAAGTCACTTACCTCGAACAAGTGCAAGTCAACCAGAAACCACTCTCTTGCGACGAGTATCTGACTCCAAATGGCCCAGATGTATTCAATTCAATTACATATCGTAAATAACATCTCAAACAACTAGTTCTACTATTTAATTTTAAGCTAAAATGCGAATTTAAGTAAAATAACCAAAATGCCCTCATGCCAATGTCTCAGATTTGGATAATTTTTATATTTTCAGAACCCTCGTACTCTCATGAGTCCAACCACATAAAATCTCCCAAATCGGAGTCAAACACCCGCTCAAAACTAAATATTTTGGTCTATGAAGTTTTACCCATTTTTTTGATTCAAAAATCTTAATTTAAAGATGCATTCATGCTTAAATTAGTGGATTTTAAGCATAAGGGAGTAGAGAATCGTTACCCAATTGTTGCCCTCGAAAATCCCTCGAAATCTCTCCCAAATTCGAGCTCCTAAGCTTGAGTTTTGGTAAAAATGGCAAATCCTCGTATTTTGAAATGTTTTTACTGCCCAGGCATTTTGTTCTATGCGATTGCAAGAGGAATAATGTGATCGCGGAGAGTAAAATTTAAAGGCTCAGTAAAATGGTCTAGCAAATGCAAGCATAGCCATGCAATCATAGAAGAGAGGGTAGACAAGGATATGCGATCGCGTACAACACAATGTGATCGCGTAAAAGGAAATTAACCCCCTCGAAATTACACTATGTGATCGCAGGGGTGAAGATGCAATAGCAGAGAAGGAAAATGTCTACAACTGCTAATGCAAAATCTGCTGCTTTCTAAGTTCTAAAAAAGACATGTTGAGCATCCAAAACACACCCGAGGCCTTCGGGACCTCAACCAAACCTACGGACATATCCCATATCATCATTCAAACTTGTACCAATCCGTAAACCACTAAACACCGTCGGAAAGTCGAATTAATTAATGATTTGAGCCTAAGAACTTCAAATTTCATCAAAATATGCGTTCGATATAAAGCCTAACAAAATTACGTCTGAATGACCTGAAATTTTGCGAATACACCCCAAATGGAATTCCATTTCAATCCTCAGATCAAAAACTCACTATCGGACCGGAACTTCAAAAATTCCTACATCGGCATTTCAAAACTAAATGAGCTACGGACTTCCGAAATACATTCCGAACATGCTCCCAACCCCGAAATTATCTAACGGAGCTAATGGAACCATCAAATTTCCATCCCAAGGTCGTCTTCACACTGTTCCGACGCGGGCCACTTTCCAACACTTAAGCTCTCATTTAGGGACTAAGTGTCTCAAATACTCTCCAAAACCTAACACCGAACGTCCCGACAAACCAAAATAGCATAAATAAACTTAGGGGAAGCAATTAATTATTATCGGGGCGTAAATTCCAAAAACAACCGGACGGGTTGTAACATCCTGCTACATATAAACATTTGTTCCTCCTGGAACTAGCATAGAGAACATACCTAAAGTAGTGAAAAAATGAGGGTATCGGCTGCGCATATCCTGCTCAATCTTCCACTTTGCCTCATCGGCCGGCTGACCCCGCCACTGAACCTTTACTGAAATGATGTTCTTTCACCTCAACTTTCTGACCTGCCTGTCTAATACAGCCATTGGCTCCTCAATATAGGATAAATTATTATCCAATTTGACTGAGCTAATATCCAACACGTGCGATAAATCATTATGATACCTCTGGAGCATTGAAACATGAAATACCGGATAAACTCCTACAAAGATGGGAGCTATGGCAAGCTCATAAGCAACCTCCCAAACACGTCTCAGAATCTGTAAAGGGCCAATGCACCTGGTACTCAACTTTCTTTTCTTTCCAAACCTCATGACGCCATTCATAGGCGAAACCCGAAGCAAAACCTACTATCCAACCATATATGCATCACGAACCTTCCAGTCCGCATAACTCTTCTGTTTGGACTAGGCCATACGGAGTCTATCCTGAATCACCTTGACCTTCTCCAATGCATCCTAAACCAACTCTGTGCCTAATAGCCTGGCCTCACCTGGCTCAAACCAACCCACCGAAGACCTGGACCTCCAACCATATAAAGCCTCAAACGCTGCCATCCGAATGCTGGACTGATAACTGTTGTTGTAAGCAAACTCCGCCAATGTTAATAACTGATCCCAAGACCCTCCAAACTCAATCACATATACACAGAGCATATCCTCAAGGATCTGTATAGTGTGCTCGAACTGTCCGTAGTCTTGGGATGAAATGTTGTGCTTAGCCCCACTCAAGTACCCAACTTCTGCTGAACGGTTCTCCAAAACCGTGATGTGAACTGAGTACCTCAGTCCGGAATAATAGAAAATGGAATACCATTCATACGAACAATCTCCCAGATATAAATCTCCGCAAACCGATCCGATGAATAAGTAGTACATACAGGGATAAAATGAGCAGACTTGGTCAGCCAGTCCACAATCACCCAAATGGCATCAAACTTCTTCGCAGTCCAAGGGAGTCCAACTACAAAATCCATGGTGATCCTCTACCATTTTCACTCTGAAATCTCTATTTGCTGAAGCAACCCACCCGGTCTGTAGTGCTCGTACTTCACCTGCTGACAGTTGAGGCATCTATCTACATATCCAACTATATCCTTCTTCATCCACCTCAACCGATAGTGTTGTCTCACGTCTTGATACATATCTGCGGAACACGGATGGATGGAATACCGCAAACTATGAGCCTCTGCTAAAATCAACTCCCGAAGCCTATCAACACTGGGCATACAAATGTGGCCCTGCATCCTCAATACCCCGTCATCTCTAGCGGTCACTTCTGTGGCATCACCGTGCTGAACCGTGTCTTTGAGGACAAGTAAATGAGGGTCATCATACAGCCGCTCCCTGATACGATCGAACAATGAAGCCCAAAAAACCACACAGGCTAGAACTTGACTAGGCTCCGAAAGATCCAATCTCACAAACTGACTGGCTAAGGCGTGAACATCCATCGCCATAGGTCTCTCTGAAGCTGGTAAGCAATCCAAACTCCCCAAACTCTCCGCCATGTGACTCAAGGCATCCGCTACCACATTGGCCTTGCCCGGGTGATACACAATAGTAATATCATAATCTTTCAACAAGTCTAACCACCTCCTCTGGTGCAAATTTAGATCCTTTTTCTTAAACCAGTGATGCAAACTCTGATGATTAGTATAAATCTCACAAGGTACACGGTACAAATAATGACGCCAGATCTTCAGGGCATGAACAATAGCAGCTATCTCAAGGTCGTGGACAAAGTAGTTCTTCTCATATATCTTTAACTGTCTGGACCCGTAGGCAATCACCCTACCGTCCTGTATCAACACCTCTCCAAGGCCAACTCTCGAGGCATCATAATAGACAATATAAGACCCTGAACCAGTAGGCAATATCAAAATAGGGGTTGTATTTAAAGCTGTCTCGAGCTTCTGAAAGCTTGCCTCACACTCCTCTGTTCAGTGAAATGGACTGAAATCGATAATAACCCCTAAAAAACGACGGTAATAACCCGCCAGGAAGAGAAAAATGTGAATCTTTGTAACTGAGGAGGGCCTGGGCCAACTCTGCATGGCCTATATCTTTCTCAGATCTACCCGAATGACCTTGATCGAAATCACGTGGCTTAAGAATGCCACTAAATCTAACCAAAGCTCACATTTTGAGAACTTCACATATAACTTCTTCTCCCTCAGGATCTGAAGTACGGTCCTCAGGTGTTGTTCATGATCTTCCCAACTGGGGAATGCACCATAATATCATCAATAAAAATAATAACGAACGAGTCAACATATGTCTGAACACACAGTGCATCAAATGCATAAAAGCTGATGGCCATTGGTCAGCCAAAAGGACATAACAAGGAACTCGTAATGACCATATCGAGTCTTGAAGGCAGTCATCAGGATATCTGGCTCCCAAATCTTCAACTGATGGTAACCCGAGCAGAAGTCAATTTTAGAAAACACCTGTGCACCATGAAGCTGGTCAAACAGATCATCAATACAAGGAAAAGGATAGCGGTTCTTCATGATAATCTTGTTCAACTAGCGATAATCAATACACATACGCATAGAACCATCCTTTTACTTCACAAACAAGACAGGAGCACCCCACGGTGATATAGCGGGTCGAATAAAACCCTTATCAAGCAATTCGTGTAACTAATCCTTCAATTCCTTCAATTCAGGAGGAGCCATACGATACGGAGTAATGGAAATGGGCTAAGTGCCCGGCAATAGGTCAATGCCAATATCAATATCTCTATCAGGCAGCATGGCTGGAAGCACATCAGGAACTGAATCAACAGAAGGGGTATCAGCACTAATATCTCTCACATAAGCTAAATACGCGGTACACTCTTTCTCAACCATACGCCGAGCTTTAAGAAAAGAGGCAACTCTACTGGGAGTATGATCTAAAGTACCACTCCATTCAATACATGGAATACCTGGCATAGACAACATTACGGTCTTGGTGTGACAATTAAGAATAGAAAAGTGGGGAGACAACTAGTCCATGCCCAAAATAACCAACATAACCAATAAACATTGTCTATAACAAGAGAATCACCCACACGTGTAGAAACATAAATGGGGGCACTCAAAGAATCCAGAGGCACACCCAAATGCGGCGCAAAGTAAGAAGACACATAAGAATAACTAGAGCCCTGATCGAATAAAATCGATGCCTCTCTACGGTAGACCAATATAATACATGTGCTAACAGAATCAGAGGCAACAACTTCAGCACGAGCAGGAAGGGCATAGTATCTGGCCTAGCCTCCCACTCGAGGGCGATCTCTACCTCCCCAGCCTCCATCTCTAGCTGGCTGAGCGGGTGATGCGGCAACTGGAGCTGTAACCATAGCTTGAGAGCTCTGCGGGGCATGTTGTGGCTGAGCAATCTGTGAAGATGCGCCCCTATCAAGTCTAAGGCAGTCCCTAACTATATGGTGTGTATCACAACACTCCAAATAAGCTCTGGGAGGGCGCGGTGGCTGTGACTGACTAGGGCCAAGTCTGGTGGACTGTCCTCTAGAAGTACTTGTTGGAAACACGTTTCAAATGCAATATACTAAACGTGTGTTCTTTTGTAGGTTTTGATGAATGTCAAACAAAGCAAAAAGCGATATATAGCAGTACTCAAGGACAAGCACAAAATGGATGCATTACAAGAAGCTCAAGACAAAGTTTAGAAATGTTATAATTGAGTCAATATTAATTGTGATCTTGATTCCTCAACTTGGCTCATAACATGGCTTCTCTACTAAAATTATTTTTCCAAAATCATGCATATTTAAATTAAGTGTCAAATGATTTTAAACTATGCATATTTACATTTGTTAAAATGTTTTCCAAGCATGCCTCAAAAATCTGGGCTAAGATAATCGATTATGTACTTATGATAATCGAGTATCTCTAAGCCAAGACTGCATGACAATCGATTGTGAATTAATGATAATCGATTGTGAGTAAGTCAGTTAACATCAGGTTTTTGCAAACTGCATAACAATCGATTGTGTACTTATGATAATCGATTGTTAACTGAGGCAAAGTTTTCAAAACTCATAAAAATCGATTATGAACTAATGGTAATCGATTAGAATGAGAAAAATGTCTCCCAGTGATTTTAAATAAAATGATAATCGATTGTGGCTTTTGATAATCGATTATATATGAGACAGAGAGTTTTGAAATTAATTAATAATCGATTATTCCATTTGATAATCGATTGTTGAAGCTGACCGTTGTCATATATTTTCAATTACCTTCAGGTAATCGATTGTTGATATTTAACAATCGATGTTTTGCTTAAAATCTGGAAAAGATTTTCTGAACGTTGTTAAAATAATCGATTCTTGATTTCCGGACAATCGATGTTTTATGCCAAAAATTGGAAAGGATTTTTTAGCGTTATAAATAATCGATTATTGATTTGAAGTAATCGATTGTTGACGTAAAATCTGGGATTGAATTTTTAATCTGATAGGCAAACAATCGATTGTTTAGTCTTGACAATCGATTGTCACTGAGTAATTTCAGCAATCCTTAATTGGCAATTAGACAACGGTAAGACTGAGTTTTTCACCTATAAATACAGCTTCAACTCAGTGTTTTCACAACAACAACATATACACTTTGAGTATTTTCATTGCTAAAAGCTTTCTTACATTGATCATCATTTTCCATTCATCCATAAAGCTTTTTGAAGAGCCATTCTATTGAGCTAAGTTGTTGTGATCTTGAGCGTACTATTTCTACTCATATCTACTCATTAAGGAGTGCTTTGTAAAGTGAGTGTGTTTTGTGTTTGTAAGAGAATTGCGATTCTCGTTTGTTGAGGAACTTGTGATTCCTCGGTTGAAGTCTTTGGGATTGTTATCCCCGAGCAGTTGAAGTCTTTGGGATTGTTATCCCCGAGCAGTTGAAGTCTTTGGGATTGTTATCCCCGAGCAGTTGAAGTCTTTGGGATTGTTATCCCCGAGCAATTGAAGTCTTTGGGATTGGTATCCCCGAGCAATTGAAGTCTTTGGGATTGTTATCCCCGAGCAGTTGAAGTCTTTGGGATTGTTATCCCCGAGCAGTTGAAGTCTTTGGGATTGTTATCCCCGAGCAGTTGAAGTCTTTGGGATTGTTATCCCCGAGCAATTGAAGTCTTTGGGATTGTTATCCCCGAGCAATTGAAGTCTTTGGGATTGGTATCCCCGAGCAATTGAAGTCTTTGGGATTGTGATCCCCGAGCAACTAGGTGAGGCTTGTGTCCTCAGCTGTAACGGTTTGTTAAGCACCCGCAAGCTTGACAAGTTTAGTGGAAATCTCGAGAGAGTCTCTCGGGGACTGGACTAACCACGTTTGTGGCCAACCAGGATACATCATTGTGTAAGTTTATTCTACTGCACTTGTTTTAATTTCTGCAAAGTTTTTAAATTCCGCACTAAAACGCTTAATATTTTTAAAACGCTATTCACCCCCCTCTAGCGTAAAGCGTATTGTCCAACAATTGGTATCAGAGCCATACTCTCTGAAAAACTTAACCGTTTGAGAGAACCATCCATGGCTTCTACTCTAAATTTCTTTGCAGGAATAGGTGAAGGAGAATGCAGCATGTCGCCTCCAATATTAGACGAAAACGACTACTCAGTCTGGAAATATCGGATGCAAGTTTTTACAATGGCAAACGATTTGTATCTATGGCAAGCTATTAAACACAGTGATCAACTGACGACAAAAGTCGGGAAAGATAAGGTAAGTGAATACAACACTAAAGCTATGAATATATTACATAACGCCTTGAACCAGGAACTTTGGCAAAAAATCTCCCACTATAAAACTGCTAAGGAAATGTGGGACAAACTTGAGGAATTGCACGAAAACACGCCTCAAAAAACGGTCAGCACAAACGATGAATCAACTGGTCAGTGCCTCATGGCAGACGAAAAAGACGAGGTAAGTACATCTAACGATATGCAAATTGCTTATAACAAACTGCATGATGAGTTGGTAAATGCTTCTAAGACTATTAAAGATTTACAAAGAACTCTTTCTTTACAAGAAGAGGATTTTCAAAAACAACTCTTTTTAAAAGACAAGGACTTTGAAGAACGTCTTTCTTTAGCTCAAAAAGGTGTTGAAAATCTGTCTCGTGATAACGAGAATCTTGCAAATGAAAATCAATTTTTGTTAAATGATAGTATAGAACTTAGACAAGTCATCAAGACTATGCATGAAGCCTCTTGTGTTGATAAATGCTCTACTTGTACTGCTTGTGAGTCCTTAAAACTAGAAAACACAGAACTTAGGAAAACATTAGAAACACGTAGTAAAGAAGTTCCTAAAGTTGTTGAAAAAGAAACGCCTAAGAAATATCAACGGCATAAAAACAAAAACTTCACTACTCCACCTAGAAATAACTCTAAGGTATTAAACAAGCCTAGAACAAATTCTTTTAGACCACCTAGACATTATGCTAGAATGTATGAAAATAAGGGTAGAACTAATATCTTTAGACAACCTAGATCCGAATCTAGGATTCTTGCAAACAAGCCTACAAATAGTAATTTTCGGCAACCAAGAAATAACTCTAGGAACGAGCTTAGACCACCTAGACATGACACTAGGTCCTTCAACAAGTCTAGCACTAATAACTTTAGACCATCTAGATATTATACTAGAAATGGGAACAATATGTCTAGTGTTAATCTTTTTCATTCGCCTAGAACTTTGTTGGCTCAACCTAGGCATCAACACAACCCGAACGTAGTATGTCATTACTGCAATCGTATAGGTCATATTGCACCTATGTGTTTTACAAAGCATAGAGATTCTTCATATTATTATGGTCGTTATTTGCCTAACCCCCAAGGACCCAAAATGGTATGGGTACCTAAAGAATATTAATTTGCTTTGTAGGTGTGCTTGAAGGGATCAAGTGTACTATGGTACCTTGACAGTGGATGCTCCAGACACATGACAGGAGACGAATCCAAATTCCTTCAACTAGAGCACAAAGAAGGAGGAAGCGTTGTATTCGGTGACAACAATAAAGGACAAATTATTGGCATCGGATCGGTCGGTAAGAATGAAAAATCCTCTATAAAGCATATATTACTTGTCAAAGGTTTAAAGCATAATCTCTTGAGCATAAGTCAATTATGTGACAAGGGAAATCTTGCGTTGTTTGATTCGGATGAGTGTTTAGTGTTTAGACGTAGTGACTTCAAGATTATTCTACGTGGTTTTAGAGTTGACAATATTTACATGGTTGATCTTGAAAACTCCTCATCCGAGTATGTTGATTGTTTGTTGAGCAAAGATGATAATGTGTGGTTGTGGCATCGTAGAGTAGCTCATATGAACATGCATCTTTTAAATAAATTGATTTCTCAAAATCTAGTGATTGGTCTTCCTAACTTAAAATTTGAAAGTGATACTATTTGTGATTCATGTCAAAAGGGGAAGCAAACAAGAGCATCTTTTAAATCCAAAAATGTTGTTTCAACCTCTAGACCTTTACAACTATTGCATATGGATTTATTCGGACCATCCCGTATCGAAAGTCTAGGAAGAAATAGATATGCTTTTGTAATTGTTGATGATTTCTCTAGATTTACATGGACATTATTTCTTGCACATAAAAGTGATGCATTTCTTAGCTTCAAGCTTTTTCTTAAAAAAGTTCAAAATGCAAAGGAAATGGCAACTCCCATGAGCACATCCGATCATCTCGACAAAGATGAAAAAGGTAAGGAAGTCGACATCAAAAAGTACCGAGGTATGATTGGCTCTCTTCTTTATCTTACTGCTAGTCGTCCGGACATCATGTTTAGCGTGTGCGTCTGTGCCCGTTATCAATCATGTCCGAAAGAGTCTCACCTTACTGCGGTAAAGCGGATTCTAAGGTATCTTGTCGGTACTACCAATATGGGTCTATGGTACCCCAAAGGTTCTTCATGCCAACTTATTGGCTATTCCGACTCCGATTTTGCTGGATGCAAATTGGACCGCAAGAGCACTAGCGGCACTTGCCACTTGCTCGGTAGCGCTTTAGTTTCTTGGTTTAGTAAGAAGCAAGTTAGTGTTGCGTTGTCCACAACCGAGGCTGAATATGTAGCCGCGGGGAGTTGTTGCGCTCAAATCCTATGGATGAAACAACAACTCTTGGACTATGGCCTACGTCTTGACCACATTCCTCTTAGATGTGACAACACTAGTGCCATATGCTTGACGAAGAACCCCATTCTTCACTCGCGAACAAAACACATTGAAATTAGACATCATTTTATTAGAGATCACGTTCTAAAAGGCGATGTCGAAATTGAATTTGTTGAAACAAAAAGCCAATTGGCAGACATCTTTACAAAGCCCTTAGATAAAGAGTCCTTCTTCCGAATTCGTAGTGAACTCGAGATCCTTGACTCCACGTTGATCTAAGTCATGCATTGCATTTTATTTCTTACATAATTTCTAACTTGAGCGTCGGAGGCGTCTAACACTTTTTTGCAGGTATCACCCTAAAGAAAAGGGGATCATAAAAGCATGACGCAAAATACTCAAGTATTCTACAGGAAAATCGCCGTCAAACAATCGATTACTGTATCAATAATCGATTACTTTTGTTATCTTTATTTTCCAATAAATAAACTTTTGTTTATTTCATATTTTTTTGCATATTCTTCTCTTGTATATATTTTTGCTAATGGCAAAAGGGGGAAGAAACGGGATATCAAGAAGTATGCTATATCACTCTCAACTTCATTCATGCTTAAAGTGAGGGGGAACATGAATTGAGGGGGAACATCAAATTGCATACTTTACACTTGTCTTGGATTATCAAAATAATTATTGCATATATCCCGCTTATGTTTGCCATTATCAAAAAGGGGGAAATTGTTGGAAACACGTTTCAAATGCAATATACTAAACGTGTGTTCTTTTGTAGGTTTTGATGAATGTCAAACAAAGCAAAAAGCGATATATAGCAGTACTCAAGGACAAGCACAAAATGGATGCATTACAAGAAGCTCAAGACAAAGTTTAGAAATGTTATAATTGAGTCAATATTAATTGTGATCTTGATTCCTCAACTTGGCTCATAACATGGCTTCTCTACTAAAATTATTTTTCCAAAATCATGCATATTTAAATTAAGTGTCAAATGATTTTAAACTATGCATATTTACATTTGTTAAAATGTTTTCCAAGCATGCCTCAAAAATCTGGGCTAAGATAATCGATTATGTACTTATGATAATCGAGTATCTCTAAGCCAAGACTGCATGACAATCGATTGTGAATTAATGATAATCGATTGTGAGTAAGTCAGTTAACATCAGGTTTTTGCAAACTGCATAACAATCGATTGTGTACTTATGATAATCGATTGTTAACTGAGGCAAAGTTTTCAAAACTCATAAAAATCGATTATGAACTAATGGTAATCGATTAGAATGAGAAAAATGTCTCCCAGTGATTTTAAATAAAATGATAATCGATTGTGGCTTTTGATAATCGATTATATATGAGACAGAGAGTTTTGAAATTAATTAATAATCGATTATTCCATTTGATAATCGATTGTTGAAGCTGACCGTTGTCATATATTTTCAATTACCTTCAGGTAATCGATTGTTGATATTTAACAATCGATGTTTTGCTTAAAATCTGGAAAAGATTTTCTGAACGTTGTTAAAATAATCGATTCTTGATTTCCGGACAATCGATGTTTTATGCCAAAAATTGGAAAGGATTTTTTAGCGTTATAAATAATCGATTATTGATTTGAAGTAATCGATTGTTGACGTAAAATCTGGGATTGAATTTTTAATCTGATAGGCAAACAATCGATTGTTTAGTCTTGACAATCGATTGTCACTGAGTAATTTCAGCAATCCTTAATTGGCAATTAGACAACGGTAAGACTGAGTTTTTCACCTATAAATACAGCTTCAACTCAGTGTTTTCACAACAACAACATATACACTTTGAGTATTTTCATTGCTAAAAGCTTTCTTACATTGATCATCATTTTCCATTCATCCATAAAGCTTTTTGAAGAGCCATTCTATTGAGCTAAGTTGTTGTGATCTTGAGCGTACTATTTCTACTCATATCTACTCATTAAGGAGTGCTTTGTAAAGTGAGTGTGTTTTGTGTTTGTAAGAGAATTGCGATTCTCGTTTGTTGAGGAACTTGTGATTCCTCGGTTGAAGTCTTTGGGATTGTTATCCCCGAGCAGTTGAAGTCTTTGGGATTGTTATCCCCGAGCAGTTGAAGTCTTTGGGATTGTTATCCCCGAGCAGTTGAAGTCTTTGGGATTGTTATCCCCGAGCAATTGAAGTCTTTGGGATTGGTATCCCCGAGCAATTGAAGTCTTTGGGATTGTTATCCCCGAGCAGTTGAAGTCTTTGGGATTGTTATCCCCGAGCAGTTGAAGTCTTTGGGATTGTTATCCCCGAGCAGTTGAAGTCTTTGGGATTGTTATCCCCGAGCAGTTGAAGTCTTTGGGATTGTTATCCCCAAGCAATTGAAGTCTTTGGGATTGTTATCCCCGAGCAATTGAAGTCTTTGGAATTGGTATCCCCGAGCAATTGAAGTCTTTGGGATTGTGATCCCCGAGCAACTAGGTGAGGCTTGTGTCCTCAGCTGTAACGGTTTGTTAAGCACCCGCAAGCTTGACAAGTTTAGTGGAAATCTCGAGAGAGTCTCTCGGGGACTGGACTAACCACGTTTGTGGCCAACCAGGATACATCATTGTGTAAGTTTATTCTACTGCACTTGTTTTAATTTCTGCAAAGTTTTTAAATTCCGCACTAAAACGCTTAATATTTTTAAAGTGCTATTCACCCCCCCTCTAGCGTAAAGCGTATTGTCCAACACCCCACACATGAGGCGTGCTAGAAACTGGAGGTGCATAGTACGACTCCTGAGGTATAGGCGCGGCTGAGCACTGCTGGCTGGTAGAAGAGATGAATGAATGGGGCAACCCAAAAAACCCCTACTATGTCGACCTATACAAGCACCAGATTAGTGGCCCGACTCTCGAGACCTCTTCACCTCCCTCTCCCTCGTTCTTTGGCGAGCATACTCTCAATCCTCATAATAATTCTCACTACCTGCTTATGAGAAAGTTCCATCTCCAACTCTCGAGCCATGCTAAATTTTGATGGGTGGGATAAGACCCTCGATGAACCTGTGAACTCTCTCATGGACTATAGAAACTAAGGCCGGTGCATTCCTGGACAATCCTTTTTAGTGGATAGCAAACTCTGAAATGGTCATACCACCCTTGCGCAAATGCTCAAACTTTGTGCGCCATGCATCCTACTCTGGGCGACACATTCTCTAATAAACATCTCCGAGAACTGGGTCCAAGTAAGTGAAGAAACCTCGACTGCACTATCTATCTCATAAGTGCACCACCAATCTAGGTGGCTCCCCGAAGCTGAAAAGCAGTAAGGGAAACCCCACTGAACTCTACTATGCCCATAGAGCGAAGAATACGGTGGCACTTCTCTAGAAATCCCAAGGCATCATTTGTCGCTAATCCACTGAAAATCGAAGGTTCATACTTCTTGAACCCCTCCAACCTCCGCTGCTCGTCCTAAAAAGCAGTTGCCCCGTTCTTGGGGTGAACTGGCACTGTAGGCAGAACAAGAATGATTTCTGGGACATGCTCAATATGCACTCACTGCTCGGGACTGCGGACGGTGAGAGTCTGTGCTCCTCCCTCAGCCTGGGATGTGGCGGCAGCAAGGGGAAACAACCCTGCCTGAGCCAAGGCGGTGTACATGCTCATGAGCTGAGCCAACGTCTCCTGGAGAGCTGGAGTGGTAGTGGCAATAGTAGGCATGCCAGGTGCCTGGGCTACGGCTGGATCTGCTGTTGGTGCCTCGACGGAAGCTTGAGCAGGTGCTCTGGCTACACCACATGCGCGTCCTCGACCTCTACCCTAGCCCCGGCCTCTGATGGCTGCAGTAGGGGGCGCGGGTGCCTAATCATCCCGAGTAATGCATGTCCTCACTATATGTGAGAGAATAGAAGACAAAAGTTTAATTTTGTGATGTCAAAATATCGCACGACAAGGAAATCAAATAAAGTAGAAATTTCCTAACAGTTACATAACCTCTCATAGATAAGAATACACATCTCTGTACCGATCAGCGAGACTCTATTAAACTGGCTTATGTCTCATGACTCCTATGAACCTAGAGCTTTAATACCAACTTGTCACGACCAGAGTTCACCCTCCGTGAACATGTCGTGATGGTACCTAGTTCCTATAACTAGCTAAGCCTAACAATGCAGAAAACAACACAACTTGCGGAATAATTAATTAAAACTGAACAACTAAAAAAAACTATATGTAATTGCCGCTCGGCATACACAACTCAAAACATATGCGGAAGTCTCTAACACCCTAAAAACCGGGAAACTCACGGGAACAAAAGCTAACGAAAAGTAATACATGGCTCTAACACAAGAATATCTAAAACAAAAGTACGAAAGAAGTCCACATACTACAGATAGAGTAAAGAAGGAGACTCTTAGGTCTGCTGATGCTGCAGAAGTACCTCAAAGTCTTCGTAGCTCTCCTGGCCTCAAGGATAGTGCGTTTGAGATGAAAAACTTGGGTCTGCACATGAAAAACATGTGCAGGAAAGGCATAATTACACCAAGCGGTACTCAGTAAGTGCCAAATCTAACCTCGATTGGGTAGTGACGAGGAAGGTCAGGGGCATACTGAAATTAAGTAATATAATAACAATTTACAATATGAAGTCAGATGAAAATAATGTGAACCAACAAAGAAATTAGACAGAATTTACAAGGAAACAATAAATAAGCGATGAACAAAGTAAACATAGGGATGTACAACTCAATACCAAAATACCAAACGAGGATATCGCAGGATACCGTC
Source organism: Nicotiana benthamiana (assembly GCA_034376525.1). NCBI lineage: Eukaryota > Viridiplantae > Streptophyta > Magnoliopsida > Solanales > Solanaceae > Nicotiana > Nicotiana benthamiana. Next base: position 70,192,410 of record CM067330.1, read on the forward strand.
CTATAGTCCATTCCTTCAACTTTCCGAGGAGCTTCCGGGATACCGTTCCGTAGTCCATCATATGAGTATATCCGAAGGATCTCCCGAGATATCGTCCCGTAGTCCAACTATCAATGTGCTTGGGGGGAGGGGATCTACCGGGCATCTAACCCGTAGTCCCAAAGTAAAAGTGCAGGGGGATCTACCGGGAAGTAAATATGTAGGGGGATATACCGGGAATCTAACCCGTAGTCCCAAAGTAAAACTATAGGGGGATCTACCGGGAATCTATTCTATAGTCCCAAAGTAAATGTGCAGGGGGATCTACCAGGAATCTAACCCGCAGTCCCGAGTAAAAAAACAAGGGGGAATGAAGCTACCAGAATCGTGCATTCGTAGTCCCAATGTAAATGGTGCAACCATAACTAGAAGATATTTATAAATGAAGTACAAAAATACAAGCAACAGGCAGTACTAGCCTAATATGCTTCATGTAATACGGTCAAAGAAACTTAAGTAAATAAGCCATTTAAATCAACTAAACATGCTTTTCTAATCTAACAGGTTATAATTTCAAGTACAATAAAGCAAATACGAAAGAAACTCAATCTCAATATCTTAAGTAAAAATCAGGTTTTCAACAATTAGCTCAAGTATGCATCACATACTAGGCATTCAAATACCATATATTGTATCCTAAGGGGAAAGGTCCCTTGAACAAGGCTAGGCAAGCCACTTACCTCGAACAAGTGCAAGTCAACCCGAAACCACGCTCTTATTGCGAGTATCCGACTCCAAGTGGCCAAAATCTATTCAATTCAATTACATATCGTAAATAACATCTCAAGCAACTTGTCCTACTATTGAATTATATGCTTAGATTCTAATATAAGTAAAATGATCAACATGCCCCTTAGTCCAATGTCTCGGAATCGGATTATTTTTACATTATTAGAACCCTCGTACTCTCACGAGTCTAACCATATAAAAATCTACCAAATCGGAGGTCAAACACCCACTCAAAACTCAATTGTTTGGTCTATGAAGTTTTGCCCATTTTTTTCATTCAAAAATCAAAAATTAAAAATTAATTTGTGATTAGATTACTGGGTTTTAAGCATAAGGGAGTAGAGAATCGTTACCCAATAGATGCCCTAGAAAATCCCTCGAAATCTCTCCCAAATCCGAGCTCCCAAGCTTGAATTTTGGTAAAAATGGCACACCCTCAGATTTTAAAATATTTATACTGCCCAAGCATTTTTTTCTATGCGATCGCAAGAGGAATAATGTGATTGGGGAGAGTAAAATTTAAGGGCTCAGTGAAATAGTCTATGCGAACACAGACATAGCCATGCAATCGCAGAAGAGAGGAGAGACAGGGCTATGCAATCCCGAACAACACATTGCAATCGTGTAGAAGGAAATTATCCCCCTCTAAATTACACCTATGCGATCACAGGGGTGAAGATGCAATCTCAAAGAAGGAAAATGTCTGCAATTGCTGAAGCAAAATCTGCTACTTTCTAAGTTCTAAGAATGACCTGTTGAGCATCCAAAACACACTCGAGGCCATCGAAACCTCAACAAACCTATGGACATATCCCATAACATTATTCAAACTTGTACCAATCCTTAGACCACCAAAAACAACATCGGAAACTTGATTAACCAATGATTTGAGCCAAAGAACTTCAAATTTCTTCAAAACATGCTTTCGATCAAAAACCTAACCAAAACACGTCCGAATGACCTGAAAATTTTCACAAACATCCCAAATGGCATGACAAAGCTACTGCAACTTCCGAAATTCCATTCCAACCCTCAAATCAAAAACTCACTATCGGATCAGAACTTCAAAAATTCGTACTTCGGTATTTCAAGCCTAAATGAGCTACGGACTTTCGAATTACATTCGGAACACGCTCCCAACCTGAAAATCACCTAACATAGCTAACAGAACCATCATATTTCCATTCCAAGGTCATCTTTACACTGTTCCGACTAGGGCCACTTTCCAACACTTAAGCTCTTACTTAGGGACAATGTGTCTCAAAAACTCTCTGAAACCCAACATTTAGTGTCCCGGAAAACCAAGATAGATAAAATAAACTTAGGAGGAGCAGTTAATGAGGGATCGAGGCATAAATTTCAAAAATAACCGGTCGGGTCGTCACAACCAGGTTCAAGAAAAAACCTTGAAAAAGAATCATGGCACAAAGAGAAACCAAGGGGGACTTGATACAACACGTAAGAAAATAAATAAATACGGAAAACATTTTCTATTCCTCAAATTTTATCCCTCAAGAAGACAATCGAGGAAATCCATCTTTGGAAAAAGTCAATATTTTTTCAAACAAAAAAACAAACACACATATATATATTTACATACCCACCCATACTTTCAATTGTGCTATGTCCCCATGATGTAAAAATAAAAAACAAGACATAATGAAAACTTCCCTGAATCATCTAGTTTGGGTCTGAATTGAAGTTGGGATCCACTTTGTATGCCCGTTCCAATGCACACTTTTCATGCTTACCCTATCCAGCTTGCTCTTTTAGGACATCTACCTTGGACTCAGAGTATGACATCAACTTATCTCTTGGTTCCCCCATTGCTTTCTCTATCTTGGAAACCTCTTTTTCTTCCCCCACTCTGAGCGTGAGTTGCCTTTTCGGAATGTTTTTGGAATAGCTCTGTCAGTAGTCAAAAAGGGTCTCCCTAAAATGAGAGGGACCTCCCTATGCTCTTCCCTATTCACCACAATAAAGTCCATATGGAACAAACATTTATCCACCCGAACTAGCACATCTTCCACTATTCCTTCAGGTATGATTATAGTCTAATCTGCCAGCTACAAAGACACATGTATAGATATGTTTTCTCCAATCTCTCCCTCCAATTTTCTAAAAATAAAGACATAAGATTAATAGAAGCACATGACTCACACAAAGATTTTTCAAATTTAGTACTTCATAAAGAGCAAGATATAGTAAAACTCCTTGGATATCCATATGTTTGAGGGAGCTTATTTTGCAAAATGGCACAATAATATTTTGTGAGCTTGACAGCTGATGTCTCTTCCATTTTTCATATATTGGACAATATCTCCTTTAGGAACTTAGCATATGCTGGAATTTGAGACAGTACCTTTGTGAATGGTACATTAATATGCACCCGCTTGAACACTTCTAAAAATGCCCAAATTATTTGTTCAGCATCCCTCTTTTTTTCTTCTAGGGGAAAGGTAGATCATGCATGTATTTTTTCTCCTCAGTCTCCTCATTCATTGAATTACCATCCTTCTTCTTCTTCTGAGCTCTAGCCTAACCCTTCTTCTTCTTCTTCTTCTTCAGACCATCATCTATCTTCTCTTAGCATCTTCAGATAGCTCATCAAGAATTGCAACAATCTCATTAGGAATCTTCTTCATTAAAGGACCCCCAACTATAGTACTCAAATTTCGTGATGAGAAAGGAGTCAGTCCATCCCAAAAGTCCTGTATTTATATCCATAATTTGATTTTATTATGTTGACAATTATTCACTATGTCCGTGAATCTTTTCCAAGCTTCGAAGATTGTTTTAATATCCTTCTAGCAGAAGTTGTGGATTTCCCTTTTGAATTTCACTATTTTTGCAGCTGAGAAGTACTTGTCAAGGATGTTTTTATTCATATCTTCCCATGTTCTGTTTGACCCAGTTGGTAAGCTTCAAATCCAGTGCTTTGCATCATCTTTTAGTGAAAAGGGGAATGCCCTTAAGTAAACTGCATCTTTTGACACTCTTTTGTACTCAAAGTTGTTCATGATTTTCTCAATGTCCATCAAGAGAGTGTTAGGATCTTCATTCATCTTCCGTCCTAAAAGTCACAGCTGTTTTAGATGGTTTGAAGCAAGCCTTACTTCAACTCAAAATTATTCGTTGCTACGGGAGGAGGTATAACACTTGAAAGTCCCTCATTATAGAATGTCAGACATAATTACTTAATGCTCTCCCAGAACTAGGAGCCATATTTTCTAACTGGTGTTCAAACATGGGTCGATTTAGATTGAATCTTAGACCCCAATGAACTTTTTTGTCTCATCAACAACTCTAATGGCTGCTTCAGCTGCTATCCGTGCAACTTGTTCTCTCTGTTGTGCCGCCTCTCTTGCAGTTTAGTCTACCCTCATCGTCATTATTCTTAGCCATATGATCTTGGGTTGAAGGTTTCCCCAAGAACTTTTTGGTGAGTTCTTTCTCTTTTCTCAACTATCACAGTCATTTTTCCCTTCTGGATTGTATGGAATCAATAAGATCTAGTCATACACCAGAGAAGTTAACATGTTGCCTGCACACATAAGAGAAACATTGTGAAAAATAAAATGAAATTGGTTCCTCAATTAGCACCAACAACCAATTTGAACACTAGAGATTGACAATCCCCGAAAATGGTGCCAAAATTTTACGAGCACAAAACACAACATGAACTTGATGCTCGCTAGCCAAAGATAGTATAGTTTAATTATCATTTCCACAGTGATTGGATTCAAACAATGTTCAAGTAATTTCTAGCATAATGCTATTCTAGATGATTAACACTTTGGTTGGAATGATTAGTAACGAAAATTAACTATGAAAACTAAAATAATTAACAAGATCATAGAAAAACAAGAATTGAGCAACACCGAAATATCAATGAGAGAAATAAGGATCGTAATAGGATAAACGCAAGATAGCTATTCGGGATCTAACTCTAGTTCAATTAACTCTCACATTCTAATGATCCTTACAAATTCACATGATGATTAGTTCAAATGTGTATCCAAGACTCCTCTCTCGATTAAGTTTTAACTCTATAAGATGAACTAATATAAATCACTATGAAAATATGCAAGAACACATTAAAGGATTAGTCTTTAGGAAAACTTCTCTCAAATATTCTCCTAACTTGATTTAATCAATAACTCAACAAACTCTTTCTATTACATAAAAAAATCAGTGAACTAAACCAAACAAAATAATGTGAAGATAATCTTCGATTAAATAAACTGGTAATAATGTTGCAATAAATTCAAAGCTCCATAAATGAATTCATGCAAAGCACTAGAGTTAAAATCCACAAATATCAATCGAAAAACCATATCCTTCAAACCCTATGGTAAACCATTTCCATAATCATGGATAAAATTATACAAATAAAGTTGAAGAATAAAAAACACGAATTCAATTCAAACTAGGGTGTTGAGTTGAGGAAAGAATGATTAATCCTTATGCCTTGAGTCTCCAATATTTTTCCAATCTTTTGTAGGTAAAAAGTCCTCTCAAAATCATGTTTTTGATGTATTTATACAATGTAGGAACAGGACCAGATGGACTACCCTTTCCAAGACGAAATGGGAAAGTACTCAAACAAAAATACAAAGGCGCAACGTAGGGCATGGTACCCCATGCGCTGTGTTGGTGGAGAACTTTAGAGGGCTGATTTTTACACTCTGCAAAAACATATCACTACAACCTTGCGCCTCGTGGCGCGCCCCGCAGCATGTTAGTACATTTTTCTAAGAGTAATCTTTTTTTCACATTTTTTGACATCCAGACTTGGTTTTCGACCCCCAAACATGATCCTGACTTAATTTCTTGGGCTTCTACTCAGGCTCCCAAGCTCCGGCTTGTTCATTGTAGCTCCAAATTATCTTAATATCTTGGAATAAATTCCTACAAGGCGTAAAACATGTAATAAGCACAAATCACCATTATTTAAGCTCAACCATAAGTAAACTATGGTAATGAAAGTACAAACTATGCCTAAAGTACCGGTTTCTAGCCAACTATCAACAGATCTTGGTTTCACCTTGTTGTATATTTCCCCATTTGTTGCTAGTAAATATGGTAAGAAACCTGAATTGTTATGTCAACCATTAGAAGTGTCCGCACGTGTGGGCGAACCTATGGTAGTTCGGCAGATATGATCATTCATGATCGCATACTTTGGCATATTTTTAGTGAGTTAGAAATTATAGAATTGCATATTATTATGGGCATGGATTGGCTAGCCTCTTGTTATGCCATAGTGGATTACTGGAAGAAGGTTGTTTGTTTCAACTTTCTAGGAGAGCCCGTTCTTTAATGGAATGGGTGATGTTATAGCACCAAAGTGGAAGTGTATTTCGTACCTTAAGGCCCAAAGGATGATCATGAAGGGATGTTTCTATCATCTGGTGCTGGTGCAAGATGTGGTAGCAAAGCCTACCACCCTTCAGTCGGTACCAGTCGTTAGCAAATATTTCTATGTATTCCCTGATAAGCTCACAACCATCCCACATGAGAGGGATATTGACTTTTCAATCGATGCACCACCCGACACACAACGGATATCTATTCCTCCATACAAGATAACTTTTGTAAAGTTGACGGATCTTCTTGATAAGGGCTTTATACGACCCAGTACTTCCCAATGGAGAACCTAGTATGTTTTGTTCGCAAGAAGGATGGATCATTAAGGATGTGTATTGATTACTAATAGTTAAATAAAGTAACCATAAATAACAAATATCCTCTTCCAAGGATAAGGGTGTACTTTGGGCGGTTCTGGAACCGGAACCGGACCGAAACCGCGGTTCTGGCGGTTCCGGCGGTTCCGGCGGTTCCGGTTCCGCGGTTCCGGGCCTAGCGGTTCCCCGGAACTGTGATGTCGCGGTTCCACCCATTAGAACCGTGGAACCGGAACCGCCAGAACCGAAACCGGAACCGGAACCGAACCGGTTCAGGCGGCTCCATCCGGTTCCAAACGGTTCCGCCAACGGTCCGATATTTAAAAAAAAATTTTAAAAAAAATTCGGACCGTTGGCGAAACCGTTTGGAATCGTTTGGAACTGGATGGAACCGCCTGAACCGGTTCCGGTTCCGGTTCTATCCGGTTCCCAACGGGCTGATTTTTAAAAAAAAATTTTTTTTAAAAATCTAAAAATCAGAACGGCTCTCTTGCAGAAATAGCCGTTTGGCATTTTTAAAATTTAACCATTTGACCCCTCAAGTTTAATTTAACCCCAAACTTTATATAATTACACAATTTCCCATTTCTCAACTATAAATACCCCCACATTCTTTCATTTCAATTCACCAATTCATCAATCTCTCTCAAGCTCTCTTTCAATCTTTCTAGTGCAAGTGCTTAAATTTTTGTTGCAAATTCGTGAAACATTGTGAAGGTGTTGAATTGAAGTTTTCAAGTGTTTAATTACAACGATTTTCAATTTTCAAGAAGTTGTTCGTCAATCCGGTAAACTCGTTTCAACTCTTACGTGCTAAGAATATTTGTTGTGTGTTGTTATTTTGCTTAATTATAATTATTATGGCATTTTCATTGAAAAACATGTTCGGAAAAGGTAAATCTAAATCCGGTGAAAGTAGTCGCCAAAATCCTACCCCTACCCCGGCTCCCCGACCTAGAAAAGATAAACAAGTTGAAACTAGTAGCCAACCTAGAAATACTAATGAAAATTTCGGAATACTTGATAGTAATCACCCATGTTTTCAATTTAGCGATGTTGATTTTCTACATGATGTGGCAGTAGGTGATAGAATAGACGATGATATTATGAATATGCTTTATCCTAATGCACCAATAATAGAGGGAAATGAGGATGATGATGATGACGAAACCCAAGCTCCCGTAGATTTAGATGATACACCTACTAGTCCTGCTACTAATGAACCGGAACACCCACCCGTACAAACTCCCACTTTTAGTAGACAACCTCCTAAACGTTCAGAAACTTCATTAGTTTGGCAATTTTTTATAGCATATAAAATAATTAATTCACGTCACACAGGTAAGTTTATTGCAAGCACTGTTTCAGATGTATGTAGATATTTTAGTTTTAGTGATAAAATAATGTCAATTTCCATGGATAACGCTAGTAGCAACACTACTGCAATAGGTATTTTAACTAGAACACTTAATCCTGCTTTTACAAATATTTTCATGTTAGATGTATATGCCATATTTATCATTTAATTGTTGGAGATGGTATGAGAATTTTAAACATAGAAATTAAAAAAGTTAAATTTGCTCTTAATTGGCTTTTTTATTCAAACCGTAGAAGTAGACTTAGAGAATATTATAAAAAATGTGACGAATATGGCCTTAGAGAAAGAAAGGTTCCTAAACCTTGCCCCACTAGGTGGAACTACATGTACGAAAGCTTAGTAGTGGCGTACGAATATAGAAACCCAATAAACGCTACTTATAATTCTAGGGATTGTGAGGATGAAGATAATGACATGCTAACTAATCAAGATTGGAATAACGTTAAGATTCTTTTAGATTTTTTAGAACATTTTAGTGTGGCTACAACTGCTTTATCTGGCCAATATTATCCTACAATTTCAAACTGTTTAGTATATATTGCCGCACTTGCTAATTTATTTGCTGAATTTAACGAGGGAGGGGAAATTTATGAAAATGCAATATTTGAAATGAAAAAGAAATTTAAAAAATATTTTTTTCCAATCCCTCCTATTTTTGGTGTGGCTGCTATGTTAAATCCTACTATGAAAGCAGGAGGTCCTAACTTTTGGTATAATAGTATTTATCAATCTTTAGATCTTTCACCAGAAGAAATGGCAACACTATCTGATGCGAAAGCATCAATTACAGTGAATGCTCAAACTGTTTATAATGCTTATAAACAGGCGTTAGAGCATGCTAGGCCTACTATTCCAACCCCTACTTCGTCCACATCACAAGCGTCTAAAAGAGTTGCTGGCTTAACAGCTCTTAAATCGTGGACGGAGTTCAGGGGTACTCAAGGAGAGAATTTAGATGATATTTCCCATCTAAACGAACTTCAATTTTATTTGTCGCAGGGGCTAGAGAATGATAATCCAGACGGATCTTTCGACCTTTTGGATTGGTGGAAGACAAGGGAAAAGCATTTTCCCGTTCTTGCAAGGATGGCTCGGGATGTTCTATCCATTCAAGCGTCAACTGTTGCATCGGAGAGCGTATTTAGTCAAGCCAGACTATAAATAGGAGATCATAGAGCGTCGATGCGGGACAGCTTGGAAAAATCAGTGCTCTTTCGAGATTGGATCCGCTCTGAAAGAAGGAACTTTGGGTTAGCTGAATCTCAACCCGAAATAGATGAGTGCTATGAAGAAATGCTAGTAGAACTTGCTCAGGAAGCAACTTCACCCGGAAGTGGTGATGAACAAGCTTCATTTCCACCACCACCAACACAACCACCTCCAAACCTTGAAGGTTTTATGAGATTTGTTAGAAATAATACATAATTATCATGTAACTTGTACATTGGCATGTCTTCTTTTAGTTTTTTTTCCTTTTAATGGTGGTATTAGTACCATGTTGTGCTCATTCCATTGGGGGAAGGAAGACTAAGAAAGATATGCCATTTTGGTCAATAAATACGCTTTTTATCATATCCTTGAATATATTTGTCTCAATATTTATTTGTCTTTACTTCTATATCAATCCTTGAATATTTATATAACATATAATATATAACATACAACACATAATACTAACGACAACATTCTTTTATCAATATGTACCACTTATATAAAATTTATACTAATTACTAACTACTACACAATATACAAAATATACACTACTTATACACAATATATACTAATTTCCAACACAATATATACTATACTAAGAACATAGTACACCATATAAAAATATATTGTACAATATACTAATCACTACTATACAAGATATTGATTTAAAAAAAAAATTTAAGTCGGAACCGCCTGGAACCGCCAGACCCGCGGTTCCGGAACCGCCAAAACCATATGGTAGCGGTTCCGGCTCCGGAACCGCCAGAACGGCGGAACCAGAACCGCTAGAACCGGAACTGCCAGACCCAAATAGACCCAGAACCGGAACCGGATACAGCCTTATCCAAGGATCGATTATTTGTTGATCAACTACAAGGTACTAAGCATTTTTTGAAGATCAACCTCAGATATGGATATGATAAGTTGAGGATGAAGGAAGAGGATATTCCGAAGATAGACTTTCAAACTAGATATGGATGTTATGAGTTCCTTGATATGTCCTTTTGCCTAGCGAGTACAGCAACGACCATCATGGACCTGATGAATCGAGTATTCATGCCATTCTTGGATATATTTGTGATCATGTTTATTGACGATATTTTGGTGTACTCTCGATTGGAAGAAGAGCATGCAGAGCACTTGCAAAAGGTCTTACCCACTCTCTGGGATCACAAGTTATACACTATGTTATCTAAATGTGAGTACTGGTTAGACTCAGTAGACTTCCTTGGGCACATAGTATCTGATGAAGGTATCCATGTTGATGGCCAAAAGGTTGAGGCAGTCAAAAACTGGCCAAAGCCCAGAACTCCCATCAAGGTACGCATCTTCTTGGGCTTGGCTGGTTACTATCAAAGGTTTATGAAGAAATTCTCATACATAGCTACTTCCTTGACGAAGTTGATGCATAAGGCAGCGAAATTCTGCTTGGACGATGTTTGTGAGAAGAGTTTTCAAGAGTTAAAGGACATGTTAACCACAACACCGATGTTGACTCTTCCTAAAGGTCTCGAGGGGTACGCTATATATTGTGATGCCTCTATAATAGGCTTAGGAATCTTACTAATACAACATAGGAAGGTGATTGCATATGCTTCAAGGCAGTTGAGGAAACATGAGCAAACTTATCTGACCCATGATATGGAGCTAAATGCTATCATTTCCAACTATAGATATGGCATCACTATCTGTACAAATTTCATGTAGACATATTCATCAATTACAAGAGCTTGCAGTACATATTAAAGCAAAAAAAGTTGAATTTAAGGCAATGGAGGTGGATCAAATTGTAAAAGGACTATGATGTGGATATTTTATACCGTCCCAGGAAGAAAAATGCAGTGAATGATGCATTGAGTTGGGAATCTATGGGAAACCTATGGCATGTGGAGGAGCAGAAGTTGGAGATGACAAAAGACTTGTACTAGTTAGAAAACCTGCGTGTGCGACTGCTTGATACTAGCGACGGTGGAGCAACAGTTTGGAATACTGCAGAGTCCTCATTAGTTAGTAGCTGAGGTAAGGCACGACAATTTGATGATTCGTCCTTGGTGAATATAAAAGGACGCATCCCTTAAAGAAGTGAGTGTTCGAGCAATTCCAGAAAGGGGTACTTAGATACAAGGACTGTCTATGTGTACTCGATGTCGTGGGACTCCAAGATCAGATCATGGTAGAGATTCATTGGTCCTGGTATTCTGTTCATACGGGGTCAACCAAGATCTACCACAACCTTTAACAACTATACTGGTGGAAGGTCATGAAGAAGGACATAGCAGGATATGCCTCTCAAAGTCCGAATTGCTAACAAGATGAGGTTGAACATTAGAAACTGAGAGGGTTATTGTAAAATATAGAAATTTTGACATGTATTACCTTGATCACATTCAGGGTTTTATTCCATCTGGGTTATCATGGATCGACTCACCAACTCATCTCATTTTCTACCAGTAAAGATTACTTTCTCGGCTGAAGACTACGCTAAGTTGCATATTAAGGAAATGGTTTGACTCCATCGTATTTCGGTCTCCATCATATCAAACCGAGGTGCTCAGTTTATGGATAACGTCTTAAGATCATTCCATATTGGATTGGGAACGAGGATCAGCCATAGCACAACCTTTCATCCCCAAATATATGGTTAGGCCGAGCACACTATCCAGACGCTCTGACATATTTCGAGCTTGTGTTTTTTACTTCAAGGGAAATTGAGAAGATCATCTATCACTCATTGAGTTTCTTACAACAACAACTACCATGCCAATATTCAAATGGTACCATATGAGGCCCTATATGGAAGAAAGTGCAGATCTCCTATCTGCTGGTTTTGAAGTAGGTAAAACAAACTTATTGAGGCCGGAGTTAGTAAAATAGGTTGTAGAAAAAAGCGAAGCTAATTCAAAGCAGGTTGTTGCCTACCCAAAGCAAGCAAAAACCTGAATCAGATAATCGGCAACGAGAATTGGAATTCTCTATAGGATACTGGGTGTTCTTAATGGTCTTACCTATGAAAGGCGTGATGAGATTTGGTAAAAGAGGCCAACTCAGCCCTCGGATTATTGGGTTGTATTGGATTATTCAAAAGTTCATCCAAGTAGCTTATAAGCTAGAGTTGCCCACCACCCAACAGGAATTAGTGCATCTAGTATTCCACATATCTATGATCTGAAAGTTCTTGTGCAATCCGTCCTGTATCGCCCTTATCGAAGATATTCAAATCACAGAAGGTCTATCCTACATAGAAGTCTCGGTGGCTATTCTAGATCGACAATCCATAAGCTGCAAACTAAATAAGTGGCTTTAGGTAAAGTACATTGAAGGAACAAAATTAAGGAAGAAGTGACGTAGGAAGCTGAAGAAGATATAAAATCAAGGTACCTCTTTTTTATTCAACACTACGGGAGGCGGCAATAATAAGACAATCGCGATGTACAACGATTCAACATTCGAGAATGAATGTTATGAAGAGTGGGAAGATAGTACAACCCACACATTAATAAATCTTATTATGTGTGACATTTAGCGTGACCAATCAGATATTGATGCATTGCCGGGCAGAGGAGGCAACTGCATGCGACCGGATTTTGCCAATCACACTGGGCACGACAACCAAAGTGTGGTGGCCCATTTTTCATGTGAAACCAACGAAGTTCCATATACTTGGTACCTGTATATTAGACCAGTACCAATATATAAGGGCATTAAGTCTCAATCTCTTTAACTTTTGATAAAGACCACTCTCCACAATTCGCCAAACGCTCTCACACCTAATTTGAAGTTCTAGAATAGACTAAACTGAATTAGGAGACGGTTCCATGAAGATTTAGCTTGAAGAAACACATGAATTGCTATTGTAATATATACCATCTGGTGGTATTTATTCTGAAGATTTGATTAAGGCAAAGTTAGCCACCATAAAAGTGTAATTAGATCTTCAACAAGGTATGTAGGGAGACTTAGTTTTCTTGGCATGAGTTAGCATAAGTTCCTCCTTCTTTCTAAATTATTCATGTGCTGTAAGGTTTGGTAGTTCTGAACACATCTTGATAATAATATCCCGTGCTTGTACATTCATACTAGTAGAATGTATTTCAAAGTCTATGATGTTCCCCGTTGGTGTCCTGGGGTCGAAGAGTACGATTCCTTTTGAACTCAAATTTTTTATCCCTTGAAACTGCTACTATATTGCACTTGTATGCATATATATATATATATATATATATATATATATATATATATATATATATATATATATATATATATATATATATATTACCTTAACAAGTCGTGCTATTGTCTATCGGGTATGACACCTATTATACAATCATTGATCAGTTGGGTACGAGGTGAAATGCTACATATCCCTTGCGTGGTCAAGTATGATCGAGCACTAGTGTGGCTGGGTACGGCTGAGCCCTGGTGTGATCGGGTATGACCGAGATATCAATGAGGCCAAGTACTATATAATGTAAAGAAGACATTATCAAACCCTTGCGATTCCGGGTGTGACCGAGACCTCCTGAGGCCGGGTACGATGTGATGAGATAAAGAAGCTTACTGGCCGAGACCCTTTATAATGCTTGTATATTTTAAGTCTATTTCTCAATGGTAGCCAGGTTGAAGGTATGCTCTCATATCTCTTATGTTATATCCCTGATCTACATGTTTAGCCGTACATACTCAACAGATTTTCTGTACTGACGCCCCTGTATTTTAGGCATTATATTCATGCCCATAGGTTCAGATAGACCCGGTGACGTCCCTCCCCAGTAGGGTGTTGTACCAGCTGACTAGTTGTAGCTCTCCACTCCTTCAGAGTAGCAGTTAAAAAGTCAATAGGTATTGAAGCAAATATTCTTGGGTTGGGTACGGTGGGGCCCTATCCCGAAAAAGTTATGTATATGTTTAACTCCTTTGAGTTCTCTTAGAGGCTTGCAGACTAGAGTCGGTTGTATGCAAAAAGGTGAAAGTATAACTCTGTTACAGTCATAAATATGTATGGAAAGTAAATGCTTCTTTTGCTAATTAGTTGTACACATTATTGTTCTGGTATTGTTTCTTGGAGGCCTCAATGGCCCGATTTAATAAATTAAAAAAAATATAAGAACCGATGTCAGTTCGCACGGGCCTTCGATCATCGTGTGCCGGTTTCACCTGCCAAGGTTTGGGTGTGACACTTTCTAATGCGTTACTTATAATATCGTCGAACTACTCTTAGCAGATCATGAGTTCTTTGTCTATCACAATTATCTCTATATTAGAGGTGATAATTTACTAAAAATATCTCTCCAATTAATCTAGCTTGCACGTCGAACATTCATTACGACCATGTCAAAGCTTTGTTATTACTAAAATTACTTTTAAATCCAAGTGATTGATCTCTTCAAGTACTTAGGACTGATTTTCTCAAGAACAACATAATCTAATGTTGTTTCTCAAGCAACTCAAGATAAATAGGTACAGTTAATCAAGGACCCTTTAATTAACTACAACCAAAATATTGTTGAACAAATAGAGATTAAAATGGCTCAATTATAATTAAACACAATCAAGAATTCATCCAACAATCAGTTCCATCAAACCCTAGAGTAAACGTTTAGATGCTCAAACTAGTATGTAAAAATTATAAACAAGAAGAGAAATAAGTTGAAGAATGAAAACACATTGGCGAATCCGTTTGCTATCTCTCTTTTCTTGTTATTACCTTTAAACATATTGTATCCCCCAAAAAAATCATTCTAGGATGTATTTATATGATTTAGGGTTTGCATGAGTTACGTTTGACCAATTAAACCTCGGACAAGAGAACAGAAAACACATTCTCAATCGTCACCTCATGAGAGGATGCATGCGAGTTGCCTCAGGTTTTTCCCAAAGGTTCTCGTGATGGGAGCATGCATTCATTGGCTTCACTGCCTTTGCCAAAGGCTGATACTTCTTTTAGTCCATGTCTACTTGTGATGCGAGCAAGGCATATGACCTGGCCCTTTAGCTTCTTTGTTTTCTTCACTCAACTTTTGCTTCAGATCAATCTTTTTAAGTCTTCTTTCATTACAAATAGAAAGCATGTACCAAGATCAAAAAAAATCTAAAGCCATAAAAACAACTATGTTACTTAAGCACAAGATATGAGGTGATTTCATGCTAAATGCGTACACTTCTAGCTTAATATCGTTGACATCTTCATCAATTTTGTAATTTACATGGATGACGAAATAACTTAGCATTAGTACCATTATTTGGTTGGCCACAACGAGGCTATAACTCACAAAAGGAAGTGATGACACTAATTCCACTAAAGACACCACCAAGGATTGTGGTAAGATAGATAAGATTCATCCCTCCTTTATCACATGTTTCGGATTTTTATGTGATGCAAACCAAAATTAGGCCCGACCTCTATATGATTATTGAACACCATGAGAAAACGAGAAATATAACTACATTCTGATTCCTAAACAGTCGCAGCTCTGTAATTTTTTCGTGTCATTTTCGCCAAAAATAGTTTGTTGTTTTAGTCTATTTTTAAGGTAGATCATAGTGAATCTCTGCGGTGTGGTATCTGGAATTTAAGTTTTTGTTCGAGCTAGGGTTTTGATCGATTTTTTTTTCGGAGCTAGGGTTTCTTCCATTTCCGTTGATTCGCTAAAGTTGTCTTGCTATATCAAGGCCTTACTTCTTCAGGTTGCGAAGAAGGCTGGTATTTGTATCTCTCTTTTGCATGTGTTGGATTTTGATTTCAGTCTACAGTATTTGTTGGTGAATTAGTTGTATAACCATGACTGGTGATGCTTCTTCTTCCATGTATACTCCTTATCCTACATCCCCTCTATTTCTTATATCGTCTAATGTGCCTGGTGTGTCCCTGGTTCCTGTACCATTTTAGGGGAGTGGATTTGGAGGTTGGAAGCGTAGTATGATAGTGTCATTGTCTACTAGGAACAAAATAACATTTATAGATGGTGTGTGCCCTAAACCTGCTGCCAATTCCCGTAATTATAAACAATAGGATCGTTGTAATAATATAGTGATATCTTTGTTAACAAGTTCATTATCACAGGATATAGCGAGAGTGTTCACAACTCTGAGACAACAGAAAGTATATAGAAACAATTAAATACTACGTTTGGTAGTGTGAATGGGACTAAAGTTTTTGAACTAAAAAGGGAACTTGCCTCTACCTATTAGGGTCCCTTGATATTGCTTCATATTTTACAAAATTTAAGAGAATCTGGGATGAATTGGGAATAATGTGCAGTAGTCATACAAATTCTTGCAATTGTGATGCTAAAGAGAGTCTCCAAAGGAGAAATAGGAGGACAACGTCCATCGGTTCCTCAAGATGAAAAGCAAAGACAACTCAACCCATCTTCTCAATTTACCTCTTGATCACGCCCAACTATGCCTTATAAAAAGGACACACGGATATTGCAATCTGAGTATTTAGCCCAAAGTCAAACCAATAGGGAATTAACCTGTCAATTTCTTTTGTTATACTTACTAAATTTTATGGAATAAATTTTCCAAACGTTATCAATAATAATTGAAGGTATTTCTACTAACTATGAATGACAGTAAATAAACAACTGAAAACTAAATATGATTGAAGTGTAAACAATTAAGAGAAGGTTCTAGGGTTATGATTTCCCCTATTGACGGAATCCCTTCCGATTATGCTTCACAAAGAATCACCAAATCATCTATATCAATCATGAGCACTCCTCTTGCCATAAATCTCTCTCGAGTAATTACGATAATTTACTAGATGCTTTCTCTAAGTTACACTAGCTGACTTTATTTATTACAACTCACTTTAGATTGCACCGAAGGCTTCGTTATCCCTAATCCCGCCTTTAAACCCGCAGTTATAGATCCCTTGTATACTTTGGGAGTGGTATTGTTCAACAATTGACCTAAATATGCACTCTCTCCAGAATTATGCATACTAAATAGGCACAACTAATTGAGGATCCTTTCAATTAACTACAACAAGCACGTAATTAAATAAATAGAGACTAAAATGGCAAAACTATATTAACATAATCAAGAAGTTCATCCTTCAGTAGGTTCCATTAAAATGCTTGACAAAAGAATTAGCTACTCATGGTGAAACAAGATGGAAATACTAAATTATTCATAACGATTAATTGCAAGAAAATAAAAGAGATAGAAGAACCCTAATGTTTGGTTGATCTTCTCACAATTTGTTTTAATCAAAGTAGTCTAAAAACAAGCTTGAGAACAATATTGGGCGTGTTTATAAAGCTTATTAGGGTTTGGCAAAAGTTTTCCCGAATTTACACTTTGGTCTCCAAACTTCCTGAGGCATGAACAGTGCACCGTGGTCGCGAAAAGACCGCGGCTCGACCGTAGTGAGAGCTTAACTTTCTGCCTCGGATTTTAATCCACCTCGGTTCCATCGCGGTAGCGGTGGAATTTGCCCAGGCCATTTTCCTTCTTCTTTTTGCTCTGGTACTTCTCGAATGGGCGTTTTCTTACCATTATCACCTCCAAAACACTCCATGGTGCGTCCTCACGTAGAACATTCCTGCGAAACAAAAGAACACTACTTAGAGCATTTTATTGGCAATTTACCTATAAAACAACAATAAAGCATGGTCATATTAAGGTGTAAACATCATCTATATAGCCTTATATCAACACCTCACACTTAAGTCATTGCTAATCCTCGATCAATACTCCACATTCTATCAATGTTCCTTCCCTAAGCTTTTCCCTTAACGACTCATACCTTGAACATTTTACCAACGTTGCTCCTAGTAGTGAACAAACCACTACTCAAAAGTCAAAATTTTCATACCCTGCAACATTCGCACTTACTCAAACCACTCTATACAAGAGTCAAGACTTACCTTTCCTTCGTGAATCACATGCCCTCACAGCACACACGAGAGTAGTTCTGCATATGATGATATTTATGACAATTAAGAACTTAGATAGACAAAATTCTCTCACTCTCATAAAGAACATTCACATGCTACAAAGATGCAGTATAAACTTTCCCGTAGTGTAATACTCTACTAATCGAGCCTACTCAGTCTAAGATCAATAGTACTTCATTTGGTTGTAATGTAGGCAACAGGACGGGTAGGATATATTTTGATATAGTGACTAACCTCCTTAAGCACTTTTAATACAATTATATTAACTTTTCAACCCATACTTATGTGAACCAAACATTCCACCATTTTTTATTCTAAACATTCCCATCAATTAGGTTCCTTTGCATCAAGCTACCACTTATCATCCCCAAACATTCCACCATTTTTTTTCTTTTCGTGGTTCTTCTTCTTTTATGCTTCAAAATTCAGCACCTATTCTCTATTTCAATGGTTCCACTTAAAAATCAAACCACCACCCTACACTTTTTGGTTTTGCATATTTTCAATACCAATCAAATGCTTGTGGGAGGTAAAAGGGTTCAAACAGCAGGTAATTCAAACAATTGGGTAAGGTATGTAATGTGGTTGCCAAGAAACAGCCTTATAAGCTCAACAGGGTTAACTAGGATTCATCGCATTCGGGTAGGTTTACTTTATATGTCTGGTTCATCAAAGGAATGCCTATATCACTTCTAAAACTGAGTGAAACTACTATTTCGCTTTGCAAACACACAGTGCAAGTTATGGGCATCAAATGTAAATCATAGAATAAAGTAAAACTCACACGCATGTCACATGACTCACTCCAGATTGGTTTATCAAGACATTCTTATTTGAGAGTTCAAGTTAGATACAAATATACAATTTTAAGGCACTTTACACGATTTAAATCTTGAAGCTAAGCGTCATACTCTAGTGTCTGTTGTATTCAGGTGTATCAATGCTAAGAGTTTTTTCTTCCATTTTAGCCTGTTTCTCAATAATCCTAATCTAAAAACTTAAAACAAACAAAATGAACAAAAACTACCTACACCCGGTTTAAGCTAAACCCTTGGAAAAGAATCGCGGCCCAAAGAAAAACCAAGGGGGAGTTACTACACTACCTAAAAAATAAAATAAAAAATATTTTTGGTATTTTCTCTAGACTAACTTCCCTCAAGAAAATTATCTAAAGGATTTGTCATCAGGAAGAGTCTTTATATTCCCTCCTTTTTCGACATAATCCCTCAAGAACCCCGCCTAATGAGATCCTCCATTGGAATAAGTCACTTACTATTTCAACTTCCCTAACGAACTATTTACTCAAACACCAAAAAACAATAAAAAAATAAATGAAACCATCAATTGCTACAATTACACACATACAATGAAGTATCCCCCACCCCACATTTAAAATGAAGACATGTCCTCATGGCTTAAAAATTTAAAGGACAGTGAGGTAAAGTAACTTCCTTGATAGATCACTCCTGATCGGAGACAGTGTCTGGGTTCACGTGGCACGCACGACCCAGAGCTCTCAACCAGCCCAAGAATTTCTTCTCCGACTTCACTTGCCGGTCAGCTATTGTGTCTACTCGGAGGCCCAAATCATGGACTGAGGTGCGCAACCCAACCATATCCTACTCTATAGCTATCATGCGGGTGCTCTGGCGAGGCTGTGATAGGGTTTCCTCATCAACTGTTGGAGGTGGGAGAATCGTTGCTGCTTCCACATCATCACATCATCATCATCAGACTCATCCACATTCGCCACCATCTCCATCCCAATTCTTATTTTTCTCGCTAAGAACATGGATTTCATTGCCAGCTTTTCATCAATTTGAGGGTCCTCAAGAACTCTAGCAAGTTGGCACAGACTGGTGACTAGATAAGGGAAGTAGATGCCCTTGAGAAACTCCGGTGATCTAATCAACATCTCGTCATGGAGAAGCCGGGCCACATCAAATCCTTGTGGGCCATGAAACCATAAATAACAATTGCTCGTGGTAGGTTGACATCAATCCTGTTGCTGGAGGGCAACAACCAACTGTTGATGATGGTGAGCCAACACTTAGCCTCCCGATTGAGAGTTACGTGTGATCCATTGCTTAATCCAAATATATTCCCTATCAGGCACACAAATAACCTCAAGAATAGGCCACTATAAAGCTCGTGTTGAGATATAGGTCCGATAATATTCAGTATCTCTCCTGAACACCGGTAACCTGTATACCCTACGGATGGCCTCAAAATATGTGTTCACCTGTGTATTCCTCACAGTAGAAATGCCCTCCTCATTCTTTAGGCAGTTCGCATAGAACTCCCGCACTACCCGAACATTTGCCTCCTCCGGCACCTCGAAGAAGATGTCCAGCTGACATCTCCTCAACTCATTGACGATGTTTGGGAATTCCACCTCTAGTGCCTGGTTGTCAATATGCACCTCATGGAGAAGTTTCTTCACCACATTTGCAGTGTACCTGGCCTCCGCCGCTTGGGATACAAACCTCGTATTGTCAAATTGTTGTGCCTAGGCTTGCCCCTACCTCTCGAAGAGCTTCTTGGTCCACTAATGAAGGGCCCGGTGGTGCGTCTCTTTCTAGAAGAACACATTGTACCTGTCAAACATAGAAACGCCTTATAGTGAGTGTGTGAAATGTGTGACTATGGCTGGTTACTCTGACTTCATCACAATCATGTCACATCAGCCCTTATAACTTAATTGGGGCAATTTCCCAAACACCTTGTGGGCATGGCACTATCCTAACACCTATAGCCCTCATGGGTACATCAAAGCTCCTCTAAAATTAGATTTATTACTACACCATCACATCCCACACTACCTCTTTCAACACCCACCAACATACATCTCACCACCATATTAAACACACAGCCCCTTTACCAATCATGTACAAAATAAAATTCAAAAAGAAAAACAAGAAGAAATATCACAAATCTACCAATAAGTAAACCAATAATAACATGAAACTAACATAAACTATAACACAATACACAAGAACAGAGAGAGGAGAAGTGAGTAACATACCCTAATGGAGGAAGGTGGAGAGGAATGTACTGAAGAGGAAGAATAAGAAGAAATGGATTTGGGGGGTTAGGGTTTAGAGAGAGAGATTTAGAATTGGAAGAATGGGGGAGGGGCGGATGTCTGGGGAGGGGTTGATGTGAGGAGTTAGATTAAAAGACAGGAGAAAAAAATGAAAAACACAAAAAATATTAAAAATAAAAATAAAAATAAAAATAAAATTACCTGGTAGCTACCATGGTTGACCGCGATCCCACTACGACTGCGGTGGGTTTAAAAAGCTGAGGTATATTTACACCTCACTGTGGTTTTCCGCTGTCTTACCACGGCAGTGATGAGGTAAATTGCGCGAGCCAGAATCTTTATGTCTCACCACAGTTTGTCGCGGTTCTACCATGGCCGCAGTGATTCCCAGTTTATATATATACTTCCCTCTGAGGTTCCGTGAGCTTTATCTCAGACACTTCCCTTGGCTCTTTCATGCTTATGTATAGCTTCAGTCTTTGCCCATTGACTCTAAATGTGAAAGTCCTTCTCCGAGACAATTTGCACAACCCTCGAAGGGAATACTTCTACCACCCGAAATGGACCAGACCATCGTGACTTAAGTTTACAAGGAGCAACTGTAATCTTGAGTTGTAAAGCAATACCATGCCTCTGGTTTTGAAATTCCACTCAACAATGTTCTCGCCGTGCAACCGCTTCATTCTCTCCTTGTACAACCTTGTGTTCTCAAAAGCAAGATGTTTGAACTCGTCGAGCTCATGCAATTTAGTGGTTTTTGTTGTACTCGCAGCCTCAATGTCTAGGTTTAGTTGTTTCATTACCCACCAAGTTTTGTGCTCAAGTTACACTGGCAAGTGGCAAGCCTTCCCGAACACCAACTTATATGGTAATATCCGAATTGGTGTTTTAAAAGCAGTTCTATAAGCCCAGAGTGCATAATCTAGCTTCTTCGCCCAATCAGTTATTGTGGCATTCACATTCTTGGTTAGCACACTCTCTATCTCTCTGTTGGACACTCAACCTGCCCACTACTCTGAGGATGGTATGGGGTAGCCACCCTGTGTCGCACATCGTACTTTGCTAGCAACTTCTCGGAAGCTCTATTGCAGAAGTGGGTGCCTCCATCACTAATAATCGCTCCTGGTGTCCCAAAGCGGGTGAATATATTCTTTTCAAGAACTCCCACCACCACTCTTGCATCATTAGTGGGCAACGCTTCAACTTCTACCCATTTGGAAACATAATCCACATCAAAAAGTATATACTTATTGCCAAAGGAGGTGACTAAAGGACCCATGAAGTCAATCCCCTAAATATCAAACATTTCAACCTATTGAATCGGGTTCATGGGCATCTCATGGTGATGAGAAATGTTCCCTGTCCGTTGACATTCATAATAACCCTTCACCCATTAGTGAGAATCCTTAAACACTATTGGCCAAAAGAATCCGGCCTCTAAAACTTTCGCAGCTGTCCTGACCCCTCCAAAATGTCCTCCATAAGCTGATACATGACAAGCCTACAAAACAGAAGATTGTCAACACATATTCTAAATATATAAGGCTCATCCCAATAATACATGTGACAATCACGATAAAACTTTTTATTTTTTACAGATGAAAGGTCATATGGAACTATAATGCAGGCCAGGTAATTTTCAAAGTCTTCATACCATGGCGCATTCTCAAGACTAGTAGCAAACAACTACTCGTCTAGAAAGGTTTCTAGAATATCCTTAACTTCAACCAAATTTTCAACTCCCTCAAGTCATGATAGATGATTAGCGACTTGGTTATCTGTGCCCTTACGGTCACGAATTGCGAGGTCGAATTCTTGCAGTAGCAACGCACAACGAATTAGGCGTGGCTTAGACTCTTTCTTTTCAATCAAGTACCTGAGAGCTGCATGATCACTGTATACAACCTTAGAACCAATCAGGTATGATGTAAACTTGTCGAACGCAAAAACCATAGCCAACATCTCCTTCTCAGTCAGAGTGTAGTTAAGTTGGGCTCCACTTAGAGTTCTACTAGCATAGTAGATTGGATGCATAAGCTTGTCTTTTCCCTTTCCCAGCACTGCCCCCACTGCATAGTAACTGCCATCACATATGAGTTTGAATGGTTGCTCCCAGTCGGGGGCAACAACGATAGGTCTTGTGACCAGCCACTTTTTCAGCTCCTCGAATGCTATCCTACAATCATCAGAAAACAAGCAAGAGTGATCTTTTTCTAATAACTAATAGAGAGGGTTGGCAATTTTTGAGAAATCTCTTATGAATCTCTGTAGAAACTGGCATGCCCGAGGAAGCTCCTGATTGCTTTGATTGAAGTTGGAGGGGGTAGCTTTGCTATCACATCCACTTTAGCACGATCCACCTTAATTCCTTTGCTTGACACCTGGTTCCCTAAGATTATGCCCTCTTGTACCATGAAGTGGCACTTCTCCCAATTAAGAACCAGGTTAGTCTCGATACACCGTTTCAGACACGATTCAGATTTATCAGGCACTCATCAAATGAGTTCCCCACCACTGAGAAATCATCCATGAACACCTCAATTATATTCTCTACCATGTCAGTGAATATAGCCATCATGCACCTTTGGAATGTGGCGGGTGCATTACATAGGCCAAAGGGCATTCTCTGAAACGCATAAATGCCTTACCGGCAAGTGAAAGAAGTCTTTTCTCTATCCTCTAGTGCAATGGAGATCTAATTATACCTTTAGTACCCATCTAGAAAATAGAAGTGTGACCTCTTTGCCAATCTGTCTAACTTCTGATCAATGAAGGGAAGTGGAAAGTAGTTTTTCCGGGTGGCTAGATTTAACTTTCTGTAATGTATGCAAATTCTCTGGCTCGTGATGGTTCTTGTAGAGATTAGTCCATTGTTATCATTTTTAACCATCTTCATGCCACGCCTTTTACGTACACATTGAACCGGGCTAACCCAGCTGCTGTTAGAGATAGGGAAAATGATTCATGCATCTAACCACTTTATCACTTCTTTGTTCACCACTTTCTTCATATTGCGGTTCAGCCTACATTGGTGTTCCTTGGAAGGTTTGTGTCCCTCTTCCAGCAGAATTTTATGCATATAGTAGGCGGGGCTGATCCCATTTATGTCTGCCATGGTACATCCACTAGCAGTCTTGCAATCTGTAAGCACTTATAAAATTTGTTGAGTCTGCACGTCTAACAAACTAGATGAGATAATAATCGGCAATGTGGAGTCAGATCCAAGGAACTCATACCTAAGATGGGCTGGCAGCGGCTTTAACTCCAGCTTTGGTTGTTCTTCGATGGATGGCTTGGCTGGAGGAGTTTCTCTATTTTCCAAATGCAAAGGCTCAAATTCCAGAGTTCTATCCCACAACATTCGACCCTCTAATGCCAACACCCATTCTGCCAGTTCTTCTTCATTCACCTCATCTAAATTCTTCAAACATTCAGCCAAGGGTCCTCAATAGTTAGCATCTCATCATCAGTCTTTACTATTACATCCACGACATCAAGAAGAGAGAAATTTGCAAATGCGCTTGGTCGCCTCAAAGATTTCTTCACATTGAATGTTATTTTTTCATTGTTTAATCTCATCTTGAGCTCCCCAGTCTCACAGTCAATGAGAGCTCTCCCCGTGGCCAAGAATGGCCTTCCCAAATTATGGGAATCTCTTCATCCACCTTACAGTATAAGATCATAAACTCTGTAGGGAACATATATTTCCCTACCTGAATTAATACATTATCCAGGATAGCATAGGGTCTTTTCACAGTCCTGTCCGCCAGTTGCAACAACATAGAGGTGGGTCTAGCTCTTCCAATCCCCAGCCTCTTATAAATTGCTAGGGGCATAAGATTTATACTCCCCTAGATCTCACAGTGCCTTAGCAAAAGCAAAATTTCCAATCACGCATGGAATTGCAAAGCTCCCTGGGTCAGACAGCTTCTCAGCAATCGGTCTAGTCACCAATACACTACAAGTCTGAGTAAGAGTAACTGTGGCTAAGTCTTGAAAATCAAATTTTCCGGATATCAAGTCCTTCATCATTTTTTCATACCCAGGAATCTCTTCTAAAGCATCAATCAATTGAATATTTACCTGGATTTATTTTAGCATCTCCTAGAACTTCTTATATTGCTCCTCTTTTTGGTACTAGCTAGCCTCTAAGGGAATGATACAGGAGGTCTCTTCTTCCCAATGATTTGGGTTTGATATTTATCATCTGTCACCTCCACTATTAGTTCCTAAGCTATCTCAGGTTCTTTCTCAGTCTCAATCTGAATGTTATTTTCTTCCTGGGCATGCCTAACTGTTAGCTCTATCAGTTTCATTGACTCATCCAGCTCAATGTGCACTGGTTTGAGTGTCTCAGCCTGTCAGGTTTCTTGAGCTCTCTCCTGCTTTACATTCAAATCTCTGCCATTACATAGACTCACAACTATCAACTGCTTCGAACCTTGATCTTTTAGATTTATCTAGGTATCTACAGGTAATGTCCCATGAGAACGATTGTTTAGAGACATCGAAATTTGGCCCATCTATAGTTCAATATTCTTGATAGTTGAATCATTGGCATCTAATCTCTCACTAATCTATGCATTAGACCCAATAACCTGCTGCATCATTGCTTCAAGTCTAGCAAACTCATCTTCCTGCATTCCACCATGCTGCCGTTGAGGAAGGGGATACCCTTTCTGTTGGTTGTGATTATTATATCCATGTGGCCTTGGGTAAGGTGACATATTTTTAGGGGGTCTCATAACTCCCATATTACTATTGTTAAAATGTGGATGGGCTGGCGCCTGTACAGCTAATTCTGCTAGCCCCAATTCTGACCATCCTATCACTAGCCTCCATAATTAGATACATAGTTCATGTCTTCAGGGTAGTGATGATAATCGGTTTCTGTATTCCACTGGTTGCCCCTTGGCTGACTAATGCAAGATGTGATCAAACCTCCATTGGGGTATCTACGATGTGTACCTGTTGCTTCTGCCCCAATTCCTCCACCATTTTGGTGAGTATACTCAACTGTGTCAATATAGTGGCCATATTTTCAGCTATGGAGTTGGATGGATCTAGGGGCACTGAGTGAACCACTGCGGTGACAGGTGCCTCCCTGGTTATCCATCCCAAATTTTGTGCCATCTTGTCCAGTAGACTATATCCCTCTCTCCATGTTTTACTCAAAAATGCTCCACCAGCTGAAGCATCAACAATATTCTTTACACCATCCGACAAACCTATGTAAAACAGTTGCCCCAACATCAGATATGGAATACTATGGTGCGGACATATAACCAGCATCCTTTTTTAAAGTGTTCCCATGTTTCATGCAATGTCTCTGTTGGTCTCTACTTGAAACTTAAAATTTCATCAATTTGTTGTGCAGTCTTGTTAGGTGGGTTAAACTTGTTTTGGAATTGCTAGACTAACTCCTCTCAAGTTGTTATGGAATTTAAGGGGAGTGAGTTTAGCCAGGTCTAAGCAGCTCCTATCACTAAGAATGGGAACAACAATATCTTGATTGCTTTCTGAGTTACAATGGGTTGCCTTTGGGTTTTGCAGATGGACAGGAAATTATTCAAGTGCTACAAAGGATCTTCAACTTGTGACCCCGAAAATAGTCCATTGTTCTGCAACAAATGTAGCATGTTATTCGTGATTTGGAATGATTCAGACTATATCTGCAGGACTACAATTGTTGTGGCCAGATTTCTAGATGTGGGTTGTGCCAAGTCATAGAGAGCAGCCCCTATAACTATTGGTACAGCTAGGTTCTCGTTGTGATCTCCCGTGTCTATTTCAAATTGTTCAGTTTTTGTTTTTCCGGTTGGCTCAATCTAATGCCTTGAAAACTTTCTCGGGATATGATAATTCTTCAGATACTTCACCAGTTCTCGATGAGTTTCTAGGCATTCAACTGTAAAACCTAGTCAATAAACGTTAAAATTTCAATTTAAATATTTGGTATAGATAAAACTGACTACACTAAGAATTTTTGTACTTCTTCTAATTGTAATTGATAACAATGTTAATTTCCCAGCAATGGCGCCAAAAATTGATCACGCCCAACTATGCCTTATAAAAAGGACACGCAGACGTTGCAAATATAATCTGAGTACTTAGCCCAGAGTCAAAGTCATAGAGAATTAACCTATCAGTTACTTTTGTTGGACTTACTAAATTCTACGGAATCAATTTTCTAAATGTTATCAATAACACTTGATGGTATTTCTACAAACTATGAATGTCAGTAAATAAAAAACTGAAAACTAACTATGATTGAAGTGTAAACAATAAAGAGAAGGTTCTAGGGCTATGATTTCCCCTACTGATGAAATCCCTTCCGATTATGCTTCACATAGAATCACCAAATCATCTCTATCAATCATGAGCGCTCCTCTTACCGTATATCTCTCCCAAGTAATTACGATAATTTACTAGATGCTCTCTCCCGAGTTACACTAGCTGACTTTGTTTATTACAGCTCATTTTAGATTGCACTCAAGGCTTCGTTATCCCTAATCCTACCTTTAAACCGCAGTTATATATCCCTCTTATACTTTGGGAGTGGTGTTGTTCAATAATTGACCTAAATATACACTCTCTCCCGAGTTATGCACACTAAATAGGCACAACTAATTGAGGATCTTGTTAATTAACTACAACAAGCACGTAATTGAACAAATAGAGATTAGGAAAACTATATTAACATAATCAAGAAGTTCATCCTTTAATAGGTTCCATCAAAACCCTAGACAAAGAAATTAGCTACTCATGATGAAACAAGATGAAAATACTAAATTATTCATAATGATTATTTGCAAGAAAATAAAAAGAGATAGAAGAACCCTAATGTTTGGTTTATCTTCTCACAAATTTTTTTTCTTCAACGTAGCCTCAAAATAAGCTTGAGTACAATATTGGGCGAGTTTCTAAAGCTTATAAGGGTTTGGAAAAAGTTTCCCCGAATTTACACTTTACTCCCCGAACTTCTTGAGGCGTGAACAGTGCACCGCGGTCGCGGCAAGACAGCAGCTCGACCGTGGTGAGAGCTGAACTTTCCACCTCGGATTTTAATCCACCGCAGTCGTAGTGGAAGTTTCCTAGGCTATTTTTCTTCTTCTTAGTGCTTGGGTACTTCTCGAGTGAGCGTTTTCTTCACATTATCACCTCCAAAACACTATGTGGTTCTTCCTCACGTAGAATATTCCCTACGAAATAAAAGAACACTATTTAGAGAATTTTATTGGAAACTTACCTATAAAACAACAATAAAGAATGGTCATATTAATGTGTAAACATCATCTATATAGCTTAATATCACCACTGAAGCAACCTCCTTTAATGTAAATTCCCTTAACAAAATTACTCAACCCCAGCTGAATATGCAATTCCAGGGGCAACAGAGACTGTTTACTCAAAGAGTGAATTTTGATAATCAGTCCAGGACCTCTAATCTTCTTCTGCAAGTATTGCAAGAAGCATGGCCACTAAATTGATAAGTGTTACAAGCTTCTTGGCTTTCCTACTAACTTCAAGTTTACTAAGTGCAAAAAGCAGCTGCCAATATGGTGACATATTCTGAATTCTGTGCTCCTGAGTGCACTTCTTCCAATCAGACTTCTATTGTGCCTGTTGCTAGAAGGGCTTTTGTGGTAGCTGGGCTGACAATGCAGCAATACCCTCAACGCTCTCTCTCCTGCAACAATCTCATGTCTCTGATTTTGGTCCTTAACTCAATATCATGAGTGCTGCCAATTTTGCTGGAACTCTATTGCCTAAGAATGTAGTATATAGGTTACTCTACTTTGCTAAACCAATTTGATTCCTTAACTTGGATAGTTGACTCTGGTGCTTCTGACCATATGACTGCTAATAAAGATTAACTCATTACTATCACACCTTTATCCATTCCTTTTCTAGTGTCCCTTCCAAATAGTGATAAAGTAAAAGTTACTTGCACAGGTTCCTTTGTTTTGACTGAATATATAATTCTTCACAATGGCCTTTATCTACCTTCCTTTAAGCACAATCTCATCTCTGTACAAAAACTTATATATCAATTTGATTATATGGTCCAGCTTACTAGACTTTCATGTCTCATACAGGGCCCTATTCTGAAGAAGCCTCTAGATCTTGGTAAAGTGGACAGAGGGCTGTACAAATATGTGCGGGAAAAGCCTTCTCAGCCTCAAGTTATTGTGTCAAATGGCTGCAACAGCTTGTTATCTTCCTCTATCTCTGACAATCTTCCTTGTATTGTAAATACTGTTTCTCCTTCTTGTAATAAAGCTGCTATGGATAAGATGGATATTATTTGCCATAATAGACTTGCACATGTTCCTTTTATTAAGATGAAAAGTATTTCTGAAATTTCCTCTAATATTTCTTTTACACGGTCCTTTCGATTCTCTATTTGTTCCATGGCTAGACAAACTAGATGGCCATTTCCTGATAGTTCTATTCATAGTTCTAAGACATTTTATTGTGTTCATGTTGATACTTGGGGACCATATCACACTTCTACATATTCAGGCTCCAAATACTTCCTTACCATTGTTGATGATTTCTCTAGATGCACTTGCACTCATATAATGAGATCCAAAAGTAATGTCTTTCCCCTCATGAAGGCTTTTGTATTGATAGTTCAAACTCAATTTCATGTCACCATTCAAATCATAAGATCTGATAATGCTCTAGAATTAGGGAATAGTAATGTTGCAGTTTCTTTCTTTTCTGAAAATGGAATCATTCATCAAACTAGTTGTCCACCACACCTCAACAAAATGGTGTAGTGTAAAGGAAACATAGAACCCTCATAGAAACTTCCAGGGCTTTACTCTTTCAATCCAAAGTGCCAATCGCGTTTTGGGGAGATTGCCTTCTTACAGCCACATATATCAATAGACTGCCCTCTAGACTACTACAAAATAAATCACCTTATGAACTATTATTAGGCAAGACACCCAACTATTCGCACCTAAGAATCTTTAGCTGCCTCTGTTTTGCTACTGTTCTCATTCCTTAGAGAGACAAACTAAAACCTAGAGATTTCATGTGTCTTTATTGGCTATCCTTTTGCAAAGAAAGGTTATAAGTTGTATAACCTTTAGTTAAAATAGTGCTTTATCTCTAAAGATGTCATCTTTCATGAACAAATTTTCCCTTTCTCATAAGATTTTTCACTTCCAGTTGTGTCAAAGTCCACTTTGTCAACTACCTCACCATCAGTTACTCTGCCTCTTGATGCTACCACATCTTATAGTCCTCTTTCAGTTCCTTCTATTTCTGATGAACTACCCTTTCCTAATGCTTCTAACAACACTCCTTCACCTTCACCTTCTGATCTCTCACCCTCTCCTCTCATTACTGATGCTCTACTTGACGTTACTACATGTACTTCCTCTCCTACTATATTTGTTGCACCACTAAGAAAATCTACCAGAACACATACTCATCCCTGTTATGTAAAGAACACACCTAAGCCATGTTCATTAGTGATGAATTGTAAAAGCTTCCCCACAAGATTTCTGTACTTCTCAGGACTAGGCAGAAGATTCCCAACATACAATAAGGCCACAAATGATAAGGCCTAGCCGGTAATTCTTTCATCATCTCTCTTATGTTTCTGTGATGAAGAACCTACCAGAAAATCTTCAACTTTCATTGATGAGCTTCGATTTCTACTTGTTTTTACTGGTTTGACAACTCCTGCGTAATGTAAATTTATGCAATAAGAAAACTCTGGCAAGCAAACGTAAAGATTCTAGAAGGTCTTTTTCCCCAAACTTCTATTAGAGGGTCAAAATTTTAATAATGGCACCAAAATCATTCTCCCTTCGGTCTCTACCGTCAAAATATTTAGAGAAATAAACAACCCATGGAAAGAATAATTCTTCTAATTTTTTTTCTCTTTTAGCATATTAGCTCACATTCTTTTAGTTAGTGTTTGCGTGTACAATTCTGGTATATATCTTGTCCTTAAATACTTGAGAAAAAAACAACTTGCTAATTCACGCGACAAAAATATCTAGATCTACAGCCCTAAATCAAAAATTGACAGCAATAGTCTCAGTATGACCAAAATTTAGGGTCTTTTCTTTATTTTGTTAATCTCCTGATCATCCTGTTAGAACACTCATGAAATTTTTTGTATTTAGAACCATATACAAAATGGCTGCCGCCTAAATTTATGACACCTTTACCACAATAATTTTTGAGAGTTAGCTTAAATTGTTTTATTACTCCAATTATTTTAAAATTAAGCATACACGTCTAGATAGTATACAAATTACTTAACCACCATTCTTAATTTCCGCTAGCTTTTCAAAACAGAATTGTGATTTGCATTACGAGTTGTTTAACGAAAAATTTGTAAAAATGATAAGTCACATGCAATATTTTTTTTTCATATACTCACATTTATTACATGAAAAAAAATATTCTGCAATGCTACTTTCAAGGAATCCTCATTTTAAAAAAGTTAAGGTTAAAAAAGAGAAAATGATGTCGGTTCAAGGATTTTCTTATTATCAATGATTCCTTAGCCATGACTTCAATGAAGGGGCCATCTAAGTGTCAATGAAAAGGATAGAAAATGTTTCCTCAATGGCATTTCTTCTTGAGTATTTGGAAACCTTAATGCTGATATATAAAGGAACACTTCAAAAAGAAAAAAAGAAAATAAAAGAAAAGAAAAGATGCAAGTCAATAATTATGATGCTTTTACATTAGGCATCTTTATTTAGGATCACTCCAGTTTATTTTCATAGGATAATACCTTTTCACGCAGTTCTCTTACTTTTTCTTATTTGTTTTATTTAAAGTGTTGATAGCCACTTAACCCCACATATTTTCTTTTAAAATATGAGATAGTAGTTCTAGCAGCAAACCATAGTGTTCCTTTCGATTCGTGCATACCTCAACTATTAAATTAGAGATATCCGATATCCAATCAAGAATGAGACAGCCTTCTAATAATTGTATGGAATTAAATTATTAATATTTCATTGGATTAACCACCTTCATAAAAATGAGAAATTGGGAAAGCTTCTAATTCAATTCTTCAAGTACCTTATCAATAGAGCATGAGAAAAAAACTAAGAATTACCCAGAAAAGGTCCAACTTATTTTAGTAGCCCATGTATAGGTTGTTGTTTTATTTGGGCTTGTATTCCACAAAGTTTTGTACAGTTAAAACAGTACGGGATAACCTTTTTTTGGACCGGTAATTAAAAAATAACCAACGCTTGCGAAGTTATTGAAAATACCACTATTTTGCTGCAACAAGGAAAGTTCTAGCATAATATACTGGAGATTGGTGAACCTTTGTATGAACTTCAAGCATATTATGCTGGACCAATACACAGAAAGTTTCAGCATAATATACTGGAGATAGAAGCACCTGTGTATGAACTTCCAGCATATTATGCTGGATCGGTATATTATGTTGGAAGTTTAGCATATTATACTGGAAATCCAGTATATTATGCTGGTATATTTTTCGGATTTTGAACAGTGCTTTCGTTCAGATTTATCTTTACAAGAAAAGTGATTAAATTTCGATTGCTTTTAAAATTGTGGCTATTTTTCAGTTACGACTTGTAAATTTGGCTATTTTTGAATTTCACCGCATCATATTCAAAACTCAAGTCCATTGGGCACTTAAAAAAGTCTGAACCCATATTCAAGGTTATAACTGCAATACTTCAAGGAGAATAACATTACTACATGTTTGTATTTCAGAATATTTAAGGCTGCAACAAAAGCTTAAACCATGTATGTCATTCCAACTTGGATGATGTTCATGTGAGGTACCCTCACTGTTGCAACCCCTCCTCTACAATTCCTCCTAACGAATGCATACAAGTAATTTATTGTTAGTTTCTTGATGAACCATGAGTTTTTCTTCGCCCTCACGTCCCCGTGTCCTAGCAAATATGTAAATCCTGATTCAATGGCTTCGCAAAGGGCTGAGAGCTCGTATTCTAAACCAGGATCATCATCTACTGATGCTGTTATTGATGGTTCTGAGGTAGATGTCCCGACCTCTAATCTTTGATCGCGCATTAATGGCACCTTAAGCTCGTCCACACCAACTTCAGCGTTGTCCCTTGGCCTCATCACAGAATTGCTGTCAAACTCAGGTTGACACAGATTGTTTTCTTGAGCAAGATCTAGTGCTTCCTTTCTTAAAAACTTCTCAAGGCTATCAACCAAAAGTTGTTCAAATGAGTGATGATCTTCTTTCATCACATCTTTATAGCCATATCGAGCTACACAACGAAACATATGATAGTCCTTAGGACAAATCCTTCAAAACAAGAACCGTTCTTCTCGAGGGACAACAGGAACTGGCACATATTTGATGCACACAAAGACTATTACAGAATGAATAGCCGGAAGGTCCAACAGAAACTGACTTAAAATAGATGGAATGCCTTGAACCAGTTCATTATATAGTAAACCGATCCCTGGTACTCGTACTGTCCCCAACGAACATCCAAGCTCATCCATAAAATCCATCGAAATTTTCTGCTTAACTTCACTCTGATATTTTAACACGCTTCCATAGTTCCAGATACACATGACACAGACGAAGAGGGAGGCGAAAACAAGAGGAAGCCAACCACCTCCCAAGATCTTTGATAAAACAGCAGACATGTAGATGAGCTCCATTGTGCCAAATACCAATGGAAACAACAAAGCCAGAAGCAAATTTGTTTGCCATATCAGTAGCATTACAATTGTAACCAAAGTGGTTGTAACGATCATGACACCGACTTCTGCTATGCCTGCAATAGAAAAGAGTCATATTGTCAGTATGAACTAAACAAGGAATATATTGTAATGACCGAAATAAACTAGTATCCTATTAATAACCC
Organism: Nicotiana benthamiana; assembly: GCA_034376525.1. Classification (NCBI taxonomy): domain Eukaryota; kingdom Viridiplantae; phylum Streptophyta; class Magnoliopsida; order Solanales; family Solanaceae; genus Nicotiana; species Nicotiana benthamiana. Next base: position 70,226,279 of record CM067330.1, read on the forward strand.
GAATATATAGTTAAAGAGAGACACTAACCGTAAGCATTGGATATACTTGTTGTACTCCTAAATGCTGCAACCACAAGCATGCACATTATCATCAAAAACCAATTAATGACTGGAATATAGATTTGACCCATGTGCTCTTTTGAGGTATGAATAATCTTCACCCTAGGGAAGCATCCGAGAGCCATGGCTTGCTTAACACATGAAAATGAAGCAGATATCATGGCCTGGCTTGCAATTATAGCAGCTACAGTTGCTATCGCAAAAACTGGCCAGAAGAGACTATCTGCTTGTTCACAAAAAAGAATTTTGAATGTCAATGGAGCACTTGTTATAGAAACAATTTAATACTTGAATAGCTATAGACAGAATGCGAAAACAGAACATTTTGAGCTGAAAGCCTGAATGTTAGCGCGATTATTACTTGGGACTGAATCATAAAATATTCTGCCAGCTGACTGAGGATGTTGCATAAGAAAAGCAGCTTGGCCCAAGTAGGCCAACAGAAGGCAGGGAAGCACCACGCTCGTGAAGGCAATCTGCACCACACAACTTGCATCAGAAATGAAACAGTTGTAGTAGATATTATATTAAGGTAAAAATGAAAGAACACCTGTATAGACTTCACAGAGAAATGACCTAAATCTGCAAACATTGCTTCTGCTCCTGTAAACGTGGATTAAATAGTACTGCTAAGTAGTTGATCATCACACAAAATATCTTACATCATTTCACAGATTTTCCAGATGAATCTTTCCGAAACATATGCATACAGTAAGAAATAGAAATATAGGTCGACATACAAATATCTGCAAGTTTATAAAAAACTCGGCTCTTTATGTACACAAAAAACTTAAACTAAAGGAGAAAAATAACTCCATGCACCTGTGATGCATAATACACAGCCACCAAGAGCCGACCATCCCTTGCTGGAGTTCTTCTTGAAGAATAGATAGATATAAGCTGGATTTACAGCCCTTATAACTGTTACGTCATACTTCAGCAGATTGTAAATTCCTATTGACCCCAGACTGAAGAACCACAATGCAAGGGCGGGTGCAAAAGTGAAACCAACTTTACTTGACCCAAATCTCTGTATGCTGAATAATGCGCCAAGGATGATAATCGAAATTATGACTAGAGCATCTGCATGCAATATCAACCACATTAATCGTTTCAATAAAGCAAAATTATCTGAGCTCCTTAGACATAGCCAAATGCAGTTATTTTAAACATAGAAGCAAAATCACCTCTATTAAATCCTGGTACCCTACCCTCCAGTCCACTAACAGCAGACATTACTGCCAAAAAGAAAAAGATTTACAACCATACTGTATATAATTTCTATTCATACGACACAAACATAAATACTGCAATCCATTTCAAGATCACGAAACTAAGACGAAGTACCTGATATTGCTGGAGTCAAGATACCGTCCCCTATTATCATTGATGTACCCATCAAAACTAACAGCAAGAGAAGCGTTTTCAGCAATGATTTACGTTCCAATACCTCCTTTATGTACACAGCCCTTTCTAGCTCAGGAGTAGGCAATTTAAGCTTAAAACTTGAGATACATTCATCAGCAGGAGTACGATTCGGAAGAAGATTGACATTTGCATATCTGCAGATCAATGAATACAGTGCAAATGTTCCTCCTGCCATGTATAAAAAAAGATTGTCTACTAAAATCTCAGCATATGACAAGTTGAGAACAAAAGATAAACTTTTGGTAACTGCCCATATATATACCTTCTCTATTGTCATTGGCCTTAAGCACTATGAATACATACTTCATAAGAGGAATGAGAGCAATTGTGTAAAACACAATTGACAATGCCCCTAAGACATCTACTTCTGAATTGATGTGGACTTTACTGAATACATCTGAGAAAAAGGGCTTGTGCCCATATCACCATATACCACACCAAGTGTTTGAAATGCTAGAGCAAGAGTAGCCAAAAGAGGCTCATCCTGTTTTGCACAAGTAACAGAAATTAGTCAAGAATGCAATCAGAAATCATACTAGTTCCAGAAACAGGAACAATCAAAACATGCATTTGCATGGCAGCAACATTATGTCTATCTCTAGGATCCTTTTCATGACTAATGGTTTATTAAGGAATTCTGCAGTTTTTCTGTAAGATTATTGCTAAGGTATTTCTTCCAAATTAATGGACAGGAATTTGCTCCTGCAAATCTCAGACTTGAATTTTGTTAATGACTTCACATAAAGGTAGCTTAGTTGTCAATAAAGTGGGTTGAGAATCTAAGGTCTCTGGTTTGAGTCCAAGCAAAGACATACACTAAGAGCGTGTTTGGTATGAAGGAAAATATTTTTCGGAAAATGTTTTTCAGTTTTATGTTTGGTTGGCTTAAATATTTTAAAAAATATTTTACTTATGAAATATTGGGGAGATGTGAGCGGCTGGCGATGGTGGGCATACGACGAGGCAGAGGGAGGCTTAAGAAGTATTGGGGAGAGGTGATTAGGCATGACATGGCTAGAATGCGGGTTTCCGAGGACATGGCCCTTGATAGGAATGTTTGGAGGTCTAGTATCAGGTTGTAGGATAGGGGCTCCTAGAGTTTTTCGTACTCCTCACCCGGGGTTGAGTGAGGCTTGGTAGGGCTATCCATAGATGATTTGTGTATTGGATTGTGTCTCCCTTATGGTAGTTATTTATAGTAGTTACTGTCTGATATTATTGCATGCTATTTTATTTATGGTTCTTATGTTTAGATAATTATTTACGTTATTTCGGCTGGAGTTACTAATGTTCTTTTGTTTTTGTTTTTGTTTTTCCTTTCCTTCACAGAGCCGAGAGTCGATTGGAAACAGCCTCTCTGCCCTTTCGGGTAGGGGTAAGGCTCGTCTACATATTACCCTCCCCAGACCCCAGTTTGTGGGACTATGCTGGGTAATTGTTGTTGTTGTTGTTGTTTATTTTACTTATGAACATATTTTTCTCCAATTGGAGGAAAATATTTTTCTTATCAAGAGAAGAGAAAACATCTCAACCTTTCCCACCCTTACCAACCCACCCTATATCCTCTCTCCAAAAGGCTTTTTTTCCAAATTTTAATTTTTCCGTTACTACCCACCCTATTACCCCTCCACTCCACCCTCACCCCCACCCCCCTCCCCCCAGAAAAAATACTTTTTTTACCTTATTATTTTTCTTTTGCAATGTCAAATTTTTATTTTTTCATTTTTCTGTACCGCCCACCCCGACCGTCCCGCACAAAGAAAAAAAATTTTAAAACTTCTTTTTTGTAATTTAAATTTTTTTTCGCACACACACCCCAAAAAAAAAATTTAATATATTTTTCAGTTTTAATTTTTATTTATAGGTTCAAAATTTTACAAGTTCCAAAATTATGAGTCCAGAGGTTTATGTGTTTAGAAGTTTACGAGTTTAGAAATTATAAAGTTTACGAGTTTAGAAATTATAAAGTTTACGGGTTCGAAATTTTGCGGTTTTTAAAGTTTAACGGTTCGAAAGTTTATGAAATTTGTGGATTCGGAAGGTTGTTGGTTTAAAAGTATGTGGCTTTATGTTTATTATATCTAAATTATTTATGAATACCCTTGAGAAGTCATTTTTCTTAATTAGGCATACGAGACACCGGAAAATAAATAAGATTATTACTTGTTTTCCTTGAAAATATTTTCTTGAAAAACACTTTCTTTGATACCAAACAAGTGATTTCTTCACATATGTCCAAGCCTTGTCTTTCATACCAAACAAGTAATTTCTTCACATATATCCAAGCCTAGATGATAAAGTACTTGGTATAGGTTGCTGTTATGCTGTTTAGAGGTAACAGGTATCTCATGAAAATAATCGAAATGCACCCAAGCTGGCCAGACACCACAAATATACGAAAAGGTTGCTTACTCATTCTCCAAAAGCATATATACTTTAGACTACATTTTCTTGGTCCACAGTGCTCTCAATAAGAAAAGCTTATTTAACATATTTAATCAAACAGACCCATAAGCTAATGAAACACAACAGAAAGGCAAAGCTGTCATAAGACGCTCAACTTTGATAGAAAACATATCAGCACAGAATCTAGAAATGCCATTGAAAAAAAAGGTTTAACTTCTATGCATAAACAGTATAAGATACACTTTAAACTATTCAGAATTTTAAATGATAATTACTGTTCATAAAAGAGGGATTAGTAACCTTGAAAATAAGGATTACCTACTACGTGCAACAAGTTCAAATACTTTATAATATAAAAGTTCTTTTAGGCTGCCCATGTATAAGTTAGCTGTTTCTAAAAATTGAGTTTAAGTTTATATAAATTTATGCATTAAAGTCATAATTAGATGTAAATTTCTATGATAAGCATTAATTGGCAGCTTGATAAAATAAACTAACCTGTTATTATGGAATAGACGTCAATTATTCTGTAAAAATCTTTACATTGTCCGTACATATAAGTTAAAATCTTGTAAAATTACCTGTTTGTGTTGGCTACCTTGAGCTCCTTTAATCTGCATAGATTCAACATCTAAAGAATCCACTCTTTTTGGTTTCTTAAGCCATCTCCTAACAGATCCATAATTACTTTCTCTAATCTCCTCATTATTATCAACCACTACATCTTGATCAACTAATTCATTACCATCAACCCACCTCAGTAATCCAGTACTTCCTCCAGTACTACCATTTCTCCTTAATAATCCCTCTGTTACACTGCTCTCTTCAATCTCTTCTTTATTACTCATTCTATCACCTATTCAAGAAAAAAAGAAATCTTCACTACAAGACTAAATATATAGTATTAATTAGTACACCATTTTTGCTTCAATCATTTTCTGACAGAAGTTGTTTTAACTATAGTGTAACTACGTACAACAATATCAGCTCAATCATTTTCTGACAAAGGTTGTTCTTATTGGTTGCGGTGTTGGGTTGTGATATTCCTCAGTACAATAATTTTGTTTCCTAATAAATCTAGCACGTGTAAATGTTTTGTTAGAATTAGTAAATAACACTCCTTGGGAGCCTAAAACGTGTCATGTTATAGTAACAGAACAACGGATTCGCTGAATAACGTTGACAGTTTCCATCAACATGAAAAAACTGAATTGGTTTTATCTTCTTTTGTTTTCTATCCTTTCTAATATTAGATAAAATGCATTAATTGTTAAATGTTGACTTAGTAGAACAAAATAAAAAAATAGGTTCTAATTCCCCTAGAGCTCAAAATGACCGATCGGTCGTTCCCCATTTAATACGTTATTATTGAACATGCAAAGAGTTGTCCGCAAGCTGCTGAATCACTGTATGACTCTTCGCGCACATACCCCTGCCATCTCAATACATATGAGCTCAACCCCGACTGAAGATCTTTCGTGCTACATTAGCCCACAAGCCTTAAAATCAAATTCCAACATTCAGAATTTCCTTTAAGGTGCGATTCTTGCATACATATCCTGTATAAACTCTGTAGCAAAGCATAATCATAAACCTGAGTTGTAACCACACAATGTACCACATAGTTCATATGCCCATAGTAATGTAATATCTTCCAACCACAATAGCTATTATTTCCGAACCCTCATAACACATCAAAATGCTTTTCCAAACCTCGCAATACTGCAACAATGAAAGATATATGTAGAAACTCATAACCACCTGCAGACCAACAAATCATGGAGCTATTCCGCTCAACAAGAATCATTGTCGCATTCTGAACTAATTAGCGACATTCTCCCTCCAAACATACATTGTACAAATCTGAATGTACTGATTCTAGGTCCAATAATCTTGTCTGGCCCAGTACAAGCTGCTCGGTCAACAAGCCACATCAAACACCATCTAAACTCTCATACGATACCATCCATGCGCGGACAAGCCACATCTTGAATATGACCGATAAGGAAAGAAAATCCTAGTACTAGAACTTTCCAACACGCGTAATAGGTATAACTACCAACCAAAATGCTATGAACCTATCCCACAAATGGGGAGCAAAACACATAAAATAAGTACAGGAAATCATACTCAAGATCTTACTATTGTGGAATACAACCAGATCTACACATGACACCATTACGGGATGCAACCGATCCGAACGTCATACTCATGGTAGCGTTCCACCCGATTTACACATAATAATTTGCATGGGAATACCCATCGAGCCAAGATGCTCATACTCAATAGACACACGTGTATCAACAACAAGCACACCACGTGCATAAACATAGCCCTAGGGAGACAGATAGCATAAACAAAGAGGCCAAGCACGACTAAGGTGCAAAAAACCAAGTAACATCTTGAGAGCCATCTCGCTCATATAACGTCACAACCTACACATGACCACAATATGTATGTGAATAATCAAGCTGCCTCATAACTCACATATCACAAAAAAAAACAAGAAATAGATAATGATAAGAACATTCACCATGCCCGACGACTCATCCATAGGCAAATGTTGTGCTCAATAAACATATCTAATATGGTGTAGAATATACATTCACACAGGCCTACCAATGGACTTCTAAATCCATTCAGATTATCTCAAAATAGGTCAATAGCCTTACAAAGTTCACAATGACCCAATGAATGACGCGTACAATCAATTGTCAAATCCTGAACAAACTTCCATAGTCCGCAACCAGAGGAATGATCCGCTTCTCATAAATAAACCCTCCTTACTTGAATCCCACCTAAATAACTGACACATCACACCTACACAATCATCCCATGGGAGATACTCTCATAATCTTTCCACACTGAGTAACAAAATTGGAACCTAACCAGCTACCAACCATCTTTCCTGTAGTGCTAGTCAAGTATCCGCAAATCAATATATAATGCCTCTCCTACAAAACACACCATTCTTAGGCGGCACTAAAATACTATTAGCATACTCTGAACATAAAAAATCTCCCTTGATAGGTTGAAATCGTGACATCCTTGTCAAAACTGAACCGCAACCTTGACCTTTCAATCCCAATTTCACACAGTTCCCCGCATCTATTATGCTATCATGCGAGAGTACGAGAATCCCATCAATCCAGAATCACCAATAGAATAAGCACTTCATCAGTTAGAAACCTCTTTCGCTTAACTCTTTTCAGGAGAAAAATCGCAACACGCAACCGACTTTCTATAACCCAAGAAAACACAAACTTCCAATCATTGTCAAAATTCTCAAAAACTCTTCGAGACCCATTTGCACATAACTGAGCCATCAAAACTGAGTCTTCTAAATCATTTGAATCATGTAGACCATGAAACCAACATGTTCTTTCCACAACCTTTGTATAGCCTTAACATACAGAAGGAGTCAATAATTTTCCTTACCATGCTGATCCAAGCCACTACTAAACTGACCCAACTTCTTCAAATTTCTGCTTGACTTACCTTCCAAATAACATCTTTCTTTCCTAGCACAATCCCAAATCATAAGACCACATTGTCTTAATACTCACAAGCCATTTTATACCCTCTCATGTACTCAATAGCACCTCTAACTGATACGCTCGTTCCGAAGAGACCTTCTAAGAATTCAAAGTCGTTTCTTCCATGTTTCTAACACGCAGTCGCATAACCAATAATGATGTAGGAGTACTCTAAGTCTCTTCCACAAACCAACACAAATTCAAAATATTTTGTTATAGAAAAATCTGAAAATCCTTAGGTACCACACCTTGAATCTTGAACTGACTAAAACCATCCTTGAGAGTCACTCACTCTGGTCTAGTCCCGAATACATAGCAAAACAAGCCGAATGACTATTGTTTAGTTAACATGGATACCCCAAAAAGAAGCAACCAAATGAATCATTTCCCTTGCAAATCCCGTTCACAAAGGGGTACCAAGTATATGTCATCCTACAACCTCCCTAATCAATAAGGTGAAATGTAACACGCATCCACCATATTCCTTGCTCAAGTTACACCTATGACCTCTTCCTCGGTTCATAACTAATCCATAAACTTACCGAAGCTCAGAAACTGCAAAAACACATGACCATGAAGCCCAATCATCAATGATAGGCCTCTGACTAGGCTTTAATTCACAATTACATAACCCAATAACCTAAAATGACTCCTCCTCCTTCGTTACCCCGATCTCGTGATGTTACTCAACTAAATTTCTCATAAGCTCATGTTGCACTAATCATAACACATCCCAAATTATCATCCACAAATACATACTCAACCTTATGACAACCACACCATCTTCTTCAAGCGATCCAATCTCACAATGTAGTATATGCTTCCCCTTGGATGAAAGGTAAAACTCTTCATATGAAACATATAAGATATCATGTAACCCCTATCCTTTAATAGGAAATCTCCCACCGTGTAACCCATATCAACATCCTCCAACAATAATGTGATGGTAATAACCATTATAAAATCAGTTAATCTTCTTGTGTCCACACCCGTCCACTAGCTTTAAGAGTATGTTCATTCTATTAACATCAACTGGAGGTCCAATAATACGTTTAAAACTCTACACTTTATTGCATCCCAAAACAATAATCAGGCATTCATATTCCAAGCAAAACCTTTTCATCACATTCGAACTTCCTAAGTATAAAAGCCACCATCTTAAATGAAATACACAAATTCATTCATTGTCCACATGACCCAATCACACTAAGCTTTTTCAATGCACGTGGTTATCCTACCACAAAACCCACACTATATGCCACCACTCCCATTCTGGTTTAGCCATCTTCCAAATCAAACTACTCAATCTCTGCTGCTCATACATGATGTGCTAATAATTCTACCACTACGAGATATATCCGGCCATGTCCTTTCTCATCCTCCACCACCAATAACGCCACCCCAAATCACAATCTATCTCTGTAGTACTTGAACAAATATAATTCCATTATTCTAAGCCTCAATAAGGATCATCTCACTCGAGCCATCAATCACTGAAACCATGCGTTCGAACCTGAAGTCAAAACACATTGTTATCTCTGATAGCCACTTCTTAAGCACCACTTTGCAATATTGTATCCCCAAGGACAAACAAATGAAGACTACCATAATAATGAGACTTATTGCACTCAAATAAGAACGAATGCACAATAATACAAGAAAAAACTTACCAAATTCAAAAATACCCAATCTCGTAACTCTGTCAACCAAAGCGTGAACATCTATAACCCAAATTCCTCTCCCACACTATAATCCTAAACTCCCAATCATGAGCCGAATAATCGTCATCATGTATCATTCATTTCCCCAAAACATAAGTAAACACCATGCCATTTACACCAGAATTATGTGATAACAACACAAGAATCATCATAATACACAATGTATAGCCCTCAACCTATGTGCAACAGCAAAACTGGACTGAAATGGTTGAACATCCCTCCACACAGCGGCGATAGTAGTCCGCCCTTCTAATGCAGTGAAAAATATCCTGCACCACATATGTAGCATCACCACAACTCATCAATTGCCAACTAATTAAAATTACCAGAATTACATGCAAATGAGTTGAAAAGGAACTGAAGACATAATCTTCAACTAAAATCAAGTTGCACAATACAAAATCAAGAGGGGAAGCTCTCCTAGTAGTCTTGTAGCTCTCAAAGATAAGTACAAACGTCTTTGTACCTATCCTCAAGACTTTACTAGATTTTGATCATGACTTGTGAGGCCTAAGTGAACATAGTACTCTAATACCAAGTTGTCATGATCCATGTCCCACCATAGGTCGTGATGGCGCTCAATGTTGTCGTTAGGCAAGCCAACAATTTATCGACATGATAATCATTAGTTCATAATACATTTCAAAATAATAGTGAAATAATTAAGCAAAATTTCAAGATTAGAATATGATCAAAATATGATACCGAATGTCGTAGAAGAAATACACCAAAAAATAGTAGTCTAAATCCCCAAAACCCGATATCACAAGTGCATGAGCATATACTAGAATGTATAATACTGCTATAACAACTTTGTGGAATAGAAAATAGACAGAATATACTAAATAAATAAGACGAGAACTCTGTGTTCTGCAGATCGTAACATGGAATGAAGCTCACCATAAGTCTCCTCAGTAGCCGCCGCTATGCGCCTAGATGACCACCGATTGTACCTATCTCAGTACCTACACAATTAGTGTAGACGTGTAGTTGGAGTACGTAAATCAATTCCTACCTAGTAAGTGTCTAACCTAACCTCAAACAAAGCGACAAGGAGTCGATATCGACACTTACTAGTGGTCGAATAATCAAAGTACAATAAAAATATACTGGTATGAAGTATAGCAAGTAAAAGCAATTAAAACAAATAATGTGCATAAGACGATCCTCAATAGAAAAGTAGATACAAAATCCTCAAATATTGAATACTATCTCGAATGGGATATTTATTTGATCAATGACAAATAAAATGCCAAATCTTAAGTCAGGAAGACTCATAGGTACGCTAACTCTCTATCGAATATTAAGCACAATTTTTCTGAGGTCATAATGTCCGATCTATAAAATAGTGTACACTATCGAGGTCGTATTTCCCTATCCATAGATGCATGTCATAATATTGTCGAGGCGAATGTCCCGATCCATAATGGTACTGCTTAGGCATTCAACCCGATCCCTAAATAATTGTGAAACATGGCAGATCACTAGTCTAACTCATGAATATGAGTGAGTTATGAAATTCAGAAAACGTTTGGACTAATACATATAACGCGGGAGAAATCCATGAAAAGAAAGTATAATTTCTGCGACTAATCAAGTAGCGCATCACTTATCTAAAATAGTAAAGTTTGATACTCGACATAAGTCTAGTCTTAGACTAAAAGATAAATTAAAGTATTTAAATTGAAAAGAATAACTCAAGTAGCACAATTAAAGCATGGTGTGAGTCTAAGTCTATTGAACCTAATTAAGATTGTAGAATGCGCACGGATACTCGTCACCTTATACGTGCATAGTTCCTATGACATGTAGCATGTAACAAATATAGCACATACAGGGTGAGTTCCCTCTTACAAGGTTGGACAAGAGACTTACCTCACTCGAAAATCTGATAACCGGATCCAACTCCTCTCTAACACCTCAAATCAATGTCAATGATCTAAAACTAATCAAAGAACACGCAAACCAATCAAAATATACCCAAAGACTCATAAGTTAATTAATTAAAAACAATTCCCAACTCCAAAGAAAAAGTCAACAAAGTTAATCCCCGTGCCCATGTACTCGATTCCAAAAATCCTTGAAGATAAATATTACACATAGCACCATAAATATAAAACTTATTCCAAATTTCATGCCCAATTTTGTGGTTAAAATAAAAAACTATCATTTCTAGGTTTTAATCCAAAATCCCACAATTCAACAAAATTTCATATTAAAATCCATATATAATCTATGTATTTAGCTCACAATGAGTAGAAATCACTTACCTTGTGATAGATGATGAAAATGGCCCTTCAGAATCACCCCAATATTGGCTACAATGAGAAAAATGAGATAAAATGAGCCGAGTCCCGATTTTGCTTAATATACACTGCCCAGTCATTCATCTTCGCGATTGCAGAAGCACCCTTGCGATCGCAAAGGCCAAACCAGTGCCGCGTAGAAATTATACTTCATGAATACGAGGTCCTTTTTGCAATTGTTAAGTTCAGCCTTCCAAGACTACACAAATGTAAGCCTTGATTCATGAACGCGAAGGCCAAATGCTTTGAGCCTCAGAAAATTCTCTTTCATTATTACAAACTCCCTCACACGATTGTAATTAGAGAAAGTCCAAACTAGTTCACCCTACTAACATGTTGAATTTTGACCCTTACCTCACGAACACAAAGAATAACCAGACCTCCATAACACGCCTTCCCCCGATTGCGTTGAACAAAGTCTTCTCCAGCTCCACACAACCTTTCACGATCAGTAACAACCTAGCCGGTTGGTTTGTGTATTTGTATACGACAAAAATCGAAAGAGTTCAACTTTGGAGTTATTATAGCACTCCATGCCCGACCTCGAGAAGCTCAGAGTAGAGTTTGAAGTACGGCTCTGAGGTGCATCTCTCGAGGAAGTACATCAAAGGTCAATCTCGGAGTAGTTCATATCGGTGATTATCATGCGGGAGATCTCCCTAGAATGCGTGGCTAAGAGCTGACCGGGTTTTCAAGAATAGTACCACTCTGTACTAAGCCATTATACAACCATACAAATAGACTTTTCCCGTCTTTTCCCATTATTAGATAAGCCATTTGCATTATTATACAACGTATAAAATACAATACAACATTCTCTTCACTTTTCTTAAACAATTTTCTTCACATCTAGTGCTTATTCTTTCATTGTGCTTTTATTGTTCATCTATTGTTCATCATTTATTGCTTATTATTAACCTTAAAGTCTATGTTTGAGGACCCTGTTATCATTGGCTCTCTATCGATCGCTCATCGCCATTAGCCCGTCTAGACCTCGAGCCTATGCTCTGGCCAGCTCAAGGCCCAGTATTATTACCCTATTAGTTCGAATTTCTTATTTTCTATACTTACGCTTAGCATACCTAACAACTAATATCAAGATAAATCACATATTTTAGAACCACAAATAAAATATAATTGTAATTACCATTTTCAAGATAAATAATTTGGTGCCCATCGTGGGGATAAGAATAATAGTGATTGTTTTGGTGTTAATTCTCTAATAACACGTTATTTTTCACACTTTTTCTTGTCAAAGATTCTTTGATATCAGAGTTAATCATGTCTAGCACAAAATATTCACCTCTTCACAACAGTGAAGAACTTGGAGAAAATAGCGGCATAGGGCTGGGTATACCACTTGTAAAACCTGAGGGAGTACCAAACATGGAGCCAATTTATATCATCTCTCACAATGTTCTAAATATATATGTAGGCACAGACCTTGTAATAAATGAACGCATGGAAAACTAGGCTGGAGGCCAAGAAGCACAAGGAATGGAAGAAGTAGTCAGCCTCCAAACCATTTTGAAATGTTGCAAGCACAATAAATGGCTATTGCTCAACTGCAAAGTCAATAAAAAACTCCAAGGATAGTGGCACCGGAAAATGCTGATCTAGTCGAGCAGGTACTAGAGAGATCGAGCAACGACGGGTCAGCAATAGACCCTGCTATTATGAAGATGCTCGAGGATCTCACCAAAAGAATCGAATTAGGAGAAAAGAAGATAGATGATGATGATAAAAGGATAGATACTAATAACTCGAGGGTTGATCAGATCCCCGGGGCATTCTGAAGGGCATAGATTCAAAGAAGCTCATGCATAGTCCATTTCCATCAAGTGCCCTAGGAAGTCTATCCTGAAAAAATTCAGAATGCCCGATGTCCTAAAGTATAACGGGACACCAAACCCTAATAATCATGTCACCGGTTACACTTCTGCAGTAAAAAGAAATAACTTAAAGGATAACGAGATAGAGTCTGTCATGTTGAAGAAATTTAGAGAAACATTGTCGAAAAGGGCTATAATGTGGTATCATAACCTTCTCCCGAATTCAATAGACTCATTTGCCATTTGGTGGATTCCTTTGTGAGGGAACACACTGATGCCATACCAGGAAGTGTGGTGTATTTAAAACCAAATAAAGAAAGAACGAGATGCTAAGGGAAGTCGTTTCTCTCTTTCAGATGGAGTGTATCGACCCCACCGGTTATTTCATGAGTTACCGCTCTTTTTCCCTATTTCTACTTCTCTATGTTTCTTTTAGTTGTATTATGTGGTATCGAGTTGGTTGGTTTGGGTTCGGAATGATTTTGGAGAGGTTTGAGATGCTTAGTCTCTATTGAGTAAGCTTAAGTTGGAAAAGTCAATCGGATGTTGACTTATTTGAAAAAGGAGTCGGATGTGAATTTTGATAGATCGGATAACATCATTAGGTGATTGGGACATAGGATCATGATTGGAACATAATTTGGAGGTTCGTGGTAGATTTAGGATTTAATTGGTGAAATTGGGATTTTGGCGCTTTTCGGTTGGTAGTGGAAATTTTGATATCGAAGTCGGAATGGAATTTCAGAAATTGGAGTAGGTCCAGTGTGTCATTTTGATTTGCGTGCAAAATTTCAGGTCATTCATAGGTGGATTAATAGACTTTTTAATTGTTTGCGGAATTCGGAAGTTTTGGAACCCTTAAGCATGAATCCCAGGGTGATTTGGTGATTCAGTGTTGATTTGAGTGTTCCAATGATTGGTATATGTTTGATTAGTTGTTTATGACTTGTTCATACTTTTGGTTGAGGTCCCTGTGGACATGGAGGATTTCAGAGGGCTAACAGGGAGTTTGGAAATTTGTTGGAGCAGCTTCAGTTGTTGATGCCTTCCTCGAACCTTTCTACTAGCTTGATAATGTCAGAAAATATGTGATTCCCATTTAGCATCAACCTCTCATAATATTGTGGGTCCTGAGCTCGGACGAAATTTTTTTTCATTTGTTCTTCCTCTAAGGCGGGTCTGACCTCTAAGCTGGGTCTGACCTTAGCAGCTTCTGTTCTCCAATGAGTAGGATACTTGCGGAATGTTTTCATGGGCTTCTTCTTCAAGTTTTTAATGCAGAACATATCTGGTGCATTTTCTGTGTTGAATCTAAACCTGTCCATAAATTAAGATGCCATAATCACCCAGTTCGACCACTTCTTCGGATCTTGACTGATGTACCAAGATAAGGCATCTCCCTTCAAGATCCCCATGAAAAGCTTCATGCGGATTTTCTCGTCTTTTCCCACTCCGACCAGCTTGTTACAGTATGTTCTCAAGTGGACCCTTGGATCCCCTGTACCGTCGAACATCTCAAACTTGGGAGGTTTTTACCCCTCGGGTAATTTTACATCGGGTTGCTTCATAGTTTAGCCGCTCAATTCACTTACTACCTTCAACGCCTGGAACTCTGCTAGTCAACCTTTTAGGCTTTTTCGCCAGATTTCTGAGGAGCAAGTCATTATTATCGGACTCGGGTATGCCTGAGATAAGCTGGGTAGAGTGTAGCACAATTTCACGTAGATGGGGGAATTGTGTTGGGTGTGGCAGTGGTCATTTATGGAGTTTTGGAGTTCTGGGATGATCAGCGGGATGTTATTTGAAGTATGGCAGGTACTATAGTGGTGGTGAGGAGTTGGATGGCTTAGTTGCTTTGGGATGTTTTGCGGAGGTACAAGATTCTGAGTATTTGGGATAGTAACCTCCTGAGTGGTGAGGGAAAATGATAGACTTGCCAAATTACTGACTTGATCAAGTTTTTCCTGAAATTTCAACAGCTTTTTTTCTAGTTGGGATGCATTTTCCTTGGGGACTAGAGTACCATGAGTGATCTCTACCCATTCAGTTGAGTTGTTCGCATCTTCCATTTTCCCTTTGTTTTGTGTTTGACAAAACTGGGATGAGGAGTAGGTGGAGGGCCCCTGGATCTCGTAAAATATAATGCCATTGCCATAGTTCACGAACTAACCTTTCTGGGAAGGGAATAAACAAAAATAAAAACAAAAGTTAGCAAGTTAGTGAGGATTATAAGAAAAATACTGCAATATTTAAACACATAGTGCTGAAATATAAAGTGTGTCCTAATTTTGGAGACCTCATTATGCCCAGGGTAGGCCTAGCGATAAGTTAATTTTGGAAAACTTAGAATGCTAAATGCCTTATTTCGTTGATAAAAGGTAGACGAATCCCAAAACGACACTAAATAACAAGAAAATAAAAATCACTCATGGCCATTGGCCTCATATAAAACGGAAATAGAAATTCCTATCTATTTGGTCCCAGAGGGACCTTCCCCAGACTCGACATCATTGGCTCCATCAAACAGTTTCCCTAGCTTGTGCAATTACAACAGCAAGTAGGCTTTGGCCAGATGTCCTCCGTCATTCCCTTCAGCAATCCGGCAATCTTTGACCCTCTTCGAAACTTCTTTTCCAACTCTACTATACCCCACTCCAAATAGCCCAATCATTCGTTGGCATTGACATCCATATCCTTCCACTCTTCAATTAGTTTTTGATTAGCTTCTTGTATCTCACGGTGCTTGCGTTCACATTCCCAAATTCTCTTACGCAGATGGTTATACTTGACCTGTGCTTCGACGATTTCATCTATGATCCTGTTACCTCGAACAAATCTAGGCTGGCTTAGACCACTATGATTGTTCTCCAACCAGCCCGAATAATAGGGAGCACAACCTGTATAATATCTGTATGGTTCAATGGTGTCCTTTCCCATGACAATCTTGTAATGCCACATATTCTAAGCTTAGCATCTCTAAGGGCTATTGTCATTTTAGAAGTTAGTTCGGAAGTGACCCATCTTGTCGCCCTTGGTATAACCTTCTTCCTACCCGCTTGTCTCATAACCCGAAGAGGTGCATATGTGTATGTTCCTCTTAAGCTGATCAGTATTAGGAAAGGTGCGTCCCTGGACCGGATGATGAACTCCTCGGTTGGGAACCAATCGAACATTCATTGTACTTGGTCCTCAATCAGATTTTCGAAGAGTTTGACCCTTTCTCTAGCATTCTCTGGTTGGGCAAACATGTTGGACATGTAATTCATTTGCTTTGGGTGATGAAAAGTGATATGATCGTCCCAGTCCCTTCGATGGATTTCCTGTCGGTACTTACCCTTTTGGAGATGTTCCATGAGCAAAAGTTAAAGTATTAGATTACAACCCTCGAAGTGTTTGGCTCCATGTTGACACCTTTCTAAGGCTCAGTATATCTCAGCAATGATCATTGGTACGGGACTGAATAGTTGTCCATCAATTCCCTCCATTAGAGTTTTGGCGACCATAGCTAGCATGGTATGGATCCTTGCTTTCTTCATTGGGAACTTATCATCCCTAGGAAACAGAATATGAAGACAAATACCCTTCGGTGAATATGCCTTAATGATGTAAGGGCGAACTCATCAGGATAAGTATAGTAAAATTTGTTGTGACCGTACCTCTCGTACAAATAGTCAAAGGGAATGTAGGACTCTTTCAAACATGTCAAGTCTAAATTCTTCTTTACGGTTTTTTGGCATTAGTAAACCTGGAGTTTCCCATGGTATACCAGCCAGTCCTCCTATTTCCTCAAGCAGGGGTGTCATCTCGATGTCTGCGAAATGGAACACAGACCTATCACAATCCTAAAATAAAGTAGCAGCTTCTATGATCTTGTTATTGGGTTGAATTTCCAAGAGAAAGGGTAGGTTCTTCAAATAATTCCGAATGAGAGTCTGATCACTGGAATGAAAATCCTTCCACCAACTTAGCAGTTTGGGGTAGATGTTGGTGACCATGCCGAATCTGGGGACTTCGTGCCTTATGTTCCTGCAAGACAAAGGGTTAGACCCTTACCCCCACTAAACTCGACTAAATATCAATAATTGGCATAGAAGAATTTAGTTCTCCAAATAAATGCACAAAACATGGTGGTGTCCGTTTGGGTTTTGGTTAAACCTAGTGGACTTTGGACAAGGCTATCTTAAAGAGTCATTATGCAGAAAACATAACTGACTCGGCTAGATTTGACCATGATGCATGCACAATTAAAGAGAGTAAGGTTTTTATAGGGTATTAGACTGGTACCCTTGAGCTGACAACTCAAGAGGAAAAGGCGCGGAACCATCGACTACACCATTGATCGACTGGTTTGGCACGAGTGGAATATGATGTTGAAAATATGCAATTGCAATAACTAAAACAAGTTGTCACGTATTTTCACATTCATAAAATAGTAATTACAAAAATTTAAAATAGCAATAAAGGAAAGCAGTAAAGGAAGGCAGTAAAAGAAATAAGGGAAAGAAACAAAAGACAAGTCAGTTTTGTAGTAGAAGGGGGAATTAAATGCTTAAATGGACTAAACAAATAAAGGCACATAAAAAATAAAAAGTCACAGTAATAGCTTGAAATGGTAAAATCCTAAAAGAAAATCCCCAGCAGAGTCGCCATGCTTTCGCGCCCTCTTTTTCTCACGAAATCGAGTTTATAACATTTGGGAAGACAATTTGTTCCTTGTTGGGAATTTGGGTTTTCGAATTGAAGAGTCTCCACCTAATGATTAAGGTGAATTAGGAAACCAATAGAGTTTTAACTCTAAATTTGTTTGAATAACCAGAGATTGGGTAAGGACTTGAAATTATCCCAAGGGAAGATGTTAGGCACCCCTCAGGATCTACTAGTGTGGTTCTCGGCCAAGCTATTGTTGTGACTTAAGTGCAAATAACACATAGGCATGTAAGAATTTCCTATAAGGGGGATTTTCATGTAATGGTCACAAATAAACAAGATCATCAAGAACTAAAGAGAGTTTATTTTCATTTCTTAGAAGAACCGGTTTTAAAAGATTTAAAAGAAACAAAGAACAAAGGACGAGGGTCCTAGGTTTATTAATAATATGGATCACGTCAATGCAATACCCGGTAATCACTCCTCAGAGAGAGGATACACATGGTATTAATGCACCGGTCATCATATCCATATCTACCCTTTCCCACCTCGTTTAAGTATTAAAGCGCAGAATGGTCTCGTTTAATTATTGCATGCTATTACCCGCCATAATTCTATCAGTCCCAGAGGTGTTAAGACTACAAATCCTGATATGGAGGGATTTTAGGCTTATTTGTGTTTTCAAAAGGGTAAAATACTAAGGAACTAGGCAAAACACATATTGCAAGTTTGGGAGAAAAGCCTATAAACATGTAAAATGCTCAGATATATATCCCCTATAAATAGAGAAGCATATAACTTAGCACGTCTTGCACATACTGTTTAGAGTCTGATTGAAACTTAAGTGGTTAAGGCAGAATGATCTATTACATAGTTCAGATAAGAAGTCTCAATGAGGTCTGCCTGCTAGTTACAGCATATAAAACCTGATTCATTTTATAAGTTATCTTATGGCTTGCCTAAGTGTTGGACGAAAACCAATAGGCATGATATCTACTTACTTCAGAAATAATGAAGTGAATAGATTACATACTGAAGAAAGAAAGGCGAGTTTTAGAAAAAGACCACAGGTTTGGTGACTGACAACACATTATTATTGCTAGTTTTAGACTTATAAACGAGTGAGGCGATTCAGATGTGATTAAAGTTCCTATATGCATGCTTTCTATGTGTCGTCAATTTATAACACCTTTGTGGACATAGTGAAATGTAGAAACCCTACAAATATGATATTTGAGTACTATATTTTCCATATAAAGATGATGCCTAATTGCAGTTGGTTATTAAGACATACAATCATGTTTACCTAATGAGACGTGGATATGCTAGATTTAGAAAATCCTATAGGCATATTTTCTACATGCATATGCAGATTTCAGATTTCTAATAATTATAGCCATGGTATATATGTGAAAGTGCAGAAGTTCCTATAAACATGGTACTATACATGAGAATATAGAAAATTCCTATAGACATGGTATCTATACATGAGAATGCAGGAATTCCTATGGACATGGTAGCAATATGAGAATGTAGGATTCCTATAAACATGTTATTTACATACGAGAACGCAGAAATCCAATAGACATGTTATTTACCCCTTTTTGCATACATAGTTTCCCCTCCCATTTCACTAGCCATCCCCAAGAGTTTTTATTACAAAGTTATTACAACCCAGAAAAGAAAGTAAAATAAAGAAGAATACATCATAAACTAAAAGTACAACCAAGGAAAGCCTGATTCAGACTTCCCATCTGAAGTATGAAGTAAACCAACTCCAAGAGGTCAGATTTCAAAGCCTTTTTCCTATTTTGGGGGTGTCAAAGTTCCCTATGAATCTCACATGAACTCTGTGCAGTGCTTACACCCAAATGCATTACGAGATTAAGACATAATGTAGTGCGGAAGGACCAAACCTCAATCGTCCAAGTTCAGAGGGAACTCAAGATCCTAAGGCAAGGCTCAGAGGAGGGGGTAGAACTTAGAGACTAAGAAAGAGTGCAAGTGAATGATTTTGAAAAGGGGATAGGGAAAGGAAAACAATTCACATTAATACACATAGGGGTATAGAGAATGGGGAGTTAGTAAAGGGGCAAAGACAGGCTGGTGGGCATACTCAATAATGAGAAGTGCTGGAATACCCATAAGCCTGTTAGAACACATTGTTTAGAGGTTAGGATCCTTTAACGGATCAAGTTCAATCCATAGATAACAACTTACATATTGCCATGTTTTAAACTATAACTCAAGAAACACATAAGTGGGGTAGGGACCAAAGATTCATAGCAAAAACAAAGAAAAAGAGATCAACATGCTAGTTTAAACATTTAGCTATGCAGAAGCAGTAAAGTAAACATGAATACAAAAGCTATAAATAAACATATTGTGATGATATTGAAGCTTAAATTAAGACATATCAGTCTCAAAAAACCAAATAGAGAAAATGCAGTAGTCTTGTAAAAGGCCACAGTGCAGGCAAAGATAGAATACTATTATGAATAAGTATGAGTTCAGAAGAGAATGTAAATTGTGAAGTGAAGGATTGTTAATCATGTGTTGTGTGTTAAAGAGTCTTGAATTTACAGTGTGAAAATCATGAGGAAATAAGGTGAGAAAATAGTTAAGGAACTGATTTTAAATCAATTACACAAGATGTCCCTTAATTTAAGGGATTCAGATTCAAACAGGTAAAAGTAATTTAAGGAAAAAAAGTGAACAAGCACTCTGCGCAAATCATGTAATCAAGGGCAAATACATAAAAGGTTATTTAAGGACAGTGTTTTTAAAGTACACGGTTGTACAAATAAGGCAAGAAAATCAATTAACAGCTAGTAAATCAAAGCCAATGATCTTGTAATTTCTGACCTATGAGTGAACTAATTCGCAAAAGCTGAGAGGGTTTTAATTTAGGACGGTTCCTAGAGAAAATCAGCAATCAATGGAAAGAAATCAATCAGACCATATTCAGAGGAGAATATGAAGTGATCACAAATTTGAAGGCCAGTTTAGAGGGAAGTTTATCATATATATGGAGAATACGAACATATTAAGCACGAAAGGAGATTTCAGGTCATTTTAAAATTGGTAGAAAATTCCAATGTAGAAGAGTTTAGCAAAAAGTTAGAAACAAGGATGTCCAAACTCAGTTTAGAGACTCGAAGTTGGTCCGAAAGAGTTAGGGGTTCCAAAATAAAAACCCTAGTTCAAGCAACTCACAAAGCAAAGATGAGAGGGCAAACATTTGAATCGAAAACATGTTTAGAGGTTTCAAAAAGAACTGAACCTTCTAACATGCTTCTTTCAGCAACAGAACTCATGAGAAATATGATAGAAAACTAACATGAAAACACAGTAGAAGGATTCAAAGTAAACTGAGTGAAAGAAACTAATTCAAAGCATAATAAAAAAGGGACTGATAAGAACAGTAGAAGAAGCATGCTTAAGAAGATTTTTTTAGAAGGAACTTAAACATAGCTCAGTAGCAGAAAAATAGTAAAAACACTTAAGAACACAGTAGAAGAAACATGCCAGAATGTAGTAGAAAAATATACAAGAACACAGTAGAAAAGCATACAAGAACATAGCATAGGAAAACATAGTAAGAGATGCATACAAGAATATGGTAAAAAATACACAGACACAGTAGAAAAGTATACGAGAACATAGTACAGGAGAACATAGTAGGAGAAGCATACAAGAACATGGTAGAGAATAATATAAGAACACAGTAGACGTAAATGCACATGAAAGACAAAGAAAGTCAGAAAAAAAAACTTAAATACTTTCTCAGTAAACCCTAGGTCGGAAAAGAAAAATAGTTTTGAAAGCAATTTTTGAAAGAAAAGCCATACAAATCGTTTGATGACTTAGGGAAAGCATAGATACACAACAGTTCTAAAAGAATCAGAGAAAACCTCAGAGGGTTAGTGTTTCAGAAGAACCCTAAAAGTGAGAAAGGCTTTGAAAGGTCACTGATCCAAGTCGAAGAGATCAAAATCAGGCTCGAGCAACCATGGTACGCCGGAGCAAGGCTGGAGATAACTAGTGAACCTTGAATTGACAGAGGTCTGGGTTCAAACCTTCAAGGTCAGGCCTTGAATCTTCAGAAATCAGGCACGTGAAAGCCATAGGAGGCCGGTGAAGGACCCTCATAGCCTTGGAAGCCATAGATTCCGGTGGCTTTTAGGCGGAGGTGGTAGGAGGCGATTAGGGTTTGAGAATATTAGAGAGAGTTTGAGAGAGCATAGGGTTTACAGGCGGCTGATAGATGAAAAATAAGGAGATTAGGGTGGTCGCTTGGGTTAAAAAAGGTAAGAGTGAATATAGGCCGTTGATATCGGAGATCAACGGCCAGGATGAGAGGGGGTCTGGGTCGGGTAGGTTTTAATTGGGTCAAGGGCGGGTTTGAATTATAATTGGGTTAGGAATTGAGATTGAAATTGGGTTTAATTACAAATCTAGCTAAAATTAATATAAAAATAGGCTAGAATTTAAATAGCCATTTTTCCTTATTTATTTTATAAAAATAGTAAAATACTTCCTATAAATAAATTAAAGGTGCAAATATAATTAATAATATATAAATATTTAATTAAAAATACTGGAGTCATTTTTATAACTGTAAATACAATCAAATCTTAAAATATGCAAACATTGCAATTATATGCGATTTAGCTTAAAAAATATTAAATAAATTTGTAAAAATATGGAAAAATTATGTTAGCCATATTTTAGTATAAATATGAGAATACAACAAGTGAATTACAAAAATGATAATTTTGGAAATAATTACTGGTTTTATCTTGATAAAATAGGCAATAAAATTGGTTTAAAAATCCTTTAAAAATTAAGAAAAATTTGGAAAATCCTTGGACATGCATATATATGCATATCTATACTAATTGAAAGGTATTTATTATATAAAAATATACATGAAAAAATTGGGTATCAACACTTCCCTGGGTCGGATGGCCATATACAGTACCGCTGGTTGAGCACTTGTGAGTGGAAGTACATACGACATTGATCATGATATCTGTGCATTTATACTAGTATACTGAGGTTTATAATTCACACTAGTCATAAGGTGAACACTTATTGTTGAGCTTTTATTTGAACGACAAGCAAGTCTACTTTTTCGTATAGTTATTTGTATACTTGTTGAGGTTTGGTTCGTCACTACATGTCAATCTATAGTTTGGACTTGTTACTTACTAAGTTGGTATACTCATGTTACCTCCTTCACCTTGTGCGCAGATATAGGTATCTCGGCCCATGGTAGCGGCTGTTGATCATATCCTTGTGGACTTCTCCTTGGAGATCACAACGTAGCTGCTTGGCGATCGCAGTTCCACTTTCTCTTTCCTTATCATCCTTTAGTTTATTTGTTGGATATTCTCAGACCGTGTTGGTCATGTTATTTCGAACAGTTGTAGTAGTTTGGTTCATGACTTAGTGACATCTGAGGTTGTGTTTGTGTTTTGTTCTGCTTTGTTATGACTTTCACTTTATATCTTTCATCGGTTTATGCTAAAAACATGGTTTAAGTTTAGTTTTAAATGAATTATGGAAATTTTTTGTAGTAAGTTGGTTGGCCTAGTATCACGATATGGGCAATTATGACCAGGTCAGTTTTTGGGTCATTGTTGATACCAAATTGTTTCCTGTATTTTTTAAATATGCAAAATAACTTAAACCGTGTTTGAGTCCGGGAGACATAGATTATGTGCTTCGAGAAATCCACGAGGGCACCTGCAGAAATCACTCCGGTGCGATTCTTTGGTCCAAAAGATGATCAGAGTAAGCTACTATTGGGACATCATGCAAAAGGACACCAAAGGATTCGTCCGTAAGTGCGACAAATGCCAGAGATTTTCCCCAATGATTCACCAACCCGGTGAATAGCTACATTCGGTCTTGTTGTTATGGTCGTTCACTAAATGGGGGATGGACATCGTCGCACCTCTACCAACGACACCAAGTAAAGCAAGATTTATTTTATATATGAGTGACTACTTCTCAAAATGGGTGGAAGCGCAGGCCTTCAAGAAAGTAAGAAAAAAAGAAGTCATTAACTTCATCTGGGACCACATCATGTGCCGATTTGGGATTCCTTCCTAGATAACATGTGATAACAAGAAGCAGTTCATGGGAAGCAAAGTAACACAGTTCCTCGAGAATCACAAATTCAAAAGAATCCTATCAACACCCTACCACCAGTGTACAAATGGTCAGGCCGAGTCCACTAATAAGACCATTATTCAAAACTTAAAAAAAGAAGTTGGAAATCGCAAAGGGAAAATATTGAGAAGTATTACCCGAGGTTTTATGGGCATTTCGAACAACTCCAAAATCAAGCATAGGAGAAAAGCCTTTCCCTCTAGTATCTAGCACAACGGCTTTGATATCAGTCAAGATCGGAGAGCCAAACACCAGATTCTGACACACCATCGAGAGCTCAAACAACAAGTTCCATGACTCTAGCTCTTGAACTATTGGATGAAAAACGAAAAGCTTTGCTGGTCTAAATAGCCGTCCAAAAACAAAGGATCGAAAAAGTACTATAACAGGAGAACAAATTTCTGACATTTCAGAGTCGGGAAATTAGTCCTAAGGAAAGTCACCTTAAATACTGGAAACCTTAATAAAGGAAAGCTAGGGCAAAACTAAGAAGGGTTGTACCACGTCCTCGGAGTAATCGACAATGGTCCTACAAGCTCAGTACCATGGAAAGGGAACAACTTCCAAGAAATTGGAACATGTCAATGCTCAAACGCTACTACTATTAAAGTGTCCAGTAGAAGACAGTAAAACATCCTCGACTCGAAGATCTTGGGTTTTAAAGCATGCATTGCTCTTTTTCCTTCGATTGAATTTTATCCCAAAAAGGGTTTACAGGCTAGGTTTTTAATGAGGCAACATCTATATGCTACCTGAGGAGAACTTAACAAGTATTCAAGGCTTCTTTTCAATCAACCTCGAATGCCAGGGGTCATCCTCATGGGAGATCACCTCTTCGGAAAATCCAAGACGAGTCAAAAAGGTTCTCGATAGGAAAATGATGTACCGGGCCAAACGGTTAAATGAACCGTGTCCACATAGAAGAACCAAAACCATGACAACAAAAACATGTATACTTGTGCCAAGTAATAAAAGAATATTTTTTCTGCCATCAAAATGCTTTACGCTTCAAAGAAGTCTTCTATTTTTACAAGAAATGGCTCTAGAGCCAAAAATTTCCCAAACATTCGGGGACTGACGTCAAAACCTCGAAGTCATATGACCTTCGAGTCGGAAACTTCAAACTCGTAAGCCAGCAATAAGCTAACCCCAAGTGTTCAAACGATGTCTCTAGAGCCAAGGAACTTTATTATGTCTCGGGATTGTCGCCGACTGTCACCCCCATCGATCTGTCGAAATCCAGAGGATATAAGACACCATGCGGGCAACCTCGAGTTCTTAAAACCTTCATAAGGAAATACCAAATCTGTAAGCCCTCAAGAAGGCATGAGTTATACTTTTACCAAGTAACCAAAGCTATAAGACCTCAAGCAAGGAATGAGTTATACTTGTACCAAGTAACCAAATCTACAAGACTTCAAGTAAGGCATGTCAAAATTTATAAAACTTTACAAAAGGCATAATCTCAATCTTAAAGCTAAGCCTATATATTCGAACTTGTAAGAACCAAAAAAGGCATACCCTCGATATAAACGCTGAAACTACTTCACTCGGGGACTGAAAGGCTACATCTAAATACAAATGACTACAGTCACAAGGCTCCAGCCAAATTCATGCAACTTTGGGACGGTCGATCGTCACTATAAAATCACAGGCCTTCAATTACTTTGAAATACTTCGAAAAGAACCGATTAATCAAGCTACCCAGCATAAGCAAAAGATCTTCAATCATATCGGCTCCAAATAACATGCTTCGAAACAATTTAACCATTGAGTGAAACCTCCCGAGGTTCTCATTTATCGCTGCATAACAGATCATAATCGAGGTTCTTATCGAACCATCGAAGATTCGAGAAAACATATAAACTTCAGAAAGTCTTTAACGAGGGAAAACTAAAGCATATATTAAAGGTCGTACCGACCTAACACATAAAAGCCCAGACGCCAACCTAAATTAAAGGTCGTACCGACCCAATACGTAAGAGCCTAAGCGCCAGCCTATATTTAAGGTTATACCAACCCAGTACGTATGAGCCTAGGAGCCATCTTAAAATACAAAAATATAATGGTTGATGAGCTTGAGTCGAAGTCTTACTCAAAGACTGAGCCCGGAACAGTTAACTAAAAAGTGTGTAAGGGCAAATGCATAAGAGCCTAAGCACCAGTCAATATTAAGGGTCATACCAACCTAACACGTAAGAGCCTAAGAGCCAGCCTATGTTGAAGGTCGTATCTACTGAACAAGTAAGAGCCTAAGCACTAGTCTATATGAGAGGTCGTACTGACCAAACATGCAAAAGCTCAAAAGCCAACTCAAACAACCTTAAGGCCGATACGGTAGACCTAGAGATCAATAAACTCAAGCTGAAATGTGACTTGGGAACTAAGCCCCAAATGATCAACTTTCAGCCATTACAAATGGCTCAGCAGTGGCATAAATCAAGGGTTTAAATTTGAAGTCCAAATTTTCAGATCAATTGTCAAACAAGCATCACCGTTTATTCCTAAAAAAGAAAAGGAAAACCAAAAATCCTTTACATATATGTTTAAAGATTCACAAAGATGCATTTACAAGGCCTATGTCTGAAGCCTTCAAAAAGGTAAGAGCAAATAAAACTCTAATCTACCACTGGGGCTACGCGTTTGATGAATTCCTCGAAAGTTGTGTTTTCAATAGCACCGACCATGATCCCCGGGTTTTCAACGGCCTCTTCCCCTTCGGAGAGCTCTCCTCCATCTTTATCATCTCCCGAGCCACTACTCGACTCGCCTTCGGAAGAAAGCGGAGCCGTAGCCTCCTCTTCTAGGATCTTTACCATCTCGATCTCGGCAGACAAATTGAAGCCCCCTGCACATATATCCTCGAGTGCATGTCTTCGAGATTCTAACCGAGCATGCTCTACATCTTAAGATTGAAGCTCGGCCTCCTCGGACACCTTCCTGGCCTGAGCATTTGCAGTAGCAGCATCATCTTTATATGAGGATATGAACTCCTTGACATTAGCCTTAACCTCGGATAACAGAGCAACCAACTCAGTATGAAGATCCCTATACTTATTACTCTCTGCCCTTGTATCATCAAATTAATGTCCGAATCAGACCACCTCTCCTTGAAGGGTATCTCTCTCAGAAACTATCTCACTCACGTGCCGTTTGAGTTCGAGAATATCAAATACCCTATCTCGGAGTTGCTCCCTCATTAGGACATCTTTCTTCTCAAGCTGCAGGATCGACCCAAAGGTGTTAAAACATTAAAGCCGGAGAAATATGTAGACAAAAAACAAATGGGAGTTGTGTAACTTGTTTAGTAAGATGTGTCCTTTCTCAAGACCTTACCTGCAAACAATCCTGAAGGCTGCGGAATTCCTCTATCTGCTTGGTAGAAAGAGCTCTAAGCTCATCATCTTCCAAGGAAAGCCTCTTGTGCTCACCCTCAAAATGAATCAACTCGGTTCAAACCTGGCAAAGGTTTGATTATAAAGTATCTTAGCTTGAAACCATGAATGAAACAAGGTTAGCAAGACAAAAATCAGGGCACTAAGCAGAATTTTTACGAAGATTACATGCTCTCAGAGCCTGTTAATCTCACTAAAAAAAAGCGAGACGTCAAGCTCAGGCTTTTCCTAAGGCGTAGAAAAAATTATTTCAAACACATTCTTATATTCGATGGGCTCCCCCATTTAGAGGGACTCTTTATTTTGGGCGTCCTACCCCTCGGAGGAAAGACGATCTCGAAGGGGAATTGCTCACCTCAATAACCACGGCTAGATTAATCGGGCTCATCTCTTATTTCAGGAGAGCTTCAGAACCAGGCTTCCCCGGACCGCCTAACGAAAAAACCTCAGCTCGAGGAGAATTTTTGCCAACAATTAACTTAGGGATATTACCTGATGCACCGTCGAAGGCCTCTTGAATCCGAGGTAAGACAATAATAAAATCAAGTTCTGATTTAGAAGCCATCAACTTTGTAGTATGTGGGAAGATCAGGCCTTCTGCCCCGGCGGATGCTTCCGAGGAATCATCTGTATTCTTGCCATTAGCTCCGGGACTCCACGGAACATTTGGAGCTAAGGTTGCTGAATCGTCTTTAGGTTCTTCCACTTTGGCTTTCTTTGATATTGGAGAATGGGCCAAGGACCTCCTCCAATTTCTTCTTCTCTTCGTTAAGTTTTAGGGAACCCACTTCATCAAGTGACGCTTCTCTCGTAAAGAAGGCTTCCCTTAGACCTATTCCAATACAAAATATAAACACAGCAAATGAGGATGAAATTAGTGATATTTCTTTGTAAGGTTCTATTACAGTAGAAGTAAAGGCTCATCGTGGTCCTTGGTTTCCCATCGATCCCTATGCAGATCACTCCACACGTGCTCAACGTATGGGAAAATTGAATATATCTGGTTAACCCAGCCTGAGAGGTCATTAACTATATTAGGATACGCTGCGATAGCTGCATAAGTGGAGGATGTCAATTCAGAGAGAGATATATCCAAAAAGAATGAGAAAACATTTAACTAGGATATCTACTTACGTTTCATGTTCCACCTTTTGGGGAACGACATCCTCTCCATTGGAATCAAGTCCTAAGTCCTAACTCGGATGAAACGGCTCATCTACCCTCTGTTCCTAACCTCATCGGTATAAGCAAAAAGGGCTCTCGAGGAGTGACAGTGGAGCTTAATCAAGACCTCATGAAAGAGTCTTGGACTGTACATTCTGCTCAGGTAATCAAGGGTGAAGGGCATCCCTTTAATAATGTTTGCGTAATATTTGGTCATGTACACAAAGCACCAAAATGACGGATGAATTCTGCCAAGTGTCACTTAATATCGTTCGCAGAAGTCAAGGATCATAGGGTTTATTGATGGCAAGGATGGCTCCACCAGGAAAAGGGTAAATGGATAAGTATACACACTGAGGAAGCTGACCTTGTATGTCATTATGTCCTCCCCCGAAGTAGGAATCTCCACTAGCACCGCGTCCCCCTAGCGGCAGTCGATCTTCACCCTTTCAACATCTGCTAGTAAACTAATATCGAGATATAGCCTCCATCGTCCCGGCTTCGAATAAAGTTATTCGGTCTTCAAATTGGAGGTCGTTTCAAAGGCTCCTGGAATGCATTCCCCAGCGCGAGGGGGCATTGTTGCTTTGCCCTTAGACGAGCACTAGGAAGAGGAAGGCAAATTTTTCTGAGGTTGGAGATGGAAGTTTTCTCTGTTCTTGTTAAAAGATTTCAAAGGAGAAATGAAAATTGTGTTTCTAAAGAGAGCATATGAGAGAAGTAAAAAGAACTCTTGTAAGGGATTGATGGTGCAGTAGGAAATAAGGGGCAAAAGAAGAAGTATTCATAGAAGCCTAACGTGTATATTGGAGCGGACCAAAGGAGAGCCAACCACTATAATTAATTCAAAGGCTTATTAAGGGTTGTGTGGACGCGAAATTGTAGACACCTTATTTGTCACGTCAATTTCTTGGCAGGGCTTAATTGCCATCGTGATGGAAGTATTGAGGGGGAAAGAATTTGAGATTATTTCTTATCATTTTACTCTAAGAAATGCGGGGACTATCTGCATACAACTAAAATGGGAAAGCCCAATTTTACGATCAGTATGACATCCCGTAGCACCACGCTAAAGGCCTCGAATACAGCTCGAGGTCATGACATCTTGGGTTCTTTATGCCCGACCTAGAGGCAGCATACATCGATTGTTATCATAAATAAGCAGGAGGTTCCCTAGGCGCGTGAAAAAAACTGACAGCAAATGCAAGAATAGTACCAGTCTGTACCAGATTGTTAAGTGGCTATACCGGCTACATTTATTTGTAATAATTACACATATACCATATTGGGATTCCCCCTCTTATATAAAAGGGACCCTTATTATTTTGTAAAGAAGATACACAATACACAGCATTCAATACAAGAACAAGAATATTCTCTGCTTTCTAACAAAAAACACATTCTCCTTCGATTCTATTACTTACATTTATTATGTATTATTAATTGTTCTTCATTTATTACTCATTATTAATCATAAAAGAGCTCTTATCAAAGATTTTAGAATTTTTAGTCCTTCATCGACTGTTCACAGTCTAACGCTGAGTTCGACCTTGAGGCCACGTATAGGCAAGCTCGCCGCCCCTATTCTCAATTACTCAGTTTGGGTATTCTACCATCTCCAAGGATTTTACCTTATTTTCTAGTATTACACTTAGAACTTACTGCCTAACAACTAGCATAAAAAATAAATCATGTATGTTTAGAACCACAAAATTAAATTTAATTGTAATTACCATTTTCAAGGTAAACAGATTTGTGGTCGGAATTGGATAATATTGGTATGGTTGGACTCATTATTGAATGTACGCTCAGATCTTGTAAATTTTATCAAATTTCAATGTGTGGGCTAGGGGTTGACTTTTTAAATGTGTGGGCTAAGGGTTCAACAGTTAAACGATGAATATGGAATGAAAAAGAACAAGTAATTTAACTAAACATATAGGGAAATTTGCAAATAAAAGATACAACAAGTAGACATATGAAATTAAACTAAACAAGATGTCTGTAACAAAAGGAAGTAACTCAATTAAAGAATGGACAGAAACCACATAGCAAAAATTTGAAATTTTCACATTCAGCCCATGTACGCACTCATCACCTCGCGCACACAGCTTTCCCATTTCACAATCATCACAAAAATACCAGATCTTAAGGATAATTTTTCCCACACAAGGTTAGACAAGTCACTAACCTCAAACCACGCTAAATCAATCAACTGGAAGGCCTTTCTCTCGATTTTCTAACTCTAAATGGCTCGAATCCCAACAATCCCTCTAAAAATCCATCGAAAGCTTGCCTCAAACCGAGCTCTCTAATTCCAAATGGTAAAATATCAAATAAACCCTCGATTTCAAACTTAAGTTCTGCTGCCTAGTGATTTATTCTTCGCGAACATGGAAAATCCCTCGTGTTCGCGAAGCACAAAAATGATGCTGCCACAAAATAACACTACTTGATCGTAGAACAGCACTGCCCCCAACAAGCTACACAATTGCAAAACATATCATGCTACCGCGATGAAGAAAAATGCATAAACTTGCTTCCCTAAATTCACATACACGAACGCGACTACCCTTATGCGTTTGTAATTCACTGGAAACTAGCTTTTGCTGGTACGACTACTATGCCATCACCTAATCTTTCAGAGTCTGAACTCACCAACAAGCCATGGGAACCTAACTTGTTCCTAACTATTATCAATTTCTTCGGTGGTTCGAGGGAATGAGTAGTTCCATATTATGTATTATGACTTGTGAGAATCACCGATTTTAGTTTTTAAGTTATCTGGAATTAGTTTGGAAGAATGATCCTTAACTAGGAAGCTTTAAGTTGAAAGAGTTTACCAAGTTTGAATTTTGAGTATTTGACCTTAGATTGGAGTTTTAATGGTTCAGGTAGGTTCGGATGGTGATTTTGGACTTGATCGTATGCCGGAATTTGCATTTAGATATTTCTAGAGGGTTTCAACACTCATTGGTGAAAGTTAGAAATCTGAAGGTTTGGAATGTTCATAAGTTTGACGTAGAGTTGACTTCGATCTTATCGGGCTTATAATGTTGTTTAGGGAGTTGGAATATGTTCCATATGTCATTTGGAACTTATATGCATAATGTGGGTTTATTCCAGATTGGTTAGGCTTGAATCATATGTTTGGTTCGAAGTTTGAAGTTTGAACTTATGAAATTGATCTTGATTGACGATTCATGAATTTGTTGTTTTTATGCATGACTTAAGGCCTCATGTAGGTCCGTGTTATGTTATGTTACCTATTGGTTTGTTCGGACGGGGTTTCGAGGGACTCGGGTGAATTTCGGGGTGGTTTCATACCATTTTTAGGCCATTTTTAGTTGTTGATTTTTGGCTACAGGGATGTACATTGTCATCACATGAATTTGGTCGTGATAGCAAAGAGTAAAATAGGAGAAGTGGAGTTCTAAATCGCGATCAAGGAAGCCTCCTTGCGATCGCGTAGAAGAAGATCTATGTTGCACTAATCCGACTTTAGAAGCTCATAACTTGCAATCTATAAGGAATTTGAGGACGATCCAAAAATAGAAGTCATAGTTCTTTGTATTTGTTTTTTAGAAAATCAAACCGCTTTTTATTTGGAGTTTTATACAAAATGTTATGGCTAATATATATACTACAGCTGTCTGAGAAGAGTTGGGAAGGGTTAAATGGAAGTTTGTTGAACACTATCGCGGTCCAGAGGTCGGGACACATGGGATGGTAATTTTGGAGCATCACTTGGCTTGCTCGATATTGGATTTGGCTTGATTAAGGTAAGTAACACTTCTAAACGTGGTGCTGAGGCTATAAACCCATGAATATATGTGATACGTGTTTAGTCATTTAACCCTTCACAAATCTTCTCAGACAGCTTGTAGTGTATTAGCCATAATATTTTATACAAAACTCCAAATGATAAATATTGATTTTATGAAAACTAGATAAAAAGGACAACAACTTTTATTATTGGATCATCTCAGAATTCCTTATAGATTGCAAGTTATAAGCTTTTAAAATCGGACAAGCGCAACATAGATTTTCTTCTACACGATCGCGAGGAAGCTTCCGTTGATCGCGATTCACAACTCCATTTTTCCTATTTTACTCTTCGCTATTGCGACCAAATCCACGCGATCGCAATGTACACCCAGATAGCCAAAACTCAATCAGTAAAAATGGCCTAGAAATGGTCCAAAACCATCCCGAAACTCACCTCGAACCCTTTTAAACCCTGTCCGAACATACTAACAAGTCCCATAACATAACACAGACCTACTCGAGGCCCCAAATCACGCATAAAAACATCAAAATTACAATCAAGATCAATCTCTTAAGTTCATAATTTCAAACTTCGAACTAAGTGTCTGATTTAAGCCTAACCAATCCGGAATGAACCCAAATTTTGCATACAAGTTCCAAATGACATAACGAACCAATTACAACTCCCGGAACAACAAAATGAGCCTGATAACATCGAAGTCAATTGTCAGTCAAACTTATGAACATTCTAAACCTTCAAATTTCCATCTTTCGCCAATGAGAGCCGAATCCTTCTAGAAATATCTAAATGCAAATTCGGGCATATGTCCACGTCCAAAATCACTATCCGGACCTAACGAAACTATTAGATCTACGATCCAATGTCAAATACTCAAAAGTCAAACTTGGTCAACTCTTTCAACATAAAGCTTCCTAGTTGATAATCATTTTTCCAAACTAATTCCGAATAACATGAAAACCACAACCGACGATTCTCATAAATTATAGTACATTACACAGAGCTATTAATGCCCTCAAACTATCAAGGAAAGTGCAAATGCTCAAAACACCGGTCGGGCCATTACACCGAGTCAGTTTTTCGATTAAGTTTTATACTTTTTGGTCACTTTTATATTATGTTAACTAGCTATACTAAACTGTCTTTTGAGGAGCGGTCATCACAGTTTCTACCCCAATCAGCATCAGAGAAACAATGCAGAGGTATAGCAGATGAAGGATGCAGCCAGACACCGAAGTCACGCGTCCCATTCAGATACCGGAAGAGGCGCTTCACTGCACCCCAATGAGTGACAGTAGGAGCGTGCATGAACTGTGAGAGTTTATTCACAGCAAAGGAGATATCAGGACGAGTAAAAAAGAGATACTGGAGACCCCCAAGGGCCTGACGATAGGCGGATGCGTCGGCAGGGGCCGAGCCGTCGGTCAGATGAAGGCGGGTGGACGCCGCTATTGGCGTCTGAACAGGGTTGGATTCCAGCATACTATGACGAGTCAAAAGATCAACAACATACTTACGCTGAGAGAGAAAATACCCCTAGGAGCTGCGCAGAACCTCAACACCAAGAAAGTAGCTTAGATCACCCATGTCTTTAAGAGAAAATTTAGTCCCAAGAGAGTCAATCACACGGTTCAAGAAGGCAGAGTCATTACCAGTCAATATGAGATCATCAACATATACCAAAAAATAGGTTGTAATACCAGAATGTTGAAAGACGAAGAGCGAAGTGTCAGAGGTAGTGTTGACGAAACCCATGGCCAAAACGCATTGCCGGAGCTCATTGTACCATGTACGGGGTGCCTGTTTGAGACCATAAATAGCTTTCTGTAACTTACAGACATAAGATGGATAGGCTTTTTCAACAATACCCGGTGGTTGTGCCATATAGACATCCTCTGTAAGCCTCCCGTGGAGAAAGGCATTGTTCACATCCATTTGACGAAGAGGCCAGCCCTTGGATACAGCTAGACTGAGAACCAAACGCACAGTTGCCGGCTTAATAATCGGACTAAAAATCTCCTGGAAGTCAACACCTGGTCGCTGATGAAAGCCTTTCGCAACAAGTCGGGCTTTGAACTTATCCACATTACCGCCAGGCTTTCGTTTGATATGATAAACCCACTTGCAGCCCACAACATTCGGTGAAGAATCAGGAGGAACAAGATCTCAGGTGCCATTCTGTAGCAGAGCATCAAACTCCAATGACATAGCAGCGCGTCAGCGCTCATCAGACATAGCACTAGACAAAGTCTGAGGTTCTGTAACAGCTGGAGAGGACACAGCAGACATACCAAACTTCTTGTTGGGCGTGAAGATGTTATTTTTGCTGCGAGTTTGCATGTGATGACCACCCTGAGAGGATGAAGGTGGCGGCATAGTGGGTGTAGCGGCAGCGGGGGCCGCTGGCGGTGCCGTAAGAGGCGCTGGTGGCTCGCGCGTTGGCGCCGGCAGTGCGTCCGGTGAAAGATCGCTAGTGGGAGCAGCGGCAGGTACTGGCGGAGGCAGCGGAAGGACTTCTAGGGTGACCGGAATGGGTACGGGTGGAGACTCGGGGTTAGACAATTTGGAGAACGGGAAGATATCTTCATGGAAGGTGACATGACGCGAGACGAAGATTTTAGACGTTGAGGGATCAAAGCATAGATATGTGCTTTGAGTATATGAGTAGCCGAAGAGGACACAGGCACGAGATCTAGGTTCCATTTTGTGTGAGGTGTAGGGTAGAAGCCAAGGGAAGCATTGACAGCCGAAGACACACAGTTTGGCAAGGTTGGGGCACCTATGGAAGAGAGACTCAAAGGAGGAGAGGATCGAGAGATTTGTCTTGGGAAGACGATTAATGAGATAGACTGCTGTGCAAAGGCATAAGGCCAATAAATGAAAGGGACGGAGGCATAATGAAGGAGAGTGAGACCAATGTCGACAATATGACGGTAACGGCGTTCAGCATAGCCATTGTGTTGAGGTGTATGAGGAGGTGAAGTGAGATGTGAGATGCCATGGGAGGCAAGAAAAGAGCGTAAAGCTAGGAATTCACCCCCATTATCAGTGTACAGAGCAATGATTCTAGTAGAGAAGTATTTTTCGACAATGGACTTAAAAGTGGGGAAGGTTTGTAAGACATCAGATTTACGGCGTAAAGGAAAAAACCAAACATACTTAGAAAAATGATCAACAAAAATGACATAATATTTAAATCTTTCATTAGAAATAATTGGAGAGGTCCATACATCAGAAAAAATAAGCTCCAGCGGAGCAGTGGAAGATAAACTTGACTCAGAGAAAGGTAACTTATGACACTTATGAAGCTTGCAAAAGACACAAGTAAAGTCAGACACACTACTGGACGCTATACTGCTAGAAGACACTAAATGACATAGGATTTTAGCTGACGGATGACCAAACCGAGAATGACACAATGACGCAGGGAGCGTTTGTGCCGTGAGGGCAGACGGTAGACGGGAAGCCGCCGGCCAGTAGTAGGCGTCGTTCCTACGTGGGCCGCTGACGAGTGTTGCCCACGTGCGACGATCTTCACCTGAAAATCAGTATCAGAAAAAACAACATTAACATTATTGTGACAACATAATTGAGCAACATTGATCAAATGTTTACGAATATGTGGAACACAGAGAGCCCCAGGAAATAAAAGAGAGGAATAACTGAAACGTTGGCCAGTATGTGTAATTTTTAAACCTTCACCGTTACCAATAACCACATCATCGAAACCAGTGTAAGGACTGTGAAGAGACATGTTGGCAAGATCATTGGTTATATGATGAGTGGCACCAGAGTCCAGGATCCAATCAGATGGAGAGTGATGGGCTGTGTGAGCAGCCGGATGAGATGATGCAGCGTATGGTGGTCGCGGTAGTGGTCCACCGCAAGGGGGCTGATTTGCGCCGGAAATAGGATCGGACGAACAGCGGCGCGCGCAGTGGCCGAATTCATTGCAAAGCAGGCACTTCCCATTGTACCCGCGAGATTGGCCATTGTTGGAGTAACCACCGCGGCCAGAGGATAAACTGCGGCTGCCACGGCCGCGTCCGCGGCCACCGAAGCGGTTACGGCCAGACTGCTGTCCGGCGACGAAGGCAGCCGACGGAGCCAAATCAGATGCGGCGGAGGTGGCCGGCGCACGGGCAGTAATCTGAGCCTCCATGCTTAACAGCTTGTCATGTAGTTCAGCAAAAGAGATTGGAGATTCACGGGCTTGGATAGCATGAGAGAGCTCCATATACGGATCATCAAGACCATTTAGAACTTTAATGACAAGATCCTCAGAATCAACAGTAACACCCAGGAGAGATAATTCATCCACAATCACGTGAATACCGTGCATAAAATGAGTAGCAGATTTAGAACCTTTTACCGTATTATGGAGCTGCTGTTTGAGAGACATGATACGACCACGAGAAGCAGTGCCGTATGTGCGCGCGAGGATGTCCCAGGCCTCTTTAGAGGTTTCCGCAGCGGCAATAAAGGAGATGATCATCGGTGTGATCGACGAGATGATGGCACTGAGAATAAGATTGTCCTGGCGAATCCAGTAAGGATATGCTGGATTGGGGAAAGTTACCTCCTTGTCGACGATAGTGGCTGGTGGGCACGGCTTCGATCCGTCCAAGAAGCCGAGGAGGTCGTAACCCGTAAGAAGGGTTTGGAATTGAAATTTCCACGCTAGGTAATTAGTGGAATCCAATTTAAGTGGGATCTGAGCCGATGCATTGATGGCAATCGGCTGGAGAAGATCGTTGGATGTCGTAGCGGCAGTGAAGCGCGAGGCAGAGGAGGCGATGATCGATGTCGAGAGAGAGAGGGTTGCCGGTTAGTGCAGCGGTGGCACGGCAAGACGCCGGAGAGAGGCTGTGGACCGAGAAGGTCGGCGGCGGCGGGCTGCCGATTAGTGCTGCTGCGGCGGCAGCGCGAGTAGGGAAGAATTCGGATTTCTTTGGCGATAAGCCACTGGCGTATGATGCCATGTAGAGAGTTTTGGGAGAATTAATTTTCTTGTATTGCTCACAAAAGTATATATAGAGTACAGAGAGATATCAAATCCTACCAACTATAGGACTGTACAATAATGAAAGAAATCATATCCTACCAACTATAGGACTGTACAATAATAAAAGAATATTCTACCAATAATAAAAAGATACACACAATATATTCTAATATTAGTTTCGCCCCGCGCATATAATTTTTTACCGTGTTCATTCCATTTTTTGTTCCACCATTTTAAATACTCACCACTTGATAATTCTCACTAATTTTTTAGTTAGACATTGTGAGGGTGTTTGGGTAAGTTTTAAATCATTAAGCATGCTTTGGCTTATTTTAGTATCTGGAAAATATTTGCATGGTGCTTAAGCAAAAATAATAAGTTGATTAAGCTTATAAGCTCATTAAAGTTGACCAAATGTGTAAAAATAGCTTAAAGATCGAGCAAAAATAAGGCATTGATTTTGGAGTAAA
The DNA here is from genome assembly GCA_034376525.1 of Nicotiana benthamiana. NCBI lineage: Eukaryota > Viridiplantae > Streptophyta > Magnoliopsida > Solanales > Solanaceae > Nicotiana > Nicotiana benthamiana. Next base: position 70,264,216 of record CM067330.1, read on the forward strand.
GCATTAATATTGCAAGGGACAAGCACATGAAGTACATAAATGTTAAAATATGCACCTCAAAATCTTAACAGAATCATGCATGTTTTCTCCAACTCGTAGTTGAGAGGTGTGGAAGGACTCTTAAGAGTGGACAGTTGAATACTTAATTACATTGAAAGCTTTGTTCTTTTTCTTTTTTTGTAAAATAGTTTGTAAGTCTTAGCATTTTGTTAACATATACCACCAAGGTTAGAACAATGACATTGAAATCTTTGAGTGTAAAATATAGCATTTGGTTAATTTGAGTAATTTACTCTCAAATAAAACAATCACTAAAAATATAAGACTTAGCGACAGATATATTCTATAATTAAATAAAAAAATTCGTTGTTAATCCTATTTAGCGACGGCTTAGGGACATATTATCAAAAACTTCTTTAAGCTACGAGCGATCGCTAATCCCATTTAGCGACGGATAAGGGACATATTATCAAGAAGTCCTTTTAGTTACGAGCGATTTAACAACAGATTAACGCCAAAGTTTGTAACTAATTTTAATTTTTTTATTGTGGATATATTTATAACTCTCTTCCAGTGCAGAGAACTAGATCGATATCTTATAGATGCGGTTACTAATTACATGCACATTGTTATTTTTGACTTCCTTCGTTATTCCATAGCATGTTTTACTTGCTTTAGTGAAAATAAATTGGAATGTAGCCTCCACGCCATGGTGTGGTGATAAGGAGTTCTCTCACCTCAAGTCTCGAGTTCGAGCTCTGCGAATGGAGAACTTCTTGGCAAGAAGACCACTACCTCCTTATTTAGTGGATTTATCATTATAAATCCGAATTTTTCTTGTCAATGAATTTTGAATTCCGATAAGTAAAAGAAAAAAAAATAGATTGAAAATTAGGTATTTAATGACCTCTCTTCCTAAATAATAAAGTTAGCGTGCAAGGCGCATACATACAAATTGGTGTTATTTTTAAAACTAGTGAATAACCCAAGGTCATCATGAGTTTAATTAGAGAAAATTTACCAAATCCAAAACCGACTTTAGTCTAAAATATCCTTTGTCATATTGGATATAACGATATGGATATTGAATTGCAGAGATATTCTTCAAAATGATAGTTGTAACATACTAGGATTACAAATATATCAAGAAACAAAAGAGAAATGTTCTTGTAAGATTTCTGTCTGAACTAATGAACTACTCCTTTTTCAGATCCAAACAACTAAAAAAAATTGAAGTAGACTACATATATAGTAATAGCAGTAACAAGTTATTAATTCGATTGTGGTGGAGGAGGAGATCTGCAAATAATTTGACAACGACAAACGCTGTGATTTGGTGTTACACTGAGACTGCATTCACAATTTTGAACCATCGCGCTTGCTGGGAATAGCCTAACTGAAGCACTAAGACAGTCTTGACTTGCACTAATACCACAATCACCAATTTTCCCGAAGCTAACTGGGCATAATTTTTGTTGTCCTACAATCCAAGGAATAAAGCAAAGAAAGATTGATCAACATTTGAAGCATAACACAATTTTCTTTCAATCCAAAATTTCTCATGAAATATTTAATAGTATAGTCTGGATAATCGTCTGAAATGCAATATGGCATATCCGTAAGCCCTTAATGCATTAAAAATATCATATTATATCTGAAAACTCCAAAAAAAAGGATTAGACTTAGAGTTTATAGACTTCTAGCAAGTAGCCACAGAAAAAAAGAACAACATAAAAGTAACAGTATAAAAAAAAGAAGGCCAAAAACAAATATGATATAATGCATTCACAGTTTTGGCTTAATGAGCAATAAAGTATGTTGGGATTTTAAGCTCTCTGGTTAAAATCCCAGTGGAGGGAAAAATTATTAGGTGATTATTTCCAATCCATAACATGTATCATGGGAATTAGTTGATACGTTTGACAAATAAAACTAATAATTAAAATAAAAGATTCTAAAATGAAAGAATAAGAAATGCAAGATAAAATTGAACGCTTACCCATAGAAAGAGGAACTAGACTTAGCAAAAGTACTAGCATAGATAGCATAGGAAGAAAGTTACAGTTCTTCATTTCGAAAATTCTTAGGTTCGTGTGGGAATTAGAGAATGCAAGTACTAGTTATATAGAAAATATTAGAAGGGAAAAATTACTTTTATGTCACTCTATGGAATGTTAGTTAACAACTTGACTTGACATGAATAAAATCTATCAAATAAGTAAACAAAATAAGTTGCCTGCCAAATCATTTTTTACAACTTACTTCATTTTAAGTTACATACCATAAGAAATAAATAAGATCATATCTATGTCTATCTATCCGCGTATTAGTATAAAAGCAAAAAATTAAGACGAGAATTGCTGATCCGATTTCTTATTCATTAAATAGATTTTACATTAGATAAAATTGTAATTTAACTATTTATCTAATATTAAAATTTTTGAATCAACTAAAGTTTTTCTTATTTGAACTAGGTAAAAAGTCCTAATATTTTGAATTACTAGTTCCACCCGACTGATTTGTACTCCTAGAATTTATCTCATTTAACTAAGATTAAGATGCTTGTTTAGTTCATGTAATTTAAATTAGGGGTGTCAATGTGTCACGACCTAAAATTTCAATCATGGGGTCGTAATAGCGACTAACTGTCACAATCCTAAAATCAAATAGGTCGTGATGACACCTCTCGTGAAACTAGGCCAGTCAACACAAATCTCAAATCAAACTATTAATTCAAAAAGACAGCTTTAAGCTATTAATTAATAATATCTCATAACATGGGTCTAAATAATCAGTGCGAAAAAATAACACAAACCCGACATCAGGGTGTCACAAGTCACGTGCAACTACAAGATCTATCTAAGTATAAGAAAGGCTATCATAGTCCTGAAATAGAAATACTAATAGCGGTCTGAGTAAAGTAAGAAGGAGAAGTGCAGAGCTGTGAACGCCAAGCAGCTACCTTGCCGACTCCGAAGACCTACTGGAAGAACGATCAGCGCTTGCTATTGCCACCCGTAACTCTTGAATCTGCACACTAGGCGCAGGGAGTAATGTGAGTACACCAACTCAATAAGTAACAAAAGTAAATCCAAGCTGAGTAGTAAGAAATTAGATAATTCTACGTCATACCACTACAGCAAAATAATATATTTTCAAATAGTACAGAAATCAATTATCTCATAAAATCTCAGTTTCAGCAAAACATTTTAAAAACACCTTTCAGTTATTTCAAACAAGTGATGAAACAGTGAGTAAAAATGATGAAAACGTGAACAGCCCCTTGGGCAAGACATGTCTCATAAATCGCCCTGCGGGCAAAATATCAACAGAACCAACCCGTCGGGCTACGTCACAATCACTCGTAATCGTTCCCTCGGGCAACAACATATATCAAAATCACCCCCTCGGGCAACATTAGTCACTCGCACTAGGTACTCGCGCTCACTGGGGGTATATAGACTCCAGATGGGCTCCTACAGCCCAAGCGCTATCATAAGCCATCTCGTGGCATAGTAAATCACGCCCTCGGCCTCTCATATATCACAAAACAGTATAACCTGCTGCGGCACGTTGTCCGATCCCATGATATACTCACAACACAGGCCCTCGTCCTTACTCAATCAGAAACCTCTCAAGCCACTCGAGCTAATAGTAAAACAAGGTGCTCATCCCAAAATATCATTTATGCATCAAATCATAGTAAATAAGACTGAGTTATGAAATCAGTAAAACATATCATGACTGAGAATAGATATTAAATCAAAACAGTGAGGAATTTCAATAATACCCATAGTGTGGGTAATACAGTAGCATTCCCCTAGGAACCCATGCGCATCCTCTGAAGTCGAACCACTAAAAGTAGGAGGATTATACTTCTTGAACCTCGAAAGTCTAAGTTGTTCTTCCTCAGATGTTGCTTCCCCAACTACAGGTGGAACTGGGATAACATGCTGTGTCAGCATGACATCTGGGACCTGACCAACATGGACTTGCTGCTCTGTAGTACGGACGGCTGGAGTTTGAGCTCCTCCCCCGATATATGAAGTAGCTGGTGCAACTGAATTCAACCCTGCCGGAGCTAATGTACCAAACATGCTCAGGAACTATTCCAAGGTCTCCTAGAGGCTACTCAACTGCTGCTCTGACAGGTGCTCTAGTTGTAGCACGTGCTCCTCCTGGGCCTCTGCCCCTAGCAACACCGGCTTTGGGACAGCTTCATTGATAACTAGAGATTTTGACGCATTTTATACTCCTTCTTGCTCATGCTTTGATTAGAAATTCATACAAAATTGTCCCAAAAGGCTCATAAGTTGTGCTTGATTGTAGGTTTGATCAATAAGTGAAGTGATGTCAAAGATCAACTCAAAAGGAGTGAAACTTGCACAAGTTCCAAAGACAAACAAGCTCAGCCAAAATAAGTCCATTGCGCCCGCACACCACTTTGCGCGATCCACACTAGGAGGTTCAGAGAGTATGTATTCATGCTAAAAGGCAATGCGACAACACTAGATTTAGTGCGATCCACACTGGAGTCCATGCGGCCGAACTACCATTCTGTGCAATCCGTAGAGCCAAGATTTAGAGAAGTTGCAGTTTGGAGCTTTCAAGCCAATGCTGTCCGCAGTCCATTTTGTCCGGACCGCAATAGAAGTCATCACGGCCGCAGTCCATTCTGTGCGGTTCACGGAGCCTGAATTCAGAGAGCTAGATTTTGAAGCCAAGAGTCCTAGTGCGGCCGCAGTCCATTATGTACGGTCTGCACTAACCCCGCAGAGGTATTTTTGTCCAAAATCTTCAACTTAGTATAAATAGATTCTTTCTCTATTTTTAGGGTAACAAATATTGTAATTGAGTAGCTGGGCTCGTGGGTTCGATATTCTTAGCTATTTTGGGAACTTTTAGCTACTTTTAATCATTGAATCTTTGTATTTAATTTAGTGATTAATTAATATGAGTTTATCTTCATCTATTTCTTGTTTTTCTTCTTCAATTATGAGTAGCTAGACCCATTATCTAGGGTTTAGGCTCAACCCTAGTGTGGGTAATTGATGGGTCATGTAATTTAGGGCTAAATTGACTATGGATGTTTGTTATTTGGGCCAATATGATGGTTAATTTCTGAATTAGTGGTTGAAAACACTAGTTTGTGTTTAGTTGACTTGAGCTCTTCTTGAGAAAGCGAGCCTAAGTCTATGAAATTGGTCCAACAAGGAATTGGGAGCGTACTCAAGAGATTGATAGCCCCTATTAAAGGGTTAAACCTCGAGAGAGTAATACCCCATTTAAACCCTAGTTGCTTGTGCAAATTTTGTATAACCAATTGGTCTTGAGAAAGTCAGTTAGGCTAAATCACTTGAGAGGTGTAGAGCGGGTAAATTAGTGCAACAGTTATATCATACTCCCTAAATATGTCAAATATGCCTTAGACTCAAGTACCTGTCAATTGACCACCTAGTAGTGTCTTTTAAACCTATTTGAACAACTCGCAGCATTATAACTCTTAGCATAATTTAGTTGCAACTACCATTTGTAGTTTGATAATAGTAGAATTAAACAAAAACCCAAAAAATGAGTAGAAGTGTAATTAAGAACACATATACATGTCCTACACTAGATAGATACTCGATTCCAATTCTAGCTCTCTGTGGATTCGATCGCGACCCAAAATTTGGTAAAAGCTGCTCTGACCCTCTCTCGCTACATAATTAGTAGTGCGGAGTAGGCTGCGATCACTTTTGGCATTGTTGTCGGCACTAACGATTTTGGTTATCTATTTAGTTAGTTTTGTGTGTTGTTCTTCTTTCCTTCTTTATTACTAATTTGTGTGTGTCTCCTATTCATGTACAAAATAGTTATAAATACTGATGACCCTCTTGGAAATGTGCTCTCGGGGGAGGAGGTTGATGATATGGAGAGGATGAGGTGCCTCTTGTACCTCCTGGACCACGAAGAGGCCACCAGGACAATGTTAATGAAAATATTCAGACCCTCCTCCACCACCTCCAAAAGTGGTTCCTCGAGTACTCCCAAACCAAGGTTATGCAAGTGCAATTGTCCCACCCTAAATCCAGGCAAGCAATTTTCAGATTACTAATGTGATGCTGACATTGTTGGAGCGGTGTTGGTACTTCACGGGTGCTGCCACTCAAAATGCTTACAAACATCTCAAAGGGTTTGTGGATACCTATTGGGGGAGAAAGCAAACCAATGTGTCCGAAGATGCACTCGGTTGAGACTCTTCCCATTCTCACTTAGAGGGAAGGCTGTATATTGGCTTGAGCGACTTCCCAACTATTCTATCACTACTTGGGATTGGAAAATAAGTTCGTAGCAAAGTTCTTTTCACCGGGACATATGGCGGCTTTGCGAGATAAAATCTTGGCTTTCAAGCAGGATCCCACCAAATATTTGCATGAGATTTGGGAGAGATATAGAATACAGTAAAGGAATCCCCCAACAATGACATGACGGAGAATATGTTACAACAAACTTTCTACGGGGGGCATCAATACTACAAATCAATGTATAGTGAATCAACTTGCTTGAGGTAATTTTATGAAACTGGCGTATGATGAAGCTAGTGTCGTTCTCGATGAGATGGCGGATACATCCTCTACATGGCAAAGTAGAGCTAATGTGCCTCAATGTGAGCCCACGGTCGTTCATTTGCACAAAGAATTACATGATCATGGGCAAGCGATAGCAGAGTTGACAACTACCATGAACCAACTAGCAAAGGCACAGTTGCACCAAGTCCAAAATCCTCGCCAAGTGAAACCTATGGAGGGTGTTAACATGCTAGTGAACCAAAAGGAGGCGAACAGGTCAATAGAACCAAGGGAATTCAGATTAATTTGACAATGATGGCAGTGGATTTTAAGATGATTGCTATGATGAGCAAAATGAAGAGGTACAATATGTGAACAATTGTTAAGGCCAAAGAGGAAATTCTTCCAACCAACAACAACAATATAGGTCCTAAGGTAATTGGGGCAATCAACAGCAAGGGAACAACAATTGGAACAATAACAAACAAGGGAACAACAATTGGGGAAACAATAATCAAAATTCGAATTGGGGTAATCAAAACAACAATCCGAGCAATCAAGGAAACTGGGGGAACAACAACAATCAGGGTGCATAGAATAATAACCAGGGAAATCTGGGGAAAGGTTTTCAAAGGCCCCCAATGTACCAACAACCGAGAAATCTACCACATTTTCCTTCCCAAGGTCCTAATTCTTCTAGCAATGATACAAGTAGAATTGGAATGATGTTTGAAAAAATAATGAAGAAGAATGTCAATTATGATGCTCAACTGTCTTCGCACTATGCTTCCATTCGAGATTTGGAGGTGCAACTAGGTCAAGTCTCTCAATCTTTGAGTACATGCCCTAAAAGTGATCTACCAAGTGATAAAGTAGTGAACCCGAAGGGTAGGAACAATCATGTTATGACGGTGACCACTAGGAGTGGACGAGGCGATGATGTGAATGCCTCCAAACAAAAGCAAGTTTTGGGTGATGAAGTTGAGTGGAAAGACGATGAAGTTCCTTTGGTGGTTGAGAATTTTGTTGATGAAAATTTGAATGAAGAAGTGAGGATTGATATTCAAGATCCCGATGAGGAAATGCAAAATGACGTGAACCCCTCTAGGGTACACGTAATTGACATACCGGAGTTGGTCGTGCCAAAAATAAAGGCACCCTTGCCTAGACCACCTCCACCTTATCCTCAACTGCTAGCCAAGTAGAAAAGTGAGAATCGGTTCAAAAAAGTTCATTGACATGATGAAGAGCTTATCCATCAATGTGTCTTTGGTGAAGGCTTTTGAGCGAATGCCTGGATATGCCAAATTCATGAAAGAATTGGTGACCAAGAAAAGATCCATGGACGGTGAAACTATCAAGATGACCCACCAAGTTAGTGCTATATTACATTTAATGGCTCCAAAGTTGGAGGATCCTGGTGCTTTTACCATCCCTTGAACTATTGGTAGTTCAGACTTTTCTAAGGCTTTATGTGGTCTAGGGGCAAGTATCAACTTGATGCCCTACTCAGTTTTCAAGACTTTGGGTATTGGGCCACCAAGGCCAAATTCCATGAGATTACAAATGGCGGATAGATCAATGAAGTGACCTTTGGGTATTGTTGATGATGTGCTTTTCAGGGTGGACAAATTTATCTTGCCAGCTGATTTTGTGATATTAGATTAAGAGGTAGATTATGAAGTACCGATCATATTATAGAGACCTTTCCTTGCTACGGGGAAGGCTCTAGTTGATGTGGAAGCAGGGGATTTCACTTTTTAGGTAGGTGACGAAAAGGTAGTATTCTATGTGTGCAAGTCAATGAAGCAGACCAATTGTACAAAGTGTGCTCATTTGCTGATCTGGTCATGGCTGTGATAATTTTGACGATACAAGTGTTATGATTAATGTAGAGGACCCATTGGAGGTCGTGTTGTTAACCCTTGTGTGTCTCAGTTATTATCTAGTAACTTACTAGTTATTTCAGTTGCTTATAATACAAGTATATCGTTTTACATTTATTTTTATATCATGTGTGGTCTGTATTTTCTCACTTTATGATTTTTCATTTTGTTGGTAACAGTTAATTAATGACTACATTCAACTTTCATTGCTGGCACATGTTACTTTCATTCTTGTCCACTTTGTAGCTATTACAGTGCAGACTTAGCGAAAGATAGAGTACAATAGAAGAAATAGATTTAAATAGATATTAATTAGTTGGGAGTGCTTTCTTAGTCATGTTAATACAATTACTTTTGGTGTTATGCTTTCTAGGAGTCTTAGAGCTTTTTATGTCAGTCGAAATATAGAGATCTTATGTAGAACTTTTCGTTTTTATTTTTATTTTCCTTACTGTCGGCTTGAGATGTAAGGGAAGCCTTGACATAACTAGTAAAGTTGATTCCATGTGACCAGGAGGTCACAGGTTCAAGCCACGGTAATAGCCTCTTGCGTAAATGCAAAATAAGACTGCGTACAATAGACCATTGTCGTCTGGCGCTTCCCCAGACCCTGCGCACAGCAAGAGCTTAGTACGTTGATCTATCCTTTAGCTTGAGATGAATTTTAGATGAGGAATATGTCAGTGAGGATTCATACTGGCCGACGCCAATTTGTTTAGCATTGAGGCTTATCTGTTGTTGTATCAATTGAGGGCGATTGCTAATTTGTCATAGTATTTCTATGTTGAACCAATCTATGAAGGTGCGGAGGATTTGAGGAATGATGATGATAGGGAGACCAATGGCAGGGAGGTAAGTTCCACTGCAACTCAAGACCATCAGAATCACAAACACCAGTTAACTGAAGGGACTTTAAATTCCATTGAATCATCAGAGAAGGAAAATGAGGAGAGAGATTTGGGAGTAATTGTTGAGATGGAGGAGATTACATGACTATATACAGTGTATATTTATTGTATCATCTGGTATACAATGTATGGGCTGTGATGATTATTTGTTGTTGGGCCAACTGTATGTGCCGAGCCCAATGTATGTCTGAGCCCCCTTTCATTTCAGTCATTGGGTCGTCCGACCCGACCGACCCGACCCATATGTACATGTATATATAGGTGGTCCTCAGATATTTTGGACCACCGGACTTCATTTTCATTTCTGTTCTCTGTTTAATAAAATCTCTCTAGGTTCCAGAGTCTTCTCAAACGCTCCTCCTTCTCTCTAGCTTCTCTCTCTACATTCTTCATGATTTTTCGGTTTAATCTCGATGTTAACATGGTATCAGAGCCTAGACGACGATCCGACTATGTTTATCTGTACTTCGTTGTCTTGGATGAAGTCTGTTTCGAGATTTTTGGGGGTGTTTCTGAGACCTCATGGTCGATGAAGATTCCGATCTAAATCGGACACCTTTCTGAGTTTTTCATCGTTATATCGGAGTGTATTTTCTTCACTCGAACGTTCTGGGAGATTTTCTGATGATTTTTGGGTGATTTTTGGGTGACCTATCGGCTTCTAGGGTTTCTGGTGGTTTAACCTAAAGTTTTACTGCTATCCGGTGGCTCGATTCTCACTCAGTGGATGTTTTGGGTGACTTTCCGACATTCCTGACCATACTTGCAGTAAGGCTTTTGACGGTTGCACCTAGGGTTTTGTACCTAGGGTTTTCTCTGTTCGTTTGAAGGCCGATCTTCTCCGGTCGCGAAGAAGGAGGGTAACTCTTTCCTTATCTTGAGTATTGTATGCTTTCTGTGTGATTATCTAGCTCAATAGGTGAGTATCTGGTTTTCTGAGTGAATATCTGGTTTTGTGTGTGAATATCTAGTGTGATTATGGCTTCCAATACGAATACTGGTGCCTCTGCTTCGATAGATTCTACCAGTCCCCTCTTTGTATATACTTCTGATGTCCCTGGGTCTCTCTTGTTCCCACTCCCTTCTCGGGTAGTGGTTATGGGGGCTGGAGGCGTAAAATGATTGTCGCTTTATATGCTAAAAATAAAATCGGATTTGTTGACGGTTGATGTCCTCGTCCTAACAATAATGTGACTCAATAGAGACTGTGGGATAGGTGTAATAACATGGTCATTTCCTGGTTGACCTCCTCTCTATCTCCACAAATCTCTGATAGTGTGCAGTATTCTGATACTGCACAGAGTGTATGCTCCAAAATTAAGAAAAGATATGGTACCCCTAACAAGACCAATATTTTCGAATTAAAAAGGGAACTTTCCCACACATCTCAAGGCTCCTTAGACATAGCCTCGTACTTCAACAAGCTCAAAGGCTTGTGGGATGAATTGGGCACAATGTGCACAAATCATGGGCATAGATGTGTGTGTGCTGCTAAAAATGGAATAATTGAGGAAGATGATGAAAACAAGGTTTTCAGTTCCTTATGGGGTTAAATGAAGTATACATGGGGGTTAGGAGTAATATGTTGATGATGCAGCCATTTCCTTCCCGTGACAGTGTTTACAACATAGTGCTTAATGATGAGAAACAAAGACAAGTTCAATCTACTTCTCAAATCAGTCCAGATTCTATTTCTTTTAATGCTCATGCAAACAAGCACTCAGTTGGGTCTCATCAGGCCACAGTGCCTCGACCTCCTATTTTCAGACCCAGAATTAACTTTGAGCAAAGCAGAGGGCCCTTATTTTGCAGATATTGCAAGAAATCTGAGCACTTAATTGATAAGTGCTACAAGATACATGGGTTCCCTCAAAGCATAAATTACAACAAGGGAAGGAAATCTGCAGCTGCTCATGTCTCCACTGGTGTTGAATGTGTGTCTGTTAATCATGAGAATCCAAATTTGTCTGTTCCTCTTGGGGATCCATCTGCCAGTCACATAGATGGTCATAGTTCTGTGATACCAGGGTTGAGCAGACATCACTATGATCAATTGATGAGCCTGTTGCAACAGACCAAGTTAGGGGATTCCAGTGGTCAAGCTCCTCCTCCCATGTGTGCTGCTAATTTTGCTGGTACAATGTTGACTGAGAGTCTTGTTTCTGATTCAAAATTATGCATGCTTACACATATTAATTCTGTCACCTGGATCATTGATTCAGGGGCATCTAATCATATGACACATGATAAAAACCTACTCTTTAACATCATACCTTTGACTGTTCCTTATCTTGTAACTTTACCTAATGGTTACAAAGTAAAAGTAACTTGTACAGGTTCTTTTCCATTAACTTCTTCCCTCACTCTTCATAATGTGCTTCTGGTTCCTTCCTTTAAACACAATTTGATTTCTGTTCACAAGTTGATTAAACAGTTGCACTGTATAGTTTCATTCACCTCAACTTCCTGTTTACTTCACATGATACAGGACCCTTCTCTGAAGAGGCCTCCGGATCTTGGTAAAGAGGAAGCTGGCTTATACAAACTGTCTTGGGTGCCTCCTTCCCCTTCTCCCTCTTCTGTTTCTCCTTTTACTTCTGTGTGTGCTTTGTCTGATTTTTGTAATGATGACACTGTGTCTGACAGCAAAAATGTTGGTTTACCTCCAATTGTAAACAATTCCATTTGTAATAATGTTGTTATCAATGATATGAATTACATTTGGCATTTAAGACTGGCACATACTCCTTTTGCAAATATGAGACATATTTCAGATTTGTCTTTTTCACTTACTCCTAAACAACCCTTTCCCTGTTCTGTCTGCCCTATGGCCAAGCAGACTAGACTTCCTTTTCATGACAGTAGTATCAGTACAACTAGACCATTCCAATTGATACATGTGGATACTTGGGAACCTTACCACACTTCTACTTCTTCTCGTTACAAATACTTCCTTACTTAGTTGATGACTTTTCTAGGGCAACCTGGACACACTTAATGGGATCCAAAAGCAATGCCTTTTCCCTACTTAAGTCTTTCATTTCTTTTGTTAAAACTCAATTTAATTCTGTGGTTCAGACTGTCAGAAGTGACAATGCCTTAGAACTGGGATCCAGCACTGAGGGAATATCCTTCTTTAGTAGCCAGGGGATCATTCATCATACCTCTTGCCCTCATTCACCTCAACAGAATGGTGTTGTTGAAAGAAAACACAGAACACTCCTTGAAACATGTAGAGCCCTACTTTTTCAATCTGGCCTACCTGTCTCTTTCTGGGGGGGATTGTCTGTTAACTGCCACCTATTCCTTAACAAAATACCTACCAGAACTCTTTATCATAAGTCTCCCCATGAAATTTTGTATGGCAAAGCCCCATCCTATTCTCATTTGAGAGCATTTTGATGCCTTACTTATGCTGCTGTCCCTATCCCTCAAAGGGACAAGCTAAAACCTAGAGCCCGTTCTTGTGTGTTTCTGGGTTACCCCTTTGCTAAAAAGGGTTATAAACTGTATGACTTGGTTACCAAGAAGTGTTTTGTTTCAAGGGATGTTGTCTTTCATGAAACCTATTTTCCTTTTAAGGATAATCCTACTTTTGTTCATCCTTCTTCTTTATTTGTTCCTTCTGCTCCCCCTGCTGATGATTTTACTGTCTCAGACTTTCCTATCTTTTCTTCCCCTGATTCTCATGTCCTTCCTTCTAATTCTGATTCTCCTGCACCTAATGTTCTTGATGCTGGTACATCTTCCCTTCCTTCTTTCAATCCAGATCTCTCTGCTCCTGTATTACCTCCTTCCCATCCTATTCCCACCTCTAGAAAGTCTACTAGACAGCATAATCCTCTTTCCTACCTTAAGGATTATGTCTGTCAACTCCCTGCATTTTCTAGTTCTTCTTCCTCCACTTTGGAATCTGAACCTATGTACTACTCTCAAGCTGCATCTGTCCCAGCATGGCAGGATGCAATGAGACAGGAGTTTGCTGCTTTGGAAGCTAATCATACTTGGGACATTGTCCCTCTTCCTATTGGTAAGAAACCCATTGGTTGTAAGTGGGTCTATAAAATCAAATACAAGTCTGATGGTCTTGTTGAAAGGTATAAAGCAAGGTTGGTTATTAGGGGTGATACACAAGTTGAGGGGATTGATTTTACAGACACTTTTTCTCCAGTGATTAAGATGACTTCTGTGAAATGCCTTATTGCTGTGGCTGTCAAGAATCATTGGCCTCTATTTCAGCTTGATGTCAATAATGCCTTTCTTCATGGTGATTTAGATGAGGAAGTTTACATGAAACTTCCCCCAGGTTTGACAGTTTCTGCTCCTATTTCTGGTTCTGTTTCTACTCCCTCTTCATCTTCTCCTCCTCTGGTATGTAAGCTCAGGAAATCCCTGTATGGGCTAAGATAGGCATCCAGACAATGGTATGCCAAGTTGTCTTCTGCTCTTTATTCCAGAGGGTATAAACATTCTTTGAATGACTATTCCTTATTCATCAAAGGTAAACCTGGCTCCCTTGTGGTGGTAGCAGTCTATGTGGATGACATCATACTTACTGCTCTAAAACTGTTTCTGGATGATCAGTTTAAAATCAAAGATTTGGGTTCTTTGCATTAGTTTTTGGGCCTTGAGATGTCAGTTGTCCCTGGTGGGCTTCTCCTTGATCAGCATAAGTATATTTCTGATTTGCTGCATCAGTTTGACTGTATCAATGTCTCTTCTGTTGTGTCTCCTTTGGACATCAATGTCAAACTTCATGCTGATTCTGGTGACCTCTTTTCCTCTCCTGACCAGTACAGGAGTCTAGTTGGTAAGATGTTGTTCCTGACTCACACTAGGCCTGACATATGTTTTGCAGTCCAGCATTTGAGTCAATTCCTCAAATGCCCCAGACTTCCCCATATGACTGCTGCCCTGCATGTTCTAAGAATACCTTAAGGGCACTCCCTCCTTGGGTTTGTTTTATTCTGATCATGCTGATTTCTCTATTACTGGGTATTCTGATAGTGACTGGGCTGCATGCCCTGATACTCGACGATCTGTTACTGGATTTTGTGTGCTTTTGGGTGGTTGTTTGATCAGTTGGAAATCGAAGAAACAACCTGTTGTTTCTCTGTCCTCCGCTGAGGCAGAATATAGAGCCCTTAGCAAGGTTGTTGCTGAGCTGACTTGGCTTTCACGTTTGTTGGTTGATCTTGGGGTATCTGTTTCTTCTCCTATTTCTGTATATTGTGATAGTTAGGCTGTTGTTCATATTGCTAACAATCCTGTTTTTCATGAACGTACCAAACATATCGAGGTGGACTGCCATTTTGTTCGGGACTTGCTGCAATCTGGTTTTCTCAAGCTGCTTCATGTTCCTACCTCTCGTCAGCTGGCCAACCTGCTCACTAAGCCACTGCCTGGCACTATGCTTCTTCCGCTGCTCACCAAGTTGCAGGTGGTTTCCCCCTCCAACTTGAGGGGGGGTGTTGAGATGAAGGAGATTAAATGACTATATACAGTGTATATACAGTGTATATTTATTGTATCATCTGATATACAATGTATGGACTGTGATGATTATTTGTTGTTGGGCCAACTGTATGTGTCGAGCCCAATGTATGTCTGAGCCCCATTTCATTTCAGTCATTGGGCCGTCCGACCCGACTGACCCGACCCATATTTACATGTATATATAGGTGGTCCTCAGATATTTTGGACCACCGGACTTCATTTTCATTTCTGTTCTCTGTTTAATAAAACCTCTCTGGGTTCCAGAGACTTCTCAAACGCTCATCCTTTTCTCTAGTTTCTCTCTCTACATTCTTCATGATTTTTCGGTTTAATCTCGATGTTAACAGCTATGGATGAGAAAGCCCGAGTCTCAGACGATTTGGTGGATACGGGATTAGAGGAAATGGACAAGAAGCTAACACGGTGTTGTATGATGATGCTGTAGCAACTTCAGATGCAAATCCCTCTGCGACCATAGGAAACAAAGAAAAAATAGAGCTTTCCTACAATACTCCTACAGTTCATGTTAGTGTTCAAGCAGATGAGAGGTTTCACTTGATTTGACTTGGTTCAGCTCGTCTTAGCTCGGCTTGGCTTGGCTTGGTTCTGCTTGACTTTGCTCCGCTTGACTTGGTTTGGCTTCACTAAAAAAATAAGTTGGGAAAAAACTTTATAGGTAGGGGTGAGTGAATAGTTTGTGGTGGGTGGATATTTGTACAAGGAATTTTTACATTCCTATACACTATATGAAACTATATTATCCTCCCTACTCAAGTTTTACAATAAATTTATTTTATATACCCAATTACCATTTGTATATATTTGAAGGGAATTAATGATATTAGTGTTGGAAACACGTTCTCAATGCAATATACTAAAACGTGTGTTCTTTTGCATAGGTTTTGATGAATGACAAACGAAGCGAAAATTGATATATGACGAAGTTCAAGAAACAAGCGCACAATTGATATACATCGAGATTCAAGCTCAAGACAAAGTTTTATAGTTTAATTGAGTCATTCTTAATTGTGATCTTGATCCTACAACTTGACTCGTAACATGGCTTCTCTCATAAAACTATTTTCCAAAATCATGCATATTTAATTTAATGCTAAATGATTTTAAATCATGCATATTTTCATTAGTCAAAATGATTTTTAAATGCCTCTGAAAACTGGACTAAGATAATCGATTATGTACTAATGATAATCGATTGTTTTAAGCCAATACTGTATGACAATCGATTGTGAACTAATGACAATCGATTGTGTTAAGGCAGTGAACATCAGGTTTCCTCAAACCTGCATGACAATCGATTGTGAACCTTATGACAATCGATTGTGATGAGGCAGTGTCCATCAAAGTTTTTTCAAAACTCAGAATAATCGATTGTGAAACTAATGACAATCGATTGTGAAGAGACAGTGTCCTTCAGACTTTTCAAAGTCACAAAATAATCGATTGTGAACTAATGACAATCGATTGTGTTGAGGCAGTGACTTCTAGTGATTTTCAAATTTATTAAATAATCGATTGTGAGTATATAACAATCGATTGTCAAGAGGCAGTGTCTAAAATGTTTTTCAAAAACTGATAAGTAATCGATTGTTAACTTTGTGCAATGGATTGTGAAGCTGACCGTTGCCGTAAAGTTTTCAAATACCGTCAGGTAATCGATTATTGATTCTGTATAATCGATTGTTTTGATTAAAATCCGGAAAAGATTTTTTGAACGTTGCTGAGTAATCGATTGTTGATTCTGGACAATCGATTGTTTGTGGTAAAATCTGGAAAGGATTTTTTGAACGTTGCCAGTAATCGATTATGGATTGTAAGTAATCGATTATCATGCGTAAAATCTGGGATTGAATTTTGATCTGACTGGCAGACAATCGATTGTTGGGGTTTGACAATCGATTGTCAGTGAGTAAAATCAGCAACTCTTAATTGGCAACTAGGCAACGGTAATGCCAAGTTTTTCAACTATAAATACAACTTCATTTCAGTGTTTTAAATACAACAACATACTACAACTGATCATTACATTGCTATAAGCTTGCATACTTTTGTTTATCATTTTATATTCAATTTCATAAAGCTTTTGAGAGCCATATTCTTGTCCAAAGTTGTTGTGATCCAGAGCTTACTTCTTTTACTCATATCTACTCATTAAGGAGTATTTGGTTTGAGTGTTTTAGTGTTGTATACACTTGTAAGAGAATTGTAATTCTCTTGTTGTAAGGAACTTGTGTTTCCTTGGTTGAAGTCTTGGAGTGTTGTAACTCCGAGCAAAGGTGTTGAGGCTTGCGTCCTCAAGTTGTAAAGGTTTGTTAAGCACCCGGAAGCTTGACACGTTAGTGGAAAATCTCGAGAGAGTCTCTCGGGGACTGGACTAGCCACACGTTATGGTGAACGAGGATATATCTGTGTGTAAGTTATTATTTATCGCACTTATTTACTTCCTGCAAATTTTAATTTCCGCAAGTTTACGCTAAATTTTATTATAACGCTATTCACCCCCCCTCTAGCGTTAAGCATATTATCTAACAATTGGTATCAGAGCCCAACTCTCTGAAAACTTAACAGTTTGAGAGAACCATCCATGGCTTCTACTCGTGATTCTTTTGTAGGAATTGAAGAAGGACAGTGCTCCACACGACCACCTCTATTCAACGGTTCAAATTACACGTACTGGAAGGAGAGGATGAAGATCTTCGTTCAGTCCAACAGCTTTCACCTTTGGAAGGTGATAATGAAGGGAAACCAAATTCCAACAAAGAAGGTGGAAAACGAATGGGTTCCCAAGTCCGAGGATGAGTATGACGCGGATGACATCCGAAAGGTTCAAAATAATGCTAAAGCAATAAATTTATTATATTGTGCTGTTAATGCTGACGATTACAGGAAAATATCGTGTTGTACAACGGCAAAGGAGATGTGGGACAAGCTAGAAGTCACGTACGAAGGTACGGACCAGGTAAGGGAAGCAAAAATTGATTTCCTAACCCATTCTTATGAATTATTTCACATGAAAGAAGGTGAAAAGGTGGACGAAATGTTTGAGCGATTTTCAATAATCGTAAATGACTTACATGCTCTCAAGAAGAGAGCTCGTTCAAAAAATTCTTAGAAGTCTCACACCGGCATGGAGATCAAAGGCCGATGCAATTTAAGAATCCATTGGCGTTTCAAACGTCACCATCGACGCACTAAGAGGTAACCTTAAAACCTATGAATCTACTATTCTTAACCCTTTTGTTGATGATCAAAGGAGGCAAAGAATAGCTCTAAAGGCGAGCACAAGCCAACCGCAAATTGATGAGGAAGGAGACAACGAGTTTGGACTCGTCATCAAAAGATTTCAAAAGTTCATGCGCAAGGAGTATGAACGCAAGGGCAAAAAGCAAGACGAACAAATCAAGTGCTATGAATGTGGTGAAACCGGGCACATCAAATCAAATTGCCCAAATATCAAAAAGGAGAAGAAACCTTTTAAAAAGCAACGTGCATACATTTCTTGGGGAGGCGATTCCGGAGATGAGTCAAGCGAAGGAGAAGAAGACGAAGCAGCAAATCTTTGCCTTATGGCACAAGAAGACAACAAAGATGAGGTATGTCAAATTTCGTCTAAAAACTTCTTTACTCTTGAAGAAATGCGAACTGCTTTTGATGAATTATATGCTGAGTTTATTAAGGCTTCAAAAACTGTTAAGGGCATAAAAGAAAATGCTTCATTAAAAGAAAAGGATTTTCAAAAACAGCTTTCTTTGAAAGAAAAGGATTTAGAAAAACTGGTTTTAGAAAATGAGAAGCTGAAAGAGGAAAACAAGTTTTTTGGAAAAAGAAGTTCCGATAAGCCCGAAAGCTCTACTAGAAATTGCACTTCTTGTTTGCTTCTTAAGAATGAAGTAAGTAGGCTTAAAGGTACATTAGATAAGTTTAATTCTTCGCACAAAAACTTGAATGATGTTCTTGTTAACTTGAAATCAACCAAGCATGGAATAGGCTTAAAAATGAAGAAAAGGTTGCAGCTAAACCCCAACAACCTAAAGCTCAACCTAGGATTAACAATAGAAATGCTTATCCTAGAAACAACAACTCTAGAGCCAATATGCATGCTAGACAAAATGCTGAACATTTTAGAAGACCTAGAAATGACTTACCACCTAAAAATAGTCACCCTATAAATGATGCATATTTTAGGCCAAATTTTGAACCCCTTAGAAGACCTAGCAATGGCCCTCAACCGAGAAACAATCACTCTAGAAATGCTGCCCATCCTAGAGCTCATAGTAGGAGAAATAATTCTCATGAAATGCGAAATAGTCATAGTGGTCAAAATAGAGTAAGCAATTTTCATCCGTCTAGTTACTATGAACCTAGAAGGATGCATAACCCAAATGTGACTTGTCATTATTGTAGACGTATTGGTCATATTGCTCCTGCATGCTTTACACGTCATAGACATGTTACTCAATCGCATCATTATAATATGCCTAACCCCCAAGGACCCAAGATGGCATGGGTACCTAAAGAACATTAATTTATTTTGTAGGTGTGCTTGAAGGGATCAAGTGTACTATGGTACCTTGATAGTGGATGCTCCAAGCATATGACGGGAGATGAATCCAAATTTCTTCAATTAGAGCACAAAGAAGGAGGAAGTGTTATCTTCGGTGATAACAATAAAGGAAAGATCATCGGCATCGGCTCGGTCGGTAAGGATGAAAAATCCTCTATTAAGCATATATTACTTGTGAAAGGTTTGAAGCATAATCTCTTGAGCATAAGCCAATTATGTGACCAGGGAAATCTTGCTCTATTTGATTCGGATGAATGCCTAGTATTTAGACGTAGTGATTTCAAAATCATACTTCGTGGTTTTAGAGTTGATAATATTTATATGGTTGATCTTGCTAATTCCTCACCCGAATATGTTGATTGTCTAATGAGTAAAGAGGATGATACTTGGCTATGGCATCGTAGAGTAGCACATATCAATATGCATCTTTTGAACAAATTGATTTCTCAAAACTTAGTTGTTGGTCTTCCCTTTTTAAAATTTGAAAATGACTCTATTTGTGACTCGTGTCAAAAGGGGAAGCAAACAAAAGCATCTTTCAAATCTGAAAACATTGTTTCAACTTCTAGACCATTGCAATTGTTTCATATGGATTTATTTGGTCCCTCTCGCATTGAAAGTCTAGGAAGAAATAAATATGCTTTTGTGATTGTTGATGATTACTCGAGATTTACTTGGACTTTATTTCTTGCCAATAAAAGTGATGCTTTTCAAAATTTTAAATTTTTTCTTAAGCGTGTTCAAAATGAGAAAGAAACAACCGTCACTTCAATTAGAAGTGATCATGGGGGAGAGTTTGATCACAATCTCTTTGCAGACTTTTGTGACGAACTCGGAATCGAGCATACCTTTTCCGCTCCACGTACACCACAACAAAATGGGGTGGTGGAAAGGAAAAATAGGTGTCTCGAAGAGATGGCTAGAACCATGCTCGACGAAGCTAAGATACCCAAACGTTTTTGGGCGGACGCCGTGAGTACCGCTTGCTACGTTCTAAATAGAGTAGTAATTCGGCCGATACTCATGAAAACCCCCTATGAACTTTATAAGGGAAGAAAACCAAATATTTCCCATTTTAGAGTTTTTGGTTGCAAATGTTTTGTTCATAACAATGGCAAAGACCAATTGGGTAAATTTGATGCTAAGTCGGATGAAGGTATTTTCATTGGATATTCCTCACGTAGTAAAGCATATAGGGTCTTTAATAAAGAAACCCAAATTGTGGAGGAATCCCCTCATGTTGTATTTTCCGAAAATAATGCTCGCTTGGCGAGAAAGGATTCCGGTTTTGATCTTGCAGGTATCTTAGATAGCTTGAAAGACAAAATACAAGAGGAACCACCCAAGGAAAATAAAGATGAAACTGAGGAACAACCAACGGAAGAAGCGCCACAATTGGAAAAAGAATTGAATATGCCTAACGAGTGGAGGACAATCAAAGATCACCCTCTCGAACAAGTAATTGGCAACGTTGGAGACAAGGTAAGTACCCGAAACCCTCTCAAAAATACCTTAGAACATACTGCTTTTGTTTCTCAAATTGAACCCAAAACCATCTCAGAAGCAATTGGGGATGAATTTTGGACCTTGGCAATGCAAGAGGAGCTTAACCAATTCGAACGCAATGACGTTTGGGATTTGGTGCCAAGACCCGAAGGTCATACCATAATTGGTACGAAATGGGTTTTTTGCAATAAACTAGATGAAAATGGTATAATCACTAGAAACAAAGCTAGGCTTGTAGCAAAAGGCTATAATCAAGAAGAAGGTATTGACTATGAGGAAACATATGCTCCCGTAGCTAGATTAGAAGCTATTCGCTTATTGCTTGCATTTGCCTCTTCTATGAATTTCAATTTATATCAAATGGATGTGAAAAGTGCTTTTCTAAACGGTTTTATTCAAGAAGAAGTTTTTGTTGAACAACCCCCCGGCTTTGAAAACTTTAAATCTCCCGATCATGTTTTCAAACTCAAAAGGCTCTTTATGGTTTAAAACAAGCTCCCCGAGCTTGGTATGAAAGATTGAGTAAGTTTCTTTTGGAAAATGATTTCATTAGGGAGAAAGTTGACACAACTCTCTTTGTTAAGCATAAAAACAATGATATTTTGTTAGATCAAATATATGTAGATGATATTATATTTGGTGCTACTAACAATGTTTTATGCAAGGAATTTTCCGATTTAATGACAAGCGAATTTGAGATGTCTATGATGGGTGAGTTAACATTCTTTTTGGGATTACAAGTAAAGCAAATGAAAGAAGGTACATTAATTTGTCAAGCCAAATATTGCAAAGAATTGCTGAAACGATTTGAGATGAACAATGCAAAAGAAATGGCAACTCCCATGAGCACATCCGATCATCTAGACAAAGATGAGAAAGGTAAGGAAGTCGACACCAAAAAGTATCGAGGTATGATTGGCTCTCTTCTTTATCTTACTGCTAGTCGTCCGGACATCATGTTTAGCGTGTGCTTATGCGCTCGTTATCAATCGTGTCCGAAGGAGTCTCACCTTACTGCGGTAAAACGGATTTTAAGGTATCTTGTTGGTACTACAAATGTGGGTCTATGGTACCCCAAAGGATCTTCATGCCAACTTGTTGGCTACTCCGATTTCGATTTTGCTGGATGCAAATTGGACCGCAAGAGCACTAGTGGCACTTGCCATTTGCTCGGTAGCTCTCTCGTTTCTTGGTTTAGCAAGAAAAAAGTAAGTGTTGCGTTGTCCACAACCGAGGCTGAATATGTAGCCGCGGGGAGTTGTTGCGCTCAAATCCTATGGATGAAACAACAACTCTTGGACTATGGCCTAAGTCTTGATCATATCCCTCTTAGATGTGATAATACTAGTGCCATATGCTTGACGAAGAACCCCGTTCTTCATTCGCGAATGAAACACATTGAAATTAGACATTATTTTATTAGAGATCACGTTCTCAAAGGCGATGTCGAAATTGAATTTGTTGAAACCAAAAACCAATTTGCAGACATCTTTACAAAGCCTTTAGAGAAAGAGTCCTTCTTCCGAATTCGCAGTGAACTCGGGATCCTTGACTCCACGTTGATCTAAGTCATGCATTGCAATTTTTTATTACATGAGTTCTAACTTGAGCGTCGGAGACGTCTAACGATTTTTGCAGGTATCGCCCCAAAGGAAAGGGGAATTATAAAGCTTGACGTAAAACAATCGGTTTCCGTCGTCCAAAAATCGATTATTTCGTATCAATAATCGATTATGGTTCTACTATTCGGGTTGATGTTGCTATACTTTTTTATAAATAAACAAGTTTTATTTACATCTTTAGCATCTTACTATTATGTTATTTTTGCTAATGGCAAAAGGGGGAAGATAACGGGTATCCACTCTCAATATCTATAAGCTTAAATTAAGGGGGAATTCATATATTGAGGGGGAACAAATTGCATACTTGTTGCATGTATACACTTGTCTTGAATCGTCAATATAAATTGCTTGCATTGCATATCCCGCTTAATGTTTGCCATTATCAAAAAGGAAGAAATTGTAGGAAACACGTTCTCATTGCAATATACTAAAACGTGTTTTCTTTTGTATAGGTTTTGATGAATGACAAACGAAGCGAAAATTGATATATGACGAAGTTCAAGAAACAAGCGCACAATTGATATACATCGAGATTCAAGCTCAAGACAAAGTTTTATAGTTTAATTGAGTCATTCTTAATTATGATCTTGATCCAACAACTTGACTCGTAACATGGCTTCTCTCATAAAACTATTTTCCAAAATCATGCATATTTAATTTAATGCTAAATGATTTTAAATCATGCATATTTTCATTAGTCAAAATGATTTTTAAATGCCTCTGAAAACTGGACTAAGATAATCGATTATGTACTAATGATAATCGATTGTTTTAAGCCAAGACTGTATGACAATCGATTGTGAACTAATGACAATCGGTTGTGTTAAGGCAGTGAACATCAGGTTTCTTCAAACCTGCATGACAATCGATTGTGAACCTTATGACAATCGATTGTGATGAGGCAGTGTCCATCAAAGTTTTTTCAAAACTCAGAATAATCGATTGTGAAACTAATGACAATCGATTGTGAAGAGACAGTGTCCTTCAGACTTTCCAAAGTCACAAAATAATCGATTGTGAACTAATGACAATCGATTGTGTTGAGGCAGTGACTTCCAGTGATTTTCAAATTTATTAAATAATCGATTGTGAGTATATAACAATCGATTGTCAAGAGGCAGTGTCTAAAATGTTTTTCAAAAACTGATAAGTAATCGATTGTTAACTTTGTGCAATGGATTGTGAAGCTGACCGTTGTCGTAAAGTTTTCAAATACCGTCAGGTAGTCGATTATTGATTCTGTATAATCGATTGTTTTGATTAAAATCCGAAAAAAAAATTTTGAACGTTGCTGAGTAATCGATTGTTGATTCTGGACAATCGATTGTTTGTGGTAAAATCTGGAAAGGATTTTTTGAACGTTGCCAGTAATCGATTATGGATTGTAAGTAATCGATTATCATGCGTAAAATCTGGGATTGAATTTTGATCTGACTGGCAGACAATCGATTGTTGGGGTTTGACAATCGATTGTCAGTGAGTAAAATCAGCAACTCTTAATTGGCAACTAGGCAACGGTAATGCCAAGTTTTTCAACTATAAATACAGCTTCATTTCAGTGTTTTAAATACAACAACATACTACAACTGATCATTTCATTGCTATAAGCTTGCATACTTTTGTTTATCATTTTATATTCAATTTCATAAAGCTATTGAGAGCCATATTCTTGTCCAAAGTTGTTGTGATCCAGAGCTTACTTCTTTTACTCATATCTACTCATTAAGGAGTATTTGGTTTGAGTGTTTTAGTGTTGTATACACTTGTAAGAGAATTGTAATTCTCTTGTTGTAAGGAACTTGTGTTTCCTTGGTTGAAGTCTTGGAGTGTTGTAACTCCGAGCAAAGGTGTTGAGGCTTGCGTCCTCAAGTTGTAAAGGTTTGTTAAGCACCCGGAAGCTTGACACGTTAGTGGAAAATCTCGAGAGAGTCTCTCGGAGACTGGACTAGCCACACGTTGTGGTGAACCAGGATATATCTGTGTGTAAGTTATTATTTATCGCACTTATTTACTTCCTGCAAATTTTAATTTCCGCAAGTTTACGCTAAATTTTATTATAACGCTATTCACCCCCCCCCCCCCTCTAGCGTTAAGCGTATTATCTAACAATTAGTTGGTGTCCTAAAATAACTCGACCATATATTTTCACTTCCCCCACATTTCCCTCTCTACATCCTACACCCCTCACCCACGTATCTTGCACTCACCTATGATTTTCTCTTCACAAATCTCGAAATCCTTCATTAACGCCTATTTCATCTCTTCTTCAAAAATCAAATGATTTTTTTACTCTTATTCAAAATTCCTACGTCCATTAACATATCTGATTAGCTTGCTTTTCAATGAAGAAGAAGATATCTACGTAAAAAAAGGAATTCTCTCTACGTCTCTCTCTATCTCTCAATCCCTAATTTCAAGATTATAAAACAAAGAAAAAGAGAACATCATTCCACCATTGACAACTATTAAAAAACTTTGAAGCTTTGAATTCGAATTTAAGTTTTCAAAAACCATTATTTGTTTGGATTGGGTGTTGTTGCAAACAATTGAGAACATGATTTGGAGTTTATATCTCAATTTTGAGGGTGTTTTGGTGAAGATTAGACTTGACTTTGGCTGAGTTTCATATTGAAACTCGAAGAAGAAGAAGAAGAAGAAGAAAAAGATGTGATATATATTATATTTACGTAATTGCAGTAAAATTATTTAAAAAAATTATATTCTGTTATATATATATATGTATGTATGTATATATTATTGTATGAAAGTTGTAGATAAGTTGTATAATATATAATTAGTTATATGAAATTTATTTTTACTATATACAAATCAGATATAAAATATACAAAAGATATATTGTATAAATTTTGTATTTAAGTTGTATGTTATTTTAGTTGTATTTAACTGGGTAAAAATAATACATGAAAGTTGTAGATAAGTTGTATAGTATTTGATTAGTTGTATGAAACTTATTTTTACTATGTATAAGTCAGATACAAAACGTACAAAAATCATATCGTATAAAATTTGTATAAATATTGTACGTTGTATAATATTATAATTATATATAATTGGATATAAATAATATATAAAAGTTGTAGATAAGTTTTACAAGCCTATGGCATAAGCTTTGGGATTTTTTCGGTCTCTTTTACTTTTGACGATTTGTTATTCATAATTCATCCAATATGAATGGACCAGGTTCATCTGTTTTGGATTTCTGCTTCGTCTAATTCTGTAATTGACGATGGTACTTCTCATACTTTTTCGGAAAATGTCTCACCTTCAAATTTATTTTGTTCTTATCAAGACAAGCCAAGTTATACAAATCGCTGGACTAGTGGCATGCGTTCCTCTTCATATGGTGGTAATTTTCTTGGTTATAATAAATCTGTTCCGCATTTGAAGGACTTTTGTTTCCATAATCTATTTATCTTATTTTCTCCATTCTTCTATAGTTTCTTTGACCCAATGAATCGATTAGTAAAAGTGCAGACAAAATAAAAGATATTCTGCATTTGCATACTTTGAGATAAACGCGAAAATAATTGTTCTTCACTTGATCACTCAAAAGACCAAGAAAGTGGAAACAAGAGTAGCAATAGAAGTATTAAGAAAATAAAAATAATAATAGCATCAGAAGCCTGGGAATCACCAAAGTACATGGAGAGACACCGGTTAATTCATCACGTGCTTGATATATGAATGAGTTTCCTTAGCTTTATAAGTTTTGTGTCTCTTCTTTCGTAACTTTGCATCCCTTTAATGTTTGAATGATATTTCATTTCACGATTAGTATAGTGCATCAGAAAAATAAGGAAGGATAAAAAGAGAAAAAAAAAAGGTAAAAAGTATAACTGATCTCTTAATTAAATGCATTAATAATAAATTGTGAGTAGGGTTGATTATCGGACGGATTGAGCAGTTATTTACTCTAGCTAGTTTGGCTTATCGATTATTAACTTTTAAATGAATTAATCCGCTAGCCACCTGATAAGATATCAGACGGATTGATATCGGTTTCGCTCTTATCGGACATTTATTGGATGATTTATCGGTCTAATTTAATAAAAAAATAAATAAAATTTAATCTTTGTATTTTTAAATAGGTGGTTGACGTACTAAGAGGGACGAAATAGAAGAGACACCGTGATGGATAAACCATCTATCTAGAATCTTATTTATGATTACGCACATTGGCCTTAGTCCATGTGAAAGATTTCCAATTGGGTGTTCCATGGTTTCTGATGAGGTGGAAAAAAAAAAGTACAACCCAGTATAATCCCACTTAGTGGGGTCTGGGGAGGGTAGTATGTACGCAGACCTTACCCCTACCCTGGAGTAGAAAGGTTGTTTCCAAATAGACCCCCGGCATCCTTCCCTCCAAGAACTTCCCACATTTGCTCTTGGGGAGACTCGAACTCACAACCTCACGGTTGGAAGTGGGGGTTGCTTACCATCAGAGCACGTTATTCTCTGATGGTAAAAATAAAATTGGAGAGTACGTTATTCTTTCAAGATAATTTAAATATATCAAAATAATTTGTATAAATATTGATTGAAATATAAATCGATTGCACGAAAAAATATGGTAGTGTAGTTATGATAAAGCAAAGATTGCAAAAAATCATATTATATAAAATTTGTATAAATATTGATTGAAATTAGCGAACCTGCTCAAGTTCGTTCCTCGAGGCTTCCAGATAATCTATTGTCTGTGAGAGTAAGCATATGGTCCCTTTTTGTTGGTTATTTGTTTTATTTCTTCTGCTTGGGGGTGAGGTGTCTAGGATTTCACTGTTAGCTAGTTGTTCACGAACAAGTTTTTGTTTGATCAATTTATTTTACTGGAAAGAAAAAATATGTAACTACACTGGTTTTGTAAATTAGGTTTCATAACTACTTTAATATTGTCAAAGAAGATTTTTGATACATACATATATATATATATATATATATATATATATATATATATATATATATATATATATGCTTAATAGTTTAACGAGTTGTCCGTTAAAAAATTAAATAATCTGCCCCAAAATCGATAAGCCGTTAATAAAGAAATTTTATTTCTATTGCCCGTCATTAAATCGTTTATACAATACCAAATAAGTCATTAAACTTTGGGTTCGGTTCGATTTTCGATTTTAGTTTGGTTTTGAACACCTCTAATTGGAACCTTTTAAGGTATAATGTATATATTTTATAAATAAAACTTATATAAGTAGAATAATTTATTAAACATAAATATTTAAAATAATATAATTTTTAATAGTGTATAAAAATAAAAAATTTCCTTTACAAAAGATCCCTTAAAATTTTCACTTTTAACTCTTCTTCCTATTACCATGGGTCTCATACCCACAAAATCTAACAGGCTATTTGTGTAACAGTTCCAAAAAAAGATGTTCAGTTAATTGGGCTGTAATACATTTCCAGCCCTACTTAAATGGGGGCCCAACAAAAACATATCCATATCACATGCAAACACGCGGCCTCTTTTCTCTTACAAAAAGCAAAAAAGAACTCTCTATTCAGCGCCACCCTCTCCAACAAAACAAAAGAAAAAAAAAAAAAGTTTAGCTGTCAAAAGCTCATCAATACTGTGAAAAGCCATTGATAGAGCTCACAAAAACGCTTGATAGTCTCCCGGTAAATTCCTTATTTCTCTTCTCCTGTTTTTACCCATCACTTCAATGTATTGAAACCCTATGTATTGTATCAACCAGTTTCTTTCAAATATTTTACTCTTTCTTCAAACGTCTTTTATGCATTTCTTTTTAAATTTGAAAGATGTGATTTTGAACTCTTTTCTTTTGAATTATCAGGAGAGAGCAATGTCGAGGGTTTACGTTGGTAATTTGGATCCTCGGGTAACTGAGAGAGACCTTGAGGATGAGTTTCGTATCTACGGCGTTCTTCGAAGGTAAATTTTTCCGATGTATTTTTTCGATGGAATTAGGTTTTAAAGTTCCTCGTTCAATTTATCAAATCATCTTTCGTTGGATGGTCCAAGTGGTATTTTTGGGGAAAAAATGAAGGATCTTTTGGGATAAATTAGTTTTTGTAGTTATTATAAGCTCATGTTTTATTGGTTTTCTTGTTTGTTTAAATAACGATGGTGCCTGGGCTTGCGCGCACCTCCACTATTTCACCAAAGTTTGACAGATTGGGAGAAATCACCTGACTTCTTTGCCTCTGTTGACAATCGAACTTTGGTCTCTCATGGTCTTCATTTCAGCTTCATCGACCCCTAGGCCACATTCTTGGTATTGTTTTCTCGTGTTTCTCTTTCTTTTGAATTAGCTCTTAAAGAAATTCAATTCAAGATAATCTCAACACAAAAAAAAAAAAAAAAATTTACCTTCGTGAAAATCAGATTGGGTTTAGAAATTGGAGTGGAACCTGAAATCTGAAGCATCATGAGAGGATGAGAGAGGTTGCTCTAGTAGTAGAGATTGCTGCCTTACACCATTAGATGGGGTTCGAGTCACCGGTGGGGGACCGGGTAAACCCCACTTTTGCCTTGGGGTTGTGGGGGGAGGTGAAAATGAGGAGTTGTTGAATCAAAAAAGGACATCTCAAAGGATCGTATTTGTTACTCACTTTGTTCCATTTTAAGTGGCAATATGACCATTTGGGAAGTCAAAGCAGGGGAGGATCTAGTAAGGGCCGAGGGGGTGGTACACCACCCGCAACCTTCGGTAGAAACTCTGTATATATATGTAAGAAACCATATATATATTGAAAGTGCCACCCGTAGCACCAAATGATACAAAGGTGCTAGTGCCAAAGAGCAGGAGATTCCACCTTGATTGTGAAGGATCAAATCCTAGTGGCAATAGTTTTTGTACCTTTTGGCTTGCTATCTCATGTTGAGCTTTCTATCAGTCTGTACATGTCATTCTCTTTTTTATGCTACTGTAATTATTGTTAAATATCGTGCTTTATTTGTTAACTTATGACTTTCTTTTTGTGTCTCTTATTAGTTAAGTATTTGATTTTTTTGCACAAAGTTAAAATACTGTTTTCTTTTGCAAATCTTTGCTCTATCATTCCTATGAGCCGGGGGTCAATTGGAAATAGTCTCTCTGCCCTTTCGGGTAGGGGTAAAGCTTGTCTACATATTACCCTCCCCAGACCCCACCTGGTGGGAGTATACTGGGTAGTTGTTGTTGTTGTTGCTCTATGATAACTACAGTACCATATTTTTCCGTGCAATCGATTTATATTATATACCAAAAAGACAAGTAACTCGAATCGAAATCCAAATTTGCTCAAACCGACAAAATATTTACTATATCTCAATGTATAAATAGTGACACATGGACGTCAAAGCTACATGGCACTTGGAAGTTCCAAATCCTGGATTCGCCTCTGAGTCAAAGAGATTTTTCTTTGACCATCATTGTTCAAGTACTTTTTACGCTTTTTTTGAATTATTAACTATTGTGATTTATTGCAATTTGTATGTAATTTCCAAATATGTGAATTTTTTTAAAAAAAAACTTGAAGGATTTATCCGAAAATTAAGTATTTTGACCCTTGTGGCCTGGAACCGCCACATAAAATGGAATGGAGGATGTATGTTTTAGGTATATAAATAAGTCGAGTGTTAAGTGGAGCACCTCACTTAGTTTCAAATTTTGGGAAGCTTTATTTGGCTGGTGAATTTTTTCTCATACTACTTCGATTATGTTTTGTTATGTCTCTTTTACTGCTTTAAAATGTCCTATGTATGGATTACACATTGTGTGAAGATGTTGTCAGAACTCACAGAAGCTAAACGACTTAAGATGATGAGCCCACCTCCTTGAAGGAACAAATCTCAAAACAGAAGCTAGTGGCTTCAGCAGTCTGCAATGGTTCTTTGGTCTAGTCCATGATTGACTACTTGGACTAGGTGGTGTTTAAAAGGTCTTTTACCCTATTGAACTTATCATGAAATAAGCTCTTTTACGCTAATGAGATGCATGTAGTTTATACCTTTCTGACTTTATGAAAATAGCTTATACTGTCTGATGAACAAGCCTATGGCTATACAACCTAATGTGTTGCAATAGCTACTGCATTTTCTATCATTGTTTTTACATCCCTTTGTTTTGAGCTACTTCCTTTTGCTTAAAGTTTCATAGTATATCTTGTTTTCTTCTCATATTCCATAAGATCGATGACAAAGATTGCATTTTTGGGCCTCTTTGTTGTCTGTTTCGGCCCTTTTTATATGTCTATCATTTTGGGTATGATATTATTTGTTTTGCACATAATTAAAGTGTTATTAATTTATTGCAGTGTTTGGGTTGCAAGACGACCGCCAGGTTATGCATTCATTGAGTTCGACGATCGCAGGGATGCTCTAGATGCTATTCGCGAGCTAGATGGTATGAACTGAGTGTTGTTCACCATACATCAATAGCTAGCTGAGTATGGTGATTATAGTTGACCCTTATTTAGTAATAATAACATGCAAGTTATGGTTATCAGTATAACCTTCCATTTTGGTTCTTATCTTTTCTACGAGAAGACTGTAGCATGCCCCTTTATGGTCCACAACTGATGTTATGTTGAACTTCGTTTTACCAGACTTTCCTTTAAGTAATGATATGGTTAGTGTAGTTTAAAACATGTAGATCTTGCTAATTATCACCAGTTTCATTCTGTCTAGTGCATGTTTTCATAGAACAATTCATTTTTGTTTACGGCGTACCTCGTACTTCTGGACGTTTCCTCTGTGTTGTAATTCTTGCCTGCCTTCTAAGCTGTGTGTCTTCTCGTAATAATCTCTTAAGAAACGTCCAATGGAACAGTTAGTGATCATACATATATCTACTGCTGAACATTCAGGTGTAATATTACTTGAGTGTGTTGTAGCTTTGTTCACAATTTGTCATACTACCTGAAAAAAAAAGTGTAATACTAATCTGAAAAAGAAGTCCAGTGGAACAGAATTTGCTGATATTTCAGTTTTAATAATAGATGAGTGTGATACAGGTTCATTCAGAAAACTTCTTGCCTGTAAGACTTTATTTTTATCTCATCTTGGATAGTAACTGTGCTACATCCATCCCTGGTGACCTCTGGGGCAATCTGTATAACAGGGAAAAATGGTTGGCGTGTGGAGCTCTCACACAATTCAAGCGGTCGTGGTGGAGGCCGTGGTGGTCATGGAGGTGATGATACGAAATGTTACGAGTGTGGTGAGCCTGGTCATTTTGCTCGAGAGTGCCGCTTGCGTATTGGTTCACGAGGATTTGGAAGTGGGCGACGTCGAAGTCCTAGTCCTCGATATCGTAGAAGTCCCAGTTATGGGAGAAGGTTTCTCTCTCTCTCTCTCTCTCTCTCTCTCTCTCTCTCTCTCTCTCTCTCTCTTTGAGTTTAATCAAATGGGGCTTATCTCCTAGTTTATGTGCAATGTAGTGATGCACATTAGTCAATGAACTCACATTGCGGAGCTTCTTGAACTCTAGTTTTATGCTACTTGACTGTGAAGAAGAAAATATTTCATTTGTCATAGAACCTTGTCAGAGCCATGCAAGTTAGGGTGATGTTACACTACAAAATAATGCCTACATAATCATCCTTCTGGTGGGTTCTTTTGTCTCGATGGCAGATATATCATCGCAGCTATGTCAGTGTTTTCACTTGGTATATTACGTAAGAAATATATGTGAACGCTTGGCTGTTTATAACCTTCTGTTTCTTTTTTCTCTTTGCAAATTAGGCCACTCTTTAATTTGCTTTTTGTACAATCTATTCATTACCTAAGTGGTAATACATAGAGGTCCGAGGAGAGTGGAATTGTCTACTTCCTGGTCACCAGCTTAGCCAGTTGCATTATTCATATGCATGCTTATATATCCTATATATCATGGTTCTCGATGGTCGTGTCATTGCAGCTACAGAGATTGTTTTGGATATATACAATTTTAGTTTTCCTGAGTATTGCTGTTGTCTATTACTTTGGTTACCTTTACCATTTTTGTTGCCAATACTTTTCTTTTCTTCAGTATTTTCATCTTAGCTTTTTTACTCTTGTACTGTCACCCTTTTCTTGAGCCAAAGCTCTATTTGAAACAACCCTTCTACCTCACACAAGGTAGGGGTAGGGTATGCATACACCCCACCCTCCCCCGGCTCCACTTGTGGGTATGCTATTTAGTTTTTCTTGAGTACTTCTGTCAGTTGGGGTTCATAATATCAAAAGTTGGTGCTTCATCATCTTAGTTGATGGCCCATAACTTCGGTGGCACTGACAAGTTCTATTTTAGTACTGTTATACTTCTGAATATAATAAGTCACTTGGTTTTGAATTCAGTGTAGAGTTCTTGTCCATATAACAATTTTCTTCGAAATTTTGCATTTTGAGGAACATAGTGATGTGGCTTTGCAGGAGTTATAGCCCTCATGGAAAATTTGCTCGAGGTCGTAGCCTATCTCCTCGTCGTGGACGCAGCTACAGCAGGTCACCCCCCAATCGCCGGGGCCGCTATGTGTCACCTTATGCCAACGGGTAAGTAATTGATGAACATATTTACGGTATACGCCTTTACTGGGGCAATTCTTGAGTGTCCCCTTAAAACTGAGTCTAAAACAATCTTTAGGTAGAAGTCTGAAACAATCTTTAGGTGGAAATATTCTATAAAACTTTCCAAGGGCTCCATGTTAATTTTGTGGATTTGGAATTGGATGAGAGCATTAGATCTGCTGCTTTTTTTCTGGGAGCCCCTGCAGCAACAGAGCCTTATTGACCATCTTTTACTTGAACAGTTTATCACCTCGTCGTGGCCGTGGAAGCTATAGCAGATCCCCTGCATATCGTCGTCATCGTGATTCTCCTTATGCAAACGAGTATGTTTGTTCTGCTGCCTCCTAGTGGTTTCATCCATAAGCTAGCTTTTTCTCCCATTACTGCCTATCAAAGCAGAGTTGAATATCTTTTTACTTTTTTGGGATTTGGGTGGGTATTAGGGCTTCGAATAAAGCACATTAAGAAATAATATTATTCTACTTTGTGCTTATCAATTTCGCATGAGGAGTGCTTCCTTGTGTTGTTAAATTATTAACTTTTATTTTGCCATTTCTTTGCACAATACTCATAGGGGCACTTGGAATTGATGTTTCGTGCACAGCTTGATGGTCTGAGCGGGACATACAACTGAGGCTCTTCATTTGTAGTCTGATAGGCTTGTCAAAAGAGTAGCATTATGTAGTTTGTTTATGTGATAAATGGTGTGTTCGAACTGGATTATGAAAGGCTTCTGCTCTCTATAGCCACCTCTGGACTTCATTCTTGTGACGGCTTCCCTCAGTTCAGCATACTTTGGAGGTCTCTTTTATACTTCATTATTGTTTAATGTGTGCTCTTAATTTGTATGACTATAATAATAAAGTCACTTTTTCGTAAAATATCTAGGTTTTCTTCTTTGAAGTATGATTTCCAGCTGAGACTGCATCATTTTGCCACATGCTTCTTTCATTTACATCGTTTAGCACCAGTGCTTCTCTGCATCAAGTCATCATCTTGTGTGAGTTTTTTCCTAGCGAAAACTGCAAAATGGCCAAGCGGCTCCTTCTGCAGCAAAGCTTTTTTAGGTAGGTAAAGTTTTTTGCTTTTCTGTGCACTGGGGGACAATGTTAGCTGTCTGCCGCCTTAAATCTTCATTTGCCAGCTTAAACTGCTCCATGGTCAACAAAGTTTCTATTTCTCATCTGCTTCTCTTCTCACTGGTAGACTACGAAAGGTTGCTGCACTTCAATTTTCGATTTTCCAGCATGGCCCATATTCTTCTTCGTTAATCAGATAGTGTGGCAACACATTTCTCCTGGAGGAAATTCATTACCTTCATTAATGGAACTTCCATATGGTGGCTTGGAGAAGGAAAGTTACCTACGTTCTGCATTTTATACTTACCGTGTTTGTAGTCAAGAAACGTGGTTGCAGGGCATGTACATATCTTCGATGTGTAATGTTATTAACTTGGCCTTGACATGTAGTTGGACCTTCAATACCGTCTTATAAAATTGATGTTGCATATGCAACTCTCAAGGTTGTAACTCCTAGCATTTGGCTAGTCACTTGGGGATAAAATTTTCTTAACCAGGCTGGTGGCATGAATCCCACGCTGTACTTGAAGATTTCTGAAAGAGCAGTTGAGATTGTTCTTGTACATAAGAATAAAGTTGATCAGAGAGCACACACTTAATATGTAGGGGAAACAACCCTTTTTGGTCTTTGTATTGTTGCTCTATTAAAATTTAAAATTTTAAGCCTTATTTTTGACAAAACAAGTTCGACCTTTCTATTGACAAGCTTAACGGAGCTAACGTTGCTTTAGGACTATTTTGGTTTTCTACGCCACCTTAGTAATCTCCTCCTCTAACCTTAGCTTTGGACTTGGATTCTTCCACATTGGTTGGTCAACTGATCCGTTGATATCCGTTCACATGAGATAACGATTAGGGTTGGGGAGCACCGACAAGATATAGGTTAGACGACTTCTACTCTCCATTCTTTTAATTATTGTCTGCTTCTAAACATTAAATTGAGCAAAGACAGTGATGGAAATGTGAAGTTATATCGGATGATTTACCTCTTCTCTTTTCATTTACTTTTGCTATGACATGCATCAGATAGCCTTCTTGAAATTCCACGATTGGGAAGTACCAGAGGAACAAGTCCTAATCGAAGAAATAAATTGCCAGAAATTGATTGATAGTTTTAACTTTTTGTTCTCCTTTCTTGACTGTCAAATGAGAACTACTTTACCAAATTGAATATGTTTTCCCAGAAGTCTAGACAAATTGACGTGACAGTGGAGGTGGACAAATATTATGGAACCTACGCTTATCATGGGTGAGGCCGAATTGCGCATTCAATTCAATTGAAGGTCAACCATGCGGGCCCATATGTCAATAGTATGACCGCAAGTAGGAGCGACAAACGGTAGGTGGGGTCGGATATGATTTTGATCGAAAACGAGTAATGAAAAAATGAATAAATTATTCGATCGGATTCATATTTAATACGGACAAAAATTGGATTAATTGACGGATAATATGGGTAATCGTATTATCCATGACTTCTTGCATATGATCACTTTTGGGAGAATTCCTAGTTTTCTTAATTTGAGGAATCCCTAAGTTGAAGCTTTATTACAAATGTAAAAGTTAGACTAATTAGTTATCTATTTTCTAAATAGATAATATGGTTCTTATACATATTTGATTCGTTTTTAAAATCTAACTCATTTTTTAATGGATAATATGATTGGTTGATTATTTCTTTAAACCATTTTGTCACCCCTGACTGCTAGTGGTTAAAGAGCTGTTTGAACATGATTTCGGTGAAGTGTTCAAGTCAAGGATTTTAGCTAACTAGAATAAAGTAATAACACTGAGGACAAAAGATGTTACTGTGTAACTTCAGGATTTTCTTGTTAAGAGTTGCTTAATATATATAGTTCATAGAAACCAGAAAGTAATTTAACCAGAATATAGGGCAATTTAATCATTCTCTATACTCCACCATCTTGCTAGAGGCTGAAACCAGAACCCGATGTCACAAACTGCAGATTTCAAGCCATAACTTTATGATTATATGAGGCCTTTTCGCGAATTCATCTTGATTATCTTGATGAGTGTAATGTATCTTAATATCAGATCCCCATGCAATATACATTGTTATCAGAACTATAGCATACCTGAAACGAAATATTTATTTATTTATGGTTTGAGTAACATATACCAGTAATTCATAGGAAGAACCATTTTTTCCCCCTCTCGTTAAAATATACCATAGTTTTGTAAAACTTAGTTACGTACCGTCAAGGTAGGAAATATATGTTATCTACTTAGGGTGGGATGCACAATATCTATCTATACATACTATATTAAAAACACGAAGGCCTTTAGCGAAATATCGTTCGTCTTTTTTACTCTTTAAAAATATATTTTACATCGGATAAAATTGTAAAATAATAAATCAACATCTTGTTTTTAATGTTATATTCTTCAATTCACTGTAGTAGCACATAGATAAGCTTAACAACAACATCCACGAACATAATAAAACTATTTATAATAATTTTCATCCACAACAACCGTATATATAACCTCAATACAACCCACAAAAAAAAGATAACGATACCTTATGCTATGTCAATTACTATCTTGTAGATTTTCACTCAAACAACTCAATCAACACATGATTAACCTTAAGCACAACCAAGAACATGATTTAATAACCTTAGTCAGTAGATACAACTTGAAATCTCCACCTAGTGTAGCTCACAACAACCCTCAATCACACGACAACACTATAGTAGTTGTATTCTCATCAGTTTTAATCAACTTTTGTGTT
Organism: Nicotiana benthamiana; assembly: GCA_034376525.1. NCBI lineage: Eukaryota > Viridiplantae > Streptophyta > Magnoliopsida > Solanales > Solanaceae > Nicotiana > Nicotiana benthamiana. The sequence continues at coordinate 70,301,129 of CM067330.1, forward strand.
CATGTTGGTGTGTAAACACTTGTATTTTGCCTTGAAACTCTAATATACATGAAGGAGGTACTGATTCTTAGCATAATCATAAAGAACAACACGAAATTTGAGGTTATTTACCTTTGAAGGACCCTCCAAAACAAGCACAAGATGAAGAACTACGATCTAGCCAGCACCACATGATTTCTAGCATTGGATTCATGTTTTTATCTTAGGTTTTCACCCTAGAATCATGGAGGAACACTTGGAGAGAATTTAGTAGGGTTTAGGAACCGTTTTGGATGAGAAAAATGAGTTAAAACGACCTATAAGTGACTTAAATACAACCTGAACTTTAAACCGACTTTGTGGGTCCCATGGGAGCTGTTTGCGTAGTCTCGCAAAAACGCGAATATTTCTCTAGTCCGATATCATATTGACAAACGGTTTAATGCATTAGAAACTAGACTCGTAGATCTTGAATTTGATGTTTATATCATCCCTTGATTCCAAGTATATTGGGATAAAAGTGCAACTACAATTGAGCTAAATTTCAGAACATTATAAATGCAACTTGTGATGACTTTTGCCAACTTTTGTTCCACAACTCACTTGACTAACATAACACACGACTATTATGTAACTAAAATGACTCATAACTTAATCTCCAAATCATGTTATCACCCTAGTATCCCCCAAAAGTATATGTTATAACATTCCAAACTTGTCGACTTTCGACGAAACTTATTTTCTTCAATTCGTTTAGCGTCTAAACTTTCCAACCCTTTTGGTACTTGTTATTCATGATCTTAAAGATTTGTAACCTCCAAGATAACACAATAAACTTATGTTATGTACTTTCAAAAATGATCTTATTTTCGAGCTTACATCAATTGGCTTACGACGTTCTCTCACGTACGATAACATGGGATGTAACAAGTTATTATCTTATTAGTTTTGCTTCATCTTTCAGTTATTTTGTTTCCTTAAGACTTGGTATATTATTTCGTACTAACATTCCTTTTTGCAGGGAATGTTGCATTTCATGCTTGCAGGTCCTGATTGACATTTTGGCAGACCCTCCCAACAGACAAAGTATAACATCAGCTTGGTTTGTAAGCTCCACTTCCTCAGAGTTATCAAGTCAAGACCTTGGAGTCCATTTTATATATACATGTTTGATGGGTAGGTCGAAGCCTTTTCCTAACCATGGCAGCTCAGTTATCTCTAGAGTCTTGTAAACGAGTCATGTATATTTTGTATACCAGTAGATGTTCATGGTGCCTTCGTCGGCCTGCACAGTTATACATATAAGCTTTTGGGTATGTTTACCCCACAGATGAGAAAGGCATTAATTTCAAACGATTCGGAATATGGCCTCATCGGCCAAAGCTGAGGGTTACCCCCTTAGAGTTTACAGTTACAGTGTGGTATGCTCGGGCCGAGTATGGCACCATTGCCGGCATGCTTCTTCAGGCTTGAGGCGTGACAAACTTGGTATCAGAGCAGTTTTTTCCTAGGGAGTCTATAAGTTGTGTCTAGTATATCCTTGTTTTTAGATGTGTTGTGCACCACATTTATAAATAGGAAACTACAAGGTATTTAGGAGTTTGTTTCCCTTCTTTCATATCCACATCGCGCTGTAGAGTTGAGACATACGAGTTCGAGCCATGACTTATGTTTGCTAATTATAAAGATGTTTGCAATTTAAAAAATTATAGCTAGCCCGGGCACTAACACAGCAACAGGTAAGGGCATTAGTAGAGAGAGAATTCTTGACGACGTGGCCTGTTTGAGGCCCTATTAGATCGTGCATATCAAATGGTGCACTCTAGAATAGTATAGTCAGATATGAATACTAGAGCGTTAAAAAATATCAGAAGACATGTAGTGGCATCCTATAAGAGATAAATATTTTCTTTAGTGTGACTCCCGCACCTAGTAAAAAGAGAAAAGTAGGCGACCCGAAGAGCCAGTGAGATGGAGAAAGAGGAGATAAAAGTGAAAGAATATTTTCTTGAAGTTTTCATAGTAAGGTAATAAACAAAGATATTAGTAGGAGAATAAGAGAGAGTAAATGAAGCATTACGAATAAGATTTGATGAAAGGGTGTTAACAGTAAATCAGAATATGATAGGATGGCATACTCTATAGTCAAGTAAAGGAAAAGACAAGATGTAACTGGCCTTGAGACTATAAAAAAGTATAAGTCATATCCTCATTTTGAGAAAATATGTTGGCGACTGCAACGTAATTACAAGAAGGCTAAGTTATACCCCCCGGAGTAATAGAAATCAACATAGGCTAGTAAACAAGAAAAAAATCAAACATAATTTAGGGACCAAAGGATTTGATAATAGTCGGCTTCATAAGAATTTCAAAAATCTTGTTCTAGAAATGATAGAATGGACAACGGAAGAATAACTTTCCAAGGTCATTCGAGAAGATGCTTCCCTAAAGCAAGAAATGTAAGTAGAGTTATGCTTAAGGGACTAAGTGTGCCAGCTGCACTAGGAGTCACCCTCGCGTGTAAGAAATTCAGTTATCCCTAGTATAGAAGGGTTACTGCAAGGCGAGTAAGAGTCAATGAAGACGTGAAGAGATGCAAAAGATAAAGAGAAAAATATTTATAAGTAAATCTTCATAGCATTAAATGTTAGTACTCCCATAAAGGGAGGAAGATGGTGTGATATGGTATTAAGTCGGAGTTAGTAGTTCAAGTAATTATGGAATATTAAAGGAACAATGTTGTAAAAAGTGTGAAAGGAATAAGATTGCATTTATTCAGATGCTACAGATATGTTATGACTCCAGAACATTAAGAAAATACGATGCTGGGGAGAGGCAGTAAAGGTTCCCGTCTAGGATGTTATTGATAAATAAGTGTGGATGGAAACTTAATACATAAAGAGCTAGTACGAAAGTTAAGTTATGATAAAGGACATAACCTAAGAGAGATTACGCAGAATATAGATATGAGAATAGACCAATGAGTAGTTAGTAGTTGATTTAGGAAGAGCCTACTTATGGCTAGACAAGAGATTATAGATAAATCAGCAGATCGTGCAAGATAAACATAGTGAACCCCAACATAGGGAATTCAGTCTCACATATGTGACATCTTAATCCTTGAGAAATATTCAGATATGAGCTGGCATAGTTAAAGATACAATATAAGTATTAGGGATATAAAAGACAGTGCCCTTGGGGAGAGTCAAAATTTCAGTTATAAAGTAATCCTACGAGCACAAGGGCGCGAAGGTAAGTAACTAAGTATAATTATCAGTGAGAAAGAACATAAAAATTCCTTAAGGTATAAGCTCGCAGCTTTACATGAGTCAAAGGTTCTCCCCTAAGTGCTACAATGAAGGACTAGCTGAGGAAATAAAGAAAAATACTTCAATATAAGCATAGTAACCTAAAGAAGAAATGATCATGTAAAAAAAGTCTTACTATAATATTGTACGCACTCCATAAGAAAATGACACTTATCGTGACTAAGGAACATGAAGTAAAATCCAATGTAATATTTGAGATCATATGAGTTGCAAAAAATTCCAATATATGTGGGCACTAAGATAAGCAAAGTATTCATGCAACAAGTGGCAGAGCGACCAAGAAAAGTAATTGCCTACTTTTAACGAAAGTTGAGAAGGTACGAAAGGAATTATTCGATCTATGACCTAGAGTTAGTTACGTTATGAAAAAACATAAGTTTTCAGAGTGTTATCCATGTATCATATATGTTGACAATGATATAGCTATAAGAGACTCCTGTATAAGTTAAAAGAAAGAATTGGCTCCACGTCATAGACAAAAGCTTGAATTTCTAGAAAGTTATATAATGGATGTTCCACAACATCGACGAGGGGCTAAAGTAATAACTAATACCCTGAGCTGTAGATCAGAAGATAAAATAAGCCTACTTAAAGGCTAAGATAGAAGAGGAAACTAAAGAGTTACATCTTAAAAGTGAATCAGCAGTCTGATTATTAGATCCCGATGAGTATAGAAATTGTGATTCAGAATATTGTAGGATCACTTTAAATATTATAGGTAAAAAAGAGATAGACAACGGCCGTATTCTATGATGGATCTATGATAAATCTAGTTAGAACAGTACCAACCTCATAAGAAGTCAGTATGAAGCCTTCGCCGAATTGTGTATGCACATGATGTGCAAGTACTATATTAGAGCTTTAAGGTGTGGATGTGGATTTCAACTATGCGGAAGGGAGGTTATGAAAGAGACAGAAGATAGAGTGAAAATTTAAAGGTAAGTAAGTACAAGTGAAGAAGGTACGAGATGTCCACGTACAGAATGTTACAAATAATCCAGATATCAGATACGAGGTAGAAGCGTCGTAATTCTGTATCAAGAAATGACAGCGTGGTCGTTAGTAGCATATCTTCCAGCCTATAGTTTCCAGGTACAGAGAGTTCCAATTAAGAGAGTACAAAAGAGTTATAGGTAATATGATGTCTTGCTTAAGGTTCCAAAATAACATAAGAATCTATGGTGCTAGCAAGTTAAAGGAAGGTTGCGAGTAGTGTAAATAGATATATGTAGGTCGTAAGCTGTATGGTAGAATGACAAGGTTTTAGGTAGATAGGATTAAGGATAAGAAAAGGTGAGTGAGAACTGACAAGAATAAGTAAGTCCTCGGGATAAAACCCATTACAACAAGAGAACCGATGGTTTCCATAAGTTATAAAAAGCATAGTATAGCATGAGTGAACTCAAAGGAGTTTAAAATTAAGAGAATTTAGAAGAGATGGAATGTTGCCCTAGTGATAGAATAATGGTGTAATTGTAATAGATAAGAGGATGACGTTTAGGCCTTTGATTGGGTAATGATTCAAAAGAAAAGAGATTTCATGAATTGTATAGGATTAAAATACCCCATAAGGTGAATCACGTTGGGATTCTATGTATAGTATTGGCTCTAAGTGGATCAGGAAAATAAATCTTGATGTTCCCCGATAAGACGTGGCCCTTAGTGAAGATATATTACATAAGAGGTTTCAAGTGATCAGGGGTAGATTATAAATATTAAGGTGAATCAACAATAGATAGATGAATGTTTCAAAGTGTGATATGGGATTAGGCTGTCATTCTTAAGATGAATAGTAATGAGGAAGCATTAGGGGACTCTAATTTATACATATATGATAAGTAGCGAGAGAGTAACCTAGAGTTGGGTAGAAGAACTTGGCCACAATAAGTAAAGCCATAAGCATCTCAAACCAAGGGTATGAAACAAGATATAGCAATAGTAGTATGTTCGACAAAGTACCGAGCGAAAAACTTTAGTACACCTATAGATTCCCAGAGGAACATTTTGTCATAGTTCTGTATATGTTCACAAAGTGAGACCTATAGATTCGCTAAAATCCCAAGGAAAAAGGAAAGAGAAGTCACTTAGACGCACATATAAGGACAAAGTCATACAAGCTACATGAAATAAGATAGCAATAATTATGGGATTAGAAGAATTCCGACCACAAGTCGTGGTGTGAGAACGAGGCCTAAAGAGGAGAATGCCTTGGTATTTGGATTTATTCAAAGAATAGTGGCCTATATGGAAAGGAAACATTAAAGTATTTGCAAGAGCTATATGTTATGACTATGATAAATGCATTAGTCAACATTCGAGGATGAATGTTCCAAGAGGGAATCATATCACACCCCATATATTCGTACGAAAGAGTATTCACAAGTCAATTGATGTAAGTTTAGAAATGAGATCATCTTTTAGAATACTACAAGTAACTTAATCATGTTGCCTTGGAGATTAAAAATCTTTAAGATCATGGATAACAAGTACCAAAAGGTTGATAGGCTAAGAAGCTAAACATATTGAAGAAATAAATTTTGTCGCATGTCGACAAGTTGGGAATGTTATAACGTGTACTTTTGTGATGAAACTAGGGTGATTAACAAGATAAAGAGGTTATGTTATAAGTTATTTTAGTCGTATGATAGTCCTGTGTTATGCTTTTAAGTCAAGCAACTTGTGGAACAAAAGTTGGCAAAGATCATTACAAGTTGCATTCATAAATATGTTGAATATTAGGTCAAATGTAGATGTGATTTTCTCCCAATATAATTGGAATTAAGGGATGATATACCAACCAAATTGAATATATATGATTTTATTTTATAACTCATTAAACCATTTGTCAACACGACATTGGAGTAGAGAGCTATGTATGCTTTTGCAAAACTACGTAGATTGCTTAGGTGTGTCACCTACTTGCTTAAATGAGAGTCCGAAAAGAGGCTATTTGGATTGGATGAAGAGACCATTTAACACAATAACCATGCCTAAACTCCTACAAACATCCTCCCAAAAATTGCCCACGAACCCTAATTGATTTTCTCTCCTTTTCAAGTTCTTGTTGGAGGTAAAACCTAGAGTTTGAAGAACCAAGATAGGAGATGTGTTATTCAACAAATAAGGTATATTTACTTCTCTATTTCATCCATTTTATCTGATGGAGATGTATGTAAAGTCGTTCTACAATTGTAAGAACTCACGGTATGGTGATCGAAAGTCGTAAGTTCGAGTTATTCACTTGTAACGGACTATTTTGTATTGCTGTTGGATTGCATGTTTTACTACTCTTTTCTAGAGTTTTTGAGGAGAAGGGTGTGGAGAAACACCACATAAATATAGGGTAGATGGTTGGTCGTTCGTCGTGACATGTTCAGGATGTTTGACACTACAACAATGGTCGTTTTGTGTATGAAGAGATTGGGGGTGTGTTGGTCTATTTTGTACTATTTTGTGGTGTATATATGGTTGGAAAATAATGTATATATGTTGATATTGTTGTTTTTTTGTTTTGTTGGTGTTATTTTGTATTTGGAGGAAGTAAGGACTATAGGGGAGATGCTGCCCATTTTATACAAAATAAGCTTGTTGTTCGTTATGCGATAGTTGTACCTTTTATAACTTACTGAGAGTATAATTGTCGTTATTGTAGATTAAGGTGAGAAGAGGTGAATTCAACTTGTTGATTGGAAAGGTTGTGACAAGGAATGTTAAGGCTAAACCGTTCCTTCATTTTGGCATGATCCCGTAGCTATGTGCGTTTGATAACAAGGCATAAAGAGAAGTTCTTATTCCTGAATTTATGTACATTATCCTAGTCTCATAAGCTAAAATACTCTTCCTTATCGGGACTTCATATTCAGTTTTGTTTTGTCTTTTTTCGGCCAAGAGAGCAGATAGTCTATATATGTACACTATTACAGTATTTTCACCACCATCGAGCTATAATCAATGGGCAGGATGGGCAAGCCCCTACTGGGCAACCTCTGATCAGTTGGTAAGTTATATACCGAGCCTACTGTGGCGAGCACCTATGAGCGAACCCAAAATGGTCGAGATACAGAGCCTAGTTTGGCCGAGCCCCTACAAGAGATCCTACTACGACTCATCAGGTATACATACCGAGCCTTATAAGGTCGGACAACTATTTTACTTACTATATTGAGAGAGTTGAATCAATATCATGAGGTAAGAATATCTTCAGATTATCTTTGACTCCCAATTACTTTCAGTTATTATATTATCAGTTATATTTCATCTTTCAGTTATTTTGTTGCCTTACATAATCGGTACATTATTTCGTACTGACGTCCTTTTTTTCGGGGATGCTGCATGAAGCCTACAGGTCCTGATTGACAGTTGGACAGACCCTCCCAGCAGACAGAGGCAAACATCATCTTGGTTGGTAAGCTCCAATTCCTCGAAGTTAGCAGGTCTGGACTTTGGAGTCCATTTTATATATATATATATGTTTGATAAGTAGGTCGAGGCCTTGTTCCGACCGTGGTAGTAGATGTTCAAAGCGGCTTTCTCGGCCGGCATATATATATATCAACTTTTAGGTATGTTTACCCCATAGAAGAGAGAGGCGTTATTTTCAGATGATTCAGAATATGGCCTCATCACCCTAAGCTGAGGGTTACCCCTCTAGAATTCACAGTTATAGAGTGGTACACTCAGGCCGAGTATGTCATCGGGTGCTAGCCATGACTTTTAAGGTTTGGCTTGACACAAGTTATAAGCTCTACTGAGTTCACTATGAAATTTCTAAGTACAGCTGTTACGGAATAGAAATAAACTGTACAAATAACTTTAGAAGGTGACTCGATCAGCTATCCAATCATCAACAAGATCCGAAGTCCTTGATCTGCACAAATATGTGCAGAAAGCATAGTGTGAATGCACCACAACGGCACCCAGTAAGTATCAAAACTAATCTCAGTGGAGTAATGGCAAGAAACAATCGATACACCTACTAGACATAATAACATGTATAAGTATAAATGTGAAACTAACAAGGAACAATATCAATATAAAGCTAAGAATGGTAAAACGACAACAATATTTGCAATAGAAAATTAAAATAATTAATTAACAACAAGGAACAAATAGGTAATAAAATCGTAGGGTAAATTGAATATAGTCAAGGTTCGGTGAAACCAAGTAAGCAAAAACAATTAACAACTCGATAGGAAGAATCGATTTCACTCAAAAGATATTCAAGAATTCCCACGAGGTACCACACCACATAATCACAAATCATGAATCCCAACTTACAAACCCTCATCACTTGTCGTCTTGTGTCCACATGAAAATCACAAGCGTACAGACAACTCATGTGCTACACTGACATCTCACATGCCAATACTATTAATACCTTATGTATGCACGAACAACACACGTATAAAAAAAATAACTCATCACCGCATGGACAAATCACGTGTAAACAATAGTAAATAACTCATAACCACAGTGACAACTCACGTGCCAACAATAACAATAACATGATTAATCTTCTTAACTATTATGAGTGATTAATTACGTATATGCTTGTGCAAGTGTTCTATCTCAACTCGAGTCATGATGAATCAAATACCATTGAGCCCCTCAATGAACATGCAGACTTTCTCTCTAACTGTAGAAACAAAAGTAAATGCTCGAGAAATCATTGAACCTAACAACATACTCTGACACTAACATAGTACCCTGTTGCAGCTGCTCAAACTCCGCGCACCATGCATCCCGAAAGGTTTGGGTAATAAACTCTCTAAAGAACAAATCTAAAATGTAAGTCCATGATAGTGAAGCTGCATCAGCTGGGATACCCTCATCGTAAGCCCGCCACCACTGGTATGCTACTCCCAACAGCCGGAATGTAGTAAAAGTAACCCCACTCATCTCCACAATACCTATAGTGCAAAAAATACAGTGGCACTCCTCTTGAAAATATGTGCATCCTCTGAAGACAAACCACCGAAAGTAGGAGGGTGGTTCTTCTTGAAACTCTCAAGTCTCAGATGCTGCTCCTCATATTCGCTTGGCCTGACCTCATGCTGAATCGAAATAACAGGCTGTGCTGGCATGACACCTAGAACCTGACCAATGTGGACTCGTTGCTTTGCAGTACGAGCATCGGGAGTCCGAACCGCTCCTCTAGTGTGTGAAGTAGCTGGTGCAACCAGAGGAATCCTACCTGAGCCCATGTACCAAACATGCTAAGGAATGGGCTAAAGCCTCGTGAACTCTGAAGTGGGAATAGGTGCCTCCGGTGCCCATCCCCCAAATGGAGCTATTGGAGACTCCTTAGCTGCTGCTCTGGCAGGGGTTTTAGCTTTATCACTTGCTTCTCCTCAGCCTACTCCTCTACCTCTGCCCTGGCCCCTAGCAACACCAGTTTTGGGGGCAGCGTCATCAGTAATAATAGCTCATTTGCTCACCATATGTGAGAGAATAAAACGACAAAGGCTCAAACCCTGAAATAAATAAACTTACATGATAGGAAATAAAGAAGTGAAGGTTTCCTAATAGTCCCATATCCTCTCCAAGATAAGTAAAAACGTCTTCGTACGACCGTAAGACTCTGTTGAACTCGCTTATGACTCGTAGCACCTATGAACCTAGAGCTCTGATACCAACTTGTTACAACCCCAATTTTCCTTTGTAAGATGTCGTGATGGAACCTAATCTCTAAGATTAGGTAAACCTAACACTTACTAAATTAAATGATAGAATTTAACCAAAATAACTATTAAACATAAACCATATATTTCTGTACAAAGCCAACCACAACATCATACAATATCCCACAACTGGTAGTGCAAGTGATAGCCTACTGCGTTCACTAGGATATTTCTAAGTACAACTATACAAGAATAGAAATAAACTGTACAAATATCTTTAGAAAGTGACTCTGAGGCATGCGAGCGTGATGACTTGTATACTTTGAAATCTCCAAAGCAATACTCGATCATATATATAATCATCAACAAGCTCTGAAGAACCTAGATTTGCACAAACTGTGCAGAAAACATAGCATGACTACATCACACATGTACCCAGTTAGTATCAAGACCAACCTCGATGGAGTAGTGACGAGGAACAGTCAAGACACCTACTAGACATATTAACCTATACAAATGTAATGTGAAACTAACAAGCAATTATATTAGTATAAATCTAAGCATGGTAAAACTACAACAATACTTGCAAGGGAAAACTAAAAGCATTAATTATCAACAAGGACCAAACAGGTAATAATGCTGTAAAGCTGAATACAAAGGTCCGTGGAAACCAAATAAGGAAAAATAAGTAACAACTCAAAAGGAACAATCACTTTCACACAAGATTTATTCAAGAATTTACCCGAGGTACGACAACCCATAATCACAAATCACTAACCCTCATCACTTTGCATCTTGTGCCCACATTACAACCACAACCACACGAACAACTCACATGTTGAACAGACATCTCACGTGTATATATTATTAAAATACATCATATCTGCACGGACAATTCACGTGTCAACAATAACAACAACTCGTACCCGCACAGAAACTCATGAGCCAACAACAACAATAACTCATAAGTGCATGGACAACTCACGTTCCAACAATAAATGTATATCATAATCCCACATACAACTCACGTGCCAATAGTACGACACTTACACAGAAGATAAGTAAGTGAGAATACATGTAAATGATCACTAAACATCAAGATTCATCTTCTTAGCCGGTATGAGTGATTAATTACTTGTGTGCTTGTGTAGGTGTTCTATCACAACTCGAGTCAACAAGTAAGAGCAGAGACAACGAATGGCACATAGGAAAGAACACAATGAAATGTAACATGCACAACTCACACAAGGATGACACACCACTACCCAAATATAATCAATAACAATGCCCCAGGCCATCACAAGTCATCATAAATCTTCCTGGGCATAAGCCCCTTGTCTCGCCACGTGCATGACAATAAAGTAATTGCCCGCCTTGTCTCTCCTCATGCACATAATAATATTACCACCTTGTCTTGACACATGCGCAAACCCACATATATATAGCCCGCCATGTCACACCGTACGTGCAAATATCAATGATAACAATAGCCACGTGGGAATACCCAAACAATCCTTTCAACAATATCACGTGTGCCAAAAGCATAACAACAAAATATACAACATGCACCATATGTGCCCATATGCCACAATATTTCCTCAAAATAATTCAAATACAACAACTACACATAGCCCTCAGCTCAACAACACTGAGTACAACAATAACCAAGAGTACGAAAGGTGAATCAACACAAGAATTTCAAACACAAAGGAACGGAAGAACGAGCTTACAATGAAAGACATAACACATGATAATGGTTTTAAACAAGAATAACTCAACAATGAAAGAGATAATATGTAACAGTGATTCCATATAAGGATAATTCAACAGTGGAGGGGATGACAATAACTTCAATTAAGGTTAAGCAATTACGGAAGAGATAACATGGAAATAAAAGAGACAACAACTTTAATTAAGGCATATAAGAGTATATTTGGCAACAAAGGTAGAACATGACCCAATAAACTTCAAATAGGACAGGTCAGGGTGAATTTAACAAATGGAGGATTTAACATGATTAGACAACTTCATTTTAATGAAAATAAGAACCTAAGAGCCTAAGTTGGTCAAATTTCCACTTATAATCTATGTAAACACTCATCACCTTATGCACAAATAGTACAAATAAACCCATCCTTACGGGGTAGTTCCCCCAAACAACGTTAGGCAAAATACTTACCTCAAAATCCCTCAATCAATTCTCAAATATAGTTTTTCTTTACAATTTACCTCTGCTTGGGACAAATCTAACCAAAATTGACATAATAACATCGAATAATGAAAGATAAATCAATTTTAACAATTAAAGCTACAATCTATACACAATTCCTCAAAAGCCAATCCGAGAATTGCCCAATCAAAATGTGGGTCCCAATGGTAGATTCCAACTCTCCATGACCCCACGAGTTCATATATGTGATTAGTTTCAAAATTCGAGTCTAAACCGACTCGCAAATTCAAATTTGTTTTCAAAAATTTGACAAACTTTCATAAATTTTCACTTTGATTCACATGATTTCAATATTAAAATCTAAGATATATTGTTGGAATATGATAATAAATGGATAAGAATCAGTGTCGATGAAAATCCCTCTTCAAAATTGCCTCCTAGTGAGTCTAGGATTTAAAAATATGAAAATGAGGCCAAAATCCCGTCCCACGGCTCTTATGTCCAGTCGAAGGTGTTGTAATTGCGATCATGGGTTTGTATTTGCGAACCCCACAAATGCGAACCCCAAAAATGTGAAGAAACAATAGCATAAATGAAGTCCCTCAAACCCCTGCCCTTGTCGCAAATGCCACATTATGTTTGCAATTCTGAACCTAAAACACTTTTCAAAAGCAATCAGGATGATCGCAAATGCAAATCAAGCTTAGCTAACCCTTCCCCCCATTGCGATTGCGAAAGCTTTGCTAACAATTGTGAACCTAGTAGGTTACAGCTAACATCTCAATTGTGAACAAAAACTCGAAAATGCGAGACTGAGGCATTAGATCACACCAGAAAAACTCAAACTCTTATCAAACACTCTGCAACAAGTCTGAGACCCATTCGAGCCCTCGGGGCTCCAAACCAAACATCAACACAAGTCTAAAAACATAACACAAACTTGCTCGCACAATAAAATCATTGAAATAACATCCGAAATCTTGAAACGGACCTCCAAAACACATAAAATCAACATGAAACTCAAAAACTTCTAAAAACACAACCGTGTGTCCGATTCTTATCAAATTAACTCAAAATGACGTCAAACATTGTGGACAAGTTCCAAATGACAAAACGGACTTATTCCAAGTCCCGAAATAGAAATCCAAACACGATATCTGTAAAGCTAACCGACACTCAAACTTATCAAAGTTCTTAGTCTTCAAATTGCCAACTTTCGGTAAAACAACACAAATTAACCTATGGACCTCAGAAATCAGTTTAGGGAATATGCTCACGTTAAAAATCACAATACAAATCTATCAGAGCCATTAAAACACCGTTACGGGGTCGTTTCCACAAAGTTAACCCTCGATCAACATTTTCAACTTAAGATTCTAAAGTGAGAATCAATCATCCAAATTTATTCCGAACTATCTGAAAATAAAATACGACTGTGCACGTAAGTCATTATACACGATATGAAGTGACTAAAGCCGTAGAATCATGCCGAAAAGGCTTAGAATGAATTTTCACAACTACCAAGGGACCCTATTATTACACAACACACCGTAAAATCCTCAACTAGCTACAATAGCTCATTAATACACCCTCAATGTATAGCCACACGACGTAAAACATCATCCATGTGCCAATAGAAACAACTCTGACCAAAATAGTTGCCCATTACCAAGCCTAGTACTGCCAAACATGCTCACATCGAATAGAATCTTGTTCTAAAACTTCACAACACGTAATGAATGTATGAAACATGCGAAACTCATTACTCTCATTCAATTAACAAGCCACCTCAAACTCCACCAGGGATAATACATCGCAATCCAAACCCAACAAGCACAACTCTAATGTGATTGAACATGAAAAGAGGAACATATGAGAGGACCGTCAATCAAGCCAACCATGCTCAACTCCACACAGATACCTTATTGTGGATCCAGTCCACAAGGAAAAATCAGTACACATGCAATAAGCACAACAAATCACACCTTTACACGGCCTCTCTGCGGCATATAGCCCAGCACAAACACACATATCCATCAAGAACACCATGTCCTCATCCTTAAATCATAACAACAAGTAAAATAAATTTCTCATCAATTAAGACACTCTACCAACTAACCCCATAGAACCAAAACCACAACACGAAACAAACTTCTCATACCTATAGAACACCCAGACCACAAGTCTAGCCAAACCATCCAGAGGTCAATCAAATCCTACCGTATTTAACAGGCAGAAGGTCCACCCAAGTCTCATCACCTACAATAGCAACCAAACCAAATGATAGACATGGAATACCACAATAACATTCTCAATTAGCGTGTAAACATGAACAAAGTACAAGAATCACGAAACACAACCATATCTGAAGCAAGGTAGGATTAATCCTACCAAAAAAATAGGACCGGATCAAAGTAACACAAATGCATCTCTTTACTCAACATAAACCATACCTGTAAGAACATAGTCTGGTGCATGCCTTTGTCCAACCCGAAAAAGTGTAACAATGAGCCCGCCCTCCTCCTCCATGGCCACCTCTACTTGCATGACCCCCACCCCTAGCTGGCGGTATATGTATAGCAGGAATTGGAGCATAACTCATAGCCTGAGTATCCTGAGTGGCACATCTATCTGGAGTCTGGGATAATCTCTCACCATGTGGCTGGTAACTCCACACTCAAAGCAAACTCTCTGCTGACATGGTTGTGGAAGCTATACAGTTTGGAATACTATGTTATTATTTCATTAAAACATATATATATATATATATATATATATATATATATATATATATATATATTCTCAAATTCTAATTTTCCTAATCTCATATAAAGAGTATAAATTTTCTTACGCTTAATTCTTAAAATGCTAAAAAACTAACCTTCTTTTCTTGTGAGAAAATAATTTCTATCTTTACAATAATGAAAATCTCATAAACGTTCTCATATTATGTGTATAATTTAAAGTACATTCGAAAGTAGTAATATTAATAACTATATAAAATCATATTTTTCAAACTTTTTTTACAAAAATGTTTCACTCAAAATACCATATCAAAAATGCTTTTTAACCACATGAATGGTCTTAATTCCCTCAAGTTTATATGGATTACTATGACTTATCCTAATATTAATGTACGGGATATAACACTTGATTCCATTCTTCACTGGAAGAATTTTCTTGAAAGTGGAGTGATAATGTTTTTATCAAGACCCTAAAACTAACCCGGTCGTGATGAAGCCTATCATGAAACTAGGCCAGCCGACACAAACCCAAAACCAACCAGAAAACCATAAGAAGCCATTTTAAGTAATTAATTAACTAAAATCCCATAATATAAGTTTAAATAAGCAGTGCAGAAATATTACACAAGCCCGACATTGGGGTGTTGCCAGTCATGAGCAACTACAAACTCGTCTAAAAACAAGATATACTACATAGTCCGAATTAAAATACTAAGACAATCTGAGAAAGATAAGAAGGAGAAGTGCAGGGCTGCGAATGTCAAGCAACTACCTAGCCAACTCCGGACACCTGATGGAAGACTGATCAATACTCACTATTGCGTCCCGAGACTCCTGGATCTGCACATAAGGTGCATGGAGTAATGTGAGTACTCCAACTCAGTAAGTAATAAAAGTAAAAGCAGTCGAGAAGTAAGAAAATAGGAAATTCCACGTCATAGCACTAGAGCAAAATAGTATATGTCTAGAACAATATAGTAAATCAATTAACTCATGAAAAAACTCAGTTCTGTAACACCTTTTTAAACATCTTTCAATTGTTTCAACAAGTGGTAAAATAGTGAGAAATGATAGAAATTTAAACAGCCCCTCGGGAAAAAACATATACCATTAACCGCCCCTCAGGCCAAATATCAAAAGAACTAGCCCCTCGGGCCAAATATCAACAGAACCAGCCCCTCGGGCTACCTCACAGTCACGCGTAATCCGCTCCTCAGGAAAAAATATGGGTCAACAACAGCCTCTCATGCTACATCACATTACTCACACTAGGTAACCACGCTCATTTTACCTGGTTTAGCAAAGAATAAAAGACTAAACAGCTTTATATGCAGTTAAAGTAGAGTTGATTATTCTGCTTTTGCAAAAAAGCTCAACCGTACCTAGGGGTGTGCATTCGAATCGGTTTATCGATAAATTGAATTGATTATTTATTATCGAAATTGAAAAATTAAAATAAAAAAAGTCGAAATCTTATTGAAACGATAACGATAAGCATATGTACAAATCGACAGTCGATAAGTAATTATCGATAAGGGTCAAAATCGAATCGATAAATCGAATGCATACCCCTAGACTGTAGACACTTGTTAAATGAGTAATTACCTATTTGTGTTGATTAATATAACATACATAATGTATATATATTCCGCTACTATTTTGAAAGCGGCTATACAGTATTATTTTCGCTAATCTATACCATTTCTTTTACTCTAAATCCCTTACCTTATTATTTCCTCTACCACATTTAAGGAATAATTTGAAGTTCAAATTAATAGAAAATAGAATTAGTTATGATGATGTGTTTTGTTTTGTTTTGTTTTATTTATACCATTGGAGTGTTGGTGGCATACATTTGATCCCTTACTTTAGTTTTTATTACATGTGCTTGTTGACATAATTTTTATATTATAAATGCTATTCGTCTTATTTTAGCTTCCTTTTATCCATATTAGTCCGGCGCCTTTATAGAGATATACTTTTCGTGAAATTTCGCAATTTTTTTTATTGGTGTAATCGATAACCGAATCGATAAACCCCCAAAATCAATAAATCAAAATCGAAAAAATCGAAACCTTATTGAAATAATAACAATAAACATATGTACAAATCGATAATCGATAAATAATTATCGATAAAAGTCAAAATCGAATCAATAAATACAATGCACACCGGCACACCCTAACCGTACTAACCGTACCCCTTATTTACTTATTATTCTGTAAGATGGCAATTGTGGTTATAATGAGCTAATTTATGGGCAAACAATAATCATTCCAGCTGACAGGACGATCAGCTCCTCAACTGCCTCTTATTAACAGTAGGAATACACAACACAAAAAACCTGAGAGAACAATGGAAAAGCCCTAGAACATCCTAGAGAAAAATTTGGAGATTTCGGATTTGGGAAAAAAGAAGTTCTAGGGTTTATACATAGTTTTCCTTTTCTCTGATTTTTTGGAGATTTTTATTTTTCCTCTACTGATTCTGTTCTAGTTGGTTAACATATAAAAAAAAAACAAATGAATTCTTCTTATTTTTAGGAAGATTTGGAGAAGTTCAGGGGTTTGGAGCAGAATCCAAAAGGATTTCAGTTTAGTTTTCTAGTTTTATTTTCATTTAAATCCAGAGAAAAAAAAAAAATCCAATTTCTGTTCCATTCTATATCAGCCTTCGACATAGACATCAGTTGAGTCGAAATTGAGTTCGTCGTTTGAGTGTTCGGGTTCGCGATTCCTGTTCGAATTTGCTGCTGATTTCCTGGATTAATTTCTTGAATCGAAGGCTTTGTACTTGCATCATTCCAAGCAGAATTAATCGATTTTTCTAGCATAAATCAGGTTTGTTTCTTTCCTTTGCACTCTCATTAGTAGTGTGATTGAAAATATGATAAGAGCCATGGTTAAGTAGTTTAGAGAGTATTTCAAAGCTGATATGCTAGAATTACTTAAGGAATAACTTAAATGAGTTTCAAAGGTTCACATTGGATTTGTTTCAGTATTTTTTTTGTGTGTGATCCTTAAGATGGAATCTGGTTGATTGTTAATATGAATGGTCTGAAATTTGACTTTTGGCTTTTGCTTATGCTTGAAACATAGGCTTGATACTCTGTTCTTGTTGTCTGTATCAGCTGGTTTGACATTCTGTTCGCAGTATTTCAATATATCTAAGCATGCTTAGTTAGTGAGATTGGAGTGATTAAGTTGTGACTCAGTTTCGGATTAACTGTCGTGCGTTTCACATTTTGATGCTTCAGTCAGCCGGTCTATAATTTGCTAGTCTTTGATCTGTGTATAAATCGTGCTCGCGCATATGTGGATCCATGGATAAGTAGACGACTGATCTATTGTGTCTGTTCGCACTCATTCAATTCTCTTCTTGGTTTTCAAATTGCATTTTTGTTGATGCTGGCATATGACATAAAGGTTTGCTTTCCGGATAAAATCATGATTTGTTTTTGGATTTTGTTAGAGTGCTAGGCAGCAGTCACCAGTGTTCATATGAACAATTAGCTCTAAAAGGTTCTGCTGATCAATAACCCTCCTTATTATCCAGCTAGAGTGAGCTTCTTCATGAAAGAGAGTTTATTAGTGTTCTTAATATCAAGCTTGGTGAATGGTTAATCTAATCTTTCAAAGGCATATGTTAACTGATCCTAACTTCGTCGCGTTGAATGCTACATGATGGAAATTCCTCTTGCGTACTTGAATTTGTGAATTGTTTCCCTGCATGATCAATTCTGTCATGATTTTAGTAAATCATTAAGCGGAGTTAAGTGCATTGAGTTAGCATGATCTAATGGCAGATTGTGATATTTGTTAACTGGTATATGATTTGAAAAAGTGATCATTTGATTTGTTGGTCTGGGTTCGTAAATTTTTTAGAAATTACAGTTGTGTTTCACCGAGTAAACTGAAGCTGTAAACTGTAAAAACGAGCTTAATTGACCGCTAAGAATTCCAACCCTTAATTTGTCAAAAATGAACTTGGTGGCCAACTTTCTTTGGGTGTCTGTTTGACTCTAAATGCGTGAACTGTTGGTCTGAAATTGCGAAGGAATTGTGTTCCAATGTTCCTGGTACCAAGGCTCTTATCATATTTTAGTCTACTACTTTTCAGTTTTCACTTAGTCTTATGTTATCATCTACCTTTTTTCCCATTTTCTTGTTCCCTCTCCTGGATTTTGATGCTTACTTGCCTGGACGCTCCCTTTTGCTTTGTCTTGAATGCTTGAACGGGCCATGGGGAGTAGTAGAAAGGCCAAAGCCCATTAGCAATTAATTTGTTTCATGCTTTAGGTATTGGGTTTGGCCTATTAAAATTAAAGGTTAAAAACAAAACATAAGCATGAGTTGAATTGTTCTTTCACTTAGTTTTTTTTAGTTCTTTTTATTGTCTTTGTTGGTGATATTGTCCGCTAGGAACATGCTTAGGCCGATAACATTTGGGCAGGCAAGCCTTGGGATTTCGTTGGTTTTGAGGCGAGAGGTCGTTCCCTTAGTTAAATTTATCCGGGGAATGCCCCGAGGGATTTGCATATATTTTATTTCAGGGGTATTGCCCCCAAGTGAATGTAAACGGAGGCCAAAAGCAGAAACTTGTAGTATTTTTATTTTGTTTTTCTTTTATTTTCTTTTATCTAGGTGAGGACGACCTCGAGCCTCTTGTGTGTATATTTTTCTTTTTTTGTGTTTTCTACCTCAATCGAATATTCTGAAAGCCAACTAGATCGAGTATGTAACCGTACTAGTTACGAGACTTGGAGAGTGCCTAACACTTTCTCCTCGGTCAAACGAACCCCTTACCCGAATCTCTGGTGCAGATTTAGTTTTTGAGTCCAAAGTATTTTTAAAGGAAAATCATTTTAAAAACAGTGACCTGGCACATCGAAATCATTGTCAGGTGGAGACTCTGAGTTATTTTCTTTTGAACACAATTTTGTCACATTCTAATTAGAAAACCCTTTTCAAGCTTTATTAAATCTTTTTATTAATTTTAAGAGGGTTTGGTGAGGTTTGTAAAAAAGGGGTGTGACAAGTACTAATAATTCATTTGTATTAGCGTATATATGAGTTCTGAACTTTTAGATACTAGAGATTTGGATAAAATCTCTTCTACACAAGGAAAAGGCAAATGTGCTTCTTTGTGAACTTGCTCACCCTTGCATCCTTTTTATTCTGTAGTACATATTTGACGTGTTAAAAGTTGCTGGAGCTCCTATTACCGAAGGACATGTTACTGGACACTTTTAGATTACTTTCTTGTGAGGTCTAGTATTGTTAAAAATTGAAAAAATTGTGCAGGTGCAATTCACGTGACTATAAATCATCTCATTAAGGAAAAAATGAGAGGTTTAAAGCTATATTCTTTCCAAATTTAAAAAGGGGTCATTATTTTTTAAATTGACCGAAAAGGAAATAGGTTCATTATTTTTGAAACGGAAGGGGTATTTGTTTTGTACTTATTCTAGAATTCAATCATGTAATGAAACGTTCTTGATATCTCCATGATTTGTTGGTGTATGTTGCTTTGCAGGTTTTGCATTTAGGGCTTGTCTGCTAAATTGCCTAATTGCTAATTTTAAAAAGTGTATTTGTTTAGTTACTTTAGTAGATAGTATCGGATTACTAGTCTAGTTATTAGAACGTGTTTGCAATTCCTCTGATTGACTTGCTTTCTTATTTGATGATTAGCAGGACTATTTTACGGCATCTCTCCTCCTCTCGCGCATAGCTCTACAGAGGTAGAACGGAATTAGGAAGAAAAGATGCTCTCAGGTTCTTCGATAACTTCTATGTTTGCTTATCCTTCTTTATACATAGTACTTACACCTTTGTTAAGAGGACTGAGCACACGGGGTGTGTCACTGTGTATGAGACACAATGGCCAGAACTCCAAACTATCAAGCTATATAAGTGTCATCTCATCCAGAGACTAATAGGGTTTAGATTAAAGAGATGTGGGGTGCTCCTCGTGCAGCGTGCACCAGAGAGGAGTGTGCCAAAGAGCTTTGCATCTGCATATCATCACCCTAAAAGCTCTTCCTATATCTATACAAACAAGGAAACTAGAGTAAGCCCAGTAGACATGCCAGTTATTTTTTCCTTGAGCTCTTGTTCGGCAGCTAAAATTTGCTTAATGTCCTCAAAGATCTACTTCTTTCAATTCTAATGCCCCTTTTATTTAATAATTTGTATGAGTGTCATAAGAGTATATAGCATTGTGTCGTTTAATTTCACTATTTACTTAGTCTAAGCCATAGTTCTATCTTTCCAGTGTTCAACGTGGGAACTCAGCTTCAACCAAGAGTAATAGGCATTCGCAGAAGCCAAGGTAAGTGAAAGTCTGGATCACACGGGCATTATTTGCACTTATAGTACCTCGAAACAAGAAGAAAGAGAGTAACTCTTTTAAGAAATAATCCATAGTTTAAAAAGATAATAGGTCAGGACTAGTGATCTCTAAAGAAACCACGTGATGTGAAAACCAATGGGTGATCACCACAGCTACTACTTGTTCTATTTCTCCTTTAAGATTTTTCACCAAAGCAAAAGAGAGATGCCAACAAGGACTGGGATAGGAAGCTTACACCATATATTATTCTGGAGTTAAGCATTGGTTATGGATCTCGTGCTTTTCCACTACTTCATTTTTCTTGATTTTTTACTCTTACATAGAAAAGTTTCCTTTCCGACCTTTGCTACCGGTACGTGGAAAGATGCAAATGTGCACTTGATAGGTGTTTTAAAAGTAACTTATTATTATATTTCCTAAAGATTCTTTTTAGGGAAAATATCCAAAATTGCCCCTCTACTATACTATATTGTTTACTTCTGCCATCCGTTATACTATTTGTCCAATCTAAACCTCACCGTTAATCAACTTTTAAAAATTGTCCCTAACCCTAACAGATCTACACTGTGGTAGCTGACCCTCTCAATTTTGTCCTATGTCAGCTGCCAAGTCACACTACCAAACAACCCCAAATCTGCCACCTTACCATCTTCTTCCCCTAACATTTCTTCTTCCACAACCACTCAAAGCCACCAACGCCTCTCAGGCTCCATCCACCATTAAATACTATCTTTATCTTTACTTAATAAAACAACAAATAAGACATGAAACTAGCTGGGAAACTGAAGAACCTTAGAAGAAAACTTGTCTTTTTGCTGGGTCGACCTTTAACAACTCAATTCATTCAATACTATACATAATTTCATCAAATTGTTTTCCAAAAAAGTTTACTAATTCTTGGGTATTATTTTTTGTTAATGATGTAAAAAAGTTAAAATCTTTGAATGCAAATACCATGTCCGTGACCCATTTTGCGAGAGTGTTTAGTTTGCCTATTGAATCTCAAAATGTGGGCTCTTGAGAGTTTCTCTTTTCTTGTTACAGTATTGGCGGTTTTGAAGCAAATTGGCAAGAAAGAGCCCCAACCACTACTTTTTCAGTTTTGAGCTTCAAGTGTGCTCAAAATCAGATTGATGCCGTCTTGGTTTGGATTATTTTGAAATAAAAATAGAATATCCATTTTGGGTTTCCAAGTTCACGGATCTGAAAATTTAATGGATGTTTCGTGATTTATTCTTTAAATCTTCTGGAAATCATATATTAGTGTTAGATTTGGAGCTTAACACATATGTTATCAAGATGTAAGAGAAGAAAACTTGAAGCCTCTATTTCTAAATAGTGAGAAAGGTTGAAGAACTCGTCAAGTTCTTCGAAATCTGAAAAAGTCGTCGTGAAGAAAAAAATGAGAATCAGTAGTTGTTGTTGTTAGAATATGTAATAGTAGAACCCTAATCCAATGTGTATTTGGAGTAGCCTAATCCAATGTTTATTAGGAGTAGGATAGGTTATGTGTATGTATATATAGGGCTCATTGTATCATGTTTAATCTCAATTATATATTTTTCTCCCGTGCTTTCTCACATGGTATCAGAGTATTGGTGAGATAATTATCGTTGTGCGTCATTCCAACGACATCCGGGAAGAAATAACTCAATCACCATGCAATTTTCCGGTGACCTAAGTGATTAATTGCGTCAAAGTCACTAATTATCAGTGTTGTGCAAAAAACCAACACCACCACAAGGCTCGGAATATAATTCCGACCAACCCCAGAAAATATCTCCGGAAAATAACCCCCCACGCGCCGCCACGCGCCCGCCAGACTTCTGCCGGCGGCGGCGAGTTTATCCCACGCGCCGGCGCGTGAGAGACTTTCCAGCCAGAATTTCAAAAGGTTCCTTCAGGACAGTCTGATCGCCCTCGAAATCCGAGACTATCCATATTTTTACTTTTCAATTCCGACCACTTTGAAGTTTTTCCGGCATCTACAATAGTTTTCCGGCAAAAACATTATTTCCTTCATCTGTTTCAGCAAGTTTTCAACGATGTCTTTGGGACTCGATGCTTTCGGGTCTAGAAACCCGGGTTCGATGTTAAACTACATATGTAACAAGCTCGGTACATATGATTTATATGCACCAGCTTGAGGGGAGTGTTAGAATATGTAATAGTAGAACCCTAATCCAATGTGTATTAGGAGTAGCCTAATCCAATGTTTATTAGGAGTAGGATATGTTATGTGTGTATATATATGGCTCATTGTATCATGTTTAATATCAATTATATATTTTTCTCCCGTGCTTTCTCACAATTGTTTTGGGAAATATGAAGTTACTTGAATCCAATTTGGGATTGTTTGGTTATAACGGTGGTTGGAGCCTGAAAGGTGCTGGTGTCTTTGAGTGGGGTGTGGAAGAAGAAATAGTAGGGGAAGAAGATGGCGAGGTGGCAGATTTGGGTTTGTTTGGTAGTGTGATTGGGTTGTTTGGTAGTGTGACTTGGCAGCTTACTTGGAAAAGTTGAGAGGGTCAGCTGCCGCAGTGTAGATGTGTTAGGGTTAGGGGCAAATTTTTAAAGTTGATTAACGGTAGGGGCTAGATTGGACGAATAGTAATAACGGGTGACAGAAGGAAACAATATAGTATAGTAGAGGGGCAATTTTGGACCTTTTCCCTTCTTTTTAACTGGTCTATGGTCTAGAGTTCTGGTTGAAGTATAAAATGATGCATCATTCTTTTGCAAAATCTTCATTTTTACAGGTCTATTAGGTGTAGAAGTATATTTTGCAAATAGGACGCGGTTGAGGACTTCTGCTAGGAACAGATTTATCTGCACCTTGAATCAGTCAGCAGGGGTCTCGGCTCAAACTGAGCAAATAGAAAGTAGGACTTTAGTCAAAATGTGTGGAATTACATCAGCTAGAGATGCTGCTCTTGCAGCAGAAGCTGGAGCCAATTTTATTGGTATGATCATATGGCCTAACTCAAAACGTTCTATTTCACTTTCTACTGCAAAGGAGATCTCCAAGGTTGCACGGGAATATGGAGCTGAGCCAGTGGGGGTGTTTGTAGACGATAATGCTGACACAATATTAAAAGCCTCTGATGCAGCAGACCTTGAATTTGTGCAGGTGAGGACCTTTGTAATTTTCACCATCTTTAATTTCTTGTTTCCAATTCCTCAAAATTGACATGCAAATTGAGCAGCTTCATGGAAATGGTTCTCGAGATGCTTTTCCAGTTTTGGTCAGGGAAAAACGTGTAATTTACGTACTTCATGCAAATGAAGAGGGAGGCCTTTTGAACTATATTTCTGATGAGGAGTCTTCTCTGGTTGATTGGGTTCTAGTGGATAGTGCAAAAGGTGGCAGGTATTGATTCTCCTTGCATAAATCTGTCATGGCTGAGTATGAAATCATTCACTGTCTCTTTCCAACCATGTTTATATTGCATGGATAATGTAAAGGACAGGTGATATCGAGCTAATCAACAAAGACGTAATTCTATTTCTGTTGGTACTACTAAACTTGTTTGAATTCTTTCTGACCAAATCAAACTTGTTTTTGTAACTTTAGCATGACCAAGCAACTGAGTCTTCTAATGCGAAAGGAATCAAGCGACTAATAGCTTGTTTGTCCAAGCTGGGAAAATAAGCTTATCTTGGAAAGTGCTCTTTTTCGAAAGTGTTTTTCAAAAAAGTACTTTTGGAAAAAAACAATTTGTGTTTAGCTAATTAGTTTGATTGTTGTAATGTGTTTGCCCAAGCTTTTCAAAAAGTGCTTTTAAGTGTCAAATTACGAATAAGGATATGAAGAGATTTGCTTAATAGTTAATGTTATATAAGCAGATAAATAATCGCAAATATTTATTATTAAAGTAATAATTAAGTTCTTTTATTTAATTTATGTAAAATGTAAAAATAAAAATGAAGAGTACGTTATTCTTTCAAGATAATTTAAATATATCAAGAAATCATTCAATAAATATGAAAGCTCATCCCAAAAGTCATTATATGTTACTTAATAGTTTAAACTAAGTAAGATTATTTTGGTATATATAATGTTTTGCTAAGGGTATTTTTGGTAGGAAGAAAAGTCAAAATTGCTTCTGCTTCTGGAAAGAAGCTACTTCGTTATGCTTCTTAAAAACTGCTTCTGTTTCTAACAAGTTTTCCCCCTAAAAAAGTTTGGTCATACACCTCAAATTGAGAAAAAGACGCTTTTGGCTTATGGAGAATCTTGGTCAAACAGGCTATAACAATGACATTGTAGTTAGAACAAGAATAGGAATAGTAGCAATGAGGACAATGACAATTTTTGAGAAGTTGAATTCATAGCAAAGTCTTTAGTAAGTGGTGGACTCTAAATTAAGAAATAAAGTTTGTTATCTACCTATCTATGTGCTTCTATAGATGTGATGAATGATACAATTGATATGAGTTAGGTGTAAGCTGCTGAATGTTACTCCTGCAAAAATCACCGGTTTCCAATTTTCACTTGTATGCTAACTAAGTCGTAGCTCACTTTTGCAGTGGCAAAGGATTCAACTGGGCTCAGTTTAAGCTGCCACACATTAGAAGCAAACATGGGTGGCTCTTGGCAGGAGGAACTAACCCGGAGAATGTTTGTGAAGCTCTTTCTGCAGTTAAACCCAATAGAGTGGATGTGAGTAGTGGCATATGTGGACAGGACGGCATTCAAAAGGATGAGTCACGGATACTATCGTTCATGAATGCAGTGAAATCTGTACGGTTGTAGCAAATATTGAGGCAAATTCCCCAGCGCAGATTCTTAAATCAACCGCAATGTTCCTCTTGTAATTTATTGCACTAATTACTCTCATGTGTTACTAGAAAAACATCAATTTCTTTGTAGGAGAAGAAACTTCCCTTGTGTAGTTCAATTGATGGGCTATAAGCGTGACTGGAGATGGATTGACGACAGCTAATAAAGTAAAATTCTATTGCAAATTATTGGATTGAAAATGACTTTCAATTTGCTTGTCTTAGTCCAGTTATTGTGATAAAATCTTTTCCAACACCCAAGCAAAATATGTGATACTTAACACACATACTCCATTTTCTTGGCCAAACCGTAGAGGCATTTTAACTACTGTCACTTCCTGTCAATGTGATTATTGAGGCGTGAATGGGTCTTCTCGTTGCTAGTATAAAGTATCTCCTGCCTAACAGCCCAATCTGTAACTGTTGTAAGCCTGAATTGATAACTATACGTTTGATACAACTTAATTCAAAATCTTTGTGAATACATTAGTTATTCTGGACAAACCAATACAGCTGATATTTATCATTAAATTAGTTGCGCATTGAGAACCTCCAAAGACAACAACATATTTCCTAAACTTATTATTTCTATAAAAGGAAATCCGACCTGTCAGTTAGATATCTGTCTTATCATAGTGAAATAATTCTTTAGTAGCGGAATCTAATTAGAATCAAAATTCTCCAAGAGGATATGTAACAAGTTTATCATCCTGGCCACGGTGTTAGTAGGTAACTAAAGTAGTGGCATATAGTCTCTGTCTTGTACTAATTTCTTGCTATTACGACTAATAAACTGCACTGATAGTATAAAAATCGTTGTATCATTATATATAACTTTAATTATTTTTTAATATCTCATGACATATCAAACTTGTGTTAATATAAAGACGTCAACTTCTATATGGGGGCGAAACTTATCTTATTTATACATGACTTGTATGATCGAGAGTGGATATTGACTACCTTGAAAACAACCAATTAGCAACTAATGCTAGAATTAACATGCTACAGGTGCTTTTAAGGGGTTTAGTCCCGACATGTAAAATGTTACTATTAATTTTCTTATTGAAAGTGACATTCCTTTGTTGTTTCCTTCTTCTTTCCCCAACTTATCACCCTTCATTTTCTTTTGGTTAGTCTAAATCAATTTCTTTTTTCCCCAAAAATATCTGTTAACCTTCATATGTGATGTTAATGGATCCACGTACAGCAAAAAAAAAAAAATGGTGGGACAGAGTATCTTTCTATAATCAAGAATACAAATAACATAACTTTCTTGGCCAACCCTACAAAAGGCTTATAAGTTTCCTGAAGACAATTTCTTTCTCCGCTCAATTATTACAATATGGCAACAATTGAAACTGCTCATCTACAGACTCTATATGCCTTCTCCATTCTTTAATGGGAGCTAACTTTACTTTGTAGTTGTGATTACAAACTTGAATGGTCATAGTGTTAGTGAAAAAGAATCACCTACTTTTAAATTGTAGTATAGGATTTTATTTCTGAGACCCTGAGAGTTGGGAATCAACAACAACAACAATTACTACCCAGTATATTCCCACCAGGTGGGGTCTGGGGAGGGTAATATGTAGACGAGCCTTACCCCTACCCGAAAGGGTAGAGAGGCTGTTTCCATTCGACCCTCGACGCATAGGATAAAATGAAAAGCTGCATTAAAACAAAAATAAAAACAAAAACAAAGACAAAATTAGATAACTCCCAACAAGTTTGGTAATATACTGTATCACCAGTGTCACTCACATAGTGATCCTGCTTCATACTCTTTATGATAACTCCTTATAAAGGCCCTCACTTCTTTGGCTCCTTATAATACTTCCCTATCACTGGCTTAGCAGCTTCAGTCTGCAAATTCAAAAAGTAATCAACACATGTTAATACCATCGCATATTGCATTGGGCAGCTAGTTTGTTTATTCTGTCGATGTATATAAGTTAAAACTCAGTTTAATATATATTGTGATACTTACCGCTTCCACCAAATGATAGTGTGGAATTTGAGGGAATAGATGATGTATCACATGTGTTCCTATGTCATGGTGGATGTTGTTGATCCATCCATAATCACGATCAACCGTTGTAAGCCCTCCTCTAAGATAATTCCATTCCTGTTTGATACATCTAAATTGTCAACTCCCAACTTCTTTGTTAATAAAATAATAATTACTACGCCTCAATTCCAAACAGGAGTTGGCTTCTTTATAAAATAATATTGCAAAGTGCTAATATTTCTCAAAAGAAATGATTAGACCAGTTATGCATCAAGAATTTCTAAAGACAGAACATATGTTAATAACATATTTCCAGCCTACCAACTAGTATTTTTAATAGTAAAATCTAACTCCAATCAAATGTATACCTCTCCTCTGTACCAAGGAAGTTTATCATCATGACACGATGATGCAAGTAGGTAACCCAATAGGGGATGCCATAGAGCTTAAGTACTTGGAAAGGATCCGTCACAAAGGACAATCCCACTAGCAATGCAGCCATTGCTGTCCAACACAGAGTTGAAGTCATAACATCTTTCTTCTCACTTGGAACAAACAAATATTGGGTCAGAGTGAGACCCTTTCTTCCCACTGTTGTTATTATTATTATTATTATTATTATTATTATTATTATTATTATTGTTCTTATTATTATTGTTATCATTATTATCATCATCATCATTATCTCACTTTCCTCTTCTCCGACAGTTTGGATCTTAAGAGGAGCACTTACCCTCAATGCCTAATTCCTCTCTTTATTAGTATTAGCCAAAGCAATTGAAGACCCACTCAGATCTGTACGTGAAATTCTCAACTTTATGTGAGAGGCAAAAGTGGCTGCCCCAGTTCTGGGCTTAGGGTAGATTCTTGGGAGTGGTCTAAGACCACATTCTGATAAAACCCAACTTGCCATTGAAGGATAAAGAGGAGAGAGATTTTCTTGAACTCTGTATCTCTCTCAAAGAAGAGGAGAGAGATGCAAAGATGGGAAACTAATGCTAATACAGGAAAATATAAAAAGGGTGTTTAGGACAAGTCTCAAAAAATGTGTGTTTGTTATAAATTAGTACTATTTGTTTTTTCTATTTGTTTTTAGGCTATAGGCAGGGTGGAGAGAGAATTGGATATGTGAAGATAACTCAAGGGGAAATCTAAGCTTCAACAAAAGCTACAAATTGCTACCAAGGATAGATTACTACAGTGAAATATGAATGTAGATAACACCTGTGTGTTGTGCAAACAAGATTTAGAGACCAGAGATCACCTCTTCCTTAGCTGTAAGATTTGGAGACCAGAGATCACCTCTTCCTTAGCTGTTCCTTTGCTAATCAGCTAAGGCAGCAGACACTGGCTTGGATTAGGGTCACTCACCCTAATTTCATTCACTGGGATCAATTTGTTCAATGGATTATTGGTCATGCTAAAGGGAAATCGAGCCGGGCCCACATATTCAAAATGGTTGTAGCTGAACTCTTCTATGCCTGTGGTTAAAAAGAAATGCGAGGTTCTTTGAAAATGTCTTTTGTAGTAGTGATAATTTACTTAGGACCATTGCTTACACTTGTAATATTAGAGGTACCCCCAAGATGAGAATACAGCTTCAGCAATATCTTCTGTAAAAAGAGGGATAGGTATAGCGATAGTTGATATATAATTGAGATAGGATAGTCAGCTGTGTAATAGCTGCACTATGACTTTGTACTGAAATCTTTGGTGATTCATACAACTTTTAATACAAAAAAAAAAAAACAAAGAGCTACAAAAACCTCAACTTGTTGATTGTCTTGTTTTTCCTCATCTATTCATAGTCAAATTTGTTGTGTTGCGACTTGGGGACCTTCTTCTTTCTTATATACTCCAATTATTATATAGTTGAGCATACCTCTCTTTCTTATACCTTTCCTATTCAGATAATCTGTCTGAACACTAAAAGAAAAAAAAGAACGTGAATTTTATGCAAGTATAGTTGAGGGTCCATATTCTATTCAATTCATTTAATTTTTTACACACTAATTGTTAAGCGTGTGGATTGTTTGGTGTTTTGGGTTCTTCATTGACTGTTTTCCGTCCAGAATTTAATTTTCTTTTCTTTCCTCAATGCTTGAAAAGGGAACAGATCAAACTAGTTGACCAGTTGTTACTATTCAGTGATAATGTTTTAAAGGCCAAATACATATACAACTCATTCAACGTGAAAATGGTATGGGATAACCACTACTTAAGGTGGTATTTATTTTTTATCCAACAATTTTAATGTTGAATAAAAATAACCGCTACTTTATTAAAATTAATATGAAAAGACGTATTTACCGTTTCTTCCATAGAACCGGAGCCCCAACAATGGCTGTTTAGAGTTTGTTCGTTTTGTTTTAAGATTGTTGTGTCACTAATGGATACTTTTGGTTTATTCTAAGACTTGTTTGAACTCTATCTTAATTTTTGGGGGATTTTTAAATTTTTGGTTTGGGTAGAAGATAAATGGCTGCTGGTGCTAATATGACTTTGCTTGAAGCACTAAAAACACAAATCAAGTTCAAAAGTTAAGGACATATAGTCTTGAAGTCCTGAACTTAGAGTTTCAAATTCAAAAGTTCAAAAGTCAAGGACAATAGGTCCTGAACTTACAGTTACAAGTTCAAAAGTTAAGGATAATAGGTCATGAACTTATAGTTATGTCACGACCCAATTTAGGATCGTGACCGGCGCTTAGGAGCAAATGCTCCCAAATAAGCCTCATCGGTAATTTTACAGAAAATCGGGTAGAGTTTTTCCTGTTTTTTGACCATCCCCAAAAATTTTCTGTCTCAAATCAGCAACCAAACGACCTAATAGCAATTCAACTGGCAATTGTCAACTTACCAACTAGCCAAAATAAGTCTCCACCATTATTAATCAACATACTAACAACCAGAAATACTAATCTGCCTCCAACTTTCATAATTAAGGACGATACTTAATATAATACTATAATAACAAAAGAATACTCATGACACTAAATTATTGACTATGGAGCAACTCTAAGATTTTAAATAAAGACCATAACAATTGATAAAAATCTCCACTCACGAGAACAAGTGCGAGGCTCACCAAGAGTTATCAACCTTTGACCCCTAATTAACAAAATCCTCGCATGCGTCAACTGCTGTCTCTAAAAAAAATTAGTAGGGAACGAGTTGCTAGCTCAGTGAGTAATAACACTTAACCACAACCGTTTTTAATTTGGGGACAAGTCAGAAACATGCTAGTATCTCAAAGAGAAAATAATATAAAAATGCCCTTTCAGACAACAACAACAACAACAACAACTACCCAGTATATTCCCACCAGGTGGGGTCTGGGGAGGGTAATATATAGACGAGCCTTACCCCTACCCGAAAGGGCAGAGAGGCTGTTTCCAATCGACCCTCGGCGCATAGGCTAAAATGAAAAGCTGCATCAAAACAAAGACAAAATTAGAAACAAAAACAAGACAAAACAAAATAATAAAGCATAAGTAATCCCGCAGAAATAACGTAAATAATTATGAAAACATAGGAAACATAAATACAGTCAAAAATGCCCTTTCAGAAATAATAATTAATTTTCAGTCTCATCAAGTTCTTTTTGTGGTAAAATATAATTAACAATTCAGTAATAAGCTCGGTAACCACTATATAATATCAGTATTTACATTTTTGCGAGGTTTAAATGAACAGATCATGTAATCGGTATAACTGTGCACTTCTTTGCAAGAAGTCAAATATAACGGTAGTCCTTACTCGAGGGAAATCAGTAACGGTGTACTAGTTCTATCTTCCCACTAGCGAGGGCTATAACGGCAATCGATAACTACAAGGTGCGCCAGGTCTAATGAACCCGCCGTTAGCTACGGGATCCTTCAATGTCTACTCCCATTTATACTTGTCTTTATAATCCATATATACTCGTAGAAACTATTTTAAAACAACATAGGGCATTTTCGGTTCTTATCAAATCATGTAATTTCCTTTCGATACAGTAAATTCAAGTAACGATCAAACAGATCTAGTGACAATGAAAATATTTAAAACCACGGTGTTCATCTCAATTAACTATTTTGGTATCATATCGAGTAAAAGACTTGTCCCACATGCAACTCAAAATAATCTGTAATATATTCATATAAAAAATCATGTGTAAATCATGTAAGTTATGAAAACACAAATTGTGGTAAGATTACTACTCACAGTACTCGTGCCGAAATACCAAATGCTTCATCTCGAGCAATTCATATAAGTTCCTCCAATCAATCTATAATTACATAATATAAATCTCATGTTAATTGACTTATTTATGTTAAATCCATCACTAATTTAGAATACCCAATCCTCGGGGTTCATGTTTGAGTATTAGTTTGTGAATTTATATTTAGTCATAGAACTAGTCCATAATTCTATCAATTTCAAACTATTTAATGTAATTTTTTCTCTAAAACTAGAACTA
Source organism: Nicotiana benthamiana (assembly GCA_034376525.1). Taxonomy (NCBI): domain Eukaryota; kingdom Viridiplantae; phylum Streptophyta; class Magnoliopsida; order Solanales; family Solanaceae; genus Nicotiana; species Nicotiana benthamiana. The sequence goes on from CM067330.1 coordinate 70,333,579, forward strand.
TCAGTGCTTAAATCAAACCATTATAGCCTTATTACCTCCATTGTAATTGTATATGTCTAAGAGAAAGGTGATGTTGGATTCTTTTGTATTACATGGAATTGCATAGGTGCGATAAAATAGTTTAACTAGGAAGGGAAAGAAGGTTAACCTCTTGAATCGAATAAGAGCTCTAATACATTCAATTTTAACTCCCATTCTTCTTCTTCTTCTTCTCCTTCTCTTTTCCCCCTTTTCTTTTCTCTATTCGTTTTTTTGTGTGCGCGTTTTTGTATTTTTTCCGTTCTGCTTCGTTTCCTTCAGAAGCAATTTGCTTCTAACCTTTTTCAATTTGTTGGCAGCTTGGATAATGGGCCTTTCGGCCCTTTTTTTTGTTTCTTTCGTTTTCCCCTTTTTTGTTTTGTTTATTTTGTTACGTTGTTTTCTTGTTTTTTGTAGTTACTTTATTGTAATTATTATTATTGTTATCATTATTATTATTATAAAGGCCAATACTCCCTCTTTTAAAATATAGGGTTTACATCCTTCCCACCTTATGAAACTCGATCCCCAAATTTAACTTAAATATGTACCTGTAGATTGAAACAAATGGGGATACTTCGTTTCCATATCCTTTTTTAGTTCCCAAGTAGCTTCTTCAACGGTATGATTTCTCCATTAAACTTTAATGAACACAATTTCTTTTGACCATAGCTTTCTTACTTGTCTATCAACAATAGCCATTGGCTCCTCCTCGTAAGACAACTTCTCATCGACTGGTGTAATCAGTGCTTCAATCACCTGGGATGAGTCTGATATACATTTTCTTAGCATTGAGACGTGAAACACTGGATGAATAAAGGACAACTCAGGAGGAAGTGCCAAACGATAAGCCACAACTCCTACTAGATCTAATATCTCATACAGTCCTATCAACCTGAGGCTCAACATGCCTCTTTTCCCAAACCGCATCACACCTTTCGTAGGGGAGACTCGTAGGAACACTTTGTTCCCAATTGTGAACACTGAATCTCTTCTTCTCTTATCAACATAAGACTTTTGTCTACTTTGAGCTGCAAGAAATCTATGTCTGATCAACTGGACCTTGTCCATAGCTTCTTGTACTAGGTCGGGTCCCAATAAGTTAGTTTCACCGGCTTCTAACCATCCGATAGGAGGACGACATCTTCTACCATACAATGCTTCGTACGGTGCCATTGAATACTGGACTGGAAGCTATTGTAAGCAAATTCAACTAACGGTAGATAAGTGTCCCAACTACCTCCAAACTCAAGAATGCAAGCTCAACATATCCTCCAAGATCTGAATAGTACGTTTAGACTGCCCGTCTGTCTATGGATAAAATGCAGTATTAAGATCTGCTCGTGTACCCAATACTTCTTGAAAATATTTCCAAAAGCGTGAAGTAAACTGTGATCCTCTATCAGAGATGATGGATATTGGAACTCCGTGAAGTCGGACAATTTCGTTCATAAATATCTGTACATACCCGACTCCACCATATCTAGTCTTGCCGACAAAAAGTGTGCTGATTTCGTCAGTCGATCTACAATCACCCATACCGAGTCATAACCTCTAAGGGTTCATGGTAGCCCAGTGACAAAATCCATAGTAGTTTTTTCCCATTTCCACTCTGGAATCTTAATTTGTTGTAGTAGTCTTGCGGGTCGCTGATGCTCAACCTTGACCTGCTGACAAGTCAAATAACTAGAAACAAAGTTAGCAACATCTTACTTCATACCTTCCCTTCCCTTCAATAAAATTGCTTTAGGTCATGGTACATTTTTGTGGATCCAGGATGCATAATGTATTTAGAGTTGTGGGATTCTTCCAGAATAGTATGTCTCAACCCATCTACGCCTGCTACACATACCCTGTCACCCATTCGAAGAACACCATCACTTTTAACAATCATATCCTTGCTTTTACCAGCTAAGACCTCATCTCTGTATTTACATAATCGTTCATCCTCATATTGTGTGGCCTTAATGCGCTCAACAAATAAGACTTAGCCTGAGCACAAGCCAACAATGCCTCTGAATTTCCAACACTAAATCTGATACCTGTATCTTCTAGTCTATGAATATCTTTGGCCAAAGGTCTATTTGCAGAGGCTATATGTGCCAAACTCCCCATAGATTTTCTGCTCAACGCATCAGCCACCACATTGGCTTTTCCAGGATGATACAAAATAGAACAGTCATAGTCTTTAAGTAGTTCCATCCAACGACGCTGCCGAAGATTTAGATCTCTTTGCTGAAAGACATACTTCAAACTTTTATGGTCAGTATAAATCTCGCAAGTTTTGCCGTATAGATAATGTCTCCAAATTTCTAGAGCAAACACCACTGCAGCCATCTCCAAATCATGTGCAGGATAGTTTTTCTCGTGCTTTTTCAATTATCTCGAAGAATAAATAATAACACGACCATTTTGCATGAGAACACATCCTAATCCCACCCTCGAGGCGTCACAGAATACTATAAATCATCCAGAACCCGATGGTAAGGCTAATATTGGTGCAGTTGTCAAACATGTTTTGAGTTTTTGAAAGCTCTGCTCACATTCCTCCATCCACTGAAACTTTGCATTTTTCTGCGTTAGTTTGGTCAGCGGCACTGTTATTCTGGAGAAATCCTACACAAAATGCCTGTAATATCCTGCTAAGCCTAAAAAGCTACGAATCTCTGTAGGAGAAGTAGGTCTGAGAAATTTCTACACAGCTTCAGTCTTCTTAAGATCTACCATAATTCCATATTTGGATACAACATGCCCCAAAAATTCTATCAAGTCTAGCCATAATTCACACTTTAAAAACTTATCATAAAGCCGATATTCTTGCAATGTCTGCAACATAGTCCTGGATGATTCTCGTGTTCTCCTCGGCTACGAGAATATATCAGGATATCATCAATAAATACTATTACAAATCTATCCAGAAATGGCTTGAACACCCTATTCATTAAATCCATGAATGCAGCTAGAGCATTCGTCAGTTCAAAAGGCATCACAAGGAACTCATAATGCCCGTATCGAGTTCTGAAAGCAGTCTTAGAAATATCTTCATCTTTGATTCTAAGTTGATGATAACCAGAGAGGTAAATCTTTGAAAAGTAGGCATCTCCTTGTAACTGATCAAACATGTCATCTATATGAGGGAAAGGATATTTATTACGTATTATTATCTTGTTCAACTGTCTGTAGTCAATGCACGTTCTCAGGGATCCGTCTTTCTTCTTACGAACAGTATTGGTGCACCCATGGTGATACACTAGGTCTAATAAAACCCTTATCTAACAATTCTTGTAACTGTTGCTTTAGCTCCCTCAACTCTGCTGGTGCCATTCGATATAGGGGTATCGATATGGGCTGTGCGTCAGGTAGCAAATCAATACCAAAGTCTATTTCTCGTACTGGAGGCAATCTTGGTAATTTCTCGGGAAATACATCAGAATATTCTCTCACTACGGGTGCATTTTCTATGCTAACTGTTTCCTTTCTTGTGTCATTTACAATAGCTAAGAAACCCAAGCAACCTTTCTTGAGAAGTCGTTGAGCTTTCATAAAAGATACAATTTTGAAAGTCTCTGGAACCTGACTCCCTCATAGCATAAAACTAGGTTCATTTGGTATCTCAAACTTGAATATCTTTGCATGACAATCGACTATAGCATAGCAAGAAGATAACCAATCCATTCCCATCAGCATGTCAAAGTCAATCATATCAAGTACAATAAGGTCACCTAGAGTATCTCTACCCTCAACCCGAATCTGACAAGCACGATACACATATTCAGCTAACAGAGACTCTCCAACAAGAATAGCAACTAGAAAGGGATCATTCAATAGCTCGGACTGTCTACTAAACCTCAACGCAAAGTACGAGGACACATAGGAGTGAGTTGATCCCGGATCAATCAACACAAGTGCATCAAATGAATGGACAGAAAGAATACCTGTAACCACTGCATTCGAGGCCTGAGCATTCTGTCTAGTAAATGCGAACTCTCGCCTGACCTCTACCAGCATTGCCTTGTCCTTGATTCACAGTAGCACGGTTTCCAGCACCTCGACCTCTATTTCCTGTACCTGTAGTACCTGAAGTATTACGAGTAGTCTGAGTCGGTGCATCTAACTGAATAGAAGCCTGGTTGAAATTTCTCGGAGGCTGAGGGCAATCCCTCAAGTGATGTCACAACTGGCCACACAGAAATCACTCTCCAGTTAGAGCACGACATTGGCCCAAATGTGATCTACCACAAGTCTGGCCGACTTGAGTAGTGGCATATATCTGCCCAGAATTACGATGTCCAGAATATGATGGTCCTTTATTACCTTGTCTATAAGGTGATATGTATGTGGAGTGTGAAGACATGTGTGTCCCTGTCTAAGAACCCTATTGTTGTTGTTGTCCCTGGTTTCCTGCTCTTCTATTTTCACTAAAACCACCATTAAAAGCCCCTCATATCTTGGCCTTCTTACTTAATTCACTAGCTGCACGCTCTTCACGTCCCTTGTTTTCAATATTTCTAACGAGGTCGACTACATCAGAGTAGGATAAAGTCTTCATCTGCGGGGCTACTGCAGTGTATAGACAACCAACCAACCTATCAACAAACCTCTAAATTCGAGCTTCTTCGGTAGCTTACAGAACTTAGTGTTATATGTTGAAACATCCATATCTGGAGTCTGAACCAATATCTTAAAGTCTCTAGCATGCTGTTGCATCAGACTGTCTGGAAGAAAATGATTCTTGAACACTTAGTGAACTCGTCCCATGTTTGTGGTGGTGCTCTTGCCGGCCTTCCTAACAATACAGTTTCATACCATGTGTTGGCCATATCCTCTAGTTTGTATGCTGCGAGCTCCACGGCTCTCTCACTAGAACATCCAAGAGCACGTAATGCCTTAGGTGTCCCATCCAAGATACTTTGAGGATCTGCTGAATTATCGGAACATGTGAATTTTGGTGATTTTAATTTCAGGAACTCGTGTAGGTATACTTCCTTATTCCCGAAAGGCTGAGTCTGTGTAGGTGCTTGTGTATGTAAAGTAGAATGAGGAGCTGAACTTCCTCCCTGAGTAGGCACCAATACCTCTAACACATTCAATAACCTTGCCACTGCATCTGCAAGTAAGGCAATAATAGGTACAACAGTTGGCACTGGTGGTGGAGCGTTCTGAACTCCCTGCTCTTGCACTTGATATGGCATAACAGCTTGGGTTTGACACATGTTCCCAACTTGAGGTTGAGAAGCAGTCTGTCTCCTAGTTTGATGAACCGCAACTTGATCACCACCCCGGGTAGTACCACGTCCAGCACCACGTCCAGCAGATGAGGATGTACGCGTCCTAGCCAGCTGCGAAAAAAATATTCCAAAGTCAATCTCAAGTTATCTCAACGCACGATCAAAGAATGAAAGAAGGGAAAACATTCCTATATGTTTAGTAGCCTCAAGATCATAAGTATGGGCGGCTACATACCCATGAACAAGACTCTAATAAATATTCCCCCATATCTCAGGACTTAAAGCCTAAGCTCTGATACCAACTTTGTCACGACCCGATTTAGGATCGCGACTGGCGCTTAGGAGCAAGTGCTCCTAAGTAAGCCTCATTGGTAATTTTACAGAAAATTGGGCAGAGTTTCCCTTGTTTTTAGACATCCCAAAAATTTCCTGTCTTAAATCTGCAACCAAACGACCTAATAGTAATTCAACTAGCAATTGACAAGTTACCAATTAGCTAAAATAAGTCTCCACCAGTACTAATCAACACACTAACAACTAGAAATACTAATCTACCTCCATCTTTCATAATTAAGGACGATACCCAATATAAGACTATAATAAAGAAAGAATACTCATGACACTAAATTATTGACTATGGAGCGAATCTAAGAATTTAAAGAAATACCATAATAATTAATAAAAATCTCCGGCCATGCAAAAAAGTGCGAGGCTCACCAAGAGTTCTCAACCTTTGACCTCTAATTAACAAAACCATCGCCTGCGTCAACTGCTGTCTCTGAAAAAAATTTAGCAGGAAATGAGTCGCTAGCTAAGTGAGTAATAATACTTAACCACAACCGTTTTTAATTTGGGAACAAGTCATAAATATGCTAGTATCTCAAAGAGAAAATAATATAAAAATACCCTTTCAGAAACAATAATTAATTTTCAGTCTCATCATGCTTTTCTTGTAGTAAGACATAATTAACAATTCAGTAATAAGATCGGTAACCACTGTATAATATTAGTATTCACATATTTGGGAGGTTTCAATGAACGGATCATGTAATCGGTATAACTGTGGACTTCTTTGCAAGAAGTCAAATATAAAGGTAGTCCCTACTCGAGGAAAATCAATAACGGTATGCTAGTTCTACCTTCTCACTAGTGAGGGCTATAACGGAAATCGGTAATTACAAGGTGCACCAGGTCTAACGAACCCGCCGTTAGCTACGGAATCCTTCAGTGTCTACTCCCATTTATACTTGTCTTTGTAATCCGTATATACTCGTAGAATATATTTTAAAATAATATAGGGCATTTTGGTTCTTTTCAAATCATGTAATTTCCTTTCGATACAGTAAATTCAAGTAACGGTCAAACGGATCTAGTGACAACGAAAATATTTAAAACCACGATATTCATCTCAAATAACTATTTCGGTATCATATCGAGTAAAAGACTCGTCCCACATGCAAATCAAAATAATATGTATATATATATATATATATGTAAAAATCATATGTAAATCATGCTTGTTATGAAAACATAAATTGCGGTAAGATTACTACTTTGTATTGCATGAAATTGCATAGATGCGATGAAATAGTTTAACAAGTGAGGGAAAGAAGGTTAACCTCTTGAGTCGAAGGAGAGCTCCAATACTTTTAATTTCAACTCCCAATTCTTCTTAAAGCCTTTGTCGAAGGCTTTTTTCTTCTTCTTCTCCTTTCCCCCTTTTCCTTTCTCTGTTCGTTTTTTTCCTGCGCGTTTTTGCATTTTTTTCGTTCTGCTTCGTTTCCTTTATAAGCAATTTGCTTCTAACCCTTTTCACTTTGTTGGCAGCTTGTAAAATGGGCCTTTCGGCCCTTTTTTTTTTGTTTCTTTCGTTTCCCCCTTTTTGTTTTGTTTATTTTGTTACGTTGTTTTCTTGTTTTTTTGTAGTTACTTTATTGTTATTATTATTATTATTATTATTATTATTATTATTATTATTATTATTATTATTATTATTATTATTATGATAAAGGCCAATACATCCTCTTGTAAAATATAGGGTATTACAAGTTACAAGTTCGAAAATTAAGGGCAAATGGGCAATTGGTCCTGAAGTCTTTAACTTAGACTATCAAGCTCAAAAGTTAAGAACAATAGGTCCTAAACTTAGGCTAAGAAGTCCAAAAGTTAAGGACAATAGGTCCTGAACTTACAGTTACAAGTTCAAAAGTTAAGGACAATAGGTCATAAAGTCGTGAACTTAGACTAACAAGCTCAAAAGTTAAGGACAATAGATCTTGAACTTAGACTAACAAGTTCAAAAGTTAAGGACAATAGATCTTGAACTTAGACTAACAAGCTCAAAAGTTAAGGATAGTTGGTACCGAACTTACAGTTACAAGTTCAAAAGTTAAGGACATGTAGTCCTAAAGGCCCGAAGTTAAGCTCAAATGATAAGGGCAAGTAGTCCCGAAGTCCTAAACTTGGAATTGCACATTCCAAATTTAAGGACATGTAGTCCTGAAGTCCTGAACTTAGGGTTACAAGTTCCAAAGTTAAGTAGTCCAAATGTCCTGAAGTTAAGTTCAAAAGTTAAGGACATAAGCAGAAAGGTATTTTCGTCCGGGCAGTTATAGTTTATTAAAGCAGTGGCTAAAGACTAAAGATATTTTAAATATTGGCTTAAAAGTAAATACGTGTGTCATTAGTGGCTAATCGTGCACTCCTCCCCCCCCCCCCCCCCCACATTCAACTTGGCACCATTTATAGTGCACCCCTCTTGAAATTCTAGGTCCGTCTCTGCTCATAACCCTAAAGGCCAGTCCAGAAGGCCACTTAATAATTAGATTTGTGTATAATTGAATTTCATTATACTATTTAGCATATGTGATTTTTCCCTTCCTATAAAATATATGAAATTTATTTATCAAAATCGTCTAAATATTGTCCTAAACAAGTTTTTGTTACAAATTATATACTGTTATGAAATAATATAAGAACAAGAACACTAATACAAGAACAAGAGCAATAGAGAGAATAGAGAGAGAGAAGTATTCTTATTGATACTTAGAGATTGTTAGGGATTTATTACAATGGTAGAAGACCCCTTTATTTATAGGGAGTGGGATGATCTAGCTACCAATAATAGGACTCTAGAATCTCTCTAATTAAAGACATTCACCTTAAATAGAAGTGTAAAATCTCTCTATTTATAACACTCCCCCATGAATGTCTATTCAATAATGTGCCTCGTTAAAACCTTAAAACAGAACCCAATGGGAAAAATTAAAGTAAGGAAAAAGAGTACACATGTTTGAATATGCGCCTATTGGTTGCCTCGTTAAAAACCTCGCAAGGAAAACCCGGTGGGACAAAACCTTGTAAGGGAAAAAGAGTGCAACGCGCATTAACTCCCCCTGATAAGAACATCAATTTATGTCCTTAAGTCTTCGCATCCCGATCTTGTGAACTAGCTTCTTGAAGGTTGACTTTGGTAGAGATTTGTGAACAAATCAGCCATATTGTCGCTTGAACGAATCTGTTGAACATTGATATCACCATTCTTTTGAAGATCATGTGTGAAGAATAACTTTGGTGAAATATGCTTCGTTCTATCTCCTTTTATGAATCCTCCCTTCAATTGAGCTATACATGCTGCATTGTCTTCATACAAAGTTGTGGGTAGTTTATCACACTTCAAACCACATTTGTCTTGGATATGATGTATTATAGACCTCAACCACACACACTCCCGACTTGCTTCATGAATAGCAATTATCTCGGCATGATTAGATGAAGTAGCCACAATTGATTGCTTAGTCGATCGCCAAGATATGGCGGTTTCTCCACAGGTAAACACATAACCTGTTTGAGATCGAGCCTTGTGTGGGTCGGACAAATATCCAGCATCAGCATAACCAACAAGGTCCGGGCTGCAATTCTTGCCATAAAATAAGCCCATATCGGTAGTTCCCTTTAGGTACCGCAATATGTGTTTGATCCCATTCCAATGTCTCCTCGTAGGAGCCGAGCTAAATCTTGCTAAGACATTAACTGAAAAGGATATGTCAGGTCTTGTAGTATTTGCAAGATACATTAGTGCGCCAATTGCGCTAAGATATGGTACTTTAGGACCAAGTAGCTCTTCATTTCTTTCTTGTGGTCGGAATGGATCTTTGTTCACATCAAGTGATCGAACAACCATCGGTGTACTTAAAGGATGTGCTTCATCCATGTAAAACCGTTTCAGTACCTTTTCTGTATAGGTAGATTGATGAACAAAAATTCCGTTTGCCAAATATTCAATTTGCAAACCAAGACATAGTTTAGTCTTTCCGAGATCTTTCATCTCGAATTCATCCTTTAGATAATCAATTGCCTTTTGGAGTTCTATAGGGGTTCCAATAAGGTTTATGTCATCGACATATACGGCAAGTACAACAAATTCCGATGTTGTTCTCTTTATAAAAACACACGGGAAAATGGCGTCATTTATATAGCCTTCTTTTAACAAGTACTCACTAAGACGATTATACCACATTCGTCCAGATTGCTTTAGACCATACAAGGATCTTTGCAATTTAATTGAGAACATTTCCCGAGATTTTGAATTATGCGCGTTTGGCATCTTGAGTCCATCGGGAATTTTCATGTATATCTCATTATCAAGTGAGCCATAAAGATAGGCAGTAACCACATCCATTAAGTGCATGTCAAGCTTTTTATGGACAGCAATACTTATGAGATAACGAAAGGTTATCACATCCATTACAGGCGAATATGTCTCTTCATAATCGACACCAGGCCTTTGAGAAAAACCTTGTGCAACAAGGCGTGCCTTATATCTTTGTACCTCGTTTTTCTCATTTCTTTTGCGTACAAAGACCCATTTATAGCCGACAGGCTTAACACCATTAGGTGTTTCAACTATAGGGCCAAAAACTTCACGTTTTGCCAGCGAATTCAATTCTGATTGAATTGCTTCTTGCCACTTTGGCCAATCCTGTCTTTTTCGACATTCTTCAACAGATTGAGGTTCGAGATCCTCACATTCTTGCATAATGCTAGATGCGACATTATAAGCAAAGGCATTATCCACCACAATATCCACTCGATTAATATTTGCCTCAATATTAATTGGATTTAGGGATAGTTCTGTATTTTCCAGAGTCTCGGGCTCAATGGATTCTTCATGAATCTCAGAATTTGTTAAATCATGAATTTCCTCATGAGATTCTTTCGTGGTGTCATTTTGATCATTCTTTTTCCTCTTTCTAGGATTTCGATCTTTGGAACCTAATGGTCTGCCACGCTTCAGGCGTGCATTTGACTCATTGGATATGACACTAGATGATTGTCCAACAGGGACATCAATACGGATTGGAACATTTTCCGCGGGAATGTGGGATTTCGTTATCCTCTTCAAGTCCGAAAATGCGTCAGGCATTTGATTTGCTATTCTTTGCAAATGGATAATCTTTTGTACCTCTCTTTCACAAATAGAGGTATGTGGATCAAGATGAGATAATGATGCATTTTTCCACAAAATTTCCCGTTTGGTTTCACCAACTTCTCCCCCTAATTTTGGGAAAAGTGTCTCATCGAATCGACAGTCTGCAAATCGTGCAGTAAACACGTCGCCTGTCAATGTTTCGAGGTAGCGAATGATGGAGGGCGATTCAAACCCAACATATATTCCTAACCTTCTTTGCGAACCCATTTTGGTGCGGGATGGCGGTGCTATAGGCACATATACTGCGCATCCAAAAATTCTTAAATGGGATATATTGGGTTCATGACCCAAAACCAATTGCAACGGGGAATACTTGTGGTAATTCGTCGGTCTGAGACGAATTAGCATTGCTGCATGTAAGATGGCGTGACCCCATACAGAAGTGGGCAGACTCGTTCTCATAAGTAATGGCCTTGCAATCAACTGCAGGCGTTTAATTAACGATTCTGCAAGACCGTTTTGAGTGTGAACATGAGCTACAGAATGTTCAACTTTTATCCCGATTGATAAGCAATAATCATTAAATGCTTGGGATGTAAACTCAGCAGCATTATCCAGTCTAATGGACTTGATTGGATTATCTGGAAATTATGCTCGTAGTCGAACTATTTGTGCCATTAATTTCGCAAACGCAAGGTTGCGTGATGACAACAGGCACACATGAGACCATCTACAGGATGCGTCTATCAAGACCATGAAATACCTAAACGACCCACTAGGTGGGTGAATAGGTCCACAAATGTCCCCTTGTATACGTTCCAGAAACGTGGGTGACTCAGTCCCAACCTTTGTTGGTGATGGCCTGATAATCAACTTGCCTTGATAACACGAAGTGCAAGGATATTCATTATTCGAAAGAATTTTGAAATTCTTTAATGGATGCCCATATGAGCTTTCTATAATCCGTCTCATCATGACCGATCCTGGGTGTCCCAATCGATCATGCCAAAGTACAAAGGTATTGGAATCAGTAACCCTTTGGTTTACTGTTGAATGTGCCTCAATTGCACTAATTCTTGTCCAATACAGGCCACAAGATAAAGACGGGAATTTCTCAATAACCCTCTTTTGGCCGGAGACATTCTTTGTGATGACAAGATATTCAAGTTTATCTTCATCCATTGTCTCAATATGATAGCCATTCCGGCGTACATCTTTAAAACTCAACAAGTTTCTCTTAGACTTGGAGGAGAACATTGCATTCTCTATGATTAACGTCGTGCCTTTGGGCAGAGTTACAATTGCTCTTCCGGAGCCTTCAATCAATTTACTTCCCATGGTTTGGCATACAAAAGAGATACACGAACATAAGAATAAACAAGTTCAATTCGTTTATGTCACATAATATTTTCAAAATCTGCTGCTAACAGTTGACTAACAAAATCAGATATGTTATCCATAATTGATTACTTTGCAGTTTGAAAATTTCAGTTTAAGCATTTTCTTCAAACAATCGATTGTTAAACACAAACAATCGACTGTTGAACATTGACAATCAATTGTTAAACACACACAATCGATTATTTGCTATTTTGAAAAACTTCAGATCACACTGTCTTAAGACAATCGATTGTTAAATATAGACAATCGATTGTTGGCTATTTTGAAAAATTCTGGAGCACACTGTCTTAAGACAATCGATTGTTAAATATAGACAATCGATTGTTGGCTATTTTGAAAAATTCCAGAGCACACTGTCTTAAGACAATCGATTATTAAGCATAGACAATCGATTGTTGACTATTTTAAAAAATTCCAGATTACACTGTCTAACGACAATCGATTGTTAGACATAGACAATCGATTGTGGATGATTTTTGAAAAATTCCAGATTACACTGTCTTAACGACAATCGATTGTTAGACATAGACAATTGATTGTGGATGATTTTTGAAAATTTCCAGATTACACTGTCTTAACGACAATCGATTGTTAGACATAGACAATCGATTGTGGATGATTTTTGAAAATTTCCAGATTACACTGTCTTAACGACAATCGATTGTTAGACATAGACAATCGATTGTTGATCAATTATTTTTCAGCTTTAATGCGAAAATATTAGATAATCGACTAGTTTTTCAGGCTAGTCGATTACCCCTACTGGAAAATAAAAATATTATTGATATTTGAGCATATTGAAGACATTCTAAAGAACTACTGCTAACATTGCATCATGAACTAACTAATACGAGCTAATACTAATGACTATTAGTTTATTCACTAACTAATACAAATAAGTAGAACAAAATCAAATAACTCCATCTTCTTTCATCACGGACCCATCACCGATTAGATGGTCTATTTTCCCCTCGGGTTGCTCAAAGAAGTCTGCCACCTCCAGGTGGGTGATGTCCAAGTTGTCGTCATAGACAAAATTTGTTTCAGGGCCTTTACTCTTTCGAGATGCTTGATAAAGGTCAACCAAGTGTCTTGGTATACGGCAAGTCTTTGACCAGTGCCCTTTCCCACCGCAATGATAACATATAGTTTCTGAACCATTTGCCTTAGGATCTTCATGACCCCGTTTCTGCTTTCGGCGGTTATCTCTCCTTGGGGGTTGACGGACTTCATTGGAATTTCTTCCTTGTCTACGTCCCTGGCTATGACCCCGTTTACGACCATGACCATGGCCCTTTTCATGTTTGGCATAATGAGAGTGCACCTTATCTGCTTCAGGCAGTGGTGTAGACCCATAGGGTCGATTTTCGTGATTTCTCATGAGCAGGTCATTATTTCGCTCAGCCACTAGTAGAAGAGAAATCAGTTCAGAGTACTTTGTAAAGCCTTTCTCTCTGTACTGTTGTTGCAGTACCATATTGGAGGCATGAAACGTTGTAAACGTTTTCTCAAGCATATCATAATCGGAGATTTTATCTCCGCATAGCTTCAGTTTAGAAGTAATTCTGAACATTGCAGAATTATATTCAGAAACGGACTTAAAGTCCTGGAGCCTCAGATGAGCCCAATCATATCGTGCTTGTGGCAGAGTGACCAACTTCAGGTTGTCATATCTCTCCTTTAAGCCGTTCCACAAGATGAGTGGATCCTTGACGGTGAGATATTCAATCTTCAAACCTTCATCAAGGTGATGGCGCAAGAAAATCAAGGCCTTCGCACAGTCTTGGGTGGATGCTTTTTCTCTATCTTTGATGGTGTCTCCGAGACCCATAGCATCTAAGTGGATTTCAGCATCCAACACCCATGTCATATAGTTCTTGCCCGAAATTTCAAGGGCAACGAACTTTCTTTTCGTAATGTCAGACATAATCGAAAATTAAATTAGGAAGAGGGAAATACCTTAGATTTTTCGAGAATGGTTCTTGAGACGGTAGAGTCTCGTGTTGATAACGTGTTATGAAATAATATAAGAACAAGAACACTAATACAAGAACAAGAGCAATAGAGAGAATAGAGAGAGAGAAGTATTCTTATTGATACTTAGAGATTGTTAGGGATGTATTACAATGGTAGAAGACCCCTTTATTTATAGGGAGTGGGATGATCTAGCTACCAATAATAGGACTCTAGAATCTCTCTAATTAAAGACATTCACCTTAAATAGAAGTGTAAAATCTCTCTATTTATAACATATACATCCATAATTCATACCTTAAATTAGGATTCAGATACACTAGTTTCCTTTTTTTCTCCTTCCTCTTTCCTTGTTTTTCTATTGCCTTAATTGCTTGTAAAACAATCCAATTTCTAGTATTCTCTATATTTTTGTACCAAACACAAAGTACACATTATTTCTCTCTGCTAAAGATACGAAATCTAGAAAGCAGAATTTTCGTACCATTCAATCAAGTTTATACTCTTCTTTTTGTTATTAATTACGAGTATTATATTGTTATCGTATTCCAGCAATTGGTTCTGATCAAATAGATACAATTTAGAATATTTGTACGCTTTTATTATCTGAGAACACAAACAATTCTTTCTCTGGCTTTAAATTTTTTGCAATATTTTCCTTCACAGTTTACTATAAATTTTTTATAAATATATGAACATTTAACTGAAGGAAGATGGAGGAATTGGCGTCTTAATTTTTTTATTTACACTAGAACATAATTGATCGAAAAGTTTCACATGAAAAGATACGCTCATGGAACAAGAATATTGATCGGAAAGTTCCTGATATTTATTTAGTAAAAATAGAATTTTATTTTCATTTTATTCTACCACTTACTAATGAAATATAAAAAATTCACATGTCAAATGATATTTTAAGTGACAACAACAACATATAAATTTGTATGGTACAGTAACATACAGATTAAAAATAAATTTTGTATAAATTTGATATATTTACAATAATATATAAACTAAAAACAAATTCCATACAACTAATTATATAATATACAACTTATCAATAACTTTTATATATTATTTCTACCTAAAATATAATTATAATATCATATAACTTAAATACAATTTTTATACAAATTGTATACATAATGCCTTTTGTATGTATTTTGTATATAATTTGTAAGTGATGTGTTCTTCTTCCTATGTGGAATTTTAATCAAAACTTCATTTCTTAGTACAATGTTTATACATATTAACAACTTTATGTAAAAAGATATTATTGATAACTTAAATACAAAATTTATATAACGATTCATATATTATACCACTATTTTCAACTTTCATACAACATTCAAAATATATAGTATACATACAATTATAATATAATTTTACAATAATTTCGTAAGTATATTGCATGTCATACATTCATCTTCGAGTTTCAATCTGAAATTCAGTCAAAATCAAGTCTAATATTTACCAAATACCCTCAAAATTAAGATATAAGCTCCAAAGAATATTCCTAATTGTTGTAACAGTACCAAATCCAAACAAATAATAATTTTTAAAAACTCAAATTTGATTTCAAAGCTTCAAAACTTTTCAATGGCTGTCAATGGTGGAGAGTCAAACACCTTCAAAATTTATTGATTGACAATTTCAATTTTGAATACCAACTGTGCAACATGAACAAAAATTGGTAAGTTAAAACGATTGAAATCTATTGATGAATTCCATTAAAACTCTATATAATAAGAAAGCATAAAAAAAATAGAGAACATCAAATGAAGAAAATCTAGGGGAAAAAAGAGGAGGAGCGTAGAGAGATGAAGAGAGAGAGAGAGAGACAGAGAGAGAGAGGGAAAAGTATAAAGGGATAAGGAAATAACTGATATTCCTTATTCAATTCATAATATAAATAGATACTTATTTAAAACTTATTTGTATATAATTGGTAAATTATATATGACCATGTAATTAAATTGAAACTTGAGTAGGAAGAGTAATAAGGTTTCAAATAGTATTAGGAAGATAAAAACCCCTTAGCATACTTGTCTAGTCAAATATTTGTTCGACCACAAAATTTAGGGTGCGTTTGGTAGGAAGGAAAATGTTTTCATCGAAAATATTTTCATAGAAAGTGTATTAATAAAATATGAGTGAGTTTATCGCTTACTCTTATTTGGTAGGTGAGTAAAAAACTTTTTCGCAGAATATGTTCTAGTGTTTGGTTAAAGAGTAAAAAATATTTTTTAGGAATTTAATTTTTTATGTTACTCTCCTCACTTCCCTTCCCCCAAGTCCCTATATTCTTCCTCACGCGTTCCGGGGTATGAGTCGCCCGGCCGCGGTGGTCCTCACGCGGTCCACGCTGCCAGATTCAGAGAGCTAGCAGCCTTCAGTTCCACCAGCGCGGCCACGGTCCTTTTTGCGCTGTCTGCGCTGGGCACGGCAGATAGTATAAATACACGAGATTTTCAGCTATTTCTAACTTTTCAAAAACCTAAAGCATAAGAGGCGAATTTCTAAGTAATTCTTTTCCTTCAAAACGATTGGTAAGTGATTTCTAACTTATTTTCTTCACTCCTTAATGCCTTTTAACATAATTTCAACGTCAAACCGAAGATTTTAAAGGGAAATTTTGGGTATATTGGGTAGGACCTAGGGTTTTACCAAAATTGGGGGTTGGACCTCAATTCGAGGTCCGATTTCAAAACTAATCACATAATTGGATTCATGGGAAAATGTGTAACCGAATTTTAGTTCGAACCTCTGGTTTTGACCACGTTGGCTCGAGGGACGTTTTGGTCATTGTACCTAAATTTGCGTCTTAGCGGTAAATTAAATAGTAGAATTAGTTGCTTGAGATGTTATTTACGAGGTGTAATTGAAATGAATAGATTTGGGGCATTTGGAGTCGAATACTCGTGGAAAAAGAGTGATTTCAAGTTGATTTTGGAGCCAATTGAGGTAAGTGGCTTGTCTAACCTTGTGTAAAGGACCTTCCCTTTAAAATATGATGTTTGTTAAATTGAATGCCTCGTACGTGAGGTGACGAATGAATACTTGAGCGAATGATTGGAAAATCTGATCTTACTTGAAGTATTTAAATTGAGTTTTCCTGCTTACCAGCTCATTTTAAATTGTGAATTTATTTTATACTTGTTTAGAGAAGCATGCTCATTTGACTTGCTTGTCTAAGTATTTAAACTGTCTTATTTGTATTCCGCGTAGTATGTTTGGCTAGTATTTCCGATTTCTTGTCCTGAGTTAGTATCTTTCCTAATGTTTGGGTTGTTATTATATGTTTTTAAATTGGGACTACGGGTTGACCTCTCAGGAAATGCCCCCACACTTGATATATTCTGGACTAAGGGTGCGGGATACCAAGAGATCCCTAGCATATGAGATTGTAAGATTTGAGGATACCAAGAGATCCCTAGTGAATACAATGAGGATACCAAGAGATCCTCCAAGAGATCCATAGTGAATATAATGAGGATACCAAGAGATCCTCGGGATACCAGTGAATATAACGAGGATACCAAGAGATCCTCGGGATACCAAGAGATCCCCAGCTATTATTTCATGTTGTGAGTAATGTTCCTTATATTATTTTGTTCCGTTTTCTATTGTTGTTTCCCTTATTTATCCTGTTTAGATTCTCGTTGTAGGCTTTATCTATGCTATTTTTTTCTTTATCTTATCATATATTATATTTATCTCAGTAGGGCCTTGACCTTCCTCGTCACTACCTAACCGAGGTTAGGCTTGGCACTTACTGAGTACCGCTGTGGTATACTCATGCCTCTTCTGCGCGTGTTTTTTATGTGCAGATCCAGGTACTTCATCTCAGGTGCACTATCATCGAGGCAGAGATATATAGCGGAGACTTGAGGTATATCTACAGCGTCCGCAGACCGAACAGTTTCCTTCCTTATTCTACTTGTAGTGTTTAGATTCTATCATACTTTTGATGTAGACATTCTGGAGATTAGAGCATTTACAGTATTTTCCTTTAGCCTATGTTTTCCGTGAGTTTCATGGTTTTGGGATTAAGTTGTAGACTTCCGCATTTGTTTATTTTTGAGTTGTATATGCCAAGTGGCACTTATATATCGTTTTTCTTCTAGTTTTCCTTAACTTAATTAAATGTTTCCGACAGTTATATTAATTTCCGCATTGTTAGGCTTACCTAGTTGTAGGAACTAGGTGCCATCATGACATGTTCATTAAAGGTGAACTGGGGTCGTGAAAAGTTGGTATAAGAGCTATAGGTACGTAGGAGTCACGTGACACATGCCGGTTTATTAACGTATCGCTGATCGCTATTGAGACGTTTATACTTATCTACGAGAGGCTATGTAACTGTTAGGAAAATTTTCATTTCATTCGATTTCCTTGTCGTGCGATATTTTCGACATCACAAAATTCTAAACTTCTGCCTTCCATTATTTCACAGATGGTGCGGACACGCACTACTAGGGATGATCAGGCACCCAAGCCCCCTACTGTAGTCGTCAGAGGCCGGGGCCGGGGTAAAGGTCGAGGAAGCACGTGTGGTGCAGCCAGAGCACCTGCGTGAGTTGCCGTCGAGGCACCACCAGCAGGTCCAGCCGGAGCCCAGGCACCTGGCACGCCTACTACTTCCACTACTACTCCAACCCTTTAGGAGACTTTGGCTCAGTTCATGTCTATGTACACCACCTTGGCTCAAGCAGGGTTGCTTCCCCTTGCTGTGGCCATATCCCAGGCCGGGGAATGAGTATAGACTCCTGCCGTCCGCACTCCTGAGTAGTGAGTGCAGGTTGAGCAAGCTCCAGAGATCATTTCTGTTCCACCTGCAGTGCCAGTTCAGCCCGTGGATGGGGCAACTACTTCTGAGGATGAGCAGCGGGGGTTGGAGAGGTTCAAGAAGTATGATCCTCCGGTTTTCAGTAGACTAGCGACAAATAATGCCTTGGGATTTCTAGAGGAGTGTCACCGTATTCTTCGCACTATGGGCATAGTAGAGTCCAATGGGGTTTACTGCCTTTCAGGTTCGGGGAGCCGCCTATGATTGGTGGCGCACTTATGAGATAGACAGTCCAGTCGAGGCTGCTTCACTGAGTTGAACCTAGTTCTCGGATATGTTTATGAGAGAGTTTGTCCCCAGAGTCTCAGGGACGCATGGCGCGTAGAGTTTGAGCATTTGCGCCAGGGTGCTATGACCGTTTCGGAGTATGCTATCCGTTATACCAGATTTGCCAGGCATGCACCGACCTTGGTTGTTACAGTCCGCGAGAGAGTTCGCAGGTTCATCGAGGGTCTTATCCCACCCATCAGATCTAGCATGGCTCGAGAGTTGGAGATGGACATTCCTTATCAGCAGGTAGTGAGCATTGCTAGGAGGATCGAGAGTATGCTCGCTAGGGAGCAAGGCGAGAGGGAAGCCAAGAGGTCTCGAGAGTCGGGCCACTACTCTGGTGCCCGTACAGGTCGACATGGTAGGGGTTTTTTCGGTCGCCCCGTTCATTCAGCTCTTCCAGTAGCCAGCAGTCCTGCAGCTCTGCTTATAGCTCAAGAGCCTTACTATGAACCTCCAATTTCTAGCGCGCCTCCTGCGCGGGGTGTTTCCAGAGGTCAGTCCAGTAGACCTAGTCCTAGTCAGTCACAGCCACCGTGCTCTCCCGGAGCTTATTTTGAGTGTGGCGAAACCCGCCATATGGTGAGGGATTTCCCTAGACTTGGAGGAGTGTGCCCCCACAACCTTTCCAGTCACAGCGTGCTCAGCAGAGTCCTCATGCCACGATCACATCTCCATTTGCTGTCCTACCCGTTCAGCCAACTAGAGGTGGCATTACAACAAAAAGGTCTTTTACGGGCAATTATTCAGCGACAATACATCAATTGTCTCTAATTAATATTAGTGACACATTAATATTAGCCGGTAGAAGAATGACCATTAAAAGCTACTAGTTCAAAGCAATTTTAATTATTTTCCTTTTTCCCTCCAACTTCACCAAAATAACCTACTCCCTCCCAATTCTTTTTCTTTGAGATTAACTCTCTAAACATCTTATGGTTGCTGCCCAACTTGCCGTGATCCATGTCATCTTTATTTCGCCGTCGCCGGCAATCATAACTAGGTAATTATTTTCATTCCAATTTTTTTTATTTTCTGTTAATTTTGTTTTCCAGATTTTGATAATCTTTTTAATTGTGTCTACTTTTATCTACCATGTATATCGGGTTAAAAGAATTTGTTTAGTTGCCAAGAGAAAGATCAATAGAAGCAAAAAAGCGCGTGATGTTTCTGATGTAATAAGCATTTTTCAAGTATGAGAAAATATGGAGTAAAACTAAGAAAGCTATTTCAACTCCATAGAAAAACTTTAATTTCTTTCTAGTACAAATAATAAATATGCAGAACTACCACCATTTTTTCCTGAATGGTTAGGATTATGATTCCAACTAAATATAACAACCTTCATATTGAATAATCCGGAATTAAACTACATGAGCGGAAGCTAACCTGAATCCATATCCAGAAAGTGTTGAACCTCCTTTGATAATTGTCCTTGAGTCCTTTTGAACCTCTTGATCCTTTCTTCAAGAATGTCTTGAAGTTTGTATGTTACCACAAGAATGAATCCACAAGGTTTAACAATATGTGAATTGTTACACAATAATAACAATATGACAATGATCAAATTTGGTATATGGCTTTCCACACTATTTGCAAGACAACAATGGAGTATTTTGGCTCTTGATTCAATGGGAGGAAGAAGAGTCTTGTCTTGCACTAATGTGGGAACCATAACCCCCACTTTATAACTCTATGAGTTACATAACCCAAGAGTCACAAGAGTTACATAACTCAAGAGTCACAAGCTTGTAACCATGGTTACATATATGTAACCTTAGTTAGCCCATCATTAACTAAGGTTACCCTTTTGGGTATCTACACATTAGTCCTACACTTTATATGACAATATATTGGCCCCCTTAACCTTATGTCCATAAGACCACTTATTTAGGACAAACCAAAAGATAGCACATAACATATAATTTATCTTTATATTGTTCATATGTATGTAGATATAAGTCCATATATCTAGATATAAATCCATATATCTTACAATCTCCCACTTGGACGAGATACACATACATATGTACAAACCTTATCATTATATGTTACAAAATAACCTTAGGTGCGCAAAATTGCTATCACAATAAAATTGTCATGAACAATCCGGTCCATCAATCATACCAACATAGGAACTAAGTGCTCGTCGTTACTCATTCGTAACTAGAACCAATCATAGATCACGTATATCAATATAACCAACGACATGGATCAAGTGTAGGTATGTAGCATGGAAATAACATAAAGTGTGGTCAATAGAATGTCTATTTCCAACTGGTTCTCTTTATTGAGATCAATCATAAACTGTAAGAGTACAAAAATACTTTAAAACTGAATATCTGCAGATATAACTGAATTACTGAATTTCTGAATATAATGAACAATTACATAAATGTGCAATACAAACTCCCACTAAAATACATAATCCTTATCTGATTTGACACCCATACAAGCAATATGCTCATGAAATACTTTTGGTGTCAATCCCTTAGTTAGCGGATCCGCAAGCATGGAGTTTGTACTTATGTACTCAATGCACAATTGTCCATTTTGTACTCTTTCTTTAACAACCCGAAATTTGACGTCCATATGTTTTGCTTTCGTCAAACTACTATTGTTATTAGCATAAAGGACCGCCGATCTGTTATCGCATAATAGCCTAAGCGGCTTTTTGATGCTATCAACAATTCGCAGTCCACCAACAAAATTCCGCAGCCATAATGCCTCATTGGATGCTTCATAACATGCCATAAACTCCGCTTCCATGGTGGAAGTAGCTGTAAGAGTTTGCTTAATGCTTCTCCAAGAGATAGCACCACCCGCAAGCATGTAAATATAGCCTGAAGTAGACTTCAAACTATCCTGATACCCAGCAAAATCGGAATCGGTATACCCAATGATCTCAAGCTGGTCCGATTTCCGGTATGTATGCATGTAATCCTTTGTTCTCTGTAAGTACCTCATGATCCGTTTGGCTGCTTTCCAATGGTCCATTCCCGGATTGCTTAGATATCTGCCTAACTTCCCAACAATGTATGCTATATCAGGTCGTGTACATACCTGAGCATACATCAGACTACCTACTGCCGAAGTATAAAGCATCTTCTGCATTTCCGAAATTTCATAATTATTGTTTGGGCACTGTTTGAGACTAAACTTGTCTCCCTTAGCAACAGGGGTGTTTCCTGGTTTACAATCCTGCATGCCAAATCTTTTCAGAACCTTATCGATATAGCCCTTTTGTGACAGACCGAGAACGCCTTTGGAACGATCTCGTTGTATCTGAATTCCTAATACAAAAGAAGCTTCACCAAGATCTTTCATTTCAAATTTCTTTGAAAGAAATTTCTTAGTTTCAAGTAATAATGCTATATCGTTGCAGGCAAGCAGTATGTCATCGACATATAAAACCAGAAAAATATACTTACTCCCATTGAACTTATGGTATATACAGTCATCAGCAATATTCGGTTCAAAACCAAAAGATGTAACGACTGCATGAAACTTATAATACCATTGACGAGAAGCTTGCTTGAGCCCATAGATGGATTTCTTTAATTTGCAAACCTTCTTCTCTGATTCATCCGAAACAAAGTATTCAGGTTGCACCATATAAATTGTTTCCTCAGTGTCACCATTGAGAAAAGCTGTCTTAACATCCATTTGATGAAACTCAAGATCAAAATGTGCTACTAATGCCATTATAGTCCTGAAAGAGTCTTTCGATGAAACTGGAGAGAAAGTCTCTTTATAATCAATGCCTTCTTTCTGAGTGTAGCCTTTTGCAACAAGACTAGCTTTGTACTTAATAACATTGCCCCCTGAATCCCTTTTGGTTTTAAAAATCCATTTACAACCAATAGGTTTAATACCTTCGGGCAATGTAACAAGCTCCCAAACGTCATTATCGCTCATAGACTTCATCTCATCATTCATGGCATCAATCCACTTTTGAGAGTTAGAACACTTAATGACTTGACGGAAGTTGATTGGATCATCTTCCTCAAGTCCAATATCACTTTCTTATTCTTGGAGAAATACTACATAATCATCCGAAATTGCACTTCTCCTCTCTCTAGTGGTCTCCTTAATGTCATTTCAGTTTCTTGAGGTTGTTGAGTTTGATTTTCATTAGTTATATCAGGTTTCTGATGGGGAAGATTTTCGAGATTGTCTTGAACTGGAGTGGTATGATCCGAGTCAGGAAGACCGAGATCAACAACTTGAGGGAAAGACACATGTTCTTCCTCAAAGACAAAATCTCTAACAACTTTATCTCCCCACCCCCAAACTCAATATCCTCAAAGAACCTAGCATTACCCGTCTCAAAAATAGTTCTAGAAGTGGGATCATAAAACTTAAAACCCCTGGATTTTTCAGATTATCCAACAAAATAGCTACTAACCGTCTTAGCGTCCAGTTTCTTTTCATTCGGCCTATAAGGCCTTGCCTCAGCTGGATAACCCCAAATTTGAAAATGCCGAATACTGGGTTTATGCCCAGTCCAAAGTTCATAAGGGGTTTTGATTGTAGCTTTAGTTGGAACTCTATTTAGAATATAAGTTGCATTTTTAATGCTTCACCCAGAGTGAGTCTGGCAAAGAAGTACGAGAAATCATACTTCTTACCATATCCTTAAGGGTCCTATTTCGTCTCTCAGCTACACCATTCATCGCAGGACTGCCTGGCATAGTATGTTGAGGGACGATCCCACACTCATCTAGGAATTTAGCAAAAGGCCCTGGACGTTGTTCACCGGAACCATCATATCGACCATAGTATTCACCACCACGGTCAGATCTAACGGATTTAATTCGTTTGCTTAGTTGATTTTCAACTTCAGCCTTAAAAGATTTGATCACGTCTATGGATTGGGACTTTTCGTGAATAAGATATAGGTACCCATAACGAGAGTAATCGTCTATGAATGTGATAAAGTATTGTTGACCATTCCGACAAGAAGTAGGAAATGGCCTACAAATATCCGTATGTATCAATTCTAAGACATCCGAAGCTCTCTTAGCACCTAATCTAGTCTTGTTTGTTTGTTTTCCCTTGATACACTCAATACAAATTTCCGAATTTGAGGAATCAAGAATTCCATCTGACACGAGTTTCTGAATTCTTTGAATGGATATGTGACCCAAACGTTTATGCCAGAGTGAAACAGAATTCTCATTAGTTAATTTCCTTTTAGTACCACTTAAACTTGTATGCAAAGTTTCTTTATTTGAAGTTATTGTATCAACCAAATGTAAGCTATCAAATGTTGATAAAACACCAGTACCAATAAGATTTGAATTCCGAAAGAGACTAACTTTATTATCCCCAAATGTACATTTATAACCAGATATGTCCAATTGGGGAACTGAAATTAAGTTCCATCTAAAAGACGGTACAATAAAAGTCTCATCCAAATCTAACTGAAAACCAGTTTTAAACAACAGCCTAAATTTGCCAATAGCTTCAACTGGCACCTTCTTGCCGTCACCCACATAGATGTATCTTTCACCATCATTTGGTTTTCGGCAGTTCAGGCAACCCTGCATTGATATGCTTATGTGAGTAATAGCAGCAGAATCTACCCACCAAGTATCCTTAGGTACCGAAATTAAATTAACTTCAGAACAAACAAGAGAAAGAAATGTACCTTTTTTCGCACGCCAGGCATGGTACTTGGTACAATCTTTCTTCACATGATTAGTACCTTACAGAAGAAGCAACCTAATTCAGTGATTTCAACCTTAGGTTCCTTATGTTGCTTATTCTTGGGCTTTGCAACCGCAACTTCCTTACCCTTCCTCTTCTTAGTTGCCTTAGAAGAGGATGCCAAATGAGCACTTTCTGTCTTATCTAGCTTTATCCTTTCCTCTTCTTGCACACAGTGAGAAATAAGCTCATTAAGAGACCATTTCTCCTTCAGTCAGTTGTAACTGACCTTAAACTGATTAAAGTGTGCAGGAAGAGATATCAAAACAAAGTACACAAGCAGTTCCTCAGGTAAATCCAGCTTGAGTGACTTAAGTTTCGAAGCAAGATGAGACATTTCCAAAATGTACTCCCTAATGTTTCCCTTGCCCTTATACCTCATGGAAACAAGTTTACTCAATAGTGTACTTGTTTCCGCCTTTTCGTTTTCAATAAAACGTTGTTCGAGGTTTTCAAGGAAAACTTTGGCATTAGGTTCATCATTCATAGTGCCCCTGAATGATTCTGGAATTGCACGCTTCATGATCATTAGACTCATGCGATTCGAGCGTTCCCACTTCTCCATCGCTCTCTTTTCATCAGGAGAGGATGTATCCTCAAGAGGAGTAGGTTGCTCAATCCGAAGAGCAAGGTCAAGATCCATGCAACCGAGAACGATCATTACATTCTCTTTCCATTCCTTAAAATTAGTGCCGTTAAGCACAGGGATGCTATTGATGTTGGCAGAGATCGTAGAAGCAGAAGAATTTACTGAAAATAGAACAAAAGGATTACTGAATACATGCTTACAAATACTTGAACTTTAACTTTATAGATTCAAAATTAGGCATTCCCATTACAAGATACCTAGCACAATATTGATTTTAGTCTTTGGACAGAAAAACAACTTGTAAGTGGTACTCTTGGTGTAGTGATCAAACATAGACAATAAACTCCTGTCAAATATTAAACCTTCCTTTAGGCCGATTTAATATTCACATGGAAAACCAAATAATCGTCTCATATTTACCACCACAAGCATGTTCGAATTCCTGCCAAATAACACCTTCCTTTGGGCCGGTGTTAAACGCATGGAAGACTAACATCCACAGTCATCTTATATTTTAAAATTAATCAATCTACACAATAGAGGTTACTTTGGCAACATAATGCTTCAATTGAATAATTAAAATATTAGATGCTATAAACTTTTGTTCCTTAAGCCTTATTATGAATCTCAATTTAATATGTTACATATGTTGATATGTAACACTTGAATATTAATTGTTGTTTACTTTATAGGACAATTCCATATAATAGTAGAATTGATGGACTTTAAAACAATTAACATTCACTGAAACTTAAGAGAGTTGAAACGTTTTTAACCTTACTGGACAAAAACAATCGATTGTATGCAATAGACAATCGATTATCTTTAAAAAAAAAAATTCATCTACTGGACCAACACAACCGATTGTCAAAACCAGACAATCGATTGTTTTGGTTTTTAAGAAAAATTTTTAAGTTTCTGGACCAACATAATCGATTGTCAAAACCATATAATCGATTATGCTGGTTTTAAGAAAAAAAATTTAAGTTACTGGACCAACATAATCGATTGTCAAAACCAGACAATCGATTATTTTGGTTTGGATAAAAACTTTTAAGTTACTGGACCATGACAATCGATTGTCTACAATAGATAATCGATTGTATGGTATAATTTAAAAATGTTTCAACTCACTGGACAGAAACAATCGATTGTCTGGTTTTAACAATCGATTATTCTGGTGTTCCAAATAACTGCCAGAATTTTAAACGTCAAAGACAATCGATTGTGTAAGGGAACAATCGATTGTCTTGAGGCAGTGACCAAAACAATTTTTCCAGAATAACACATGATTTTCAACATGGATCTTAAACATAAAAAACATGTTGTTAACCAACTAAAATCATGCTATTCATACAATGTTTGAACATCAAATACATTAAAACATAACAATCATAAGATCATGCTATTTCATGGTAGAATTTCATAAACAAAAGTCTAATAAAATTTAAACATGAATCCAAACATAACATGAACCATATGATCTTCCATTATCCAAAAATGAAGGGTGGCTCTGATACCAATTGATAGGATTATGATTCCAACTAAATATAACAACCTTCATATTGAATAATCCGGAATTAAACTACATGAGCGGAAGCTAACCTGAATCCATATCCGGAAAGTGTTGAACCTCCTTTGATAATTGTCCTTGAGTCCTTTTGGACCTCTTGATCCTTTCTTCAAGAATGTCTTGAAGTTTGTATGTTACCACAAGAATGAATCCACAAGGTTTAACAATATGTGAATTGTTACACAATAATAACAATATGACAATGATCAAATTTGGTATATGGCTTTCCACACTATTTGCAAGACAACAATGGAGTATTTTGGCTCTTGATTCAATGGGAGGAAGAAGAGTCTTGTCTTGCACTAATGTGGGAACCATAACCCCCACTTTATAACTCTATGAGTTACATAACCCAAGAGTCACAAGAGTTACATAACTCAATAGTCACAAGCTTGTAACCATGGTTACATATATGTAACATTAGTTAGCCCATCATTAACTAAGGTTACCCTTTTGGGTATCTACACATTAGTCCTACACTTTATATGACAATATATTGGCCCCCTTAACCTTATGTCCATAAGACCACTTATTTAGGACAAACCAAAAGATAGCACATAACATATAATTTATCTTTATATTGTTCATATGTATGTAGATATAAGCCCATATATCTAGATATAAATCCATATATCTTACAATAGATCTTGACCTTGCTCTTCGGATTGAGCAACCTACTCCTCTTGAGGATACATCCTCTCCTGATGAAAAGAGAGCGATGGAGAAGTGGGAACGCTCGAATCGCATGAGTCTAATGATCATGAAGCGTGCAATTTCAGAATCATTCAGGGGCACTATGAATGATGAACCTAATGCCAAAGTTTTCCTTGAAAACCTCGAACAACGTTTTATTGAAAACGAAAAGGCGGAAACAAGTACACTATTGAGTAAACTTGTTTCCATGAGGTGTAAGGGCAAGGGAAACATTAGGGAGTACATTTTGGAAATGTCTCATCTTGCTTCGAAACTTAAGTCAGTCAAGCTGGATTTACCTGAGGAACTGCTTGTGTACTTTGTTTTGATATCTCTTCCTGCACACTTTAATCAGTTTAAGGTCAGTTACAACTGCCTGAAGGAGAAATGGTCTCTTAATAAGCTCATTTCACACTGTGTGCAAGAAGAGGAAAGGATAAAGCTAGATAAGACAGAAAGTGCTCATTTGGCATCCTCTTCTAAGGCAACTAAGAAGAGGAAGGGTAAGGAAGTTGCGGTTACAAAGCCCAAGAATAAGCAACATAAGGAACCTAAGGTTGAAATCACTGAATTAGGTTGCTTCTTCTGTAAGGGGACTAATCATGTGAAGAAAGATTGTACCAAGTACCATGCCTGGCGTGCGAAAAAAGGTACATTTCTTTCTCTTGTTTGTTCTGAAGTTAATTTAATTTCGGTACCTAAGGATACTTGGTGGGTAGCTGCTACTACTCACATAAGTATATCAATGCAGGGTTGCCTGAACTGCCGAAAACCAAATGATGGTGAAAGATACATCTATGTGGGTGACGGCAAGAAGGTGCCAGTTGAAGCTATTGGCAAATTTATGGCTGCGCTGTTGGTTCGGGACAACGACACAAATTTCAACGGATCGAATTTTGTGAAGAATGGCTGGTGGCAACGCAGAACTGAGTGAAAAAGTTGCTGCATTGGAGGCACTTGTTGGAGCCACTGATGGGGATCAGTTTCTGACTATTATGACCCGTCTTTCATATCTCGAGGGCGAGTTAAACAGACTGAGCGAGGAATGCACAGTTTTGAAGATGGAAAATGGGTTACTTCGTCGTGTTGTTGGCAACGATGAGGCACTGCGTGGGCAGATCGTACCAAGATCAGAATTCCGGAGCCTAAAGAGTTCTGCGGCGCAAGGAGCGCCAAACAACTCGAAAACTTCCTGTGGGATATGGAGCAGTACTTTCAGGCTGCCAAAGTTCGTGACGAGGAAAAGGTCACCATTACAACTATGTACTTGGTTGACGATGCGAAACTATGGTGGCGAACGCGGGTGGCAGACGATGCAAGTGCTGGGCGGCCGAAGATTGACTCTTGGGAAGGGTTAAAGAAAGAATTAAAGGATCAATTCTTTCCTAGCAATGCGGGCTGGATTGCTAGAGACCGTTTGACGAAGTTGAAACAAACTGGAACGGTCGGGGAATATTTCAAAGAATTCAGTTCTTTGATGGTGGATATTAGCAACATGGCTGAGGAGGACAAGTTGCATAATTTCCTTTACGGGTTGCAGTCGTGGGCGCAGATGGAACTCCGAAGGCAGAATGTGAAAGACCTTCCTAGTGCCATTGCGGCTGCGGATGCTTTGGGAGATTTCCGGTGGGGCCAGGAGGGCTCTGATTTCTCTAATAATCCCAAGTCCAAGAACGGAAACAAGGACAGGACAAAAGATTGGATGAAAGCTGGAAACGACAATGTTGTTGAGGGCAACGGCAATGAGAAGGAAAAGCAGGGTGCCGGACCTTCTTACAAGGGACAAAGCAGCAAGTTTAATGGTTGTTTTATCTGCAAAGGACCACACATGGCGAGGGACTGTCCCAGAATTGAAAAGCTTTCGACGTTGTTTGCTGAAGAAACAAAAGAAGAAGAGGATCAGGAGCAAACACAAATATATGTGAATCCTATGGTGGTGATGCATAAAACCGAAGCTGGTTCGTCGAGGGCGACGAATTCTTCTGGTGGGGGTGGTTTGGTCCAGTAGATGAAATTTTTTTTTTCAAAGATAATCGATTGTCTATTGCATACAATCGATTGTTTTTGTCCAGTAAGGTTAGAAACGTTTCAACTCTCTTAAGTTTCAGTGAATGTTAATTGTTTTAAAGTCCATCAATTCTAATATTATATGGAATTGTCCTATAAAGTAAACAACAATTAATATTCAAGTGTTACATATCAACATATGTAACATATTAAGTTGAGATTCATAATAAGGCTTAAGGAACTAAAGTTTATAGCATCTAATATTTTAATTATTCAATTGAAGCATTATGTTGCCAAAGTAACCTCTATTGTGTAGATTGTAGGGTATAAATAAAAAACGTTTCAACTCACTGGACCAGAACAATCGATTGTATAGAATATACAATCGATTATTCTGGTGTTCCAAAAAACTGCCAGAATTTTAAACGTCAAAGACAATCGATTGTGTAAGGTAACAATCGATTGTCTTGAGGCAGTGACCAAAATTTTTTTTTTCTGAATAACACATGATTTTCAACATGAATCTTAAAAGAAAAAAACATGTTGTTAACCAACTAAAATCATGCTATTTACAATGTTTTAACATGATATTAAAACATCAAATTACAACAAAACATAACATTCATAAGATCATGCTATTTCATGGTTGAATTTCATAAACAAAATTCTAATTAAACTTAAACATGAATCCTAAGATAACATGAATCTTATGAACATCCAAATTATCCAAAAATGAAGGGTGGCTCTGATATCAATTGTTAGGATTATGATTCCAACTAAATATAACAACCTTCATATTGAATAATCCGGAATTAAACTACATGAGCGGAAGCTAACCTAAATCTATACGTGGAAATGTTGAACCTCCTTTTGATGATTGTCCTTATGTTCTTGTGAACTCCTATAGCCTTCCTTCAAGTTTTCTTGAAGTTGTATATCACCACAAGTATGAATCCACAAGACTAAAACAATATATGAAAGGTTCACAATAATAGTGTTATGACAATGATCAAAATGGTTTATGGTTTTCCACACTATTTGCAAGACAACAATGGAGTATTTTGGCTCTTGATTCAATGGGAGGAAGAAGAATCTTGTCTTGCACTAATGTGGGAACCATAACCCCCACTTTATAACTTCATGAGTTACATAACCCAAGAGTCACAAGAGTTACATAACTCAAGAGTCACAAGCATGTAACCATGGTTACATATATGTAACCTTAGTTAGCCCATCATTAACCAAGGTTACCCTTTTGTGTATCTACACATTAGTCCTACACTTTATATGACAACACATTGGCCCCTTAACATAATGTCCATAAGACCACAAAATTAGGCCAAACCAAAAGATAGCACATAACATATAATTTATCCATATATTGTTCATATGTATGTAGATATAAGTCCATATATTTAGATATAAATCCATATATATTACAGTCTCATAATGCCATTTTCTTCTTGGAATTACCCAAATGCAGAAAAGGATAACAAGTTTCTTCTTAGAGGGGCAAGAATACTAAAACAGTTATGGAAGATTTATGCCATGAGTTCTATAAATAAGGTAGAAAAGTTGACAAATAAATTTCTTGATTTCTCACCAAATCTAGTTTTTGCAGCAGAAATATGTGAATTTGTTTTCTAACCAATTTGGAGTTTCCTTTCTATAGAGTAAAAGAGAGAACAAAATCAACAACATTAGTTGAGAGCTCAATTAGCAAATCTAAATGTTCCACATTCAAAAGTCCTTCCAATATTCCTTAGAACCTTCATCTTTATAGTTGAGTATTGCATCAAGTTACTTAATTTCCCTCTTATCGACTACTAAGTATTCTTCAAAAAATTAAACGCACGTATAAAACCTCTATCCTTATGTTGATCTGCAATAACTATTGCAGACACGATTCTCCCACGACCATAAATTTGTTGTGTTAATTTGATATTTTTATATACTTTTGCGTATATAATTTTGCTCCTTAGATACATAACTATGTGACAATTATTAGTTGAATAAATCTCCTAATTATTTTTTAGTCATTCTTTTATTCTATGTGCCATGTTTTAATATTCTTCTTAACCCATAATATTCGTTTGTAGTTAACTCTACAAAATTATGAGTCTGCCTTAGTACTGAATACTTCTCACTTCTATTTATTTGTAAAAATGTGCTAAGCTTAATCACTGGTAACTATAGTTGAATAATTTAAAGGAATCTTAGCTCATTCACAATATTGATAATTAAGCTTAGAAGAATTTACAAGAGGGGTTGCTCTGATGGTAAGCACCCCCTACTTCCAACCGAGAGGTTGTGAGTTCGAGTCTCCCCAAGAACAAGGTGGGAAGTTCTTGGAGGTAAGGATCCCGGGGGTCTATTTGGAAACAACCTCTCTAACCAAGGATAGGGGTAAGGTCTGCGTATATACTACCCTCCCCAGACCCCACTAAGTGGGATTATACCGGGTTGTTGTTATAATAATACTCTTACTTGTGAATTTCATCACCTCTTTTACATTTTAAGCAAGAAAATGTAAAGAAAGTAATATCTGTAGCATTAAATTTTGTTGTCTTTGATTGCTTCAGTGACTTCTTAGTTGTTCTGCTTCCACGTCCTTTTATAGTCTCAGATGAACCTTCTGGGATTAAGATAACATAATTGTGAGACCATATGAAAGAATAAGATTTCTTGTCTGGGATTAAGATAACATAATTGTGAGACCATATGAAAGAATAAGATTTCTTGTTACTGAATGCTTCTGGCTTGTAATGTCAGATTATTCACACTACTTGCAATGTTTTCATACATTACATTTCATATTTTGATATATTTATTTTATTATTTCAGGTCATACATTTTGATGTTCGAGATATAGCATTTTAATGATTTCAATATGATGAAGAGTTGCAAAAATTATTCGAAGTCGTTATCGAAAGAATTGATTGTATTAGTACGAACAATATAAGTTTTTTTGTAAGTTGTGACATTAATATTTTAGTTTACTCTTTTCTTTTGTTTATTTTATATTTAGTAAGTTTTTTTTAATGAATTATTAGTAATATATTTTTATTGTCAAACTTCTTTGCGACCAAGAGACTCTCATTACTAACAAATTTCGTTGGATTTACTAGTAATATTTTTTTGAGTAGTAGTCATTGTTAATGACGGCTAAACAATTATTGTTAAAGCTTTTGATTTTTAGCGATAATTTAATTCAATTTTCTAGCCGTAAAAATGGTTGCTAAAGGGATAAATTAAGATGCTTTTACAATAGATATTGTAGCCATTCTAATTGCTAGAAATAATTGCTGTTAAAACTATTAATTTTTTAGTGGCAATTTAATTAACATAACGACTATAAAAATGAACACTAAAAGAGTATAGTTAGCCATTATATATTGGATTCAGCTGCCAAAACAATTGTCACAACTAATTACCATTAAAACATCTGGTTATTAGCGGCCATAAACGATATTTTTTACCAGCTTTTGTTTGAACGGCCGCTAAAGGCTTTGCCGACCCTTGCATTGCCGGCTAAAGACCAATGGCCGGTAAATCTTGTAGCGGCGATTATTATTGCCACTAAAGACATTTTTAATTGCCACTAAAGCTTGTTTTTGTAGTAGTGTGGAGGCAGGGGAGGTAGAGGTCGCCCTCGAGAGGGAGGTCAGGCCAGATATTATGCCCTTCCTGCTCGTGCCGAGGCTGTTGCCTCCTCTGTTATCACATGTATTATACTGGTTTGTCACAGAGAGCCATCGGTTCTATTCGATTCGAGCTCTACTTATTCTTATGTGTCTTCTTACCTTGCTCCGCATTTGGGTGTGCCTCGGAATTTTTTGAGTGCCCCTATCTATGTTTCAACTCATGTGGGAGATTCTCTTGTTGTAGACCGCGTCTATCGATCATGTTTTAGTTACTATTCGTGGTTTTGAGACCAGAGCGGATTTATTGTTACTCGGTATGGTTGATTTTGATATTATTTTGGGCATAGATTGGTTGTCGCCCCATTTTGCTATTCTTGATTGTCACGCCAAGACCGTGATGCTGACTATGCCAGGTATTCCGCGTGTTGAGTGGAGTGGTACTTTAGCTCATACTCCCAGTAGAGTTATCTCTTTTCTTAAAGCTCTGCGGATGGTCGAGAAGGGGTGTGCAGCTTATTTAGCCTATGTGAGAGATGTCAATGTGGATACCCCTTCTGTCGATTCGATTCCAGTAGTACAGGATTATCCTGATGTGTTTCTCGCCGATCTTTTGGGCATGCCTCCTGATAGAGACATTGATTTCGGCATTGACCTGTTGCTAGGCGCTCAGCCCATTTCCATTCCTCCTTATCGTATGGCTACTCCTGAGTTGAAGGAGTTGAAGGATCAATTCCAGGAATTGCTTGATAAGGGTTTTATGCGACCTAGTGTTTCAACGCGGGTGATCCTGTTTTGTTTGTGAAGAAGAAGGATGGTTCTATGCGTATGTGCATTGATTATTGCCAGTTGAACAAGGTTACAGTGAAGAACCGTTATCCTTTTCCTCGTATTGATGATATGTTTGACCAGTTTCAGGGCGCACGAGTATTTTCTAAGATTGACTTGTGCTCAGGGTGCCATCAGTTAAAGATTCGGGAGCCAGATATCCCGAAGACTGCCTTCAGGACTCCGTATGGTCATTACGAGTTTCTTGTTATGTCATTTGGGCTGACTAATGCCCCGACACATTTTATGCATCTGATGCACAGTGTATTTGGGCCTTATCTTGACTCATTCGTTATTGTTTTTATTGATGATATTTTGATGTATTCCCGGAGTCGGGAAGATCATGAGCAGCACCTGAGGACCGTGCTTCAGATCCTGAGAGAGAAGAAGTTATATGAGAAGTTCTCAAAATGTGAGTTTTGGTTGGATTCAGTGGCATTCTTAGGCCACGTGATTTCGAGCGAGGTCACTCGGGTAGATCCGAGGAAGATAGAGGCCGTGCAGAGTTGGCCCAGGCCCTCATCAGCTACAGAGATTCACAGTTTCCTTGGTTTGGCGGGCTACTACCGTCGTTTTGTGGAGGGGGTTTCCTCGATTGCTGCCCCTATGACTAGATTGACCTAGAAGGGTGCCCCATTTCAATGGATAGAGGAGTGTGAGGCGAGCTTTCAGAAGCTCAATATAGTTTTGATATTGCATACCAGTTTGGGTTCTTATACTATCTACTGTGATGCCTCGAGAGTTGTCCTTGGAGAGGTGTTGATGCAGGACGGTAGGGTGATTGCATATGCGTCCAGGCAGTTGAAGATACATAATAAGAACTACCCTGTCCATGACATTGAGTTAGCTGCTATTCTTCATGCCTTAAAGATCTGGCGTCATTATCTGTATGGTGTGCCTTGTGATATTTATATTGACCATCAGACATTACAACACTTGTTCAAGCAAAAGGATCTAAATTTGCGCCAGAGGAGGTGGTTAGAGTTGCTGAAAGATTATGATATCACTATTCTGTATCACCCGAGCAAGGCCAATGTGGTAGCATATGCCTTGAGTCGCCGGATGGAGAGTTTGGGGAGTTTGGCATATTTACCAGCTTCAGAAAGGCCTATGGCGATTGATGTTCAGGCCTTAGCCAGTTAGTTCGTGAGATTGGATCTTTCGGAGCCAGTCGGGTTCTAGCTTTTGTGGTTTCCCGGTCTTCCTTATTTGATATATCAGGGGACGACAATTTGATGACTCCCATTTGCTTGCCCTTAAGGAAAGGGTTCAGCGTGGTAATGCTAGATATGTGAACATTGGAGATGACGGGGTTTTGAGGATGTAGGGCCGTATTTGTGGGCCCAATGTTGATGGGCTACGGGAGTTGATTCTAGTAGAGGCTCATAGTTCGCGATATTCAATCCATCCGGGTGCCGCAAAGATGTATCATGACTTGAGGCAACACTATTGGTGGAGGCGGATGAAGAAGGATATAGGTGGATATGTAGCTAGATGCCTCAACTGTCAACAGGTGAAGTATGAGCACTAGAGACATGGTAGGTTGCTCCAGCAGATAGAGATTCCGGAGTGGAAATGGGAGCGCATCACCATGGATTTTGTATTTGGACTCCCACGAACCTTGAAGAAGTTTGATGCCATTTGGGTCATTGTGGATCGGCTGACTAAGTCTGCTCACTTCATTCCTGTGTGTACCACTTATTCATCGGCGCGGCTGGCGAAGCTTTATATCCGGGAGATCGTCCGTCTTCATGGCATTCCAGTTTTTATTATTTCAGACAGAGATACTCAGTTTACATCTCAATTCTGGAAGGTCGTGCAGTAGGAGTTGGGTACTCGGGTGGAGTTGAGTACAACATTTCACCCCCAGACGGACGGACAGTTCGAGCGCACTATCCAAATCCTTGAGGACATGCTCCGTGCGTGTGTGATTGATTTGCAGGGTCTTTGGATCAGTTCTGGCCATAAGCAGAGTTTGCCTATAACAACAGCTACCAGTCGAGCATCCAGATGACTCCTTAAGAGGCTTTATATGGTATATGGTGTCGATCACCGGTTGGATGGTTTGAGCCGCGGAGGCACGGATGCTTGGTACAGATTTGGTTCAGGAGGCCTTGGACAAGGTCAAGATCATTCAGGATAAGAATAGATAAAACAGCTTTCAGTTTCAATGCTCATCTTCTTGCAGGCGTGCAACCCGATCCCATTTTTCAATATCTCATGGTAGGCGTACCACCCGCTTCTATTTTAGCATAACTCGTGGTAGGCGTACCACCCGCTCCCATTTTTATATCTTGTGGTAGGTGTACCACCCGCTCCCATTTCGATATCTTGTGGTAGGCGTACCACCCGCTCCCATTTCAATATCTTGTGATAGGCGTACCACCCCCTCCCATTTTAATATCTTGTGTAGGCATACCACCCGCTTCCATTTCAATATCTTGTGGTAGGCGTAACACCCGCTTCCATTTCAATATCTTGTGGTAGGCGTATCACCCGCTCCCATTTCAATATATTATGGTAGGCGTACTACCCTCTCCCATTTCAATATCTTGTGGTAGGCGTACCACCCGCTCCCATTCATGATATCACATAATCACAACAAATCCTGGCAAGGGAAAATAAGTTATAACCAACCTTAACTTAGTTAGATTAATGAAGATGCTCAATCATAAATAGGATCTACAAGGATACATAAACCTTTGCCAGATACGGTAGATCATTAGTTAAGGCATACATGAAGTCATTTAAGAATACAACAAGTTCCAACTTAGGACTCACAGTCCTACTTGATACCAACATATAGATACTCGTCACCATGTCTATACGTCGCACTCAAAAAGAGCAATTAGCACATAAGAATCAACTCCTAATCCCTCAAGTAAAGGTTAAACCGAACACTTACCTGAATACCGTGAATTCAACTCAAGCCTTAATTATAGCCTTACCCCTCGGTTCCACCACCAATCCGCTCGAATATAGTCAATAGTTATTTAATTACATTAATAAATGCTAAATCAATCTACCGCGATGCATGAAAATATATTTTATAACGTTTTACCCCGAAAGGTAAAAAATATCCTTAGGCCTACGGGGTCGAAACTCAAGGTTCAGACCAAAATCTGATGACCCATTCCCCCACGAATCCAAATATATGATTTGTTTTGAAATCGGTATTCAAATTGAGGTCTAACTCCCCATTTTCTAGAAAACCTAGGCCCTACCCAAACACCGAATTTTCCTATGAAATCTTTGATTGGAAGTTGAAATCATGTTAAAAGATGTTATGGGGTGTAGAATATGAGTTAGAAATCACTTAGCAATCGTTTTGGAGAAGATTAGTTGTTTGAAAAATCGCCTCCTATGTTTTGGGGTTTTGAAAAGTGTAAAAAACTGAAATTCACATGTATTTATACCCCTCTGAAATTCCCTGTGCGGACCGCACACAAAGGACCGCGGCAACATAGTTTTTCTGAAGACCGAAGTTAAATTTATTCATTTTAATATCAAAACTTAGAAATCGTTTTCCACTGAAAATTCCTATTTAAGCTTTTCGGTTACGCGCGCGGACTGCGCATGCAAATCGACGCAACCCTAAATGAGGTTTTCAAGGCCTCGGAGACACAAAATTCGATTAAAAACAGGTGATGACCCTTTGGGGGTGGGTGTGTGTGTGTGTGTGTATATATATATATATATATATATATATATATGATTGAGAAATTGAGAGGGTTTAATAAATGAAAAAAGGTAAAAGAATATCAATAGAAGGAAAAAGA
Source organism: Nicotiana benthamiana (assembly GCA_034376525.1). Taxonomy (NCBI): domain Eukaryota; kingdom Viridiplantae; phylum Streptophyta; class Magnoliopsida; order Solanales; family Solanaceae; genus Nicotiana; species Nicotiana benthamiana. The sequence goes on from CM067330.1 coordinate 70,371,572, forward strand.
ACTAAAAAAGAGCATGTATTTAAGTGCTTGTGTGATTGAGAAAAATAAGGGGAACATTACTATAAGAATGTATTCATATATTTCCTCTGTCAAATATGTTTTATCCAAAGATAGAAAAAAGAAGAGGGGAAAGGGATGGTAAAATATCTTGTAAATAAATTATAACAGGGGAAAGGGAAAATTGTTAAAAAAAATAATGAGGTGTTAAAACATCTAAAATAAAGCAATATGGGGGGTGGGGATTAAATATTACTAGAGACTATTAAAAATAAGGTAAATGGAATAAAAGAAAAAGCAAGGGGAAAAAAATAGGTTTTTTATTTATTTAAATGAATTAAACATAACTATATTGTTCAAGAGATCTGAATCCATAAAGAAAGTAGTAGTAATACTTTTTACAGAAATCACTAATCTGCCATCCTCCATCTCTTCTACTTTTCAAAGATAATCTCCAGTATGTCTCCTCGCACCTTGTTACTGACTATAAAAACCATATTTTTCTTGTAATCGTTATTGATCCAATACCACCAAATCTACCTAATGTTGCTTCGAAGAGTGAGGATCCAGTACGGGAAAGTGGACTACTTGGAGAACGCTTTGGCTATTGCATCAAATCAATTAAAACTATCCAACTGCAAATATAGGAAGCCTTTCTAATGATGAGGATATAATTCAGAAACTATTTGATAACGATTGGCCGTTTTCTTTTATGCATTACTTGTTCTTTTTGACCCTCGTTTTTATCAGTAATGCAAATTTTTAAAGACCATTAATGTGGAATATTAATAGAATCAGTTCGTGAGTACTGGCTTACAGTAAAGAATATGAAATGTTGGAGTAATAATAATGAAGACTTTTATCGCTACAATAGTTAAAAGAAAGATGGAATAAAAAAGTCAAAAAATGGAAAAAATAAATAAATAGAATTCTTGGCCAAAGAGAGGTTTTAACTTCGATTATAATTCAGCAACTCTGTTTTCCTTTATTTTTGTCCCCTCAGAGAAGGTGGTCGTTAAAAGAAAAAGAAAGTGCCGACACGACTGAACCAAGCATGCAATTTCTCCAATTTTTGTTTTTTACAAATAGTATTACAAATTACTTTATAATAATTTCTTAGCAACTTTTCGCTTGTACTTATTATGTTAATTCTTCGTTAAATTTCTTCTAAGACTTGGGAGAACAAAATGAGACAAATTTTTTAACTAAAATATGACACACATATTAAAGGATTTTATGTAGAAGGTTCGTCTTAAATATCAGCTCAAATAGAAATTCATCATACGAATTGTACAAAAAGTAAATTGTAAATTACAAATAGAGCATGTAAATTATGGTGGTGGTTAGTACTTAGTTGTAGTAACTTTTTTTTTTATATAATAATTATATTTTGGTCCCAAATTAATTAAGGTATTTAAAATCTGAACCATCAATAAGGTGCAGATTGTTATGAAATAATATAAAAGACAAGAACAATAATGCAAGAACAAGAGCAATAGAGAGAAGAATGGAGAGAGTTCTTTTATTGATACTTAGAGATTGTTAGGAGTGGTTTACAATGGTAGAAGACCCCTTTATTTATAGGGAGAGGGATGATTTATCTACCAAGAATAGAACTCTAGAATCTCTCTAATTATAGACATTCACCTTAAATAGGAGATTTCATAACACTCCCCCTTGAATGTCTATTCAACAATGTGCCTCGTTAAAACCTCAAAACCAAAATCCAATGGGAAAAATTAAAGAAAGGAAAAAGAGTACACATGTTTGAATATGCGCCTATTGGTTGCCTCGTTAAAAATCTTGCAAGGAAAACCCAGTGGGACAAAACCTTGTAAGGGAAAAAGAGTGCAACGCGCATTAACTCCCCCTAATGAGTACATCAATTTATATCCTTGAGCATTTGCATTCCAATCTTGTGCATCATCTTCAAAACGATCTTTGGTAGACGTTTGACAAATCAACCATATTGACTTGAATAAATATTCCGCACCTTGAAATCATCATTCTTGATAGATATGAACATCTTCATATAATGTCGTGGAATGACTCTTCAATATTTCCATAGATGCATTCTCAATGCCATCATGCTTATAGTTATAGCAAGATACATATGTACACAAATTGTACTTAGGATGTGGTACTTCAGGACCACGAATTGCATATGCTTCAAGCAACTTAAATCTTTCAAGTTAAGTCATATAAGCCATATAATAGACTTTAGATGCATATCAAGTTTTCCATGTCATGCTAGACAAATAAGATATCGAAAACTGACTATACATACCTTTGACTTTATACTTTCAAGCATTTGAACTATAGGTTCAAAACTACATGTCTTTCATATGGAATCAATTCTTCTTGAATTGTATCTCTTCCATTTAGTTACTTTCTTTATGTCAGCAAATGCGTATAGCATGCTTTGCAATATGTTGCAATTGAATTATCCCTTTTATGAACTTCAGGTTCATATCATGATATTCGGGGATATACATATACAAATGATAATTCATCCCATGTAACCTTTTCTCAAGCGTTTATCATGTCTCCCCCTCATGTTAGTAAAGCTAACTTGTTTCCTCAACTTTGGGAAATCATCTTTGTGCATTATCATGTCAATATACACAACACATTAATGATAAGATGAAATTATTTGGTTCCTGACCTTGAACCACTTGTGAGGGGAGAATATACTCTCGTATACAACTTATATCAAACTGATATATATAACTTTGTTCTCACAAGAAACAGTTTAGCTATTAAGTGGAAGCACTCAATAATTATCTTGCTAAACTTACTTTGATATAAACCAACTTATCAAGATGAACTATCTTGAGTAGAAAATCTGGAAATTATGCTCGAACTTAGATTACTGAGCAATTTACCTCGCAAGCACCGGCCAGGCTGCGGGTCAATAACAATTGCGCATGTAACCATATCATAGATGCATCATATGTGGTATACATGGCAGGTGAATGGGCCCATATTCACCTTTGATATTTCCAGAATTTATGGGCTTCAACCCGAACTCTTTAGTTGGTCAGTTCATTAATGAGAACAAGTGATACAAGAGAATTCGTAAAGAACTTTCTAGTTCTTTATTATTCACCTATGTGAATTTGCACATCATACATAAAATGAGATGGCTAACACGAATGTCAACTGAATAAATTATCAATATTGGTAAACTTCAAATTTACACCATGACATGTGCACTTATCAATAAACTTCGGGTTTATTATGACATGGGTTTTTATACCAATAGATATCCACTTTATTGTGGCATTATTTCGTTTGTGTAGTACAAACTGGAGAACAAAGCGGGTAGCTTTTCATATACAAATTACCCCGCTACAAGTTGTAGTAGTAGGAGATATCAAAGCCTTCCTTTATAGTCTCAATATAATCAATCGCTTTCGCGTGTACTTTGGAAACTGAATAAGTTTCTTTGAGACTTACTACAGCACAATACTCAATTGTGTTTCTCCAACATAGTAATAATTGGCTCTTCTAGAGCTCTCAATTAATTTTGTACTACCACAGATTCATCAACATCCATGTGGTGAATATCTTTCTTAAAGAGAAAGTTATACCATTATGGTCATGTCAAACTTATATGCAAGATATGTTTCTTGCATTATCGTTGTCCTTTAATAGTCATATTTCCAAAATACTTTGGCGTACAATAGGTACGTGACCAACGATCATTCATGCCATATATCATCTCAAACCTCCTTCTAGGGGTGAGTGTGGTATAATTAATACCAATTTCATGTTCATATTCTTCCAATAATGAATATGTATTCGTGAATCAAATGTTGTCACATTCACTTCGAGGATATGTGATTTTGTTATCCTTTTCAAATCTATAAATGCGTCAGGCATTTGATTTGCTATTCTTTGCAAATGGATAATCTTTTGTGCCTCTTTCTCACAAATAGAGGTGTGTGGATCAAGATGAGATAATGATGCATTTTTCCACAAAATTTCCCGTTTGGTTTCACCAACTTCTCCCCCTAATTTTGGGAAAAGTGTCTCATCAAATTGACAGTCTGCAAATTGTGCAGTGAACAAATCTCCTGTCAATGTTTCGAGGTAGCGAATAATGGAGGGCGATTCAACCTCAACATATATTCCTAACCTTCTTTGCAGACCCATTTTGGTGCGGGATGGCGGTGCTACAGGCACATATACTGCGCATCCAAAGATTCTTAAATGGGATATATTGGGTCCATGACCCAAAACAATTGCAACGGGGAATATTTGTGTCAATTCGTCAGTCAGAGATGAACTAGCATTGCTGTATGCAAAATGGCGTGACCCCAAACCGAAGTGGGCAGCCGACGAACTAGTATTGCTGCATGCAAAATGGCGTGAACCCAAACCAAAGTGGGCAGCCGACGAACTAGCATTGCTGCATGCAAAATGGCGTGAACCCAAACCGAAATGGGCAGCCTCGTTTTCATGAAGAATTCAAGATTATTCTCATCTATTGTCTCAATATGATATCCATTTTGAATGATATCTTTAAAACTCAACAAGTTCTTCTTAGACTTGGAGGAGAATATTGCATTCTCTAAGATAAACGTCGTGCCTTTGGGTAGAGTTACAGTTGCTCTTCCGGAGCCTTCAATCAATTTACTTCCCATGGTTTGACATATAAAAGAAAATATACGAACATGAGAATAAACAACTTCAATCCATTTGTGTCACATAATATTTTCAAAATCTGCTGATGTCAGTTGACTAAAATAAATCAGATAGTCGATTACATGTTTTCCATAATCGATTACTATGCAGTTTGAAAATTTCAGTTTAAGCATTTTCATAAAACAATCGATTGTTAAACACACACAATCGATTGTTGACAATTTTTGAAAAATTCCAGATCACACTGTTTTAAGACAATCGATTGTTATATATAGACAATCGATTGTTGGCTATTTTGAAAATTTCCAGAGCACACTGTCTTAAGACAATCGATTGTTAAGCATAGACAATCGACTGTTGACTATTTTGAAAAATTCCAGATTACACTGTCTAATGACAATCGATTGTTAGACATAGACAATCGATTGTGGATGATTTTTGAAAAATTCAGATTACACTGTCTAATGACAATCGATTGTTAGACATTGACAATCGATTGTTGACTGTTTTTGAAAAATTCCAGAACACACTGTTTTAAAGACAATCGATTGTTAGTCATAGACAATCGATTGTTGACTGTTTTTGTAAAATTCCAGATCACACTGTTTTAAAGACAATCGATTGTTGATCATTGACAATCGATTGTTTTGCAGTTTTTATGCGAAATATGAGATAACCGACTAGTTTTTCAGGTTAGTCGATTACCTCTACTGGGAAGTAAAAATATTATTGATATTTGAGCATATTGATACATTCTTAAGAACTAATACTAACATTATATCATGAACTAATACGAGCTAATACTAATGGCTATTAGTTTATTCATTCACTAATACAAACAAGTAAAATAAAATCAAATAGCTCCATCTTCTTTCATCACGGATCCATCACCGATTAGGTGGTCTATCTTTCCCTCGGGTTGCTCAAAGAAGTCTGCCACATCCAAGTGGGTGATGTCAAAGTTGTCGTCAGAGACAAAATTCGTTTCAGGGCGTTTTACTCTTTCGAGATGCTTGATAAAGGTCAACCAAATGTCATGGTATACGGCAAGCCTTTGACCAGTGCCCGTTTCCACCGCAACGATAATATATAGTTTATAAACTATTTGCTTTTGGATTCTTATCGTATCGTGCTTGTGGCAGAGTGACCAACTTCAGGTTGTCATATCTCTTCTTTAAGCCATTCCACAAGATGAGTGGATCCTTGACGGTGAGATATTCAATCTTCAAACCTTCATCAAGGTGATGGCGCAAGAAAATCAAGGCCTTCGCATAGTTTTGGGTGGATGCATTATTTCTGTCTTTAATGGCGTCTCCAAGACCCATAGTATCTAAGTGGATTTCATCATCCAACACCCATGTCATATAGTTCTTGCCCGAAATTTCAAGGGCAACGAACTTTCTTTTCATAATGTCAGACATGAAACAAAATTACATCAAGAGCGTGTTCATACTTGCGGGCTCTATTACAATTATCACATTCACTTCAGGGAATGGATCATAATCATATGCTTTACACAATCTCATGTCAAATATTACTTTCATAAAGTGAAAGATTATTTTAAGAATCTTTATTATTCTCATTATCGCAATAATGACGATTATAATTTCGTCTATTGCCACGTCCACATCCATTGATACCTTTACGGTAATAATTTTTCTTCTTTCAGACTTATCACATATTGCTACCACATTCTCTAAAGGGAATGGAGCAAATTCAATTGGACGGAATTCTTTGCCACGTCCACATTCATTGATACCTTCATGGTAATATTTTAGTCTTCTTTCAGACTTATCATATACTGCTTCCACATTCTCTAAAGGGAATGGAGCAAATTCAATGGGACGGATTTTCAATTATTTGCCCACAATCATACATGAATTTAATCATGGCAGGACATAGAGATTTTACCACTTCATGTGGTTATAATTTCTTACAAACTCCATTAGAGTTATAATCAAACTTTGTTGTCTATGCTTTGTATATAAAATCAAATTATAGAATTTCAAGAATTTGAAAGGGAAAAGTAAATTACTTACCTTTAAGGTATACCAATTATATTTTCAATTTTTTCTTCCTTTTCTCTTTTGCTTTCTTTTGCTTTCTGTTTCGTTCCTCCCTTTTTTTTTCTTTTTTCTTTTCCTTCTTTCTTCATTCTTTCTTTGAAGCAAAACCTTAGACAAACAAAAGTTAAGACAATCGAAAAATTTCAATTGGTTAGAGACTCGTGCTGATAACGTGTTATGAAATAATATAAAAGACAAGAACAATAATGCAAGAACAAGAGCAATAGAGAGAAGAATGGAGAGAGTTCTTCTTATTGATACTTAGAGATTGTTAGGAGTGGTTTACAATGGTAGAAGACCCCTTTATTTATAGGGAGGGGGATGATTTATCTACCAAGAATAAAACTCTAAAATTTCTCTAATTATAGACATTCATCTTAAATAGGAGATTTCATAACACATATGATGTTGTAATCTTCAAGTTCGTTTTTTTATGGCAAGCAAGTACATTCGCAAATGTAGAACCATCGCTACGTATTTGACACGTGACTTGGTCAACCGGATAAAAAATAGCTTGAATACATATCTTCCTACATCGATCGTTAAGACTGCTGCAAATGTTAAAACCAACATCAACTGTGCATTGATCTCCATATACCCCTGGAACAAACCTCTCATCTGCATATTCAACAAAATAAAAGAAACTAAAATAACAGATAATAAAACATGATCATTGTAACAATGTAAAGCAACCAACAAAGGTGCGACAACAAGGTGGCGATGGAGTGGAAAATACTCCATTATCCATTTATTCTTAGTCAGAGATTTCAAATTCGAGGTCTGAGTATAAAGTTGCTTTTGTTAGGAAGTATTTTATCCCAAATTAGAACTTTGCAATACAACTTTAAATTTAATCGAATCCTAATACGAATATCGTCGGATGCAAAAAAGAAAAAAGATTAAAGCAAAGATATCTTTGGTCTCAGTGAAAATTGGGACTTGATGCAATAGCAACAAAGAGGACAACATAGAAAAGTGAAGCGAGGAACTTTGCCATTTTGCAAGTTTTGTTTTCGAAAGCACTCATGAAACTTGACTTGGACTTCCTTTTTATACTTGTTTCTCGGTCAACAAAATCACGGCATTTTTGGTATTAGACTACTTCTATATTAATTAGATCACTATATATACGAGAACTAACTGGATTTGGTACTTGATGAATATCCACTTATGAATATTATCATATAATATTATATACCATGCTATACTATATTATGAATAGGAAGCTCTTAAAAGGTCAAACTGATAATCAAAATCCGAACAATAATTTTGACCTTTACTCAAATATGTCTCCTATAATATTTGTGTTTGGGTGTCTCTCTCCCCTTTATTGGTCTTCTAGCAAGTAGGGGCCTAAGGCTTACAGATTTTGGGCTACTAGATATACTCAAATATGTCTCCTATAATTATACATTCTAGTAACTAGATATACATATTGTAGATTCATCAAATATATATATATATATATATATATATATATATATATATATATATATATATATATATATATATATATATATATATATATATATATATATATATATATATATATATATATATATATATATATATATATATATATATATATATATATATATATATATATATATATATATAACAGGGGAGGGCATGACTAGCACCTGACCATATTTGTCGAGTACCAACGTACATCTTATCTAACCATCTTTATTATCTTTTAGGGTTGACGAGATCAACATAAAGAGTAAACATGGATCATGGACTACCAACAATAAAATATGATGGCATGAACATACATAACATGGGATGACCAGGCAATCAAGAAACTATATATAAGGTACGAGTTACCACACTACCATGAAAGACTATACAACAAAAACCAACCGACAAGGTATACCAAACTATACATGAGTCGACACATGTCTATGAGCCTCTAAAGGAACATAAGTGCTGCAACATAGCCGGAACAGGGCCCCGACATACCCATAATGTCTATAACAAAAATGCATACCAAGACCACGGCAAGTCCGGAGAAGGAATCTCGCCAATCACCGCTGAACTGGACAACCTACTGTGGTAGGGGAGCTGCACCTGCCTGTCTATCAGGACCTGCAGCACGACATGCAGCGTCTACAAATAAAAGGACGTCAGTACGAATAAAGTACTGAGTATGTAAGGTAGGAAACCCTAAATACGTACAGTAATGTAAGCAGGGATAGAAAATATATAATCTATAACATCTGGCTACCTCTGAGGGCTACTGACGTGAAATTCATGATATATATGTATAAATACATAAACTTTTAAAATATACGCCTCTATGGACATTATCATCATCATATCATACCCGGCCATAATAGGCTCGGTATAAAAATATACCTGTACATCATAAGACTCGGCAGAATCGTACCCTGCCATGTAGAGCTCGGTAAAACTCAACTGACTAGTGGTTGCACAATATGTGTTGTACCCGGCCGACTATAGCACGGCTCGGTAGAGTAAAATAGATACATATATATAATGCATGCTCGACTCATGGAATCACGTTCTAATCCTTTCTGAGTGACGTAAGGTCGGTATCCTCTGTACACATTATTAGGGATAACTCTTCACTATTAACTTTATAAAAATCAGTAAGTACCAACAACATTGATAACATAAGAATAAGAGAAGCAACATTAACATCAATTGTTCCATAAGAGGGGAAACAATGTAAGTACTGCTAGCTTCTAAGGGTAGAGTATCTTTGGAAGCTCATTCATTACATTATGTACAATCGAGTCGTGCAAAAGAAGGAAAGGGATAGCCTTACATACCTTTTATATACTGTCCCAATCTCAAGCTATGCAATTGTCACAACTCTTTAGTCTATAATAAGAGAAACGATACTATCGTGATCATTTAAGCGTCATAACTATTATGTATCGACCATAACCTATTTTACAATGAAAGGACAACACTTCCCCTATATATATAACTTTACACAATTCAAAAAAATCACTAAACAGCCCGAACAACATCAATAATAATCATATTGAGCCTCCCAAAAGAGTCCACACACAACCTAATCATATCATACATACGACGGCCACTGTAGTCGTGCCAAACTACCCAAAAATATTACGAAGAACTATCAACCCACAACCATACATCGATATGGTATTTCTCCACACCCTTCCTCCTCTAAAACTCCACAACACAGTAGTAAAACATGTAGCCCAACAGCAACATAAAACAATCTGCTACAAGTGAATAACTCGAACTCACGGCTTCCAATCACTGTCCCATGAGTTCTCACATGTATAGAATGAACTACCATGAATTCACAGTAGAACAAAATGTATGAAAGAGGTGAGTAACTTGTTAGAATATACGCTAAACGCTAGAGGGGGGTGAATAGCGTTTTAATAAAAATCAATATAAATTTGCGGAATTAAAATTGCAGGAATAAAGTAAGTGCAGTAATTAAAATAGTAAGGAGAGAACACACCGAATTTTATCCTGGTTTAGCACAACGTGTGGTTAGTCCAGTCCCCGAGAGACTCTCTCGAGTTTTACACTAACTTCGTTAAGCTTACGGGTGCCTAACAAACCGTTACACTTGCTCGTAGATATACACTCTACAAGACTTCAACCTGCTCGAGGATACCGCACCTCAAAACTTCAAACCAAGGAAATATCTTTCCTTCTTACAACAAGGGATTAGACTATCCCTTCAAGTGTGTACAAACACTTAGCACTCAAGACAAGACTCTCTTTATAGAGTAGATATGAGTAAAAACAATACGCTCAAGAACACAACAACTTATTCAAGAATTTGGCTCTCAAAAATTATGAAATAGATATGAAATGATGAGAGAAGAGTATGTAAGCTTTATGCAATAATTATAATCAGTTGTTATGTATAAAAACATGAATTAGAGGTGTATTTATAGTGCTCTAAGTCACCAAGACCGTTGCTTAATTGCCAATCACTAATTGCTGACTTTGTGCTTGCATAATCGATTATATGATCTGCATAATCGAGTATCTGCAGATCGTTCAAAAATCATATGCGAATTTTAAGCAGAATAATCGATTATTCAAGTTGCATAATCGATTATCTGTTAACGTTAAAATATCGGATGCAGATTCTGTCCAAGCATAATCGATTATTGCCTTGTGTATAATTGATTATATTTCAGCGTTTTAAAAATACTTTGGCAACGGTCAGTGAATAAGCGATTATGCTATCTCGTATAATCGATTATTTTGTTGTTTTGAAAATCCGGTTTTACACTGTCTTAACATAATCGATTACAAGTGAGACATAATCGATTATATTGCTGTCTTGAAAAATTTCGGTTAACACAGTCTTAATATAATCGATTATAAGTAAGACATAATCGATTATATTGCTGTCTTGAAAATTTCGGTTAACACTGTCTTAACATAATCGATTATAAGAAATACATAATCGATTATTTATGTCCAGATTTGAAAAACATGTTTGAAAATTATTTTGGCTAAAATGAAAATATTTGAAAATCATTTTGGTTTAACTCAACGATGCATGAAAATGATTTTACGAGAGAAGCCAAGACTTGAATAAGTTGTCGGATCAAGATCACAATATAAAGTGACTCATTTATAACTTTGTTGTTATTCTTGATCTTGCTCTTTGTTTCTCATATTCTTGGACTTTGGCATATGTCAATGTTCCATGCGCGTCGGTTTGTCATTTATCAAAACCTACAGAAATGAACACACGTTTAGTTTTAGCGACTTGAGAACGTGTTTCAACAATTTTCCCTTTTTGATAATGGCAAACCAATATCGGGATATGCATAAGATAAGTATAGGTTCCCACATAAGTATAAGTTCCCCCTCAATTTATGTCAATATGTATTAGTGTGCATAGCCCTTATTCTTCCCCCTTTTGACATTAGCAAAAATAATGAACTTTCATTAATAATATTAAACATACATGAGAAAGCAAGGAAAATAGACAGAATATAATTCAAACAATACATAATAAAAAATTTATTATTCATTGTCATCATTAACATCCGGCTCGACATCCGGCACTCCATCCGGAAGAACAATTTGGGCATATGGATAGTTGACATGATCAAAGTACCCATGAAGCTCATAAGTCAAACGAGTGACGTTTTGATCAATACGAGCCACTGAGGTTGACAAAGAAGCAAGTTGGTCCGAAATGGTTTGAAGAGTAGGAGCTTGAGGACGACGTATTTGAGTAGGAGGAGGAGGAGGATGTTCACCAATATTGGGAAATGAAGATTCTTGAATTTCCCAATGCTTTGTTGCCTTTTTGTGAGGACCGACGGAGGTGTCGATACCGGAGGCTTCAAAAATAGCCATTATGACAAAAGCATATGGGAGTGGCTTATCGTCCCCAATTGCATCATACATGTGAGTCATGACGAACTGGCACCAATTGATGCGAGCCCCGGTGATAATTGCATGCAAGAATTTTGAATCCTCATTAGAGAGAGTGGTATGATTGAATTTGCGGGGTTTGAGAACTCGGGTGATGAAATAAAATATTAGACATATTCTGGGAGCATGTGCGTAATGGTTGGGCGACGATTCTCCGGACAGTCGCCAATACCAATTTGGTGGAAAAGAAGTTGTTCATTAAATAAAGCGCCTTCTTCTCTAGTGTAAAGAGAGATGTCTTCACCATTTCGTGGAAGGTTAGTGAGGAGTTGCAAGTTTTCCTCATTTACAAAAATTGGAACTCCATTGACGCTAGAGACAAGGTCACCATCTTCGTCCTTCTGTAGATTTGAATAGAAGGCACGGATTAGAGCAGGGTGAATGTAAGGAGTTTGAAGATATAGAAAGTCAATGAGTTGGCTTTGTATAAGAATATTTTCTGTTGATGGGGGTGCGCTATTTCGAAGATATCGAGTAGTTGAGAAATGGGGCGGAAGGATTTCTCGATTCTCAAATTTTTCAATGAATCGAAGAAGTTCGGGTTGAGTATCAAAGCGCAAATAAGAGCCGTCTTTATAGTGGAAAACGGGTGGAGGAGCGGCGGAAGAGGAGGCAATCTGTTTGCCGGAACGAGAGCGTTTAGAGTGCTTGCTTGCCATTAATATGAAGAAATAGGAGCTGTTTCAAAAGTTTGAAAGCTTTGGAAGATTGTTTGGAGCTAAGAGTGAGATTGAAGTGAAAAAATTTGAAGGATGGATACCCTTATTTATAGACTTGAAGATTTGAGGGCATTTATTGAGTAAAAGCTGCAGATTTGCCAAGCCAAACGTTCAAAAAATGGTAACAAAATTTTAAACACGGACCGTTGCTAATCGATTATGGAGGCTGAATAATCGATTATTGCCAATATTTTGAATTGTAGTCAGAGAAGAAATCGATTATGCGGTAGGAGATAATCGATTATTTGAAGACGGAAGTATTATGAGGGTCCGGGCTCGGGGAATAATCGATTTTGGTTAATATGATAATCGATTATTTCAATCCAGTGATATGACGAACAGCCGAGACGATAAAAGGTAATCAATTATGCAGTACTAAATAATCGATTATTATAAAACCTGTAACACTGAATCTCAACTTAATCGATTAGTAATATATGATAATCGATTATTGTCAAATTCCTGCAAACCGAGATGTTAGAAATAATCGATTGTTCTTAGTCAATAATCGATTATTTGTTACCAGTGCCCGAAAATTCCCCCTGTCTTTGGGGCGATACCTGCAAAAAAGAATTAGGCGCCTCCGACGCTCAAGTTAGTAGTTATTTAAAGAAAAATGCAATGCATGAATTAGATCATCGTGGAGTCAAGAATTCCGAGTTCACTACGAATGCGGAAAAAGGACTCTTTCTCTAAAGGCTTTGTGAAGATGTCGGCCAATTGATTTTTGGTTTCAACAAATTCAATTTCGACATCGCCCTTGAGAACGTGATCTCTTATAAAGTGATGTCTAATTTCTATGTGTTTCGTTCTTGAGTGAAGAATAGGATTCTTCGTCAAGCTTATGGCGCTAGTATTGTCACATCGAAGAGGAACATGATCAATACTAAGACCATAATCCGAGAGTTGTTGCTTCATCTAAAGGATTTGTGCACAACAACTCCCCGCGGCTATATATTCAGCCTCGGTTGTGGATAACACAACACTAACTTGTTTCTTGCTAAACCAAGAAACTAAGGAGCTACCGAGCAAGTGGCAAGTGCCACTAGTGCTCTTGCACTCCAATTTGCAACCCGCAAAATCAGAATCGGAATAGCCAACAAGTTGGCATGAAGAACCTTTGGGATACCATAGTCCCACATTTATTGTTCCAACAAGATACTTCATAATCTGTTTTACCGCAGTTAAGTGTGACTCCTTCGGACATGATTGATATCGAGCGCATAAACACACGCTAAACATGATGTCCGGTCTACTAGCAGTAAGATAGAGAAGGGATCTGATCATACCTCGATACTTCTTGGTGTCTACTTCCTTACCTTTCTCATCCTTGTCAAGATGGTCGGATGTGCTCATTGGTTGCTTTGGCGTTGCTCATTTCAAAGCGATTTAGCAACTCCTTGCAATATTTAGATTGGCAAATGAAGGTTCCCTCTTTCATTTGTTTCACTTGCAACCCCTAGAAGAAGTTTAGCTCACCCATCATTGACATTTCGAATTCGCTAGTCATTAACTTAGAGAATTCCTCGCATAAAAAATCATTAGTAGCACCAAAAATAATATCATCTACATAAATTTGATCGAACAGGATGTCATTGTTTTTATTTTTGATAAAAAGTGTGGTGTCAACTTTCCCCCTTTCGAACTCATTGTCCAAAAGAAATTTGCTTAAGCGCTCGTACCAAGCCCGAGGAGCTTGTTTAAGTCCATATAGCGCTTTCTTAAGCTTGAAGACATGATCGGGAGATTTAAAGTCTTCAAAGCCTGGGGGTTGTTCAACGTACACTTCCTCTTGAATAAACTCATTGAGGAAGGCACTTTTGACATCCATTTGAAATAATTTGAAATTCATAGATGATGAAAAAGCAAGTAATAAACGAATGGCTTCTAGGCGTGCAACGGGTGCATAGGTTTCTTCATAATCAATTCCTTCTTCTTGATTATAACCCTTAGCAACTAGCCTAGCTTTGTTTCTAGTGATTATGCCATTTTCATCTAATTTATTTCGAAAAACCCATTTCGTACCAATTATGGTGTGATTACCGGGTCTTGGCACCAATTCCCAAACATCATTACGTTTGAATTGGTTAAGCTCCTCTTGCATTGCCAAGGTCCAATGCTCATCCCCAATTGCTTCGGAAATGTTAGTAGGTTCTATTTGTGAAACAAAAGCCATATGTCCTATGATGTCTTTAAGAAGGTTTCGAGTACTTACCCCTTGTTCGATGTCGCCAATTACCTTATCGAGAGGATGGTCTTTAGATGTCCTCCAGGCCTTAGGCATTACCGATTCTTCCTCTTGTGATGGTACTTCTTCCGATGGTTGTTCCAAGATTTCGTCTTGGGTTTCCTTTGGGTTTTCCTCTTGCACTTTGTCTTGGAGATGGATTTTGTTTAAAATATCTGCAAGATCATCAATAACATCCTTTCTCGCCAAGCGAGCATCATTTTCACAAAATACTATATGAGGAGATTCCTCAACAGTTTTGGTTCTATTATTGAAAACTATATATGCTTTGCTACGCAATGAGTAACCAAGAAAAATTCCTTCATCAGATTTCGCATCAAATTTTCCTAGGTTGTCTTTTCCATTGTTGTGAATAAAACATTTACAACCGAAGACTCTAAGATGAGAAAGATTTGGTTTCCTTCCCTTGTAGAGTTCATAGGGAGTTTTTATGAGTATCGGTCTTATGACAGCTCTGTTTAAAACATAGCATGCGGTACTCACGGCATCCGGCCAAAATTGTTTGGGAATCTTAGCCTCATCGAGCATGGTTCTCGCCATCTCTTCGAGACATCGATTTTTGCATTCCACCACTCCATTTTGTTGTGGTGTACGTGGAGCCGAAAAGGTATGTTCAATACCGAGTTCGTCACAAAAATCCGCGAAGAGATTGTGATCGAAATCTCCCCCATGATCACTTCTTATGGAAGTGACGGTTGTGTTCTTTTCATTTTGAACACGTTTAAGAAAACTTTTAAAAGCTTGAAAGGCATTACTTTTGTGAGCAAGAAATAACATCCATGTAAATCTAGAATAGTCATCAACAAGAACAAAAGCATAAAGATTACCACCATGACTTTTAATTCTAGAAGGTCCGAAAAGGTCCATGTGTAGAAGTTGTAAAGGTCTAGTGGTTGAAACAACATTTTTGGATTTAAAAGAATCCTTTGTTTGTTTGCCTTTTTGACATGAATCACAAATAGAGTCTTTTTCAAATTTTATGTTCGGAAGATCGATTACTAAGTCTTGTGAAGCTAATTTGTTTAAAAGGTTCATGTTGACATGAGCTACTCTACGATGCCATAGCCACATGTCGTCTTCTTTACTCAAAAGGCAATTCACAAAACTTGATGAAGAATTTTCAAGATCAACCATATAGATATTATCAATTCTAATGCCACGAAGAATGATTTTAAAATCACTACGACGGAAAACTAAACATTCTTCGGAATCAAACAATACAAGATTTCCCTTGTCGCATAATTGACTTATGCTCAAGAGATTATGTTTAAGACCTTTAACTAATAGGATATTTTTAATAGAGGAGGATTCGTCCTTACCGACGGAGCCGATACCGATTATTTTTCCTTTATTGTTGTCTCCGAATACAACGTTTCCTCCTTTCGTGGGTTTTAGTTGAAGGAACTTTGATGCATCCCCGGTCATGTGTTTGGAGCATCCGCTATCAAGGTACCATAGTACACTTGATCCCTTCAAACACACCTACAAAACAAATTAATGAGATTTTGGTACCCAAGCTGTTTTGGGTCCTTGTACGTTAGGTGCAACATAGTGGTGTGATTGATCTGCAGTGAAATGTCTATGTCTAGTGAAGCATGCGGGAGCAATATGTCCAATTTTATTGCAATAATGACAAATGACATTCGGATTGTGCATTCTTCTAGGATGATAATAATTTGGGGGTCTAAATTTATTCACTCTATTTTTAGGAATATAATTTAGATGTAGTTTTCGAAAATCTTGTCTAGGTGGTCTATACATGCCAATATTTCTTCTAGCATTCACTCTATTTTTAGGAATATAGTTTTGATGTAGTTTTTGAAAATCTTGTCTAGGTGGTCTATACATGCCAATATTTCTTCTAGCATTTGTTCTAGGATGAGTTGCAATTCTAGGATTAGAATTTCTAGGTTGAGTGTTGACATTTATTTTGTTTTGCCTAAGTTGAGTCTTAGGTGGTTTAGGAATGGACTCAACTTTTTCTTTTGGCTCGTGTTTAAAGCCTATACCGTGCTTAGTGGATTTCAAATTTACAAGCACTTCATTGAGATTTTTGTGTGAAGAATTGAATTTGTGCAAAGTGCTTCTAAGACTTTCTACTTCTTCCTTTAGAGATTTGCAAGAAGTACAATCCTTATTTGAGCTTTCGGGTTTATCGGCGTTTCTTTTGCCATAAAACTTGTTTTCCTCTTTTAATTTCTCATTTTCAAGAGTTAGTTTTTCAAAATCCTTTTCTTTTGAAGAAATGAGTTTTCTTAAATCTTTTATAGATTTAGAAGCGCTAATAAACTCTTTATGCAACTCATCAAATTCATCTTGCATTTCTTCTAAAGCGAAATAGTTCTTAGAAGTAGTACATACGTCATTTTGAGTTTCTTCGTGTGCCGTAAGACACAAGTTTGCGGTCTCGTTTCCTTCTCCATCACTTGATTCGTCTCCGGAGTCGCCTCCCCAAGAGATGTATGCTCTTTGTTTCTTGACGGGTTTCTTCTCCTTTTTGATATTTGGACAATTTGATTTGATATGCCCGATTTCTCCGCATCCATAGCACTTTAATTGGTCTCCTTGTTGCTTACCTTTTCGTTCATACTTCTTTTGCATGAACTTGTGAAATTTCTTAATAACGAGTCCAAGCTCGACATCTTCATCACTTGACTCCTCATCGTTTTAAGGTTGAGTAGTTGATGCTTTGAGCGCAATCCTTCTTTTCCTTTGATCATCCAAAGGAGAGTTAAGAATAGTTGATTCATAAGTTTTGAGATTACCTCGTAGTCCGTCGATGGTGATGTTTGTGATGCCGATTGATTCTTGGATAGCGTCGGCTTTGGAACGCCATTCCGGAGTGAGGCTTCGTAGAATTTTTCCGGACAAGCTCCTTATCCGTGAATGTCTTTTTGAGGGCGTGAAGGTCATTAACGATTTTTGAAAATCGTTCGAACATGTCATCTATCTTCTCGTTTTCCTTCATGTGAAACAGTTCATATTCGTGGGTTAGAAAATAAGTTTTAGCTTCCCTTACCTAGTCCGTACCTTCGTAGGTGATTTCTAATTTGTCCCACATTTGCTTGGCAGTGGTGCAACATGATATTTTTTGATAGTCATCGGGGTTCACAGCACAATACATCATGTTGATTGCCTTTGCGTTGTTCTCTACTTTTCTGATATCATCCGCGTCATATTCATCTTCCGATTTTGGAACGAGTTCTTCTCCAACCTTTTTGGTGGGTTCTAGTTCTCCATTCTTGATAATTTTCCACAATTGGAAGTTGTTTGATTGGATGAAAATCCTCATTCTCTCCTTCTAGTAAGTGTAGTTGGTGCCATCAAAAAGTGGTGGCCTTGTGAAGCATTATCCTTCACCTAGTCCTGCATAAACACTACGAGTAGAAGCCATGGAAAGTTTCTCTCAAACTGTTAAGTCTTTCAAAGAGTATGGCTCTGATACCAATTGTTAGAATATACGCTAAACGCTAGAGGGGGGGGTGAATAGCGTTTTAATAAAAATCAATATAAATTTGCGGAATTAAAATTGCAGGAATAAAGTAAGTGCAGTAATTAAAATAGTAAGGAGAGAACACACCGAATTTTATCCTGGTTCAGCACCACGTGTGGTTAGTCCAGTCCCCGAGAGACTCTCTCGAGTTTTACACTAACTTCGTTAAGCTTACGGGTGCCTAACAAACCGTTACACTTGCTCGTAGATATACACTCTACAAGACTTCAACCTGCTCGAGGATACCGCACCTCAAGACTTCAAACCAAGGAACTATCTTTCCTTCTTACAACAAGGGATTAGACTATCCCTTCAAGTGTGTACAAACACTTAGCACTCAAGACAAGACTCTCTTTATAGAGTAGATATGCGTAAAAACAATACGCTCAAGAACACAACAACTTATTCAAGAATTTGGCTCTCAAAAATTATGAAATAGATATGAAATGATGAGAGAAGAGTATGTAAGCTTTATGCAAGAATTATAATCAGTTGTTATGTATAAAAACATGAATTAGAGGTGTATTTATAGTGCTCTAAGTCACCAAGACCGTTGCTTAATTGCCAATCACTAATTGCTGATTTTGTGCTTGCATAATCGATTATATGATCTGCATAATCGAGTATCTGCAGATCGTTCAAAAATCATATGCGAATTTTAAGCAGAATAATCGATTATTCAAGTTGCATAATCGATTATCTGTTAACGTTAAAATATCGGATGCAGATTCTGTCCAAGCATAATCGATTATTGCCTTGTGTATAATTGATTATATTTCAGCGTTTTAAAAATACTTTGGCAACGGTCAGTGAATAAGCGATTATGCTATCTCGTATAATCGATTATTTTGTTGTTTTGAAAATCCGGTTTTACACTGTCTTAACATAATCGATTACAAGTGAGACATAATCGATTATATTGCTGTCTTGAAAAATTTCGGTTAACACTGTCTTAATATAATCGATTATAAGTAAGACATAATCGATTATATTGTTGTCTTGAAAATTTCGGTTAACACTGTCTTAACATAATCGATTATAAGAAATACATAATCGATTATTTATGTCCAGATTTGAAAAACATGTTTGAAAATTATTTTGGCTAAAATGAAAATGTTTGAAAATCATTTTGGTTTAACTCAACGATGCATGAAAATGATTTTACGAGAGAAGCCAAGACTTGAATAAGTTGTCGGATCAAGATCACAATATAAAGTGACTCATTTATAACTTTGTTGCTATTCTTGATCTTGCTCTTTGTTTCTCATATTCTTGGACTTTGGCATATGTCAATGTTCCATGCGCGTCGGTTTGTCATTTATCAAAACCTACAGAAATGAACACACGTTTAGTTTTAGCGACTTGAGAACGTGTTTCAACATAACTTACCTTACTTGTTAGATAACTCATCCCTTCCCTTGGTTCTTCAAACTCTAGATTTTATTCCCAATTTGAACTTGAAAGAGAGGGAAAATCGATCAGGGTTTGTGTGGGATTTTTTAGGGAGGAGTTGCAGAGGTTCAATTTGGTTTTGAAAGTCTGAAATAAGGGCGACTTAACTGAATTTATAATCCCTTAAAAGTCCTCTCTTGGCCAACTTTGGGACCTTTGTTTTGTCCTCTCATTTTGGTAAGTAGGTGATGCACCTACTTGTCACCTACCAATCTGTGCAGGCTTGCAAAAATACAAATATATACTAGACCGTATTGATAAATGGTTTAATGCATTGAAAAGTAGACTCATAGATCTTTAAATTTGGGGGTAGATTACCCTGTAATTTTTTGTAAATTGGGAGAAAAGCTTAGAAACATTTGACCTAATGTTTAAGTAAAATTATGAACCTAAGTTGCAACAACTTTTGTCGACTTTTATTTCATAACTCGTTTGACTTCAAGACTTATGATATGGATATTATATGATTCAAATACCTTAATACATGAGCTCTTGAGTGTATTAAGCACCTCTAGGTTTACCTAAAAAAACGAGTTACAATATCATTGATTTATTTAACTTCTAATGCTTGTTAATTACCCTTATACACCGTTGTATCACTTCAGGCCAATAGGATTAACTTCTTATCATCTCAAAGATAATTCCTTCTTGGATTTATGTTAACTAACATATGGCATGAACTAACGCGTATGCATATGGGTTGCAACACCCCTCCTCCCTTAGGAACATTCGTCCTCGAATGTAAGGGTTTATGGGGAGTTTTAATAATCGTGGATTCTGTCCGAGTTTCTCCTATAAATAGAAGACGAACTCGCAAGCAGTTAACTCAACGTATGGCCTTACAGGAGTATGCAAAGAATCATGGAAGGGTATTCTCAAACTATTGTTTACCTCATAAAGTTGTCCCACCTTCTAAAAACATAACAACCCATTCGGTGATCATGTGCAAAATTGCAAAGAATTTCACAATAAATAACCATCTTTTTTTGGGTAAAGATATAACCATATTTATATAATAAGGATGTTTAGTCTCTTTTGTTTATGCCGTCCCATATCTTTTCTTTTCGACTATATGTATTTCGTCAACTTTGATGTTTCACCTCAGACGAATTCATAGAGTTGGACATGATTGTGACCCGTTTTTCTTTAAATATTATTTAAAATGTGGTTAATTTTGACTTATAGGAGTATTACTTAGGCTGCTCTAATGACGCACATAGTTTTATTAATTAATGTGTGTACAAGTATGCAGACAAATGAAACTGAACAACTTTATATCCGCTACTAGAAGTTAAAAGAGGAAAAACGTGAAAGCATGAGAGGACTTTTGCAAGGTACATTTTTTATTAGTAGGCTGCATTTAAAAATAAATTATGTAAGGTGAAACAGAAAAAAATAAAAGTAGAAGAATCAAAAGTTCCAAGCCCAACAAAAAATCATATTTTCTTTGTGAAGCGATATGTACATGAGGTGACGAGTATGTACATGAGTGTATGTATCGTTTGTGAGCAGATTAGACCTTAGTCTATTAATATGCCTTGAATTGGAGTTGTTTGCTATATGAACATACATTATTATTTATTCCTTGCAAATTTATGTTATTGTCATATTATTGTGCATCTTATTGCTGAGTTGTGGGATATATCCTGATGTAGCTTCGGGATATTATTTTTTTTAATATTGTGGAAAATGTGAGTTTGTTGTGTGGAGTATAAGGGTGGCGAGATGCGCTAATGATGGTGTTTATTGATGCACCTGCGCGCGAGATAAGAAGACTTATGCGTGTGTACTTATATAAGGGGAAATGTTTCATATGAAGCTCATGTGACAGCATAAGGGTGGCTTGTTGATGATGTTATGTGGTATTTTTGGGGTGATTATTGATGTTATTCATGTGTTTGAACGGATTGATGTTTTGAACACATCCTTGTTTTCCTTAAATGACTTAAATTTGTGTTTTATGAGCTATTAGTCGATTTCCCCTGTTATCACATGGTCCACCCTTGGTTGATATTTATTCTGTCATGTTTTTTTATGTCAGTTTTATATTGATATCTCGTACAAGTTATTTGACTAGTGAGTGTCTTGACTTGAACCTCGTCACTACTCCACCTAGGTTAGTCTTGATACTTATATAGTAATAATTGTGGTGTATCATAATATGTTTTCACATTCTTTATGCAGATCCAAGTACCCCAAATGGTACTGGTCATTAAACAATGGTGCTGAGCTATTGGAGACTTCAACGTATACCCGATGTTCCGCTCACAAGCCTCGAAGTCATCCTCTTTAGTTGCTTCATTATTGTTTATGTAATTCAAATAATGACGTACGCTTTGAGACTTATTATGTATTCTTTGTAGAGCTTAGACTCAGTATTATCGAGTTTTGGGATTTATGACTGTTGTAACCCCGTTTTTTGGTTATATTATGTCATTTCTCAGATTTTATTTAATATTTAACATTGCTATAATTTGCTAGACATTGTTGTGTGACAACACTCTCTAGTCTTAGAGGCTAGGTGCCATCACGATCCTTAAGGTGGGATTTTGGGTCCTGAAAATTTGGTATTAGAGATCTAGGTTCATAGGTTCTATGAGTCATAAGCACGTTTAGTAAAATCTTGCGGATCGATACAGATACGTATTTACTTATCTTCGGAAGGCTACGGAACTACTCGAAAATTTCACTTCTATCATTCCTTATCATGAGAAATTATAGATTTCAAAATCTAAGCCTTTGCCTTTCTATTCTCTACTAGATAATGAGGACACGAGCTTCACTTATTGATGATACTGCCCTAGGGTCGGTGTTGCTAGGGACCAGGGCAGAGACCAAGGTGAGACATGCTACAGCTAGAGAATATACCTGAGCAACAGCTGAGGAGCCACCACTAGCTCTAATTGGGTAGCACGAACTCAAGGCACCTACTGTTACCCCTGGACTTAAGGAGATCTTAGCGCACTTTCTAAGCACGTTTGATACTTTTGCTCAAGTGGGGTTGATCTCGATTGACATGCTACTTCACAGGCTAGGGAAAGAGCTCAGACTTTCACCGCCCATATTCTAGAGTAGTGGGCTCATGTTGATTAGGTTCCGAGTGTTATTGTAGTGTAGCCTGCAATTGCAATTCAGCCCAGGGTTCAGGCCAGTGGCTTTAAAGAAGGAGAAAAAGAGGTTAGAGAGGTTCCAGAAATATCATCCTCCTTATTTTAGTGGTGAAGCTTCTGAGGATGCACAGGGTTTCCTAGGCCACTGTCATTGTATTTCGAGTATGCTATGAGGTTTTTTGATTTATCTTGTCATGCACCTACTTTTGTTTCCACTATTAGAGAGAGAGAGAGAGCATGTAAGTTTATTGAGGGACTCAGTTATAACCTCAGATTAAGGATGGCACATGAGCTGACTGAGACTCCACTCCATCAGGTTGTGGAGATCTCTAGGAGGTTAGAGTATATCCGCGACCAGAAGAGACGGGATAGGGAGGCCAAGAGGCCTCATGGTTATGGAGGTTTTAGTGGTTCCCGTTCTATGATTTTAGCTCATCATGGCATAGGCTTTGTCGGTGGACCAGTACAGTTTGCACTTCAGGTTACTCGTACTGCTCCAGCTAGTTAGGGACATCGGGGTACTCATATTGGACAACTATCTTTCAGTGCACCTTCTGCGAGGGGTTCCTATAACAGTTATTCTAGCCGTCTCGGTCAAACTTAGTATCAACAATCATGCCCGCTGAGAGATTGTTTCTAGTGGGGTGATATTAGTAAATGGTGAGGGATTATCCCACAATTCAGCGGCTGGACCTCTGCAGGGTACTCAAGCTATGGATTCTACTCTAATTGCTACTCCACCTGCACAACTAGCTAGGGATAGAGGACAGACGGATAGAGGATGTACTAGAGGGGGAGGCCAGGCCGTTGTTATGTTGTGCCTGGTAGGACTGAGGTAGTTGCATAAGATATTTTAATTACAGCTATAGTTCTGGTCTTTCATAGAGATGCATCAAATTTCTTGAACCCAGGTTCAAAATTTTCATATGTATTATCCTATTTTCCTTCATATTTGGATATGTCCTGTGATTCTTTGAGTATTCATATTTATGTGTCTACACCGCAAAAGGATTCTATTACGGTGGACTGAATCTATCATGCTTGTTTCGTTACTATGGGGGCTATAAGAGCACGGTTGACCTTTTGTTAGTCAATATGGAAGATTTTGATGTGATTTTGGGCATAAATTAGGTGTTACCATATCACGCTATTCTTGATTGTCACGCTAAGACCATGCCGTTAGATATTCTAGGGTTGCCGAGATTGGAGTGGAGAGGCTTCAAAGATCATGTTCCTAGTAGGGTAGGGTCTTTTTTGAAGGCACAACGGATCGTTGAGAAGGGGTGCTTAACATATTTAGCCTTTGTGAGGGATGTTAGTGCCGACAGTCCTACTGTTGAGTCAGTTTAGGTAGTGAGAGAGTTTCCAAATGTATTTCCAGTAGATCTACCCGGTATTCCACACGATAAGGATATGGATTTTGGCATTGACTTGGTGAGGGGCACTCAACTCATCTCTATTCCACCATATCGCATGGCACTAGTGGAGTTGAAAAATTTATGGAGCATCTACAAGAGTTTCTTGATAAGGGTTCATCTGACTGAGCGTTTCACCTTCAGGTGCTCTAGTTCTATTTGAGAAGAAGAAAGACTATTTTATGAGGATATGTATTGACTGCATGTAGCTTAACAAGGCTACTATCAAGAATAAATACCCACCACCGCGTATTGATGACTTATTTGACCAACTTCTGGGTTCTAAGGTATTCTTGAAAATTGACTTGAGATCGAGGTACCATCAGTTGAAGATTCAGACTTCTGATACTTCGAATTCGAATTTCAGGACCTTCTATGGACACTATGAGTTCTTGGTGATGTCTTTTGGGCTGACCAATTCCCTAGTAGCGTGTTTCAACCGTATCTTGATTCCTTCATCATTATGTTTATTGATGATAGAATGGTGTACTTCTCGCAGCCGAGATGAGCATTAGCAGCACTTGAGTATCGTGCTCCAGACTTTAAGAGAGAAGAAGCTATATGCTAAATTCTCTAAGTGTGCGTTTTGGCTAGACTTGGTGGAATTCTTGGGTCATATAGTATCCAATGAGGGGATTAAGGTGGATCGGAATAAGATTGAGTCATTTTCGAATTTGCCCAAACCTTCTACCGCTACAGAGATCAGGAGTTTTTTAAGTTTGCCTAGGTATTATCGTTGTTTCGTGTTTCTCATCTATCGCAGATGCTTTGACTAGATTGACCTGAAGGGTGCCCCATTTAGGTGGTATGACGAGTGCGAGGATAGCTTTCAGAAGCTCAAGATTACCTTGACTATAGTCCCAAATCTAGTTTTGCCTTCAACATCACGTTCATGTACAATCTATTGTGATACTTCATATATTGGCATTGGATGTGTATTGATGTAGGAGGGTAAGGTGATTGCTTATGCTTCAGGTCAGCTGAAGCCCCATAAGAAGAACTACCCAGTGCACAATATGGAGTTTGCAGCCATTGTTCACGCACTCAAGATTTGGAGCACTATCTATACATCGGGTCTTGTGAGGTGTTCACGGATCATAGGAGCCTTCAACACTTATTCAAACAAAAGGATCTGAACTTGAGGAAATGGAGGTGGTTAGATATACTAAAACACTATGATATCACCATTCTTTATCTTCCCGGGGAGGCCAACATTATGGCTGACATTTTGAGTAGGAAGGTTGAGAGCATGGGTATTCTTGCTTTTATCCCAGCTGGGGAGAGACCATTGGCTTTTGGATGTTTAGGCTTTGTCCACTAGTTTCGTGAGGTTGGATGTTTTGGAGCCTAGTAGGCTTCTTGATTGTGTTGTGTCACGGTCTTCTTTGTTTGAGTGCATCAAGGTGCATTAACATGATGATCCTCACTTTCTTGTCCTCAAGGACCCGATGCAGCACATTGATCCTACGGAGGTTATTATTGGTGATAATGGGGTACTAAGGCTTTAGGATCAGATTTGTGTGCCCAATGTGGATATGTTGCGGAAGCCAATTCTTGTAGAGGCCCATAGTTCGCGGTATTCCATTTATCCAGGCGTAGCGAGGATGTACCATGAATTTAAGCGGCACTACTGGTCAAGAAGAATGAAGAAAGATATTACAGAGTATGAGGCTTGGTGTTTGAATTGTCATCAGGTTAATTGCGAGCATCAGAGACCGGCTCTTTACTTTAGAGGCTTGACATTCCAGAGCGGAAGTGGGAGTGTATCACTATGAATTCTATAGTTGGACTTCCATATACCTTGAGGAGATTTGATGCAGTGTGGGTCGTTGTGGATAGACTAAACAAGTGTGTACACTTTGTGAGCACGTGATTTTTGCTCTATATGAATTACTCCTATAGTTTTAAAACAAAATAATTTCTTTTCATTATTTGTAACTTTATGGATTTTTCGAGGCATTTTCTGTTAATTGTCTGCATTCGTGTATGCACCTTTATTTTTGTTTAATTAATTAAAAATACAAAAAAAAGGTGTTGAACATGCATTTGGGAGTTAATTTTGCATTTTTATAATGGTTTAGTAATTAAGTTGTTTTTAAATAAAAGGAAATCACCAAAAATATGTTAATTTGCATTTTTAATTCTAAATTTCATTGGAGTAATTTTCTTTTTAATTGTGTGGTTAATTAATTTTGATGACTATCATTTAGTCCTAATTAGAATATTTGGGTCAATTATGTTTAGGAATTAATTCAGACTTTTATTATTATTTTGAAAAAAAAAACAAAGAAAGGGAAAACATCAAGAAGAATCAATTTTGAAAAGAAAAGAGACTAGATTTTATATTTGGACCAAAATTAACTAAATTGGCAAGCCCAAATCAAACCCCAGCCAACCCATGTCTTCTAATCAACCCAGACCCACGCCCCAAACCCAAATATGACCCGACCCGCTCTATCAGACGCTAAGAACAGGAAAAAGTCCTAATATCCCCAAGTCCAGGGGTTGTTCTTCTTCTCTATAGAAGAGCATAAACCAAGCCTCAGCCTCAGTCCAAATCCAAGCGAGTGAGCTTCAAATCTCTCCTCACATGTCCCTTCTTCCCTTCTCATCACCATTTTTAACGATTTCTGACACTGAAGATGCTCCTTCCCTTCACTCGCTCAATTTAGAGATGAGGCACGCGATTGGAAGGTCCTAGAGACGATTCGTTAGATGAGGGTGAGTCGTTGGATTGATTTAGTTCAATCCAAGACCCACTTTCATCAAGGGTTTGTTTCTAAAAAGGACAATATCCGGTTTTGAAAAAGGAGGCTTTTTTCGGAGGATTTTTTAGGCAGATTTTGAGAGGGAATTAAAGTTCTAGAGATTAGTCTTCTTCATCTTTATTGTTGATCTTCATTCTTAGTATTAACTTCAAAAAAAATATTTGATATTCTGTGATTCCACTGTTCTTTGGTTTACTGTCTACAAGCTTCAAAATATATATATTCCATCTTCAAAGTTACTGAAATTCGTTGTTGATTGAGGCATCGATTTGTGGCTGCTGTTTTTTTGTGTCGATTTTAGTGGTGAGAATAGTTCAAATTTTCATTCCAGGTTCACCTCTATTCCTCTTTTTATTTCTATTATGAAGTGATCCCTGGACGGACTGTAAAACGAATTCGGTTACAATAGTAGATGAGGTTTGTGCGGTTATCTTCGATTTTATTTACTGTTATGCCTTCAACGTCTTCCATTATTTCATATGTTAGTGAGCTGGTTTCTAAATGGTTGAAGGTCAACATTGTTTGGTTTCAACATCATATTTGTGTTTGCACTGACTTTGTGGATTGTTTTTGGTGTCATCGTTAGGCTTATACCTGCTTCGAACATGTTTAATCTAGCATCGAGCTTATTCCTATATGAGCTTGCACCGAGCTTGGTCTTCAAATATGAATATGTCAAAGTTGTTCCTTGTTGCACCTGTTCGAGAATAAGCTTTAGTGAGTTCTTGCTGCTGATGTTGAATCCTGAATGAGTGTTCAAGTCACCTTTGAGATGCTAAGAATTGGACATCATCTTATGGTTCAAATTTTAAATGTAAAAAATTCTTATCTTGCTTCCTCTTTGCTAATTTTGGTTTTCTGTCGGGATATGCTATTAATCTAACTAAAAATCAGTGGTTTCTCGCTAAGTGATGATCATTCCTAAATGGTTTGAATCTGAAACTATCCTAGTCTATCTTGTTGATAAAGATTCATGTGTGCCTCCTTGAGCTGGTTTGAGTTTGCCTGCGAAATGTGTGGTTTAAGCTATGTCACTAGATTTTATTGTTGAAACACTTACCTGACCTGCTGATCTACTCGTTCTATCCACATGCCAGCTGCAATTATGTTCCCCTAGATGTTGTGTTGCTCTTGTGATTGATTCCGCCTCATTGATTCTTTGCTGGAAGTTGTTAGTATCATTAGCTATTTGATTTATCATCGTCTTAACTTCATGGCACTACTGTTAAGTTTGGTTTTCGTAGAACTGTCAGTTAACTTTATTCTCCTCCACGTTGGGTTACTTCCTCCTTAGTCTTAATGAGTTGTTTTATGGCATTTACTTGTTTGTCTGCTCTGAAGTATTTGATGATTTACTCGTTGAATATCAGCCCTCATATCAGTCCTCTAAAATGCAGAGATCATGAATGAAATTAGAATTGTTCATTTGGTTCTGTTTGTGATATTCGAATCCATGTGTTGACTTCAGCATTTGTTAAGTGATTTTTTAGCTAACTGTGTAGTTGCAATTGATGTTTAAATGCTTGATGTAATTGGTAATTCATAATTTCATGTGTTTGACACGAGTCTAATCTGGAACTCTCCTTGTAAATAATTGAATTCATGAGCTGCTAATGGAGTTTACAACTACATGTAATGCATCTTGCATCTTTCAGTCAGGTTAATTGTATTTTGGAACCTGGGGTCCACGTAAAATATTTCCTACTTTCTTGTTCTGGTGTATGCTTTGCAACTCACTGAATTGCAATTTGCAACTCATTAAAAGTTGTTGTTGACATGTAAAGTTGCAAAGGAATACAAAGAATGTTGTTGGTTTGGGTTAACTCGGTACTAGCAAAACATCTGTAGTTGCTAAAATCAGCGGCAATTTTTCACATTATTGAAGCGTAAGGCTGTATCCAGTTCCGGTTCTGGGTCTATTTGGGTCTGCGGTTCCGGTTCTGGCGGTTCTGGAGCCGGAACCGCTACCATACGGTTCCGGAACCGTCCGGTTCCGGTTCTGGCGGTTCCGGTTCTGGCGGTTCCGGTTCTGGCGGTTCCGGCGGTTCTGAATTATTATTTTTTTTTAAAAACCAATATCTTGTATAGTAGTCATTAGTATATTGTAGAATATATTTTATATGGTGTACTATGTTATTAGTATATTATATATTGTGTTTGGTAATTAGTATATATTGTGTATAGGTAGTGTATATTTTGTATATAAGTAGTATATATTGTATGTAAGTAGTATATATTGTATATAAGTAGTGTATATTGTGTTGTAGTTAGTAATTAGTATAAATTGTATATAAGTAGTATATATTGATAAAGAAATATGGAGATAAAAGATATTCAAGGATATGATAAAGAGCATATTTATTGACCAAAATGGCATATCTTTCTTAGTCTTCCTTCCCCCAATGGAATGAGCACAACATGGTACTAATACCACCATTAAAAGAAAAAAAAACTAAAAGAAGACATGCCAATGTACAAGTTACATCATAATTTATATATTATTTCTAACAAATCTCATAAAACCTTCCAGGTTTGGAGGTGGTTGTGTTGGCGGTGGTGGAAATGAAGCTTGTTCATCACCACTTCCGGGTGAAGATGTTTCCTGAGCAAGTTCTGCTAGCATTTCTTCATAGCACTCATCTATTTGTGGTTGTGATTCAGCTAGCCCAAAGTTCCTTCTTTCTGCGCGGATCCAATCTCGAAAAAGCACTGATTTTTCCAAGCTGTCCCGCATCGACGCTCTGTGATCACCTATTTGTAGTCTTGCTTGACTAAAGGCGCTCTCCGATGCAACAGTTGACGCTTGAATCGACAGAACATCCCGAGCCATCCTTGCAAGAACGGGAAAATGCTTTTCCCTTGTCTTTCACCAATCCAAAAGGTCGAAAGAGCCGTCTGGATTCTCATTCTCTAGTCCCTGCGACAAATAAACTTGAAGCTCATTTAGATGGGAAATTTCATCTAAATTTTTCCCTTGAGTACCCCTGAATCCGTCCACGATTTAAGAGCTGTTAAGCTAGCAGCTCTTTTAGACGACTGTGATGTAGACGAAGTAGGGGTTGGAATATTAGGCCTAGCATGCTCTAACGCCTGTTTATAAGCATTATAAACAGTTTGAGCATTCACTTTAATTGATGCTTTCGCATCAGATAGTGTAGCCATTTCTTCTTCTGAAAGATCTAAAGCTTGATAAATAGTAGAATACCAAAAGTGAGAACCTCCTAATTTCATAGTAGGATTTAGCATAGCAGACACACCAAATATAGGAGGGATTGGAAAAAAATATTTTTTAAACTTCTTTTTCATTTCAGTTATTGCAATTTCATAAATTTCCCCTCCCTCGTTAAAATCAACAAACAAATTAGCAAGTACGGCAATATAAACTAAACAGCTAGAAATAGTTGGATAATATTGGCCATATAAAGCATTTGTAGCCACATGAAAATGTTCTAAAAAATCTAAAAGAATTTTAACATTAGTACAATCTTGTGTAGTTAGCATGTCATTATCTTCCTCCCCACAATCCCGAGAATTATACGTAGCGTTAATTGGGTTCCTATATTCGTACGCTACTACTAAACTTTCGTACATGTAGTTCCACCTAGTCGGGCAAGGTTTAGGAACCTTTCTTTCTCTAAGGCCATATTCGTCACACCTTTTAAAATATTCTCTAAGTCTACTTCTACGGTTTGAATAAAAAAGCCAATTAAGAGCCATTTTAACCTTTTCAATTTCTATGTTTATATTCTCATACCATCACCAACAATTAAATGATAAATGTGACAAATACATCTAATATGGAAAATATTAGTAAAAGCAGGATTAAGTGTTCTAGTTAACATACCTATTGCACTAGTATTGCTAGAAGCGTTATCCATGGAAATTGACATTATTTTATCACTAAAACAAAAATATCTGCATACATCTGAAACAGTGTTAGAAATAAATCTACCCGTGTGCCGTGAATTTATTATCCTATATGCAATAATGCGTTTTTGTATAGTCCAGTCTTGGTCTATCCAATGACTGGTTACGGTTAGATAATCACAATCATTATTACTTCTACCAATATCAGTTGTAATAGACGTACGATTAGTTATATGGGTAAATAAATAGCGCAAGTATTGTTCATATTCATGCTTGTATTTATAAATATCGGCCTTAACTGTGGCGCGAGGCCAACCTTTATACGTAGGATTAAATACTCTTCTAATATAATGAATCCATGCAGGATTAGAAGCAAAAGAATAAGGCAAACACATAACAGTAATCATTTTAGCTAATTCTTCGCGATCCTTATTTGGATCGTAATATAATATACCTCCGGTGACTGTGTTTATACCTGGTTGAACTAGATTTGAACCAGTACTTGGGTTAACTGAAGTATCAGGACTTGTACTCCTCTCTTGTTGCGCTTTCAATTGCAAAAATCTAGCCTTATCGCTAGGGTGTAATCTTATATGCTTAACTAAACTACCCGTGCCGCTACGATCTCCAGTATACCTATGAACAAGTAATTTCCCACAAGATTTGCACTTAGCCTTATTTTGTTCTCTTAGTTGAATAAAAAATTGCCAAACTAATGATGTTTCTGTACGTTTAGGTGGTTGTCTACTAAAAGTGGGAGTTTGTACGGGTGGGTGTGCCGTTTCATCACCTAAGTTATGAGCAGGACTAGTAGGTGTATCATCTAAATCTACTGGAGCTTGGGTTTCATCATCATCATCATCCTCATTTCCCTCTAAGATAGGTGCATTAGGATAAAGAGCATTCATAATATCATCGTCTATTCTATCACCAACTGCTACATCATATAGAAAATCAATATCGCTAAATTGAAAACAAGGGTGATCACTATCAAGGATTCCGAAGGGTTCATTTGGATTTATAGGTTGGCTACTACTTTGAACTTGCTTATCTTTTCTAGGTCGGGGAGCCGGGGGAGGGGTAGTATTTTGGCGACTACTTTTACCGGTTTTAGATTTTCCTTTACCGAACATATTTTTCAACAAAAATGCCAAAATAATTATAATTAAGCAAAATAACAACACACAAAAATATTCTTAGCACGTAAGAGTTGAAACGAGTTTACCGGATTGACGAACAACTTCTTGAAAATTGAAAATCGTTGAAATTGAACACTTGAAAACTTCAATTCAACAACTTCACAATGTTTCACGAATTTGCAACAATAAATTAAGCACTTGCACTAGAAATATTGAAAGAGAGCTTGAGAGAGATTGCGAGATATTGATGAATTGGTGAATTAAAATGAAAGAATGAGGGGGTATTTATAGTTGAGAAATGGAAAATTGTGCAATTATATAAAGTTTGGGATTAAATTAAAGTTTGGGGGCCAAATGGCTATCTTTTAAAATTCCAAACGGCTAATTTTGAAAAAGAGCAGTTTGGAAATTATTAATAATTTTTTTTTTTAAATCTGCCCGTTACAGAACCGGATGGAACCGATTGGAACCGTTTGGAATCGCCAGAACCGGTCCGGTTCCGGTTCTGGTTCTAGCAGTTCCGGTTCCGTGGTTCTAACGGATAGAACTGCCCCATCACGGTTCCGGGGAACCGCCAGAACCGGAACCGCCGGAACCGGCAGAACCGCCAGAACCGCGGTTGCGATCCGGTTCCGGTTCGGAACCGTGAATTTTGCAACCTTATTGAAGCGTGAATGAAAAATTAATTTGTTGAAGACATAGGTAATTAGATTGAGGTAAGCCATATTAGATAATGCAAATAGTTTATGGACCTCCTAAATTAGCATAGAAACCTTTAAATAGAGTATTTTTGAGATGCGCTATGCCAAACAAAAATGACAATTGCATGATCCTCGCTTTATTTAACCTTATCTTTAGAATTCGACTCGTGTCATTTAGCGAATTCCATGGCCCTCGCAAATTTGAAAAATACGCAATTGCCCTAGGCGCGCTAGTTAAATAACGTACTTTCCTTAATTTGGGTGCGCATTTATGTGAGCCAAATCCAAATTCTAACGATGTTAAAATGTGTCGGAAACCGCGGATGCATTTATGTGATGTGGTTCGAGACATATTTTAACGACGTTGTAATTCTCTTTAAAAAATAATAATAAAAGTGGTTTAAAGATTAAAAAATGCACATAGGTTCATAATTGTAATAATCAGATAATTTAAGCCAAATATGACACTTGAGCGACCATGCTAGAACCACGGAACTCGGGAATGCCTGACACGTTCTCTCTGGTTAACATAATTCCTTACTCTAATTTTTGGTTCGCAGACTGTTAAACAGAGTCATTCTTTTTCTCGATTTAGGATTCTAAGTCGGTGACTTGGGACATCATAAATCTCCCAAGTTGCGACTCTGAAGTTCTCTTAAATAATTGAATCCCGTTTTGATTGTCCTCTAATTGGAAACAACTCTCTTATCTACACCCTTCGCCGGGTTGTAGTAGCCAAAAGGAGGTGTGACAACTCTGGCGACTCTGTTGGGACTTAACCCAGAATCTCTTGTTCAGGGTCCAAGAATTCAAGCTTATAATAATTGTTGTATTTGAATTTTTTATTATATTGGAGTAGCTTCGTGGCATTATTTATGACTTGTGTACAAAATTTGAGGTCAATCGGACGTGATTTGATAGGTTTTGATGTTGTTTGTAGAATTTAAAATTTTCAAAGTTCATTAGGCTTGAATCTGTATGTAATTCGTGTTTTTGATGTTATTCGAGGTGGTTTGAGGATCCGACTAAGTTCACATGATGTTTTGTGACTGGATGGTAAGTTTAGTTGAGGTCCCGGGAGTCTCGGGTAAGTTTCGGGTTGTCAACGGAGTATTTTTGGACTTTAGCTGGTGGCTGATAGCTGCTGGTATTTTTCATTAGGTTTCCTCTATCGCGAACACGTGGGGAGGTCGCGTTCTTGAGTTGGATTTTGTTCATATTGAATGGGAATTTTTATCTTATTTGAGTAAATTTGGTATGGTTAGACTCGTGAGTGAATGAGCTTTTGGATTTTGTAACATTGTTGGATTTCTAGACTGTGGACCCGAGGGCCGGATTAGGGTCGATTTTGGAATTTCGCCTCTTATTTAGTACTTTTCTTATGGAATTGATACATTTAGCTTATATTGATTGTATTTTACTACTTGTGGCTAGATTTGGTACATTCAGAGGCCGACTCGCAAGGCAAAGGCATTTTGGAGTAGCGTTTTGCTCGGATTGAGGTAAGTAATAGTTTTAAATTTGGTCCTGAGGGTATGAAATCCCGGATGTCATGCTATGTGATTATTTTAGAGGTGACGCATGTGATAGTGACGGGCGTATAGGCGTGCACCGTGAGAATTTTTACTTAGTCCATCCCCTGAAACTATAAAGTGGAATAACTTGTTAGTAGTTATATGTTTATCTCTGTATCTTCATGTTCCTTTCTAATTCATGTTATTATCTCTGTTTGGGTTGATTTATATGATTCTAAGAGACCGAGGGACTAGAGAGGTTGGTGACTGAAATAGGGCTTGAGTGCCGAGCTATGAGTTATGTGTGCATATATATCGGGTTGCACGCCACAATGAGCATGAGGGCTGTATGTATATGGATCGGGTTGCACGTTGCAACGAACCTTAGAGTTATATATATATATATATATATATATTCGAGGTGGTTTGAGGATCCGACTAAGTTCATATGATGTTTTGGGACTGGATGGTAAGTTTAGTTAAGGTCCGGGGGTTCTCGGGTAAGTTTCGGGTGGTCAACGGAGCATTTATGTACTTTAGTTGGTGGCTGATAGCTGTTGGTATTTTTCATCTGGTTTCCTCTATCGTGAACGCGTGGGGAGGTTGCGTTTTTGAGTTGGGATTTTGTTGTTTTGAATGGGATTTTACATCGTATTTGAGTAAATTTGGTATGGTTAGACTCATGAGTGAATGGGCTTTTGGGTTTTGTAACATTGTTGGATTTCTATAGTGTGGACCTGAGAGCCGGATTAGGGCAGATTTTGGATTTTCGCCTCTTTTTTAGTACTTTTCTTATGGAATTGATATCTTTAGCTTATATTGATTGTATTTTACTATTTGTGGCTAGATTTGGGACATTTAGAGGCCAACTCGCAAGGCAAAGGCATTTTGGTGTAGAGTTTTTCTCGGGTTGAGGTAAGTAATAGTTTTAAATTTGGTCCTGAGGGTATGAAACCCCGGTGTCATGCTATGTGAATATTTTAGAGGTGACACACATGATAGTGACGGGTGTATGGGCGTGCACCGTGAGAATTTTGACTTAGTCCATCCCCTGGAACTATAAAGTGGAATAACTTGTTAGTAGTTATATGTTTCTCTCTGTATCTTCATGTTCCTTTCTAATACATGTTATTATCTCTGTTTGGGTTGATTTATATGATTCTGAGAGACCGAGGGACTAGAGAGGTTGGTGACTGAAATAGGGCCTGAGTGTCGAGCTGTGAGTTATGTGTGTATATATAGATCGGGTTGCACGCCGCAACGAGTCTGAGGGTTGTATGTATATGGATCGGGTTTCACGCTGTAACGAACCTTAGTGTTATATATATATATATATATATATATATATATATATATATATATATATATATATATATATATATATATATATATACTGGGTTGCACGTCACAATAATCCTTATAGCTATTTATATATTATCAATTGGACTGCACGCCGAAATGATATAGTACTAGGGCGAAAGGAGCCCTTCGGAGTCTTTACACCCCTAGTGAGCGCAGGTACCTATTGAGTGTGAGTAGTGAGGGCTTAGAGCCGAGTGATTAAGCTGTCGAGATGAGTTGAATGATTGTTGTCTTGAGAGGTTGTACTTGCTTTTATATGTTGTTGTACTTAGTTGCTGTCTATCATTGTTGTGAAATTCTGGAAAGATTATATATCCGGTTTATTTGAACTTGCTGGATTGGCTTAAATTGGCGGATTTGGAAAGCATGTCTACTTCTTGTTGAAATTACTGAAAATGAACTATTACTATATAGCTAATCACTATCTTCAGTTCCTTATCTATTTTGTTACTTACTAAGTTGAATATACTCACGCTACACCCTGCACTTCATGTGCAGGTCCAGGTATTTCCGGACACAGTGGACGTTGATCTCGTGTGTGGTTGAGTATCAGAGATTCATGAGATAGCCGTTGGCGTTCGAAGTCCTTGGCTCTCCTTCCTTGTTATCTTTCCTTTCCTATATTGGTATTTTGACACAGACCCTTGAAGACACTATTTCTAGACTGGTTGTTTAGACGTTCATGACTTAGTGACACCCCAATGTCGGGCTATTTTCCGCACTTATGATTCGAGTTTACCCATTTTTTGTGAAAAACTCTGGTTATTTTGAATGTCTTAATTCGTTTCTATTAAATGTTGAAAGTGTTTTTTCAAATGTTGGCTTTCCTAGAACCACGATACGCGCCATCACGACGGGTTAGGTTTTAGGTCATGACAAAAAATCAAACTCCCCCTCCAACATTAAACAATTGGCATTCTGCTCCTCCAAACTCAATTGTATTTTTAAAATGCCTATTTTATCCTCAATCTTATCAACCTTTGTCTCTATTTTTTTAAGTGAAAATAATAATCCATCATGCATAATTTACTGAAATTAAATAATAAAAAAATGGGTGCAATTAAAATTTTAGAATAAAAGATCTT
The DNA here is from genome assembly GCA_034376525.1 of Nicotiana benthamiana. Lineage (NCBI taxonomy): Eukaryota > Viridiplantae > Streptophyta > Magnoliopsida > Solanales > Solanaceae > Nicotiana > Nicotiana benthamiana. The sequence continues at coordinate 70,408,579 of CM067330.1, forward strand.
ATTAATAGCAATCAAAAAAGTTGGTACAGTATTATAAAAAATAGAAATTAGAAATAGAGGGAGATTTCATAAATTCCTAAAAGATTACATATTTATACTTTTGATGTTCTTTAAATTAATATTTAGAAAATATTTCATTAATATATATATATATATATATATATATATATATATATATATATATATATATATATATAAAGTAAAACTTAAATAAAAGTACCAATATAAAAGAATAACGGTATATTTTGTTACAAGTTCATAAAGTACTATTCTAGTTAAATATTTTTGGTATTTTAATTATAAAATTTATAATAAGGTATTTAAATTGGTGAAACACTTAGCTAAAGACAAAATATATCTTATATTATAGTGTAACAAAAAAATAAATGCATAGAGGATGAATTGAAAATTTCAAGGGTAAAATAGATAATGCATATGATAGGAGGAGCATAATGCATAATTGTTTAATGTCAGAGGAGGAATTTGATTTTTAAGATAAAGTTGGGGGATCAAAATAATTTTCACCCATACACGTATTTTATCTCCCGAAAGAAAGAAATAGAAATCATACCGGATAGCCACTCTAAAGGGTTGTTATCTAAGAATTAGTCTGTACGTCCTGAATTTTAATATTTCAGTTTAATTTTTAGAATAAAAATATCTTGAAATTAAGATTTTTAGTTTAAAACTTAAAATTCAGTAAAGAATCAAAAGTTAAAGGGCAACCACTTTGGTCTTAAATTCAGGCGGAATAAAGGTGAGACACTTCAGTTTGAGATCAAAGTCTTTTATAATGAATTGTTCGAAAATTGCAGATTATTATATAAAGCATGTAAATTATTATGGCGATGGTTGAAAGTCTAGCCAAACCATCATTTTTCTCACAATAAAAACGATGCATCAGTCCTAAAAAAGTCAGGATATTTGGATCCAAAACATCAATAAGGTGCAGGTGCTGCTGCAATCTTCAAGTTCTTTTCTTGAGTTACTATGTGTTTGGCATGGCAAACAATTATACATTGGCAAAATGTAGAAAAATCTTCACGTACTTCACAAGTCGCTACGGTAACCCGAGCAGAAGTTGCTCGAATACATGACTCCATACATCGTTCTTCATGATCAAATGGGGCGCAAATGTTAAATCCAATATCAACTGTGCATAGTCCTCCTTCATGTATCACAGGAATTAACCTCGCCCCTGCATTCATCAAAATAAAGTAAAATAAAATAACAGTGAATAACCAAGTAAAAAAGAAGTCTCGAGTTTATCATTAAAAGCACCAATAAGGATCGTGGTGGAGCGATAAGCACTCCTTTATAATTAACAAGAAGTCTCTTATTCAAGCCTGGATATATGAAATCGCCTCTGTTACGAAACACTTTACTCCCCATTCCCTCCCCCAACGTGGGACTTTCCTGAAGGAATCCGAATTAGTCAAGCCCTACCGAGGAAAAATCAAGAAAAAAAGAAGTAAAGCCAAGTTATCATCATCTCATAGAGTAGTTGAAACCTGATGCAATCGAAACAAGGAGGACAACATAGAAAAATGAAGCTAGAAACTTTGTCATTTACAAATTTTGTTTTAGAAGCTACTACTCATGAACTCTTCTTATACTTGTTTCTCGGTCAACATGATCACTGCATTTTGGTATTTGACTACTTTATTATTAATTAGATTACTATCTGTGAGGATTAACTGGATTTGGCCTTTAATGATTAACCATTTACTATGAATATAAGAATCTATAAACAATTCTATTAACTATAACTTTACAAAAGAGCGCCCTAGCCTTGTGCAACTTGTTTTGACAGGAAAAGTTCAAACTGTTAGCCCGTGAAATGTAGGATGTATTTTCTTCTAAATGTCTATTGCAGCAAAATTATAAAATATAATTTTTATGGCAAAAAGAAAAATTAAAAGAACATTTTGCATGAAATAAGACCCTCCAGAAATTCATTAACTGAATGCCTGAAACTTCGAATAGACTTCCACATAAGATAAATAACTCAAATAAGCACAACTGCATCATCAACACATGGTTAAATTCAGCTTCTTTATCGTATGCACCTGTCGATAAAATTCAGCTACCAGTCTAAATGAGAGTAAGATTTGGGGAAATATGGATTTATTGAGGTTAAAAAAGTTGAGTAATTAACCAAAATATTGTCTACCCAACAATTTAAACTAAAAATTATTGGAGGCAAGAGCGACCCGACGAATTTTGTGGCCTAAAGTTAAATTTTTAATTACGAGGGGTCTTAATTTTTTTTAATATTTTTAATTTCTTAATTTGTAGTCCATTTTTCTAAAAGACATTTGGATGCAAAATTATTAATAATTTTTTTATGATCAAATTATTTCTAATAATTATTTTTCAATTAACAATATAGTTAATGCATTTAACCTCTCTTCAAACATTATTAAGCTTACTTAAGATTTTATCAATTTTAATATTGAAAGACTTCTTTTTGCTGAAGTAACGATGATATAATATTATTATATAAGCAATATAGGCATTTGAAAAAGAATTAAATCTTTTTATTTGATTGAGTATATCAATTAAACTGTTATCTTTTAGTTGTACTATTTTTTTTAACACTTTTAATTTAAAAAATAAATCTAAACCATCAATATTAAATTGATTATTATGCTTCAAGGAATACTCAAGATTAAGGCAGTATTTTTCTAAATCTCCATCATCCAATGATCACATGTTATTTATGCTAAATAGAAAACAAAAGAATATTTTACACTTCAAATTGTTCAAATTTATTTTGAAGTGAAAAAATTAGTCTTGTCTACTATGTATAGAGAGTAATTAACTCAAAAGAACTCTTCCAGAGATTTTGAGATTTCAATTTCAATATTCTCATCAAATTATTCCTTTCTTTATATCACACTTTTCCTAAGAAGTTTGGGTTTGATTTTCATTTCAAATGCAATTTCTGTGGCATATCATACTAGTTGCAAATTATTTTACCCTTTAAGCTTTTAATACCACAAGTTTTAAAAACCTTTTTTTTTCTTAAACTCTTGGCGAGTCAAACAACCTCATCTAAGTTGAATCATATGGAATATATTATATATTAGGTGTAACAAAAAATGAGGCCTCAGAAATGTGGGACCTAAAGCAGTTGCTTTACCTGCTTTAGGGTAGGGGCCCTACCCTTGGTTGGTGGATATACAATGTATGTATAATTTATATATATTCTTTGTATAATCTTGTGCAATTAGCGTATAATCTATGTGTGCCGACGAGAAATAAATAAATAATAAATATGGCTAACTTATATAAAGATTCGGCCAACATGTGAGGGTTGCACAAGTAATAAACACCTTCCATCTCCAATCCGAAGGTGATAGATTCGAGACATCAAGGGAACAAAGTGGGGAGCTCCAGAGGAAGAGTTCAAAAAAAATAGTGTAAAGATCCCAAAAAAGTTGAAGAAATTGGCAAGTAATAGCACGTATAATGTGACATAATGTGGGGTTATCGTGTTGATGACATGGCAAAGCTTATTTTGAAATTTTATCTTATTACGTCATATCTTAGTATTTCCTTCGGTTTATAATAAATAAATTTTTTATTTTTTTTTTTATTTTGATCCAAAATAAATCACCTTTTACATATTCAAGAAAGAAATAATTTTATTTTTCCAAACTTTTCCCTTGTTTACAAATCTCAATATATCAAGTTAACAATATGCTAATTTTAATTAAGGATAATTTAGTCAAAAAATTTAAGAGTTATATTTTCTTAAGGGGTGTGTCAAAGGTCAAAAAGTTATTATTTTTAATGCTAGATTGAAGAATTTCAGTGATTTTCATTGTATATTAAATACAGGATGTACGTTTTGGTTACAAAATATAATCTTGGGATGTGTTACTATCTTATTCATATCATGAAACAAATTGGATTTGTTGTTTGTTGTATCTAATTTAGATCATTGGCCTATATCTTTACATGACGTCCGAACATATGCTCAATTTGACAATATTGGATCATTCAACTAATAACATGAAGTAGTCTAGAGTTTGATGTTCCGTATAATAGGACATTTGATGTCTACTAAACAACTAGCTATTCAATTTTTCTCTTCTGGGGAAGAAGATATATGAAACGAATAATTTACCGTCACATCACAGCTTAATGTGAAAGCCATTTTATAAGCAATTCTCCGCAAAGTTAATAATTTCTTTTAAGTTTCCAAGCTGAAACCATGAATACATCTAATTTTTCGCATAAAAAACTTTATGCACTATGAACTTCAACCAAGACAACAACTTTATCCAGTACAATATCAAGGAAGGAATTTATAATCCACCGGAGGATAATACCAACTCTGTTGGCCTAAATAACCTAAAATGCATTGACTTAAACATAAAAACTACGACAGCTATAGGCGTTGTGCAACAGCTAATCCTGGTCCAGCAAAATACTTCAAAATGTGTTCAATCATTTTCCTTTGGAATCAATCACCCTCTTGGCAAATGATGGCAAACAGAATGATGCTTTGTGAAGCTGAGGAGGAAAAAAATAGCAAAAAGTGAGTAACAAATCAAAAGTAGAAGTGTTAGTAATGAAGACAGGAATGACAAACAAGGAACAGAATGACAGCATACCTCAGAGTTGTAAAACTTCAAAGGTCCAAGAGTTTTGTTGTGGCTGGCATCGTCATAGATGGGGTTAATTGGGTTCTTGAAATCAACTGCAGGTCCCTCGGTAGAGCAGAGCATGAAACCAATCATACCACTGCAATTAATACAAGGCAAACCACCAATATTAGAATCAAAACCAGTATGCTAACAGCAAGAAACATGACGTATTATAAACTATACTTGTGCTTCAACCAAAAACTAGTAAGAGTCAGCAGTATGCAACTCAAAGAAAAGAATTTATACACATAACAACTATGCCTCAATACAAAGCAACTTGGGATTGACTATATGAATTCTCACTGACAATGTCGAACCACAAAAGTTCATTTCAGACCCATATAATACAAAATAAGAATGAAAACGAGAAGTACTAGAAGTTGTCGATAATCTCTACTGGCACATCAATCTGTCGGAACTAAAAGACTCCTAGAAAAGATAGAACCTATAGTAAATGTAATAGTATGACTACAATGTATTCTCAACTAATTAGTATCGCATGTATAGATCTTTCACACTTCCATTGTGCCAAATCCTAGGTTTGTACGGATTCTAAGAGATGGTAGATCTTTTGAGACAACCTTTCATGTAAGATATAAGTAAGAACAAAATGAGAGATGAGCAATAAGCGTGGATAGCAAAACATTCATGCATATTAGGATATCTCGAATCAAAGCATAGAAGTGCACCTTGGATAAGTAGGAACTGTAGTCCATGCATAGTTGACTGAGCCTTTGAAGATTTGGCGGCAATTGACAACAATTTCTTCAATTATGTGCATGTGAAGCCATATACTCTCAGCCTGTGTAGATACGACCCCTCCTGGACGCAGAGCTCTTGCTATAGATTCAAAGAAAGGCTTTTCGAACAACTCTTGTGCTGGACCTGAAGTTAAAAGAGTGATTGTTTGGGGGCTGAAATTACACAAAATAGGTAGTACTCAAGCAATGACATGACAGATTACCTATAGGATCAGATGAATCCACTATGACAGCATCATAAGTTCCTGCAGCAACATTTTTCAAAAATGCAACTCCTGCGGAGACGGGAGGAAAAACGAAATGCCAAGAATTTATGTTAATAAGTGAACAAAATTGAGAACCAACAGAAAAGTTGAGAAGATAACAAAATCATACCATCACCAATGTGGAGATTAACACGTGGATCCTCGTATCCTACAGCTACATCTGGGAAAAATTGTTTAGAAACCTGTTGGAAGGGGAAAAAAAGACTTACTTTCAACCTTGCATTATATTTTGCATCAAGGAGCTTAGAGCTGGTAAATTACAGCTGAGATGTCCCAAACAGAACATACATTAGTTAGCACATTAAAACCTTTTAGTAACAAGTAATCACAGGAAGGGATAAAATCCGGTAGTAGTTCCTGACTATGATCGAATATGCCATTAGACACTGCTAATACATGTAATTAGAAGAATCAACCATGTACATCAACCACTTTTATGAATTATCATTAATAATTGTGCATACCTCAACTACCATCTTATCAATCTCACATATGTCAATCTGCTCAACAGACGAATGACGCGACACTTCACGCAAGACACCACCATCTCCTCCTCCAATAACCAGCACCTGAGGGAAGAAGAATCATCTTAAAGTTGGCAGAAAAGTAAAAGAGACAAATACTAGAAATAGCTTGAAGCCACTACAGCCCTGCAAAAATTGCTTGGTTCATACATAATTCACAAAAAATATACATTTTACCTATGGAAAACAAATGTGGATAAGATTCTTAACCATGGGCTTGATTAGCAATGTGTCATAAGCAGACGCGGATCTAGGATTTGAAGGTGACGGGTGCCACCATAATTTTCTTTAATGTAGACTATGTAATAATTAATATATAGCTTGTTCAGAATGCTTGTTCCGTTCATTTTTTTAGTTTATTCGGGCAATTTAATAGGAACTTTTTATTTGCAAATATGAAAATTAGTTTATTCGGGCAATTTAATAGGAACTTTTTATTTGCAAATATGAAAATTATATCTTTAATGTGACATTTCACAGGATATTTTGTTGTTATGTGAAAATTACATCAGACATCAAGGAAAAGATTAAATGATTTGAGATTAAGAGAAATGCTTATTTTATGAAAATTAAAATTTTGGAGGCTCTTTTTTGAGTGTTCTTGTTAAAGATCACACATAAAATAATAGAATACAGAGAAAAAATATCAAAAAGATAATGAACGAAAAATAGGATATTTGGAGGCAGCCAACAAGAAAAATGATTGGGACAAAGGAAATAAAAAGCACACGAAAAGGGAAAGTCAGACAAGGTTCAAGATAAATTCGAACTTGAATTTTACACACGAGAAAAGCTTTCCAGAAGGTCCTTCTACCAACCATGGCACCTTTGTTTAGTCTGCAACTGGGGGTGGCGGAATCAAATATTTAACCTAGTTTAAGAAAACTTCTACATAAATATATAATAATTTTACCAACACAGGGGATGCCATAACACCCCCACCTTAAAGGGTGGATCTGCCACTGGTCATAAGACTTCAAACTTTTAACAATAAATGATTCAAAAAGAAGGTAAAATTGTCCGGACCTTTTTGGGATTTAGAATTGAACAAAGAGGAAGATGAGCGATCATCTCTTGATAAGCACATTCATCCCTCTCTGTGAGCTGGATCACACCATCCAAAACAAGCACCTTCCCATAAGTTGATGACTGCACCAACAAACAAAATCAAACAAAAATGAGCAGCAGCACATAGTAAAACATCCCTAGCATATAAAAGTAAGCGAAAAGACTAACATTAGTAGATCAACAAAATACCTGAAAAACCATGACATTCTGATAATCAGACTTCCCTTGAAACAATATCTTCTCAACCTTCAACGAGTGTGCTTCCCCTGCATAATTCCTTCCCTGTCAGTGACGTCTTCCTTTTTGTTCTCTCAATTACAAGAATTCACTGGACACTCAAAGGAAAAATCTTTGCAGAATCCTCAACCCCAAACAAAATTTTCAAGAAAAATGCACAAGCCAAATATCACTTGTGAATTTCACAGTTAATACAAAACTTCTCACCCCCTACATAAAAGAACATGTACAAAACCAAAATTTTACCATACTAAACAAGGCAGAAAGCAACTGCAAACCATCAAAAGTAGGAACATAAACTTTAATACCCACAAACCACAAGCATTTACGTACTAAACCCACCAAGAATCGCCAAAAAAGACACAAAACTTGGATACCCAAATACATAATAAAAGGACCCACATCAGAAAAATGAAACTTTAATTCCCACAGTCATTAAAGTAATAAACCCCAAAAATCCCACCAAAATCAGAACATATAAACAGAAACCAAGTGCAACCCAATTACAAAAAGGTACAATCTTGAATGCCCAAATACCGAAAATCAAAGTAAGCTTTATGGGGGAAAAAACACAGATGATGCAGAAATAACCTGGCCGAAAATCCAACAAAAGAAAAACAGAACATAGAAAGAGAAACAAAGTGCAACCCAATTGCCAAAGAGTAAAATCTTGGATACCCAAATGCATAAATTGAAGCAAACTTTACATAGAAAGGACAGATGATGAATCAAAGAACAAACCAGGCCAAAGGGGGCTAATCTCAGAGAACCAGCCAGGAAGAACAGAAGAGATGTAAGGAGACTCATTGGTGCAGCCGTTGTTGTTGTGGTTTGCTGCTTCCATCTCTTGTTGTTGTTGTTCCTCTTCTCTTGGTCTCTTCACAGGCAATTGATCAGTTCCCTTCACAAATGCTGCACACTCAGCCATCCCAAAACCCTCTTCTATTTATAGGCCCAACAAAAACAGCGAGTCGTCTATTTAACCTTTAACACCACAAGAATAGTTACCTCAAATCTCAGGAACGTATAGCTGTCCGTTAAGAATTAGTTGTCTTTCTGCATTAGGCTTGCGGTGAAAATTGTAATTTTCCGTCTTTTTTTTTTATATGGTTCGCATCCAATACTTATATTGCATTCTTTCTAGTTTGCCTTTATCTTAACCAATTTTCTTTCTTATTCGTTCAAAAAAAAAATTTAGCTTACACTTTCAATCCAATTATATCTTTAATAAAAAACTTTTATAGCCATATAAATACTATGGATCCCATTTAATTTATTTTTCTTAAACTGCATATACAATCAAACATATTCACATTAATTAAAACACCGAAAGAAGTAACTAAACAATATATGAAGATTAAATAATTTTGTGAAGAGAAAATATATAATAATTAACTATAATTAAGTAAAAAAATATTATGCAAACTTATATTATGTATTTATAAATTTTGTGTAAATTTGAGATAGCAGAGTGCATGTACCAAATAAAATAGTTGAGGTACGCCTAAACGAAATCAAACACTATTGTATTAGAAAAGAAAGTCTAAATTTAATCCCTTTAAAGTGTGGATTTTGTGTATGATAAACAATGTCAGTATGTGACAGTAATTTTGGACAATATTTTGATTGCAGGTTGCGGAGATGAGGATGTTTAGGTGGATGTGTGGGCACACCAGGCTGGATAAGGTTAAGAATTAAGTTATTCGACAGAAGGTAGGGGTGGTCCCGGTGGACGAAAAGATGCGGGAAGCGAGGCTGAGGTGGTTCGGACATGTTCGGAGGAGGGGCTCCGATGCCCCGGTGAGGAGCTGCGAGCGGTTGGAGATTGTTGATGGGCGGCGAGGGAGAGGGAGGCCTAAGAAGCATTGGGGAGAGGTGATTAGGCAGGACATGGCCAGAATGCAGGTTACCGAGGACATGACTCTGGATAGGGGAGTCTGGAGGTCTAGAATCAAGGTTGTAGGTTAGGGGCTCATAGGTAATTAGTGTTTTAGTATGGTAGTTCCTGCTTGATATTACTACATGCGACTGTATTTATGTTGCTTATGTTTTCATAACTATTTACGTTACTTTCGTGGGAGTACCTATGCTTTATTATTTGATTTTGTCTTGCTTGTGTTTCTAATTTTATCTCTGTTTCTTAATGCAGCTTTCCCATTTTTACTCTACTCGCCGAGGGTCGATTGGAAGCAGCCCCTCTGCCTTTCGGGCAGGGGTAAGGCTCGTTTACATATTAACCTCCCCAGACCCCACCTGGTGGGAGTATACTGGGTAGTAGTTGTTGTTGTTGTTGTTATTTTGATTGCAGTTAAAAAAAATTTTAAAAAAAAAATTTAAGAATGCGAAATTCTTAAATTGGAAATACTTTAACGTTAATTAATTTTACGGAGAGGAGGCTTGATCATTGCAAAATGTGAAATGTGATTATTGTAAAATGATGGGAGTGCTTTTACTAGGGTTTTTTCTTGTTTTTACTAGGTACCAGCTTTTGGTCAAAAGATTGTCCCCACTATTTCCCCACCAACCCCTTAACCAATAAAAGATAAAATAAAAAAAGGACAAATAAGAAAAAGAAATAAAGGAGCATCTATTTCAGAATATCAAGAAGATTGTATCTTCTTCTACCTACCCCTTCACATTTGTCACAAGCCCATAACTTTAGGCACTTTATTTGCAGAATGAGTTCGTGCGGTGTGTACTGATAGTTTATCATGATCTAGAACATTATGAATGGAGCCTTCTTTAATGGAGAGAGTTTTACCTTCAAAATGAAATTTTCTAACGTAAATTTGGATTAATAGAATTCCAAAATAAATACCGAGCGTGGGATAGAAAAATAAAACATTATAATTATAAAACATATAATAATCTATAGTAAGTCTAATACTACTTGTATAATTGCATTAATAATGCAAAAATTAGAGAGAATGTTATGAAGGTTTCATAATTCATATCCTACACCTGCCACATACCAAAGAAAAGAGAAATATCCCAATTCCCACCTAACACATGTCCCTTTTTTTTTTGTAATTCCAAATATGTTGGCCACAAGCTTGAATGATATTAGGAGATATGTTGGAATGTTTGATTGAGGTCCCAAAGACTTCGGGTGAGTTTCGAGTGGTTAAATGGACCATTTAAAGTGAGATAAAATTGTAAAAAATCTACTGTTGATGTTGCAGACAGTTGTACTTCGCATTCGTGAGTGGACCCTCGCGTTCATCAAGGGTTGAGATGTGAGGCTAGGAAATTGGCCTTCATGTTCGCGAAGGGTTGAGGCTCGTGGTCATCTCGTTCACGAGGTTCATGCCACATTCGCGTAGAGGAATGTCAACAGATGGGGTCCTGGAAGATTTATTCTTCGCGTTCGCGGGTGAGGAGTCGCGTTCGCAATGAAGGAAAAATTGGTTAGCGCCAGGTTGTGCTTCGCGAATGCGAGGCATTGATCGCGTTCACGAAGAAGGATTTCAAATCGCTAGGCAAAATATTTAAAAGGTCATTTCCGCGATGTTTGGCCTAAGTTCACCATTTTTTTACTCGTTTTTGGAGCTTTTTGAGAGAGATTGAAAAGAGAATCAAAGAGAACTTCTTGAAGGTAAGAATTATGGACTTAATACTCGATCCTATTGTGATTTCTACCTAATTAAACATGAAATTTGGGAGATTTGAAGCCTAAATTGGGGAGTTAGGGCTTGGAAACTTGAGACCTTAATCAAGGGATTTGATGGGCCATTTGTGGGCGGATTTTGGTACTCTTGGTATGTATGAACTTGTGGGAGGATAAAGATTCGGTTGATGTAATTATTATCGAATTTCGAGACATGGGCCCGAGGGCCAGGTTGGACCAACTTCGTGATTCGTGTTGTAATTTGATTTCTTTCGAGTGGGCTTCGTTCCCTTAGCATATTCTAATGTTATGATTCTAATTTTGGGTAGATTAGACGCGAGTGGAGGCCGAGGCAACAGGCAAAGGCGTAGCAGAGTAGTATTTCATCCGATTTGAGGTAAGTAACCATTATAAATCTGGAACTAAGGGTACAAACCCTGGTATTTTGTATTATTTTGATAAATGAGGTGATGCACATGATAGGTGACGAGCGTATGGGCGTGCACCGGTAGAGATTGTGATTTGGTCTGTCCTGTAGTGACTATTAAGCCGCGTATTTGATTTGAAATCATATGATATCACGTATTTTAGAGATTAATACTATATTATGGATTATATGCCATGTTTGCGGTCTTGTGCCGACCTAATTAGACCCTTAGGGGCATTTTTACTATTTTTCTCACTCTAATTATTTGAAAGCATATCCTCAGTCATGTTTTACCTATTTATTATTTAAACTTGGTTTTTATCACTCTACTTCTTAAAAATGTGAAAATTGTTTAGGCTTAATTTTCCTGATTTGCAATATTATGCCTGAGTGGCTGTGAGGTTAATGACTGAGAGAGGTTGAGGACCTAATGATGAGAATTATATATAAATTATGGGTCAGGTTGCACGCCGCATCAATATCATTTGTATATTTAATGGATCGGGCTGCACGCCGTAATGATATATGGATCGGGCTGCACGCCGTAACGATATATGGATCGGGCTGCACGCCGCAACTATATATATATATATAGGATGTTGCAGCAATATGACAGTTGGGTTGCAGGATCCCCTTCGGAGTCTGTACACCCCCAGTGGGCGTAGTCGACTATAAATTATGGATCGGGTTGCACGCTGCAACGGTTATTATGATTATTACTATTATGAGATATTATTGAGCCTGAGTGCTGAATGTAAGTACTATGTGACGAGAGATGAGTCACGAGTGATTGAGAGGCTTGCTCGAGAAGCTATATTTATGAGTTATACCCTGTCCGTGGGGCCCATTTATGATAATTTTTGCTGATTTCACTCTTCTTTTATAATAAGACTCTATTAAAAAATTGCTAAGTAAATGATTTTTTTAAAGTATTTCAATTGAACTGAAGTTTTACGAAGTAACTGGCTTTTAAACTGTTGAGTTTGACTTGATATTCTATTGTATACTCTTATATATGATTTTTAACTACTCGTCATTGGACTCAAACATTATTTACTTTAGTTACTTACTGAGTTAGCGTACTCACGTTATTCTGCACCTTGTGTGCAGATCCAGGTGCCTGAGCGACGGAGTGAGGGTCCTCAGCATTATTGGAGTTTATCGGAGATCGCAAGGTAGCTGCTTGGCGGCTGCAGCCCTGCTTTCCTCCTTCCTATCCTTGTTTTTCTGCATTTTAGTTATGGCCACTAGAGGCCGAGGACGCGGTTGAGGTCACGGTAGGGGCAGGGGTGTAGCTCGCACAGCAGCTAGTGCAGCACCTGCAGATCCACCAGCTACCTCAGTTCATGATTAGGTCCCAGTTGCGAACGCTCCAGCAGCACTAGCTCTGGCACCAACTGTGCCTATTGTGATTCAAGGCCTTCAGGAGGCTCTAACTGAGATTCTATCAGTGCGCACTGGTTTGGTTCAGGCGGTCTCAGTTACTACGACCCCAGCTACTTCTTAGGCCGGGAAAGGCAACCAGACACCCGTTGCCCGCACACCTGAGCAGGTTGTGCAAGGACTTTAGACACCGGGGGCACTTCCAACCCAGCCAATTGCACCAGCTCAGGAGTATCTGGTACCAGTTATGCTTGACGACGAGCAAGCGTCGATTGGAGAGGTTTGGTAGACTTCAGCCTCCAACTTTCAGCAGTACTAAGGGCGAGGACGCCCAGGGTTTCTTGGACAAATGTCAGAGAATTCTTTAGACAGCGGGTATTCTAGAGACCAATGGTGTTCATTTACTACCTTTCAGTTTTCTGGAGCTACATTTACTTGGTGGGAGGCTTATGAGAGGTGTAGGCCTGTTAGTGTAGCGCCCTTTACCTGGCAGCAATTTTCTATTCTCTTTCTAGAGAAGTATGTACCACAGTCCCGTAGAGAGGAACTACGCAGGCAGTTCAAGTAGTTGCGTCAGGGAGATATAACTTTGACACGATATGAGATATGCTTCTGTGAGTTAGCTCATCATGCGGTCTGATTGGTTCCCATAGATCGAGAGAGGATCAGGAGGTTCGTTGATGTCTTCAGATATCATCTTCGGGTTCTCATAACTAGGGAGAGGGTGTCAGGTGCTACTTTTGAGGAGGTTGTTAAATTCGCCTGTGAGATTGAGTCGGTTCGTCGCTAGGAGCGAGAGGAGAGGGAGTCCAAGAGGCCTCGGGGATCTGGTAGCTTTGGTAGTGCTCTTTCGAGGGGTTAGTTTCAGCACGGCAGAGATTGTCCATTCAGGCAGGCTCAGTCAGCTCGCCCAGGTTATCGTGGGGCATCATCAGGCCATGGTTCTCACATTTCTAATAAGTCCATTCATCACTCAATACCCTTCCAGCCTAGAGTTCATCCCATGCTCCATCAGTTCAGGATTCATCCATGCCATGTCCTTCTATTGGGCATTCCGGTGCCAGGGGTTCCCTTTAGTCCCTATCTCCAACACCGAAGAGTTGTTATGAGTGTAGAGAGTTTGGGAATATGAAGAGGCAGTGTCCTCGTCTTCTTGAGGGTCCATATTAGTAGAGAGGTCATCCATCGACTTCAACTCCAGTTACTTCACCACCCGCTCAGGCAGCTAGGGGTAGGGGTCAGTCAGCTTGGGGTCGCCCCAAAAGGGGAGCTCATTCTCATTTCTATGCACTCTCAGGTAGACCAGATGTTGTTGCTTCAGATGTTGTGATTACAATTATAGTCTCAGTCTGCTGTAGAGATGCTTCTATGTTATTTGATCCCAGTTCCACTTATTCTTATGTGTCATCATACTTACTCGTTATTTGGATACGCCCCGTGAATCTATTATTTTATTTGTTCGTGTATCTACTCCGGTGGGTGATACTATTATTGTAGGCCGTGTGTACCGGATATGTGTGGTGACTATTGGGGTCTGGAGAGCCGAGTAGATCTCTTGTTTTTATGTATGGCAGACTTTGATGTTATATTGGGCATGTATTGGCTATCTCCGTATCGCGCTATTTTGGAATGTCATGCTAAGACAGTGACATTGGTTATGCCGGGTATGCTATAGATTGAGTGGCGAGGTTCAACTGATTTTGTCCCCAGTAGGATGATTTCATTTCTAAAGGCCCAACGGTTAGTTAGGAAGGGTTGTCTTTCCTATTTAGCCTTTGTGAGGGATGTCAGTGTAGATTCTCCTAGTATTTGTTTTTGTTCCTGTTGTGAGGGAGTTTACCCATGTATTTTCTGCAGACCTTATGCCATCGGATAGGGATATTGATTTTGGTATTGATTTGGTGTCAGGCACTCAGCCCATCTCTATTCCACTGTATCGTATGGCACCGGCGGAGTTAAAAGAGTTGAAGGAGTAGCTTCAGGAACTCCTTGATAAGAGGTTCATTCGGCCTAGAGTGTCGCCTTGGGGTGCGCATGTTCTATTTGTGAAGAAGAAGGATGGCATGATGAGGATATGCATTAATTACAGGCAGTTGAGCAAAGTAACAATCAAGAACAAGTATCATTTGCCTCGTATCGATTATTTTTTTGACCAGCTTCAGGGAGTGAGAGTGTTCTCCAAGATTGATCTTCGTTTAGGTTATCACTAGTTGAAGATCATGGATGCGAATATACTTAAGACAGCCTTCAGGACCAGATATGGTCGTTATGAGTTCTTTGTTATGAACAGCGTGTTCCGGTCGTATCTTGACTCATTTGTCATAGTCTTCATTGATGATATTTTGGTATATTTGCATAGTCAGGAGGAGCACGCGGGGCATTTGTGAGTTGTGTTGTAGAGATTGAGGAGGATAAGCTCTATGCAAAGTTCTACAAGTGCGAGTTTTGGCTCAGTTCAGGGCTTTCTTGGGATACATGGTGTTCAGTGACGGTATTCAGGTTGGTCCAAAAAAGATAGAGGCGGTTGAGAGTTAGCCCAGACCGTCTTCATCCATAGAGATTCACAACTTTCTTTGTTTGGCGGGTTATTACCGCCGGTTTGTGCAGGGATTTTCATCCATCGCATCGCCCTTGACCAAGTTGACTCAGAAGGGTTCTCCATTCATGTAGTTGGATGAGCGTAAGGAGAGCTTTCAGAAGCTCAAGACTGCCTTGACCACAGCTCAAGTACTAGTGTTTCCATCAGCTTCATGTTTTTATACTGTGTATTGTTATGCTTCAAGGGTTGGTATTGGGTGTGTATTGATACGGGAGGATAGAGTTATTGTTTATTCTTTTTGCCAGTTGAAGCCCCATGATAAAAACTACCTCGTTCATGATTTGGAGTTGGCTGCCATTGTTCACTCGTAGAAGATTTGGAGGCATTACTTGTATGGTGTGTCTTGTGTGGTGTTTACTGATCTTTGTAGCCTCCAACACCTGTTCAAACAGAAGGATCTCAATTTGAGGCAGCGAAGATGGTTGGAGCAACTAAAGGATTATGATATTACTATCTTGTACCATCCGAAGAAGGCCAATATGGTGACCGATGCTATGAGGCAGAAGACAGTGAGTATGGGGAGTTTGGCATTTATTCCAATTAGGGAGATGCCTCGTGCAGTTAATGTTGAGGCCTTGGCCAATTGGTTCGTGAGGTTGGATGTTTCGGAGCCCAGTCACGTATTGGTTTGTGTCACGATCTTCCTTATATGATTTCATTAGAGAACGCCATTATGATGATCCTTATTTTCTTGTTCTTAAGGAAAGAGTTCAGCATGATGATGCCAGAGATGTGACTATTGGTTCTGATGGTGTGTTGAGGATGCAGAGCCGAATATGTATGCCCAATGTAGATGGGCTTCTGGAGTTGATTATGGAGAAGGCCTATAGCTCGCGATATTTTATTCATCCAGGTGCCGCAAAATGTATTAGCTTCTAAGACAACATTATTGGTGGAGGAAAATGAAGAAGGACATTGTGGGATTTGTAGCTCGATGTCTCAATTGTTAGCAAGTGAAATATGAGCATCAGAGATCGGATGGCTTGCTTCAGCAGATGGACATTCCATAGTGGAAATGGGAGCGAATCACCATGGACTTTATAGTTGGGCTCCCAAAGAGTGTGAAGAAGTTCGATGCTATTTGGGTGATTGTGGATCGGCTGACCAAGTCCGCTCACTTCATTCCTGTGTGTGTTACGTATTCTTTAGAGCGTTTGGGAGAGATCTATATCCGGGAGATTGTTCGTTTGCATGGTGTCCTAGTTTCCATCATTTCAGATAGGGGCACTCAGTTTACTTCACAGTTTTGGAGGTCTGTGCAGCGAGAGTTGGGTACTCAGGTTGAGTTGAGCATAGCTTTTCACCCTCAAATGAATGGGCAGTCCGAGCGCACTATTCAATATTGAAGGACATATTTCATGCTTGTATCATTGATTTTGGAGGGTAAAGGGATCATTTTCTACTGCTTGCAGAGTTTTCTTATAACAACTACTAGTCGAGTATTCAGATGGCTCCATATGAGGCTTTGTATGAGAGGCAGTGTAGATCTCCGGTCGGTTGGTTTCAGCCGGGTGAGGCTAGGCTATTGGGGACAAGCTTGGTGCAGGATGCTTTAGACAAGGTAAAGGTGATTCACGAGAGGCTTCAAACAGCACAGTCGAGACAAAAGAGTTATGCTGACAGGAAGGTTCGGGATATGTCCTAAATGGTTGGTGAGAAGGTTCTGTTGAAGGTTTCACCCATAAAGGGTGTTATGAGATTTGGGAAGAAAGGTAAATTGAATCCTTGGTTCAATGGGCCTTTTGAAGTGCTTCGGAGGATTGGGTTCGTGATAGTTACTAATTTAAATACTTTTGTACTTTGGCATAATCGATTGAGATATCCTGGATCAATTATGACGAGACGAATTATAGAAAACTCAAATGGAAATTTATTAAAGAATTTAAAGATTCTTTTACATAGTGAATTTTCTCGCACTTCTTGTTATCAAGGCAAGTTAATTATTAGACCATCACCAACAAAGGTTGGGATTAAGTTCCCCACGTTTTTAAAACATATACAAAGGGACATTTGTGGACCTATTCACCAACATAGTGGGTCGTTTAGATATTTTATGGTCTTAATAGATGTATCTTCTATATGGTCTCATGTGTGCCTATTATCATCTCGCAACATGGCATTTGTAAAATTAATGGTGCAAATAATCTGATTACGGGCACAGTTTCTCGATAATCCAATTAAGTCTATTAGACTTGATAATGCTGCTAAATTTTCATCCCATAATTATTGCTTATAAATTGGGATAAAAGTGAAACATCATGTAGCTCATGTTCATACTTAAAATGGCCTTGCAGAGTCTTTGATTAAACGTCTGCAATTGATAGCATGACTGTTACTCATGAAAACGAGATTACCCACTTCTATTTAGGGTCATGCCATTTTGCATACAGCAATGCTAGTTCATCTCAGATCGATAAATTATTATAAATATACACTGTTGCAATTAATTTTAGGTCATGAACATAATATATCCCATTTAGGAATTTTTGGATGGGCAGTATATGTGCCTGTAGCACCGCTATATCGCACCAAAGTGAATCCCCAAATAAGGTTAGTAATATATGTTGGGTTTGAATCTCCCTCTATTATTCACTACCTCGAAACATTAACGGAGGATTTGTTCACTGTACGATTTTCTTACTATCGATTCGATGAGATACTTTTTTCAAAATTAGGGGGAGAAAATGGTGAAACCAAATAGAATTTTTTCTGAAAAAATCCATTATTGTCTCATCTTGATCCACATGCCTCTATTTATAAAAAAAAAAGTGCAAAAGATTATTCTCTTGCAAAAAATAGCAAATCAAATGCCAGACTCATTTACGGATCTGAAAAGGATTACAAAATTACATATCCCTATAGATAGTATTCCAATTCGTATTGATTTCCCTGTTAGACAATCTTGTAGTGTCATAGCTAATGAGTCAAAAGCACGCCTAAAGCGTGGCAGACCATTGGGTTTTAAGGATCGAAATCCTAGAAAAGAAAAACAAATGCTCAAGATGATACTACGAAAGATCCTCGTGAAGAAATCCATGATTTAACCAATCTTGAGATTCATGAGGTAATCAATGAGCCTCAGACTCAAGAAAATAAGGAACTACTAATAAACCTAATCAATATTGAGACAAATTTGAATCGAGTGGATATAATGGTGGATTGTGTCTTTGCATATAATGTTACATATCGCATTATGCAAGATGGTGAGTATCTTAAACCTCAATCTGTTAGAGAATATCAATAAAGACGTGATCGACCAAAATGGCAAGAAGCAATCTAATCCAAGTTGGATTCACTTGCAAAACATGAAGATCTTAGGCATGTAGTCCCAACACCAAATGATGTTAACTCTGTTGGCTATAAATGGGCCTTTGTATGTAAGAGAAATTAGAAAAATGAGGTACAAAGATATAAGGAATGCCTTGTTGAACAAGGATTTTTACAAAGGTCTAGTGTCGATTATGAAGAGACATATTCACCTGTTATGGATGCAATTTCGTTACCTCATTAGTTTTGTTGTCCATGAAACTCTTGATATATATTTAATGGATGTGGTTACAGCTTAAACTCTTTATATATATTTAATGGATGTAGTTACATCTTACCTTTATAGCTCACTTGATAATGAGATATACATAAAAATTTTCGAGGGATTTAAAATACCTTACGCACATAATTCAAAGTCTCGGGAAATATTTTTAATGAAATTTCAAATATCTTTGTATGGTCTAAAGCAATCAGGACGAATGTGGTATAACCGTCTTAGTGAGTATTATTAAAAGAAGGTTATATAAATAATGTTATTTGCCCATGTACTTTTATAAAGAAAACAACATCGGAACCTGCTGTACTTGTCGTATTATTGATGATATAAACCTTACTGGAACTCCTATATAACTCCAAAAGGTAATTGATTATTTAAAAAAGGAATTCGAGATGCAAGATCTCAGAAATACTAAATTATGTCTCGATTTGCAAATTAAACATTTGAAAAATGAAAAATTTGTTCATCAATCTACCTACATAGAAAAGGTATTGAAACGATTTTACATGGATGGATCACCTCCATTAAGTACTCCGATGGTGGTTTGATCACTTGATGTGAATAAGGATCTGTTCCGACCTCAAGAAAAGAATGAAGAGATACTTGGTCCTCAAGTAGCATATCTTACTGCAATTGGTGCACTAATGTACTTTTCTAATACTACAAGACTTGACATAACTTTTTCAGTTAATGTTTTAGCAAGATATAGCTCTGCTCCTACAAGGAGACATTGAAATAGAATCAAACACATATTGCAGCATCTGAAAAGGACTACCGATATGGGCTTATTTTATGACAATAATTACAATCCTGCTCTTGTTGGTTATGCCGATACCGGGTATCTGACCTAAAATAGGTTCGATCTCAAATAGGTTATGTGTTTATATATGGAGGCACTACCATATCTTGGAAATCAACTAAGCAATCAATTTTGTCTACTTCATATAATCATGCTGAGATAATTGCTATTCATGAAGCAAGCCGAGAATGTGTATAGTTGAGGTCTATAATACATCTTATTTGTGACAAATATGATTTGAAGTGTGAAAAACTACCCGCGATTTTGTATGAAGATAATGCATCATGCATAGCCCAATTAAAGGGGGATTCATAAAAGGAGATAGGACAAAGCACATTTCACCGAAATTATTTTTCACACATGAGCTTCAATAGAATGGTGATATCAATGTGCAACAGATTCGTTCAAGTGATAATATGGTTGATTTGTTCACCATGTCTCTACCAACGTCAACCTTTAAGAAGCTGGTGTACAAGATTAGGATGCAAATGTTCAAGGATGTGAATTAATGCTCTTATTAGGGGGAGTTGTACGCATTGCACTCTTTTTTCCTTGTAAGGTTTTGTCCCAGTAAATTTTCCTTGCAAGGTTTTTAACGAAATAACCAAAAGGCGTATTATTAAACACGTGTACTCTTTTTTCTTTACTAGAATTTTTTTCCACTGAGTTTTATTTTAGTTAAGGTTTTAACGAAGCACATTAGTAAACATTCAAGGATAAGTGTTATAAATAGAATTGTACTTAGAGTGAATGTCTATCTTTTAGTGAGTTTGTTACTTTGTGGCTAAGTCATTATTCCCCCTATAAATAGAGGAGATTTTACCCCACTGTTAATCATCCCAAATCTTAATAAGAATTTCCTCTATCTTTTTTTTTGCTGCAATATTATTCTTCTTCTTTTATTATTTCATTTCAGATCGTATAAAATTTTTTTTTTTATTATTGAAGAAAAGAATGAGAAGAATTGGTAAAAATTGAGATTAAATTCTAATTTGAAGAACCTTCGATAAACAAATTTCTCATTTCTCAAAATAGACTTCGCCTATATTATTTTGAGAATACAAAATTAGCCGGTCAATCAAAACTAATTAAATTGGCTAGACAAAAAATATATAAATATGTACAATATATGTGTACAAGGCACATACAAAACTATACCTTTCATCACCTATTAGTTTTATAGCGCATAAAGTTATTTAGATTTCTCTATTATTTAGGCATTTCACAACAAAAACAATAACATACGCAGTAAAATCTCACTAGTGGGTTGGGGAGAGTAGAGTGTACGTTGACCTTACTCATACCCCAAAAATGTTGGAGAGGTTATTTCTCAGTGACTCTCGGCTCAACAAGAGAGACAATAATAACAGAAAAAAACAAAAGAAAAGGCATGTAATAACAGAGAATGCCAGAAAGACAATAACTACAATGAATAAGTTAAAGGACAATAACACAAAACTATACAAAATAACAATATGAACACAACATAGATCGCTAACAACCCTAAACAAAATTCTATCAGATTACCCAGAACAAATGGGGAAGAACTCTCGACTACCCCTAGTCTACCACCTTAATGCTCGACCTCCACATGTTTCTATCAAGAGCCATTTCCTCAAAAATCTAAAGTCGACATGTCCTACCTGATCACCTTGCTCCAATACTTCTTAGGTCGCCCTCTGCCTCTTCTCGTACCTGCCAAAGTCAACCGCTCATACCTCCTAACCGGTGTATCTAGGCTTCTCCTCTGCACGTGTCCGAACCATCTAAGTTGCGCTTCCCCCATCTTGTCATCCACGGGAGACATGCCCACCCTCTCTTGAATATATTCATTCATAATCTTATCCAGCCCAGTGTACCCACACATCCATCTCAACATCCTCATTTCTGCTACTTTTATCTTCTGAATATGTGAATTCTTAGCTGGCCAACACCCAGATCCATACAACATGGCCAGTCTAACCACTGCTCTGTAGAATTTACCTTTGAGTTTCGATGGCACATTCTTGTCATATAGGACTCCAGATGCTTACCTCCATTTCATCCATCCCACCCCAATACGGTGTGTAACATCCTCGCCGATCTCCCCATCTCCCGGAATAATTGACCTTAAGTACTTAATACTTTCTCTCTTGAGGATGGCCTATGAGTCAAGCCTGACTTCCATATCTGTTTCCCTCGTCACATAGCTGAATTTACATTCCACATATTCCGCCTTTGTCCTACTCAACTTGAAATCTTTAGACTCCAGGGCTTTCCTCCATACCTCCAGTCTCCTATTGATGCCACCTCGTGTTTTATCAATCAGAACTATATCATCAGCAAAAAA
Source organism: Nicotiana benthamiana (assembly GCA_034376525.1). Taxonomy (NCBI): domain Eukaryota; kingdom Viridiplantae; phylum Streptophyta; class Magnoliopsida; order Solanales; family Solanaceae; genus Nicotiana; species Nicotiana benthamiana. The sequence goes on from CM067330.1 coordinate 70,430,781, forward strand.
CATACACCATGGCACCTCTCCTTGGATATGCTGTGCCAGTGCGTCCATCACCAGAGCAAATAAGAACGGGCTGAGCGCGGATCCTTGGTGTAACCCCATAACAACCAGAAAAGGCTCCGAGTCACCTCCCACAGTCCTAACCTGGGTCATAGCTCCATCATACATATCCTTTATCGCCCTAATGTAATCCACCAACACATATTTCACCTCCAGACACCTCCAAAGGACGTCCCTGGGAACCTCGTCATACGACTTCTCTAGGTCAATAAACACCATATGCAAATTCTCTTATCCATGTATATTTCCACCAACCTCCTGATAAGGTGGATAAATTTTTTAGAAGAACAACCGTCGTGAATCCGTACTGGTTTTTCGATATAGACATTGCCCTTTTTATCCTCCCTTCCACCACCCTCTCCCATATTTTTATAGTATGACTTAGTAATTTGATACTCCTATAGTTGTTACAATTCTGGATATCCCCTTTGTTCTTGTACACTAGAACCATTGTACTTCAGCGTCACTAATCAGGCATTCTCGTTGTCCTGAAGATAATATTAAACAAGACAGTCAACAACTCCAAGCCCTCTCTACCCACATATCTCCAAAACTCAACTGGAATCTCGTCTGGTCCGGTCGCTTTGGCCCAACTCATCTTACCCATCGCACCCACGATCTTCTCAACCTTAATGCGCCTACAATACCTAAAGTCTCGATAACTCTCGGATTGCCCTAATTACCCTAACACGATGTTTCCACCCTCCTCTTCATTCAGAAGTTTATGAAAGTACGATTGCCATCTTTTCCTAATATGGGCCTCTTCTATCATTACTCGATTGCCCTCGTCTTTGATACACCTCACTTGATCCAGGTCGTGAGCCTTCTTATCTTTCGCTTTGGCCAACCAAAATAACTTCTTATCCCCAGCTTTGCCCCCAAGTTCCTCATAAAGCCGACAAAATCAGCAGTTTTAGCCTTTGTTACCGCTAATTTCGCATCCTTCCTAGCATCCTTATATCTTTCTCTATTCGCTCTCTGTCAATCCTCGTCGGTGCTGTCTACTAAATTAATGTAAGCCACTTTCTTGGCTTTCACTTTCCCTTGAACCACGTCATTCACCACCACTGGCCTTGGTGCTTGCTAGAGTAACCTTTAGAAACTCCCAACACCTCTCTTGTTGCCTCCCTTATACAGTTCAGCGTCGCCCTCCACATAGTTCTAGCGTCCCCACCACTCTTCCAGGCACCCATATTCGTCAGTCGCCCCTCCAACTCCTGCGCATTATCCTTAGACAAAGCTCCACACCTGATCCTTGACTGACCCCGTACAAATCTCTTCTTCTTCTTCATCAAGATACTGATGTCCATCACTAAGAGCCTATGTTGAGTTGCGAGGTTCTCACTCGGGATCACCTTGCAATTCTCGCACAACCCCTTTCACATCTCCTAAGGATGAGATAGTCAATCTGAGTCCCAGCCATCATACTCCGGAAAGTAACCAAATGTTCCTCCCTCTTTGGAATCATAAAGTTCACAGTCACCAACTCAAAATCTCTAGTAAAATCCAACAGTGAGGTACTACCCTCGTTCATATCACCAAAGTCGAAGCCACCATGTACCTCACAATAGCCGCCGGCAGATGACCCAATAAGACCATTGAAATCAATTCCTATAAATAGCTTCCGTAGGCAGAACCGCACCACCTCATCCAACACCTCCCAAAAGCACCTCTTAACCTCCTCGTCTAAGCCTGTTTGTGGCGCGTGGGGAATTATTACTAGTAAAAATTAACCAATGATTGATACTTCTGCTGTTTCAATTTCGATGACACACTTTTTTTATTAGTACGTTCCAAAAAGAATGACATTTTTACAATTGAAAATAATTCAACTTTAAACTTTACATTTTACCCATTTTATCCTTGATGAGAAGTCTTTATAACCATATAAATGTGAAGGCCCCTTAAGCTTTTAAGACCACAAATTTCAAAAATCTTTATCTTTTTCCTTAAATTCTATATCGAGTCAAACTACCTCATTTAAATTAATACGGATGTGGTACATATTTAAACGAAAAATTAGTCAATGATGGAAAGTTATTTTCAAGAATCTCTGGAAGAAGCAAGTGTACTTTTTCTTTTGCTATTCTTTTGAAGGGGAAAGAGCATTGCACAATTGCTGTACTTTTAAAGAAATTTCATGGGCTAGCCATTGCTTTTGCAATATGCTAGTATTAAAAAAACTTTTTGCTTTTTTGCATGCCTCATCAACAAGGAAAAGTAGCATTTAATCAGTTATAAAAGTGGTGGATTACCCATGCTTGCACTTATTATTAACCCCTTTTAACTTTTGCTAATATCTATGTATTAGCCAATAAATTCCAATAACTTGGTTTTTGGACCACCTTAAAGCTTTTTCAAGTGTTTTTGGATCTCCAAATAGTAAGGATTATATTCTGACCTGCTCCAACCTAGACGTTTTTACATCATCATTAGTTTGGTTTCTTAATTAAGTGACTGAAACTCTACATTGAATTGGATTATTGCGTACTAATTAACTTCCCATATAAGGAATATTCCACAAACAACTTGAGAGTAAAAGAAAAGAATTAACCGTCGCAATAATGAGTTTATGCAAAAGTTATGAGTGCCGAGTGGGAGAAGGAATATTAAAAGATTGTCATTTGTGGATGCATGCATGCCTGACTGTCATTTTCTAGTTCAAACTTTTACTCTAATTTGCGAATCAAATATCTAACAAAAAGGGATTGGGTTTTTGGAATGGTTTCGATACTATATGAGAAAAGTAGAGTAAAAAGCACACAAAAAAGCCTAGCTATAATTGGATTTTCTTTTTCCCTTTTATATGCAAACAGAACAAGTAGGCGTTTGCACAATATTACATTTGGTTGAAATTTAGAAGGAAAAGAAGAAGATGATATTACATTTGATTTTTTTTCTTCAAATATTCAAAATAGTAGTAACTATTATAAACGGCCCGCTATCAAAGTTGACAGGAGAATATGGTGAAAAGAAATTTTAAAAAGGTAGACAACATTATTAATTTAAGGCGGACCATATACAATTGTTAGTTAAGCATACTGCTAGTTTGAACAAAATATAAAATAATGTTGTCAAGTCTTATGAGTTAATTAGTTAGGTCATTTTTAATGTTGGGCATCTACAAGAGGCTTATAGTTGTGTAACAAACGTACATGGTTATATGCTGAGGCAAACTCAAGATATGAGCACGAAGATGATATCATTGGATGCTAATAACCAGCTGTAAAATTCTATAATTTTTTGAAAACTTAATTATTATGATAGCTTATCTTCCAAGTATAAATAAAATGAAGTTCTAAGAAAAAGCACCCAGTAGAGAGGTTTTTTCTCAAAATGGGTGCTGAGGAAGGGAAGGTGTTTGGTTTAAGTATGTTTCAAATTTTAAGGGTGTGTTTGGTATAATGAAAAATATTTTTCGTGCAAAATATTTTCTTAAAAAATAAGTAGTAATTTTATTCATTTTTCGGTGTTTGATACGTAAATTAAGAAAAATGACTTCTCAAGAATGTCGTAAATAATTTAGATATAATAAATATAAAGCCACAAACTTTTAAACCAACAACCTTCCGTACCCACAAATTTCGTAAACTTTCGAACCGCTTAACTTTCAAAATCGCAGAATTTCGGACGAGTAAATTTTATAATTTCTAAACACGTAAACTTCCAAACACATAAACCTTCGAACTTATAATTTTGAAACTTGTAAAATTTTATGCCTTTCAACCGATAAATAATAAAATTAAAACTAAAAAATATATTTTAATTTTTTTTTCCGGTGGGAGGCGGAGGGAGGGGTGGGGATAGGTAGGGGTGGGCGGCGTGGCTGGGAGGGCAGTAAAATAAAAAAAACAAAAATTTAAATTACAAAAAAAGGTAAATTTTTTTTTGTGCGGAAGGGGAGGGGGGGAAGGCGGGTGGTGCAAAAAAATAAAATAAAAAAAGAAATTTGAAATTACAAAAAAAATTAAGGTAAAAAAACTATTTTTTTTGCGGAAGGGAGGAGGAGGGTGGAGGGGTAGTAGGGTGGATGGTAATGAAAAAACTAAAATCTGAAGAAAAAAAAATTTGTAGAGGGGGTAAGGTGGGTTGGTGAGGGTGGGGAAGGTTGGGAAGGAGCTTTGTAAAATGCCTTCCCTTCTCTTGGTAAGGAAAATATTTTCCTCCAATTAAAGGAAAATGAATTGACAAGAAAAATATTTTCCAAAACATTTAAACTTACCAAACATAAGAAAATTAAAAAATATTTTTCGAAAAATATTATTCTTTGTACCAAACACACCTAAATTTTCTTATTTTTTATCTCAAATAAAAAGGGGTTAGTGATAAAAAGGGTATTCAAACTTTAAAAATTATCAAAAATTTACTAAAGAAATTAAGATTAAGGGTGTGCTATTAGTCGAATTAAAGAAATTTTAACTCTTAGTTGCTATTACCGAAACGAAGTTGACAGATATATGCTGCATTATCAAATAAATTTTTGAAGAAGGTTGTGGCAGAAATTTATGAAGCTATAAGTTATAATTTGAGATTTTTAATTTTAAGGGAGAAATTTAAATATAATAAAATAAATGAAGTTGACTATTATATATTAGTAATAAACTATAATGAATTTTTTTTTTAAAAAAAAGCAAAAGTAAAAAAATGAAGCAGTTTGCTTTTAAGTATAAATTATGTTGAATTGAAAGAAGTTAATACTAAAGGGATTTTTTTTCTTCCTATATTATATATGAAACTTTATAACCAAATATGTGTATAGTATTTAAATTACCCGCCTAGTTCATATTTTTCCTACAATTTTTGTACCTTGCGTTTATTAGGAATTTAAAGGAAGAATATTCCCTTAATAACGCCCGAAAAATCAAAAAAAGCAATCTTGGGATTGATTGATTCTACATTAAATTCAAGTTTTGAAACGGAAAGGAGACTTCGCATCTGCGTAATTTACTCAGATTTTTTTTAAAAAGTACGAACAGCTTCAACAAACTAAGAACAACTTCAACAAACTGAATTCAAGTTGTAGAATTCAAATCTTCGAGATTCAACAACCCAAAATTGCTATATTCTATTCTTCGTCGTTTTCAGAGATCAAATTGGTAATCATATATTTGTTCTTCATTTTTTTCCCTCTCAATCTAGAAATCCAAAATCGTAATCATGCTACAATTGAATGAGAATTGGGATAACTATGGCAGATATAGCGATTTTGAAATTGATGCCATCGTGGTAGATGAGAATGCAAGCTACAGTATTCTGATTTCTACAATTACAAAACAACTATCAATGGAGATTAGGAATGATATGGGGGTTCGTGTGTATATGGAGACAAAAAAGGAGAATAGAAACTTAGGTTCATATTCGTTATGTATATGTATACGAGATTTCAATATGGAATTCACAATCAACAACGATAATACAAGTGCAGGTTTGTATAGTTTGAAATTGCAAAAAATTATGATTTTACGGTATTATCTACAAAATTACTACATTTACCTACAATTAAACTACAAATTAGTGTAATGAAAGAATAAAACAGTGTTGTTTTTAAGCCGGATCTACAAAGTTACTACATTTATACGACAAAATAAACTACAATCTATGATTAGAAATTGTTGATTTCAAAATGTTGTCTTCAAATAAAACTACAATCTATGTTTAGAACAAAATTTAGCCAAATAAAATACAAATCAGTTTAATTATGTACGAAGCAATATTGTTTTCAAAAATTTCTACAAATTGCAACAGTTATAGTACAATTTAACTACAATGTCTGACATCCTAAAATGGATGCCTGCAAAATTTTCACTTTATCTACAAATTATCTACAAATATTCTACAAAATTATAATCACACTGTTTATCTTTATTTTGATTCAGGTTCGTCTAGATCCCTAAAGTTACTTGATATGCCATCCTCTCTAGCTATAGAGGAATATCAAAGTGAAATAATAACAGAATCCACGCAAACTGCTATTGAAGAAGAGAAAGTGTATCAGGACAAGTAAACTGTAGCTGCTTCAATGAATCACTTTTCTGTGATGTACAAGTTCCAGTTCAGAGTTAAAAGATCTAGTCATAGAAGGTATGGAGATATTTTTGGAGAAAAGATCATTAAAAGCAGTGTTTTACTCAAGATATGTGTTTTTAAACATTGTAGATAAAGTATTTATATTGTAGTTAAATTGTAGTTTACGTTGCTGTATGTTAAAACAGTCCTTTTTTTTGTAACTACATTTATAATCTGTATTAAATATAATATTTTTTTGTAGCTACTGGCTTGTACGCATTGGTGAATGCTATAAATGACACTTCAAGGCAATGTTAATTAATGATTCTGCAATGTTCAAGATAAGGAGTTTCAACCAAAAACACACATGCTCCTTAATGGACGGAACATTCATACATCGCAAACATACTGCAGTTGTAGTTGGTAGTATGATCATTCCAAAGTATTGTGATCCTAAGACTGTTTACACACCAAAGGACATACAAATTGGCATGTTATCTGAACACAGAGTGAACCTAAGTTACATACAAGCATGGAGAGCAAAGGAAAAGGTTTTACAGTTTTTGAGAGGGAATCTGACTGACTCCTATAGCAAATTACCCAAATATTTTTGTATTCTTGAGGAGACTTATCCTGGTTCGGTTGTTAAATCGAAGAACAGAGCAGATGAATGCTTCTTATACGCATTTGTTGTTCTTTGTACATCAATAAGTGGTTGGCTATATTGTAGGCCAGTAGAAGTGGTTGATGGGACATTCTTAAAGTCAGCCTACAGGAAGATTATGCTGACAGCAAGCGCCATAAATGCAGCAGGTAAAATTGTAGTTATTTTGTAGGCACTGTATAAATTGTAGAAGTATTGTAGAATCTTTGTAGATATATTGTAGTTTATATGTATTCGTATTTTTATATGCATTTTCAAAGCTTCCAGTTAATTGATATTTTATTAATAATGTAGGAATAATATTGCCTTTGGCATATGCAATGGTTGATTGGAAAAACGACGCATCGTGGAAGTGATTTTTTGAGCAATTCAAGCAAGCATATTGTGAAAGAACTTCAATGTGTGTTGTTTCAGATAGAAATGAGAGTATCCTGAAGGCAACGACAATTGTCTATCCGGGAGTGCCACACTACTCTTGCATGTGGCATATTTGGACAAATATAAGGACAAAGTTCCAGAAGGGTCATCTACAATTAAAACAGTACATTATCTCAGAAACTTAGGGCAAGATCTTTATTTTGTGCAAAGTAATAGTAGTTTGATATATAGTATTTTCAAATTATAGATAAATTGTAGACAAGCTGAAATTACTTTGTAGATGGTAGATAAATTGTAAATATTTTTTTTTGATTATTATGTAATTATAGGTGAGGGTTTCAACAGATCATATTCATACTGTGATAGATGGTGCGGAGCGATACATTGTGCGTCTTGAAAACAAAAAATGTACTTGTGGCCAGTTCCAACTTGATGAACTTTTATGTGCGCATGCCTTGACAGCTTTAAGGGACATGAATGAAGGATATGAAAACTAGTTATCGCCGTATTACACAAGTATAAGCCTACTTCGTACATATAAAATACCGGTAAATCCCCTTCATGATGAAAGAAAATGAAATGTGCCACAACATATATCTGATATAGTAGTAAATCCACCTACGGGAGAGAAAAAACAGCCAGGAAGGCCTCAAAAGGAAAGACACAAAACATATGATGAACTAAAGCCAAAGGAGTATAAGGTGTCATGTAGAAACTGTGGTGGTGAAGGGCATAACAAAAAATCTTGCTAGAATGCTCCGAAAAATAAATAAATATCTTTTAGTTAGGAAATAATTGTTGGTGCATTCAAATTAACAGAATTTTGTGTGTAATTGTTTGATATTTTAAAGATTAAAAATGTAGTTAACTTCAATTTGTTTGTGTTTCTTGACATATTTTCCTGTATTGTGGCAAGCATCTACTTGCATTTGTTTACATTCTTTACATAGCAGTTAATATTTATTATCTACAATATAACTACAAGTTTTAAGAAATTAATTTAACTTAAACTGACAGTTATATACAGAAATTGAATACAACTAGAGGTAATTCCCTACAAATTATTAAACTATAAAATTATATTCAATCAGAATATTCAATGTTTACAGATTGTAGATAATTTGAAGTTTTTTTTATAGATAATTTGTATTCTAATAACATAACAATTAAGATAATTAAGTACAATTGCAGTAAATATTAAACAACTGGAAATATTAATTTCAATTAAACTACTAAAATTGATAGAAATTAACTAAACAAAATATCTGCTACAATAAAAACTCAAAGGAATTGTTCAGAAAGTTGAGTACTACACTTATCTTACAAACTAGCATCAACTAAATTACATAGACATGCCACTACTCCTTCTTTCTCTATACTCTTATTTTCTCATTCAATGCAGGTGCACCCTTCCTTCTTGCTAGTCTGTATGTAACCTCACTTTCACTGATTGACCTGTCTTCCTGCTTTTTTGTTGCATAATCCCGAGCGCTCCATAACGTCTATAATGTTGGTAAATATCAGAAATGTCTTCTGCGGGAATCGATAATTCTCCAAGGCTAACATACTCCGCAAAGACAGCAACAAATACACCACAATCGCTGCAGAATACAAAATTTAAATAATATTACCCCAAAATGATTATAAATAAAAAAGGAATTAAATGCATAGAAAGAGAGAATAGAATTTTTACAAAAAACTACAATAAGACTACAAAAATATCTAAAGTTATAAAGGTAGAACATCACAATTGTAAATAATATTCAAAATTAAGACAATTAATTTACAATTGTCAAAAAAATGTATAGCACTGATTTTAACATCCTAAACATAACAAAATAATTAGAAAATAAACTAATAAATGTATACCTTCGCCAATGAGTGTTTACGAACAATTTGAGGGTGTTTATTTACTGTTTCTTCATTTTTAGATTTTTTGAACCATGAGCCACTTTGATTTCTTTTTTGTTCACAGAGTAGGGACCTCTTTTACAAAGTCATCATCTACATCAGTGTCTTTTCCTTTTCTTTTGACTTGATTGACTCGTGTAGAACTTTCTCCAACATCTACATCAAAATTTTTTTGGTTCTCATTTTGGCTCTGATTTGTCGGGGAGAGGAACTATGACTAATATTTATAATTGCATTTGTAGATTTACCTAGGGTTTTGGGGGATTTGGGGGATAAAACACCCAAATCAAAGGATGATATATCACCTACTGCTGATTTTTTTGGACTCTTTTTCGAACCTTCCTTGTTATTCATTGATGAATTTCAACTAAATAAAAATGTGGATAGAAACTTGTTAAAAGGGTTTCTTCAATTTTGTTTGAATTTAGAGGGAAATTGGGTGGTTTCAGAAGAAGGACAATGATAGAAAGAACTGGGAGGGTAAAAAGAATGTGGTGGTATGGGGATGAGGGGTTAGGAGAGAGAAAATGGGGGATTAGTACTAGAAAAAATGAAAAATACTTTAATTAAGGAGTAGAAAATATCTCATTAATTATAACCTTAAATAGATATGGTATAGAAATAGTAATTTAATATACTAAATGTAATTTAGTCAAATCTTAACCATTACGGTAAAATAATTTCTTAAGTGGGAAGAAATATAAAAATTCCTAATAGAAATAAGGTGAAAACATTGAATAAGGTTTCAAACCCAGGTAATACAAGCAACAGAGGAGTTTTAAGTGGCCAGACAACTAGTTCTTCTATTTACGTTTTACTTTTATGGGCGAATAAAATATTTAAGGGGTTCCATAGATATATACAATATATAGGATATATATACAAGGTTTTTATCTAGGTTAACTGAAACAAACTGAATATTACATCCAAATCAATTGATTATATTAACTCACTATACAGAATTACAATAATCAAATATCAACAGAATAGTAGAAAATAACACTAAAGGAAATAAAGAGTAGATGAGGAGAGAAATTGCAGCATAAAGCTAAGAAGAAAGGGGATGAGAGACAGATTCAACAGAGGAGATGAGAAGAACTGACTAAGCCAAGGCTTCAACATAGTTTGGATGCGCTGATTCCCCCTGATCCCAAATATAATGTCGTAGCATTCTATTCGATTGTTTGGTCATTGGGCCTCTTCTCAATTTAGTTGCAGGCCTAATACTCCCATCCAGATCAATTTTGTTGCACGCTTCTAGCCCATAATCTCATGCTGAATCATGCGGGTTCACAATATTAATGGTCCCTTGACCCCTCAACTCACAACGTGAGTCCACCTCTTGCTATATGAGTGTGTCAAAAGAAGATTAAAAAAAGACAATAACATACAATATTGGACTTGATACGAAGCACTGTAGAAATGTTACTTCGTATTTTGTCATATATAGTTTAGTCGTTAGCAAAAACTACCAAATCCCAAATAATTAGATTCCTTTTTAACAGGTAAGTTACTTTTAAATAAGGGTACATTGTACGAGTTTTGATTATGTAGTAACAAAAAATATAGCAGACAGAGTTAATGACAGTAGTAGATATAGTACAAAGACTGGGTCTCGACATGTTTTACACGTGAGTGAACTAAAATAGCATCCATTCAATTATTACAAGCATTAATTCATGTTTCTTTTTTGGCTACAAGACAATTTCATGGGGTTGGTGGAGCTTGAGGGATATGATGGGAAGGAAATGAGTACCACTCTAATGAACTGTTAAAATAGAGACCTACGAAGAGGGATCGTAGTGTGTTCTCTCCCTACCAGCCCGTTCAGTCAAGCTTCTTCTATTCTAAAAGTACTTTTTTTTAAAAATAATATTATTTTTATTTTAATTTATATAAACTTATTTAATTAGGTACATAATTTAAGAGAAAATAAAAACTTTTGAAATGTGTAATCCTAAACAAGTTAAAAAGTGGTCCCGATTATTTATGTGGTTATAAAAGTTTCTCATTAAGAGTAGAATTAGAAGTTTATACTAAATTGTTTCTAAATTTAGAAATGAGTCATTCTTTTTGGAATGGACAAAAAGGAAATAGTTTCACATAAACTGGAACAGAGAGAGTATTTTTTTTCAATGTTGAAGTGTCTGGCCAATGTTTTAGAAGCAAAAAAGTGTTTTTGAGAAGAAGCAGAAGCAACTTTTGGAGAAGTAGAAAAAAGTAGCTTCTCTTCAAAAATACTTTTTTGAAAAATACACTTAGAAGCAGTTTTTAAAAGCTTGGACAAACACTAATTACTATTCAGAAGTGTTTTTCAAATTATTTAGCTAAACACAAACTGCTTCTTACCAAAAGTACTTTTAATAAAAAGCACTTCTCAAAATAAGTTAATGTTTGCATTTTGGCCAAATAGGCAATACGACTGTAAAAGTGAAAATATATTTCGTTTTTTTAACTCATAACGTTGAGCCAAATAACAATACTTCACTTTAATTTGCTCATTATCAGGTGTGGAGCTAGTGTTTGGTTATGGGTTTTCGGCTGTGCTTTGGTCCAAAATTTATATTTATCTGAACAAATTTATTGAAATGCACAAATTATTAGTTTAAAATTCAATAACATAAAATGACTAGAATTTTGAATCCATAAGTTTCAAATACTAGCTCAACCTTGCTTCATGTCCACGTGCTTCATGTTGAGAGGTCAATGTAATAAAGAGGAAGTGCATTGTATCTTACAAGTGTAGCACGTGGTTGCTAGAGGTTAGTTGTTAGGTAATTAGAAATGACAACTGTATTTAATTGTTAGTAGTTAGTGGTAGATATAATATGTGTGTTAGTAGTTGTATATATAGTCTTGAGGATCTATTAAACAGTAGACAGTTTCTTCGTTTCAATTCTCTGCCTTCTTCTCCTTTTTCTTCCTTCACTGAAGCTCTTAAGGAGCTCTAATGGCTGATTTATGTCTCAACTTTTATGAATTTTAACATGGTATCAGAGAAACTGATTCTGGTGTTTTACTTCGCTTCGAGTTAATTACCCCAAAAAACTTACTAGATCTCAACATATTTTGAGCTCATTTGTAGTTATGATAGCGAAAAATAAAAAAAAACTCACATACACGCATCCTTTATTCATGAATGCTAATGATACTCCTGGTTCCTATTAAGCATACCGGATCGAAAAATTATGGCTAATGGAGCAGATCTATGAGTATTTCTCTTCAAGCTAAGAGGAAGCTAGGGTTCATGCTAGGTACCTATAAGAAGGAACTATTTGAAGATGAATTACACGAGCAACGGGAAACTTGCAGTGCTACGGTCCTTTCATGGATCATCAACATTGTCGTTGAAGATCTACTCAGTGGAATTGTGTATGCTTCAGATTCATAAATCGTGTGGAAGGATCTTAAGGAGCGATTTGACAAAGTCAATCGCGTGAGAATTTTTCAGGTACACCGACAAATAGCCAATCACTAACAAGGTACGAACTCTGTTTCAGTATATTTTACCAAATTGAGGATCTTTGGGCTGAAAATGATGCCATGGTTCCTCCTCCTGGTTGTGACTGCAAAATTTAAATAATCAATATAACATTTTCAACAACAGAGGTTGTTACAGTTTCTGAGTGGGCTAAATGACTCGTATGACCAAGCTAGGAGACATATCTTGTTAAAATCGATATGCCCTACACTTAACCAAACCTATGCTATGATAATTGAGGATTAGAGTCAACATTCAGTTGGTCTAAATGCAGTTGCTGCTAATACATATCCTTTAGCTATGCATTTAACTCGTGGACAACCATATAAGGGTAAGAGACCTTTTTGTATTGTGAATACTGCAACATGAAAGGTCATAACAAAGAAAATTATTACAAATTAGTGGGGTGTCTTCCTGATTTCAAGTCTAAGAGAAATTTAAAACCCAGACTTGGAGGATCAAGAGGTCAAATTAATCATGGTGGATAGATAGGTTATGTTAAGCAGCCTTTCAATGCTACTCAAAATATGACTGGAATGTTAATATGCAACCACCACAGATGCACTATAGAAACAAAGGACCAGCTGAAATCAAGGCTCTGTATTTCACTGAAGAACTTCATAAATAGATCCTCAAATGCTAAGAAATAATGTTGGAGAAGAACTGGGGAATGAGGCAAATCACATCAATGCATCAGGTAATGCAATTTGTATGATGTCTAAAGTATCAAGTGATGATGATTGGATAGCTGATTCTGCAGCTACTTATCCTGTAGCTTCTAAGAAAAGTTTGATAAATAGTGATCATAGTCTACAAGTATCTGGTAATAGTAAAGTTTATTTACCCACATGAGATAGAGAAGATATTAGTCATACTCGTTGTGAATCCTTATTTGGAAACACAACTGTGGTGCAATGTGTTGGTTGTTCCTGATTTCATGTTTAACTTGCTATCAGTCTCAAAATTGACCAAAGAACTGCCATGCTCAGTCAATTTTTTCCCTAGCTTCTATGTTTTTCAGAAGCTTTGGAGTGGTAGGGTGAAGGGGATTGGTAGGCAAAGAGGAGATTTGTACATATTCAAAGCTACAGACACTAGTAAGCAGAGTATACAACATCCAATAATACCAGCAATTCGAAATGAGGACAACAACTTTTGGCACAATAGGCTTGGACATCTATCTGCACCAGTGATGAAATCTATGAAGTTGTTACATGATCGTGTAAATAGTTCATAATTGAATAAGTGCATGATTTTCCTTTTGGCAAAATAGGCAAGGTTGATGTTTCCTAGTAATGATTCTAGAATTGATGCACCATTTGACATTGTACATATGGATCTCTGGGGGCCTTATAAAACAACAACTTTTGGCAACAAGCATTATTTTTTGACTGTTGTGGATGATTACAATAGGTATACATGGATCTGTATGTTGCAGCTTAAGTCTGAAGCTATTGTGGCTATTAAATCTTACTTGTACATGGTAAAAACATAGTTTGGTGTCATGGTTAAAGTCCTTAAGACAAACAATGACACCAAAATTTTTAACTCACAATGCAACACTTTACTTCAGGATTTAGGCATACTTCATTAGAGTAGTTGTGTTCACACACCTCAACAAAATGGGGGTGGTTGAAAGAAAGTACAAACACATCTTGAATATAGCCAGGGCACCCATATTTCAGTCCAAAGTGCCAATTAAATATTGGGATATGTGTATCAAGACTGTCGTCTACCTTATGAATAGGCTTCACTCTACTGTAATTGGGAACAGAAGTCTATGAGCTACTATTCCAAAGGCAGGCAACACTATATCATTTACGTGTGTTTGGGTGTCTATGCTTTGCAACCACAATTCCTAAAGGAGACAAGTTTGAAGAAAGAGCAAGACCAACTGCTCTTATGGGTTATTTAGAGTTTCAGAAAGGCTATCTCCTCCTAGATCTCAAAACAAATCAGTTGTTTGTTAGAAGAGATGTCATCTTCAGAGAAGATGAATTTCACTTTGCTACTGTATACTCAAAGGAACAACTTACAAATGAGACTGTCAACCTAGATCAATCCTATCCTCTTGATCAACCTCATCATTTACGTGTATTTGAGTGTCTATGCTTTGCAACTACAGTTCCTAATGGAGACAAGTTTAAAGAAAGAGCAAGACCAACTGCTCTTATAGGTTATTCAATTGCAGAAAGGCTACCTCCTCCTAGATCTAGAAAAATAAGTTGTTTGTTAGTAGATATGTCATCTTTAGAGAAGATGAATTTCCGTTTGCCACTGTATACTCAAAGAAACAACTTACAAATGAGACTGTCAACCTAGATCAATCCTCACCTCTTGATCAACCTCATAATACATATCACACCCTACCAATTCCATCATAACACGCTATAGAACTCACCACATAATCCTACCACCTCATTCACACCAAATTCTCTACATATACCTCATGATATACCACATAATTAACCAGCCTCCTCCCATTTTATATGCTTTTCTCCCAATTTACAAGGAATTATGGGGCGATATACACACCAACTCAAATATCTATGAGTCTAGTTTTCAACACATTAAACCGTTTGTCGATACAATCTCAGAGTAGAGATACATTTGCGTTTTTGCGAGACTGCGCCAAGCACCTCTCTATGGGGCCTACTTAGGCGATTTAAAACATTTGGATCTGTATAGGACGCCTCCAACCTGTTTTACGTCATTTCTTTTCACTGATTCAGACCATAGAACCATAGGAACACCCCCTCAAGGTTCTCTCATGATTCCAGACCCACAAAAGGGCAAACAACACAAATCAAGTGTCGGGAATCCCGTGGCGCTAGTAAGTTTCTTTTTCTTCTTGTTGTTGCTCATTTTTGTGTTGTTCCAGCTTGAGTGGGAGGTTGTTTTAAGGGGTTTATGATATGGAAATACTCCCTTAAGTTATTCATATCAACCCTAGGTGATTTCAAGCCTTCTAAAGTGATTCTAGTGCCAAAAAATACTAATTGATTGCTAGTTTCGATTTCTTGTTGTTGTGGCATTATTGGAGGGATATTTCATGGAAAATTAAGTTCAAATTAAGTTGTTCTTTCTGTATAAAGATAAGGAACCTCTTACTCTATATGTATTTTGGATTATCCAAGTTTCGGCTAAGTCATTGAAGCTAGAACTTGTGAAATATATATCAAAAGGCTTGGTAGTGTTATTGGTTATTTTGGGAGGTTCAATATGATTACAATTGATGTTTTTGGGCTGTTTAGTGATTTTTTTACTTGTGGGAAGTCATATAAATAGGGGAGGTGCTATCTGTTTTATCATAAAATAGGTTGTTGTCGATACATAATAGTTATGGCGCTTAAATGATAACGATAGTATCTTTTCTCTTATTGTAGATTAAGGAGTTGTGACAATTACATAGCTTGAGGTTGGGCAGTGTTTACAAGGTATGTGAGACTTTCCCTTTTTCACGACTTCGATTGTACATAATGTAGTGAACTAGCTTCCAAAGATACTCTACTATTAGAAGCTAGCAGTACTTACATTGTTTACCCTCTTATGAAACGATTGGTGTTTATGTTGCCTCTCTTTCTCTTATGTTATCAATGCTGTTGTTACTTCCTAATTCTTATAAGATTCATGGTGAAGAGTTAGTGCCAATTATGTGTACAGAGGATACTGGCCTTACGTCACTCTGAAAGGTTTAGAATATGATTCCATGAGTCGAGCATGAATAATATATATTTATCTATTTTACTCTACCAAGACGCGCTATAGTCGGCCAGTTACGGCACCTATTGTGCAACCACTGATCAGTTGGGTTTTACCGAGCTCTACGTGGTCGGGTACGATTTTACCGAGACTTAGATGCCCGGGTACGTTTTTACCGAGCCTATTACGGCCGGGTATGATATGATGATGATGATGCCCACAAAGGCGTATATTTTAAAAGTTTATGCATATATACATATGTATCATGCATTGCATATCAGTAGCCCTCCGAGGTACCTAGATGTTACAGGTTGTATATTCTCTATCCCTGCTTACATTACTGTTCGTACTTATGGTACTCAGTACTTTATTCGTACCGACGTCCTTTTGTTTATAGACGTTGCATGTCATTCTACAGGTCCTAATAGACAGGTAGGTACAACTCCCCCACCACAGTAGGTTGTCTAGTTCAGCGATGGCGATATCCCTTCTCCAGACTTGCCCTGGTCTTGATTTGTATTTTTGTTATAGACATTATGTGTATGTCGGGACCCTGTTCCGGCTATGTTGAAGCACTTATGTTCCTTTAGAGGCTCATAGATAGGTGTCGACTCATGTATAGTTTGGTATGCCTTGTCGGCTGGTTTTCGTTGTATAGTCTTTCATAGTAGCATGGTAGCTTGTACCTTATATATAGTTTCTTAATTGTCTGGTCATCCCATGTTATGTATGTTCATACCATCATATTTTATTATTGGTTTTTCATGATCCATGTCTACCATTTATATTGATCTCGTCATCCCTAAAATATAATAAAGAAGGTTAGATAAAATATACGTTGGTGCTCGGCAAGTATGGTCGGGTGCTAGTCATGGCCCTCCAGTTTGGGTCGTGACAAACTTGGTATCAGAGCGAGTGTGTCCTAGGGGTTGTCTATGAGCCGTGTCTAGTAGAGTCTTGATTATGGATGTGTAGCACACCACATTTATAATTAGGAGGCTACATGGCATCTAGGGTTGTTACTTTCTACCTGAATCTAGATCGTGTGTAGAGTTGAGTCGTAAGTGTTCATCTCTAATATTCACCTTGTTCTCGTTCAGTGACGAGGAAGCAAACAATTAGTAGACGGCTTGATACAGCTGCGGGAGAGGGTACCAGTCAGGTGCCCCAAGCCAGAGCAGGCCAAAGTAAGGCTCAGAGTGAGATGCCGTCTCAAACCTCATCTACTCCGTCTCCTCCAGAGGATATTATGAGGCACCCAGCACCTCCAGTTCCTCTGTCTGGCACTAGATACCAGGATATGTGGAGTGCTTGTAGTTGTTGACTAGCTTGGTAGTTGCTCAAGCCCAGAGGTAGAATATAAATGCTGCTAATAAACCAGTTAGTACGAGAGTTCGGGATTTTATTAATTTAGACCCTCCAATGTTTATCGGATCAGACCCCTAGGAGAACCCATAGACTTTTATTGACCAAGTTCATCGTACACTGTGGGTTATGCATGCTAGTGATATGGAGGCAGTAGAGCTGGCTTCTTATCGGTTACGGGCTTTAGCGATTTTCTAGTATGATAGTTGTGAGAGATCCACGGGTCAGAATGCTCCTCCAACTGTGTGGAACGAGTTTTCTAAGGTCTTTCTTTTTTACTACTTGCCAGTTGAGATACGACGAGCTAGAGCTGATAAGTTCTTGAACCTTCTGTCTCACCTCCTTTTTTCACTACTACACCCCGAGAGGATATAATAAAGGGAGTTTTTTTCCAATTTAAGTGACAATCGAAATGAGATTAATTATTAAAAAAAATCAGAGTCGCCACTTGGGATAATTTTATGGTGTCCCAAGTCACCGGTTTAAAATCCCGAATAGAGGAAAGAATGACTCTATTATTATAGTATGCGAATCAGAAATCCGGGTAAGAAATTCTGTTAACCCGGAAAAAGGTGTTAGGCACTCCTGAGTTTCGTGGTTCTAGCACGGTCGCTTTAATGATACTTGGCTGATAAAATTATTTAATTACTGACTTTTAAACCTATGTGCTTTTGCTTCTTTTACCGCTTTTAATTAGAAAATTATCTTGAAACGGGTTACACGTACTTATACCCATGTGTTTGGCAAGTCAAAAATTATGTCATGCAAACGTGTCCATAATTAACAACACTTAATTATTTTAAAGAAGAGTTTGGGCTAAAGTTGAGCGACTCCATACTCTAGTTTTATTTTTATAAGTGTAATTGTGTTACGCAGATGTATACGCAATTACACCAGTATTTTTAAACGGCCCTAAAAGATATTCTATGAAATATTATATTTACATAACCTAGGAAATTATTAAAGGGCCATATAATTCTAATGAACTTATTAAGTAAAATAATTAAAGGATGGTAACCTATTTTATTATTAAGAAAAGATCGGTCGAACTTGCGCGAACGCATACTCCAAATTAATTTAGAATCATGGTTATGTTACGCGAACGTATACGCAACCACAATTATATTTCAAACGGCCCTAAAGGTTTTTCTATAAATATTAGACAATTTTATATCTACATTAACATGAGGGTCATAATGATTTATTTATCCTTGTTTTACTTACATGAATCCATTTACTTTCACAATTCTACTGCACAAAATACTGTCATAGAGAAACATTCGGAACTGAATAAGCTTAGGAATTTAAACCAAAGGTATAGAATCATTAAGATTGATGTATGCAAGTTATATATCACTCAAAATACATAATACTATCCTGGCGACGCTTGGAATTTATTCAATTCTCTTTTAGAATCCCAAATTTATCAATTGATGCTTCTAGTTCTTATATATTGACAAAAATATTAAAGAACAGTATCCACCTACTCAAAGTTAAGGCAAATAAGTCGTTCCAACAGTGAAGATAACGGGATAACATACAAAAACCAGAGGATAGATTATACAAGAAACCAAGGATTGATAACAACCTGTAGATTGGAACAAAAGACAAAACTTTTATAGTTTTCAGTGTAGCAAAGTGACCCATGCCTATTTACAAAGAAGATCAGCAGGCCGATGACGTTGAACACGAACAGATCCGTCACCAAGACCACGTCCGAACCTCAAACTTGATAGGTCCTCGAAGTCAAACATCAAAACCTCCTAGTGTATCAATTTGGGACTGGTTTCAGGCTGAGACAGCAATGGACGAGAGATGGGAGGCCATTTGTTTTGAGATTTTCTGACGTGCTAGTACGTGTGTGTGTACTACTATTTCCAGGGAGATGTTATGGACAGGAAGAAATGATGGGTGATGGCCAGCAGAGGAAGCTCCTAGCGGTTGTTCTGGAGATCAAGCTGAGTGGTTGTTCAGCGACTGAGGAAGAATGGCGTCGCTTCAAGTCTCATGAAGAAAAACGAAGCCGAGGGGTGGGGTTTTTTCTATGTAACGACTGCTGATAGTCATGGTTCTTAGGAATTTTTAGGTTGTTCCAGTGAGCAAGAAGGCTCTAAAACTCCAGGGAAATGATTGGGAAGAAGCCATCGATTTTGGGAATGTGTGTTTAGAACCTGAAGAAGAAAGCAGAACGGGAGTCCATTTTTGTCGTCAATGGCGCTTCGTAGATCCTAGATCTCTCGAGTATTCATAAAGAAGAAGCTGGAGTTCCAGGTCCTTTTTTCAATATTGCTGCTCTCCCTCAATATATCAGGCGTTAAGGTCCTCTCCCAAGGCTGCGCGATTGGTTTTCCGGCGCGGGGTCATTTAGGTTGAAGGGTACACACAGGGGAAGGGTCCTTCTTTCTATACACTGCTGCACAACTTCTTATTTATCTCCCAGCGTGTGTTATATCATTTATATGTGTGTATTATGTATTAGGTTTTTAGGTGGGGAAATGGGTTTGGGGTATTGGGTTGGATTGCGTCGACTCACTTTGGGGTTGGGTAAGGGCTGATTTGGGTTGGGTTTCAAAATTGTATTGGATTTAAAAATGGAAGTAAAGATTAGCCCAAATATAATTCACCACTTTTGTTTTTATATTTATCTAATTTCTGTTAAATTAAAACTAAAAATAACACCTAAATTAATTCCTAGTCAAATTACTTTCAAATTAAACTAATTACTACAACTAATAATTATTGCACCTAATTAAAAAGAAAACTAAACGGAAAACTATCAAAATTCAAAGACTAAAATTACAAGTGCAAAATTAATCATTTTTTATGATTCTTTTTTTTAAACACAATTAAATCAATGTAATTAATTTCTAAATATAAATTGAACCTAAGGTGGCATAAATTAAAATATGATACTTTTATGGTTTTTCTATAATTTTTAAAAAATATTAAAAATGCATGAAATGCAACTAAATAAAGAAACACACCTTAAAATCAATTAAAATTATTTTGTTCTATTTTTAGGAGTTATTTTCATGTAGGACAAAAATCACGTGCTCACAGCTGTCCCTTTTTGCGCAGAAACACGAAGAGTTTTCTTGCCAAGATAAGTGAGCAAATACGAGCGATTTTTGCCTGTTTGAATACTCCATGAGAAGTATTTTAAAAAAAATTGATCGCACCCTACTTCTGAGGTTGCCTACATATCCTTGGCTATAAAGGAATCAGGTCAGTGTAGTTCAGGAGTGAGTGAGATGAAGGAGTATGTTGAGGTGAAGATCCGGTCGAGGTGCCGTTCTGCCGAGGTTCCGGTCCGCGGTCCTGTTGTTACATAAAAATCAAAAGAATGGAAAAGACTAGCTAAACCTGTCAACTACGAGTTACATGATTCCTATCTATAAGTCTTGTGAAGCTTGATCTTAAGTCTTGAGTGGTTCTTTATTCCGACTTTAGATTTCAACCTTGACGCTTGTTATGTGCAGGTACTAGCTCGTTCTTCTTCAGGTTTTCATAATTAAGACCGGACATGTAGCGCTTATGACCTCAACCATGCCTTGAGAAATTTACATTTTTCATCTGCTTTTATTTGGATTACTTCTTGCTTGCCTTCCTTTTTTCTTCTTTTCTTTTTTTTTCTTTATTGTGACTAACCTTTGTTGATTACCTCGGACTGTTGACTTGCATTCTTGCCACGAGCTTCTCTTGTCGCTGACTTGAATTGTAATCTGGAATGTTTTACCTTTCTCCAGGTGGATGCTTGACTGCTGAACTCGAATTGTGTTCCATTGTTCTATGATTATCAAAACTTGACACTTGAAAATATTCCCTTGTTCTACAGGTGGGCGCCTGATTACCCAAACTTAAAATTTTTGAAAATATTCCCTTGTTTTCCAGGTGGGCGCCTGATTAACAAAAATTAAAATTTTGAAAAATATTTTTTTGTTCTCCAGGTGAGCGCCTGATTACCAAGACTTGAAATTTTGAAAAATATTCCCTTGTTCTACAGGTGGGCGCCTGATTACCAAAACTTGAAAATTTGAAAAATATTCCCTTGTTCTACAGGTGGGCGCCTGATTACCAAACCTTGAAATTTATTGATTACCAAGATTTGAAATTTTGAAAAATATTTCCTTGTTTTATAGGTGGGCGCCTGCTTACCGCCTGCTTAACAAAACTTGAAATTTTGAAAAATATTCCTTTGTTCTACAGGTGGGCGCCTGATTACAAAAACTTGAATTTTGAAAAATATTCCCTTGTTCTATAGGTGGGCGCCTGATTGCCAAAACTTGAAATTTGAAAAGTATTCCCTTGTTCTCCAGGTGGGCGCCTGATTACAAAAACTTGAATCTTGAAAAATATTCCCTTATTCTCCAGGTGGGCGCCTGATTACCCAGACTTGAAATTTTGAAAAATATTCCCTTCTTCTACAGGTGGGCGCCTGATTTCTAAACTTGAAAATTTGAAAAATACTCCCTTGTCCTACAGGTGGGCGCCTGATTACCAAAACCTGAAATTTTGAAAAATATTGTCTTGTTCTCCAGGCGGACACCTGATTACCAAGACTTGAATTTTGAACAATATTCCCTTATTCTACAGGTGGGCACCTGATTAAAAAATATTCCCTTATTCTACAGGTGGGCGCCTGTCACCCCTCCTTTTTACCGCATACACGTGGTTACCCTGAAAGGCGACACGTGTATAGGAGTTTTCCAATTAAAGTGAAATTAACCGAGATGGAATTAATGATTTATTTCAAGAGTTGCCACTCGGGATAGGTTTCGATTTTGGTGTCCAAAGTCACCGGTTTATTTAGAATTTCAAATCGAGGAAATTTCGACTGCCCAATTGGAGTTTGCAAATCAGAAATTCTTGAGTAAGGAATTCTGTTGACCTGAGGGAAGGTGTTAGGCACCATCAGATCTCGTGGTTCTATCACGGTCGCATAAACTCAATATAAGTGGCTAAAATATGGTTTGCTATACCTGTTAATCCGTAATTGTAGATTATTAACTGCTTTTAACATCTTTTAGGAAAATTCGCAATGTTATTAGAACACGTCGAGAATCGCGTCACATAAATGCACCCGCAATTTTGTACATATTTTAATTCCACTGAGAATAGGATTTGGGTCACATAAATGCGCACCCAAATTTAGGAAGGTATTTTTATTAAGCACGCGCCTATTGCAACTGCGTCTTTGACATTCGTGGGAAGACTGTGAAATTTGCTAAACGGTACTTCCTATTTTCTAAGTGTTCTAATGAATTAAGGAGCCATCACATAGTATTTGCTTGAATTAATATGTCTCACTTTAATTTACAAGGATATCTTAACACATGCTAAATCCTCTATTTTTGCGGTTGCTTAAATGCACCAATTGTTTTGATGTATAGATTGTATATTGGAAAACATTATGTGCACCTTAGCCTCATTCAGGGATAATTGCACATACTGTTTCATATTTGGGCCAGCCCAAGAGCAAATATTGCTTGGCTGCAACTAGCAGCTATTGCGACTGGCCTGGCTTTTAATCACTCAGCCCAGAAAACGTGTTGAATTACAACATTTTGGGTACTTACTGGGCCTCGCGAGTGAGCCCAGTGTTGAGACAAAAGAGTCCAATTCTCAGTAACCATTTTGGTTTAAAATTATATACAAAGTTGAATATCTATACAGTCACAGAGACAATATTAACAATCTTTTTTTATATATATGTCAAACTTTAACAGTAGACCTGAATCAACTGATTCATATACTCATCAGTCAGAGTATATGAATCCAATTCTTCAAAATTCGATTATGACTTTAATCTCAGCTTATATATTTGAAACGAACATGGATAATGTGTTGAAATCTAACGAATTAAACATTAGTATTTTGACTTCAACTAGCTATTAAGCCAGTATTTTGAGTCCCTCTTTTAAAAAAAATATGGAAATAGGTATCTAAAACAACTACATCACTTAGTTAACTATATTATCAGCTATTCATGCATAAAATAAAAGTTTGAATGTCCGGATTATTACAAATAATTCATTCTCTAATGTTCAGTTATTACAGAATGAGACAGCCCAAACTTTAATTACAACATAATGACTATCTTATCACTACAATTATATCCGAAACTGAATAAGGGGAAAACAGGGAAGGGGTCTAGAATGATATAAGGAACTCAGATCTGCACATTCATGAATACTTTATACTTGAGCTTCAAATAACAATGGACATTGGAAGTTACCTTCAACTCAGCAGAAAACAAGCCTATGAGTAAATGTAATGAACAAACAAAGCAATCAACAACCAAATACACAGTGCATCTAGGACTTCAGCAGAGTTTTTAGAGAATTAAATCTTAAGAAAATGATTCAAACAACACTAATGGTATTTTTGCAGATATAGGAATGAGTATTTCAGCTCTAGTATTCAAAGAGAAGGTTCCAGATCCCTCCAAAAAAAAATGCCCAGGGGGTTTCTTTTATAGTAGAGCCTTACGGCATCAGATTTTCCTCTTGTTTTCCTTTTAGTCCTTACTCAAATTTGCACTTTGCCTAAATGGTCCTTCAATTCTTGACTTGTGCCTCAAGTTTGAGGCAGAATTGTGTTTTAGTCCTTTCCAGAAGGTTCTAAGGGATTACTATCAGGTTTTTTTACAGGTTCAAATCCCTCTTATACCCTCACTTCCTTTCCTAATTACCCCTCCCCCCTTGAAGTTTTGACCTTAGTCAGTTCCTTGACCCTAGTCAGTTCCTTGACCCTAGTCAGCTCCTTGACCCTAGTTTAGTTACAGTTGACCCTGGTCAACCAAACTTGGGTCACCTTTTAATCTTAGACTAACAGGCTCATGAAAGTTCAGAATTAGCCAAAATTATGAAGGTTCAACACAGATGACTTAATATAGACTTCCATATTCAAACATTATACAGAACTATCAAAATAAATGGTTAGAAAATTGAATACATTTATCAACACTTAATTTTCAGAAGTGGCTCAATCAAAATTCTTCAAAAATACTTAAAAACGAGAAGCACACAGCAAGGGGTGAGTATTTAGTTCAGGAATCATCTTAGGAAGCAAGTAAAGGCTACCACTGAACAGTTAAAGGTCCCAACCCCCAAACTAGCTTAAACCAATATCAATACTGAAAAATCAAAGTCATTATGGCAATCAAATACTTAGGGTCGAAACAAAAATCATAAAATCAGATGATGGATGTCAATTAAGCCCTAAAAATCACATCACTAAAGAGTAAACTAGACTAGGTTTTTCAGAGTCAAAAGACTAACTAGCAAGATATCACACTACTCAGGAGATGAAAGGATTTCACAGTATTGACAAACAACAGCACATGACCATTTAAACCTACTTCAGGCGAGACTATGGACAAACAAGAAATTATTGAAAGAAGTTGGTCAATCTAAGAGCTAAATAGAAGATAAACTACTTAGGCAAATTATACAGAAGAGACCAAGTAATCAGAAAAATATATACAGAAGAGACCAAGTAATCAGGAAAATATATACAGAAGAGACCAAGTAATAAGGCAAATATATACAGAAGAGGTAGAGTACTTAGCTTCTTATTCTTGTTCCTATTTAAACCCTTTCAATCAACTCTTGACTCCTTCCACAGGGTTTCGAACCTCCATATAACCGGTTTTAAGAGTTCAAGGAGGCTTTCATGGTTCTGAGACCTCAGTGTGGTCTCAGATTGGGATTTACTCAGTGGTTGAGGATGTTTGGGACTTATGGTTGGTGACAAGAAGGGCCAAGGACTGACTACGAGGAGTTTGAGCCATTTCTGGCGGGTTTTGAGATTTAGGGTTAGGTTTTGAATTGAAATTCGAAATGTTTCAGGCAGATTCGAGAGAGGTGACTTACACGGTTGGAACGAGGAGATTGAGGTGCTTTAGGGGTGTAAATTTGGAGGACTTTGGGATAGGGTCGCCAGAGGTAGGGTTTCCGACGACCTTTCTGAGAATATTTTCGGTGGCGACATTAGGGTGGTAAGCCGGTGGTCAAGGGATGGTAGTGGGATGGTCAATGGAGGTGTTACAAACGGAGAAGACGGTACGAGGAGGGAAGGTTTGGTCTCTATCTATATTAGAGACGTTTGGACATATATATACGGTTTGGGATGGGGTTTAATGGCCGTTGGATTGAAGTGAGATCGACGGCTATGATGACACTCTCTTTGAAACGGTGTCGTTTGTTTGTTGGGTGTGGACTGGACCGGGGCAATGATTTGGGCTGGGTTGTGTATTGTTTAAAGGAGGAAGCAGGTTGGGCCACTCAGGTCTGGCCCAACTGTGGCCAGCTTGAGTGGCTGTATATATATATATATATATATATATATATATATATATATATATATATATATATATATATATATATATATATATTGAACAAAAAATAATTTCAAATACCGGACATTATTAATTTTTTTATATTTTAATTTGTAAAACAAATTTATTTAATAATTAAATCCTAAACATGCAGTAATGAACATGTGCATGCAATTAAATCCTAAAAATTAAAATCCTAATATTTTAAAAGAAAAATCCTAAACTTTAAGAGACCTGTAGGAGCTTGCTTCGACCAGGTAAAAATCATATGCTCACATCGCCTGATTACCAAGACTTAAAATTTGAAAAATATTCCCTGAGACTGTTGCCTGTGTACCTGATCACAACAAAATATACAAAAAACAAGATATTCTTTTTGCCCCAGTTTGGTGCTGGGCGGATCTATGAGTGTTAGTCAAATCTCCTTACCAAATATTTCTTGGAGGGTCCTGAAAATTCTTAACTGATGACAAATTTAAGATTATGTTATGTTTCTCAAAAGGTATTATTTTCCTCTATGTCTTGTTATAAGTTATATCTGCTGGGAATCTACTGGTGACTGGTGATTAAAGCTACTTTCTATTATCCAGGCGGGTCCTGACAACTCTTAATTTGATGACAAAATGTGTCTGCTAGGGGTTAGTATTTAGAGCTACGTCTCATCATCTAGGGGGATCCTGACAACTCCTACGATTAAATCCCATTATCCAGGCGGATCCTGATGACTCTTGTTGGGGAAGTATTTGGGTTTGGCCATGCCACCCGACTGTTTGTGTTCTATGCTAAGTCCCATTTTTCAGGAGGGTCCTGACAACTCTTAACTGGATCCTACTTCAACATGCAAGTCACTTTTTGCTATTTGTTATCCATGCTTACTCGTGACCTTAAAATGAGTCTCATTTTCCAAGAGGGTCCTGAGGGTTCCAGCTTAAATGTCAATTCTAATTTCTGGTTGTTTCTGCTAGTGATTATTGTCCAGGAGGGTTTCTGCAACTCTTACTGGGGGAGGTGTTGGTGCTTGCCTATGTTACCCGCACCTTTTTGAGTTTTCAACTGTGTTCCATCTCAACTTCTCTACCTTTTTTAACCCTCAGTTATTCCTGTTGGGGTTTGCTAGTTAAAGTTTGTCCCCTTGCTCTTTGCTGGGGAGGATATTTATGACAGACTATGTCTCTTTTGAGTTTGAACTGAGTCCCACTTCCAGGTGGCCCTGATATTTTGATCATTCCTGCCATGTACCTGCTTTCCCCTGTGGACGGCCTCCCTTAGGCTCTTCTAGAATTTTTCTGCCCCTGTGTCAATCAAAGAAAACTAATCAGTTTGAAAAGTGGTGGTTAGCTTGTGACATTCTTGTTGGAAGCAGTCTCCCCACTGTCGTGTTCCGTTACGTTCAATTTCCATGTTGATGATGAGTTGCATGAGTTGGTTGGCTGACCCCCAAACCTTTATGTCTTTACTTTGCTCGACCATTACCGTATTACATTCCTAGCCCTTTTGCCAGAATTCTTGCACCTTCCCCAAGATTACCAAGTCAATGTATTATGCTTGGCTGACCCTCTGACCCTTGTGGCTTTACTCTACTCCCCCATCCCTGTGTTGCACTTTCGACGCTCTTGCTAGAACTCTTATATCCTCTCCTGAGGTTGTTGAGTCAACGTATTATGCTTGGTTAACCTTTGTGACCTTTCCCATCTTTGTGTTGCGCTTCTGACTCTTTCGCCAGAAACCTTGCATCCTTTTTGAGATTACCCGATCAGTGTATTATGCTCGGCTGACCCCTGAGCCTTGTGGCTTTACTCTGCTTCCCATCTTTGTGTTGCATTTCCGACCCTTTTCCAGAACTCTAACATCTTTCCTAAGATTGATGAGTCATTTACTATTCTCGGCTAGCCTTTGTGGCCTTTCCCATCTTTAGGTTGCGCTCCTTCACTTGCCACGATAACTTTGATTTCACCTTGAAAGACATTGCTTGCTTATTGGCTAACCAATTTCTCTGATCACCCTTATCACAGAAAATACCCTTTCTGCATTCAAACCCCATATCCTCTATTCGTTCCATTGCTTATGAATTGACATCTTCCCATTCTTTGTGTTTCACATGACCCCCCCCCCCCCCCAAGCACGCCCATTGCCCCCCACTTCGTGTGTATGCTGTTTTCATTGACTTAAACCACCGGCCTTGACCTTGAGGTCTGTTGCTCCTTCACTTGTCATGATGATTGATTTCATTTGAAGACCTTGTTTTCCCCTTGACTAACGGCTTCCTTTGTAAACCTTAACCCAAAAAATACCTCTTCTCATTCGAACCCAATACCTTTCGTTTGTTGCATTGTTCCTGAACTGACATCTGCCAAACCCTTGTGTTTCACCTGATCCCTAAAGCATATTTACCAACCACATTGTACATGATGTTCATTCATGACCCAAATCACTGTGTCTAACCTTGAGGTCTACTGCTCCATCGCTAGCCATGATAACTTTGATTTCTTCTTGGAAGACCTTGCTTGTCACTAGTTTACCGCTCTACTTGTCACAGAAAGCACTTTTGATTCCTCATCCTGTTGCATTGTCCATGATTTGATATATACCGAACCTTTGTATTTCAAACGAATCCCAAAGCATATTGATTGTTACTAGCTCAATGTGCATGTTGTTCTTTCCTGACTTATGCTGCTTTGATGTGACAATCAGGTCCCCTTTTGCGCAATTGGAAAGCTGGTGGCAGATTTTGAAGTCATTTCTCACTTGTTTTGACCCGACAAACTCAAGATGAGGGAATAAATAAGACAAAAGTAACAGAGTAGAGGACAAGGAAAGGAGATGATTCCTAACAAAAAACATAAAAAGTAGAAACCTATAAAATGCGGGTACCAACTCTAATGACCATGACATGCACTCATGGCCCATTCTGTTAAGCAAATCTGATGTTCAAATCTTGTTTTACTCCCCTAGACCGTGAAGCTGGCTTCAATGCTCCGATTATCCAATCTGATTCACAATCCTTATTCGACTTGTAGCGCCAAAGGGTTTTCACCATCAAGCCTCTCTCATTATGTTCTTTTCTCTAAGCTTACAGTCGCCTTAAGGTGCCCGTGAGAGTTTTCACCAATAAGACTCTCTCATCATTTTTTTTATTTTTCATTTTTTTTTCTCAGCTCCCGTTGCCTTACGATGCCTATGAGGGTTTTCACTAATAAGACTCTTTCATTTTTATTATCTTTCCTTTTTGGACTGGAGTATTGCCCATGATATGAATCACCTCTTCTTGCTCAATTTGACATCTCTTGAAGACTGATAAGACGGTCTTTCTTTGGACCGTAACGCGGGCTTTTAGATAGGGTTAGAAAGAAAGGGTATCAAAGGATCAAAACAATTCAAATGGGTTTAAAACAATAATTTTCGGAATCAAATTCTTACGACAACCAGAACTTGTGCCCAGTTTCTTGCTTGGGACTTTTGTACTTTTATTTTGATGAATCCGAACAGTGAGGCTGCCTACATATCCTTTTAAAAGGAATCAGTTCAAACGTAGTTCATAACGATTCCTTGTTTTTGTTGTTTTTATTTTGATGAGACCGAACCGTGAGGCTGCCTACATGCCCAGTTTCTACACATTTTCCTTTCTCCTCTTGTCAAATAAAATGCACCATTGGACAACACTACATCTAAAACAAATGGTCCCTGCCAGTTTGGTAAACTTGATTTTAGGATTTATTCATGTTCTATCTTCCCGTGTTTCACGTGGTTCGGGCTTCAAAAGATCTCAAAGGATCCAAATCTGTTCTTATTTCCCACAAGTTTCTCTATTGCCTTACGAGTAATCTTTTAAGACCAAGCATGGGGTTATGCATGCATGTCATGTCATTAAATCCGACAGGGAAAAGAATTGTTAATAGAAAAGAAAACTAAACCAAATGACTAGAAATGACGGAAAGTAGAAAATTGCATTAGACTGATGGTGAAAGAGTTTGGACAACAAAACAAGTAAAAATACTGGGGTTAAAACCCTAGAACAAACCTTGATGACACTAAACAAAACTAGGAAAAATAAAAGGATAGAAGAGTTTGAATCACAAGACAATATCTGGATTACAACCTTGAAAATAACCCGGACAACAAAAATGACAACAAAATAAAGCACCAAAACTCCTCTCTGGGTGACCAAGAAGTGGAGCATCTTCCCAATTACCCATCACGACATATTAGCCACTGGGATCCACATCAATAACACTAGGCACTTCACAAGCCTTCGCCACATTGTTCTTAACAGATTGCTTTTGGATTCCTTTCGCCGGCTCTTTCTGAAGATCAACCTCTGATAGCACTGAAAGCTTAGCAGCACTCGTGCCTCCGAGGCTCCCAAAAGAACTCTCACACTCCAACATGTGCATCTCATTATGTACAGGTGATGGACTTTGGCTAGTGTCTGCTGCATCCGAATTTTGCATGACAATGTCACCTGCATCAATAAGCTTACGAATTGCTTTCTTTAGACTCCAGCACTTCTTTGTGCAATGCCCCGGGGCATCTTAGCAATATACACACCTTTGAGAAACATCAAACTTCTTTAACAGAGGGTATGGCTTTTTTATCTGCACCGGCTTTAACATGTCCAATTGCTTCACTCTTTAGAACAAACTGGCATATGATACTCCGGTAGGGGTGAAAGCCTTTTCTTTTTTTAGCAACCTCTAATTCTTACATGCTTGGATGGGTTGGAAACCTGATCCATGAGGTTTTCGGTATGCTCGTGGGGGTGGATAAGCATTTTGTGGAGCTGGGTATGGGGAAAGTGATGTATGAATTTTTGAGTTTCGTGGGGTGAAGCAGCGTTGGGGAGGATTATCTGGTACACAAGGATATCCACGAGGACGATGTTGAGGCTAGAAATGCTGATCATCTTTTCTATTTCTCTTTCTCCCACCGAAGCTTACTTGGATGTTCTTAATGTCTTTCGGACCACTCATGATTTTGCCTGACTTGATTCCCTCTTTTACTAGCTCCCCCATTCTTAACACATCATTGAAGGGTTTTCCCAAAGCCGGGATCAAATGACTGAAGTAGGTGGGCTCCTGAGCTTGTAGGAAAAGCTCAACCATTTCCTTTTCACCAATCGGGGTACCGACTCGAGCAGCTTGCTCCCTCCATCTGAGCCCAAAATCCCTAAAGCTTTCCTCCGGCTTCTTTTTCATTTTAGATAAGGAAGAGCGATCTGGGGTAAACTTGACTTGTATTGAAAGTATCGAACAAAATCTTGAGCCAAGTCACCCAATGTAGGCCATTTACCGACATCTTGACGAGTATACCAGTCCAATACTACCTTAGTCAGGCTCTTGCTGAAATATGCTATCAACAGGTCATCTTTCTCTCCAACGCCTCTCATTTCACTAAAATAAACCCTCAGATGGGCTACCGGATCTCCACTCCCATCATATAAGTTAAATTTTAGCACTTTGAACCCTGCGGGTAGGCGAACGTCAGGGGATGCAAATAGTTCTTCGCAAGCCATATTAACCTGGTCTCGCATTCCTTGCTTGTTCTTGAAGGACTGTCTTATTCCAGCCTTTGGGGTATTCCGTTCCGCCCTTGTTTTCCTGTGAACTTTTTATTCTCAACATGAGGCTCATCCTGGAGTCTCTGCTTGTACGAGTCAGGAACCTTGTGGCCCACCTCTGCGGGATAGTATTGGATATCATGAGCTCTGAGTAAATATTCATTGTTGGGGATAGTTTGAGGGCAAGTGATGGAGCTACTGGGGTGGTTGGGAAATATGTAGTAAGCGGATGGAGGATCGTTCGAAACCATGATCGAAGTTTGGAGAAGGGTAGCATCTAAGCAGCTGGGTGGTGGCGGGGGTGGTGCTGTCCCGGTCATCCAAGCTCGATACGTTTCTGTCATGTGTTGTCTCAACCTTTGTACCTCTTCAATTAACCTACTGTCGTGGTCAACCAACTCCTTTCGGGCCCCGGTATCGACCAACTCAGTTCTAAAGTTGTCCGCCATTGCCATTGACTTTGTGTTGTAGAGGAGAGTTACTACTTTAAAAACCACAAACCAACCACCCTTCTGCTATGAGTATAACAAAATAAAGCCATCATATTAGCGTTAGAGCATTAAATAGCTAAAATATCACATTGCATGCAATGCACCTAGTCACAGTTACAGGTTCTAACATGACTTCGAGAGTATGAAGGTCATATGGCATCATCCCAATTTGTTCATTTCAACCTCTCTCTTTCTTTGATTTTCTGGCACTTGGTTGATCATTTTCCTTCCTCTTTTATATATATTACTCTTTTCTTTCCTCTAATTTTCATGTCCCATAGTTACACCCCCTTTTTTTTCGTTTCTCTTTTTTTCGATTTTTTATCTTTATTTTTTTTTTATAAAACAAAATGATTCTATCGAGCCATATGTAGGTTGTCTACGTATCATGATCCCGCATGAATCAGATCTTTGCATAGTTCTGGAAGATCGAGAATAGAGCAAATAAACTAACTCATTTTTGTTTATTTTTATACAACTAAAACCATGAAAGCTCTAAGAGACAAAAAATATTTTTTCTTTTCTTTTTTTTTTTGAAAATCAACTTGAAATCATTTCAATACCACCAAAACCATATGATACTAAGCAACAAAGATACAAATCCAACCTTATCTAATTCTTGACCCTTTTCTAAAATATTTACAAAAGATGGTCACATATACAATAACTGGTCAATTCTGGACATCCTCACAATAACTGATAAAGTTGCAGCCTAATGGTAATCTTCCGCGCCGTGTTCTTGAACAATGAAGCAATGGTAATTCAACCAAACAACTCTGTAGCCTCAATACACTTCAAGCAATTTGCATAAAAATTTGCAAACCTCAACAAATCACCCAAAAAATAATAATCCCAAAAAAAAACTTTTTCTTTTCATTCTCTACTTTCTGCTTTCTCTTCTTATTTTCATCATTTTTTAATTTGTTTTAAGGACAATCTAAAGTAACAAAAAACTAAATTAAATACTACTAAATTAAAATAGCAAAAATCAGACAGAAAAATATAGTAACTATATTAAAAAAAATTAACTACTACTATTACTAAGTATTTCCTAAAGCCTACAACTAAAAAAATCACTATACTAGATCAGACTATATTTTGGAAGCTCTACTTTCTTCATACATAAAAATAAAATTAATACTCCAACAAATGTAACTCTTTTTGTAGTTTTGTGTTTTTTTTAGATTTTGTTAAATAAACCAACTACAAAATGAAATAAAGACTAAAATATCGAGATTAAACTTACTAAACATATTTACATGCTAAAATGTGAGTGAAAATCTAAATAACTCGGTAGTAACTTGACTGCTAATTGAAACTCAACAACTGTGAAGGATCAAACTCAAAATGTAATTAAAACTTAGAACCAAGCAGAAAATTATGCTACAGACAACTCTACAGATTATATTTATAGCCTTCTGGACCAACTAACACCAAACTAAACTAGCAGCAACAAAGTAACTTTAAGCAATATTTGTCAGCTTGTAATTCCAAGTTAACTGAATCACTGAAATATTTGTAATCAACTGAATTCAACTGTGCAGAAAAATCAGCTTGCACTCACTAGACAACTAGTGCAAAAAATGCAAATTTTCAAGGTTGTTTCAACAACCTTCAATAACAGTCTAAAACACTCTTATTTGAGTTCAGAATTCTTCAAACAAGCTCTAATGTCCACACTCAGTTTGAGGTTTACAAAATATTGTAGAAAAATGCAAATAATGCTTAGGAAACTTATATTACATCAACAAATTTCATTTAAATGCAAAATTCTAAGATTCAAACAAGCTGGCAGGTTCGCTATTCAATTGCTTCTCAAAATCCAAAACTTCAGCAACACCTTGAGCACTAAATTCAGCAGCAGTAGGCACTGAAATTTTCAGCCCAGAATGACGACCTCAACTGTAGAAACAAAGCATTAGAATCACAATGATATTGAGTCAGAATAACCACAGAGTACAGCTGTATATTGCAGGATATGCTTTAACAAAAAGAACAACTCAAAACTTAAATTTCAATAGTGTATTGTTGACATATATACTGAAGCAACACAGTTGAGTCATCTGAAGCTAAAACTTCTGCAAAATTCCCTCAACTGACAAGAAAAACAATAGTAACACAATCATTTAAAGAAATGTGGAAATCTTCATTGTTGAGCGAAAAATGAACAATGCAGGGTTGTGGATAGCAAGTATGAGATCCTTTACAGCAACAGAAAACAAGCACCAAATTATTTTCCAGAAAACATGCAACTTTTGTCAACAGATTCTAACCATCTGGACAATAGTTTATGTAACAAGGGCACTCAATTCAACAAGGAGAACATTTTAGAAGTAAAACCCAGATTTCAAACTATCACTGGCAAACTCAAGCACAATCTCGACTAACATAAATTTCCGACAAATTTAGCTTATTGTATGTTCAACCAAATCACAATTCAAGCATGCTCAATCTGCAGTCCCACTGAATCCCCTCTATTAAACTCAACAATAATAACAACTATTAAAAACCAGCGGTAACAAGTTCAAACTAGGAGAATTTCAGCTATCAATTTACTCCAAAAACTTCATAAAAGTGGCAAACTTCAACAAGACAAGCTTCAGAACTCCACAGTCGTAGCACAAAGATAATTGGTGTTCAATGCAGGATTTCTTTCAAACACTGGCCCGCGACCCATTCATAGATTGAATTAAAATCACAAAAATAATTCTCCAACAAACAAAGACTGATCTTAACAGAACTTTTATCAACATAAAAGAAGTTTGAAAAGAGAATTCCAACTTGAAGTATAATAATTTCAATAGTAGAGTCCGTTGACACAACTCAATTCACACAATTTCCAAACGAACAACTTCTGAATTCTAAAACTAACTTATGTGGCCAAAAGTGGTTAGAAGTGAAAAAATTAGCTATGACTTTGCCAAGCCGAGAACCTAATATTTACTAGGAAGACCGGATCCTATGTAGGTTGCCTACGTATCACGCCCTGAAAGACGAGAATCAGGTTTGCGTAGTTCAGGCAGATTGGATACGAGCGAAAATTAAAAAAAACAACTAATTTAGAGAAAACATTCTTTTTTTCGTTTGCTTTTCTTGTAAAATGTCTCAACATGCAAAATCTTTTGAATTTTTTCCCTCTTTTTTATTTTTGAAAAATGATAAAAAGTGCAAAATCTTTTTTTCCGAATTTCCATGTTTATCTTTTCCTTTTTTCAAATAATAAAATGTAACAAAAACATAACTAGATCCTGCTTGCTTTACTTTCGCACTTTACCCTCTCTTTTCTTTTTTTTCATTGTTTTTCTCTTCTTCTTTTTTCATATTTTCATTTACCCTCAGCTGTCATTGGTACGCCAAATGACCCTTTTGCCCTCAAATGAATGCAACATGTAGCACATATGATGCATCAAGATGGTCTTTTATTTTGGGGTACACCCGTCCTAGACGGACCCAACCCATGTGTTGAGTCCCCTAAGTCAAATGCACATGATGCAAACAAACATTTCTACTAGGGATCCTAGGTTTAAGCCCTAGGTTTATTGTTCTTGACATGGGGTACTCGAGCGGACAATTGGTGTAAAGGAGGGGGCGACGTACCGGGAGCACTAAAGTCTGCCCAGCCTTGTCGCTTGCCCAGCCTCGCTCTATTTGGTATAATTTCTATAGAAAAAGCGGGCTACTCGAACGTATGCACCATTTTCAGAAGACTCAGAAGGGGTGGCATAAGAAAATAATTATATACAGTTCAATTATATTAAAGCGATAAACAGATAGCATTTTAGCACAAAGGTTCACAAAAATACAATAATATCAACAATAGATAAGCCAAGTAAAAATCATAAAACAAGTTCGAATACTTGAACCCTCAACTAGAGATTCTAGGTTCGATTCCCTAGCAGAGTCACTAGAGCTGTCACACCTCCTTTTTCCATTATTACACCCGGAAAGGATATAATAAAGGGAGTTTTTTTACAATTTAAGTGACAATTGAAACGGGATTAATTATTAAAAAAATCATATTCGCCACTTGAGATAATTTAATGGTGTCCCAAGTCACCGGTTTAAAATCCCGAATCAAGGAAAGAACGAATATGTTATTATAGTTTGCAAATCAGAAATCCAGGTAAGGAATTCTGTTAACCCGGGAGAAGGTGTTAGACACTCCCGAGTTCTGTGGTTCTAGTACGGTCTCTTCGATGATTCTTGGCTAATAAAATTATTTAATTATTGATTTTTAAACTTATGTGCTTTTGCTTCTTTTACCGTTTTTAGTTAAAACATTATCTTGAAACGGGTTACGCGTATGTATAACCATTTGTTCGGCACGTCAAAAATTATGTCACGCGAAGGTGTCCACAATTAACAACGCTTAATTATTTGAAAGAAGAGTTTGGGCTACAGTTGCGCGACCCCATACTCTACTTTTTTTTTATAAATGTAATTGTGTTACGCGGACATATACGCAATAACACCAATATTTTTAAACGGCCCTAAAAGATATTGTACGAAATATTATATTTACCTAACCTAGGAAATTATTAAAGGGCCATATGATTCTAATGAACTTACTAAATAAAATAATTAAAGGATGGTAACTTATTTTATTATTAGGAAAAGATTTGTCGAATTTGCGCGAACGCATACTCCAAATTAATTTAAAATCATGGTCATGTTACGCGAATGTATACGCAACCACAATTATATTTCAAATGACCCTAAAAATTTTTCTATAAATATTAGTCAATTTTATATCTACATTAACACTAGGGCCACAATGATTTATTTATCCTTGTTTTACTTACATGAATTCATTTACTTTCACAATTTTACTGCACAAAATATTGTCATAGAGAAACATCGAGAACTGAGTAAGCTTAGGAATTTAAACCAAAGGTATGGATCATTAAGATAGATGTATGCAAGTTATACACCACTCAAAATACATAATACTACACTGGTGATACTTGAAATTTATTCAATTCTATTTTCGAATCCCAAATTTATCAATTGATGCTTCTAGTTCTGATATATTGACAAGAATAACAAGGGACAATATCCACCTACTCAAAGTTAAGGCAAATAAGTCGTTCCAACAGTGAAGATAACGGGATAACATATAAAAAACTAGAGGATAGATTATACAAGAAACCAAGGATTGATAACAGCCGGTAGATCGGAACAAAAGACAAACATTTTACAGCTTTCAGTGTAGCAAAGTGACCCATGCCCATTTACAAAGAAGATCAACAAGCCAATGAAATTGAACACGAACAGATCCGTCACCAAGACCACGTCGGAACCTCGAACTCGACAGGTCCTCAAACTCAAACATCAAAACCTCCTCGTGTATCAGTTTGGGACTGGTTTCAGGCTGAGGCAGCTATGGATGAGAGATGGGAGGCCATTTTTTTTTATATTTTCTAACGTGCTAATATGTGTGTGTGTACTACTGTTTCCAGCGAGATGTTATGGACGGGAAGAAGCAGAAGCATTGATGGGTGATGGCCAGCAGAGGAAGCTCCTAGCGGTTTTACTGGAGATCGAGCTGGGTGGTTGTTCAGCGACTGAGGAGGAATGGCCTCGCTTCGAGTCTCGTGAAGAAAAACGCAGCCGAGGGGGTGGGGTTTTTCTATGTAATGACTATTGATAATCATGGTTCTTAGGCGTTTTTAGGTTGTTCCAGTGAGCAAGAAGGCTCCAAAACTCCATGAAAATGGTTGGGAAGAAGCCATCGATTTTGGGAGTGTGTGTTTATAACCTGAAGAAGAAAGCAGAACGGGAGGTCATATTTGTCATCAATGGTGCTGCCTAGATCCTAGATCTCTCGAGTATTCATCAAGAAGAAGCTGGAGTTCCAGGTCCTTTTTTCTATATTGCTGCTCTCCCTCAATATATCAGGCGTTAAGGTCCTCTCCCCAGGCTGCGCGATTGGTTTTCCTGCGAGGGGTCATTTGGGTTAAAGGGTGGAGAAGACGACACACTGTTGCGTAACTATTTTTTTATGTCCCAGCGTGTGTTCTATTGTTTATATGTGTGTGTATTGTATCATGTATTAGGTTTTTAGGTGGGGAAATGGGTTTGTGGCATTGGGTTGGATCGGGTCGACCCGGTTTGGGGTTGGGTATGGGCTGATTTGGGTTGGGTTTAAAAATTGCATTACGCTTAAAAATGGAAGTAAAGATTAGCCCAAAAATATGATTCACCTCTTTATTTTTCATATTTTTCTAATTTCTTTTAAATTAAAACGAAAATAATACCTAAATTAATTCTTCGTCAAATTATTTTCAAATTAAACTAATTACTACAACTAATACTTAAGCACCTAATTAAAACCAAATTAAACAGAAAACTACCGAAATTCAAAGGTGGCATAAAATTAAAATGTGACAGTTTTATGGATTTTCTATGATTTTTAAAAAATATTTAAAATGCATGAAATGCAAATAAATAAAGAAACACACCTAAAAATCAATTAAAATTATTTTGATCTATTTCTAGGAGTTATTTTCATGTAGGGCAAAAATCACGTGCTCACACCTTCATCAAGGTAATATAAGTGTGCGGGAGTATAATGTGCAGTTTGATTCTTTAGCAAGGTATGCTCCCCATATGGTGGCGGAGATGAGTGATAGGGTGCATCTGTTCGTGAACGGATTGGGACCACATCTAATAAATGTGTGCACGATAGCTTCCTTGGTGGAGGGCATGGATATTTCCCGTATTCAGGCTTATGCCCAGACCCTAGAGGATCGTAACGCCATCAGAGGGCAGGTAGGGAGCAGGAGAGGGGGCATCATAAGAGAGCAAGATTTGCAAGGTATTTTGATGGCTTCAGAGGCAGCACCAGGCCCCAGTCTTCGAGGAGTTCGACGCTACTTGTAGCTAGTGCTCATCCACAGTTTCGGAGGCCTTGATACGATCAATTTACCTATTCTGGTCCAGGTTAGAGTTTGCGGGCATCAGGCTCGTAACATCACAGGGATACCAGTCAGATAAGAACCCCAACACCACGTTGTGATCAGTGAGGCATGTCCCACTTTGGACCATGGCATTGAGGTTTTGATGCGTGCTATTCTTGTGTACAACCTTGCTAGATGATACGAGATTGTCCTATTAGAGGAGGTGATGGTATGGCTCAGCTGACTGAATATGTTTCTGGTTTTTCCTCATCAGTTCGACCTCCATCACGGGGTTTTCAGCAGTCGATAGGTCATGGTATAGGTAGAGGTGCAGTGCCGAGTTCGAGTGGTGCTCAAAGTCGAACTTGCGCTCTAGTAGGTCGACAGGATCTCGAGTCATCTCCAGATGTTATTACAGGTATATTGTCTATGTTTTCTTATGATGTATATGTGCTGATTTATCCGGGATTTACATTATTATATGCTACACCCTTTTTGGCTAATAAGTTTGGTATTGAACCTGAATTGATAAGTAAACCCCTTGCGGTGTCTACTCTGATAGGAGATTCTGTGATTGATAGAAGGGAATATAGAGGTTGCACTGTGATGATTTGTAGTCGTCAAACCTCGGCAAATTTATTTGAGTTAGAAATGGTTGATTTCGATGTGATAATAGGAATGGACTGGTTGGCCTCAAGCTATGCAAATGTTGACTGTCGTATGAAGATGGTTCGATTTCAATTTCTTGGTGAACCCGTTATTGAATGGAAGGGAAACATTGCTACATCAAAATGTAGGTTTATTTCTTATCTTAAGGCAAGAAAAATGATCTCAAAAGGTTACATTTATCATCTCATTTGGTTAGAGATGCGGAGGCGAAGCCGCCTACTCTACAATTAATCCTCGTGGTCAAAGAATTTCCAGATGTTTTCCCAGATGAACTCCCAGGCCTTCCTCCTGAAAGGCAGATTGAGTTTAGCATTGATGTGTTTCCTGACACTCAATCGATCTCTATCCCTCCATAGAGAATGGCCCCGGTAGAGTTGCGAGAGTTGAAGGCGCAGTTAAAGGACTTGCTGGATAAGGGCTTCATTAGGCCTAGCACTTCACCTTAAGGTGCACCAGTCCTATTCGTGCGGAAGAAAGAAGGGTCGTTGCAAATGTGTATCGATTATCGAAAATTGATTAAGTTTACTATAAATAACAAGTATCCACTTCCAATAATTGACGACATGTTTGACCAACTCTAAGGTGCCAAGTACTTCTCCAAGATTGATTTACATTCAGGGTATCATCAGGTGAGGGTTAAGGAGAAGGATATTCCAAAGACGGCCTTCCGAACAAGATATGGGCACTTTGAGTTATTGGTGATAAGGTTCGAGCTAACAAATGTCGAGCAGCTTTTATGGATCTCATGAATACTGTATTCAGGCCCTATCTTGATGTGTTCATGATTTTATTCATTGATGAAATTCTAGTGTATTCTCGTTCGGAGGCGGAACATGCGGGCCACTTGCGGATAATATTACAGATGCATCAGGATCTTAAGTTATATGCTAAGATCTCCAAATGTGAATTTTGGCTAAACTCAGTAGCATTCCGTAGCCATGTGATATCTGACAAGGGTATTAGTGTCGACACTCAGAAGATTGATGCAGTAAAGAATCGGCCGGGACCTATAACACCATCAGAAGTCTGTAGCTTCCAAGGGCTAGCAGGATATTATAGGCAGTTTGTAGAAGGGTTTTCCTCTATGTCAGCACCATTGACTAAGTTAACACAGAAAGCTACCAAGTTCTAGTGGTCTAACACTTATGAACGTAATTTTCAGGAGTTGAAGGATCGATTGACATTTGCACCAGTGCTCACTCTCCCTGAAGGAACATAAAGTTACGAGGTATATTTTGATGCCTTGGGTAAAGGTTTGGGG
The DNA here is from genome assembly GCA_034376525.1 of Nicotiana benthamiana. Lineage (NCBI taxonomy): Eukaryota > Viridiplantae > Streptophyta > Magnoliopsida > Solanales > Solanaceae > Nicotiana > Nicotiana benthamiana. Next base: position 70,471,557 of record CM067330.1, read on the forward strand.
GTGTGTATTGATGCAGCGTGGGAATGTGATTGCTTATGCATCAAGACAATAGAAGAAGCATTAAATGAATTATCCAACCCATGATTTGGAATTGCGTGCAGTAATATATGCTTTGAAGATATGGTGGCACTACATATACGGTGTCCATGTTGACATCTACACAGATCACAAGAGTTTACAATACAACTTCAAGGGAAAGAGTTGAATTTGACGCAACATAGATGGCTTGAATTACTAAAAGACTACGACGTCGAGATGTTGTATCATCCCGGTAAAGCCAATGTTGTGGTAGAAGCTCTCAGTTGTAAGTCTATCGGAAGCTTAGTACATATTAAGGCAGGTAGACGGGGTTGACTAAAGAGCTTCATCAGCTAGCCAATATGAGAATCAGATTGTTAGACTCTTATAAATGAGGTGTTACTGTACAGAATACATCAGAATCATCTTTGGTAGCCAAGGTAAAGGCATGGCAATATGAAGATCCTATCTTAGTACGATTGATAGAAAGCATTAAGTAGTGTAAAAGTATGGCTTTTGAGATCGGAAAAAATGGGGCACTGAGATACCAAGATTGATTATATGTGCCTAATGTGGCAGGGTTACAAGAGAAGATTATGAATGAGATTCATCAATTCCGATATTCCATCCATCCCGGCTCGAAAAAGATGTATCATGATTTCAAGGAGCAGTATTGGTGGGATAACATGAAGAAGTCTATTGTAGAATTTGTAGCCCAATGTCCCAATTGTCAACAAGTAAAGATAGAACATCAGAAACCCAGTGGATTGCTTCAAAATATAGAGATTCTGACCTGGAAACGAGAGGTGATTAATATGGACTTTGTTATTGGAATACCTTGCTATTATCATGAGTTTGACTCCATCTGGGTGATTGTTAATCGACTTACAAAATGTGACCATTTTCTGCCAGATAGAACAACTTACACGGCTGAAGATTATGTGAAGTTATATATCAAGGAGACTTTTAGGCTTCATGGTGTGCCGGTATCTATTATGTCATACCGAGGAGCTCAATTTACAGCTAACTTTTGGAGGTATTTTCAAAAGGGTTTAGGCACACAAGTGAATCTTAGCACTGCATTTCATCCGCAAACTGACTGACAGGCTGAACATACCATTCAGACACTGGAAAATATGCTACGAGCATGTGTTATAGATTTTAAGGGGAATTGGGATGACCATCTTCCACTCATAGAATTCTCCTACAATAATAGCAACCATTCCAGTATTAATATGGCCCCATACGATGCGCTATACATGAGGAGATGTAGATCACCTACTGGATGGTTTGAAGTCAGTAAAACGGAATTATATGGACCATATTTGATTCACCAAGCTATTGAGAAGGTGAAAGTGGTACAGGAGCGATTGAGGACGACACAAAGCAGGCAAAAATCTTATTCCGATGTCTGATGTCGTGGTCTAGAGATTAAGGTTAGTGATTGGGTTTTACTAAGGATCTCACCAATTAAGGGTGTTATGCATTTTTGAAAGAAAGGTAAGCTAAGTTCAAGGTATATCAGGCCGTATAAAATTCTTCGACGAATTGGACAGGTTGCGTATGAGTTAGAATTGCCATCTGAATTTGAAATTGTCCACTCGGTATTCCATGTATCTATGTTGAGGAAATGTATTAGAGACCCTTCTTTAGTTGTACCTATCAAATATGTACAAGTTACAGAGGACCAATCATATGAACAAGTGCTAGTGGCTATATTAGATCGACAAGTCCGCAAGCTGAGAACAAAAGATGTAGCTTCAGTCAAAGTATTGTAGAGGAATAAGAATGAGGAAGAGATGACATGGGGAGCAGAAGAGGAGATGAAGTCTAAATACCCTTACCTATTCCAGACTGAAGATAACAAGGATGCTGGTGTAACACAAAATATATTGGAAGGTGAAATAGCTCTATGAGGTAAGCAATAACTTGAGAATACTCTTCCTTTATACAAAATGGTGATATGCAGATATAAATAACCATAATTCTTTGTGTAGCCTTGTGAGGACATATGTTGGGATTTACTGCTTGCAAGTTTTGTTAGTGACCCTTTTATAGGGGAAAATTGATAAAAAAGTTCCGTTGGAATCAACGATGATTTGGACTTCCATAGACCCTTACATTCGAGGACGAATGTTCCTTAGGGGAGGAGGGTGTTACAACACATATTCATGTATATTAGCTCATGCAATAAGGTATTCAACATAAATCCAATAAGTATCACCTTTGATATGATAAGAAGTTAATCCTATTGGTCTTAAGTGATACAAGGGTGTATAAGGGTGATTAACAAGTATTAGAAGTTAAACGAATCAAGGATGTTGTAACTCGTATCTTCGGGTAAACCTAGAGGCGTTTAATACACTCAAGAGGTAATGTATTAAGGTATTTAAATCATATAATATATGTATCATAAGTCTTGAAGTCAAATGAGTTATGAAACAAAAGTCGACAAAAGTTGTTGCAACTTAGGTTCATAATTCTTCTTAAACATTAAGTTAAATGTTTCAAAGCTTGTATCCCAATTTACAAGGAATTACGGGGTGATCTACCCATAAAATTAAATGTCTATGAGTCTAGAATCCAACTCTTTAATCCATTTGTCGATACGATCTCAGATCAGAGAGATATTTGCATTTTGGCGAGACTGCGCCAAGCACCTCTCTATAGGGCCCACTTAGGCGGTTTAAGACTTTTGGATAATTAAGGTCACATTAGAGTTGGTATTTCTTTATGAAGGTAAGGACCTCTTTCTCTATACATATTTAAGATTATCCAAGTTGCGGCTAAGTCATTGAAGCTAGAACTTGTGAAATATATATAAAAAGGCTTGGTAGTAATGTTATTGGTTGGTGGACTGTTTTGGGAGGTTCAATATGATTAACATTGATGTTTTTTGGGTTGTTTGGTGATTTATTTCACTTGTGGGAAGTCATATAAATAGGGGAGGTGCTATCTGTTTCATTGTATAATAGGTTGTGGTCGATACATAATAGTTATGAGCTTAAATGATAACGATAGTATCGTTTCTCTTATTGTAGACTAAGGAGTTGTGAAAATTTCATAGCTTGAGGTTGGGCAGTGTATACAAGGTATATGAGGCTATCCATTTCCTTCTTTTTCACGACTCCAATTGTGCATAATTTAATGAACGAGCTTCCAAAGATACTCTACTCTTAGAAGTTAGTAGTACTTACATTGTTTTCCCTCTTATGAAATGATTGGTGTCGATGTTGCCTCTCTTTTTCTTATGTTATCAATGTTGTTGGTACTTCTTGATTCTTATAATGTTCATGGTGAAGAGTTAGTCTCAATAACGTGTACAGAGGATACCGACCTTACATTACTTTGAAAGGTTTAGAATGTGATTCCATGAGTCGATCATGCATCATATATATATATATATATATATATATATATATATATATATATATATATATATTACTCTACCGAGCCGCGCTATAGTCGGTCGGGTATGGAACCTATTGTGCAACAATTGATCAGTTGGGTTTTACCAGCTCAACGTGGCCGGGTATGATTTTATCGAGCCTTATGATGGCCGGTATATTTTTATCGAGCCTATTACAACCGGGTATGATATGATGATGATGATGCCCACAAAGGTGTATGTTTTAAAATTTTATGTATATATACATATGTATCATGCATTGCATGTCAGTGGCCCTCAAAGGTACCCAGATATTATAGGTTGTATATTCTATCCCTGTTTACATTACTGTTCGTACTTATGGTTCCCTACCTTACATACTCAGTACTTCATTCGTACTGACATCCTTTTGTTTGTGGACACTACATGTCGTGCTGCAGGTCCTGATAGACAGGTAGGTGCAACTTCCCCACCACACTAGGATGTCCAGTTCAACAGTGATTGGTGAGATCCTTCTCTGGACTTGCCCTGTTCTTGGTATACATTTTTATTATTGACATTATGGGTATGGCAGGGCCTTGTTCCGGCTAGTTGCGCACTTATGTTCCTTTAGAGGCTCATAGATAGGTGTCGACTCATGTATAGTTTGGTATTCCTTGTCGGCTGGTTTTTGTTGTATAGTCTTTCATGGTAGCTCGTACCTTATATTTAGTTTCTTGATTGTTTGGTCATCCCATGTTATGTATGTTCATGCCATCATATTCTATTTTTTTTCCATGATCCATATCTGTCATTTATATTGATCTTATCAGCCCTAAAAGATAATAAAGAAGGTTAGATAAAATGTACGTTGGTGCTTGGCAAGTATGGTCGGGTGCTAGTCATGGCCCTCCAGTTTAGGTCGTGACACCGAGGACTTCCCTATTCTCGACACCTTCTCACTCACCTATTCTTATCCTTACTCCTATCTATTTAATACCTTGTTGTGTACCATACTTTTGCTTGCGTACTAGATATATCTATTTATACGACTCACAACCTTCCTTTAACTTACATGCACCATTATTTTCCTTATGTTATCTGGAACCTCATGCGGGACATCATATCATCTCTAACTCTTATTTACTCTCTAAACTAGACCTCTCTGTATCAGGAAACCACATGCTGGAAAATATGCCACTGATGACAACACTATCATTTCTTGATACAGGATTGTGATGCTTCCATCCCTCTATCTGATATCTGAATTATTCATAACCTTCTATACTTGGGCATATCGTACCTTCTTCACATGTACCGTACTTACCTTTAAATCTTAGATCATATCTTCTATCTCTTTCATAACCTCCCTTCCACAGAGGTGGAATTCATATCCACACCTTAAAGCTCTACTATAATGCTTGCACATCATGTGTATACAGAATCCACCGAAAGCTTCATACTGACTTCTTATGAGCTTAGTACTATTCCAACTAGGTTTATCGTAGAGCCGTTATAGAATATGTCTATTGTACTATCTCTTTTTACCTCTGATATTTAGAGTGATTCTACAATGTTCTGAATCACGATTTCTATACTCATCGGGATCTAATAATCAGAATCCTAATTCACACTGCAGACGTAACTCTTTAGTTTCCTTCTCTGTCTCAGCCTTTAATTACGCTTACCTTATCTTCTGATCTGTGGATCAAGGTATTAGTTATTACTTTAGCCCCTCATGGATGCTATAAAATATCCATGATATAATCTTCTAGCAATTCAAGCTTTTGTCTGTGACGTGGACTCAATTCTTTCTTTTAACTTATACTGGAGTCTCCTATTGCTATATCATTGTCAACGTATATACTGCATGGATAACATGCCGAAATCTTAAGTGTGTTCATAACATAACTAATTCTGGGTCGTTGATTGAATAACTCCTTTCGCGCCTGTTCATCCTTCTTTAAAGAGTAAGCAATTACGTTTCCTGGTCATTCTGCCACTTCTTGTATGAGTACTTGGCTTATCTTAGTTGCCCCCCCCCCCCACATATATATATATTAGAATTTTGTGCAACTCATATGATCTTGAATATTACTTTGGATTTTTACTTCTCATTCCTTAGTCACAATAGATGCCACTTTCTTATGGCGTGCATACTATATTATAGTGAGACTATTGTTACAAGATCATTTCTTCTTTAGGTCACTATACTTAGTTGAAGCTTGTTTCCGTATTTCCTCTGTTAGTCTTTCATTGTAGTGCTTAGGCAAGATCCTATGACTCTTGTAAAAATGCGAGCTTATTACACTATATACCCAATAGAATTTTCGATGTTCTCACTCACCTATTACTATACTTAGCCACTTACCTCTGTGCCTTTGTGCTCGTTGAGTTACTTCTGAACCAAATTTTGATACTCTCCACAGTGACACTCTTTGTTTTCCTTATGGAAGACTTAATATTGTATCTTCTACTACCCCAACTCTTATTTGAATATTTCTCGAGGATTACAGTGTCGTGTTTGAGAGACTAAATTTCCTATGTTGGGTTTCACTACATTTATCTTGCATGATCTACTGATTTATTTGAGACCTTTTGTCTAGCCATAGCCAAGCTCTTTCTGGATCAACTACTAACTAATCGTCAATCCATGCTCATATTTATATTATGTGTAACCTCTCTTGGGTTATATCCTTTGCCTTAACTTACCTCTCGTATTGGCTTCATATGTATCAAGTGCCCATTCACACATATGTATCAATAACAACCTAGCCAAAAACCCTTACTGCCTCTCCCCGGCATCGTGCTTGCATAGTGTTCTAGAGTCATAGTATATATGTGTAATCTGAATAAATTCAATCTCACTCCTTCTGCCTTTTTTTACCGTATTACTCCTTTACTATTATGTAGCTACCTGAACCACTTAACTCTGACTTAATACTCTAACACCCCATATTCCCCCTTCAGGGAAGTAACAACATTTAATGCTATGAAGATTCGCCTACAAATACTTTACCTCGTCATCTTCGACATATTTTTCACGTTCTCACCGACTCTTACTCGCCTTGCAGTAGCCCTTATCTACCATGTATAACTAAATTTCTTACGTGTGAGGGTGTCACCTAGTGTAACTGGCACACGTAGTTCCTTAAGCTTAACTCTACTCATAGTTCTTTCTTTAGGGAAACGTCTTCATGAATGACCTTTAAAGGTCATTCTTATATTTTCCATTCTATCATTGCCGGAACACAATCTCTGAAATTCTCAAGATGCTGACTATAATCGAATCCTTCGATCCCTAAATCATGTTTGATTTATCTTGTTCACTAGCCTATGCTAATTTGTAACACTCTGTGGTCTTACTTAGCTTTCCAGTAATCATGTCGGAGTCACAAACTCATTTTCGAAATACAGATATGACTTTATGGAATATACTATTTATTTAGTCTCAAACTTGTCATCTCTTGTCTTTCCTTTCACTTGACCACAGACTATGCCATCATACTATACTTTGATTTACCATTATCACCTATTTATCATACCTTACTCATAATGCTTCATTTACTCTCTTCTTATTCTCCTGCTAATATTTCTGTCTATCACATTATTTCAAAAACCTTAACATATCCCCTGGCTCAATCCACTATTTTGGGTTACTCTAACCTAAGATGGATACTGATATTCCATCCTCCTTTTAAAACTATATATGTTAGCTCCCATAGTGCATAATGAGATGGGTGTGGCCAACTATACAAACCTCTAGTATTGTTAATGTAAACTCAGAGTACTTGCATTTCTCTACCCGAATTGTAAATATTGATAATCTCCACTAACTGGGTACCTTGTACTCTCCTTCACCTTGCTTCAATTACATTTTGAGACTTAAACTTTTACCTTATCATACTCCCATGGACTACTATTCACGGGGTATATTTCATATCCCCATCTTAGGATCTTAAGCTGGAAATTTGCACATTTGGTATGCACGATCCGATAAGGCCTCAAACAGGGCCACATCATCAAGAACTCTCTTCTATTAGTGCCCTTACTTTTTGCTATATTAGCCGCCTGGCTAGCTATAATTTTTGTATTGTAAACATAAGTCTTCACTCGAAATCTTATGACTCAGCTCTATAGCACGATGTGGATTTCAAAGAAGGGTAGTAGACTCCTAATGCCTTGTAGCTTCTTGTTTATATAATGTGGTGCACAACACATCTATAAACAAGGCTCTACTAGATACGACTTGTAGATTCCCTAGGATAGAACTACTCTGATACCAATTTTGTCACGCCCCAAACTTGAAGAGGCGTGGTCGGCACCCGGTGCCGTACTCGGCACGAGCATACCACTCTGTAATTGTGGACTCTGAAGGGGTAACACTCAACTTAGGTTGATGAGGCCATATTCTGAATCGTCTGAAAATAACATCTCTCTCATCTAAAACTATGGAGGCTGACGAGGCCTCCATGAACATCTACTGATATACAACCTATACAGGACTTGTCTATAAGCCTCTAGAGATAACTGAACTGTACCATAGTCGGTACAGGGCATTGACCTACCCATCAAATTTTTATATATAAAATGGACTCCAAGGTCTAGACCTGGTAACTCCGAGGAAGTGACGCTTACCAACCAAGGTGATGTTTGAATCTGTCTGCTGGGAGGGTCTGTCCAACTAACAATGAGGACCTATAGGCATGAAATGCAGCATCTCCAGAAAAAGGGACGTTAGTACGAAATAATGTACCGAGTATGTAAGGAAACCGGATAATTGAAAGCTGAAACTAAAATGATAATATAATAACTGAAAGTAACTGGGAGTCAAAGATAATCTAAAAATATGTTTACCAACTAATACTGGCTCAACTCTCTCAATGTTATAAGTAAAATAGTATTCCGGCCATATATATAAGTGCTCTGCTATAGTAGGCTCGCTCATAGGCGCTCGCCTACAGTAGGCTCGATATATAACTTACTATCTGATCAGAAGTTGATAGGTGCATGCCCATCGATTATAGCTTGATGGTAGTGAAAATAATGTAATTATATATACATTTATAGACTCTCTTCTCTCTAGGCTAACAGAAGACAAAACTAACTGAATGTGAAGTCCTGATAAGGGAGAATGCTAAAACTTATGAGACTAGGAAAATGTACATAAATTCAGGAATATGAACTTTTCTTTATGTCTCATCATCAAACACATGTACTTATTGGGTAATGCCAAAATGAAGGAAAGGTTTAGCCTTGACATACCTTATCACAATCTTTGAAATCACCAAGTTTAACTTTCCTCTTCGCACCTTAGTCTACAACAATGACAATAATACTATCCATAAGTTATGAAATGTACAACTAATGCACTATGAACAACAAGTTTAGTTTGTAAAAAAACGGGCAGCATCTCCTCTATAATCCTTACTTCCTCCAAATTCATGATAACACCAAAGATAGTAGAACAAAAAAATACCAATATATATACATTATTTTTCAACCATATGTACACTCCAAAATACTACAAAACAACCCAACATACCCTAATCTCTTCATACACAAAACGACCACCATAGTAGTGTCAAACAACCCAAAAATGTTACAATGAACGACTAGCCCTCCACCCTGCATATATGTGGTGTTTCTCCACACCCTTCCTCCTCCAAAACTCCAAAAAATATTACTAAAACACTCATCCCAACAGCAGCACAAAATGGTCCACAAAACAGTCTGCTAAAAGTGAATAACTCAAACTCACGACTTCCGATCATCGTCCTGTGAGTTTATACAACTATAGAACAACTTACCATGAATTTACAGTGGAACAATTGGATGAAAGAGATCAATAAACATACCTTATTTGTTGGATAAATCAGCTCCTATCTTAGTTCTTCAAACTCTAGATTTTACCCCCCCCCCCCCTCCCCCCTCCTCAATTAGAACTTGAAAGGGAGAGAAAATCAATTAGGGTTTGTGGTTAATTTTTGGGAGGAACTTTTAAGGATTTAGGTCTGGTCATTTGTGATATATAATGAGGTTTATATTGATAGAGATAATCCTTAAATGAGATCTTTGGTTGACCCAAAATTGCCTCTTTTTGGACTCTCATTTAACCAAGTAGGCGACACACCTACTTGTCACCTAACAACCTGATTAATCTTGCAAAAATGCATATATATCTCTACTACGATGTCGTATTGATAAACGAGTTAGTGCGTTAGAAATAGACTCATAGAGCATCAATTTGATGGGTGGAACACCCCATAACTCTAAGTATATTGGGAGAAAATCGCAGTTACATTTGACCTAATTTTCAGCATATTGGTGATGTAACTTGTAATGATCTTTGCCATCTTTTGTTTCACAACTCGCTTGAATTCAAAACATAATACATGGATATTATACGAGTGACATAACTTATAACATAACCTCCATATTATATTAATAGCGCTAGTCTCACCCAAAAAGTACATGTTATAGCATTGGCAACTTGCCGACTTTTTACGAAATATTATTTTCTTCAATTTCTTAGCTTCTAATCCTTCCAACTCTCTTTGTACTTGTTGTTCATGATCTTCAATATATGAAACATCTGAGGTAACATGTAACTTACTTTATATACTTCAAAATATGATCTCATTTTTGGTCTTACAGCAATTTACTTAAGACGTACTCTTATATATATATATATATATATATATATATATATATATATATATATATATATATATATATATATATATATATATATATATATATAGCTGTTTTACTTACTATATTGAGAAAGTTAAGTCATTATCAATAGGTAAGCATATCTTAATATTATCTTTGACTTCCCTTATGCGTGCAGGTTCAGACAGACATACAAGTAGACTTCCTCAGTAGGTATTGATTGAGTTTAGCTTTATCGGTAAGCTCCACGTCTTTCGGAGTTTTCGGGTCTAGAGATTTATGTACATCTTGTATATATATGTATATATGTTATAAGTAGAATGTGGCCCTGCTCCGATCACATTATATCTATCAGTAGAGGCTTGTAGACATATCCTGTCAGTTAGTGCAATATGTTGGCTTTGTAGGCCTTGTATGAATATTTGGTTAGATTGTCAACTGCAATAATTATGATGGCTTTGTCGGCCCAGCTTTATATTGATATTTAGTTAACATTCGCAGTTCTCTTGACAAGTGGCTCGTGGCCAAGTATGACATCACATGTTCAGAGTCTCATGGCCAAAGTATGACATCACAAGCACCAGGTGCCGGTCTCTCCCGCAGGTTCAGCGTGACATGCTTCTATTTGTGGGGGATACGTAAGCATGAAGTGATGAGAGTCCGTGCGTAGCTTCTAGTGTGCTTAAGTACGGGTTGTATAGGACCCAAAAGCATGCTATACCTGAATTATTTGTAACCTTATTAACAATTTAAATTGCTTAAATCATATCAATATAAGAAAAATATATCTAAAAAAGGATTAAACTTCATTTTCTTAAATCGTTAAAAGAGAATTGGCTTTTGTTTGGATAAATGTTTACTGATGAATTCTTAATTGACTGTTTGAAAGTGTGTATCTATAAGTACCTACGTTGCATGTATGATTCACGATCAGGGTAACTCTATTATTTATATTTGACTGTGTCGCACGTATGATTCGCAAGCGGGGTAATAGATACATCTATGGTTCGCGCCGTTCAACCCTCAGTAGCGCATATTTTTTATTTATGTTAGATCGGGTCGTACGACCTTTCATGATTTGCGTAGGCTTTTATTTCTTGCTTGAGATTTACAAAAATTGATATTATCTCCTTGGTCCAAGATAAATTGGTAAGCAGTGGAATATGAATTTGGAGACTTCCTAATATAAAAAGGATTGTTTACTTGTTTTCTTGATTTAATTCAGTTTACTGCCATTTCTAATAAATCCATGATTATTCACATTATTATTGGACCACTAGTAAGCATCAAAGTCGACCTCTCATCACTACTTCTTCGAGGTTAGACGGGATACTTACTGGGTACACATTATTTTTTGTACTCATACTACACTTGCTGTGCATTTTTGTTGCACAGGAATGTGTATGTCTAATGGCCTAGTTGGGAATAGCGGCATGGTTGGTATGAAGACTTAGGTGAGCTACACCTCTCGAGATGACCCACAGCTACCAGAGTCTCCTTTAAAGTACTGTACTGTATTTTCTTCTCTGTCCAATTTGTACTGCGGACAGTCAATGTTTTACATTACTTCTTAGAAACTCCTCATGCACTTGTGATACCGGGTTCTGGGATGATTATGGGTTATTCAGTATTGAAATTGTTAAAATATTAATTTACTATGTAAAGTCCATCTTTTACTCTTAAATTCAAGAAAAATCATGATTTCAAAATTTTCAAAACGAGAATTTAATTAAGTATTGACGGATGGCTTTCCTGACAGCAATATCTGGTGCCATCACGACCCTTAGTGGATTTTGGGTCGTGACAACATGGTATCAGAGCACTAGGTTCCCTTAGGTCCCATAAGTCATGAGCGAGTCTAGTAGAGTCTTGTGGATCGGTACAGAGACGTCTGTACTTATCTTCGAGAGGTTACAGGGTTGTTAGGAGTACTTCCCTTCTTGATTCCTTATCGTGCAGTTTGATTACATTGAGGGTCATGCGTTTGTTTCTTTCCTACTAAATCTTATGTGACATGAAGCTCTTTTTATAAATCGGGAATTGAGGAAATACAATGGTACAAAAGATGTAGTGCGGGATGTTCCTCCTTGCGTATTTGATCAGTCTATTGTCGTCGTCTTACGAAAGGATGTTCTGTCATTTCATCTTGGTTTCAGTGTTACCTAAGGATATGAGATTTTGCATTAATTGTTATGATGACTCTTGCGTTGTTATCGCACAATATTGGTGTAATGGTAGAGTGTTTGTCTATGCGTTGAAGCAGTGAATGACTTGGAAGGATGTTTACTCAATGTAAGATTCAGAGGTTCAAAATTTTATTTCCCATGGAAGAGAGGCAATTGGGCTATAAATGTTCAAGTTTGGTTTGATGGAGTAACGAGACTTGGTGTTTTTGAGTGTGGTGGAATTTTCATCTTTGATGTAGTGTTATTGTCCCTGTTGAATACGTTAAGTTCGTCAGTGTTATGGTATATTTGAATTCACCTTTGGGTCAGAATATCACGTGGGTTCTATGGTACGACGACTACACGCCTTGAGAAACGTTTTGAGTGATTTGGGATTTATGGAGACTGGGTTTATGGACTTAATTTGAAATATTGGCTATTATACGGCGTGACATTTGATAGAATAGAAAAGTGTTTGCTTGATATGAAGAAGGATACATCATGAATTTGGATTTGAAGATACTGTCGCACCTTTAGTAGATGTCAAATGGGGATTAACTAACTTGTTCAACTGGTGAATGACCATGGGCTCAATATGGTTTACTGATCTTTTAGTAATTGTGCTCGGTGTAGCACCGTTGGAAGGTTTAGAGGAATTTGGCGGATAGTGCAGGATCACGTCAGAGAGGAAGGATGAACCTTAGTGGGTTTCAGAGTTATGCAGTGGTGGCTTTGAGCTAAGTGAGAGAGGCCCACCGCTTACGATTAGATTGCATGGTTATCTATTTGTGAGTTTCTTGGTTATTGGTGTATTAATGTGTTATTACTATTAAGTAAAGATAACATCAGTGGTGATTTGAGAAAAGGGTTTGAAGAATGTATACTATAATTGTCCTTATCAATTTATATCCAGGCATTGGGAAGACTCAAGATCTATGCTTCATGTAGAGGTGAGCTGCAATAAAAGTGATTCATCTGTGTGCTTCTTTGCGAGAGTGTTCAGGTGGTAGCAGAGCCTTGGAGTCGATAATATTTGGGTCCAAGTCAGAGAGGGTGACTCTCAATCATGGTCCTAGTGGATTCAAAGGGTAAAATGTGGTGCCTAAGGATTTTGAGTCCATAGTATGGTTGTGTATCGAGCTTTTTGTCGAAGGTTATGAAAAAAGGGCTTGGAATGTTCTTTGTTATCTTCGATCTGTGGTGTAGCATTGGAGAAAAAGAAACAAAATAAATTTGGACTCATAGAGGAAGTATCAGAACGAGTATAACTAGCAATAGTTCAATTGGTGTGATGGTGGCAGTGATCAGTTCCTTCAGCGTGTTAAGTTATACATGTGAATTGTGGCAGTGTGTTCGAGGCTTGATAGCCGTTGTAATTGATTTTATTTGAAGGCTTTGAAGTATTATGTCCTATTATGTGCAGATGGATCTTGGAAGAGTTATGGTGGTTTAGATCACTACTTGAGGTTGGTATTTTCTGCGAGTATGAGAATTCAGTCACATGTTGCATGTGGTTCGCTTGAAATGAGTTAAGTAAAAGGTTTCTATATGATGAAGTTTTACCCTATCAGTAGTCCAGAACTTAAGATGAAATTCTTGTACTCATGTGTATTGGCATGATTAAGTACAATGAATGGCATGGGATTCGGAAGTTGAGGATCAAATTTGTGGTTTGGCTTTGGCAAGAATGTCACAAGCTCGAATGAGCAGGAAAGGATTGAGATGTTAGAGTAAACTGGTATTGTCTTTAGCGCCACCTGAGATCACCGTCCTGTGTAAGAGGTTTTGTGTTCTGACTGGCAGATCCTTGTTTTTCATTACATCATTAGTATGGCTAGTGGTATGGATGTGTAGACCTGTTTCCTGGTGCGGAAGGTTGGGGGAGCGTGTTCCACGGGAAGATTGTATAAGTATGACATGTTGTCACTTAATTGATTAAAGGTTGAAACCAAGTATGGATATTTTGGTAATATTATTAATTTGAGAATTTATTCCTAGAGGGCACTCAGTTTATTGGGCTATGAACGGTAGAGGTTTCTCCGGTTACAATAGTTCTTCTTGTGTTATGAGAAAAAGGAGGTTATTATGGACCCATGAAGTTTATTAGCCTAGTGCGGACTATCAGAATTGGATTGAGGTATGTGGGTGGACTTAAATATGAATATGGGATTAATATCAAGCCGAATGCATTCGTTTTAGCATAGCACTCTTTATGGAGGAGTATTTGAACATGGGATGTTATTTCACCGTCGGCTATTACATATAGTACTATATGGTGTCATGTGATTTGTGAATCGATTTGAAAAATTTCTTATGTGTGACATTCCATATAGTGATGTTGTTATGTGAGAAGGATGGCTCTTATAACTCAGGTTATATATCGCACCTCAATTGTGCTTGAGTTTTGTAGCTTATGATGCTATCAGTTTCCCTAGGGATGGTATTATGCACTTAGTATGCTTGTGACCAATATTCGGTATTTTATAAGTAATGAGCAATTTAGCTCGGTGTGTATCTCTTTATGTGAATTTTATGTGTGGAATGGGTAGCACGCCACCACGGGCATGTTATTTGGATCGGGTTATACGTTACAACAGTATGATGTTGAGTACAGTTTTCTGTATTTTAATTTTTGTGTGTTCTATTTTCCATTTTATGAGGAAATGCCATATTAGTATCGTGAGTTGAGTAGTCCCTACCAGATTTCATTTTCCTTATGTATCACGTTTGAGTTTGCATCTTATTGGAACACTGTGGCATCATATAAGACTTTTTGTCATGTCTGCAGTGACTGTTACCTGAGTAGCTCAGACTGGGTTAGACGAGATTATTAGATCTAGGATCGGTGCAATTGGGTTAGAAGAAGTATATTAAAGAATAAAGATCATTATTTGGTTCAGATTGAGGTAATAGTTCTTGTCAAGAATATAGACTCAAGGATTTGTTGACTCGGTAGTTGGTTATGAAATTCTACATATCTCTTTCGTCGTGGCTGGCATGCAAAGGTTGGGACAAGAGGTATATAGGTCATGAGATGCATTGGGAGCATCAAATTCGTTATGATCAGATAATGTTATTGTGGTTCTGTGAATGATGTGGCGCAAGGAGAGAATTCAACAAAGGCATGTAGTTATAGTATGGTACCTCGTGTAGTGATTGATACGATGTTCATATATTGGAAGCATGCCTGGCAGAGAATTTCGGATGTCGAAACTGGGATCTAAGGCTCATTTGCCTAAATAAAAAAGGATATCTTCATATTTGATCGAGTAATACGCTCGATTGAGTTATGGTAGCAAGGGTAGGTGCACGTGTGATAAACAGTAATTTCGGACAACTTCACTGCAGTTCTTAACACGTTCGAGGACGAATGTATGTTTAAGTGGGAGAGAATATGTAACGACATGACCGATCGTTTTGAACTCTAGAGTGTCGTTCGGCAGTTTGAGGCCATAAGCAGCTTCAGTTCAAGTATTATGACTTGAATGCATGGTCGAAATCGAATTAGTTAGGAGTTGATATGGAAAGTGAATTCTCATTTTGGAAGCTTTAAGTTGAAATAATTGACAAAGATTGGATTTTTGAGTAAACAACCTTGGAATCGGGATTTGAAAATTTTTGCAAAGTTTGACCGAGAATGAACTTTATGATAATGGGGTCGGATTCCAATTCCGAAAGTTAAAGTAGGTCTGTAATATCGAATGTGACTTGTGTGAAATATTTGAAGTCATTCTGAGTTGATTTGCTATGTTTAGGCACGAAATATAAAAGTTGGAAGATTTCAAAACTCATAATTCGATTCAATGCATGATTCGTAGTTTTGACGTTGTTTGTCGCGGTTTAGAGCCTTGATTAAGTTCGTTTAATATTTTAGGACATGTTGGTATAGTTAGTTAAGGTCCCTAGGGCCTCAGGTGGATTTCAGAAGGTTAACGGAATGGATTTCGAACAATTGGAGCTGCTGCATTTTTCTGCTGCTGAAGCTGTTTTTGGATAGCATTGGTGCAACCGTAGAACTGACTTTGGGAGCCTATATCTTGCAATACATAAGGAGTCTGAAAAATTTTAAAATGTAAGATTTATAGCTCTTGCATTCTAGTTTCCATAAAGATAAACCATTCATCATTTGGATATTTTTATAGAATGTTATGATCGATTGAATAAAGGCTAGTAAAGCAGTTTTGCCAGAAATTTCTGATGCTTGGAGCCAATTTTGGAAGCTCATATCTCAATATATATAATGAGTTATTTAATGGAAAACCTATCAAATGAAATATCTTCGAGTCTAGTTTCTAGTTCTTTAAACCGTACATTATTCTTATATATCTACAAGGAGTTATGGATGTTTTAGTAAAAGATGTCAAGTAGGGAAAAACTTGTAATATGAGGTACAACCTTCACAGCACAAGGTACAACTCGCCGAAGAACATGTGCCTATATAAGGCAGACGGGTAGCAGCCATTTTTGGGGGATTTCTTGAGCTAAGGATTGGTTCTTTCATGGTGGATTCGACCTTGGGGACTACTTAAGAATACAAGGTGATTTTTTTGTGTGGTTATTTTAAGTTAATAATATCCTATTTAACACTAGTATTAACATCATTAAATCTTTGAAATTCATAGAAATCTTCCAAGTTGTTCAAGAATACCAAAATTTTCAAACATTGGATGTTTAATAAAAAGTTTCAAGAAGGTAATTCTAATGTTTCAAGCTACTTTCTTATGAGCGGTGAGAGTAATTCTAATATTTGTTTCATGTTATTTTGGTCGGATAATTGATTTTATAATTCGTAGTTCATAGCATAAATAGTGTTCTTGAGGAAATGGGGAGATAAATAGTATTCTTAAAAATAAAATTAAAGGATGCAATGAACCTATGAAATTATTTTCTAGCTTAGTTGGAAGTGTTCAACTAAGTAATCAACAAATTGAATATTTTGGAAATGATGGTTAAAAATGATGAATAGTAATTTTACCGTTTCAGAGAATTAATGTAGTACCATTGATGACTTCAAATGGGTATTAAATGATAAGAGTAGAGTTGAATGTGCTAGTGAGTGAACTTATTAGAAGATTTGAGCGGGAGGCTTGTAGCCAACGTATGAGCCATAGATGGATATTGACAAATATTTTTGAGTCATATTTTGATTGTAATTGGAATTGTAGATATACATTTTTTGGTGGCTTATGAGCATTATCGATGTCGGAGGAATATTAAAAGCATGTGAATGTTAATAAAGCAAAAGTGAGTTTTGGAGCGCTGGGCATCAGTTGAGTTGTTTGAAAGGCTTGTGAGCTGTCTATGGAACTTCGAGCAAGGTAAGTCTCATTTCTAACTTTGTAAGAGGGAATTATCCTCATAGATAAAATAATTGGTTATGTGCTTCTATTTTTGGGGGCTACTTACGCACGAGGTAATGAGAGTCCGTGCGTAGCTACTATTGTACGTAAGTCTGTGTAGTCTAGGACCCAAAAGCATGCTATACCTAAACTATTTATAACCTTATTGACAACTTAAATTTCTTAAATCATATCAAATTAGTAAAAGAATTTTTAGAAAAGGATTAAAATTTATTTTTTTAAATTGTTAAAAGAGAATTGGCTTTTGTTTGGATAAATGTTTCTTGATGAATTCTTAATTGACTATTTGAAAGTGTGTATCTATAAGTACATGCTTCGCATGTATGATTCGCGAGCGGGGTAACTCTATTATTTATATTTGACCGCATCGCACGTATGATTTGCCAGCGGGGTAATATATGCATATATGGTTCGTGTCGTTCGACCCATGGCACTGCATATTTTACATTTATTTTGAATCGGGCCGTACGACCTCGACATGATTATTCATACTATTAGTACATTATCGCTGGACCACTAATAAGTATCAACGTCAACCTCTCATCACTACTTCTTCGAGATTAACAAAGATACTTGCTGGGTACTCAGTGTTTTTGTACTCATAATACACTTGTGTATTTTTATTGTACATGCACATGTATGTCTACTGGCCTAGTTGGGCATAGAAGCATGGTTAGTACGGAGACTTAGGTGAGCTACACCTCTCGAGACGGCCTGCAGCCAGCAAAGCCTCTTTCAAAGTATTGTACTATATTTCTTCTCTGTACAATTTGTATTCCGGACAGTTATTGTTTTACATTATTTCTTAGAAACTGCTCATGCACTTGTAAAATTGGGTTCTAGGATGATTATGGGCTATTCAGTATTGAAATTGTTAAAAAATTATTATTTATTCTGTAAATTCCATCTTTTACTCTTAAATTCAAAAAAAAGCCATGATTTCAAATTTTCAAAGCGAGAATTTAATTAAGTATTGATGGTTGGGTTGCCTGACAGCGGTGCCCGCCGCCATCACGACCCTTAGAGGATTTTGGGTTATGACAAGTATGAACTTTAAGGTAAAGAGCATATTCATGAAGACAACAAGTAAACACATGTCTTGAAAATAATTATTGATGTAACTATTCTATGCTCGTGGAGGTTGCTTTAATCCACATAAAGTTTTTTTTAACCTTAACACTTTATCTTTATGGTTTTTAACCACGAAGCCCAATAATTGTTCAACATAGATTTCTTTTTCAAAATGGCCATTCAAGAAGGCTTACTTGACGTCTAGCTGATGAATCTTGCACTTTATATAAGCCGCCAAAGAGATCAGCAAATAAATCATCTCAATGTGGGCAACTGGTGCATAGACTTCTTCATAGTCAATGCCTTGTCTTTGCTGGTAACCTTTAGCTACACGTCGTGCTTTGTATTTCTCCACATCTCCATCAATATTCTTCTTTGTCTTGTATACCCATTTCACTCCAATTACTCGATGACCATTGGGAAGAGTTGTTAACTCCCAAGTATTGTTCTTCTGTATTTACTCGATCTCCTCTTCCATGGCTTGTCTCCAGTCACTGTCTGTAACAGCTTCATCAAAGTTTATTGGTTCATTGTGAGCAAAGAGGCAATATGAAAAATCAAAATTAGTAACTGCTTCTGTGCCATCATAAAGCTCTTGAATACTCTTCGTCCTTTGCGGTTATTCTGAACTTTGTTGAGAAGAATTAAGGATATGCAAAATTGATTGGAGAAATAGGTGGATTTATGTCATGCACAAGTCCTACAGTCGTTGGTTCTTCTTCATCACCAAAATATGGAAGAAAATCATATGAAGTTTCTTCCTGAGCTTACTAATTCCTTGCCAATTCTTCATAAAATTCAACGTCATGACATACCACCACCTTGTTATTGCTTGGGTTGTATAACTTGTAGCCTTTTCAAATTGTATCATTGCCAACAAACACATGCTTGACACTTCTCGTCAAGATTCGCTCTCTCTTGCTGTGGCACATGAGCATATGTTATGCTCCCAAAGATTTTCAAGTGTTTGATACTTGGTTTTCTTTAACTCTATACTTCTTACGGGGGGTGATCTCTAACATTTCTTGCTGAAGGCCTGTTATTCAAATAAACTCCACAAGAAACTGCTTCAGCCAAAAATTCCTTGGGCATACTTTTAGCTTTCAATATATGTCTATCCATATTAAGAATCATTCAATTCTTTCTCTCTGCAACTCCATTTTATTGGAGTGAATAAGGTACAGTTAGAAAGCGATGAATTCCATGAGATTGACAAAATTCATTAAATTCTTTTGAAGTGAATTTCCCCCTCTATCGAACCTTAATGCGTTTTTCATACCCACTTTCTTTTTTCACAAGTACTTTGAAAATTTTAAAAGCAGAAAAAGCTTCAAATTTTTGGTTCAAGAAATAAACCAGAGTCTTACTACAAAAAATTTTAATAAAAAGCATAATGTATTTACTTTTACCAAAAGAAGGTGGGTTTATTAGCCACCACACATTAGTGTGAACAAGTTGGAGCAGCTTGGCCACTCTTGAGGCAGCCTCCTTTGGAAAGCTCCTCCTTGCATGTTTTCCAAGAAGACAAGTTTCACACAATTGATTAGGATGGTTGATTGATGTCATCACATGCACCATGTTCTTGTCTCCCATTGATTTGAGTGCTTCAAAATTTAAGTGCCCAAATCGCATGTTCCAACACCATAATTCACTTTGCACATTAGCATTCAAACACTTTTCATCAATTGTCTTAAAATTCAGAGAAAATAATCGATTATTTGTCATATACACTTTAGCAATTAGAACCCCTCATGAATATTTAAGCCAATGGTACATATTTTTCATGTGGATATTATATCCCTTTTTAAGAAGTTGGCCTAAACTCAAAATAATTTTTTAATTTTGGCACATAATAAAATTCTTGAATTAACTTGTGGCTATCATATTTACAGGAGATTAGAATCGTACCTATCCTTTAGTTTTGAATCTTTGAGCTATATCCAAAAGACACATTATCTATCACCGTTTTATTTATCTCCACAAACTTTTCTCTATATCCACACATATAATTGCTTGGTCCATTGTCCAAATATCATGGGTTACAATCATCCATGTCTTCTTCTTTGAGTGTCAGCAACAATGTTGACTCATCTTCTTCTTTCTTGTTGTCAATAAAGGTTATCTTTCTCTTCTGCACTGCTACTACATTCACAGGAGTAATGGTCAAATTTATGATAATTATAATACTCAATTTTTAATTTGCCATGCCTTTGTCTATTATTTTCTTGATAGTAGCCACGTCTTCTTCCTTCTCTTTGTCTATGACCACAACCTCTGAAAGTTTAGTGGATTTTAACTTCATTATTGAAGTTGTTATCATTATTTCCTTTTCTTTCATGACCACCACGGCGTCGTCCTCATCCATTCCCTCGATAGCATTTTTCACCTTCATAATCCTTAAAAAATGCCTTTAAGAAGTTACTCCAATGGCAATTCGTGTCTCATCTTGATCTTTTCTTCATGGGCCTGTAAAGAACCTTCCAATTGCTCCACCGTCATAGGATCTAAATCTTTAGACTGCTCAATAGCACACATCACAAAATTAAATTTAGGTGTTAATGTGCGAAGGATATTTTCTATCACGCGGACATCTTTTACGTCCTTCCCGTATCTTCTCAATTGATTCACAACAACTTTCACTTCTGAACAATAATCCTAAATGCATTCGGATTTCTTTATTTTTAAAACTTCAACATCAACACTTAAAGTTTAAAGTTTTACCTTTCTCACTTTATCAACTCCTTGGAGAGAATTTATTTTAAATCTCCCAAGCTTCTTTTGAGGTGGTAGCATCAGCCATTTTCTCAAACATGGCATCATCCAGACATTGGTGGATGAGCGTGAGAGCTTGTTGATCCCTCTTTCTTATCTTTGCCAAGACATCATTTTTATTTTGAGGCAAAGATTCCTCATTATTACGTTTTGCATATCCTGTATCTATGATTTTTCATACACCATGGGAGCCGGGTATGACTTTGATACGTAGACACCATTTCTCATAATTATCTTTTGTAAGATGGGGCTACTGAAAAGACATTGTACTAAATTTATCATGGCTCAGATTATTGAAAAACAATATCCCGCCCAAAAATAATATACATAATAAATATCAATAATACAAGAGAGTAACAACGACATCAAATCTTCAAATAGGATAAAATAAAATATCCGAACAACGTAATATAATATCACAACTTAATAGTATTAAGAGACTACTACAACTTCAAAAAAATAACACTCTTTATTTAAAATACCTTATTATAATATTACCTCACTTTTTATTTATCTCACAGGCTATAATCTATGAATTACTCTCTCTACACTTTGGTATATCTAAATGAGAGCAATAAGCTCTTATTTATTGGACAACTTGCCAACTTTTAAACCATTCAAATTGGTTCATTTCGTTGCAACTTACCACTGTCCAAAACTGTTTTGGTTTCAGCCGTCCTATTCATTGCAACTTGTTGTCAACATTTTTTTCTTTCTTTTATTTCTTTTTATCAGATGTATCTCCCCTTTTAATTTTTCTTTATCATTCCAAGTCTTGATCTCAACATCTTAAAATCTTCAAGCTTGAGAGGCTTGGTAAAAGGTGAGTTTTCTTGGGTATTTTCAGTTGATTTGAAGTATGAAAAGCTACCAATTCTACTAAAAACACGTATTTTTCCGATGAAAAAACGAAGGAACACTGTCAGTAATCAGGAATTTCCGACAAAAAATTGAGTTTACGTAGTCTGCCGGAGATAATAACCTCAATAGAAATAACTGACGGGACTCTATGGAAATTTCTATATGACAATCGGTTAACTAAATTAAACAATCTGCAATATTTTCTAACACGCTGGTAGAAAATGGGTAAATAACCAACGAACTCTGTTGATATTAAGCATAGGAAAAATCAAAAGTACACATAGCTATATTTTGAGTAAGCAGGCAACCCGTACGGACACCAAAACTTATAACAGAAGAAACAATTTTGTCTCAAACGCAAATCAGATTATATATTCTTATCAACAACGAGACAAAAGGCCAAATCTTTTCTCAAACTCAAATCATATTGTATATTCTTATCAACAACGAGACAAAAGGCCAAATCTTCTCTCAAACTCAAATCAGATTTTATTTTCGTGTACTTTTTTCCATCTTTAGTAGGAACAAAGTACCATACTCTAGGTGAATTGTCATGGATCCATGTTTATGGAAGAAGATAGAGACATTTTCTATTAATTTCACTGATGAACAAGATTGATGAGATCAAGGAAAAAATTAAAATAAAAGGAAAACAAGAATGCAGGAAGGTTAAGTGAGTTTTACTAAATGTGCACATGTTTCAGTCTCCCATCTCTTTTCATTTGCTTCCTCTGTCTCTCTTCCTTTGCTAAAATAAGGGCTGATAGTCGATGTTTTCCTCTTGGCGCACATTAAGCGAGTTTTGTTAATGTGCGCGAGAAGTGCAAAAATGCTGGCCACCAGTCTAAGATATATGGACTTATATCTATATACATATGAACAATATATGGATAAATTATATGTTATGTGTTATCTTTTGGTTTGGCCTAATTTTGTGGTCTTATGGACATTATGTTAAGGGGGCCAATGTGTTGTCATATAAAGTGTAGGACTAATGTGTAGATACCCAAAAGGGTAACCTTAGTTAATGATGTGCTAACTAAGGTTACATATATGTAACCATGGTTACAAGCTTGTGACTCTTGAGTTATGTAACTCTTGTGACTCTTGGGTTACGTAACTCTTTTGTTATAAAGTGGGGGTTATGGTTCCCACATTATTGCAAGAAAAACTCTTCTTCCTCCCATTGAATCAAGAGCAAAAACATCATTATTGTCTTGCAAATAATTGTGGAAAACCATATACCATTTTGATCATTGTCATATTATTATTGTTGTGGGTCAATTCACATATTGTTTAAGCCTTGTGAAGTATTCTTGTGGTGTCATACATCTTCAAGACATTCTTGAAGGAAGGATCAAAGGAGCAATCTTCATAAGGACTAAAGGACAATCATCAAAGGAGGTTCAACAAATTCCACACATGGATTCAGGTTAGCTTCCGCTCATGTAGTTTAATTCCGAATTGCTCAATATGAAGGTTGTTAAATTTAGTTGGAATCATAATCCTAACAATTGGTATCAGAGCCAGGTTCATATTTGGATAATGTGGATGTTCATAAGATTCATGTTATGTTAGGATTCATGTTCAAGTAATGTTAGAATTTTATTTATGAAATTCTAGTACCATGAAATAGCATGATTTTATGAATGTTGTGTTTTGTTGAAATTTGATGTTTTGATGTCATGTTAACTTTACTTGAATTAAAACATTGTATTAAGCATGATTTTAGTTGGTAAACAACATGTTTTCTTGTTTAAGATTCTTGTTGAAAATCATGTTTTATTCAGAAAAATTTTCGCAAAACAGTATCCAAAAATAATCGATTATCTTGGAAGTTAATCGATTATTTTAAGACACTGCCTAAAGATAATCGATTATTTTTCTTAGATAATCGATTATCTCTCAAGTTTTAGAATTCAGGCAGTTTTTGGAACACCAGAATAATCGATTATTTGTCTTAGATAATCGATTATTCTGGTCCAGTGAGTTTGAAACGTTTTTCGTATACCAGATAATCGATTATCTATTTCAGATAATCGATTATCCTGGTCTAGTAACTTAGAAAATTTTTCTTAATACCAGAATAATCGATTATTTGGTTTAGATAATCGATTATTCTGGTCCAGTAACTCAGAAAATTTTTCTTAATAGCAGAATAATCGATTATCTGGTTTAGATAATCGATTATTCTAGTCCAGTAACTTATGAAATTACTTTTTATGCCAGAATAATCGATTATCTGTTTCAGATAATCGATTATACTGGACCAGTAAGGTTAAAAACGTTTCAAATCTTTTAAGTTTCAGATTTTAATTGACATAAAATGTTTAAGTTTGATTATTAATGTATTATACATTAATATTTAAGTTTTGAATGTTAATTGTTTTTTAGTCCATCAATTTTCATATTTTTGGAATTGTCCTTTCAAGTAAAATAACAATTAATATTCAGTTGTTGCATGTCAAAACATGTAACATATTAAGTTAAGATTCATAATATGGCTTAAGGAACTAAAGTTTTTAGCATCTATTATTTTAAATTAGTCAATTGAAGCATTATGTTGCCAAAGTAACCTCTATTGTGTAGATTGATTAATCTTGAAATATAAGATGACTGTGGATGTTAGTCTTCCATGCGTTTAACACCGGCCCAAAGGAAGGTTGTTATTTGGCAGGAATTCAAACATGCTTGTGGTGATAAATATGAGACAATTATTTGGTTTTCCATGTGAATATTAAATCGGCCCAAAGGAAGGTTTGATATTTGACAGAAGTTTATTGTCTATGTTTGATCGCTACACCAAGAGTACCACTTACAAGTTGTTTTTCTGTCCAAAGACTAAAATCAATGTTGTACTAGGTATCTTGTAATGGGATATGCCTATTTTGAATCTATAAAGTAAAGTTAAAGTTCAAGTAATTGTAAGCATGTATTCAGTAATCCTTTTGTTCTATTTTCAGTTAATTCTTCTGCTTCTACGATCTCTGCCAACATCAATAGCATCCCTGTGCTTAACGGCACAAACTTTAAGGAATGGAAAGAGAACGTCATGACCGTTCTCGGTTGCATGGATCTTGACCTTGCTCTTCGGACCGAGCAACCTACTCCTCTTGAGGATACATCCTCTCCTGATGAAAGGAGGGCGATGGAGAAGTGGGAACGCTCGAATCGCATGAGTCCAATGATAATGAAACGTGTAATTCCAGAATCATTCAGGGGCACTATGAATGATGAACCTAATGCCAAAGTTTTCCTTGGAAACCTTGAACAGCGTTTTATGCAAAACGAAAAGGCGGAAACAAGTACACTATTGAGTACACTTGTTTCCATGAGGTATAAGGGCAAGGGAAACATTAGGGAGTACATTATGGAAATGTCTCATCTTGCTTCGAAACTAAAGTCACTCAAGCTGGATTTACCTGAGGAACTGCTTGTGTACTTTGTTTTGAGATCTCTTCCTGCACACTTTAATCAGTTTAAGGTCAGTTACAACTGCCTGAAGGAGAAATGGACTCTAAATGAGCTCATTTCACATTGTGTGCAAGAAGAGGAAAGGGTAAAGCTAGATAAGACAGAAAGTGCTCATTTGGCATCCTCTTCTAAGGAAACTAAGAAGAGGAAAGGTAAGGAAGTTGCGGTTGCAAAGCCCAAGATTAAGAAACATAAGGAACCTAAGGTTGAAATTACTGAATTAGGTTGCTTCTTCTGTAAGGGGACTAACCATGTGAAGAAAGATTGTACCAAGTACCATGCCTGGCGTGCGAAAAAAGGTACTTTTCTTTCTCTTGTTTGTTCTGAAGTTAATTTAATTTCGGTACCTAAGGATACTTGGTGGGTAGATTCTGCTGCTACTACTCATATAAGTATATCAATGCAAGGTTGCCTGAACTGCCGAAAACCAAATGATGGTGAAAGATACATCTATGTGGGTGACGGCAAGAAGGTGCCAGTTGAAGCTATTGGCAAATTTAGGCTGTTGTTTAAGACCGGTTTTCATTTAGATTTAGATGAGACTTTTATTATACCGTCTTTTAGACGGAATTTAATTTCTATTCCCCAATTGGACATATCCGGTTATACATGTTCTTTTGGTGACAATAAAGTTAGTCTCTTTCAGAATTCAAATCTTATTGGTACTGGTGTTTTATCAACATTTGATAGCTTATATTTGGTTGATACAATAACTTCAAATAAAGAAACTTTGCATACAAGTTTAAGTGGTACTAAAAGAAAATTAACTAATGATAATTCTATGTCACTCTGGCATAAACGTTTGGGTCACATATCCATTCAAAGAATTCAGAAACTCGTGTCAGATGGAATTCTTGATTCTCTTGATACCTCAAATTTGGAAATTTGTATTGAGTATATCAAGGGAAAACAAACAAACAAGACTAGATTAGGTGCTAAGAGAGCTTCGGACGTCTTAGAATTGATACATACGGATATTTGTGGGCCATTTCCTACTCCTTGTCGGAATGGTCAACAATACTTTATCACATTCATAGACGATTACTCTCGTTATGGGTACCTATATCTTATTCATGAAAAGTCCCAATCCGTAGACGTGTTCAAATTATTTAAGGCTGAAGTTGAAAATCAACTAAGCAAAAGAATTAAATCCGTTAGATCTGACCGTGGTGGTGAATACTATGGTCGATATGATGGTTCCGGTGAACAACGTCCAGGGCCTTTTGCTAAATTCCTAGATGAGTGTGGGATCATCCCTCAGTATACTATGCCAGGAAGTCCTACGATGAATGGTGTAGCTGAGAGACGAAATCGGACCCTTAAGGATATAGTAAGAAGTATGATTTGTTGTACTACTTTGCCAGACTCACTCTAGGGTGAAGCATTAAAAACCGCAGCTTATATTCTTAATAGAGTTCCAACTAAAGCTACAATCAAAACTCCATATGAACTTTGGACTGGGCATAAACCCAGTATTAGGCATTTACACATTTGGGGTTGTCCAGCTGAGGCAAGGCCTTATAGGCCGAATGAAAGGAAACTGGATGCTAAGACAGTTAGTAGCTATTTTGTTGGATACTCTGAAAGGTCCAGGGGTTTAAAGTTTTATGATCCCACTTCTAGAACTATTTTTTAGACGGGTAATGCTAGGTTTTTTGAGGATATTGAGTTTGGGGGGTGGGGAGATAAAGTTGTTAGATATTTTGTCTTTGAGGAAGAACATGTGTCTTTCCCTCAAGTTGTTGATCTTGGTCAGGGTGTTATCATTCCTGACACGGATCATACAACTCCAGTTCAAGACAATCTCGAAAATCTCCCCAATCAGGATCCTGAAATTACTAATGAAAATCAAACTCAACAACCTCAAGAAACTGAAATGCCATTAAGGAGATCCACTAGAGAGAGGAGAAATGCAATTTCGGATGATTATGTAGTATTTCTCCAAGAACAAGAAAGTGATATTGGACTTGAGGAAGATGATCCAATCAACTTCCGTCAAGTCATTAAGGGTTCTAACTCTCAAAAGTGGATTGATGCCATGATTGATAAGATGAAGTCTATGAGCGATAATGACGTTTGGGAGCTTGTTACATTGCCCGAAGGTATTAAACCTATTGGTTGTAAATGGATTTTTAAAACCAAAAGGGATTCAGGGGGCAATGTTATTAAGTATAAAGCTTGTCTTGTCGCAAAAGGCTACACTCAGAAGGAAGGCATTGATTATAAAGAGACTTTCTCTCCAGTTTCATCGAAAGACTCTTTCAGGACTATAATGGCATTAGTAGCACATTTTGATCTTGAGCTTCATCAAATGGATGTTAAGACAGCATTTCTCAATGGTGACATTGAGGAAACAATTTATATGGTGCAACCTGAAAACTTTGTTTCGGATGAATCAGAAAAGAAGGTTTGCAAATTAAAGAAATCCATCTATGGGCTCAAGCAAGCTTCCCGTCAATGGTATTATAAGTTTCATGCAGTCATTACATCTTTTGGTTTTGAACCGAATATTGCTGATAACTGTATATACCATAAGTTCAGTGGGAGTAAGTATATTTTTCTGGTTTTATATGTCGATGACATACTGCTTGCCTGTAATGATATAGCATTATTGCATGAAACTAAGAAATTTCTTTCAAAGAAATTTGAAATGAAAGATCTTGGTAAAGCTTCTTTTGTATTAGGAATTCAGATACAACAAGATCGCTCCAAAGGTGTTCTCGGTCTGTCACAAAAGGGCTATATCGATAAGGTTCTGAAAAGATTTGGCATGCAGGATTGTAAACCAGGCAACACCCCTGTTGCTAAGGGAGACAAATTTAGTCTCAAACAGTGCCCAAATAATAATTATGAAATTTCAGAAATGCAGAAGACGCCTTATGCTTCGGCGGTAGGTAGTCTGATGTATGCTCAGGTATGTACACGACCTGATATAGCATAAATTGTTGGGATGTTAGGCAGATATCTAAGCAATCCGTGAATGGACCATTGGAAGGCAGCCAAACGGGTCATGAGGTACTTACAGAGAACAAAGGATTACATGCTTACATACCGGAAATCGGACTAGCTTGAGATCATTGGGTATACCGATTCCGATTTTGCTGGATGTCAGGATAATTTGAAGTCCACTTCAGGCTATGTTTACATGCTTGCGGGCGGTGCTATCTCTTGGAGAAGCATCAAGCAAACTCTTACAGCCGCTTCCACCATGGAAGCGGAGTTTATGGCATGTTATGAAGCATCTAATGAGGCATTATGGCTGCGGAATTTTGTTGGTGGACTGCGAATTGTTGATAGCATCAAAAAGCCACTTAGGCTATTTTGTGATAACAGATCGGCAGTCCTTTATGCTAATAACAACAGTAGTTTGACGAAAGCAAAACATATGGACGTCAAATTTCGGGTTGTAAAAGAAAGAGTACAAAATGGACAATTGTGCATTGAGTACATTAGTACAAACTCCATGCTTGCGGATCCGCTCACTAACGGATTGACACCAAAAGTATTTCATGAGAATATTGCTTGTATGGGTGTCAAATCAGATAAGGATTATGTATTTTAGTGGGAGTTTTGTATTGTACATTTATGTATTGTTCATTATATTCAAAAATTCAGTTATATCTGCAGATATTCAGTTTTAAAGTTTTTGTACTCTTACAATTTATGATTGATCTCAATAAAGAGAACCAGTTGGAAATAGACATTCTATTGACCACACTTTATGTTATTTCCATGCTACATACCTACACTTGATCCATGCCGTTGGTTATATTGATATACATGATCTATGCCGGTTCTAGTTACGAATGAGTAACAAAGAGCACTTAGTTCCTATGTTGGTATCATTGATGGACCGGATTGTTCATGACAATTTTATTGTGATAGCAATTTTACGCACCTAAGGTTATTTTGTAACATATAATGCTAAGGTTTGTACATATGTTTGTGTATCTCGTCCAAGTGGGAGATTGTAAGATATATGGACTTATATTTACATACATATGAACAATATATAGATAAATTATATGTTATGTGCTATCTTTTGGTTTGGCCTAATTTTGTGGTCTTATGGACATTATGTTAAGGGGGCCAATGTGTTGTCATATAAAGTGTAGGACTAATGTGTAGATACCCAAAAGGGTAACCTTAGTTAATGATGGGCTAACTAAGGTTACATATATGTAACCATGGTTACAAGCTTTTGACTCTTGAGTTATGTAACTCTTGTGACTCTTGGGTTATGTAACTCTTTTGTTATAAAGTGGTTATGGTTCCCACATTATTGCAAGAAAAACTCTTCTTCCTCCCATTGAATCAAGAGAAAAAACACCATTGTTGTCTTGCAAATAATTGTGGAAAACCATATACCATTTTGATCATTGCCATATTATTATTGTTGTGGGTCAATTCACATATTGTTTAAGCCTTGTGAAGTATTCTTGTGGTATCATACATCTTCAAGACATTCTTGAAGGAAGGATCAAAGGAGCAATCTTCATAAGGACTAAAGGACAATCATCAAAAGAGGTTCAACAAATTCCACACATGGATTCAGGTTAGCTTCCGCTCATGTAGTTTAATTCCGAATTGTTCAATATGAAGGTTGTTAAATTTAGTTGGAATCATAATCCTAACAACCAGTACCTTACCATCATCGTCGATATTGGTTACAGCAATACTAGCGAATGCAATTCAATCACAAGTAAGACCACTCACTTTTGGGAGCTTCTTACTGATACAATTTCAAACCATACGTGAGAAACCGGAAGATGAGGAGAAGAGTGAAATCAACTCAATCCAGCTTGGAAACCAACTGTGAGAAGAACGGAGTTAGAGGTTCCTTGTCAGCTTCAATTTTCTTATCTAGCTAAGTCCACAGCACCAATTCCGGATGATGCAAAAAGCCCAATAATGGTAGATTAGGAACACAAACCAACGAAGGAGAAATCCTACCAGAGGAATCGAAGCTCACAAGTGGGTAAGGTCCTTACCTGTATTCCTCTAGATGTGCATGGGATACATTTGTAGTTACGATTGCTGAAGAGGACATTAGGGAACAACAGGAATATTGGGGTACTATAAGGCCTCGTAAAAATTTGTACTCAAAATCTAGTAACTTGTAGTGCCAAGTTTCGAATATGTATTATGATGTGTAAAATTGTACTGATCTAGCTATTAAAACTCAAAAGTTTTTCAAAAAAATGTTGTTATGCGGACTAGAATGCCATCGCAAGATCAAATATGCGGACTGCATTTTTACCGTAGAGTGAGTCAGTTGTTTGGTTAAATTGAGGTAAAAAAGGCAGTCCATTATGCGACCGCATAACTAATATGTGGACTGCATAGTCGTCGCATAATTTCCTAAGAATTTTGTGAAGGGCAGTTCTACGGTGCATTATGCGACCGCAGAACGTGAATGTGGATCGCATTCCTGTCGAAGTTCCAACCAGTTCCCCCAATTTTTGAGAATATTTTTACGGTCCAATCTGCGGACCGTATTTCCACTCTGCCATCGCAGAGTACGATTGCAGATCTGACTTGGGCTCTAATTTTCCTAAATTTTGAACCCAACTCCTTCTTCAATAAAACACCCCAACTCCTCATTTTAACATATTTTCTGAAAAAACTAGAGAGAGGAAAGGAGGATTCTTGAGAGAGAAAGTTTTACATTTATCGATTTGATTCTTCAAAGTCACCCGGGCAAGAAAATTTCAAGTAATTGCCTTCATCTCTGTTCTTGCATGTAAAATCTCCAACCATGTTCCATTGATTTTTAAGTTTAAACAAAAAGGAGATTCTTATGCATTTATTCTTGAAAGCCTAAGTTTAAATACGCATGCGTGTTCTTTAATACCTAAAATCTAGTAAAAAAAATTGGGTGGGAGTAAAGATTTGCAAAAAGAGGGGGTTGATAACCTAAATAAGATTGGATAGTAATTGTGAACTTCAATTCTAAGATGTATATGTTAACTTGTGAACTAGATTATCGGTACTAGGATGTTTGTGAGATGAAAGTAGAAGTAAAAAGGAAAATTCCATCTATGCACAGTTATTAGTAGAGCAGTCACTTGAGACTAGGTTGAGAAAATAGGAGGCCCCATCAATCCAGGCATTCAGGAGGGAAATTTCAGCAGCAGGGTAGGGCTCCGTGCCCCAAGTGTGGGATATTTCATAAAGAGACTTGTTATTTGGATATCCCGATGTGCTATAGATGCAGGGTAAGAGGTCATATCCAGTGGGATTGTCGTGCGCCCAGTCAGGGCATGGGTAGGGGATTTTCTCAGTCATCCGGTTCTTCAGCCGCCATATCATCCGCGCGTCCTCAAGCTCTAGCAGGGCATGGTGTAGTTAGGTCTGGGGCTCATGGTAGAGGTGTACCCAGCCGGTTTTATGCTTTGAGCGGTTGCCAAAGTGCAGAGGCTTCTCTAGATGTTGTTATAGGTATCTTGTCTATTCAGGCCATTGATTGTTATGCTATTATTGATCAGGGGTCCTCTTTGTCTTATGTCACCCCATTCATTGCCTCAAATTTTGGGATAGAACCCGAACAGCTTCATGAGTCATACCGTATCGACTCCGGTTGGTGATTCTATTACAGCCGCGCAAGTTTATAGGAATTGTGTTGTCATAGTATGTGGTCGTGGTACCACGGTCAACCTTATCAAGCTTGGAATTCTGGATTTCGATGTTATTGTGGGAATGGATTGGCTTTATTCTTGCTTTGCTAAACTTGACTGTCGAACGAGAGTCATGAGACTCGAATTCCCTAATGAGTTGATTATTGAGTAGAAGGGGAATGTTGTGGTGCCAAAGGGTAGGTTTATTTCCTACCTTAAGGCTTCGAAGATGATTAAGAAAGGGTGTATATCTTATTTGGTCCGGGTGGCGAACACCACATCAGAAGTGTCTGCCCCCGAGCCCGTGCTAGTTGTGAATGAGTTTCTTGAAGTGTTTATAGATGAGCTTCCAAGGAATCTGCCAGATAGGTAGATTGATTTCGGGATTGATGTATTGCCAGATACGCAACCAATATCTATTCCACAGTACAATATGGTGCCAGCGTAGTTAAGGGAGTTAATGGAACACCTGAAGGATTTATTAGAAAAAGGGTTCATACGATGAATGTGTCATCGTGGGGTGCTCTGGTTATTTTTGTCAGAAAGAAGGATGGGTCGCTCCGAATGTGTATTGATTATTAAAAGCTCAACAAAGTCACCATCAAGAATAAATATCCTTTGCCTCAGATAGATGATTTGTTCGACCAATTTCAAGGTGCAAGATTCTTCTCCAAAATTGATCTACGGTCCGGGTATCATAAATTAAAGATCAGAGAGCAGGATATTCCTAAGACCACTTTCAAAACTCGCTATGGCCACTTTGAACTATTGGTCATGTCTTTTAGGCTAACCAACGCCCCAACAAATTTCATGGATCTTATGAATCGGGTCTTCAAGCCATTTCGAGACTCCTTTGTGATTGTTTTCATTGTTGACATCCTTGTGTATTTGCGGAACCGGGAGGATCATGTCGATCACCTCAGGGCAGTTCTACAGACTCTTCATCAACACCAGTTGTATGCTAAATTTTCGAAATGTGAATTTTGTTTGGAGTTTATTACCTTTTTGGGTCATGTTGTTTCCAGTGAAGGGATTCAGGTGGATCCCCAGAAGATTGCAGTAGTATAAGATTGACCTAGACCCATAACCCCAACGAAGATTCATAGCTTCTTGGGTTTAGCAGGGTATTATCAGAGGTTTGTGGATGGATTCTCTACTCTCGCCTCCCTGTTGACTAAGTTTACGCAGAAAGCAGCTAAGTTCCAATGGTCTGACGCTTGTGAGAAAAGTTTTCAGGAATTAAAGTCAAGGTTGACCTCAGTACCGATATTGACCTTGCCAGAAAAGGCACGGAAGGATTTGTGGTTTAGTTCGATTCTGTCGGTTTGGGTGTGTGTTGATGCAACATGGGAAGGTTATAGCGTATTCTTTAAGGCAGCTCAAGAATTATGAGAAGAATTATCCAACACATGATTTGGAGCTTGTAGCAGTTGTGTTTGCCTTGAAAATATGGCGGCATTATCTTTATGGGGTCCGTGTGGATGTGTCCTCAGACCATAAGAGTCTCCAATATTTGTACAAGCAGAAGGAGTTGAACTTAAGGAACCAACTATGGTCAGAATTGCTCAAAGATTATGATATGGATATTTTGTACAGTCCAGGGAAGGCAAATGTGGTGGCCGACACTCTCAGCCGGAAGTCTATGGGTAGTTTGGCTCATTTGGGGGCGGATCAAAGGCCCTTGTCTCGGGAGGTCTATCAATTAACCAGTCTAGGGGTTTGTATTTCAACCTCGGGTGAGGGGAATGTTACAGTGCATAATGGAGTAGAATCGTCACTTGTAGCGGAAGTCAAGGAAAAGCAGTTTATTGATCTGGCATTGACACAGATAAAGGAGACAGTTTTGAATAACAAGGCTACAACATTTTCATTCGGCGGCTATGGTGTATTGTGATGCCAAGGTAGGCTATGTGTTCCAGATGTGGATAATCTTCGGGAGAGGGTGATGGCGGAGGCTTATAATTCCAGGTATTCTGTGCACCCAAGTTCTACGAAAATGTATCATGATCTCAAGGAAATTTATTAGTGGAACGACATGAAGAGTGGTGTGGCAGATTTTGTATCTAAATGTCCGAATTTTAAGCAAGTAAAAGCTAAGCATCAGGGCCCGACGGGTTAACTCGGCTTGTGGAAATACCAATGTGGAAATGGGAGATGTTCAACATGGATTTCGTGGTAGGGTTACCTCGCACTCAGCACAAGTTCGACTTAATTTGGGTAATAGTAGATTGACTCACGAAATCAGCTCACTTCATGCCAATCTAGTCAACTGATATTGCGGAACAGTATGCCCAGTTGTATATCAAGGAAATAGTAAGGCTTCATGAAACTCCACTTTTTATTATCTCGGATCGAGGGGCCTAGTTCACAACTAATTTTTTGAAGAAATTTTAGCAAGGTTTGGGTACTTAGGTGAACCTCAGCACGGCTTCCATCCACAGACTGATGGTCAAGCGGAGCGGACTATTCAGACACTTAAAGATATGTTGCAGACTTGTGTCTTGGATTTAAAAGGTAATTGGGATGATCACTTGCCACTTATAAAATTTTCTTACAATAACAGCTTTCATGCTAGTATTCAGATGGCCTCATTTGAGGCATTGTAGGATGGAGGTGTAGGTCTCCGATTGGGTGGTTTGAAGTGCGTGAAGAAGAATTGGTAGGGCTAGAACTTGTGCACCAGGCTATGGAAAAAGTTAAAGTCATTTAGGAAAGGATGAAAACTACTCAGAGTCGCCAAAAGTTCTATGCGGACATGCGTCGAAGAGAATTGGAGTTCCGAGAAAATGATTGGGTGTTCTTGAGGGTATCTCCTATGAATGGAGTCATGCAGTTTGGGAAGAAAGTAAAGTTGAGTCCTAGATACGTCGGGCCATATCGAGTCGCTCAAAGGATATTACAAGTGGCTTATAGGCTGGAATTGCCCTCTAAAATGCCATTAGTGCACCCCGTGTTCCACGTGTCTATGTTGAAGAAACTGGTTGGAGATCCATCCACCATCGTGCCAGTTGAGACCATCGAGGTTAATAAAGGGTTATCGTATGAAGAAGTCCCGATTGCTATTCTTGATAGGCAAGTCCATAAATTGAGAAAAAGGAAATTGCTTCAGTTAAAGTATCATGGCAAAGTCAACGAGTCAAAGAAACCACGTTGGAAGCGGAGATGAGATGAAAGAAAAGTATCCCCATCTGTTTGATCAAGTCTAGTAGTAACCGTGTGAACTCCTATCTCTAGGAAAATTGATGTTGTGTTCAAATTAGTGTAAAGACACCCCATTTTTCCACTAAATGTTTTACTATTGTACTCCTCAAGTTGTGCAAAAACAATTGTGACTATATCATGTGCAAACACTTTTGGTAAATGAAAGTTTTGTTGCTCATGTGATAAGTGAACGATAAATGGTAGTATAGATTGGTAACTATTAATTGAGATGCATATAGTATGTTGAAGTGCTTAAATTGTATGGGACTCATTGAACTGACTAATTAATATGCAAAGGTGACAAGTGATTAAATATGTGCAAAAGTTGAGGTAATGAATTGTATACCAGTTGTAGAGATAATGGGAAATGTATATCGGTGCTTGAACTATGTTTTGGGGGCTCTATAACAGGTAGATAAGTCTAATTACAAAGGAAACTCTTGCGAAATTTTCTAAAAATACGAGAGTTAGTAAAAATTTGGAGTTTGCATATCACGTTTGTTAGAAACTACGCTTTACGCTAGAGGGGGGGGTGAATAGCGTATTAATAAAATTTAGCGTTTTCTTGCGGAATTTAAACTTTGCAGGAAGTAAAATAAATGCAGAAAGATAAACTTACACAAGGATGTATACTGGTTGGCCACCAACGTGGTTAGTCCAGTCCCCGAGAGACTCTCTCGAGATTTTTCACTATTTTGTTAAGCTTACGGGTGCTCAACAAACCGTTACACACTTGAGGACACAAGCCTCAAACAGTTGCTCGGAGATCGCAATCTCAAAGACTTCACCCAAGGAAACGCAAGTTCCTTGAAATAAGAGAATCGCAATTCTCTTACAAGTATATCAAATACTTGGACACTCACTTAACTAGAGTACTCCTTATTGAGTAGAGATGAGTAAAAGAATATGTTCAAGATCACAACAACTTTAAGCAATAGTATGGCTCTCAAAAGCTTTATGAAATGAGTAGAAAATGAAGAATAATTGAATGAAAGCTTCTAGCAATATAATGATCAGTTTGTGTATGTTGTTGTTGTTAAAACACTGAAGTGAAGCTGTATTTATAGTTGAAAAACTTGGCATTACCGTTGCCTAATTGCCAATTAAGAATTGCTGAAATTCCTCAGTGATAATCGATTATTAAGACCACATAATCGATTATCTGCCAGTCAGTTTAAAAATCAATCCCAGATTTAACGCTTCACAATCGATTATACATAATCTATAATCGATTACTGGCAATATTCAAAAACAGATAATCGATTACACCAAATCCATAATCGATTACTTTGGCAACGTTCTAAAAATCATTTCCGGATTTTAAGCAAAACATCGATTATATAAAATCTATAATCGATTACTTCAGCAACGTTCTAAAAATCATTTCCAGATTTTAAGCAAAACATCGATTATATGAAATCTATAATCGATTACCTTATGGTATTTGAAAATCATTTGACAACGGTCAGCTTCAACAATCGATTGTCCTTTGCAACAATCGATTACTTGTTATTTTCTGAAAATCATGAGACTTACTGTCTCAGTGATAATCGATTATCTAAAGCCATAATCGATTACTTGTTATTTTCTGAAAATCATAAAACTTACTGTCTCAGTGATAATCGATTATCTAAAGGCATAATCGATTACTTAATTAAATTTAAAATCACTGGAAGACACTGTCTCAACATAATCGATCACCATTAGTTCATAATCGATTATTTTGAGTATTGAAAAACTTTACCTCAACAACAATCGATTGGCATTTGATCACAATCGATTATCATGCAGATTTGGAAAAACCTGATGTTCACTGTCTTACTCACAATCGATTACCATTAATTCATAATCGATTGTCATGCAGTCTTGGCTCAGAAACAATCGATTATCATAAGTTCATAATCGATTATTTTAGCCCAGATTTTTGAGGCATGTTTAGAAAACATTTTGTCTAATGTCAATATGCATGATTTAAAATCTTTTTGACATAGAATTAAATATGCATGATTTTGGAAAATTGTTTTATGAGAGAGGCCATACTATGAGTCAAGTTATAGGATCGAGATTACAGTTTTAGAACAACTCAATAACAATTAAGAGCTATATCTTGAACTTCAATCTTATTCGCAACCATTGTGCGCTTGTACTTGAATTCCGTCATATATCAATTTTTGCTTCGTTTGTCATTCATCAAAACCTACAAAAGAGTACACGTTTAGTAAATTGCATTGAGAACGTGTTTCTAACAATTTCCCCCTTTTTGATAATGGCAAACATTAAGCGGGATATGCATTTAAGGCAAAAGATATTGACAATTCAAGACAAGTAACAATTATGCAATTCCGTTCTTGTTCCCCCTCAATTTAAGAGTTCCCCCTCAATTTTACCTTATAAGCAATCAATGAATTAAGAGAGGTGGTGCATACCCGATATCCCGTTTTCTTCCCCCTTTTGCCATTAGCAAAAAATAAGGAAAGATGCAAAAAGATGAAATAAACACGGTTTATTTATTGAAAAGAAAATTAGAGGGTAGTCGATTATTGATACAGGATAATCGATTTTTATAGGGATATTGCTGCAGATTCGCGGTTTGCTTGAGAATTGCTCTTAGCTCTAGGGTGATACCTGCAAAAAGAAGTTAGACGCCTCCGACGCTCAAGTTAGAAATCATGTAGGAAAGAAAATGCAATGCATGACTTAGATCAAAGTGGAGTCAAGGATCCCGAGTTCACTACGAATTCGGAAGAAAGATTCTTTCTCTAAATGCTTGGTAAAGATGTCTGCCAATTGGCCTTTGGTTTCAACAAATTCAATTTCGACATCGCCTTTGAGTACATGATCTCTAATAAAGTGATGTCTAATTTTGATGTGTTTTGTTCGCGAATGAAGAACGGGGTTCTTCGTCAAGCATATGGCGCTAGTGTTATCACATCTAAGAGGAATGTGATCAAGACTTAGGCCATAGTCCAAGAGTTGTTGTTTCATCCATAGGATTTGAGCACAGCAACTCCCCGCGGCTACATATTCAGCCTCGGTGGTAGACAACGCAACACTTACTTGTTTCTTACTAAACCAAGAGACAAGAGAGCTACCGAGCAAATGGCAAGTGCCACTTGTGCTCTTGCGGTCCAATTTGCATCTAGCAAAATCGGAATCGGAATATCCAATAAGTTGGCATGAAGAGCCTTTGGGGTACCATAGACCCACATTTGTAGTACCAATGAGATACCTTAATATTCGTTTCACCGCAGTAAGGTGAGACTCCTTCGGACATGACTGATAGCGAGCACATAAACACACGCTAAACATGATGTCCGGACGACTAGCGGTAAGATAAAGAAGAGAGCCAATCATACCTCGATACTTTTTGGTGTCGACTTCCTTACCTTTTTCATCTTTGTCGAGATGATCGGATGTGCTCATGGGAGTAGCCATTTCTTTTGCATTGTTCATCTCAAAGCGTTTTAGTAGTTCTTTGCAATATTTGGCTTGGCATATGAATGTACCTTCTTTCATTTGTTTCACTTGTAACCCCAAAAAGAATGTTAACTCGCCCATCATAGACATTTCAAATTCGCTAGTCATTAGATCGGAAAATTCCTTGCATAAAACATTGTTAGTAGCACCAAATATAATATCGTCTACATATATTTGAACTAATAAAATATCATTGTTTTTATGCTTGACAAAGAGGGTTGTGTCAACTTTTCCCCTAATGAAATCATTTTCCAAAAGAAATTTACTCAACCTTTCATACCAAGCTCGAGGAGCTTGTTTTAAACCATAAAGAGCCTTTTTGAGTTTGAAAACATGATCGGGATATTTAAAATCTTCAAAGCCGGGGGGTTGTTTGACATAAACTTCTTCTTCAATAAAACCATTTAGAAAAGCACTTTTCACATCCATTTGATATAGAATAAAATTCATTGAAGAGGCGAAAGCAAGTAATAGACGAATAGCTTCTAATCTAGCTACGGGAGCATAGGTTTCCTCATAATCAATACCTTCTTCTTGACTATAGCCTTTTGCCACAAGCCTAGCTTTGTTTCTAGTGGTTATACCATTTTCATCTAGTTTATTGCGAAAAACCCATTTCGTACCAATTATAGAATGACCTTCGGTCTTGGCACCAAATCCCAAACGTTATTGCGTTCGAATTGGTTAAGCTCCTCTTGCATTGCCAAGGTCCAAAATTCATCCCCAATTGCTTCGGAGATGGTTTTAGGTTCAATTTGAGAAACAAAAGCAGTAAGTTCTAAAGTGTTTTTGAGGGAGTTTCGGGTACTTACCTTTTCTCCAACATCGCCAATAACCTGTTCTAGAGGATGATCCTTGATCGTTCTCCACTCGTTAGGCATATTTATTCCTTTTTCTAATTGTGGCGTTTCTTCCGTTGGTTGTTCCCCAATTTCATTTTTGTTTTCCTTTGAAGGTTCTTCTTGGATTTTATCTTTCAAGCTATCCAAGATACCTGCAAGATCAAAACCGGATTCCTTTCTCGCCAAGCGAGTATTATTTTCGGAAAACACGACATGAGGGGATTCCTCCACAATTTGGGTTCTTTTGTTAAAGACCCTATATGCTTTGCTACGTGAGGAATAACCAATGAAAATACCTTCATCCGATTTAGCATCAAACTTACCCAATTGGTCCTTGCCATTATTATGAACAAAGCATTTACAACCAAAAACGCGTAAATGAGAAATGTTGAGTTTTCTACCCTTATAAAGTTCATATAGGGTTTTCATGAGTGTCGGCCGAATTGCTACTCTATTTAAAACATAGCAAGCGGTACTCACGGCGTCCGCCCAAAAGTATATGGGAATCTTAGCTTCGTCGAGCATGGTTCTTGCCATCTCTTCGAGACACCTATTTTTCCTTTCCACCACCCCATTTTGTTGTGGTGTCTGTGGAGCGGAAAAGGTGTGTTCGATTCCGAGTTCGTCACAAAAATCCGCAAAGAGATTGTGATCAAACTCTCCCCCATGATCACTTCTAATCGAAGTGACGGTTGATTCCTTTTCGTTTTGAACACGCTTAAGGAAATACTTGAAATTTTGAAAAGCATCACTTTTATTTGCAAGAAATAGAGTCCAAGTAAATCTAGAAAAGTCATCAACAATTACAAAAACATATTTATTTTTACCAAGGCTTTCAATACGCGAGGGACCAAATAAATCCATGTGAAGTAATTGCAAAGGTCTAGACGTTGAAACAATATTCTTGGATTTAAAAGATGCTTTGGTTTGCTTCCTTTTTTGACAAGAATCGCAAATAGAATCATTTTCAAACTTTAAACAAGGAAG
The DNA here is from genome assembly GCA_034376525.1 of Nicotiana benthamiana. NCBI lineage: Eukaryota > Viridiplantae > Streptophyta > Magnoliopsida > Solanales > Solanaceae > Nicotiana > Nicotiana benthamiana. The sequence goes on from CM067330.1 coordinate 70,512,444, forward strand.
ACCAACTACTAAGTTTTGAGAAAGAAGCTTGTTCAAAAGATGCATGTTCATGTGTGCTACTCTACGATGCCATAGCCAAGAGCTATCCTCTTTGCTTAATAAACAATCAACATATTCGGGTGAGGAGTTTGCAAGATCAACCATATAGATATTATCAATTCTAAAACCACGAAGTATGATCTTGAAATCACTACGTCTAAATACAAGACATTCATCCGAATCAAATAGAGCAAGATTTTCCTTGTCACATAATTGGCTTATGCTCAAGAGATTATGCTTCAAACCTTTCACAAGTAGTATATGTTTAATGGAGGAGTTTTCATCCTTACCGACCGAACCAATGCCGATGATTTTTCCTTTATTGTTATCACCAAATATGACACTTCCTCCTTCTTTGTGCTCTAGTTGAAGGAATTTGGATTCATCTCCCGTCATGTGTTTAGAGCATCCACTATCAAGGTACCATAGTACACTTGATCCCTTCAAGCACACCTACAAAACAAATTAATGTTCTTTAGGTACCCATGCCATCTTGGGTCCTTGAGGGTTAGGCATGTTATAATGATGCAATTGATTTATATGTCTGTGACGAGTAAAGCAAGCGGGAGCAATATGACCAATACGTCTACAATAATGACAAGTCACGTTGGGATTATGCATTTTTCTAGGTACATAGTAACTAGATGAATGAAGGTTGCTTACTCTACTTTGAACACCAATGTTTCTCCTATTATGAGCTCTAGGAGGTTCACAAGTTTGTCTAAAATATGCATCATTTCTAGAATATCTATTTCTAGGTGGAGGGTCATTTCTTGGTCTTCTAAATTGTTCAAGGTTTGGCCTAAAATATGCATCATTTCTAGGTCTTCTAGCATTTTCACTACTTGGTCTAACATGCAAGTTATTTCTAGGATTTCTACTTCTAGGATAAGCATTTTGGTTATTAGTCCTAGGTTGAGCTCTAGGTTGTTGTGGTTTAGTACCAACCTTTTCTTCATTCTTGAATCCTATTCCATGTTTAGTTGATTTTAGATTAACAAGCACATCATTCAAGTTTTTATGCGAAGAATTAAACTTATCTAATGTGCCTTTAAGTCTAGCTACTTCATTCTTAAGAAGCACACAAGAAGAACAGTTTCTAGTAGAACCTTCAGGTTTATCAGCACTTCTTTTTCCATAAAACTTGTTTTCCTCTTTTAGCTTCTCATTTTCGAAAACCAGTTTTTCTAATTCTTTTTCTTTTAATGAAAGCTGTGTTTGAAAATCTTTTTCTTTTAGAGAGGCGCTTTCTTTAACACTTTTGACAGTTTTTGAAGCTTTGATAAATTCAGCATATAGTTCATCAAAAGCATTTCTCATTTCATCAAGAGTAAAGAAATTTTGAGAGGAGATTTGACTTACCTCGTCTTTGCCATCTTCTTGAGCCATGAGACATAAATTTGCTGCTTCATCGTCTTCTTCTTCGCTTGCTTCATCTCCGGAATCTCCTCCCCAAGAGATGTATGCACGTTGCTTTTTGAAGGGTTTCTTCTCCTTTTTGATGTTAGGGCAATTTGATTTTATGTGCCCGGTTTCTCCGCATTCATAGCATTTTAGTTGATCGCCTTGCTTTTTGTTCTTGCGTTCATACTCCTTGCGCATGAATTTTTGAAACCTTTTGATAACGAGTCCAAACTCGTTGTCACCTTCCTCATCAATTTGTGATTGGCTAGCCTTTAGAGCAATCCTTTGCCTTCTTTGATCATCAACAAACGGGTTAAGTATAGTTGATTCATAGGTTTTGAGATTACCTCTTAATGCATCAATTGTGACATCTGTGATGCCAATGGATTCTTGGATTGCATCGGCCTTTGATCGCCATGCCGGAGTGAGACTTCTGAGGATCTTCCGGACAAGTTCTCTATCCGTAAACGTCTTTTTGAGGGCGTGTAGATCATTTACAATCATTATGAATTGCTCAAACATTTCGTCTACTTTCTCTCCTTCCTTCATGTGGAATAGTTCATAAGAGTGAGTTAAGAAATCAATTTTAGCTTCTCGTACCTGGTCGGTTCCTTCGTATGTCACTTCAAGCTTATCCCACATTTCTTTTGCTGTTTTGCAACATGATATCTTCCTGTAGTCGTTAGCATTAACAGCACAATATAATAAATTTATAGCTTTGGCATTATTTTGAACCTTACGAATATCCTCCGCGGTATATTCCTCTTCGGTCTTTGGAACCCATTCGTCTTCCACCTTCTTGGTTGGAATTTGGTTTCCATTGGTGAATACTTTCCACAAATGAAAGTTATTTGATTGCACAAAGATTTGCATCCTCTCCTTCCAGTATGAGTAGTTTGTGCCGTTGAATAGAGGAGGTCGTGTAGAGCATTGTCCTTCTTCAATTCCTGCAAAAGAGTCAAGAGTAGAAGCCATGGATGGTTCTCTCAAACGGTTAAGTTTTCAGAGAGTTGGGCTCTGTTCACGTTTGTTAGAAACTACGCTTTACGCTAGAGGGGGGGTGAATAGCGTATTAATAAAATTTAGCGTTTTCTTGCGGAATTTAAACTTTGCAGGAAGTAAAATAAATGCAGAAAGATAAACTTACACAAGGATGTATACTGGTTGGCCACCAACGTGGTTAGTCCAGTCCCCGAGAGACTCTCTCGAGATTTTTCACTATTTTGTTAAGCTTACGGGTGCTCAACAAACCGTTACACACTTGAGGACACAAGCCTCAAACAGTTGCTCGGAGATCGCAATCTCAAAGACTTCACCCAAGGAAACGCAAGTTCCTTGAAACAAGAGAATCGCAATTCTCTTACAAGTATATCAAATACTTGGACACTCACTTAACTAGAGTACTCCTTATTGAGTAGATATGAGTAAAAGAATATGTTCAAGATCACAACAACTTTAAGCAATAGTATGGCTCTCAAAAGCTTTATGAAATGAGTAGAAAATGAAGAATAATTGAATGAAAGCTTCTAGCAATATAATGATCAGTTTGTGTATGTTGTTGTTGTTAAAACACTGAAGTGAAGCTGTATTTATAGTTGAAAAACTTGGCATTACCGTTGCCTAATTGCCAATTAAGAATTGCTGAAATTCCTCAGTGATAATCGATTATTAAGACCACATAATCGATTATCTGCCAGTCAGTTTAAAAATCAATCCCAGATTTAACGCTTCACAATCGATTATACATAATCTATAATCGATTACTGGCAATATTCAAAAACAGATAATCGATTACACCAAATCCATAATCGATTACTTTGGCAACGTTCTAAAAATCATTTCCGGATTTTAAGCAAAACATCGATTATATAAAATCTATAATCGATTACTTCAGCAACGTTCTAAAAATCATTTCCAGATTTTAAGCAAAACATCGATTATATGAAATCTATAATCGATTACCTTATGGTATTTGAAAATCATTTGACAACGGTCAGCTTCAACAATCGATTGTCCTTTGCAACAATCGATTACTTGTTATTTTCTGAAAATCATGAGACTTACTGTCTCAGTGATAATCGATTATCTAAAGCCATAATCGATTACTTGTTATTTTCTGAAAATCATAAAACTTACTGTCTCAGTGATAATCGATTATCTAAAGGCATAATCGATTACTTAATTAAATTTAAAATCACTGGAAGACACTGTCTCAACATAATCGATCACCATTAGTTCATAATCGATTATTTTGAGTATTGAAAAACTTTACCTCAACAACAATCGATTGGCATTTGATCACAATCGATTATCATGCAGATTTGGAAAAACCTGATGTTCACTGTCTTACTCACAATCGATTACCATTAATTCATAATCGATTGTCATGCAGTCTTGGCTCAGAAACAATCGATTATCATAAGTTCATAATCGATTATTTTAGCCCAGATTTTTGAGGCATGTTTAGAAAACATTTTGTCTAATGTCAATATGCATGATTTAAAATCTTTTTGACATAGAATTAAATATGCATGATTTTGGAAAATTGTTTTATGAGAGAGGCCATACTATGAGTCAAGTTATAGGATCGAGATTACAGTTTTAGAACAACTCAATAACAATTAAGAGCTATATCTTGAACTTCAATCTTATTCGCAACCATTGTGCGCTTGTACTTGAATTCCGTCATATATCAATTTTTGCTTCGTTTGTCATTCATCAAAACCTACAAAAGAGTACACGTTTAGTAAATTGCATTGAGAACGTGTTTCTAACAACGTTTTCAAAACCAATTGATTTCCAAAATCCTCATTCGAGGATGAATGATTTTAAGTGGGGAAGGATATAAGGCCCCGTGAAAACTTGTACTCAAAATATAGTAACTTGCAGTGCCAAGTTTCGAATATGTGCTAGGAATGCATAAACTTTTACTGATCTAGCTTTTAAAAATCAAGAATCAATGTTTTCCAGAAAAATACTATTATGCGGACCAGAATGCGGTTGCAGATCAAGTATGCGGACCACATTTCTACCACAGAGTGAGTCAGTGGTTTGGTTAAATTGAGGTAAAAATATGGTACATTATGCGACCGCATAACTAATATGTGAACCATATAGTCTTCGCATAATTTCCTAAGGATTTACTGAAGGGGAGTGAAGTGCATTATGCAACCGCAAAACTTGAATGCGGACCATATTCCTATCACAGACCCAACCAATTCGCCCAGTTTTTAAATTATTTTTACGGTCCAATCTGCGGACCGCATTTCCACTCTGCTATTGCAAAGTGCGACCGTAGATCTGACTCGGGCTCTAATTTTTTAAAACTTTAAACCCGACCCCTTCTTCAATAAAATACCCTAACCCCTTATTTTAACATATTTTCTAAACAAACTAGAGAGAGGAAGGGAGGATTCTTGAGAGAGAAAGTTTTACATTTATCAATTTGATTCTTTAAGTTCACCCGGGCTGAGAAATTTCAAGTAATTGCCTTCGTCTATGTTCTTGTAGGTAAAATTCTCAACCCTTTTTTCATTGATTTTTAAGTTTAAACAAAAAGGGGATTCTTATGCATTGATTCTTGAAAGTCAAGTTTAAATATTCATGCATGTTCTTTAAAACCTAATATCTAATAAAAAGAATTAGGTAGGAGTAAAGATTTGCAAAAGGAGGGGGTTGATAACCTAAATAAGTTTGGGTAGTAATTGTGAAATTCAATTCTAAGATGTATGTATTAACTTGTGAACTAGATTGTTGGTACTAGGTTATTTGTGAGCTGAAAGTAGAAGTAAAAAGGGAAATTTGACTCCAAGTATGTATGGCTAACTTTAACCTTTGTAAGGTCACCTTGTAGGTGTACAAGTGATTGGTATGTGTCACTTATGTGGACTATTTATGAATTCTTGTGATTAATATGCCTTGAACGTTGTTGGCTAAGTTTCCCATATATTGGTGTAAGTAAATGGCAACAAGCCAATGTGCGTAAATATGTTTATGTGGTACGAGTTGTGTAACAAATGTGGAAGGAAGTCGTAATTGATGTAATTGAAACAACTGAGGTAATATCATGTGTGGCTTTCCCTGGGCAATTACAGTTGTGATTTGAATTGTATCTGGGCTGTTGTACTTGATGGAAATAGTATTGATGTTTATGAAACTCTTTGTAAATTGTTGTTGTTGCTGTTGTGTGAAATATGATTGACCGGTGGGATCGGTTTGCACGTCTCAACACAAAGTACTAAGTGTAGATTATGGTGATAAGGGTGGCCGAGGTAATAAGGGCAGAAAAGTGATCGAAATCACTACTGAAATGAAAACATGTGAAAGTTGTGAAAATCATTAATATGATGGAATAATGTTGAAAGGGAAAAATGAGAGATTGTGAAACTTGTTTGGCTTTAGTTGTTCCCTTCATGTGCATTTGATCGTTGATTCTATTACTGTTTGTTATCTGTGCAATGATTGATTTTACTTAGGGTAAAGTTTGTTCATACATACCAGTACAATTCAAATGTACTGACGTCCCTTTTTCCGCGGGCGCTACATTCATGTAATAATTGTAGGTGGGGTCAATAACAGGTACTCTAGTCCACCCACAGTAGCTCTCCTTTATTCCCGTCAGCTGAATTGGTGAGCCCCTTTCCTCTCGGGGCCTTGTGTGGCACATACCGCTTTTCTTTTGGAGTTTTATTTTGATATTTATCTAAGGTCTAGCCAGAGCCTTGTTACCGGCAAGTATTGTATCACCCTTTTGTATCCTTAGAGGCTCCGTAGACAGGAAATGTAGGTTATGAACTTATATAAATATGTATTTTGTATGTTGGGCGGTGTAGGTTGTAAACCACGCAAGTAACCATGTATGTGAAGTAAATCATGTAAGAATGTGTTCAAATTGTAAATGGCTACTTCATTTGATTAATGAGTAATGAAAACAGGGGGTAACACGTGGGATAGGAAAGGCACCCAAGTCCGTTTGACTGGGGCTACCTGGTCGAGCGCCGGTCATGTCCCTCAGTTTGGGGTGTGATTGGTACTTATCTTATAGGATATGTTCTGGTAGATACTCCATATTTCAAATCCATTGAGAATTATGTTGAAAATGTGTTAACAATCCAAAATTCTATATCACGGCGATGGTTATTATATATTAAGGTTTGACTCTGTGAGTGATAGGGATCGAGTCCTGCAATTCGGTCCTAATACATTCCATAATAAGCCTTTTTTCTAGAAGAATTGGTCGATTGATTTTGTGTTTGATCCTGGATGCCTAACTATAATTCCATTATGGATGAGATTTCCTAGCTTACTTGTTAGCTACTGGTCTGCTGAAACTTTGAGTAAGTTGTCTAGTGTAGTGGTAAACCTATGTGCACTGACCTATTTACATTTAAGACGAATTGTATATAATATACTAGAGTGCTAGTAGAGACAGATATATCTCATTCCCTACAAAATACTCTTGAAATTCATACTCCAACAGGTATTATCCAACAAAGTATATAGAATGACTAGAAACCAAAGTATTGTACTGATTGTGCTAAAGTTGGGTACACTACTGAGGAATGTAGATTGAGGAAGACCCAAGAGGAAAATGACGGTTTTGTAGAGCAAACAAGGAAGAATAGAAGAGTAGCACTACCACTAATCCAACTACTTTTATAAAAAAGAAAATTGTCACTAAACCACAGTGGACTAAGGCCACTTTGGATGAAAAGGAATTCCCAACATTAGTAGAACCAATAAGGAAAGAAGGGTCCAAAAAGCAAGGTAAAAGAATTGATGATGGTGGACAGGAAGATCAGGCACAAGAAGTTACAGCTAGCTGCGCCACTAGCCAAGTTGGAATTACCAATAGATTAAAGGTACTGACTCAATGATATACATCATCTGATACATGGGAGGGCGGTTTTGACCACCCCAAACCTCCATGATTATAAGTACCTGGAATATAAGAGGGCTTAACAGGCCCTTTAAACAGAAGGAGATTACTCTCTTTCTGAAAAAATAAAAAGTAGAAGTTATAGGGATAATTGAGACAAAGGAAAAAGTGAATAAAGCTAGGAGGATTACATAGAAGATAACAAAGGATTAGTAAGACAATTACAACTACGACCGTACTTATAATGGTCGTATTTGGCTACTATGGAAGCCACATATAAAGCTTCAAATATTAGAAGCACATGCTCAGTTCATGCATTGTGAAGTGGAGGACCCAAGTAGTCAAGAAAGGTTGTAACTCAATATGGTTTATGCAAAAAGTGATTTGATGCAGAGACAACAACTATGGGATAAGCTTGCTTCTATAGGATCTCACATTACAACTGAATGGTTGGTATGTGGTGACATTGACAATGTGCTTCATACAGAGGATAGGAACGGAGCCCCTATAACATAGCAGAGTTCCAGGGCTTCAATGACCTATTAGATCAATTGCAGTTTACTCCCTTGAAAATCACATGTTGGTACTACACTTGGTGTAACAAAAGAGACGACAATGCAAAAGTTTACAGCAAAATAAACTGGGCATTTGAGAATTATAATTGCCTGATAAATTATGGACATATTGAAGCAGAGTATCTTCATCCTGGAGTTTCAAATCACTCACTTATATTGCTTAAATCATATTTTGTAGCTCAACAATAGAACTTGCATCATAGACTTTTCAAACTATATCAAACGGTAATTCACCACCCAGATTTTGCAAAGATTGTGAAAGGAGTGTGGGCATGGGATTATTGAGATGTAGAGTTGTCCAGAACATGGAAGAAACTTAAGAGGCTAAAGGAGGCACTGACAGAATTAAATACTTACATGGCTTCTTACAAAAAGAGCTAAATCAAGCCAAACAGAAATTGGAACTAGCACGATACCATATCTCCCTTCAACCATTATGCCAAATATATATAAAACAAGATAAAGAAGCTTTAATGGAAGTGGAATAGTGGAATAATATAGAGGAACATGTTCTAAGGCAGAAATCACATGGATACAATATGGAGATGTCAATATAAAATACTTTCATGCTCAGTGGAAGATGTGCTTAACTGCAAACACAATTCATTCTATTCACAATGATGCAGGAATCGGGATCACAAAACCAAACCAAGTAGAAGACCAATTTCTCTCTTTCTTCAAGAAGTTGATGGGAGAGTCATCACACATTCTCCTCTGTCCAAATTCTGAGGTGATTAAGAAAGGTCTTGCCTGACAAGACAACAATAATTGAAGCAAATCAAGGATGTCACAACAAAGGAAATAATTGATGTTGTTAAAAGCATGCCAACTAAAAAAGCGCCAGGTGTTGATGGATTTCCAATTGAATTCTTCACTCAAAACTGGGAGGAGGTAAAAGATGATGTGCTAGACTTCTTTCAAACAGGAAATATGCACAAGGATATCAATTGTATGGCTATCACTCTGATACCAGAATTACCCAACCCCAACCAGGTTAAGGAATATAGACCTAGAGCATGCTGCATAACTATATACAAGATCATCACTAAAGTGCTCACTGGGAGACTAAAGAAAGTGATGGGTCATCCGGTAGGAAGATCTCAATCAGCTTTCGTTAAAGGTAGAAGCATCACTAATAATGTATTGTTCACTCATGAACTATTCAAAGACTACAACAGGAAATGGATCTCTACAAGGTGTGTTTTTAAGGTTGACCTTAGGAAGGCCTATGACACATTAGATTGGTATTTTATAAAAGGCTACTGATTGAATTGGGATTCCCACATAAGTTTATTGAGTGGATAATGGAATGCATAACAACTGTCACTTATTCCTTAACACTGAATGAGGGATTCACTAAATCCTTCAAAGGCCAAAGAGGAATAAGGCAAAGTGACTCAATGTCACCTTATCTATTTGTGCTTGCCATGGAATATCTACAGAGAGAATTTGACCAGTTAGCTTTGAACAAGGAGTTCCACTTCCACCCTAGATGCAAAAAAGTTCGTAGTGGTCCATGTGTGTTTTGCTAAAGATCTGCTGATATTTTATAGGCAGACCTTCCTTCTTTTAGTTTTCTCCGGCAGGCTTTTATGAATTTCTCAAAGGCCTCAGGACTACAAGAAAATGCAGTCAAGAGCTTCATTTACCTTGTTGGACTTTCTATAAATCTAAAGGAGAACATCTTGCAGGAGCTAGGATATAATGAGGGAACATTGTCATTCAAATATTTAGGATTACCGCTAGCATCAAGGAAGCTGTCAATTAAGCAATGCTGGCTACTGGTAGAAAAAATCACTACAAGGATAAGTTGTTGGACATTAAATCTTCTCTCATACTCAGGAAGATTATAGCTTATAAAATTAGTGATTTTTGGTGTACAATCATACTGGGCACAAATATTCTTACTGCTAAAGAAGGTGTTGAAAATGATTGAAGCCACATGCAGAACGTTCTTATAGATAGGAAAAGCAGAAATCTCTAGGAAAGCACTGATGTCTTGGGATAAAATATGCTTGCCACAAGCAGCGAGAGGATTGAATGTTATTAACTATGTACAACTAGAACAAAGCAACAATGGCAAAACACTTATAAGCTATCACCAAGAAGAAGAGTTGCCTTTGGATAAGGTGGATCAATACTTACTACATCAAGCATCAGACCATTGATACTATGTCCATACCCAAGAATGCAGCCTGGGTAGTGAGGAAAATTATTAAACTCAGAAAGCTTATCCTTGAGCTACCTACCTTGTAAGGAAACCTAACTTCAAGGCTGATGACATTGCAAAGTACAGATGGAAGATTCAGCATAAAGAAGCTATATAAGCTAAAGATTCCTCAGGTCTAAAAGGTGTACTGGAAATGTCTGATCTTACAACCTCATATACACCCTCGATAGAAATTCAAGTTATGGGTAGCTTTACAGGGGAGATTACCTATTGTTGAGAGGCTATAAAAATTGGTATTCAAGTTCCTCAAAACTTGTATTTTCTGTGGCCCGGATAATGAACACTTTGATCACTTATTCTTTGGTTATTCATACACGAAGAATATCTAGAAAAGGTTACTAAATTGGATTAGTTGTCCAAGACAGATAAGAATATGGCAGGAAGAGATAACATGGGTGACATCCTGTGCTAGGCAAAAGAAAGGTTTTGGGACAATTGTCTCGGCTGTTTTTTGGATGATGGTATACCTCATATGGAGAGATAGGAACTAGATCAGATTTCAGAGAGGAAGCTCACCACCAGATAGAATGTGCAGTGAAATTGCAAGCCATACACATATCAGAAGCAATACATATATCAGATGGCAGAAGCATTTGGAGGCATTAAATTGGTGTCCTTGGAAAAGTTTAGTTCTTTATTCTTGCAAATGTACTGTCCTTTTTTTATAGTGCAGATTGTATATGTGTTAGGTTATGTATAGGTTATAGCTGAAATTAAAACCGTGTATAAGTTATAGTTGAGCAATCAGTTGTCAAGCAGAGTTAAGAAACTGGTCACCAATTCCTGTATTGTATTGATAATTTTTGGTGAAATAGAATGAAAGTTTACCTCAAAAAGAAAAGAATGCAGGAAGGTTTCATAAAGCTTTAACAAGAGCTCACCTACTCATGACGAGACACCTATGTATATAAGAACTACTACTATATTAACCCCTTACTCACTAACCAATTGACACATATATAATTTGATAATCTCTCAAATGGGCCTCCACCTTAGCTATAGTCGTAACATCAATACTTTAGATGATATTTAACTAGCCACATGGATTACAATCAGAGAGTACGAAAAGAACTAAACCAGCAATCGATGTCCTTTGCATCAAAAGGTGGTACTACATATTAGCAACTGTAAGCATATCCCCATCTCAAAAAAAGAGGCATATCAATATCCAAGCAAATATTCATCTTTCATACCAGAAATAGAAGACTTTGCCTATGAACTATAGATCACAAGAAAAAGAGGATAACTAAAGCAAAAGATACAGTTGCCTACTCTGCTCATATAAAATAAGAAATCATGAATCTGCGGCAACCAAAAAAGAAAATACTTGTCTTATTAGAACATAGTCAAGTTGATGAAATTTGAGAGAGAGAGATAACTACTACTATCTTGTCTCAAGCAAACTAGCATATTTGGCCAGCAAGAAAAGACCTACCAATTCATTCCTTGAAAGTCAAAGACAGAAAAAAGTCTTCAAATTATCCTCAACATCTATAGAACAAAACATGAATGGCGCAAATATTATCATTAGAATTGCAGGTGATACCAAAAATACAGAGGCAAAAAAGGAGCTATTATAGTTTGATTTCGATATAAGAGTGAGAAGATGAATAATAAATATAGGCGGTAAACAATGATGTTTTATACTTCAATATCGGGTGGAGTACTTTGTGTATTGTCCAATTTCTACGTGTACTAAATCATAGAAGGACATGGATCTTTTATGCGTTCCTTAAACTACAGTTACGGAATAAGTAACGCAGAAAGTAAAGAATGCAAGTATTTTACGTTGAAAACACCTAACTCAAAAGGTATAAAATCACGACCTATTTCCTAGTAGAAGTTTTCTCAAACACTTCACTGCAACTCTGAGCCAACAACAAAGTTTACAAACTCTTACAAACCTAAGAATTAACTCTAACCCTTGTACCAACACGCCATAGGTTGTTGCGACTACTTTAAGTTAACTCTAGCTTGAATATACAACTCAAGTACCTAGTACGAATACTTCTAAGGAAACTGAAAGGTACAATTCAAAATGCCTACTACACTTTTAGCTAGAAATAAACAGAAATATAAAAATCTTTATGGAACTAGTTCTTCAATCTGGTTCGTGTAGCTTCAGGTTCACGCTCTTGAATGTCAAGAACTGCTCACAAAATGCCTCGCTATTTTGCCCTCAATTTTTGCTTTTACTTTCGTTCATGTGCTCATCAATGTGAGCACGTGATTTTTGCCTACATGAAAATAACTCCTAAAAATAGACCAAAATAATTTTAATTTATTTTTAGGTATTTTTCTTTATTTAGTTGCATTTCATGCATTTTTAATATTTTCAAATCATAGAAAAATTATAAAAATGTCACATTTTAATTTCATGCCACCTTAGGTTCAATTTGCGTTTAGGAATTAATTACATTGAGTTAATTGTGTTGAAAAAAAAGAGAAATCACAAAAGTAGTTAGTTTCGCACTTTTTAATTTTAATTTTGAACTTTGGTAGTTTGTCCTTTAATTTGAGATTAATTAATTGTGGTCATTCTTAGATTAAAATTAATTATTCAATGAGGTAGGGTTAACTTGATTTGGGATTTAGTTTGGATTTAATTTTGTTTTTTATTTGGAAAAAAACTTAATTAAAAGAAAAAAGAGAAGAGTTTGAAATAAAAGAATTTATAGGAATTGCACCAGATTTTTGGGCTACTTTAATCCTAAAGCCCGCATCAAACCCACCCCAATTCAAGCCCAACCCCCCTTCCTTCTCGTTTACCCGCCCCAACCCACAAACCAATGCCCAAACCCGACCGGTCCCAGTTATATTGCAAATCACCCGAAAAAACCTAAATCAAAGGACCCAAGAACGCAGCTCTCATTCTTCTTCTCAAAGACAACCAAATTAGACCCTAAATCGCTAAAAATTCAAGCGAGTGTGCCTCGATCTTGCCTCACGCGTTTTCCTTCTCTTCTCATCACCATATTTGTAACAATCTCTAACAGATTCTCCCGCCCCATCCCTTTCTCACGTGTTGGAAGCCTCTAGAAAGCATATGCTAGATGAATGTGGAGCATGGGATCGATCCCAGCCCTTCATTCATCAGGTTGGTGACTGATAAGTAGAGAGAACTTTGGAGGATTTTTCAGAGAGAGGATGGAGAGAAAAGGGCCAAGAGAGCGAGATTTCTTATCTCGATTTTGTCTTCTGATTTCTCGTGTTCGTTTGATTGATACAGAACCTTCATTTTGAATTTTCTTTTAGTTTCAATTCCCGAAAAATAAAAAAGGATACAAAAGAAACATAGTGGTTCGATTTCTCTTGCACCTTTACTCCTCCATTTTATTTTGCTCTGGATTTCTGGTGTCAAGTATGGAATTCGAGTGAGTCGTTTGGCGATTTGTCCGATCGAGGCTCGTTCAAGGTTGTTGGCTTCTTTTGCTTGGCTGCTGCGTGATGCGAGTTTTCACTGCCAAAGTCCCTTTTATTTTTGCCTATGAAATTAATTGAAATTTTGTGCATCCAGGTTTATTTCCTCTCCTGTACTACTTTGTTTATATGGTTTAAAACATGGTTAGGAGATTCAGGATTGTTTGAGCTAAGATTTATGTGATGTCGATGTGATAAGACGCATTTTGATAACTTTATAGCTGGTAAAGCATGAATATGCGACGCCTTTTATTCTTCAATGCTTGTTGTCTGTCCGGTAGTTTTTGATTTGTTTGGATTAAAGCGTGACTAGTTGTGTATCGATTAGCTGAATTTAATTCTGGTGACATGCTCTTCGTGATCTTTTATGGTTGTTTAGTTTGCCCTTCTCAGCTGGAGCCTGAAATAGGGCTGAAACGAGTGATATTTTTCTGCCTAGTGAAGGCCTGATGCTCTAAATTGGTTGCTGCCCCTTACCTTGTTTATGTCCTTGTGCTAACTGATAGTTCTGTTTGATTTTTGTTCTTCCTTGAATAGAATTTGTTGGCATCTCTTCTCAGCTTGCTTAGTTTAGTCTTGCTCTCCGTTTGTGATTTAGAGTTGTAACTGTAAAGGAGAAAAACAGTTGGTGCTGGAATTCATGTGTCACAGCTAGAGTAATTGCGAACATTAACCGTTTGGTGTAAATCCTATGTGTTTGAGTTGATATTTTTGTAAACATGAAAGTTTAAGCTTCATGTTATACCTTTCTATTGCTGAATCTGTCCTAAGTTTTGGCTATGTTTTACATTTGAAATTATCAGAACATTGGTTCGAGCACTTGGTATCCACTGATTGTCTGTTCTACTCCCTATTCATTGTTTTCAAATTGTGAGTGTGTCATTCCGCTGTACTCAGCATGAGCCACAAGATTCAGGGCTTGTTTAATGGTTCAGGAAAACCATCAAGCTGTATCAAGAATGTGTGGTTGGTCCAGGATGACCCTCATTGCTAGCCTTGATATTCTCTTTTTGGAAATTTAGCATATAGCTAGTCATTGGTTGTGTTAAGCCTAACCTCGGTGTAATTTGTTCAAGTATCCTGATGAGAATCAGTTCACAGGAGATTTTTGTGCTATCTATAAACTAATACCTGTCCTGGATTCTTTGTGATTTAGTTGCTAAATTCCATTTCTTATGATAAGTTGAGTTAGTTTTGGTATCAAGGAGACGTAATACTCATTAAGTTCAGAATGTCAGTCCACGACTTGGTAGACTTTCATCCAAATCTTATTAAGTTTTATTATTTTGAAAATTGGTTTGGGCTATCCAAGTCGAGCAGCATTTGAATTAGGAGGTCTTCGTCTTATTCAAATATGGACTTGAACATGAAGCCTAACTTACTTTTAATGAATTGTAGCTCACCAATACTAATTAATTAGGTTTCCTCTGAGAGACAATTCATACAAGAAAAATAATAGTCCCTTTTAAGGTAGCTTTTAAAAATAAAAACGACGTGCGCCGCGTCAAACAAAAATGCATAAATTGTGTGGCTTTCTTTAAATGCGTATATTAAAATACTTATAAATAGGGGCATGCCATTTAGCGAACTTCACGGCTTCCCGCAAAGTAACAACATGTTAGACGCTTTAGGCGCGTCCTTTAATAATTTTACTTTCCTAAATTCGGGTGCACATTTATGTGACCCAAATCCAAATCTCAACAAAGTTGAAATATGTCAAAAACCGTGGGTGCATTTTTGTGACGTGGTTCGAGATACGTTTTAACAACGTTGCAATTCTCTTTAAAAACAATAAAAAATGGTTAAAATATTCAAAATGCATATAGGTTCATAATTGTATACAATCAGATAATTTAAGCCTAATATAACAGTTGAGCGACCGTGCTAGAACCACGGAACTCGGCAATACCTAACACCTTCTCCCAGATTAACAGAATTCCTTACTCGGATTTCTGGTTCGCAGACTGTCAAACAGAGTCATTCTTTCCTCGATTAAATATTTAAACTGGTGACTTGGGACACCATTGACTATCCCAAGTGGCGACTCTGAAATTCTCTTAAATAAATGAATCTCGTTTCGATTGTCCTTTAATTGGAAAAACCCCCTTATCCACGCCCTTCGCAGGGCTGTAGTAGCCAAAAGTGGGTGTGACAATCTATACAAGAGAACAATACTGATATATAATGTCATCAAGTTGTCTGCATCTTCATCGTCAAAGGTAATATTGTCTATATCCAAGACTTGGAAAACTCGCTTTTCGTAAGTGACAGTAAATTTTGATGTCTTTTTCGCGGCTGTGTATGTTACGCCATTGACTTCATCTCCTCCCGTTATGACGTTGCCTCTTCTCTTTGGTGATGGAGGATTTGGGGGTTCTTGTCTATTTTTCATGTATGATTGTCTCCCTTTCTTATTGAGATCAGTAAAGTAACCTTGCTTTAGTAGATGTTCAACCCCCCCCCCCCCCCCTTCCCACAAAAGCCTACAATATGTTGTTCTATTGTCATTGGCATTGTAAAACTTTCACCAGAAATATGGGTTCCTTTTATTTGGATCTGATAATCTCTTTCGGCCATCTGTCACGACCCGGGTTTTTCATTCGAGGGAGTCGTGATGGCGTCTACTAGTAAAAACTAGTCAAACAACCATATGAACTATTTACTTTTTTCCCATTTTTAATCCTTTAAAATTAAGAGCCAATATTATATATACATCGAAAATTAAAGTGGAATACTAAAACGTAATATATTAATAAAGATGCTAATACCAATTCATACGTAAACTACCCAAGATTGATGTCACAATTTTCACATACTGTCTAGGATTACTACAAATAAGGGTTTGAAAGATTTATTACAACATTGTCTTTGAAATATATAAAACAAACAGAATGAAAGGATAGGAGAGGACGCGAAGGCTTGCGGACGCCTGTAGGACTACCTCGGATCTCCGAATGGACTAAAGGCAGCAACCCAAAGCTACGGTCTATATGCTCTAGTTTGGGATCTGCACACAGTGCACAATGTAGTATCATCACAACCGACCCCATGTGTTGGTAAGTGCCTAGTCTAACCTCGGCAAAGTATTGATGAGGCTAGGACCAGACTACCAAATAAACATGTACAGTTAAATCATATACAATGGAAATTCAAAGCAGGATTGTACAGTTAAGGATGGGAGGAGGAAACATGCTGCGGAGAAACATCAAATAATAACAGATTAATAGCAGGTAAATATAAGGAACGCCATAACTCAATTATCATCGGGAATTAGAAATAAAATAAGTGCACGACATCACCTTTCGTGCTTTTACTCTCTTCCTCACCATAAGAATCAATATGATCTGCACGACATCACCCTTCGTGCTTTTACTCTCATCCTTACCATAAAAAATAATATAATTGGCATGGAATTGTACATCGTGTGGCACGGCATCACCCTTCATGAATTACACTCTTACTCACAAAAATCATACAATGCATCACCTTTCATGCTTTAACACTCTTCCTCACCCAAACAACAGTCACAAGTAATAAGGGTAAGGAAATATGTTGGTTTATATGAGTCCACCAAATTATAGAGTACCTTGTCCTCTATGAGGTGATACGTAAAATATAGTAAAGACTGGATATAAAGAAGGCAAGGGATTTTCTATGTGGAAAAATCCCATACAAAGGGATCAAAAAATCACGACCTGCTCTTTTAGGCTTTTAACTTTACTAACTTACAATCTATCTATTACAAGCCACTTTACAAACACCCTATTGCAAAGACTTCAAACTAACTTGTGATGCAACCACCACAAGCCACTCTATAACTCTCCTAGTTACAAAGGATTTAAACTTATGACTATCCCTAGTAACAACATAAACTCAGAAGTTTACGAATTTAATTTGCTCCTAAAACAACGATTCTAAGAAAACAAACTAGGAATTACAATGACGAAGTTTACAATACAACTATGCACGTACATAAACTCAATTAGAAACTGATCCATAGTGGAGTTGTCTTCTTGTTCTTGACACACCTGTGACTTCAATGCCAGATGAATACTTTTTCTTCTTGAGAGAATATCACTGAAGGCACAAAGAATGATGTGTCTTGCACCAGGTTAATTTATCACAAAAGATATCACAATGGGTAGTGATGTCAACTCTTGGTGTACGCTTCTTCCCAATGAGAAGTGACTGTTGTATTGTCTGCACAGCCACATCTGGACGGTTACATTCCAGCTAGATAGTGGAATTTGTACTTCTATCATGACACACCAACGAACAAGGTCCTAGTTGTGTTCCTCTTCTGTGACAGTTGCCAGATGGTCACTTTCTTTTGCTACGTTCGAGATGTGTACTTGACTTGTACTTCTTGTCAGAGAACCCTAAGGGAGCATGTCCCTGTTGAGTTCCTCTTTATATTGATTCGGTACAGTCACTGACTTGTTTGTGTTGGAGAACCCTAAGGGACCAGGTCATCAGGTCCCTGTTGTCCAGGTCCCTGTTGTGTTCCTCCCTGTGGTCGTTTATCCATTTGCTGACAAGCTCACATGAAATGTATCCTGTGGGACAGGTTCTCTATCTGGTTCTTTACGACGATTTTGTTAGATCATCAAAAAATAAGAAGCATAAGGCTAAGACATTTAAACCCCATAAAATAAATAAAATCATAATAAAATTCCGGCAAGGAAACAATATCAAAAGAATCTACATCCCGGCAAGGGAGATAGCATTAAAAGTAACAACATCCCGGCAAAGGAGAAAATATAATAATTCTCTTCTCTTTTTTCACATTTACTTCACAACTCACCTCACAACTTGAGCCAATGCTCAATAAGGTTCAATTTCCAATTATACTTCCACAATTCATTTTACAACTTGATCCAACGCTCCGGAATATTCAAATACCAATATTACTTCCACAAGCTTTACTCAACAATAGAAATCATTACATAAGAGATGAACAATACAAATGGAGTCACATTAATCATAGCATAAGACTCACGGGCATGCTCAACACCAATGTATAGATACTCGTCACCATGCATATGCGTCGTACTCAACAAATAACACATAGCAAAATAGGACACAACTCCTAATCCGTCAAGCTAAGTATTTACCGTGAAAATGGTAATAACAATTAAATTTATTGATGGGACTCTAAAATATGTGATCTATTTTTATGATAGTTTCTTAAGCAATTGATGCTAAGTATGTAAGGTTTAGAGACGAAATAAAGTAGAGGAGAGAGCTATAATCAAACCAATAGGTATTCAGGGCCTCGAGCCTGTCGATCCGGAGCCTAGAGGTCGATTCCGGGGCTCAGACTCGAGCGATCGTGGGTGATCGGGGTAGGGTTAACAGATACAAAATAACAAATGAAGACTCTTTATGGCCAATGATAAGCAATAAGTGATGACAAATAAGAAGATAATAAATAATAGCAATAATATCAAGAGAGTATATGAGAAAGCAAAGAGAATGTTTTTCTGTTTCTTATGGAGCAGCTGGAGCAACAGAGTCCTTACAAAATGTCAAAGACCCTCTTAATATAGGAGAGGAATCCCAACATAGTACAAAATCATTAATTACAAAAATAGGGGGATGGGACAACTAGATGGCACCAGGCTCTACCATTACTAGCTGCATGCCTAGGGAACTCCCCATTCCCATCGTGACCGCAAACAACATTGTCGTTAGGTCGGGCGTCAATGAACCTCGAGGGAGGTAACTCGACCATAATTTTGCAACCTCTAGGTCTCGAGATGACTTCCTAAAATGCCTTAATGATGAGAAATTGGACCCTTCGATTTCACCGTATACAGATAGTCTCTGTATTTCATAGAACGAAGTAATATGAAATAATTTTGAGCCGTTGTTCCAAGGATATCATTGTTGTGACGTCAGCCTATTAGAGAATTAAATGCCATGTAACCAAAGGCCGTGCAAGGGTCACTGTCAAACGCGACTAACGAGAGATTCACGAAGCGCTATTGGCTTGTCCGTTCCACTGTCCGTGTGGTTTCTATAAATACACCAACCTTTTGATAATCCTTATTTTCCCAACATCTTCAAATTCGCGAATCCAGACCGATTTCCTTTAACATTCTTCCGTTTCACTTTCTTAGAGAAAACTTTACCGTTACAATGGCTAGAACTTCCAGGACGGTTCCTCGACAGAACGAAGTCGCCTCTTCATCTCGGTCGTCTAAGTAGAAAACGATGGTGATACCCACTTTGGGAAAATATACTCTCCCTGATCTTGACATTTCGGAAGATTATAAAATTGATACACCCCTTGCTATACCGAGCCGATATGAACACGTGTCTCGGTACGTCAGTGTCATGACCGATGCGGTTAGATCAAAAACTTACCTCGATGCCACGAACACAATTCAAGTCTCAACTATCACTTTACCTCTTGATTCCACCACTAATTCGCTCGTATCTAGCAATAAGTTACTTAACTATATCAATAAATATTAAATAAATCAATTCCAATGCATGAAAATAGGATTCCTAATGTTTTTCTCAAAAATTCAGAAATCGACCCCTGGTCCACATAGTCAAAACCCGAGGTTCTAAACCAAACCTGATTACCCATTCCCCCACGAACCCAAATATATAATTTATTTTGAAATCGAACCTCAAATCGGGTCTAAATCCCTAAAATTTGAAAAACATATGTTCTACCCAAAATACCCAATTTCCCCCATGAAAAACCATTGATTTTGAGTTGAAATCATGCGAAAAGATGTTAAAGATTAAAGAAAACGAGATAGAAATGACTTACAATTTATTTGGAGAAGAACCTTTCTTTGGAAAATCGTCCAAGAGAGTTTACGTTTTGAAAGAGTTTGAAAACTGAAAGATTTTCGGCTGATTAATGAATTTGCAGGTGGAAGATGTCGCAATTGCGACCAGGGTTTGCAATTGCAAACCCATCAGAACCTGCTAACTTCGCAAATGTAAAGATTTTACTGCATTTGCGACACTGAAG
Organism: Nicotiana benthamiana; assembly: GCA_034376525.1. Lineage (NCBI taxonomy): Eukaryota > Viridiplantae > Streptophyta > Magnoliopsida > Solanales > Solanaceae > Nicotiana > Nicotiana benthamiana. The sequence continues at coordinate 70,532,984 of CM067330.1, forward strand.
GAAATCCGGGCCACTTCGCATTTGCGATGGACCTTTCACATTTGCGACCAAGGCAGCCCAGGCCTTCTTCGCATTTGTGATAGATGTTCGCATTTTGCGGGCTCGCATTTGCAAAGCCTGCAGACCTACAACATACCAGCTGAAAACCTACAACTTCCTAAGTTCAATTCCACTCTGTGGCCTATCCAAAACTCACCCGAGCCATCGGGCTCCAAACCAAACATACACACTAACCCAAAAACATCACGAGGACTTGCTCGTGCAATCAAATCACCAAAATAACATTAATAACCATGAATTTAGCATCGAAATCAAAGAAAATCTAAAGAACTTTCAAAGTTTCAAATTTTACAACTAAGGTTCCGAATCACGTCATATGACCTCCGTTTCTTACCAAACTTTACAGGCTCAACTTAAATAATATTTAAGATATGTACCGAGCATAAGAACCAAAATACGGGCTCGATAAGATCAAATTCTAAACAAATTTCATTTCCAAAAACTCATATATATTCCAGAAAATAATTTTCTTTAAAAGTTCATTTCTCAGGCTTGGGACCTCAGAATTCGATTCCAGACATACGCCTAAGTCCCATATTTTCCTACAGACCCTCCGGGACCATCAAATTACGGGCTTGGTTCCGTTTACACAAAATATTGACTTAAGTCAACTAAAATTTATTTTAAAAGCAAAATTTATAATTTTTCACAGATTCTCACATAATGACTTTTCAGATATATATCCGGACTGCATACGCAAATCCAGGTGAGACAGAAAGAGGTTTTTAGGGCATCGGGATACAAAAGTATTTCTGAAACAAGTGATGACCTTTTGGGTCAGCACACCATACGGATTATGTATACATATATATATACATATATATATATATATATATATATATATATATATATATATATATATATATATATATATATATATATATATATATATAGTCTGACCTCTCTATAACAGCATCCCTATATAACAGTCATTCATTATAAAAAAACCAAGTTTTTTGAAAACTGATTTTTTTAAGTTATATTTTAGCTCTCTATAATAATTTTTTACCTATAATAGCGACAGCCATATTTATAGCAGAACGCTCTTTGTAAAATGACCCATCTATAACAGCCATATAAAATTTTCATTTTTAATAATAATTCTAAAAATATGCATATAATCTTTTCCATGAACAAAGTTTTATCTTGCATAATACATAAAATTTGAAGATTTACACATGACTTTTTTTGGGACAAAAGCCAAGATAAAAGATTCAATTATTAAGAACTTAGATGGCCTTCAAGGGAAAGTTATCAGATACCCTTACGCTGAAATTTTAGACACAATATTTTCCAATTCAAACATTATATCGCTAGTAAGAAAATGAATCTAGGAAAGAAGCTACAATTGCAAAAAATTTCGATCAATCTTGAAAGAATTTATTTTTCTAGTAGCTTTAAAATGTGTGACTTAGAGTTTAATCTTTGTACGTATAGTTATTGATTCATCAATAATATATTAGCTTTCTTTAATATTTAATTAGTGGAACGTGCATATTTTTTTAGATTTTAAATTTGGATATTTTTTATCTTTTATATGTAACATTAAAATAGGGGGAAAAACAAAATTTTGGATAATTTTTGTTTATAATAGCCAAAATATATTTAAATGTCAAATATTGTTATAGGTGTATAACAGCCATTCATATAAAAGCTAAACAATATTAGAACAAACGATGTTGTTATAAAGAGGTTTGACTTTATATATATCATTTATATTAGCACTAAGATATCACATTTATTATTTATATTTGTATATTATTATTTACCGTAACTCGATACAGTTGAATTTATACGTGGTTTACATACAACCAAATAGATTTGATCCCAAAATAATAAATAAATCAAATAAAAATGTAAGACTTGTTAAAATCGAGACAAGACAGTAAAGAGCTTGGATCAGGGAACAGAGAATACCATATTAACGCTCCTTTTGTGAGAGTTTTGCTAAATTATTTAGCCAAAACCAATTCAATCTCCTGCTTGGTTAAATTATTGCCTTTCGCACCAGCAGTGAACGTGGTTACATGATCTCAAGGGTCAGACGTCACATCATATTTGAAAAAAATCAGGCATTTTAAATTTTCTGAGAATTGCCACAGGTGTTGTACTTGGCTTCCATGGTTATTGTGAATACTTGTGAATATCCACTCTTTGATCAAGGGAGTTACACCATGTATTTGCTCTATACGCTCATTTTGCTCTTTTAGCTATTTCTGCAAAGTTAGCACTAAACTTTGTAAACTAGAATGCTTCAGAGCATCCTGCTCGACGGTTTATCACCTCCATGTTAACTATCAATGCGCAAAGAAGACCTTTCAGATGAACTTTTTCGGGTTTGCTGAGGCATTTCCAGGGTTGTGTGATGTGGTGGAGTTCCACCTTGTTGATTCGGCTGGTTGTTCTCCTTAGAAATTGACAGATTTGGCCGTTAAAATTGAAGTTTGAAAAGTGAACAGATTATCAGATTTTCGGTAACAGAACCAATTTGTTAAACCCAAAAATAGATTTTTGGGTCAAAGTCAATATCAAGAAGAAATGGAGTTATTGATAAACAAGATTTACTTCACTTTCTTAATAATTTGAAGAATAAGACAAATAACGAAAAGTAGTTGACAAGGAAAAAAAATTCGAAGTAGATTGATATTCTCTTCTAGAATTGCGGTTAGAAACTTATGAATAAAGAAAAACAATTGCATATATTCAGTCATATACCATTATAAATGAGGAATATGCATATAGGAGCACCCAATTATAATGATTTCCTTACTTAATTGGGGTTTGTTAAAGGTACTAATTGCTTTGATTACATGTTACCGTACATAATTGTAACGAGAACATTTATGACTGAAGATTTTCCGTAACCACGATTAATATCGATTTTCCTTCCTTATTTATAACAGATTTGTGCATCTTCCCTCTTTAGTGGTTTTTGTCTATTCCGTTCTTATTTCTTCTTTTCCAGCTGTCAGAGCCAGTTCCTTTCCCAGAGAAATTCCGGAGGTGTTTCTCTGTGCCTTCTTGATTTCTTTAAGTCGTCTAATTTGAAACGCCACATGTCACCTTGTTGATTGTTCAAGTATCATGCCTTGTCACCTTGATGATAGTTCACGTATCACGCTTTTGTTCTACCAATACAAATCTTACTTTGTGATCCATTTGTATTTTTTAAATAATTACCAGGCTCAGAGTAAAGAAAGAGATATTAGCCAAACTCATAAACTGCTATCAATATTAAAACTAAATCCTTTTTGTAGTACGAAGTGGCTAAACTTCCTTCTCTGCTTCTCTTCTTCTCTTCTACTAATACCATAACGAAATATTCAAATCTTACTAAACGTCTTAAATTTCCTCTCAAACATTTTAGTTATCTACAGCAAACATTACAAACATTAGTTTTTGCATTGTTCTTGTAGCTCTCCCATTAATATCAGTTGTTGTCTCTTTTTTCTCTATGAATGTTCCGTTGGATTCCTAGTCATAGTCTAGTCCAACAATATGTAATAAACTGGTTGCTGTATTAAGGTGTAATCTTGATACAATATCTCTCATTAAAAAAAAATACTTATGGTCCGTTTGGCCAAGTTTATGGAAGATCAAAAATACTTTTCGCTTCAGAAAAAATACTCATCTAAAATATTTGATAAAAAACAAAAACGAATTTGAAGAGCAGCAGAAATAATTCTTTTTTGCTGTTGATGAAAAGCTACAAGTTTTTACTGTCTCAATATATATATAAATTGGGGAGAAGTTTCTTTCTAATATAGTAGTCTTCATATAATGTGTGTGTATATATATATACACAAAAAGAGAAACAAATAATTATATGATGCTAAGTGGTATAACTATAAGATGCTCCAGCACAATTAATGTTTCAAAATTATTTTAAATAAAAAATAAAAGTAAAAAAAGTAAAAAATTGCTAATTAAAATTTCGGAGAGGTTTTAAGTTAGAGTTTTAAGACAAAATAAACTATCTTTCTAACTAAAAATCTTTTGAATTTTGAATTTTGAATTAATTGGTTACTCTATTTGAATTAATAAATATGGATATCCTATAATTAGCTACAATAAATATAACGACCCGACCGGTCGTTTTGAGCTCTTGCACTTTGATCGCCAGTTCTCAGGCATGACTTGCCTTGTATAATGCATTATGACTGATGCAGGTTGTTGGTTGTGATATCAGGAAAATCGGAATGAATTTGAAAGAAACAGTTTCAATTGAAAGCTTTGAATTTGAAAGGTTTGACCAAGATTTGACTTGTTTGTATATGATCTTGAATTGGAATTTTTATGATTTGCTTAGCTCCATCAGGTGATTAAAGACTTAGAAGTGTGATCGGAATTAGTTTTGGAGGTCCAGTGTAGAATTAGGCTTGAATTGGCGAAGTTAATTTTTTGGCGATTTCCGGTTGATAGGTGAAATTTTGATCCGAGGGTCGGAATGGAATTCTGAGAGTTGAAGTAGATTCTTTATGTCATTTTGGATGTGTGTGCAAAGTTTCAGGTTATTCGGACATCGTTTGGTCCGACTTTTGGTTGAAAGTATATTTCGGAAGTTTTTGAAAACTTAGGCTTGAATTCAATGAGTTTAGAGTAATTTGATGTTGTTTGAGGTGTTTTGACAAGTTTGAATGATGTTATGGATTATGTGGGTATGCTTGGTTAAGGTCTCGAGGGTCTCGGGTGAGTTTCGGATGGTCAATCGGACCATTTTGTGCCTTAAAAGATAGCAGAAATTGCAGGCTTCAGTTGCGGGTATTTTGTTCATTGCGATCGCATAGAAGCTTTTAGGGTAGTCCATTTTTTTCTTCTTTGTGTTCGCACAAGTTGGGATGCAGTCACATAGTTGTGTGAAATTGTACTTTGAGAACGCATAGCTAAGGCCACATTCACGGAGTAAAAAAGGGGCTTAATGTATTATTTGGAATTTATTTATCGCGAATACGGAGTGTTGTCCGTGATCGCATAGTGTAATTTTGTTGTGCATTAAATTTGCATAAGGCCTGTTGCGTTCATATAGGGTTAATTCTGGGAGTTGATTTTTGTGCTTCGTGATCGCTAAGGTTTTCCTGCGATCGTATTGAAGAAATATTTCCTGGGCAGAATGTTTTAAAGTCATCTTGTTCGCGAATGTGGATGTACTTTCACCCATAGCTGCTCTATATTGGAGATTCTTGAAGGAAATTAAAGAAGGATTCAAGGAGAAATGACCTGAGGTAAGAAGTTTGGTCTTATAACCCGATTATATTATAAAATCCACTAAGAAATTCATGGAAACTAGGCCTAAAATTGAAGAGTTATGGCTTGAGAAAATAGATTTTTAAATTGGGATTTGACAGACCATTTGAGGTCAAATTTGAGAATTCATTGTATGTATGAAATCGTGGGAGGATAAGGAACCCGTATATGTAAAACTTTCTAAGTTTCGAGAAGTGGGTCCGGGGCTCGGGTTTTGGTAATTTTGAGATCTGTGCCTGTTATTGATTGTTTTCGCTTGGGGTGTGTTCCCTTAGTATATTGTGATGTATTCGCTTTGATTTTGTATAGATTTGATGCGCGCAGAGGCCGATTAGAGGGGAAAAGGCATTGCGAGCTATAGATTTTGCCGGTTTGAGGTGAGTAATGATTGTAAGTGATATCCTGAGGGTTTGAAACCCCAGATTGCACATCGTAGTGCTATATTAAGGTGAGGCACGTGTTAGATGATGAGCGCGAGGTCATTTACTACTAGGGATTGTGACTTGATTCGTCCTGGTTGATGATTTTACCTTATATTTGACTGAAACTTATTTGTTATTATCATGATTTGAGATGATTGCCATATCTGGGCTTCGTGCCAATTATTTGAACTCTTATGAGATTTTTATTATTATTTTGATTTATTACTTGAACTCGGTCCTTTTGATATCTACTATTTTTCAAACTCAACTACTTTTACTCAGATTTGAAACTTAAATGATATTTTGGGCTAAGAACTACTGATTTACTAATTCCCGAGGGGCTTGTGATGATTTTCGAACTGAGTGAGGCCGAGAACCACATGTGAGGATATGCTGAGGGATATGAGGCCGAGGTCCTGAGATACATTTATATTCCACGAGGTGGCTTGATATAGTGCTTGGGCCGTAAGGGGCCCCTCCGGAGTCTGCACACCCACAGTGAGCGCGGGTACCCATCATTCTTAGAGTGAGCCCGAGGAGTTGTTATGAGTGATTGTGAGGTAGCCAATGGGCTGATACTATTCTGAGAGTGAGCCCGAGGGGCTGATATGAGTGATTGTGAGGTAGCCCGAGGAACTGGTAGTGTTCTGTGATATTGCCCGAGGGGCGAAATTTTATGTGTTCATCTTCCATATTTACTTGTCATTTTACCTATTATACTATGGTATTTGTGCCCGAGGGGTGGATTTTCTGTTCTTTTCGGCACTAACTATTTTGCAATCATTGTGTAATTGTTGAGAAAGACATTTCCAAAAGAAGTTTGAACTGAGCTAAGATATTTCTAAAGATTTCACAGCTTCACTGCTTTTCTCAAAGGGTTTTACATTGCTTCTATACAGCATGTCGGTTTGCTATACGTGATTTCTTGCTGCTCAGCTGTTATTTACCTTTATTACTCACTAGGTTGGAGTACTCACTTTACTCCCTGCACATCGTGTGCAGATGCAGGTATTTGTCAATAGCAGGTATGGGTGATTGGAGGCAGAGCTATAGGAGTTTAGCAAGGTGGCTTCCAACGTTCACATCACCGCTTCTCTCTCTCTCTTGTTCGTTATTCATGTTCAGTGTATTTTTAGACCTTGTAGTCGTATTTACTCTCTAATATATGCTCGTGACTTGTGACACCCTGATTAGGGTTGTATTGGGTTGCACTTCCGCTAGTTAATATCATTAAATCACATTTAAACTGCTTAAAAGAGGTGTTCTGTAATGGTCTGGCTGGTCTTGTCTTCACGAGAGGGGCCATCATGACCGGTATGGGTTTAGGGTCGTAAAAAGATGGTATCAGAGCCTAGGTTACTAGGTCTCACGAGTCATGAGCAGGTTTAGTAGAGTCTCGCGGATCGGTACAGAGACGTTTGTATTTATCCTCAAGAGGTTGCAGAACCTTTAGGAAAACTTCGCATTCTTGAATTCTTATCATGCGTCCTTGATTCAGCTTGAAAAGTAACTCTTGAAATTCCTTCCACGCGTTCGCATGCGCGCATGAGCGCTCAGTATCAGATGTTCCTTCATGGCTTGTGATTCCCCGATCGAGGGGCGAAATGTGATCTCTGTGAGTTTGATGTTGGACCAGTCTGAAGGACTTGTAGTCGGATCCTTTCCTATTGCTTGAGCACCGAGGTGATGATTATGTGAGTAAGTGTTTCAAAATTATATGTTCAGTATTGTCTCTATTAGTGGGAGTGTTGGCTGGATAGCTATATGACGAGTATGTTAGTACTGCAAGTTATATCCATATGATTTGGAAGGTGACTAGATAGGTCTGCTGAAGGATAGAATAACTATTAGGTGCTTGAATTCCATTGTGATTCGAGTTATATCCCCGAGTTATGGGCGTGTGAAGAATCTTTTCATGTTTCCTAGTTGGGAGTGAAGTAAAGTTCATTTTACAATATGAGTTCAGACTCAAAAGGCTAAGTGATTGAGTAATGTTCGTGACGGTGGAAGGTATACAGAAATATCATATTGAGGCGAAGCAGGTGGGTTATCTCCTGCGGAATGCTTTGAAGTGGTGTGGTCCATATGTGTATGTTAAAAGACCTCATGTGTAATCGAAAGGTACATATTGAAATTCAAAATTCCGGGCTGCTTGAGAGAGTGTGCTTAACTGTTGCGAGGATGAATACGAGATCTGCAGAAGATTTATAGTACTAGATGATATGTGTTTTCACAACTTATAAACAATTTGAGTTTAATCTCACTACGTTATTGTGGCATCAATAGAGTAAAAATATTATGAGCTATTGAGTGTATCTTGATCTATGGCTTCAATCCAAGTAGGGGAGTCTGCTGTGAGCAGTTGATTGCACAATTAGGTTCTATGTTAGTTCCAGTTTGGGATGTGCGAGTGTATTAGCTATGGCTAGAGTAAAGGAAAATTTTGACAAAGTTTATATTATGCTTCATAATGTATGCGAATCATGGGAAGTCTTAAGTTGTTGTTGGTAAAGAATGCTTGGTGCATAGAGTAGGTAGATGCTTTGTTGTATTGGGGTGAGGATTTTATTCTGCGGTGCCAGAGTGATAATGAGGCATAGGTGGTTCTGTTCGTTTAATTAGGCTAATTGTCGTGTAAATAGAGTAAATGACTCGCGAGAATGGTTCTAATATGTTCAAGATTCTACATATAACAATTGGGTATCTTAAAGTTGTGTATGTGATTAGAAACTAGGTCTCCATTGGAAGAGGTTAAGACTTGTGGTATTCAAATGTTAATTATGGATTTTATGTGTCAGTACCAGGAAGGTGAAGGTAACAGATTTGGATTCACAGGAAGTTCTTCAGAGTAAAGTATTTTTGAATGTGGTACTTTAGGGAATATTTAAGAAAGTATTCTGAGGGCATATGGGTCTTAGATAGTACGGTTTTATGCTTGTGTCTCGTGTGGTGAGTCTGGGGTGAGAAATTGTGGTGCTACAGTAAGAGGGAATATCAAGTTGAAAGTAAATCAGAAGGAAACTTAGATAACTTGAGTAGATTGATAGTAGATAGGACCGGTATGGTAAGGATATGATTAATTCCTTTTGTGTGTTCGAGGTGATAAGTTATTACAAGTATTTTGCAGCAATGCTCTTAGGTTTTCATGGCTTGCTTAGCCTGGTCGAGTTAGAAAAATTCAGTCTTCTCAGGTTTGATTTATGCAAAGGGAACTCGGAGAGTTCTTGATGGTTCTTACCGTGACTTGGAGATGTACATCTTCTATGGGCATGTGGATCATAGGATGTATAGTGATTTTTCTTCTAGATGGAACAAATGGAAGGTTCTAGATTAGTTGAGTACGTAGATGTCTGTGGCTCGGAAGGGAGATGAAGTTCTCATGTTATCCTAGGATAGTTTGGTATATACGGGTTATAGTGGAGGATCGAGATTTGTGTGTGTGAGGTCTTAGTTCAGTTCCGAAAGGAAGTTCATAAAACTCTTAGGCAGCGGGTTAGCCTCAGATGATTAAGAAAATGGTATTGTTTATTGGTAGTTACTTGACGAGAGTATATGTTTCAGAAAGGGGCAATGTGAATAAGTTGATAGTACTTTGGTAGTATTTCAATGCTTTCTTGTTAGATCGACTACCGATATTCGAGTTTGCTTGATAGCACAGGGGAATTTTAGAATATCTTTCGTGGAATGATTTAGGTACTTGAGGTGTGATATGCATTTAGACGGTGAAATTTTGGGATCATGTATGGTGATTTGTATGTTACATGGAGTTAGAGACCATAGGTCCTCATATTCAGGCTATGTTATGGTTGTAGATCAATTGCGGCAGCTCTGTTTAGTAACTATCGGGGTATGGAGGCTTGAGTTGGACCTTTTTGTTTATTGGGATACTAGAACTTGGATGTCATGTTGGGTTTAGACTAGTTGCTTTCGTGTTGTGTTATTCTAGACTATTGCAATAAGGCGACGTTATTGGTTGTGCCGGGAAATGCCACAGATTGGGTGGCGATGTTCGACAGATTATGTCCGATTGGGGATTTTATATTTTGAAGACCCAGCGGGCGACAGGGAAGGACTATCTTTATTACTTGGGCTCTTGTTATGAGTGTCAGTGCTGAGGCCCCTGATATTGATTTAGTTCCAGTGTTGAGGGACTTTTCGAATGTGTTTCTCGTGGTCGGGCATGTCGTTAGGAAAGATTGTGGATTTCGATATTGATTTGGTGTCGAGAACCGTGTTATATGGCACCTATAGGAGTTATAGTAGTGAAAGGAACAACTTTAGGATTTCCTTGGTAAAAGAGTTCATCATTAGGCCAATGTGGATGCGTGTTCTAGCTTCAATTGGCTTGGTTGGCCCCAAATTGTATTGTTGAGGGATAGGTTAATTCGATCGTTATTGAGCTTACTAGTGATCTAGGAGATCTATGAGTGCCTCTCTGTGTTGCGAGACATTATGATTGGTTGGTTATAGGCACATATGGTTCGGTTCTATTGGGGTTCATAGTGGAAGTCGAGTGGAGAAAGTAATTGAGTGTTGCTAATTGGATGGCGTATCGGTTATGTCCTATCGGGTCTGCCTGGTATATGTTACTTGTTTCACCGTGGGTGCAGTGATTTGCCTTGGTTCCAGGCATCAAATTGTGTGTGGTTTTCTTTCGATCATAGTGACTTGAAGTGTTTCATGTGGAACAGTGTTTGGATAGGATCGCGCATTCGTAGTGACGCTAAGTGGAGATATGACCTTGCGAGTTAGATTCGTGTGTCCTATTTCTATGATGCGAGACGGGTTCTCAATGTGTGTTGTGATGATACTGGTGAGCTTAAGGTACAACACTTCCGTTTGAGTCAGTTTCATGATGTGAGTATGTTTGGATTGTTGCTTATTGGTGCGCGGACTGCACAAGTTGTGGCCTTAGCCTGTCTTGGTGTGTCATATCACCAGAGTAAGTGTGTTGGATTAGATGAAGCCATTGGGGTCTGTAATGAATACAAACGGATCCGATTTCAGCATGTTTGATGGATAAATATCGAGGTGCAATTTAGAAATTTGCTATGGTCCTTGTCAAAGGAGAAGTAACCTTATGGATGGCTGATATGAGAAATGTTATGGTTTATTGCGTGTTTCATTTATCATTGGCAGTATATAGAAGTGTTGCAATAAGACTTTAGTTGATAAGAGGTTTTCTATCGATATTCGGGTGTTGTGTGCAGCTGCTGTGAATGGAAGTTATCACTACATGTGTTTGAGTTACATGGTATATCAGATAATTGCACTTCAAGTTGTAGGCAGGGGTTATTACAGCTGGTTAGGGCCTATTAAGAGTATAGGTGTGAGGTTTTAATCGTATTGATGGTTTCAGAAGTGAAAATGTGGTTCTATGATTTATGGGCTAGACTGGATTGTGTGATTTCATTTAAGAGGTGTTATCGGACCTACACGAGATAGGGTGACGTTGGATCATCCTCGGGTATATGCATGGTAAGGTTATTCAACGATCGGTTAGCTTTTAGAACAACTTTGGGTACGTTCGAGGACGAACGTGTGTTTAAGTGGGGGAGGATGTAATGACCCGACCGGTCGTTATGAGCTCTTGCAATTTGATCGTCAGTTCTCGGACATGACTTGCCCCGTGTAATGCATTATGACTAATGTAGATCTTTGGTTGCGGTTTCAGGAAAATCGGAAAGAATTTGAAAGAAACAGTTTCAATTGAAAGCTTTACATTTAAAATGTTTGACCAAGATTTGACTTGTTTGTATATGATCTTCTATTGGAATTTTCATGATTTGGTTAGCTCCATCAGGTGATTTGGGACTTAGGAGTGTGATTGGAATTGGTTTTGGAGGTCCGGAGTAGAATTAAGCTTGAATTGTGGAAGTTAGTATTTTAGCGATTTTTGGTTGATAGGTGAGATTCTGATCCAAGGGTCGGAATGGAATTCCGAGAGTTGCAGTAGCTTTGTTATGTTATTTGGGATGTGTGTGCAAAATTTCAGGTTATTCGGACATCATTTGGTCGGACTTTTGATCGAAAGTGTATTTCGGAAGTTTTTGGAAACTTAGGCTTGAATTCGATGAGTTTTGAGTAATTTAATGTTGTTTGAGGTGTTTTGATAATTGGAACAAGTTTGAATGATGTTATGGATTATGTGGGTATGCTTGTTTGAGGTCCCGAGGGCATCAAGTGAGTTTCAGATGATCAATCGGACCATTTTATGCCTTAAAATATAGCAGAAATTGAAGGCTTCAGTTTCAGGTATTTTGTTCATTGTGATCGCATATATGCTATTGCGATAGCATAGAAGCTTTTGGGGCAGTCCATTTTTTTGTTCTTCGCGTTCACACAAGTTGGGATTCAATCGCATAGTTGGGTGAAATTGTTCTTCGCGAACGCATAGCTAAGGCCGCGTACGCACAGAGTAAAAAAGGCATGAGGTTTTGTTTGGAATTTGCTCATCGCGAAAGCAGAGTATTTTCCGCGATAGCAAAGTGTAATTTTGTTGTGCGTTGCGTTTGCATGAGACCTGTTGCATTCGCATAGGGTTAATTGTGGGAGTTGATTTTTGTGTTTCGCGATCGCGAAGGTTTTCCCGCGATCGCATAGAAGAAATATTGCCTCGGCAGAATGTTTTAATGTCATCTTGTTTGCAAATGTGGGTGTATTTTCACCCATAGCTGCTCATTGTTGGAGATTCTTGAAGGAAATTAAAGAAGGATTCAAGGGGAAACGACTTGAGGTAATAGTTTTGGTCTTGTAACCCGATTATATTGTGAACTTTACCTAGAAATTCATGGAAACTAAAGCCTAAAATTGAAGAGTTAGGGCTTGAGAAAATGGATTTTTAAATTGGTATTTGATGGACCATTCAAGGTCGGATTTTAGAACTCTTGGTATGTATGAACTCATGGGAGGATAAGGAATCCGTATATGGGAAAAATTCCAAGTTTCGAGAAATGGGCCTAGGGCTCGGGTTTTGATATATTTCGGAATTTGTGCCCGTTATTGATTGTTTTCGCTTGGGTTTTGTTCCCTTAGCATATTGTGATGTGTTCGTTTTGATTTTGGATAGATTTGATGCGCATGGAGGCCGATTAGAGGGGCAAAGGCGTCGCGAGCTAGAGATTTTTCCGGTTCGAGGTGAGTAATTATTTTAAGTGATATCCTCAGGGTTTGAAACCCAGATTGCACATTATAGTACTATATTAAGGTGAGGCACGCACTAGATGATGCGCGCAGGGTCGTTTACTACAAGGGATTGTGACTTGGTCCATTCCGATTAATGATTTTAGCGTATATTTGACTGAAACTTATTTGTAATCATCATGATTTGGGTTAATTGCCATATCTGGGCTTCGTGCCAATTATTTGAATCCTTCGGGGATTTTTATCACTATTTCCTCATTGTTTTGATTTATTACTTGAACTCAGTCCTGTTGATATCTACTGTCTTACAAACTCAGCCACTTTTACTCAGATTTGAAACTTAAATGATATTTCTAAATGATGTCTTGGGCTGAGAACTACTGATTTACTAATGCCCGAGGGGCTTGTGATAATTTTCGGACTGGGTGAGGCCGAGGGCCATATGTGAGGATATGTTAAGGGATATGAGGCCGAGGGCCTGAGATATAGTTATATTCCACAAGGTGGCTTGAGTGATAAGAGGCCAAGTTCCGAGTGATGATGCTACGAGGTGGCTTGATGTAGTGCTTGGGCCGTAAGGGGCCCCTCCGGAGTTTGCACACCCACAATGAGCTCGGGTACCCATTATTCTGAGAGTGAGCCCGATGGGATGTTATGAGTGATTGTGAGGTAGCCAATGGGCTGATATTATTTTGAGAGTGAGCCTGATGGGCTGATATGAGTGATTGTGAGGTAGCCCGATGGGCTGATACTATTCTGAGAGTGAGCCCGAGGGGCTGGTACTATTCTGAGATATTACCCGATGGGCAAACTTTTATGTGTTCATCTTCCATATTTACTTGTCATCTTACTTGTTATACTGTGGTATTTGTGCCTGGGGGGCGAATTTTCTATGCTTATCGACACTAACTGTTTTGTAATCATTGTGTAATTGTTGAGAAAGACATTTTCAAAAGAGGTTTGAACTGAGCTAAGATTTTTCTAAATATTTCACAGCTTCACTGCTTTTCTCAAAGGGTTTTACATTGCTTCTATACAGCATGTCGGTTTGCTTTATGTGATTTCTTGCTGCTCAATTGTTATTTACCTTTATTACTCATTGAGTTGGAGTACTCACTTTACTCTCTGCACCTCGTGTGCAGATGCAGGTATTTGTTCACCCAATAACGGGTTTAGCTGATTGGAGGCAGAGCTATCGGAGTTTAGCGAGGTGGATACCAGCGTTCGCAGCACCGCTTCTATCTCTCTCTTGTTCATTATTCATGTTTAGTGTATTTCTAGACCTTGTAGTCATATTTACTCTTTAATAGATGCTCGTGACTTGTGACACCCCGATTATGGTTTTGTTGGGTTGTACTTCCGCTAGTTAATATCATTAAATCACATTTAAACTGCTTAAAAGAGGTGTTCTGTAATGGTCTGCCTAGTCTTGTCTTCACGAGTGGCGTTACCACGACCGCGTATATGTGTGTGTGTGTGTGTATATATATATACACACACACACATATGCGCCTATCTCTTTATAGTTTAGATGAATTCAAAATTATAATTTAGTAAAAAAATATTACGTTATTTAAATTTTTAATAAATTACAAAATTTGAAAACTAATCAAATAAGTATTACAGTAAAAACGAATGTATGAAAAGAGGGGCATAGAAATAATTTTATGATATTTCAGTTTGAGTAAATTAAAAATAAAAGATAAATAAATAGCACTTATGAAAATTATCAGTAGTACTAAGTACTTGCTAATTCGATAATAAAAATAAAAAGGAACAAACAATTTATTTGATTACTATATGATGCGTATCCCTTTTATTTTTTTGTAGATTGTGGTATATTTCTGCACACAATATTAAATGATAAAATACAACTAATATTTATTAAATTAATGTGATATATTAGATCTTAATTTTATAAGATTAATATTTTGTCATATTATCCGCGCATCGCGCTGGTTCTTATACTAGTTTTAGTTGATCAGGAAACCTAGCTCCCGTTTTGTCCATAGATGTTGGCTTCAGTTTTTCAAAAAAAAAAATAATAATTTTTCAAGTTCCCAAAAACTAGTTTAGGGTAGTTTTTGGGTGAATTTTTTTTTTCACTCATAAAACTTTAATTTTTTTAAAATAAAATTCTTGTCCAAATACAACTTTTAACTTTCAAAAACTATTTTTTAACACTATTTTAAATACTCTTTTTTCCAAATTTTAATCAAATCAGTGTCCAACGCTAGCCTAAAGTGCAGCCATCGAGAAAATCCAATTTGGGAAGAAGACATTGATATATTAATGAAAAAAGAGATATACGGCCAAACAAATAGCCATGACAGCAACACTATAAAATTTTAAGCTTTATTTAATTCTAGCTGGATTTCTCTTAAAAATAAGACTATTTTTAATAACTTTGCCGTTAGTTATTGATACGAGCTGAGCTAAGTAGTAGAAAATAAGAGGAAATGTAAGAAAAGGCAATGAAAGAAGAAAAAAGAAAGAAAAAAAAAAGGAAAGAACGCTAAGTTAGGGCAGCCAAAATTGAGAGTTCTGTATGTTCATTGTTAAAGAAAGAGAAGACCATTACAATATATTGCATTATAACCCTAAATGCCTTAGCTGGCATTGTACTATCGATGCCTAGTCTAAGCAACAAAGTTGGACCTAATATGTATTGATAACCCAAATGTGTGGGGTCAATGTGTAATTACTATAACTATAACTTAAAGTAAAAAGGACTAAACTAGCTCTCTTGCTAACTTCCCCTAACCTCCTTCCCAACTGATTATAACAGCTACGTACACTTGCGCAAGCATAAGGTACCGCAACCTGAAGATTGAATTCGTATCAAATCCCTCTCGTTAAAATCTTCCTTGTTTTCAAGGAAGAAATGTCGGAGACCTGATTTTGAGAGATTGGTAATCCTCCTAAGTGGCTTGATCTAGCGCAGCTTTATCCCATTGAACCAACACTTGCGCAACAGCCTTGTTTCCCTTCTAGATCATCCTTCTATCGAGAATCTGCTAAGGTTGAGGGCAGTATGGACTGCATATATCGATCATAGGTAGGTGTAAAATGATGTCACGTAGCTTATAGCAGGGCTTGAATTGAGATACATGGAATGTGTGATGAAGTAGGAGCTGAGAAGGCATGGATAGCTTATATGCGACATTACCAACCTTTTGCAAGATTTGGTAAGGTCCATAGTATTTTGCTGAGATTTTGGAGAAGTGAGTGCCTGAAAGTGTCACCTGGCTATAAGGTTGTATCTTGAGGTAAATCCAGTCCCCTTCTTTAAATTACCTACCACTTCTATATTTATTAGTTGGGTTAGCCATTCTCTGTTGTGCCATTTGTAAGTGATATTGCAACAAATGATATTTGAATTCTTTTGTCAACAATCTTCTGTCCACCTCTTCCATAGCTGAATCACTTATCATGTAGGGTAAGTGAAGTGGTAGAGGCTGGCCATAAAGAGCCTCATAAGAGGTGGTCTAAATTGAGGAGTGAAAAGTAGTGTTATACAACCATTCAGCTACTGCTAAATAAGAGGGCCAGTCCTTTTAAGAGTCAAATCAAAAACACCTAAGATAGGTCTCCAGGCACCTGTTAACAACTTCTGTCTGTCCATCAAACTATGGGTAGTAGGCTGTAGAAGTGCTAAGATCGAGCCACTCATAGAGAACAACTCTTTCCATAGCCTACTAGTGAAGACGGGATCCCTATCACTCACTATATCCTCTAGAATGCCATGTAGTCTGAACACATGTTTCATAAATAGCTTTGCAATATCAATAGCAGTATAAGAATGGGCCACATCTATGAAGTGAGCATACTTGGTTAAGCTATCTACCACCACCCATGTCACTATCTTCTCTTTAGCTTTAAGAAACTTTTCAATAAAATCCATGTTAATACTGCTCCAAGCCAATGAGGGAATCTTGAGTGGTTATAGTGGTCCAGGATAAGGTATTGTCTTATACTTGTGCCTCTGGCATATATCACATCCCTTGACATATGTTTGAACATCTTCCTGTATTCCTCTCCAATAGAAGAATGTAGCTATTCTTCTATAGGTATGATCTATGCCTGAATGACCTCAAGTAGGGGAATCCTGCCATAGTTTCATGATATCCTTTCTTAATTGCTCATCGGATCCTACCACTAACTTTCCATTTCTTCTTAATTGATTGTGCACAAAGGTGTACCCTTTTGATTCTACTTTTTCTTTCTTAAGACTCTCAATAAGGGCCACAAGCTCATCATCTAACTCCTACGTTCTCATTATCTGACTTAACGAATCAGTCTTAATGGTAGAGAGTGTTAAAGTTGCTAACGTTACCAGTTGCAATCTATATAGGCCATCTGCCACTTTATTCTCCTTCCCTTTTTGTACTCAATAACAAAGTCATATTGCATAAGCTTAGTTATTTATTTAAGCTGGGATTCTGTGTGCAGTTTCTGCTCAAGAAGGAATTTCAATGCCTTTTGGTCTGTCTTTACTGTAAAGGGCCTTCCTATTAAATATTGTGACCACTTGTTCACTATCATGACTAAGGCTAATAGCTCCTTATCGTATCCTAACAAGGTCTGATATTGTGGAGATAAGACCTTGCTCATATAGGCTATAAGTTGGCCCTTCTGTATTAGTACAACATTTATTCCCATGCTGCAAGCATCTGTCTCCACAACAATTTGTATAGAGAAATCAGTCAAGGTTAGAACTGGTATAGAAGTTAAAGCCTTCTTCAAGTTGCTAAAGGTTTCAGTAGCCTTGGGAGACCATTTAAAATTATCCTTCCTTAGTAGATAATTAAGAGGCTTGCTAAGAACTCCATACCCCTCGATGAACCTTCTATAATAATTTGCTAGCTCCAGAAATTTCCTTAGCTGGTTAAGATTAGTTGGTTCTGGCCATATCTGGACAGCTTCTATCTTCTTTGGGTCAGTAGCTACTACTTCTGCTGAGATATAGTGTCCTAGGTATTCAACTCTTGTTGCTGCAAATACATACTTGCTTCTCTTAGCAAACAGTTGTATTGTATCCAAAACTCAAAAGTGGTTCTGAGATGTTGCACATACTCATGCAGATCCTTGCTGAATACTAGGATTTCATTAGAAAACGCCAATATAAAATTCTTGAGGTGTGCTTGGAAGATATGGTTCATCAAACTTTAGAAACTGGCGGGTGTATTAGTGAGGACAAAGGGCAATACCAAGTATTCATAATGAGTTCTAAAAGCTTCTTTTTTGGATATCTGAGGGTGTCATCCTAATTTAATGTTATCCTGCTCTCAAATCTATCTTGGAGTAGATTCTTGACCCTGCCTAACTCATCCAATAACTCCTCAATAATTGGTATAGGAAATTTATCTTTTATAGTGAGATTGTTCAAGGCTCTGTAGTCCACAAAACCATCTTTCTTCCCTACCAAAACTACAGGAGAAGCATACGAGCTGGCACTATACTAAATTATACCTTGTTGCAGCATCTCTGACACTATTGTCTATCACTTCTTTCTGGAAGGGAGAGTATCTGTAGGGCATTGAGTTTACAAGAAGACTATCATCTTTTAAAGGAATATGATGGTCAAACACTCCCCTTAAAGGTGCTAGCTGCCTTGGTTCCTGAAATAGCTCATGATATTCTTCTAGTAATGCTTGCATTTTAGTTGGTCTTTCCTCCAAACTACTGTTTTGTTTCTTTTTAGTAGGTGATGTTAGTCACACCTTGATCATAAAAATCTGGGCATCATTAGCAGTAATGTTGTTGAAAGCCTTTGCATCTACAGTTTTGAAGGAAGGCTGGATACCCTGTATAGCAACTTGCTTCCCATGATACACAAACCTCCTATATAGCTTATCAAAATTGATTTGAATGTCCCCCAACTTCCTCAAACGCTGAATGCCCAATACTATATCACAACTTCTTATGGGAAGCACCAAAAAATCATCTTGAAACATGACACCTTGCATCAATCATTTGAATCCCTGGCTTCCTTTTACTAATTGGATAACCCTTCCACCAGCTACTGATACATCTTGAGTTCATCTGCTAAACCTTGTGTCTAATCCTATGAGCTGCCTTTTCATTAATGAAATTATGTGTAGAGCCACTATCAATGGGGATATTAATTGGTTTGTGCTCAATGAAGCCTCGGACCTTTAAGGCTTTGTATCCTTTGAAACCATGTAAGGCTTCTAAAGAGGCTTTGTATCCTTTGAAAACATGCAGCTACAGATGCTAATGCACAGCCTACAACAGATGTAAGTAAAATACTTCAAAAATTTGTAATATCAATTACAGCCGAATTTAGTACGCCAGGAGCGAAAATTCAATGATTTGTAAAAATATAGAAAAAGCAAGAACTAATCTATTAAATTTAGTTATTTGTGATTTATGCTACTATGAAGAATATGTATGTGAATTTAGTAATTATTTTCATAAAGGAAGATTTAATAATAATGAGAAACCTATGATCTTAGACTTATTCCTACATAAACTACCATATCCAACTAATTTATTAGTATTTAAAGATTATAAAATAGAAGCTAAATCAATAGATACCTTAGGAACTAGGATAGAATATGTAAGAAATTTGATAAATGATAGATGTACTCAAGCAACAAATCTTAGAAATTTATTACAATCAGATATACAATTATGTTGTGCAAAAGATAAACCAAGTAAATACGGATGTGGCAAAAAATACCCTAAACAAATAAGAAAACACTACAAGAAAAGAAATAAGAAATACATTAGAAGAAATTACAATTTAAGGAATTTTACAAATAATAACAAAAAACGAAGATATATAAATAAAAGAAAATATAGAAATTACTTCAAAAGGAATCCTAAAAATGTAAATGTTATAATTGTGGGAAAATAGGACATATATCCACAGAATGCAAAGAACCTAGACAAAAACAAATAAAAGAAATTCAGTTAGGTAATGATGAATTTATAGATATAGATATAGTTAAGCAAGAAATAGATACGGATAACTTTTCTAGTGAAGATGAAATAATTGAATCAGATATAACAAGTGAAGAAGAAAATGAATCAGACTAAAATAGGAGAAACAAGTGATAAAGATATAATAATAAACTATACACAAGACATAGATTATGAGAAACAACAGATAATATTTGATGAAAAAATTTATGAGAAAATTAGGAAAGAAGAATTAGACCTTACACCAGACTTAGTTTTTAAAAATCAATTTTGGAATGAAACCTTAAAAATTAAAAAACAAAATTATTATATAATCACTAAAAAGGAATTTGTATTAGACATAAAATATTTAAATGGAAAAACAATGATACGTTTAGTATCAAAACATCTAATTGAAGAAGAAACTAAAAGTATTAAAAATAAACATAATCTAAGATATTGCTATATTGGAGGAATACAGATTATGTTATATGCACATTTTAAAGAAGGTATAGATACACCAATAAAAATATATTTAGCAGATGATAGAATAACTCATCCTATAGAACAATCTATATTAACACAATTAACTGGAAATCTAATATACCAAAAAGCTAAATTCTTATTTAAACCTGATTTTAATATAAGTATGACAGAACAAAATATAGACAAAGCATTAACGATTTATTGGATTCTATTATTTTTATTCGTAAAATATAACATAAGTTAGATTTAAATTATTTAGAAAGTAAATGAGTAAATTTGGTCCTTTTCCCTTAAATAAAAGTTTCTCACAGTTTGTCGTTTGCTTTATCAACTTCTTTCTTTTTCAAGATTGTCCTCTCTCAATTTCTCTTTGACCTTTCTGGTTAAGATCGAATACCATATTTCTAAAATAAGGGCTATTTCTTAGTTCTGATTTTCTCATTCACGCAAAAGTAAGGCCGAAAGGGACAACAAAATTGAACCTTGGACGTGTCATTTTCATTTTAAACATTTTTCTTAAATTTTGAGTAGGAACACTGACTTTTCTTCTTTATTATTACAACATTCAAATTTGGAGTTCCGTACAGGACTGTTTTTCTCAATCTAGCTACCGTCCAAGTTCTGAAATTTTCTGTTCCCATTTTGGCTAAGTACTTGAATAAAGCATTTAACTTTCTTTTCAAAATTGTTTAACTGAAAATCGGAAAAAGATAAAGATAGGTATAACTTTTCGATCATTGTTAGTTTTAGGGTATAACTTTCTTTATAAAATTAATGTTTAATTGTAAAGTCATGTCCTTACTTCAATTGGGTTGAATATTTATTACATTAAAAATGGGTTAATTTATTAAAAGGATAAGACTTGTGATATTTATGTTTTAAGATAAAGTCGTGTGACTTTAATGAAAAACAGACATAGTTGTGTGACATTTTAAGAATTTACCCTCAAAAGTTTATTTGACCTCAGTTATACATAAGCATTAGATCATCGACTTCTGGTTAACTAACTAAAAATTAATAAGTTCGAGTTACTCAACTTTTTCATTTTTGTTAACATTTTCGATATATTGATAAAGAGAAATTGTAATAAAATTGAAATTGTAGAGTTCGTATGAGATAAAACTGCGCATTACGGTGAGTTACATTCCAAGACATGATATTTTTAGACATTAGAACCTATATAGCATTTTTATGAATAAAAAGAATAGGGCAATTTCTAGTATCTCTGAATTACTTAATCCATTATTATTATTATTATTATTATTATTATTATTATTATTATTATTATTATTATATTGAATTTAATTTATTAGAATTTTGTTCATCTCGTAAGATTGACAAATAAAAAATACAAGATATAGCGGAAATGTGCTATTTAAAAATTAAAGAACCTATCCTTTGTAGGCTGCCGTTTCATACTCAATAATCAATAGGGGTGTTTATGGTTCGATTTGGATCGGTTTTTTCCAAAAAAAGAAATCAAACCAAGTAAGTCGATTTTTCAAATATTAGAACCAAATCAAACCATTTAAGTCGCTTTTTTCTCGATGCGGTATATGTCGGATTTTGTCGGTTTTTTCGGTTATTTGTCGGTTTTTTCCTTAATATACGATATATACTACCAAACACATATTTCGGCGACCACATTTTCAACGTAATGCTATCATATCAATTGCCCTTTTATAAATATATTATTTATCAAGATTTATTGATGATAATTAAATTAAATAGTGATGAATAATTTAAGGACTCAATTAAAAATATATTATTTTTAACATGAAATGGATTCTTATACTTAACAAAAGAAAACTACCAATCAAATTAGAATGTAAAGGTAAAGAACTATACCAAAAGTGCAAACTATTAATATTTATCATTTTTTTTAAACTTTGTATAAAACTATACGTATATGTAGGTGTAATAATAAATTTGAAATAGCTACTTCTATAGTCGGTTTGGTTCGATTTTTTCGATTTTTTTCTGATTAAAACCATAACCGAACCAAATTTGATCGGTTTTTAAAATTTAAAATCAAAATTAAACCAAACCAAAAAGTATCAATTTTTTTGATTGATTTAGTTTGGTTTTCGATTTGATTTGGTTCTTCGGGCTTTTATGAACACCCCTGATAATCAGTAGTGTCCAACTAAAACGTCTTTAACTTTAAACTCCTTATAATAGGATAGAATGAATTTATGTTATCTTAAAAAGCTAAGAAATCATGTTATTAAGACAGTATATAATCTATATAAAGGCAACATTATCACATGCAATTGAGAAAATCGACTACATTTTAAGTTCATTTTTTTAAAAACTTTTCTAGCTCATTATATGATAAAAATATACAAACACTCTCTACTCTCTAGTCTCTCCTATGCCACATATAATCCAAATTAGACTTACCTATATCAGAGGCAAAGCCAGATTTGAAGGTAATATATTCGAGATTTATTTTTTTTTTAATTTATTAAATTTTAAATTAATAATTTATATATACATAATTAATAAATTTTTATACAAATATAAATTTGGATCAAATCTATGCTAAAGCGGGTCCCAAGTTCCAACTCCCACCTGCCAAGAGTTGATGGTTTATTGGGTAACTATTAGCAGCAGTGGTTCATGGCATGTGCATATAACATATCTATAATAGCTTATGTGTTTTCTTGTATCCTTAGGACAATGAACTCTAAGCGCACGTTTGATTTTTAACTTGTATACACTAATATTATTAAATATATTTCTTACTAATTATAAGTGGGATTAAGAACTTAAAAATTAAGATTTTTACACTGATGGCGTGTAAAATCTTTACACCATATTATTTATTCTAGTTATAATGTTGTAAAAAAGATCTATACAAGCAGGACATTACTCAAAAGAAATTGAAGAATTCTCTTTACATGTTATGAAATAGAAGATTCTTACACTTCTATTTAAGGTGAATGTCTTTAATGTATTTAATTAGAGAGATTTTAGAGTCCTATTATTGGTAGCAAGATCTTCCTCCTCCCTATAAATAGAGGTGCTCTCTACCATTGTAATTCACTCCTAACTCTCAATAAGAAGAACTCTCTCTACTCTTCTCTCTATTGCTATTGTTCTTGCATAATTGTTCTTGTCTTTACTTTAGTTTATAACACGTTATCAGCACGAGACTCTACCGTCTCAAGTACCATTCTCGAAAATCCAAGGTATTTTCCCTCTTCCTAATTTAATTTTCGAGTATGTCTGACATTATGAAAAGAAAGTTCGTTGCCCTTGAAATTTCGGGCAAGAACTATATGACATGGGTGTTGGATGCTGAAATCCACCTAGATGCTATGGGTCTCGGAGACACCCTCAAAGATAAAGAAAAAGCATCCACCCAAGATTGTGCGAAGGCCTTGATTTTCTTGCGCCACCACCTTGACGAAGGTTTGAAGATTGAATATCTCACCGTCAAGGATCCACTCGTTTTGTGGAACGGCTTAAAGGAGAGATATGACAACCTGAAGTTGGTCACTCTGCCACAAGCACGATATGATTGGGCCCATCTGAGGCTGCAGGACTTTAAGTCCGTTTCTGAATATAATTCTGCAATGTTCAGAATTACTTCTAAACTGAAGCTATGTGGAGATAACATCTCCGATTACGATATGCTTGAGAAAACGTTTACAACGTTTCATGCCTCCAATATGGTACTGCAACAACAGTACCGAGAAAAGGGCTTTACGAAGTACTCTGAACTGATTTCTCTCTTACTAGTGGCTGAGCGAAATAATGAACTGCTCATGAGAAATCACGAAAATAGACCAACTGGGTCTACACCACTGCCTGAAGCAGATATGGTGCACTCTCACTATGCCAAACATGAAAAGGACCGTGGTCATGGTCATAAACGGGGTCAAAGCCAAGGACGTGGACAAGGAAGAAATTCCAAAGAAGTCCGTCACCCCCCAAAGAGAGATAACCACCGAAAGCAGAAACGGGATCCCGAAGATCCTAAGGCAAATAGTTCAGAAACTATATGTTATCGTTGCGGTGGAAACGGGCACTGGTCTAGGACTTGCCGAATACCAAGACACTTGGTTGACCTTTATCAAGCATCTCGAATGAGAAAACGCCCTGAAACAAATTTTGTCTCTGACGACAACTTTGACTTCACCCACCTGGATGTGGCAGACTTCTTTGAGCAACCCGAGGGAAAGATAGACCACCTAATCGGTGACGGAACCGTGATGAAAAAAGATGGAGCTGTTTGATTCTACTTGTATTAGTCAATGAATAAATTAATAGTCATTAGCATTAGCTCGTATTAGTTAGTTCATGATGTGATGTTTGTAGTAGTTCATTAGAATGTTTTCAATATGCTCAAATATCAATAAAATCTTTATTTTCCAGTAGAGGTAATCGACTAGCCTGAAAAACTAGTCGGTTATCTCACGTTTCGCATAAAACTGCAAAACAATCGATTGTCAATGATCAACAATCGATTGTCTTTAAAAATAGTGGCCTGGAATTTTTCAAAAATGATCAACAATCGATTGTCTATGTCTGAACAATCGATTGCCTTATCCAGTGAGGTCCAGAATTTTTCAAAAATGATCAACAATCGATTGTCTATATTTGACAATCGATTGTCAGACACAGTGAGGTCCGGAATTTTTCAAAAATCATCCACAATCGATTGTCGATATCGAACAATCGATTGTCTTAAACAGTGTGATCTGAAGTTTTTCAAAAATAACAAATAATCGATTGTGTGTGTTTAACAATCGATTGTCTATGTTCCAACAATCGATTGTGTGTTTAATAATCGATTGTCTTATGAAAAACGCTGAAATTTTCAAACTGCATAGTAATTGATTATGGACAATATATCTGATTTTGTTAGTCAACTGTTAGTAGCAGATTTTGAAAATATTATGTGACACAAAAGGATTGAACTTGTTTATCCTTATGTTCGTGTATCTCCTTTTTTGTATGTCAAACTATGGGAAAGCAAAATGGATATCTCACAAAGCGAACTTGGATCAACATCCAACTGTAAAAGTATTTGCCTAGTTGGTTCATGTACTACACATATAATACTCAAAGAAAGGAAGTATTTCTCTCAACTGAATATGTGTAAGGCAAACATTACTACAATCTCTGGAAGTAGTAAATTGATTGAAGGCTCCGGAAGAGCTATTGTTACTCTGCCCAAGGGCACGATGTTAATCATAGAGAATGCAATGTTCTCCTCCAAGTCTATGAGAAACTTGTTGAGCTTTAAAGATGTACGCCGGAATGGCTACAATATTGAGACAATGGATGAAGATAATCTTGAATATCTCGTCCTCACTTCAAAGAATGTCTCCGGCCAAAAGAGGGTTATTGAGAAATTCCCGTCTTTATCTTGTGGCCTGTATTGGACAAGAATTAGTGCAATTGAGGCACATTCAACAGTAAATCTAAAGAACACTGAGTCCAATACATTTGTACTTTGGCATGATCGACTGGGTCACCCAGGATCAACCATGATGAGACGGATTATAGAAAGTTCATATGGGCATCCGTTAAAGAATTTCAAAATTCTCTCAAGTAATGAATATCCTTGCACTTCGTGTTATCAAGGCAAGCTGATTACCAGACCATCCCCAACAAAGGTTGGGACTGAGTCACCCCAGTTTCTGGAACGTATACAAGGGGACATTTGTGGACCTATTCACCCACCTAGTGGGTCGTTTAGGTATTTCATGGTCTTGATAGACGCATCCTGTAGATGGTCTCATGTGTGCCTGTTGTCATCTCGCAACCTGGCGTTTGCGAAGTTAATGGCACAAATAATTCGGCTACGAGCACACTTTCCAGATAATCCAATCAAGTCCATTAGACTGGATAATGCTGCTGAGTTTACATCCCAAGCATTTAATGATTATTGCTTATCAATCGGGATAAAAGTTGAACATTCTGTAGCCCATGTTCACACTCAAAACGGTCTTGCAGAATCGTTAATTAAGCGCTTGCAGTTGATTGCAAGGCCATTACTGATGAGAACGAGGCTGCCCACTTCAGTGTGGGGTCATGCCATATTGCATGCAGCAATGCTAATTCGTCTCAGGCCGACGAATTACCACAAGTATTCTCCGTTGCAATTGGTTTTGGGTCATGAACCCGATATATCCCATTTAAGGATATTTGGATGTGCCGTATATGTGCCTGTAGCACCGCCATCCCGCACCAAAATGGGTGCGCAAAGAAGGTTAGGAATATATGTTGGGTTTGATTCGCCCTCCATCATTCGCTACCTTGAAACATTGACAGGCGACCTGTTTACTGCACGATTTGCAGACTGTCGATTTGATGAAACACTTTTCCCAAAATTAGGGGGAGAAGTTGGTGAAACCAAACGGGAAATTTTGTGGAAAAATGAATCATTATCTCATCTTGATCCACATACCTCTACTTGTGAGAAAGAGGTACAAAAGATTATCCATTTGCAAAGAATAGCAAATCAAATGCCTGACGCATTTACGGACTTGAAGAGGATAACGAAATCCCACATTCCTGCGGAAAATGTTCCGATCCGTATTGAAGTCCCTATTGGACAATTATCTAGTGTCATATCCAATGAGTTAAATGCACGCCAGAAGCGTGGCAGACCATTAGGTTCCAAAGATCGAAATCCTAGAAAGAGGAAAAAGAACGATCTAAATGACACTATGAAAGAATCACATGAGGACGCTCATGATTTGATTAATTCCGAGATTCACGAAGAATCTATTGAGCCTGAAGCTCTTGAAAATACGGAACTACTCCCAAATCCAATTAATATTGAGGCAAATATTAATCGAGTGGATGTTGTGGTAGATAATGTCTTTGCTTATAATGTAGCATCTAACATTATGAAAGAATGTGAGGATTTCGAAGCTCAATCTGTGAAAGAATGTCGAGAAAGACATGATTGGCCAAAATGGCAAGTAGCAATTCAATCTGAATTGAATTCGCTGGCAAAACGTGAAGTTTTTGGCCCTATAGTTGAAACACCTAATGGTGTTAAGCCCGTTGGCTACAAGTGGGTCTTTGTACGCAAACGAAACGAGAAAAATGAAGTACAAAGATACAAAGCACGACTTGTTGCACAAGGTTTTTCCCAAAGGCCTGGTGTCGATTATGAAGAGACATATTCGCCTGTAATGGATGCGATAACCTTTCGTTATCTCATAAGTTTTGCTGTCCATGAGAAGCTGGACATGCACTTAATGGATGTCGTTACTGCCTATCTTTATGGCTCACTTGATAACGACATATACATGAGAATTCCCGATGGACTCAAGGTGCCAAATGCGCACAATTCCAAATCTCGGGAAATGTTTTCAATCAAATTGCAAAGGTCCTTGTATGGTCTAAAGCAATCAGGACGAATGTGGTATAATCGTCTAAGTGAGTACTTGTTGAAAGAAGGCTATATAAATGATGCCATTTGCCCATGTGTGTTTATAAAGAAAACAACATCGGGATTTGTTGTACTTGCCGTATATGTTGATGACATAAACCTTATTGGAACCCCTGAAGAACTCCAAAAGGCAATTGATTATCTAAAGGATGAATTCGAGATGAAAGATCTCGGGAAGACTAAACTATGTCTTGGTTTGCAAATTGAATATTTGGCAAACGGAATTTTTGTTCATCAATCTACCTATACAGAAAAGGTATTGAAACGGTTTTATATGGATGACGCACATCCGTTAAGTACACCGATGGTTGTTCGTTCACTTGAAGTGAACAAAGATCCATTCCGACCTAAAGAACGGAATGAAGAGATACTTGGTCCTGAAGTACCATATCTTAGCGCAATTGGCGCATTGATGTATCTTGCAAATACTACAAGGCCTGACATTTCTTTTTCAGTTAATGTCTTAGCAAGATTTAGCTCAGCTCCTACGAGGAGACATTGGAATGGGGTCAAACACATATTGCGGTACCTAAAGGGGACTACCGATTTGGGCCTATTTTATGGAAAGAATTGCAGCCCGGATCTTGTTGGTTATGCTGATGCTGGATATTTGTCTGACCCACACAAGGCTCGGTCTCAAACGGGTTATGTGTTTACCTGTGGAGAAACCGCCATATCTTGGCGATCGACTAAGCAATCAATTGTGGCTACTTCATCTAATCATGCCGAGATAATTGCTATTCATGAAGCAAGTCGGGAGTGTGTGTGGCTAAGATCGATAATATATCATATCCAAGACAAATGTGGTTTGAAATGTGATAAACTACCCACAACTTTATATGAAGATAATGCAGCATGTATAGCTCAATTGAAGGGAGGATTCATAAAGAGAGATAGAACGAAGCATATTTCACCAAAGTTATTCTTCACACATGATCTTCAAAAGAATGGTGATATCAATGTTCAACAGATTCGTTCAAGTGATAATTTGGCTGATTTGTTCACAAAATCTCTACCAACGTCAACCTTCAAGAAGCTAGTTCACAAGATCGGAATGCGAAGACTTAAGGACATAAATTGATGTTCTTATCAAGGGGAGTTAAGGCGCGTTGCACTCTTTTTCCCTTACAAGGTTTTGTCCCAATTGGGTTTTCCTTGCAAGGTTTTTAACGAGGCAACCAATAGGCGCATATTCAAACATGTGTACTCTTTCCTTACTTTAATTTTTCCCATTGGGTTTTGTTTTAAGGTTTTAACGAGGCACATCATTGAATAGACATTCAAGGGGGAGTGTTATGAAATAGAAGATTCTTACACTTCTATTTAAGGTGAATGTCTTTAATGTATTTAATTAGAGAGATTTTAGAGTCCTATTATTGGTAGCAAGATCTTCCTCCTCCCTATAAATAGAGGTGCTCTCTACCATTGTAATTCACTCCTAACTCTCAATAAGAAGAACTCTCTCTACTCTTCTCTCTATTGCTATTGTTCTTGCATAATTATTCTTGTCTTAATTTAGTTTATAACATTACAAACATAATTGGTAAAAATGGAAAGCAATCTTAGTAAAATTCACAAAATAATGCAAAATCTTTATGCCAGGGATACATATAATTTGAACTCTTATTCTAGATACCAATCAATTCTTATGTATATAGAATTATCTTCAATTGCCTTTTTAAATAATTTGAATCTTTTACAATATAAAATATAAGATAGTTTAAGAGTTTTTTTTGTTTGTTGGATTTTCCTATATAATCTAAACCCACTTTATGTTAATCTCTTTTGTTAATGATCCTAATTTGACGTGTATAATTTAATTTGACTGAATATTTTTTTAGCTTAATATATATATTTAGATTATACTTTTTGAAGTGATCATTGATGATAACGGCCATGATTTTGCGGGGAAAAGATTGCACTGCCAAATTGAAATCATTTTTTGCACGATTTCTGCCTTATCTCATATAATTGAAAAATTTTATTCTGTGTCTTATACAACTGATACTAGTTGTATGAGACTAATATAAGTTATATGATGGATAAAATAAAACTTATCCATATAAGTTAGTAGCCTGTTGATGTGCGTGGATAACTTCCTTTTCTCTATCTATCTTTTGATAAATCATACACTTGCCACCGTTTACGTGACACAACAAACTATTCATAGACTTTTCCTGTATATAAAGCTGATACTCCATCTTTTATTGGTTCTTGAAACAGCGAGAAACTTTCATTTGCTCTACTTTTCATATTAATGGCGGCTCGTGTGTTTAACTCTCGTCTCTCTCGCTCTTTGACATCCTCTTCTCATCTGCTCTCAAAAGGTATATGTATATTTCCTTTTCTGAATCATTTTGTCATCTGAGATTTATTACTATATATTTTGTTCAATTCACTCTTTTGCTTTTCTTGGATTGGGTTTTGTGTAAATGGATTTCGATATATACCTTTGTTTGATCATGATTTTATGATGTGCATTTCGAAATATGATGGGTTTTCGTTTTACATTTTCTTCATGATCTATAATGAATTCCATGACCATGTTATATTAAGCCCTGGATGCATTTCATCTCAAGATCTGGATTGAAAGTTTCAATTGCCGTTTGGTTATAAATTTTGGGATTAAATGTATCCCGTTGAGCATGAAAACATGCTCAATATCGAAGAAATTTAGAGAGAGAAAGTAGAGAGAAGGGAGAGCATCGGAAGAGTCTCGAAGAGACTCAAATATTTTTATCAGAGAAATGACCCCTCACGTCTGTCCAAATGACCCCTAAGACTATATATCAAATATAGCCTTTGCAAATGTAGCCTAATCAATTACAGAAATAGCCTATTTACACATATAGCCTAACTACAGAAAATAAGCTAATTACAAGAATAGCCTAATTACATAATTAGCCTATTAGGCTTAGATATGCCTCCCTTATTGACCCTTAACGGTCTAAAGTGGGTTTATCATCATCGCCTATATATGTCTCAACAGTTTGGTTGAAGGTGGGATAAGTTATTCATGTTATAATTCTAGTATATCAAGGTTTGATCATTGTGGATAAGCAAAAATAACTGTACGAGAAAAATTTAGTACTCCTTATCCATTCCTTATTTGGTTACTAATCCGGAGATAAGTTATTTCAAGATTAAAAATAATACCAAGATAATTTATAGCCGCTATATGGTGGAAGAGTAAACGCAGGATAAGTTATCATAGGATAAAGCAGTAAAATTGAAATTTCACGATTAATATAACATATCAAACAATCAATAATACCAGGATAATTAATTCCAACAATAACTTATCGCAACCTAACTTAGTTTTAAAACCAAATGACCCCTAAGTATTTTGGCAATAATGGGGTCGATCAATATGTTTTACTTCGGGGTGGTTGTGAATTCAGGATGCTTAAAGATCTACTGTTTTACAATCAAAGAAAACAACAACCTTACTACATTTGTTCTTCAGAGCTGTAATATCATGATTAATAATGTATCGTCCTTTTCTATTTTGACCGATCTATCTATATCTTACTAAAATAAGAGGAAAAAACATCACCTTAAGCCGAATGTGTGGCTTAGAAAAAAGCCACACGGCATTAGTAGTTAACAATTAGTTATTGATTTTTATTTCTGAATTTAAATATCTATAAAATAATAAAATAAAATATATTTTGAAAAACAAAAATTAAAAAAAATCCATTCAAATTGTGGAATAGTTTGAAGTTGGAGTTTTTAAATTATTTTAAAATAAAAACCTAAAATTACATAAAAGAAAAAAATCTTTTTAATGAATTTTAAATAATGCCGGAATAATTTATACATGTCGAATGGTGGAATAGTAATCACATGATCTTCAGAGCTATAGTAACATGATTTTCTTTCTCTGTATATAGTCCTTTTCCATTTTTGACCAATTATATATTATCAGGCATACTCTTATTCCGATGGTTGAATACTATACATAGTCAAAGTCTTTATCAACAACCTTGTAATAAAATAAACTAATCAAAGGCTGAATACTGATGAATGGATTTCTTTTTGGTGAAGAATCATTTGATAAAATTTGGTTATTTTTGTAAATTGTAGTGACTGCACAAAATGGTATGTACTTTATACATCTTATATCCATTTGAAAAAGGATTGATACACCTTTCTCCATTAGATTTTTAGATGTTATACCTTCCCTCTATTTAGTTAGAGCTGGAGACATTTAAGAGTATTGTTCTGAGAAAAAAAATATTTTGCTTAGGTAGTAAATCCCATCTGGGCAGAATAGCTGCTTGTCAGTACAGCACGGCGGCTGCTATTGAGGAACCAATCAAACCAGCTGTCAATGTGGAACATACTAAACTTTTTATCAATGGTCAATTTGTTGATGCTGCATCAGGTAAATATGTTGTCGCACTAATAGATTCTGTTCTCTTTTTTCCATATCAACTTTGGCCATTTATTGCACAATGGAGCTAATTTTCTTGAGATTTTAGGAAAAACATTCCCTACCCTTGACCCCAGGACAGGGGAGGTAATTGCACATGTTGCTGAAGGTGATGCAGAAGATATAAATCGGGCAGTAGCTGTTGCTCGTAAGGCTTTTGAAGAAGGACCATGGCCTAAAATGAATGCTTATGTATCGACTTCTTATCTCTTAGATCTCTCTTATTCTATGTTAATGGTTGTGCACACAACATTATGTGTAATTCTCCATCTTTCATAACTGCAGGAAAGGTCAAAGATATTGTTGCGCCTTGCTGATCTGATTGAAAAACATAACGATCAGATTGCAACGCTCGAGACTTGGGATTCTGGGAAGCCGTATGAACAGGCTGCTAAGATTGAAGTACCAATGGTTGTACGTCTACTCCGTTATTATGCTGGTAAATCAAAAAGCCAACACGAAAGCAAGTATATCATCAGTTATTTCGCGTCCCTGAAAATATTAATGATCTCCTATTGTTTTTGCAGGCTGGGCAGATAAAATTCATGGTATGACTATTCCTGCTGATGGACCGTATCATGTTCAGACGTTGCACGAACCAATTGGGGTTGCTGGTCAGATTATCCCATGGAATTTTCCTCTTCTCATGTTTTCTTGGAAGATTGGACCTGCTTTAGCTTGTGGGAACACTGTCGTGCTAAAGACAGCTGAGCAGACACCATTATCTGCATTCTATGTAGCACATCTATTACAGGAGGTATCATCCAAATTTCCTCTTCTGTTTCCGCTGAGAGTCGTTCTGCACATCCAATACAAAAAACTTCATCTTATCGGCATCATATTTGAGTAAAAGCATCAGATTTATTCAATAATTTTATGAAATATACAATAGCGCATGACACTGTATATTTTATGGTGTTAATATAATCAGAAACTGAAGCATATACTAGTTGAAGAGGAATTGCAACAACTCTTTTTCTTTTAAACACATTGTTGTTGCTACTTTCTACAAGTTGTCTTTTGTATGGAATATCTCTAATACTCGGTTATTACTAACAGGCTGGGCTGCCTGAAGGTGTTTTGAACATCATTTCTGGTTTTGGTCCTACAGCTGGTGCTCCTCTTTGTAGTCATATGGATGTGGATAAGGTAAACTCTTTAAGCTTCAGTCCGATAGTCCATTCTGTGTAATGATCTGAAATTTGTAGCGTTTCAGCTTTTACTTCTCCACGAAAGTTGGACCAATTGCGAGACACTGCAACTACTCGTTCATATTCAAGCACTGAACTCATGCATTGCATTTGCTGCCATATCTTGCCAAAAACTAGTGGTGTAAAATGAGACAATATTCCTCAATTTGATATTATTAAATAATAAAAAAAGAACAGTGAAGAGAACTTGCCACGTGTTGTATCTGCAACTTTTTGAAAAGATGAATTTTTATTCAATAATAAAGAAGAAGGCATTTATACGTTTCATGTAGAAAATCAGCCATCTTATAGTTTTGATCCCATTATGGAAGTCTAGACATATTTAGTGCTGTCATCACTCTCATTCTCTTATCCAATCATGGAATTTTATTAAGGGATTTAAGAGTTGACAGCGCTTGATTCTTTAGCACGCCGTGCTATTTAATGCAATTTATCCAAACTCAAACTATTAGCATGGAAGTAGATACCAGTATATTGCATTGGATTGGACACTGATTCACCTTTGTTTCGTCCACAGCTTGCTTTTACTGGATCGACAGATACAGGAAAAGCTATACTTTCATTGGCTGCTAAGAGCAATCTTAAGCCGGTAACTTTGGAACTTGGAGGGAAATCCCCTTTTATTGTTTGCGAGGATGCTGATATTGATACGGCTGTTGAACAAGCTCACTTTGCTCTCTTCTTTAATCAGGTTATTTCCAATCTATACTTCTGCAAAAAAGTGTTAGTCAGGTTCATGGCAGATACTAACACCAATATCATTTATTCTAAAGGGGCAATGTTGCTGTGCTGGATCTCGGACTTATGTTCACGAGAAAGTTTATGATGAATTTCTAGAGAAGGCAAAGGCACGTGCCTTGAAACGCACAGTTGGTGATCCGTTTAAATCAGGCACTGAGCAGGGTCCTCAGGTATTGATGATCTCCTATCTCTATCGATCATGATCAAAATATTATCATGGAAAATATGTCCTTCCTTTTACGGCTTTTGTTGAGGTACTAAACCTAGGAGTTTCATCTCACAACAGATTGATTCAAAACAGTTTGATAAGATCATGAATTACATTAGATGCGGTATCAATAGTGGAGCAACTCTTGAAACTGGAGGTGAGCGACTTGGTGAACGGGGATACTATATTAAGCCCACAGTTTTCTCCAACGTTAAGGTATATATCTCTTCACTTTAATAGACACAATTTCAGCATCAATATCCACATATTGTTATAACTAACAAACTCTACAATTCTCAGGACGATATGCTGATTGCACAAGATGAAATTTTTGGTCCAGTGCAGTCCATCTTAAAATTTAAGTATGTCTGAATGCCCTAATATATATGTAAACATGGCGCTTTGAAACAGATTTATTTATTACATGAATTTTCTCATTACAGGGATCTTGATGATGTGATACGGAGAGCTAATAACAGTCGGTATGGTCTAGCTGCTGGAGTATTTACACAGAACATTGACACTGCAAACACATTGACACGAGCCTTGAGAGTGGGAACGGTATGGGTTAATTGCTTTGATATCTTCGACGCTACAATTCCTTTTGGTGGCTATAAGATGAGTGGACACGGAAGAGAAAAGGGAGAATACAGTCTCAAGAATTACTTGCAAGTAAAGGCAGTTGTGACCCCATTGAAGAATCCTGCATGGTTATAAACATAATCTTCCTCGGCAATTTTTACAAATAAAACTATATCAAGTTGCTTTATTTTATGCTGCTGATGACGATAAAGTGTTGGTTTTCTTAAAAACTTGCTACTATAGGCTAACTGCAATTAATGTAAACAGATAGCAGGGTGTATTGAATCATCATTTCTCTTTTATATATATCCTCCTTGCATATACGAATCCATCCGTTTAACACTGAATTTTAGATAGACTGGCCATGATATACTGTGAGAACTGAACAGCTATTTAAGTTTGTAGGGGAAGATGCATGAGAAATTACAAGAAAACTGCACAATACTTCAATTTGAGAGACATCGAAAACACAAAAGTACATACAAACACGAGAGTGAACAACAACAACAATGATATACTGTAGACCTAGTAGAGACCTTAGTACATGCAATGGTTGTAGAATACAAAGAATGCAAATGAGACACTGATTACAAGTGATGTTGGGACTACTTCTGACTCATGTCGTCAAGGATATAAATCGTTTCATGTTCACTGACCACCACCAGGGTTGATCTTGTTTTTGTTGTTCTTGACAAAGGAAACAATGGACTGACCAATTTTCTCACCCATCATGGTTGAAACATGCTTCTTCTCTTTTGGAAGTACACTTCCTTTCTTGGGAGTGAATGGGAATACGCCACTTGTGCGCGCTCCACTGCCTGCCATCTCTGCTTTTCCTTTTCCTTTGCTTCCCTTATCTGCCATTTTTCTCTTGCTCTCTTCTTGCTTTTCTTGCTTAAGATAGTAGCTTAGTTTGTTTTGTGAATTGTGTGTCTCTAACCAACAAGGAAAAGAGGCTTCTTATAGGCCTAAGAAACCAATTCTCCTACTACCATTTTGATCAATTTCTTGTGTGTGTGCATGTGTAATGTGTAATGCGTGTGTGTGTGTTTAAGCAAGTCAACATGAGTTCAAGCAAAGATCATATTCTGAGCTATGTGTGTGTGTGTCTAATTAAACTAGTCAACATGAGCTTGAGCAAAGATCATATTGTGAGCAAAGATCATATTGTGTATATTTATATTTATTGATGGTCATTAGTCAACGTGAGCTCAAGCAAAGATTATATTGTGTTGTTTGCCTTTAGGGGAAAAAAGAACACAAATTCCTATGCTAAATCCTGTGTGTGTTGTGGTGTATGTCTGTGCACATTATGTATGTCAATACGCACTCCGTCCCAATTTATGTGACATTATATTTTAATAGGTATGAAGTTTGAAACAATTTTTGAAAAAAAATGATGATCTAAAAAATTTAAAGTTATTATTTGTAAATATTAAAATGTGATATTCTTTTTGGAATATATTTAAAAGCAAAGACAGTTATTGTTTGTAAATATATAAATATGCTATTTGGGATATACTAAAAAAAATAATGTCACATAAATTGGGACGGAATAAGTACTAGTTTGGCAGGCTATTTCATATATAGTTCTCTTAGTTTATTGCACTAATTTGAAAAATTAATTTTTTTTAAATGAAATAAATTGTAACTATACTTATGTATCCCCTAAAAATAAAAACACTAGAAAGTTATAAATCTAGTGCCACACACATGTACATCTCCTCCTAGTTTATAAGCCAATTGTCAGATAACGACATACCGTGTTTTACCTATGATTGCCCATGACATAGTCCCAAGCACTGTGGGTATCTCCCATGAAATTTAAATTTTTAATACATTTAGAAACAAAAGTGACATTAAATATTGATTAATATAGGAAAATGAATAATAAAATATGTCTAAAATTATATAAAATCCAATACAAATGTTGATTTAACTATATATTTTGATATTATAATATATGTACATAATAATATTTCAAATTGCATAATCCTCTATCATAGAACAAAAATATAGATTATTTATAGTCAAATAACGAGAATAAAGAGAGACAGTAAAAAATTATGTGATGCACGAGGTAGAGAATCTCGGACCTACAGCGGATACAGAGTTTGCGAAATGTATTGCACGCACAAGTCACCGCGTAAAGCATACATGTGCATCATATCAACACTAAAGAAATATAGTCTCTGCCGTTCGCTCCCATAGTCATAACTGTGGTCAAGTGATCATTCCTTGTAAAATAATACTGTGTATTATATATAAATAAAATATTATATTTTAACGTATATAATATATATTAAATATTTTTTATCAAACTTTTTTTATTTCTTTTAAATTTTAATATTTTTTTAAAAAAAATCTAGTTTTGCCTCTATAACTGTCTCAGGACATTTAGAAGAAAAGAATTCAAATTTGGAGAAAATGTTGACGACAAAATAAACTTATGGAAAAAGCTTCATAATGTCACGCCTTGGCTAAACTGCCTTTGCGTCACTGCGCGTGCGTGTGTGAGAGAATCTCCGCGTGGGCTGGGTGTGTGTTCTCAATTATTATTTTGTATTGCCATTTTTCTTTCAAATATGAGCACGCAAAAAGTAATAATAATTCCTTCATCTTACTATAATGACATTTTACTTTAGAATTTCCTAAAATTTAACCATTGTATTAATGATTTTTCTCTTTTAATAATTTTACAATTTGGACGATTTAAATTTATCTAATCATTCAAAATCTAAAATGTACTATGATATTTGTTAATTTTTCAATCACCATTTTAACGTTTTCTTCCCATGTACTGATATATAAATATGAATACAGTCGAAATCGTATGCCTTCTATCTATGGGCTTGAGGGGTCATTTTGAGCTCGAGTTGGGGCAAGGTCGAGTTCGAGCTCGAGGGGCCAGATCCTAGCTCGAGGACAGAGTGCAATGCCCGAAGACCGAAGCACGACGTACACTGATGCTGAGTATGCTCGATCCCGAATTGTACAATTGAGGACTTGTAACAAAATAGGCTAGATTCATGTCACGTTCCCAAGATCGTGGCGCAAATATCGGAAGATGATTGTATGATTTTATACTATGCGGTTAAACAGTTGTATCGGGAATATTCCCTACTGCAAATAGAAATATTCAATATTTAGAATTCCCCTATTATATAAAAGGGACCATAATCATTTGTAACATCATCATATCACGAAGCAAAATATATACTCTCTACCTTTTTCGCTTATTGTTCATCAGCATTGTCATTTAGCTATATTGTTCTTACTTTATTTTTATTATTTAATTGTTCTTATTATTCCAAGCCTACCTCGAGGTCACTGAGCTCGAGGCCACTACTGCTGAGTAACATTGGTTTGATTCACTTTTCTCTTTCATTTCTACTTCATTCTTCTTGATTATTAATTGGTACTGAACTAAATCAAGTATTTTTAAAACCACAAATCAAATTTAATTGTTACTCGTATTTTCGAGGTAAACAGTTTGGCGCCCACTGTAGGGCTAAAAATATAGTGATTGTTTCTTTACTAATTCTTATTACACGCGTTATTTTACACTATTTCTTGTCAAAAAAATTTATTCTTAGGCTAAAACATGTCTAGCTCACAAAATGCACCTGCTCATGATAACGAAGGTCTTGGTGAAAACAACAATGTAGAGGTCGGTGTACCACCAGTAAACCCTGGGGAAGTGCCAAACAAAGAACCAATTGATGTTAGTTCTCATATTGCTCTAAATGAGGTTTTAGGCACAGACCCCAGAGAAAGTGTATTTAGGGAAGCCCGACCTGATGGTCACGGAACACAAGGTGTGGGTGACGGAGGAATCAGTCTCCAAGAGATATTTGAAATGTTGCAAGCTCAACAGATCGCCATTTCTCAACTTCAAAGTCAAAATAAGACTCCAAGTCTAGCTGAATATGAAAACAATCGACGTACTAAGTCGATATCTGAAAGATCAAACGATATGGCTCGGGGACTGACCCTAAAATTATGAGGATGCTCGAGGAACTCTCCAGGAGAATCGAATCCAGAGAGAAAAAGATTGAGGATAAAAAAATGGAAACGAATAACTCTCGTGTTGATCAAATACCAGGGGCAACAGCGATATTGGACGGGATGGATTCTAAAAAGTTTATGCAAAGACCTTTCCTCCCTAGTGCGGCTGCGAAGCCAATCCCTAAGAGGTTCCGTATGCCCAATATTCTCAAGTATAATGGGACGACCGATCTAAATGAACATGTCATCTCGTATACGTCCACCATCAAAGGAAACGATTTAGGAGATGACGAAATTGAATCCGTACTACTGATACTATTAATTTAGTATAAAACTTACCCCTTAATTCTATTGATTTGTTTGCTATGCTTGTAGATTCTTTTGCAAAAGCACACGCGGAGCCCTCAAAACTACAATGAGAAAATAAGACATTTTTAAGGTAAGGCAGAAAGATAACGGTATACTCACGGAATTTGTGTCTTAGTTCCAAACGGAGAAAATGGATTTGCCCCTAGTCTTCGATGATTGCGCTATTAAAGCTTTCGCTCAAGGTATCATTACTCGGAGTTCTATAGTTTCGCAGCAGTTGAAGTAAAATTTAATCAAGTATCTGGTTGTCACTTGGGCCAACATACACAATTAGTATCAGTCAAAGATTAGGATCGAGGATTATCAACTGGGGACTCATTCGGGGTCCTTTATTCAACCATGCCCATGAATAGGGTCAAAAGGGATATTGATCGAGAGCCGGGGTCTAGTAGAGATTGATATCAACCATACAACAGAGATCGCGGGAACATCGGATTTGGGTGAAGCTTTGCGCGAAATGATCGAGGTCAAAGTTCACGGGGACTCGACGCCGAGGAAGATCACATCGAATATCCAAAATCTAAATAAACGTATGGCCCCATATTTTCTATTTTTTCAACTAATTCTTGCATGTTACGGTGAGGATCGACAGGAAGATATGGGTCTTTAAGAATGCGTTGCACTCTTTTTCTCTTAGATTAGGTTTTATCCTAAATGGATTTTTCTGGCAAGGTTTTTAACGAGACAACCATTGATCTTGCTAACTTAGAGCAAGTCAATAGTATCCAAAGTTCCCTACAATAAGACCAGGGTATCAGGGGCATCACCCTCGAACGACTACTTTGTGGTAAGGAGATTACTTCATGACGGCGGGGTCTCTAAAGGAAAATATTGTAAGGGTCAAACAGAAAGATGAATTGTAACCATATATGTTAATCGATCTCCAAATATCAAACATGCTTTGATGTATAATCATCCATTGAGAGACATATTTTTCCTTGATATCTCATGCCTTTAGAGTAATCTATTGTGTAAACATGCTTAAGGGCCGACCACGATGGAATTTCGAACAACCGACCACATGCTCGAGGACTGTCATCCCAAAAACAAACGGAATCAAATTGCTAACATTTCGAGACCATAAGACTTTAAAGTCAATCCTCGACTTTATGGGCCACAGCCACCCCTCTCGGGGATTGAAATTTCAGGCAAGCTCGAAGTGAAATGGAAGATAAGCCTAAAGGGCAAGTTTCGAATTTAAAAAGCTACGGCCAGATTAATGCGGATCAGAGCACCCGAAATCCGTAACAGATACGAAAGCCTAAGAGCTATCTTAACCTAAATGGAAGCAAATCTCGAACACTCGGGGACTACCTACCCGAACTATCTAAACAATAATACCTCAAGAGGCACCCCTGATATACAGGCAAAGGCCATCATTTTCGGGAATTAGTATTTCGAACAAGTTCAAAATGTTATCAGAAAATAAGTCCAAAAGATATACCTGAAGGCTACGTCCATATTAAACACTACGGTCATATAAAAAGGCTACAGACGAAATAATGTAGCTCTGAGACATCCGACTTCCGCTATAAATTAAAGGCCTTCAAATACTTAGAAAAATCGACTAAACTTGGCTAGCTAGTCACCGCGCTTAATTAAATATCATGATCTTAATGTGTTCTTAATGGATTGATTTCATAGGAATGTAGGTGTTAATCTATTGAGAATAGTTGAGTAGTACTTCGGGAGAAGTCTATGAGAGCATTTATCGATTAATTAGCAACCATGAGTGCATTATATAAAATGGAGAGTTAATTTAGAACACAATACGAATGGTGAATCGATCACAACCCTATGATACTTGTCTTTACTGAATACACAACAATCAACGTGTTACTTGATAATTTAGTTATTATTTAGAATCGTCGTATAATATAATTATATTACTGGAATTTGATTTTAGCTAGATTGAATAACAATTTTGGCAATCTAGTGAATAGTTTACACAAGTCTCTGTGGGTTCGACACTCAACTTATTATTATATTACTTGTCAACCACGTATACTTGAGTGTGCGTTGGGAGCAACAATATTCTTATGAGTGAATCTTTTTAATAACATATATAATAGTTATTTTTTAAGTCATCTAACAATAATATTTCATTGATGTATACTTTCAAGGTTAATCGAATTTAGTAATTAAAGAAAAAAATAATATGATATCTGAGTAATAATAATAATCAGTTCACATGCGAAAAAGATATAACAATTTAATATATCTTAACATTTAATATGAATACGGAAGAACAAAGAGATTGACGCATTTAAGTAAAATTTGATGAGAAAATGATAATACAATCCATTATTTATGGTTAATAAATACGGATCACTTCATATACTATTAAATATTATATTCGACAAGATAATCCCAAATATTTCTAGATATTTTTTTTAAAGAAAATTTCATATAGAATCTTAAAAGTACGTATACAAATTATATATTTATATGTCGATTTGGTTCGGAATAATTTTAAATGATCTCCCAAGACTACTGAAGCCTTCAGCAACTTGATGATTTACAAATATACTCCATTTTGGAGTTATCATTGAAGTTATATTCGTATCATATAAAAATTTATAAGTTTACTCGTTTTAGGATTAATTTAGATTTAGCAGGTGAGAAGTTGGAAATATTCGCGTCTAAAATTGCAAATTTAAGATGCACTGCCGCTGATTTTTACATGAACTCCGGACTTTTTAGTCCGAAGTGCAACAATTGCATTTAAGACTTAATTGGTCTAAAGTGCAGCTAATTTTTGCGTGTATTTAAGACATTTTAGTCTGAAGTATAAATTGTATAGGAATATAAAATTTTCCTTCGAATTTCAACAATGTAACACACGATTCAACACTCAAATTTACTCCTAATGAGCTCAAATAACTTTTAAATATCATACGGAACGAACCCAAATCTTCAATTTGTCGTAACAACAACAACTCTAACAAACTCATTTTGCAACTTCAAACTAAAAAAAACCAAAGTAATAGCAAAGAAAGGAGTGCCGCAACAGCTCACTACTGTAAAACACCTTAAAACCTGCTCACAAACATCAAATAAATTCACTTGTCACCTTCGTTTTACATCAACTAACAAGCAGAAGGAGGAGGAGGAGGAGAAGAATGTCTGATGCTATATGTATTTAGGTATTAATTAATTTATTTTAAAAGAAATTATTTACAAATTAAATGAGGGCGATCAAATAAGATATTCCGTAAAAATTTTACGAATAAAAAGTCTCCTGCACTTGCTCTACTGACATAGGCCCAGTTGTTCGAGAAAAGGAGACTTGAGACAAGAAAGCCCAATTTAAGGACCCAAAAGCCGTGACGAGCAACATAAACCGGTGGCCCATTTATTCCACGAGCCCGATACAAAACCCTAATCTATTTCATACACATATATAACATTTTTATCCCTCCATCTGCTAAAACCTCAGGCATTTTCATTTTAGGTTGGGTCATTTTGCAGCAGAAGAGTACGAGCAAACCAAACAAAGCAGAACAATGAACGCGGCACCAGCGGCTGTGGAATCAGTGCAATGTTTCGGTCGAAAGAAGACGGCGGTAGCAGTAACACACTGCAAGCGCGGCCGCGGCCTGATTAAGATCAACGGTGTACCAATCGAGCTCGTTCAACCCGAAATCCTCCGGTACAAAGCCTTCGAACCAATCCTCCTCTTAGGTCGCCACCGGTTCGCCGGAGTCGACATGCGAATCCGCGTCAAAGGAGGAGGTCACACTTCTCAGATCTACGCTATTCGTCAGTCGATAGCGAAGGCGCTGGTTGCTTTTTACCAGAAGTATGTGGATGAACAGCAGAAGAAGGAGATTAAGGATATTTTGGTGAGGTATGATAGGACTTTGCTTGTTGCTGATCCGAGAAG
This sequence comes from Nicotiana benthamiana, assembly GCA_034376525.1. Taxonomy (NCBI): domain Eukaryota; kingdom Viridiplantae; phylum Streptophyta; class Magnoliopsida; order Solanales; family Solanaceae; genus Nicotiana; species Nicotiana benthamiana. The sequence goes on from CM067330.1 coordinate 70,576,126, forward strand.
GTGTGAACCTAAGAAGTTTGGTGGTCGTGGTGCTCGTGCTAGGTTCCAGAAATCTTACCGTTGAAATTCCTATTTCGATTTATGGTATCTGTTTTTATTGCTGTTGGTACTGTTTGAATTTATGTATGGTTTTCGTTTAGGAATTGTGATGGATTTACTGCTATCTGAGAAAGTTTTGGATTTTGATAAACGTTAATGTAGCTGTTTCACATGGTAATGGTTTTATGCTCTGAAATATGAATGCAGTGAACTTATGTTATGCAATGTGACCTACTTGTAGCTAAATTGATATTTTTGTTAATGAGGAAATTGGAGAAAAAAGTCTTTCCACGTGATAAAAGGTATAGGGAACATTATTCTGCAATATTGAAATGTCCATATTCAATTAGTTTGTAGTGGTTCCAGTTCCCCAGAATCTTTCTTTATTCTTGTAAATTATCATTTATGGATTAGTCTGAGATTAGGAGACCATTAATTTGCCTTGAAATAAAGATTATAAGTATTGGGATGATATTGAGTAGAGCAGAACAATATAGATGAACCATACAGCCTACCCTAACTGAGCTTTTGTATATGCCTGTTGATGTGCTACTATTTTACCTTAATTTTCCTTGAAATAAAGATTATAAGTATTGGGATGATATTGAGTAGAGCAGAACAATATAGATGAACCATACAGCCTACCCTAACTGAGCTTGGTATATGCCTGTTGATGTGCTACTATTTTATGAGTTTCTGGTGAAGAAAGGGTACCCTTCATGCTATGACCTGTTTATACTATCCTAGTTACGTGTATTGAAGCTTTGACAAAGAAGCAGGGCATCTCTACTAACTTGTGTTAATATGCTTGAACTTGGGTTCAATCTCAGTTGTCAAAAAATAAAAATGTCAGTTATGCTGAATTCTAGGACCCTTTAGTTTCTTCTGACAGGAGTTTATTATCTATACTAGTGTCTTGGACATTAGAATCCAACGTCGTTGAAACGCGTCAGGAGATGGGATTGTTTCTCACTTTTGATTTGAAGAAAAATAGGATGGAACTAACCCATTACATAACAAGCTGCTGCATCGTCTCATTAGCATGCATTTACAACCTTTAAGTGTAGGTGCCCAATCAACACCATCATATTGGGTTCAGGAAAGTATTAAGTTCTTTGCGAAAGCCTTTTCCATTTGCTTTCCTATTGGCTCTTCCTCATTTCCTATCGTACTTGGCAGACTGTTCTGTAATTAATTCTTATCTGTATTCGTTCTTCCAGCATAATCCTTGGTGGAGTTATATATGCTAGATCTCATTTTTTCCTGTAGTAATGTGTTGAAACAAGTTAAATTGTGTTTTCAGTCCATCTTTCTGGTGATAATGCTAAGAAGCTCTAGTAACTTAGATTTGTGCAGTTGCATACCTATTTCCCGATGGCTTAATGATGATTTTAATCATGTAGCTTTAGTTTTGCTCGATAATGTTTGTCTTGTTACTTTGGCTCGCTATCTTTGTTTTTGGTTATATTTTAGCACACAATTTATCTAGTACACTGTGATTCCTCTGCCAATTTCAGTCTCTTTGATGATCCTAGATTAAGTCTAGAGCTATGAACTAACCATATCAACCCATGTAAGTCCATTGGTGGCATTCAGAATCCTCATACTTCCATATTATGACTTCAGCTGTATTTGGTTTTTTTTTTTTTTGCCATAAAGCTCAACTGGCCTTTGGGTTTAGATAAACACAATAATGGAAATAGTCCATAGTTTTTGTTAGCTTGAAAAATGTTTGTCCAGTCGCGCGGGAATACAGATATTTGGAAACTGGAGCATGACTTTAACTTTATTGTGAGATGCAAATACTCCTATAGATGCTGGATGCAACACTTGTAGCCATTGTTTATCTCTCCTTGATTGTTGTTAATATCTTCCTTGAGTTAAGAGGGGAGCACTTTGAGATAGTTTTATTGGATCAACTAATAACAAACCCCCTGTTCGATCTCTTTGTGTGTTGTGTGTCCACGATGAATAAGCTCCAACCAAGTTGTCTATTACAAGTATAGTGAAAAATAATATTTATTGCAGTATGGACTGATGATATGAGAATTAGGATCTGGGAATTACGTATGTACTCCTTTTTGCTGCGTGAGAAGTCATATATGCAATGTATAAATGTATGCTATGTTTGATTTTCTATTTTGTTTCTCTAATTTTGTTCAGTTCTAC